>OZ001646.1:13937499-16337499 GCA_963924145.1 Pyrausta purpuralis | reverse complement strand
AGAGGATTTGTTGATTATAATTTAAAGGAGTAGATATAAATACAATACTTTGTGACATACGACTTACTTAACTAACTTACGAATAATAAAGTTAAATGTAAATGTAATGAATGCCATCAAACTATAAATAACTGGATTTCGAATACGAAGTTGTTTACGAGATCAACGTTTGAAATATGAAGAGAATTACCACTTTTTTCTTACGAGTTCTGCATTATTTTAAAAAATCATCAGTACGCGCTATGTAACTTCCGTTCGTAATACATAGAACTCTCAAATAGAAGCTTTGAATATAAAATGACAGTTCACATTATGATGCACATGAATCGATTTATAAAAAAAAACACGTAGATAATTTTCTTTATTCCTGTAGTGATTCGATGCCACCAACACTACACATTCGATATCACATCACGACACAACACTATTCATAACAATTCCTCTAAAACTATCCTATGACAACGACGACGAAGGCCAAGTTACCTACGAAATGCCACCAGATGTCGCATCGACCACAGACTAAAGTATTTCATAGACAATTTTAATAAGATAGGGAAATTAAAAATTATGTTCAACAGTTAACGAGATCGAGAGAACTTAAACTAATCTTTTGCTATTGTCTAATTTTTGTTTACCCTTTTTTTATAATTTAATGTGTGACTGTAAAAATATAAGTTAAAACCCCATTTAAATTAATAATTTGGCATAAATACTAGTACTGTAGAATGTGGACGACCACACCCACCATTCATTCTCATGCATTGTCAAAATTATACTTGCGTTAAAGTGTGTATAAAAGCATTAAAATTACGCAAGTCACAAGTGACCTTTTACCCGTGCATCTATCCCTTTCCCTCATACAGCGAGAGAACCTAATATCCGAGTAAAATGTCCTTAAAATAATAATAGTCTTCAATATACCAACTCATTTATCTACACAGAGCCCATTCAACTCACAACACTTACATTAAACGTTCCTACACAACCACACATACGAAACTTAAAGCATGAAGAAAAATATTTTCAACTCTTGAGACTATGAATATCGAATTTGTTCCTAAGTTTTATAGTACACAAAGTTTATTTTCGCTTAACATAAGACACGTAAAGCTAGTATGTTATGAGGGCGCGCTCGTCGACATCTCCATTGCCACTGACGCTGGGACTTGGATCTGTAATCGATGAGAAGATTAGATTTTTTATTAAGTTAAAGGTCTAACTCTTGAGGCACATTCTTTAATAAATAAATATTGTACACCAATCACATACATTGCTCTGATCCCAAAGTAGCTAATGCACTTGTGTTATGGAAATCAGACACAACGATGGTACAACAACACCCAGACCGGAGACAATATAGAACATTTTGATTTCTACATTGACCCGATCGGGAATCGAACCCGGGACCTCGGAGTGGCGACGCCTTGAAACCAGCGTGCTTAGCCACTACACCACGGAGGTCGTCTTTAAGCATTCGGAGACAAGACGAGTTCGTCTATAGGTTAACCGCGAAACTGCAACGTATCTTGACGACACTTGACGTGCTCTCCTTCTGATTTACGTACTTCATATTACTATTGTTAACTAAATATTCTCGTTTTAGATGAAAACAGGATCGTTCAATACATCAGGATGATACAGAGTACATTAATTTAGAGCGTAATGAAAACGAAGGCAACAAAAGTGACGCCAGAAATGTCTCAGTTTTTCGGTCGACCTGTAATCCTCGTATGTGAGTCGATGACTTCTCCAAGGATTCTTTAGGCGATATAGCCCATAATAAATGGAGCATTCATTGGTATTTAGTTATTTGGAACAATTTTCTCGAGCATTCTTATTGACTGTGTGCGAAGCACTGCAAGCATAATCTATCGCAGCGCTCACAGATATGTATTATAGTTATAAATAAATATTTTTTGGACACCGATCAGATACATACTCGTAACTCTGATCCCTAAGTAAGTAGCCAATGCACTTAGATTTTCTTCTCAGCACTAGCCCACAATTGTCCCGAAGCTGTGTTAGGGCCAATGTTGGAACGTGTATAAGTGCTAGTAATAGCCTATGTACAAAATAAATTTAGAATAATTGTTTTTTTTTTATTTATTTAGTATGGGTTCGCTCTTGACTCCAGTCCAAGTCTAATGCGACTAAGACGAAGTCGAAGATGAAACGAGCTCGCCCAGAAGAAGCCTGTTCACTCGAATTTTGAAAAGAGTCGGATTGTAATCCCTTGGAAACACCGACGCGGGCAGCGAGTTCCACTCCTTTGCCGTGCGCATTATAAATGTTGACGAGAAGCGCTTAGTTCGAAACAGCGGCACATCGACAAGCTAAGGATGGTATCCCGAGGTACGCCTAGACGAACGATGGAAAAAGGGGGCTGGAGGGATGAGCTCATGGAGCTTCTTCGCACACTCGCCAAAGTAAAGTCTGTAAAATATAGCTAAGCCGGCAACCTTGCGGCGATGGGCTAATCTATGGAGCTTATCATTCGTCAGTTTGTCGTCACCTATTAATCTTATGGCTCTGCGTTCCACTGAGTCAAGTGCTTCAAGCTGGTACTTGGCGGATCCATCCCAGAGGTGACTGCAATACTCCATCCAGGACCGGACTTGCGCTTTGTAAAGGGTCAAAAGCTGTTCAGGCGTGAATTTTTAGGGTTATGGAAATCAGACACAACGATGTTACCACAATACCCAGATCCGAGACAATATAGAAAATTATGATTTTTACGTTGACCCGACCGGGAATCGAACCCGGGACCTCGGAGCGGTGACGCCTTGAACCCCAGTGTGCTTAGCCACTACACCACGACGATCGTCAAATTTGTTTATTCCGCTAAAAATAATGAGTTACAGTAGTGTTTGTGTGATGATAGACTGCAAGAACACATTCAGGAATAGTTATTTAAGTTTGAATGATTCCCAACAGCTACTTGGAAATATGCGCAGCGGTGAAAATGGATAGCTGCAGTCAGGAAAACAAAGTAAGTAACATCATAACCTTTTTTAAATCTTTATTTCAAACATTGAGATTGTTCTCATATGACATACATATTATTTAGGAGATACTTACGAATTTCTCTTTGATACAGTTTGTGGTTGAAATTTAACAGCGTGAGTGACTCTCAAACTAAGTCTTCAAAACTATACTCATTTTGAATTGAAAATACATTTATTTTATCACTAGAGATACATTAGGGCACTTTTACGAGTTTAGTACGATAAACTCAAAATTGGTCAATTAACCTTCTTATTTAACCTTTTTTCTATTCATTTTATTAGTCTAATCTAATGTGTCCCTAATCTAACTAAATATTTTTGAAGCACCATTGCGCCCAAAAAAGCTATGTAAAAGCATTTAAAGTTTACAGCTAACAAAAGTCTTACTTTAAATGTATTTTTTTAAATACCTTTCTGCAGGTGTTTAAACACATTCAAAACATGCTTGGTTATTACCCTTTCTTTCGAGGTATCATACCTATTTGTGTCTTCAGAATTTTTAGTTAGGGTGGCTGAACCAGTTTAGGGTCGTGAATATGAATTTCTAAGGAAATAAAAAATCTGTTTTCAATTTTCTTATGAATTTGGTGGTTCATGATTTTGTACTTTTGTCGTGGTGATTCTCAGCATCTTCTATCAGTGACGCAAACATTGTATCCTTTGTTTCAATTCTTCCGTCGTAAAAGAATCTGCAGTGTAAACCAGTTTTTTTGCCCGAACCCACACAAAAAATCCGATGGAGAGAATCACCTAAAATTTATGAAAAATTATTTACCTTTCATACATACCGGCCGGGAGCCGTATATTGTTACAGGTATAATGTTACCTACCGGGTAGTATACAGGGTGTAAAAAAGTACTAGCCAATTTCAGGGGGGTGGTAGTCAATCGAGAAAAGAATACAGGAAAAATATATTTAAAAAAAACTTTTCTCAATAAAATTTTAGTAAAAGAATACGTTGTTTTTTACCTTTCCCTGTATTCTAGATGCGACTCATAACCCCCCACTTGATTTTGCCTCGTACTTTTTTACTACATGTATTCAATTTTAGAGATCCGTGGTCAATTTATCTGTTAAATAGGATTTTTCTTTTATCATACATAATGTAAAATAAAATACGAGCCAAATTCAAGAGCGTGGTTAAGAGTCGAGCCTAGAATACAGAAAAAAAGACATGTGGTACTCGGAGACTGCCGCGGTAAAGCTATTGCATAGCATTTTTTATCAACTTATGCAATTACTATTAAACTGCAAATATAATTTTACTAACTACTATTACAACCAATGACACCTATAGGCGGGTTGCTGAACTAAAGAGACAAGCGTGATATTTCAAAAAGTCATTAAAAGTCCTCCTATTCATCGATAGATGGAAAAACTACAAATGTATCACCGCTATGCCGGTCGGAGTGGGTGTTGTTAGGTTATTTTCGATACGGAATTTCTGGATTCGATCTCCACGCTCAAGGCCCGCGATAGAAGCTATGCAATAGCTTAAAAATACTTCTTTTTTATATATATTTTTCCTGTATTCCAAACTCGACTGACAACCACACGCTTGGATTTGGCTTGTTCTTTTTTTTACACCCTGTATAATTGTAAAGTTCCACATACCTTGCTCTTAGCCACGGTCGCGTTCGGCGCGTGCACGAACACCGAGTCAGCAATGTGTTCGTCGAGCGCTCTCTCGTCGAGCACTCGCTCGTCGAGCACCGCTTCTAACGCTGCAGCCAGCTCGGAACTCTCTGCGAATGTTGCGCCTCCTTCGGCTAAAAAATATAATAACAATTACATTATTTTTGTCCTCTTGTCCCGCCCCAGCCTCGGCCCAATCGAACGGGATACAAAGTATCCTATGTTAGACGACCCGTCTGGTGTAGTGGTCGAGAAATCGCCTACTTCGCAGCGGGTTGCGGGTTCGATTCCCGCACAATACAAACATTTGTGTGCATGAACATGTCTGTTTGTATTGGTCTGGGTGTTTTCCATGTATATCATGTATGTATTTACAAACAAAAAGTATTTAAGTATTATATCCGTTGTCTGGCACCCATAACACAAGCTTTGAGTAGCTTACTTTGGGGCTAGATGGCGTTGTGTGGGAATGTCCAAAGGATATTTATTATTTTATTATTTATTATGTCCTTCTCCTGGTTCTAAGCTACTTTCCCACCAATTTTCAACCAAATCAGTTAATTTGTTCTTGAGTTTCAAATAGTGTAACTAGCATGACTTTATTTATTCTTCTTATATACACTTCTGGACACATCTATTGGCCCGCCTTTGAGTTTAGGTTTTGATGGCCCCTACCGAAATATGATTGCTAGATTGAACAAAAACTGTTGCTGCAGTTTTAAACCTGATACATTTTACCATCTTTTTCGATCGTATTGTTTTAAATTTGAATTCAGAATACCATATGACATGGAGCTACGCCTAACAAGTCGGATATGCGCCTTGTTAATGCTTCAACACCCGAGCGGTTGCAGGCAACCGCATAACAATAGAATTTGCATTGTGTCTCGTTCACATACGCTTGAGGGATTAAAGGCAATTGTTTTTTGAATAAAAAACATGTATAATCAAATAAAGGTTTAATTTAATAACGCGTGTTGCCTCCATGGGCATCTTCCACAGCTCTTATACGATTAGGCATAGAGTTTATCAACCCCTCTATGAAATTTTGAGGGATCATCTCCCATTCCTCTTCTATGGCTGTTTTCAACTCCTGCATCGTCTGGGCAACTGGCTGACGAGCCCTAACACGTCTTTATAGCTCGTCCCACATGTGCTCAATGGGGTTCATGTCTGGGCTTCTGGCTGGCCAGTCCATAACTGTGATGTTCACATCCCGAAGATATTCCCTGACGATGCCGGCCGCATGGGCTCTTGCATTATCATGCATAAAAAGGAAATTTAAGCCCACATAGTCCGCGTATGGTATCACGTGAGGTTCTAAGCACTCGCGAATGTACCTTTCAGCATTTAATGTTTGCAGCCGTGGTCCTGTAACAACCTCAGGTTGAGTTTTGCCGCTCGCGGATATACCGCCCCAGACAGTCCACGAGCCACAGCTATAAGCAATCCTCTCTTCAAAGCAGCATTGTGCGAAACGCTCTCCCTTACGTCGGTAGACCTTCTTCCTTCCATCATTGCCATGTAACACAATTTTAGACTCATCAGAAAAGAGTACACGACTCCAATCTTGCTGTGTCCAATTTAAATGACTGCATTAGCTGGCTTGTGTGGTACCAAATCGCGTTCTTTTAACCTTCTCCGAACAGTTCGAGCGCTTACAGATACTCCGTGGAAGTCGCGAAGTTGGTTTTGTATCTCAGTGGAGGTAAGGTGACGATTTCTCGAGCTGGTCGTCACGATGAATCGATCCTGCCTTTCAGTTGTGACCCGAGATCGTGGCCTTCCTTGGCGACGAACAAAGCCGCCAGTCTCTAGGTACCTCCGATAAACATTTCGGACCGCAGATCGACTTAAATTAAGATGAGCACTCACGTTTCTTTGGCTGTGTCCAGCCTGAATAAGTGCCACAGCTTGGGCGGCGACTTCAGGTGAAGTATCCATAGATTATTGATAGAACCTCACCTTAATGTTAAGAATAAGTAATGTTTGTTGCAAATCCAAAGATATCAATCACTTTTTCAAGAGTTAAATTCAAGTAAACCAATAAAACCAAGTTTTTTTAGTATTCGATTGTTTGATATCAACAAACAGGCTCCAAATTGTCTTTTGTTTCTTTAAATTCTGTATTCGAAATTCAAAAAAAGACTATTGAATAAAATTGTGAATGTGCCAGGTTCAAAACTGCATAAAAACTTTTTGCTCGACCTAATATAAAATTTTAGCTAGGACCAAACGAAACTGAAAATACAAGGTGGGCCTATAGATGTGTCCAGAAGTGTATAAAATTCTTGTGTCACAATGTTCGTTCCGGTACTGCTCCGAAACGGCTTGACCGATTCTCATGACATTTCGTGAGCATATTGAGTAGGTCTGAGAATCGGCTAACATCCATTTTTTATACCCCTTAGTGATAAGGGTTGTCCGCCCTTAACATTTTTCTTTAATTACGTGGCTGGGCGGGACGAGGCCGGGCAAGACGAGGATGGGGGCGAAACAAAGTTCGTTAGGCCCGTTAGTAAACATATATAATATATGGATTTAGCAGTGACCATTACAGACAAGTCTATCTAGATTCTACGTGACGGAAAATTTACAGCCGCCCCATAATACTTGCAAAAGATTTTGTAATTAATTGATGTTATGATATGGATTAGGATTTCATAAAAAAGCTACAATGGCTATGGATACATACATACATAAATGTACGGCACCGTGGTAGAATATCGATAGTGTATTAATATTTAAATCATTATTTTCTATATTGTCTCGGTTCTGGGTGTGGTGGTACCACCATTGTGTCTGATTTCCATAACACACGTGCATTGGCTACTTACTTTGGGATTAGAGAAATGCATGTGATTTGTTTCCAATATTTACCTTGATTGAAGAACTCCGTAAAAGCTTCGTCGGGTATCTGGCTGAGGACTGAGGGGTCGAGGATGTCATCATGCGGTACTTGTTCCACCTCCACTTCTAGAAAAAAAAAAATAAGCATCGAATACCAATATCAGACCAGTCGGGCGTAAGCAAGCAAGCAAGTGCTTTGTAGAATAGGTCAAGAAAACTTAAATTCTCTATTTACTCAAAAAAAAATATAAAGATTAGAATATTAATGTTAGTTTCAACTCGGTAATCTCCAACCCACACATTGATAAGTATTCTTTAATGACTCAAGTTTAGTTTACAAACAACCTTGCAAAAGTCGCAGGATAACACTGAACTTGATGTAGTGTAATCAAAGCAACATTTAAAAGAAAATTGCGGGGGATTATATTCAGTAACAATCGACTTCGTATAGTTTATTCCAGGTTTACTCAAACTTTCGAAAGTTTCCGGGATACAGCGGACCTTATTTTATCCTCATTCCCCCTCCATTTAATAAAATGAACTGTTGAAGAAAATAAGGTTTATAAAATATTAATTAATGAATCAAATAAAGTTCCAAAAGTAATATATTTTTAATACTAATGTGATGTCAATTTCAGGAGTGGATCTTTAAATCTTGTGGGGAACTACGTAAATCTTATGGGGAACCCTCTGCCGTCGCATGGGGAACCCATAGGGGTTGGCGTACCCTGCAGTGAGTAACCATATATGTAATGGAGGGACTTTTATCGTGATTATACAGTAGTATATAGTGCAAAACATACCCAGCTCATGCGAATTGCTAGCGACAGTGATGTACTCGTTCTCACTGAGCGCACCCATCGCAGTGTCTTCCGAACTGTCGTACGCTGATGAGTTTGAGCACACGTTGATTTCTGTGCAGACACACAACATAAAGCAATTTAGAAACTTAATTAATATACAATATATACAAATAACTAAACAATTTCTTTTTGGAATCGGTGCTGTGATGTGTGAGTGATGGCACCGACTCCAAAAAGAAATTGCGTGCCTAAAATGGATCCCTTTCCTTTAAAGGTTCAAGAGTTTATTTTAGACTTTTTAATGCATTTTGGTTTTGAAGTTGGTTTTTACTTTTTTTTCAAAGTTAATTTTATTTCTTCATTTCTAGAGATTACAAGGGGGGGGGGGGCACCTTATGACCCTGTTCTTTAAGAAGCTACAAACTACCTATCATAAGTTCTGTAATTATAATTACTGAACTCCTAAGCGTTAAGGAGTTCCACCATCAGCTCAGCCCCACAAGATGTTAACTATCAGAAGTAACAACACGTTACCATTAAGATACTAGTAAAAAAACAGTATACATGTTCTTAAAATTTGAGGGCTTCCCTCGATTACACCATGATCCCATCATCAGATCTCAAATTGGCAACAATGGGACCAACTAGAAGGTATAAAAAAAATTACGAATCCGTCTACAAACGACTGAGATATGAGGTAACATAGATACAAACATACAGTTAATTGATAACCTCCTCCTTTTTGAAGTCGGTTAAAAATAGGGGTTGGTGATAAAAAGTAAAACTTTAGGGTTGTATGTATTTTTAATGCACATTAAAAAACGAAAAAAAAATTAAAAAATAAATAAAGGTGAACAACCCTTATTGCTTAGGGGTATGAAAAATAGATAATAGTCGATCCTCAGACCTACTCAATACGCATATAAAATTTGGTAAGAATCGGCAAAGCCGTTTCGGAGGAGTACGGGAACGAACATTGTGTCTCGAGAATTTTATATATAAGAAGGTGCTAGGGGCGAAGCAAAGTTCGCTGGGTCCGCTAGTATTAGTACAGATTGTAATCGATAGCTTACCTGCGAGCGATTGTTCAGCAGGCGTATGCGGCGCGATCGCTGTCTGGTGGGCGAGCGGCCCGGCGGGGCGGGGCCGCGGGGGCGGGGCGCGCCTGCGCCGCTTGGGCCGGCGCGGCGGCCGCGCGGGCGCCGCCCAGATGCGCTTGCGCACCACAGCCTTCTTCGGCCGGCAGTCGCGCGACAGCTTGTCGTAGTTGTCCTGGAAGACGCGACAGTTTAGCTACCATACAAGTTTTACGTCTTCGGCTCTGTGCCATACAGACTATTCTCCCTCCCGATCAGAAGGTCTAAACAGCAAAACGTCCTATATCGCGAAACGTCTAATGAGCAGTAAGTCTAATTAGGAAAAGGTCCACTTAGCAAACGTCCAAATCTCAGATAGTCCGTATAGCAGAACGTCTACTTAGCAAATCGACTATTTTAAAAGGTATACACTCATGACAGAAAATAAAATCATTAGTTAGATTCTTACTTTATTTTTTAATAAATTTGTTACAAAGCTCAATTATTATTTTTTTAATTATACAGATGCCATGAAGGAAAAAGACCCCAAAATTTATGCTCCTAATATCCTTTTGATATCCAATGTTTACCAAAAATTCAAAGGTGTCAAGCTTTTGCAGCTTCCTCTTGTACTTGACATTAAACATTATATCGATATTTCTGCACTTAATTCCTTCAAATGACATATTCTTATATTTGAGATCTTGCCATAAGGCTTCTTTTCTGAGAGCTTTTATGGAATAGTAGCAGGGTTGACTTCGATTTATATCCATTCATTCATGGCCTCTACCATCCTAGTGCAGCTATACAACCGCCGAGCCTTTTTGTGCGGCCTTCCAGCCTACCCCAAGACCCCATGCGAGACTCGCTAGGAATCTTGGTATGAAAGGGAATAAGATCATAATGGCATTTAATGGCCATATATCTATTTCAAAATGTTGTTTGATAATGATAAGACTAAAAAGCCTTTGTAGTATTCTTGACTTTTGTCAGGTACTACGCATATATAACTGAAAATGACAATCAGAGAACATCCTTTAGGTAATAAAAAAAAAATTGATATCATCGTGACTGAGATAAG
Source organism: Pyrausta purpuralis (assembly GCA_963924145.1). Taxonomy (NCBI): domain Eukaryota; kingdom Metazoa; phylum Arthropoda; class Insecta; order Lepidoptera; family Crambidae; genus Pyrausta; species Pyrausta purpuralis. Next base: position 16,327,049 of record OZ001646.1, on the reverse strand, counting down.
AGATATTAAAAAAAAAACATGCAGTCTAATTGACAATTTCCTCCTTTTTTGAAGTCGGATAAACGTTACGTGAATGATGGACCAAGCAGTATATACGTACCTACAAATCTGTCTATAAAGCTCCAGATTAGCAAATGATACAAGTAATGATATAAAAATTATGTTGCTGAGTATCCAGACATTGTGCGAGTATGACGATTCGCAATGTAGACGTTCTGCTATACGGACCATATGAGAGTTGGACGTTTTGCTACTTGGACCTTTTCCTAATTAGCCTTATTGCTCATTAGGCGTTTCGCGCTATTGGACGTTTTGCTATTTAGACCTTCTGATTGTGAGCCACTATTCTTTAGTGATTGTTCATTTTTTAACACTTATGAACTAAAACTTACACTAAACTAGCCTATCTTAACCTAACTCATTGAAATGTGAGGTGGTTCGCATTTCAATGCTCAACAAGAAAGCTTAACGCAGGAACAGCGATCCGGGTAAGACGGCGCGCTTCACTTAATTCCCCACTTTAATTGCATTGTTTTCTTCAAAATCACAAATTATCATGACAATTCCAATTTTCACCGAACAATCACAAGAAATGACCCGAAAAAACCAAACACTAAAACGAAGAAATAAGGTCCGTCCTTCCCTTTTCGTTTCCCGCGCCAAACTCAACAGTTTAGCTTGCGGCGATGGACGTGACAACTTAATGCCCGATGCGTACTCAACCGTTTCTGGCACAGTGCCTACAAGTGGCGATCAGTTACGTACCCATCAGTGTCAGTGAACAATGATATTGTAGCATACATTTTGTACGACGCTATCGGCCCTCATGACAATTTGCGACAGACATTGCGAATGACGCAATAACTATACTGTAATGAGAATTTACTAAGTATAAAGAAAATTAATATATTGTGATTGCCGAACAAGAAGACTATTTCATTGAGAGCCTTGTATAACAGTAAAGTATGTTACCTGTCGTGACTGTGCCGGCAATGTCGTGTGCGGATCGGTATTAACTCAGCTCCGAAACGGCTAGATGGCGCTAATAGCCAACTCTATACAACATTCGAAACTCCATGCAATCCTGAACGGCGATGCGTGATTTTTCTATCGGATTAACTATACATAGAACACCCATAAGGTATTCTATCAGTCCCCGACCAATAAATAACACCTCTGTGTCGGTACGAAGCGCTTCCCTTTTCCTTCCTGTCCCTATTGCGCCAAAAGCTTACAACTTAGCTATTGGAAAACGTGACATATGGTCTCACGTAAACATAGAGTTGAAATATAGTGTTTCAACTCTATGTTTACGTGAAAGAGTTCAAAGCGAGTTACAGACCGATCGCGCAGCAGCTTGTTTCTTACGAGAAGCACGTGCATAGTGCATAGTAGTAGGGTTACTACTCACGATTCAAAACGGCAAGAGCCCTCGCGGACGTCGATTTAGGAATTTAAAAAATGAACACAAATGATCAAAATTCTGAATGCTCATGTTAACGTTTCATGTTTTCACACTTACTTTAATTTCACGCGCTTTTTTTCCCGCACCTCTTTGCAACGCGCCCTACTTAAATAGCGCTACATGATAAAACATTTAATTCACTCTCTTCCACGTGTAATCAGCTCACAGAGGCGTTTGGTCTTGCAGCGGAGAAAGCGGATGCTTACACTGCGCTCCTCCAGCAAAGACAGCGCTATACATCTTTCTACTATTCATAAACTTCAATATAACTCACTCTCTTCCACGCGTGCTCAGCGCACAGCGGCGTTTGGTCTTGCAGCGGAAGCAGCGGTTGCTTGCAGCGCGCTCCTCAAGCGAAGACAGCGCTGTACATCTTTCTACAATTCACAACCAAACATCAATATAACTCACTCTCTTCCACGCGTGCTCAGCGAACAGCGGCGTTTGGTCTTGCAGCGGTAGCAGCGGTTGCTTGCAGCGCGCTCCTCAAGCGAAGACAGCGCTATACATCTTTCTACTATTCACAAACAAACTTCAATATAACTCACTCTCTTCCACGCGTGCCCAGCGCACAGCGGCGTTTGGTCTTGCAGCGGAAGCAGCGGTTGCTTGCAGGGGAAGCAGCGGTTGCTTGCAGCGCGCTCCTCAAGCGAAGACAGCGCTATACATCTTTCTACAATTCACAACCAAACATCAATATAACTCACTCTCTTCCACGCGTGCTCAGTGCACAGCGGCGTTTGGTCTTGCAGCGGAAGCAGCGGTTGCTTGCAGCGCGCTCCTCAAGCGAAGACAGCGCTATACATCTTTCTACTATTCATAAACTTCAATATAACTCACTCTCTTCCACGCGTGCTCAGCGCACAGCGGCGTTTGGTCTTGCAGCGGAAGCAGCGGTTGCTTGCAGCGCGCTCCTCCAGCGAAGACGGCAGCGCATGCAGCGTAAAGTCGCTGCTCTGGCGCTAACGTCACATGCGATAGACAGAATCGTCCGCAGGGTAAAGGCGTTTGTGTACATTGGTCCTCGGCGCAAATGCCGCTCGTTATCGGTTCCATTGAACCGCTCTCGCCTCCCGACCAACCAGTTATTCTGTAAATAAGACAAAAAAAAATACACCATTTTTTTTAGTTCTGTTTATGGCCTCACTCTTGATGCCACAGCGTCCAGGAATAGAATTGGATAGAACAAGAACATAAAAAATAAAAGGGTTATTTTTTATGATGGTGATATAAAATGTCTATTGAATTCGTTCATAGCAAAAGGGTTTTATTCTATGACATAAATTAAACATTTACTCGACTACATTTTACAAGTCAATAAGGAAAATAACATATAAATAACATAACATCCTGGTAATTTACCTGAGTTGTCTTCGTTCCTGAGACGATAACAACGCAGGCATGCCCCGTATCGCTAGCATGTGGTTAACAGTTTGAGTTGGAAGACTGGATGACGCACCTTTCTTGTTTAGTTGATTCTGTAACAAAGGGCGAAAAATTATATTGTAGGTTTATAAAACGAGAATAATATTTATTTTAAGTTTTTTTTTATGATGAGTGCTGAGACATTTTTTGACATGGCATACTACATTCCAGGAACGAAAATATTATTTTACTACTATTATTTACTATATTTCTATAGATTCATATCTGTTAACGTTGTGCTACTGTTTTCCTATTTATTTTCGACAGAATTATCTCTCAAAAAGTTTTTAAATTATATGTTACCTATAGGCCCTGAACCTGGAAAAGGATTCAAATACACGCAAATTATAAACATTAAATTTCAACAAAAAAAGTCAGATGCTAATTGATTACTTTGACCAAAAAGTATCGGTTTAATTTTATTGGATTACATTACTAAAAATGACGAAATGACAATGTCTCAGCGATCATTGAAGAAATGGACTATAGTATTCTTTGACACCGCGCCATTGGGTCACAGTCACGCTAGTCTACCAATATTACTCATAAAATGTAACCAGCACTACGTTCTACTGTTCACGGATGGAACAAATTTGGCTTTGAACTGCTGTGATTACTTGATGGACAACAGCCCGACCGATATTAAGAATTTATTTGATATTCGTTTGTATTTGATTTATATCCAAAATACGAAAAATGACAGGTTTGGTAAACTACCGAAAAACTTTTTACCTTGACCAGCGTAGCGAGAGCCCTGTGCTCCCTGTAGCTGCCAGCGAACTGCAGCTCAACGTCGGCTCTGGCCACGTGTCTCCGGAGCGCAGCGCGACGGAGTGCCAGCCTCGCCCCTCGCGACTCCGCAGCGCTTTCTTCTACGCATGCTGGACCGAAGCCTGACTCTGAAATATGCATTTTTTTAAACTTTTCACATATTCACGACATTCACAATTTTTGATTTTCGACCTTATTTTAAGTCGTGATATTTGCTGTTGGTCAAATTTATTTATTAGAAATAAAAATGGTAGTTACTTCATGGTAGTGGTGCTCGTAGCGCAGCGGTAGCAGCGCTTTGGTAGTGATACCGAAGTGAAGCAACCTACGGCGCGGTCGTGTTTGGATGGGTGACCATTCCGACCATATAAGTGACGTACATCACGAGCATCTCCGTGCTTCGGAAGGCACGTTAAGCCGTTGGTCCCGGCTAATATCGGTTGATATTAGTCGTTAAGTCTAGTCAGAGGCCTTATGGGCGGCTTGATAAAATCTGACAGCAGGGTTAGTCGCTTGCCTTGCAAACACCCCTCCACCAACCCGCACTGAGCCAGCGTGGTGGAGTATGGCACAAAACTACCTCATAGTTGAGGTAAGGCCTTTGCCCAGCAGTGGGATGTTACAGGCTAACTTTACTTAGTTACTTCATTAGTACTTTAAAGGTTTAATAAGCCCAATTTTGATCCTTCTACTATCCCTTTCTTTATATACATTCCTATAAAAAATATAATTACCAAATTCAGGCATATTATCATCATCACTGCTACTGCTCTCAACCTTGAACGAGTTTGGTTTTTTATCCATCAGCGGTCCACAGCTGAACAGATCTTCTCCGGGAGCATGCCAAGCCCTATTAGGTACGGGGACAGCTCGCGTCTGCGCTTGTATCCGTTGCAAGGCCTCGTGCACCGCAGGCCCACGACCACGCCGCGCTTTCGCCTGAGATGGGGTTTTACCTGAAAACGTTTCATGTACTGGTCACTTGGCAGATTTGGAAAACGGGCATATATTCTCATCTCTATATGCCCAGGGGCCTTTAGTATTTGTAGTGGCTAAGCATGCTGGGTTTCAAAGCGTCGACGCTCTTAGGTCCCGGGTTCGATTCCCGGTCAGATCAACGTAGAAATCATAAATTTATATATTTTCTCTGATCTGGGTGTTGTGGTACCAACATTGGGTCTGATTTCAATATCACAAGTGCATTGGCTACTTACTTTGGGATCAGAGCAATGTAAGTGATAGGTGTCCAAAATTTGTTTATTTACTTAATCTGGGCAGATTGCTAGCCTTCTGCAAAAGCCTGTTAAAATAAAAAGAGGAACATACGCACAATGGCCCAATCATGAGACTAAGTGCGGAAAACACCCCAGCCAGTTCACAATAGTGACCAAGACTTGTATGTATTTGTGAAATGAATGATCCATCGATGACCCATCTAAGACACTACTTGGATTACACACATAATACTGCTAGATGCCAACTAATGGCTTACAGACAGTCAATGTTCAGTAATTTATCAATAGTTAGTCTGTTTCAATAAAAGCCTATTATCACTGAAACTGTAGAATCTATATCATTTTTATTATTGTCTTCAACCTTAGGGACTTTAGTATTTCTACTTTATTATTTAAGTTAACAAAGGTATACAATGTAACACTTTCCAGGGCAGTGAAAGGCTTTAGCCGTAAAATAATAGAAATTCTACAGTGTCAGACATACCACCCCAGAAAGAGTTAACTAAAATAAATACTTACCACCTGAATTTTTCTTGGGAATGGGTGCTGGAATTTTTACAGGCAGAGGAGGAAGAGGAGGACCCGTTGGTTCAGTTTTTATGACATTTGACAGTTGCATTTCTTCAACAAGCCCTTGTTCTCTTTTAAACACATCCAAAAATGTTTCAGATGCAGATCTTGCAACAGGTGCTGTTTTTACTTGGTTAGAACTAGAACTACTAATACTGTTTTTGTTGCCAGCGCCAGGAGATGAAGCACTACTCTGGCCTTTTGGACTATGTACACTCAAGCGCCGTACCTCATTCAATGAATTTGTTCTAGTCAACTCTTTTGAAACCTGGCTTTTACTCTTCTGGACTTTGGTATCTTTATAATTAGATGTTGGCGTCTTGGGAACAGGTGGATAGTGCCCATTAGGAACCTCAGTTTTGATTTCTTCTTTAATCTCTCCATTCGTAAGTGAATCAATGAGATCAATTTCTTTACTTGGGCTGTGTAGCATTTTATTCTTAACATCAACATTATCAGGAAAAATAAAAGCATCCTCTGTATGGCTCACTGTTATCTCGCTAGCTATGACATCAGAGTCATGGAACGTATATAAATCGTTGGGATCAATTTTAAATTTGGTATGGAAGAAGTTATCATTGAGATGTGTTATGTAAGGTTGCTCATCACCGGAACTATCCTGTATGTACATATTGACATCATTGCTGCAGTTTCCTGCCACACCCTCCACTGCCATTTTATACTGCGTTGCGCAGCTGGCATCTGATATATTTTGTGGAATACCACTAAAGCTGTAAATTGTTAAGTATTAATACAGATTTATAGCTACTTACTATACTATGAATCACCTCAAAGTGACTTTGTTATTGTAAACAGAGTAATACCATCTTCTAAAAGGTGTGGCATTATTACAAATGATATGATCCAAATACACAAATACCAAATAAAATGAAGAATTATAAATAATTCCTGGTAAAGACACTTACCCCACATTTTCTGAAGCACTCAAATAAGACATAGTGGGTTCATTTTACAACTTGTTAGTAAAATTAATTCTGGTAGAATAATGCTGTAGAAAACAATATTTGGTCCCTGTGCATCATACTGAAAATGAATAAAAATTAGAGTGGAGACAGTACTAAATTGAAAATTAGTGATCATTGATAGAAAAAAATACAAATATTTTGATTTTTTGTTGCTACAATTTCCTTGTTAACATTGACAAACACAATGACATCTGTCAACTATAGAAATTATTCATCACTTTGCTGGAAGATTCCAACATCCAGAGGAGTTAAATACTCACTAAAATATCTCAAAAACATCAATGCTATTAAAAAAAAAACATATTAACTAACCACAAATCCATGCAACAGTTGAAAAACAAAGAAAAAACTCACATTCTACTTTAAACGATTCCCGGTACATGTCGCAAAGGAAATAATATTTAGTCGAAGGAAAACACAGTGATAACACTAGCCAACTATTTTATAACTTAATTAAGCTGAAATTATTAAAACAAAACACATAAATTCAATAACATCGAAAGAATGACAGAATACAGCAAATGGCAGCCCAAAACGCGGTTACGTTCAGAAATGTTCAGAAGAAGTTTTATTTTATTACTTCAAAAACCATTTCGTGTTTTTTTTAAATTCTATAATATCCTGTATAAATATTAGACGCAGGGGTTAATTTTGCGATTTGGTTACAAATTTTAAGAAACTGGAAAGTCAAGGATGAAGGCATTTTATAGGTGCCGCCTTCCTTTGCTACTTTAATCACCTTAAAGCAAAAAAAAAAATACGTCCTAGCTAGCTGTCAGCTGTAATTTTGACATTTATTAGTAGTGATGTGTTGTTCTATGATTGAAAATTATCGACAGTTCTTTCTTTCAATATATAGAATTGAGTGAAATTGGCAAAGAGGAGGCCCTTCCTACACATTCCAACTTGCCGGTGTATACCTGTTCGACTGATCTCAACTTTTGCCGCAACATTGAGCTCAAAGCACAAATTGCTGCTAAAAACTTAGCATCCTGAACACATTGAAGCATTACTTCACGCCTCAACAACTTTTGACCCTTTACAAAGCACAAGTCCGGTCCTGCATGGAGTTTTGCAGTCACTTCTGGGATTGATCAGCCAAGTACCAACTCGAAGGACTTGACTCAGTAAAGAGCAGAGCCAAAAGATTAATAGGTAACGACAAACTGGCGGATCTATATATTAGCCAATCGCCGCAAGATTGCTAGCAAAACGTATTTTAATTGCATTGTTTTCTTCAAAAGCACAAATTGTCTTGACAATTCCACCGCACAATTACAATTATTATCCCCAAAAAAACAGTTACTAAAACGAAGAAAATATGGTCCGTCCTTCCCTTTTCGTTTCCCGCGCAAAACTCGCACTGAACTGTACCGACGCCAATGACGTTTTCAAAGTGACAACTATAGTTTAATTTTTGGCCATTCTTCAGATTGCTTCAGCTGTAGCCAATGATATTGCATTTAGAAGTAGATGACGCCTCGCGAACTATAAGAGTACACAAATATGGCACCGTCTGATTAATGGATGTCAATGGCTTGACATCTATCACATTAGACATCAGTTTCGGAACAGTCTTAATAGAGGAGTGACACGTGCTTACGCGGAAGACATCCCCAAATTTCATCGAGAAGAAAGTACGTGTAACATCACAAATTGACTGCTCAAAATCAACCAGCTGCGTGAACTTTCCTATTTATCATTGCTCGAAAACTACAAGTAGAAGCCACGACGGCATTGTGAATATCAACTTGGAGACAGTTAATAATTTATACACCTAAAGGATAATTTATACACCTAAAGGATAATTTATACACCTATCTAGGTTTGACACCTAGATAGGTGTATAAATTATGATGTATTGAACATAATATGACGATGAGAATGTGTAATTTAGTGAATACAGTGAGGTTACATAAGTCACACACAGTGAGTATGTGGTTTAGAGCACAAGTCTACTATTACAGAACTAAGTAAATATGTGGGGCAGACTAGGATCAGGAATCATCGTGTAACACTTTAGTTAGTTGTTTCTGCAGTTGTAAAAACGCACTGAGGCATTGAGACACTGACGCCATCAAAAACAGACTAAGTCAAAGTTAAGACCTTACTTTGACGTGAGGTGATGTTTGCTTGACTATCTTTAAGCCTCTCACCGGTGATCTCGTTCTTAATTCAATATCATGACCTGTAGCTTCAGATAGTATAATACTATCGATACCGTCTTTATCCGATATGAAACACAACAACACTTCGAGTGTGAAAAGTTTTTGACCCGGGCATTTACACATACACATTCGCGCTCGCTACGCCCTTCATTCGACGACACATTCGTGCACGATTGCTGACTCGTGCTTGCTGTTCACAAATTCGTGAGATAAATCATAGGCATATTTATTTGCACATGAACATGCTGGACGTTGAAGTAGTTGCGGTTTGTGGCGTTATTTTATGCGTTAAGCTTTTTTTAAAGTCAGATTTTTGAGGGTAGTTTTATTTTTGAAATATTGTTTTCAATTCATGATTTTTACTTTTAGTTATTTCCCACATCACAAAAAACTTTTGGACAGATTTTGATTAAAATTACTCTGCACCTTAGTTTGACACACATCAGATTGAAATAAAAAATATATAAGGTAAAATTATTTTAAATGATAATATTTTACCTGTGTCTTTTTAAATATCAAAGCAAGACGATACTCTCATTATTTTTTGGAAAATCGTGATTTTATTTTGAACAATTTTTTTTTAAACAACCTCCTGTAGATTTTAAAAGTTATCTACGTCATTGGCATCGCCTTTCTCAATTCAATGCCTACCTATTCCCTATTTTGCTATAACCTAAACCTTAATTAATAAAAAACAAAAATCTAAAAAAATGATCACCTTCATCTCAAATTTTCTCAAAAACTAGCGCATGAAAACCCGAAGTGTTTTCTACAAAAAATGATTCTTTTATCGTGTTGTATCGGCCCTTTAAAAATTAACATATCACTTAAAACGAGGTGATCTTATATTGTCTCAAATATTAATACTCGTTTTCGATAAATCCGTGGACAAACAAATATTTTTCTAACTCGATTTTTTAAATACGTGTTAATTACCAGCCTTAATATATCAACATAGTCAAATTTCATCCAACTCTAACGAAATCGATCCACATCAAGTTTATTTTTAATTTTTACTTGCTTGGTTTAAAAGTTAGAGGGAGTACAACCATTGTGCCATTTTAGAGGCGTCGATCATTTAAACGTTTTCAAAATGGTTTTTCAAACCTTTATGTCATTTTTAAAGACCTATCCAAAGACATAGGTACCACATATATAGGTTTGAGTAAGAAATGTTTTTTGTTCCTATTATGGATATATGTTTTTTTCTTAAATAGCCCTTCTTAAATAACATTATGTTCTTATGTTTTATAAGAATCTTAAGGCGGGTGACTAGCTAGCTGTCTTGATGCAAATAATTTGTTCAGAATAAAGTGGTTGTTACATACGGGCGGACAGACCGAGAGACAGGGACAGAGTTGACCAATCTATGATGGTTCCGTTATTTGCCATTCGGCTAGGGGACCCTAAAAAGGACTTTAAATAAACTGATTTAAAAGCCTTACGCATAAAATAATGCTATAAACCACAACTAATTCGACGTTTGGCATGTTTATGTGCAAATTTGCCAATGATGAATCTCGCGAATGTGCAAACAGCAAGCTTGCGTTCACGAGTGTTTTGTCGAATGACGAGGCGAGTAGCGAGCGCGAGTGTGTAAATCCCGGGTCACGCGTTCGTGCTCGTTACCACTGATCATGTTATATTTTTTCTCGTTACTTGCCTCGCCACTCGCCTCGCATTTCGCGCGAATGTGTGTTAATCCAGCATCAGTAAACTTGATGGATGATGGGTGATGGCAGTTGGCACTTTCTTTCCATTTTTTACGTCCATGAAGTTTCATCGCACGCAGTTTCGTATCAGCATGATTAATTTTAAAATGTGAAAAGAAGGAGAAAAAGAGGCTTTGTACTGAGATTACTTAATATGAATTCATAGCTTATGTCCCAATAATCAAAATCATCGTTTAAATAAATTATACCTGGTGAAAATGTACATTTGGCACAGAGGATTTGAATAAGCCGCGTTTTTTATTCGATTTGAGAACCCCTGTCTTGAAGCGTTGTTGTGAATTCCAATATGGCGATATTTGATGTTAGACTATTTTGAAGGTACGTCAATTTGACGATTGTATAATGATAATTCCGGTAAATATCCTATCTTGTGTGTGTTAAATAAATACAACCAAATGTTATCTTTTGTTTTATATAATTTTGGATGCGGATACAGTGTAGTGAAAGGCAAATAAGTTGTATTGTTTTGTTTGTGATTTCCGATAATTTTGTGAATATTCCATTGTTGCACCGAATTGCGGGTCATATAATTTTGTTTGCACTCTTCCTGATTGGCTATCGCGGAAATTTAAACAAAAATCCTTCATTTTCCATACATTCGACTGTGTTAAACACAAACCTCAGAACAAGTCCATGTAATTACCGTAATTACGATTGTGAACATCACATTGTAACTATGCATTTTCTTTCAGAAGTGCACATGTTTTTATACAAATGGGAGTTAAATAAGTTATTAATTGGGTGCATTAGATTAGCGCCATAATAATTGATTCATTACTCGAGTACGTAGCCTTTAGAGCGTTGACTATCATGACAGACACAAGACGAAGAGTAAAGCTTTACGCTCTGAATGCTGACCGGCAATGGGACGACAGGGGTACAGGTCATGTATCATCATGCTATGTGGAGAGGCTCAAAGGCACATCCTTGTTAGTGAGAGCAGAGTCGGATGGTTCTCTGCTTCTGGAGAGTAAAATACAACCTGATACAGCATACCAGAAACAGCAGGATACCCTAATCGTGTGGTCGGAAGGTGACAATTTTGATTTAGCATTGAGTTTTCAAGAGAAAGCAGGCTGTGATGAAATATGGGAAAAGATTTGTCAGGTATGTCATTTATGCATTCACATGTTATGTATATTTATTTATAGTATCACTAATATCTTTATCGTTTTTTGAATAAAACAATTTTGTTTGCTTGACTTCTCATTTAAAATACCTATTACAACTGTGATAGGTTATGGAAATGTAAATGTGCATAACTGTGTCACAAAATTCATTTATTTGTTTTAAGGTCCAAGGGAAAGACCCTTCAGTTGAAATTACACAGGATATTGTTGAAGAGTCTGAAGATGAGCGGTTTGATGAAATGTCAGATAGTGTGCAACCAGTGGAACTACCAGCTTGTGAAATGGGCAGACTGGAGGACATCAGTGAGTTAGTGAACAGCTGCTTAGTCTCACCAGCAAGGAAAGACAAACTTGCAGCTGCCTTGGAAAGCCAACATTACATCAAAAAACTCTTGAACCTGTTCCACATGTGTGAAGATATTGAAAACATTGAAGGATTGCATCATCTCTATGAAATCTTCAAAAGTATCTTCCTCCTCAATAAAAACACACTTTTTGATACAATGTTTGCTGATGACACTATATTTGATGTGGTTGGTTGTCTAGAATATGATCCTAGCCTGCCTCAACCCAAAAAACATAGAGAGTACCTACGAGAGCTAGCAAAGTTCCGTGAGGCTATTCCTATAAAAAATCAGGATCTTCTTGCAAAGATACATCAGACATACAGAGTACAATACATTCAAGATATTGTATTGCCAACACCAACAGTGTTTGAGGATAATCTGCTAAGTACATTATCCAGTTTTATATTTTTCAATAAAGTAGAAATAGTGAAGCTCATAGAAGAAGATGAGAAGTTTTTAACAGATTTGTTTAAGTTGCTAATGGATGATAAGACACCAGATGTGAAGAGAAGAGACTTAGTTCTATTTTTAAAGGAGTTTTGTAATTTTTCACAAAATCTGCAGCCACAAGACAAAGATGTGTTTTATAAAACGCTAGTTTCATTGGGTATCCTGCCAGCTTTAGAAATTACATTAGGTATAGATGATCAGAAGACCAAGACTGCATCTATAGATATTTTAACCTACATAGTAGAGTTCTCTCCTTCTGTTGTGAGAGATTATACTTTACAGCAAGCAAACAATACTGAAGAGGTACAAACTTAAATATTTTGGTAAATTTTTATGAAGGAGTTGCATAATATGCTAAAATTACTGTTTATTTTTAGGAGCAAATGTTGTTGAATATTGTCATAGAACAAATGCTTCGTGACCGAGATCCTGAACTTGGCGGAGCTGTGCAGCTGATGGGCGTATTACGTATTCTACTTGACCCTGAAAGCATGCTGGCATCTGTCAACAAAAGTGAAAAGGCAGACTTCCTGAATTTCTTCTACAAACACAGTATACAGACTTTGATAGGTGAGTGACCTTGACCTTTGACATCATCTGCTTATCATAACAACAACAATTATAATGATACTCAATAATATCAGAGAGTTTAAAATCTGAACATGATCTTTGGTTCTCAAATAAATAATATAAAGTAGTGGATAAAATTTTTGACCATAATGTCTTCACTAGCTGTTTTATGTATGCATTCATTGCATTTTGCTGTTTCAATAATTTATTCTCACAACTGATTCAGTCTTTTAATCCGCAACCTTTAGTCATAAGACTAGCCTTATTAACAGAGATGTACAAGATACCTTGAATAAAGTATCTGGAATACAAAATGCAAAATACTTGTAAATTAAGTATTTCAGATACCAGATGCAAATAACTTTCTGTAATAGTATCTGAAATACTAGATATAAAGTACGTATCTTTTAAATACTTTCTATAGATAAAATACCTACTGTTGTAAAAAAGAAATGTTTTTTTTTTATACATAAATCGCGGTGATTGCATAAACATGACACAACATAGTATTATATTTTTATGATTTTAATTGAAACAAGTAAAACTAGTTCTTCAATCAGTTTGTCACTCATTTTTATTCTATTAGGCCTTATCATGCCCCCAAATGAGAAGAGTCGCTCCACAGGGGCAGAACTTGGCAAACAGATGTCCTGGGGCTAATGATAATGATGATGATAATACTTAAAGCTACGTGCCTGTGATGAGCTGCTAGCTTAGTGCACGCCAGTAATATTTGGGATAGAAAGCACGGAGGCTCTTTGTAATGTGTATCAAACAAGAGTAATTTAATAAGAAGTGGGTTTAATCAGATTTGATGAAAACATAAAATATTCAATTCAAACTCGTAACATTTTCATCATTTGGCCAATAGGTCAGTGACCACAAAATATAAAAATATGTTACTAGCCAAGGAGGTCAATAACCGAAAATGTTACAATTTCCATTGCAGTTGTTAGCCACCCACTCAATTCTGTATTTTAATTCATACAAAATCAAAGGAAATCGTCAAAATATTGTTTTTTTTATGGTATTATGAAAATTCAAGGCTCAAGAAAAGACTCAATTTTCTCATAGCTTCGACCAACCAACCAAACTTTTACGTGTCTGTCTTCCTTAAACACAGACTATTATGCGGAATAATTAAAAATGATACAATGGGCGTAGAATTTCCATGCCACCTATAAATTCGGCCATAAAAGAATAAAGATTCAATAGCGCGCTCAGTTTTATCTACGACAACATTATTATTTAAAATTAATGTCACTAAAGAGATGTCACAATAGAATCACCAATCTCTAAAAGTATTTTAGCAAACATAGTATCTACAAAATACTAAGATACCAAACACAGATATTTAAATACAAGATACAAAATGAATTACAAAAAAGTATTTCAAATACAGATACAAGATACGTATTTTGTATCTTGTATCTGTATTTCAGATACTTGTATCTTAGATAAGTAACATCCCTGCTTATTAGTCTCAGTCTTTTAACATTATACACTCAGCAGTCACTAAAACAGCTTAAAGGATATAAACAGCTAAAAGAACTTAAAAGATGAACAGCTCATCATTGGAGGAGTCTTAAAGTCGTAAATCATGTGGTAACTATTTTATTTTTTAACTGTTAAGAGATAAATGATGATTATGTATTATTATATACACAGTTTCACTCCATATATAGTATTTACAGTATTTAAAAAAACTCATTGCAACCTAAACATTTTACGTGAAGGCCCTCGTGTAAAAGCCTGAGTCTATTAAGTCCTGATAGTCAATTAATGTGTTTAAGTCATTTCACTCATTTATATAGTTAAAGTCTATTAGTCTTATACTATTATTTAAGACTACCAGCTGACATCCTAATCTAAAAGCAAAGCTGTGTAACAAAAGGCTAGTCTTTATTTAAATGATTTACGGACTGAGTCTCTTTCGTCTTAATCTTATCATTATTATATGCAATGACTGCTTAGTTTGTTCCATAAAATTAATATTCCTATCGGAATAGAAGGACAAGTAAAAGCTGTCAAACGAAACCGATTTAAGATGTCAGTAACTAACATAAGTAAGTAACATTTGTAGCTTTAAATGAGATAATCTTTCGATCAGGTGATTTATAACAATGTTCCTAACTTAAATATAGTAGTTTACTGCATGATAAACAGTCGACACAAAATATTGAACATGCAGCTCTAGTGTAAAACTAAATGTTATTTCATTATACAAAATATTCGTCGATAAACATTCCCTGTGCTATTCTGTCTTTATTTTTTACGTAAATTAACGTTTGTAGAATAGAATAATCAAACTGCGTACTTTAAATTTGAAGCGCATTGGTAAATATAAGTCGTATATTAAGAGGCTTCTATTTGGACTAATTTACCTGTTGAATGATTATTTGTTGGGTTATTCCGCTGTAATGAACAACAATCAATTACCGATCAAGTCACCATGTTTCAACATAAATATTTCTTCAAAATATTACACAATATCACATAAATTTTCAAAAACTCAAATGAGAGAAATTTTCAGCGAGCTTCTATAAGCCTTCCGAACTGACTGACAGCTGCTAAAAACGGTTCTGCTACCCATCTCTTTTTATCACACATTTTGCTGCTAGTGACATCTCGCTTTTGTCGTTCTATTCCAAAGGGATAATAATTTTATGGTTTGTTCATAGGTACCAATAGGTTATTAAATCCCAGTCAGTGATGCAACTTGCACACAAGGCAATAATACCGAGTCTGTCATGTCTGATATTCACACTAATTTCAGCTCCTCTCCTAGAGAACACAACAGGTGAGAAGCCACTGAAAGAAGATTACCACACTGTGCAGCTGTTGGGTTTAGTTTTAGAACTCCTTTCCTTTTGTGTGGAACACCACACATACCATATCAAAACATGCATTCTCAACAAGGTATGTTACTAGATAAAATATTGTTTCTTGTAAAATATCTTTAAATGTTAGTCATATGGTTGGTTTTAGTCTCAAATCGTGGATTTACCTGAAGTTTTTTTGTAGTATACTTATGCACGCGTAAGACAGTGACTCACCTAATGTCTGCGCACTAGATGCTGAAATTAATGAGTTTAAAAAATAATTAACATTAAAAAGCACTCACTGTCATGATGAGGGTTTTCTGTATAAAAGCTTTTTTTAAATGAATAAATGAAGAAAATTGCTTGGATAAAACGTTTTTGCAACTATGATTTTCCTTTTACTGTCAGTCAATCAACAAATAATGATTCCACTGCAGGCATTGGGTTATTTATTACATTCCCTAAAAGCGCGAAAGATTAAATTACTGTGAAAGAAGTCTTCAGGCATGTTGATTGTAGAAAGATTCTCTCTCTCTCTTTTAGGACCTCCTCCGTCGTATACTGGTGCTGATGAGGTCAACGCATACCTTCTTGGTACTCGGCGCTCTAAGGTTCATGAGGAAAATAATCGCACTGAAGGATGAATACTATAACAGATATATCATCAAAGGCAATCTCTTTGCGCCAGTCATTGACGCTTTTCTTAGAAATAATGGCAGGTGAGTGGGATCTAATAACTTAAGAGCTGTGAAAATATGTATAAAAACAATGTTAGAAATAGGCACTATGGGTATGATGCTGTTTTTATAGCAAAACAATTGCCTTGCATAGCTAGTCCAATCCATCCATCCAAAAAATAATAGTCCCCCTAGCCGATTTTGACTACGGTGGCCAGTCACAACGACTAATCGACTGCGCGGGACATATTATAATGCACAAGTGTGTGCACAAACACAGGTGCACTCTCTATTTCTTTCACTCTCATTGCCCGATGGGTCAGCAATCGACTTTACGTGCTTTTCCGAGAACACAGGTATATTTTGTGGCCCGACCCGGGGATCGAACCCGGGACCTCTGGCGCAGCCGTCGCTTTAAAATGCGACCCTTTTACCGCTGCGCCACCGAGGCAGTCCAAAAAATAGTAATTATGTGTTACTTTTTGAGCCACCCTGTATGCTTGTCAGTAAAAGATAAGAGAGCAATAAGATTAAACATAATTACATAACAATAAATTGTTAAGTCATTGTTGATTGATATCCTACTGATTGAAATATTATCTCTTTTCCAGGTATAACTTACTTGACTCTGCTATACTAGAGTTATTTGACTTTATCAGACTGGAAGACATCAAATCTCTTTGTTCTCATGTAGTGGAAAATTATGGAAAGATCTTGGAAGATGTTGAATATGTGCAGATATTCAAAGCTTTGAAGACGCGGTATGACCAACACCAGGACAAGTTGAAAGAGAGGGATCGAGGTAAGGATTTACTAACATTATTCATTATTAAAATCCCGATTTGAACAATGTTTCAGCAGCTACTTTTTCTGAATTTTGAATTGCAATATTAAAAATATTAAATGAAATGTGCATTCATAGGCTAGCCTGGTAGCAGTGCCAAAGGCACGAAAAAGGGACGCACTTTCTCGTGCCTTTGAACACGAAAAGACTGCTCAGTCTTCTCATAACCAATCATATCTCCACTTTATTTATATACGACAACACGTCAAGATAAACACTGCGGTATCTTAAACTGTTGTACCTACTATTTTTCAACAAAAATATTATAGTCTGATGTGATGGTGACTGTACATAGATCATGCATGACTTACTATCGGTTTTTATAGCAGAACTGCTATTGTTGCGTTTGTTTTTTTTTTGTATCAATTATAAGTCAAAAAATTATAAGATATATGAGATAGTTTATATTTTTTTTAAATTATAAGATATATGAGATATAAAAAGTGGCACCTATCACATTCCAGTGAGCGGCAGCGTTGGCGTAACCGAAGCAGTGGTACCATCGCTACTGCGCACCAGGTACCGGCGAGAGGCGCGCACGCCCGACGACGAGGAGGAGATGTGGTTCAACGACGACGACGAGCTCGAGGACGACGCGCCGCTCGACGCCGCGCAGCCGCACGCGCACGCGCACCACGCGCTCGACGCCATCGGTGAGTCTACCTAGTGAAGGCTAGTCGCTTGCCTGCCAGTGACGTGGGTAGCGTCACTGAGATGTGGGTCAACGACGACGACGAGCTCGAGGACGACGCGCCGCTCGACGCCGCGCAGCCGCACGCGCACGCGCACCACGCGCTCGACGCCATCGGTGAGTCTACCTAGTGAAGGCTAGTCGCTTGCCTGCCAGTGACGTGGGTAGCGTCACTGAGATGTGGGTCAACGACGACGACGAGCTCGAGGACGACGCGCACGCGCACCACGCGCTCGACGCCATCGGTGAGTCTACCTAGTGTAGGCTAGTCGCTTGCCTGCCAGTGACGTGGGTAGCTTCACTGAGACGTGGCTCAACGACGACGACGAGCTCGAGGAGGACGCGCCGCTCGACGCCGCGCAGCCGCACGCGCACGCGCACCACGCACTCGACGCCATCGGTGAGTCTGCCTAGTGTAGGCTAGTCGCTTGCCTGCCAGTGATGTGGGTAGCTTCACTGAGATGTGGTTCAACGACGACGACGAGCTCGAGGACGACGCGCTATTCGACGCCGCACGCGCACGCGCAACACGCCATCATTGAGTCTACTGAGGCCCGGTTTCCACCAAAGCAGAGAGGAGAGGAGACGGCAGGAGATGTGTTTGAATAAACCAATCAGATTTCGTTATTTTCACATCTCTTCTCCTAACTTCCAATAACCTGCCAGCTTTGCAGCACATCTCCTCCTGTCTCCTCTCCTCTTCGCTTTGGTGGAAACCGGGCCTAAGTCTATGCTAGTCACTTGTGCATTAGTGACGTTGGTACCTTAACTGATATTTTGTTCAATGACGGCGCGCATGCGCCCCACGCGCTCGTCGCTATACCGTGATTGATAGCGATAAGTTTGTTAGTTAGAGAAAAATTGATGAGGTCAAACGTGTTTCACTAACGAAGACGCGTCGCTCGACGCCGCGCATTGGCATGCACTATGCGGTCGATGCTATTAGTGAGTGGTGGTGCTATTCGTATTTGTTACTTCACACAAGGTAATAATAGTGCCCCTTTGCTGATTTCGGCTACGGTGGCCAGTCTTAACTACTAGCCGATTGCACGCGGCTGGCCCGACTCGGATATTGAACCCGGTACCTCTGGCGCAGCCGCCGCTTTTAGGAACGAGGAATTATGGGACGGCCAGGAATTTGTGGTTCGCATCCATCAAACTCTAGATTTCGCATTCAATTGTTATCACTTTATTGAAAGAACTGAATTTGCTTTATAAGAACTGAATTTGCTCCGGTAATTTCTGATCACCTGCAGATTGTCTCAAAACATCAAACAAAACAGCAGACTATATGACTTGTTTTATTCCGCCTCATCTGACCTGCCGTCACAAAACAGAAGCCTGACTATTGTCTTACCCAACCTTCTCATTCCTCCACTTCCAGGCAAAATAGTAGAAAAGAAAGTGTGCTCGAGCACCGATACGACGGCGAACGGTCCGAGCCGGGTGCTCCTCAGTGCGACGCCGAGCAAGCCGGCGCACACCGATGTTCAGGTATCCTCGCCCAGATTACTCAATAAGGTAAACTTTTAAGTTCCCACACGCTTGTACTATCGCTTCGCTGAGGGATCGTCGTGTCTGTGTAATGAGATAACAATTATTACTAAAAAACTTAGTACCGGTTTTAATACTGTTATGTACAGGGTATAACAAAAAGCTTAACGAAGCCGTAAATCACGTGTTCCCCCCATTTATACGATTATTTTTCTCGGAGATATACCTGGGAAATGACGAGTGTTTTAGTATTTTTTAAATGAAAGTCTATTTTTCTCTAAAATCATGTTTAAAATTTTCAGTCCTTTGTTCGTAAACAGACCATAAACGCACACAGATAGCGCTCGCAGGCACAAAAATAAGCGCGTCATTGTGTCTGAGCGCGTGTACGAGGGTCAAACTGAAAGTTCTTAGAACTGGCAACTTATAAACAATATAATAAAAAAAATATTCTAAAATTTGAAAATAGAACTCTTTGCCAATATTACTGAGTATATATTTCATTCATTTGTCATTTGTTTTACGATTTGGCGGCAAATTGAAAATTGTCTGTGTCACGTCAACATGAATTTAACACGAGAAAATTTTCGTGCAATGATTTTTTATGACTTTCGATGTCATTTAAGTCAACAAGAAAGTTATGATAGACTACGATTGGCCTTTCACGATGAAGCCCCATCTCGTGCGACTGTTTACAACTGGTTTAATGAGTTTAAACGTGGTCGCACTAATCTCACTGATGATGTACGTGAGGGACGGCCTTCTACGGCGACGACTGAAAATAACATCTGTGTTGTGCGGCGTATGATAGAGACTGACAAAAGAGTGACCTATCAGCAGATTCGGACAAGCTTAGGCATCGGTATGAGTCAAGTGCACAAAATCCTCCACGAACATTTAGCGGTCAGGAAGCTTTGCGCCCGGTGGATACCTCATAATTTGACTAAGGCTCAAAAACTCCATCGTGTGGATTGGTGCCGTAAAATGATTGAAAGATTTAACGGAGGTGACTCAAATGCTGTGTTCGACATACTAACAGGTGACGAAAGCTGGATTTACTGTTATGATCCTGAAACCAAAAGACAATCTGCTCAGTGGGTGTTTCCTTTCGAGGAGTTGCCAACTAAAGTGAAGAGAGATCGAAGTGCGGGAAAAAAAATGGTGGCCTCGTTCTTTGGAAGGATAGGTCATTTCGCAACAATTGTGTTAGAGGATCAAAAAACAGTTTCTGCAGAATGGTACACTACCAATTGTTTGCCACTTGTCTTGGAAAAAGTTCGAGAGAAACGACCTCGCAGTAGGATCCTCCTTCACCACGACAACGCCTCGTCGCACACCGCCAAGCGAACGATCGACTATTTGGCGACATCAAACGTTGAATTACTGGGTCACCCGCCGTATAGCCCCGACCTCGCGCCTTGTGATTTTTATTTATTTCCAAAAATTAAAGAAAAACTTAAAGGAAAGCGGTTTATGAATGCTGAAGAAGCGGTGGCTGCGTATCGCGATGCCATTGAAGAGACCCCTAAGGACGAGTGGGCAAAGTGCTTTTCCCAAGGTTCCATCGCATGCAGCGGTGTATTGACGTCAATGGACAATATTTTGAAAAGATATAATAAAACTAATAACTGGCTAATGTAATCAGTTTTTGATTTTCTAAGAACTTTCAGTTTGACCCTCGTATATGTCACATTTATATTGTAACAACCGAGTGATTACAATCTAACTAACGGGTTTAAATCGGGTGTATAGTACCGAATTTTATGCATTATAAAGGTAACTGAAATGACAAATCACTGGGCAAAGTGGTGGCTCAGGGTAGGTGAAAGTAAATTGGGTGAACGAGGGGTATCTCCGTTTATCCTTCGAGTTATGTTGACATGTAAGTACCAAAAAATTCATAAATGCTAAAACTTGTCGACCTTGTTCACAATAAATCGACAGATTACAATAGAACGGATTTTATAACCGTTAGATTATGATGTCGCGGTTCTTACAATATTATGTTGACAAAATTTACATTGCGGCTAAGAAATAAATGATTATTTTTAATGCCTAAAAATAAAAGTCGCTTCACAGCGATTATTTTTGTTACATACGATTTGGTTTGATATACTGGAGGATTATGGCTTCGTTACAAACTTCGTATAGCCTTTTGTAACACCCTGTATTAACCAAAGAAATTGAAATAATGTCACGATGACGGTATTCAATGTAGAAATAAGTATTGCTGAATTGGTTGGATAATTTAGTCATAATTCATTAAACCTGGTACTATTTCTTTGTAATAAGACGTCTGGGTCATGGAAATCTTTGATGAACCTAAAAAAGTATAAAACATTTGGTCATTGCGGACAAAACAGTAAACTCATTTATTTCAATCTTGCATGTAAATATGTGTTACAACTCTGTCAAAACACTACGGAATATTTATATTTATTATTCAGATTTTAGATTAACTTTCCGTGATCCTGAGTGTATACAACATATTGATATGCATCAAATATCAATTAAAACATTCAACATCACATAAAAAGATTGAAATAATAATTAAAATAAGGTGGTTCCCTATAGCAAAAATATCCCTTGAGTAGTACATCCTTCCTGTGTGATATGTGTGTTAAATTCCTATTTTTCTTATCATTTTGTGTGATGTAGTGTTGTTTCACAAAACAATCATTTTAGTTCTTCAAGTAATTTGATAAACTCATCTTCATCACTAACTATTTACTAACAACTCTGTGCAATAACATTGCGAAGTTAACTATAAATGGTTGCATGTTGAGCATGTTTAGTTAATGATAAAAATATTAAACTTAATTATTAAACTTTATAATACTATTTCGATTTAACTTTTGTTACTTATTTTATTTTATTTTATTTTTATTTATTAAGAAACTCTACAGCTATTTTACAATTTGCTTAACACATATAGGAACAATAAATAAATCACTTAAGCCAATAACAGAGTTCCATAACATGGTTATTTGAACAAATCGTACATTGTATTTTAATTTAACTAAGCGTAAAATATTTAAAGCCGACACTTCGTCGAACCGTCAGATGTAGTACCAGATTGATGACTTGAATCCCTCTAGAAAAACAATAATAATAATACGCAGTCTTCGAACAACTACCCATCAATCACGGCTTTCGAAAGAATCGGCTTCGTGATAATTAAGTATAACAACCCTGTGTGTTTTTTTCCTTGTATAAATCAACATTTAGTAACGGTAATTGGTAGCCTGAACTTAGTTTTCAAATCTATAATGATCTACTAACTCTAAGTTTCTGTGATTGAATTTACATTAACGTTCCTGCACATTGTTTTGTTATTGTTGCAGTAGAAGGTCAATTAGATAAGATTATTTGAGAACTTTTATCAGTGTTTGATAACATCAGAAGGCCATTTCATTTGTGTACATTGAAATCTAAAGTAAACAATAAGATATATTTTTGGATCAAGTTATGTTTTCGCTTTCATTATCAGGTGTGTGGCATCAGTCCTTTGCAACTTTAATTATCTAAATCAGTATAAGTAAATTTTTACTTATACTGATTTAGATAGAAATTTCGATTGAAAACTGATGTTTTCAATCGAAATTTCTATCTAAACCTTGACTTTTTGGATCAACTGTTAGGTACCTAACACTTAAGGAGCTGAAATACCGAACGAGTCGAACGAAACGAATTTTAGAATTCTTATTATGAAATCTCATGAAACCTCGCATACTTATCCGCGTCGAGTCTTCCGAATCTGGAAGAACCCCAGAAATCCCAGTTAAATTCGGATGACTTTATCAAATTCAATTCGGTCGCCTCGGATAAATGTCCGTTCACCTATAACATTCATTTACTTAATACGTTGGGTGGGCATATTGCATTATGACTTCAATTAAGCTATTTATTGACTCCTTACGCAACCCCTTACTACAGTCGTGAGCTTCACCATGCTCTGTTATTTTAATATATTTTTATGTGAATGTCTATTATGTCGCACGTATACTATGCAGAAAATTAACTTTAAAAAAAAGTAAAAACCGACTTCAAAACCTAAATGCACTAAAAAGTCTTAAATAAACTCTTGACTATTGAAAGGAAAGGAACCCATTTTAGGCAAACAATTTTTTTTGGAGTCGGTGCTGTGATAGTTGATGCTTGATGGTCAAAATGATGGCTTTTTTCAAAGTTAATTTTATTTCTTCATTTTAGAGATTATAGGAGAATGGGGGGGGGGGGCACCTTATGACTCGGTTTTTTAAGAAGCTACAAACTTCCTATTATAAGTTCTTTCATTATAATTACTGAACTCCTAAGCGTTAAGGAGTTCCACCATCAGCTCAGCCCCACAAGATGTTGACTTTTAGACGTAACAACATGTCAACATTAAGATTCAAGTAAAGAAACACTATACGTGCCTTTCAAATTTGAGGATTTCCCTCGATTACACCAAGATCCCATAATCAGATCCCAAAATGGAAAAAATGGGACCAACTAGAAGGTACACCCTCTAAGGCGAAAAAAAATTTCGATTTGGTCGACAAACGCATGAGATATGAGGTAACATACATACAAAAAAAACATACAGTCAAATTGATAACCTCCTCCTTTTTTGAAGCCTTTAAAAAATGACAAATATTTTTTATTAGCGCCTTATTACCAAACATCCTACTGTCCACTGCCATACATCAACCACATACCGACACGTACGTCTACGGTATGAGGTTGGTATATTTTTGTGTTCAATGTTAAATGTTTGTGTGCCAGTGCGAAGGCGCTTGTGCTTTCCCTTTATCCGAAATGCATAGTGTATACTCTTAATCTTAATAAGATAGACCAGAATGAAAGCTTCAATCGCACTTTTTATTTTTAATGCAGCAACTGTAGTGCAATAGTGCTGTGTTACAGCGCATTAAATCGTGAGGTATTAATTGAATATTCTTCTACTTGTTAAACGTTGAAAACAGCTATAAACAAACGAAATACATGAAAAAATAAAAGTATGAGTAAAACATGTATGTCCTCTCACTTGTAATATCAATATTCTTTTACGACTTTAACCTTTTTTCTATATACATATTATGGTATTTGTAGGAAACATGATTTAAACCGAATTTTATTAATGTAGATTTTTGTAATAACACATTTATTTCTGCACAAATTTAAACTATAATGATATCTATTTAATAATTATTTAATCCTTTAACAGCAACGCTTGAACAAAAAAAATTACGGTCGATTTTTTAGGTTTTTTTTTAAATGACGAAAAAGTGACATCCCAACAAATGTTATTATGTTCTATCTAATTAAAAATCAAAGTATCTATAACCCTATCTTGCGTACAGGGCCTCGTGGACTACGACGGGGACTCGGACGAGGAGGAGGAGGGCGGGGGGGCGGCCGGCAGCGGCGCGGGGGGCGCGGGCGCGGCGGCCGACGAGCGCGACGCCAAGCGGCCGCGCCTCGCGTAGTGACCCCCTCCTCCCCCCCCTAGCCCCCCCACACCGTTTCAAGGAATATAAACGAGCTCGCCGCCACGTCTCGCAGCTGTGCACCACCCAGTGAAACGGAACGCAGTAAGATTTATCGTATACTATATGGTAATAGGCATCGGTCGTACTTGTTAATTCGAGTACCAGGTCTTCAAAGCACGTAGATAAATCAGCACCAGGGCTCAAAATCAGGTATTAAATGAAAACTGAAATTTGTATACATTGCAATAAGGAACACTATCGCGTAATTGCGTTTGCATGCCGAATACTTTACGTGCATCGTTTATATAAATAAACTTTTATTAATACACGATAACGTGTAATCATCTGGTTAGAAGATAAATATATGCTGCTTAGTAGAGCCTTCGAGTTTCTATCGGGCGCCCCGATGCCGAGGCGCTACGCGGCTGCCTAATGCCTACTAAAATACGTTAAAAGTATTTCATAGAAAATGAATCCCTATTTTGATACGCATTAGGCGCAAAGTCGCGCTAGCAAGAAAAGTACTTTTAAACGTTGCGAGTATTTCTTTCATTTCTCGCAATTTTTGACCTATTTTTAATGAACGTAAGGTTTAATTTCATAACTACGGTCTTTTAAAAGTATTTTGGGGAAGCGGGCACCGCTCCCTGTAAGTAAATTACTTGCATGGTTTTGGAAGTATTTTGAGCTCGTACCTGGTATACCTACGTACTTTGAAGCAAATATTAGGCTCGTAAGCCTGGTATGGTAAATACGTTCCATCCCTTATATGCTATACTCTAGCTCTAGGCGCCCGAGTGTGGCCCGCGACGCGAGCGCCCGAATGCGACCTCTTACGTAACCGTTGTCGGGAGGCTCGCGAAACTTGAAGTTGAACAAATGGATCGTGCAGCCGAACTCTTTCGCCTTAAATGAATTGTTAGAATAATGAACCTCGGGACGCTCGCTCGCCGACCGATTGAGTGTCTGTTGACGTTATCTCTTAAAGTAAACGAGTCGATGAGATGACATTGTAGGGGTCTAATTACTTGGGTTCGATTCGGTTTTTTGTCGATATAACGTAATATAGGAAAATATAATATTAAAAAGTGACAATTGTACATTTGGAAAATATTTGAGAGGCTTCGAAATTTTATTTCTTCGGCTTCTCGGAACGCTAAAACTGCTACAGTTATTTATTTATTAATTATTTATCGATGCATATCTTGAATAGTTGTCAAAGTGCAGGTACTGAAAATCGTTTATCTTGTTTGATACAATATATTATTGAGGGTTTGTCTAGAAACCTGGACTGTCCGTGTCCCCAGTTGGTTATGTTCATATTTTATGTAAATAATAATGGAGCACTGCCATATAGATGTTGGGCTCTAAACTTAGTTAGTGTATGGATGACTTCATACAGTAGTGTAATTACTTTAAATAGCATCAAAATGTAGAATGCTGGTGACAAAAAATATAGCAAAAGAATAATTTAACGGTTAGGTTACTTTTCCTATGGATCGTAATCACAAAAGTACAAAGAATATAAAAGTGGGAATCATACTTATAATAATAATAGAAAACAACATTGTGAATGGGACAATGTGATGATAGATAATTAATGGAATCAGGCGTTACTTTGCGGAAATTCATTATGAAGTTGAATTTACTAAAAATATTTTACTTTAAATTTTCACTAAGCGACGCGGGCAACTAAACAACACGCACCGTCCACGGCGTTGAGTTATTAGTTAGCAAATGCAGAATGCACTACCCGTCTTCGCTTAATACAATACTCGTATCTGATATTCAACGCTGTGACGTTCGTGTTGTTAGTTGCATTCGCCGGCGTCGCTTAGCGGGAATTTAAAGCAAAATAATTTCATAAAATTCAACTCAATGTAATGTTGAAAATGTACGTATTTATGTATGAAACTATTTTTTTTTGTAATTACAAGACCAATCATTTGTTTATGTGAACTGTGCTGTGGAATTGCTACTCATTAGTGTTTTATAATATTTGAGTGTCATTATGAACGATAGGAATGTTACAGGGCTGTTTAATAATTGCTTTTAAAATGGATTATCTGACAACCATGGTAGTATGTAGCACAAAAGTTTGTATTATATTTAGTTTCTTATCTTTGCATAAAATTAAAGTCTGGCAGCATGTTATCAAGGTATCTTTGAGTTTGTTTTGGAAGAGCATGCACCATTCGAATAATGATTTAAATATATGCAATGCAATGACGTCGGAGTCGAAATAAAAACGGTGGAAGAAAATCACTACTTAAAGTTGTGAGAACTTCATAGTTCTCACAACTTATTTAGTCGAACTAATTATTATCGCGAACCCTCATCATCAACTTTTCGTCATAGCAGTTTATCATTATATATGACGATTCAATATAAAGAAAAAATATCAATAAAAATTGATCCCTTGTGAATGAAAACTTCACTCTCTTAATAATATGAAGGCAAGATTCGCCTCGTTCGACCAATTATTATCTGACGTAGTCAATCAAACCAATGTACGAAATGGTTTTTCGGCTATTCGCGAAATACAGAAAAGAATCTAAAATATTCACATCGAGTATACTAGTAAACTCAGAGAAAAAATTTAGCTATAAATAACAGCTAAATATTGGTAGTAGGTTTGTAAAATATCAAAAACATTGGTCATTTGTGATTTCGTGAAGTAACTTGATTATATCGGCTATCGAAATTGTTTTGTGGTTTCTATTTATACAAATGATATATTTATTTGCATTCCTTTTTTACTTGTTATTTGTGCTTTTTTGAGGTAAAAATAATAGTGTTATTGCGTCTAGTTTTCACTATACCATCTCTCAAAAGCACACCCATTGTTGAAAGTACAGAAACTCATAAACTGACAGTGACATAATCATCTGGATCCTAACTATTCAAAAACAAAAATGCCATTTAAGACAATACCATACGGCGTCGCATCCAGCGTTATATATAAACCTTCTTCTTTAATCACTCTAAAATATTTAAAGAAACGCATCGAAATCCTTTGCGTAGTTTGAAAGATTTAAGCATCCATAATTGCAAAAATATATAATGCCTATTCCTGCATCATAATAAGTTATAACTATGCAAGGGGAAAGCTGTTTCGATCAAACATTTAAGCTTTTATGTTGTATTAAATAAAAGTACCAAATAAGTAGTATCATTAATTCTCTTTGTGTATGGTCGAAATCGAATAAACAAAGGATTCGATCACACATCAATCGATGCGATATGTGATCGAATCCGTAGGAGGTATGTGCTGCCGGCCCATTGAATATCATACTTGGGATCCAGATTTTTATGCATTCATAATACTAACGAAATCACATTAGTGTTGTTTTCCTAATTGTCGCATTGTTTGTCTTGAATATAATTTGCAAAAGTTAATTTATTTACGTGAAAATGTGCGTAATAGTGGTTGTGTGTTAAATTGTAATGTAGCTGTGTTAAACTAGGCAACTAGGTGTTGTCATTTTTATTTGTCGTAAAAATATATGAGAAGTAATGCTATTAATTTTTTCAACGTGCATAGTATAATAATAATAATACATGATTTAATAACATATTATGTTGTTAATATAATCAATTATTCAATGAAATTTTAGAATATCTATAAATTATTATTGTTCATTATGCCAATGTTTAGTCATTGATTTACTGATTAGTGAATTCATGTCATAAATTAGTTGCATAATCTGTCATAAAAAAGCTCAAGTTGCAAACATCAGGCACCGTCAGCACTTGACTTTTTGAAGTAGTAAAAGTAATTATTGATACAAGGGCTTTTGTTAAGTGATACATACATTCTTTTAGGCGATATCAGTATTATTTTCTCTACTTTCAACAAATTGGTTTTGCCTACTTATGATCAGGGTTCGAAAATTAATCTTTGGTAATTATCATGATGGATGTTATTAATTAAAGCCAATGTTTTGTGTTCGTGATTATAAAATATAACCTTTTATTTATGCCGCATGTTAAAAATAAGAAAATCAAAGTCTTATGTTAGTCTCTGTGATGATATAAATAAATTTTTACTACTGATAGTAATAAAAATGTTCTGTTAATATCACGATAAGTATCATTGATGCCGCAACAGCCGCTTCGAACCCTGCTTATGATTATAGCTTTGCAGATGTAATGTGTATGTGATAAATGTATCTGACTAAGATCCACTTTATTTTATTACTGTGTTAACTTCTAGTTTACTGTAAATAATAAGAATTTGTAAAGAAAAACAATCTGGTGATCAAAATTACACACGAAATATTAACAATGAAATGCTGTCACGATCACTTGTCGCAAGAAATAGGTAAAATATTATGGTAAGGTAGGCGACAATCACTCTACTTTTGTGATTGTGCTAATGAATGGGCTTACCCTATTTCGAGGTCGTATGACATTCATAGAGCGTGTTTCTGTCGTTAGAATGTAACCGATATTGATTTGTAATCAGCGCTAACTACGGTATACGGATACAACAATTTATTACACTATTTAAAGTGGTCCAAACTTTAATTTCTACTACCTTTATAACTTACATACTATTAAATGTATTTTGCATTTACATACAGACGGGGGCTATCCACAAATTACGCCATCCTTTTAAGGTGTAGAAGCAGGTAAAACGTTTGGTTTATGGCCTCTAGATATTGACTACTTAAAAGCTTCACTTCTCTTCTTAGTGAATGATCTCTAAGGTGCAGGGGCTTACTTAAATTCTAAATAACATTGTATTATTTAACGGCCTGTTTCACAATGTTCTAATAAGTTCTGGTTATCGTCATCTGTCAAACGAAAGACGTACCATATTTAAATTATTTATTCATTTCATTACGGAGAGGAGCGAGCTAAATTATACGAGAACTGTTATTTTAGTTAAAAAATGACGTAATTATTGCATGGCCCTCTTTCATAAGTTCTCCCTTATTTAAATAGAAACGAGTTATTTTAATTCGCCAAGCGGGCTTGATTTACGTTGGTCATCCAAAGTCCAAACAATATCAAAATACAAATATCGTTGATTGTCATAGACACCGCCTAAAGTTGTACCTACTTTAATTAAAATGTAAAACACAAACTTTTATTTTCTCATGCACCGAATGTTATAAAAGTTTTAAAAAAAAACTACGCTGTCGCAGAGCACACAGGCCCAATCAATACGTCAATCTGACTCATCTGTTCAATCGCCCGTTTCACCTAACAGGTATAGCAACATTTATTCTGCTCTCCACCTGCTATCACCCTTAAAAATACATATCAATTTTAATATGCATCTGATGAAACTTTGATCTCTGTCTTAAAACTATTATGTACATGTTTACGATTTTAATTACATACATTTTGTATTTTGTAATTGATGGTCACACTTCATACAAAGCGCCTGTACTTCTATTTTTTTGATGCATCAATGAGCATTCACTTAAGTGCACAGTTATTGCGAGGCGAAATATTACATGCGTGGGATGAATTTGACAGAATATATTGTAAATATATAACGTTTTATGTAATAATTTTATTTTGAAATCTGCAAACATCCACGTGTTTAATAGCATCGAGCTGTCAATTAGATTTATACGATTCTTATTATATTCCTTGAAATAACTTCCCCATAATTAAACGAAGTTCTAGGTGAAAGTAGAATGTAATAATGACTATTTTTTATCTGTCTAGGTGGATGACCATCATAAACTAATTTATACACAGATTAAAATTAAAATAGATTTACCTATTGGCAAGTTGTGTAAAATAAATAAGCTTACTATAATGCTATTATTATGATGTCACTAGTTAAGTAAGCAATATAAATATAAGATACATAAGTAACCTCTCTTTTATTTTACTCTATTCACTATTTTAGCATCAGGCAGGCCAATACTAAGATTTCGGCTGTGTTCCCACAGAAGTGTTAAATTTAAATAGATATTTTGTTTATCATGTTCGAGCAACATCATTGGTCATTTGTCTATGCTTGGCTTCACTATGCTGTTTCTGTGGAATTACGCAACCTTACAAAAAGGAAAAAGCACAAATAATGCAACACCATTATATTTGCAAAGAATAAATAAGTTATTGAACCCTTCATATCGGGTAGCCTTACAATAAATAAGTTAGAGTTGAGAGTCGACGACCTCAGTCTTGAGTTTCGAGGCGAGAGCCCTTCGCATTTGCATGGCGTCCGGGGTGGGGGGAGGGGCGGTGCCTGCGAGCGCCGCGTGCGCAACACGCGCTGACTTTGGTCGGGAGACGTTGCTGATCGAACCTTCGCCGCCTGGGATGAGGAAAAAGTTTAAGTAAGTAAACTGGTTATAGAACAGACTGGCTATTATGTCTATTATGTCAAAGAAGATTATATTAATGAAAAAGACTTCGGAGCAATATATCATTCGTGCACTAGGAAGAGACACGGTCGTATATATCACTTATCGATAGTTGTACGCAACACTCCACTGTTATGTGCGCCGGCGCACAATAATAAAGCCAATTTGCTTTTGTCAGGATTATCTCGTAAAATTTAATAAAAAAGAATAAAAGATTATAATTTTCTGGCTGTTGCTCCGCCCCTATGATGAGTGTAGAACTGTAGATATAGAGAAGTTTGTTGCTGCAGTGTTGCTGCTTATTAGTATCGTATGTCATTTCGACCTAAAGCAAATTATGAAAAAATCTATAAACTATCTTACCTCCAGCTTCTGTATTAGTCTCAGCACCCAATCTCTTCTCGCGGACTTGTTTCTTCAACGCCAGTAGTTTGTCCCTTTGCTGTTTCAAATACTCCTGTCTAGCACGAACTTCCTCGTCACTGACCTGCAAAAATAGGATTATTAATACATCTAGAACTAAGATAGATTAATAAAGACCTTTTTTCTTAGAAAATATGGGGATATTACCTCAATTTTCTTTGGTGGCGGTCTCGGTGGCTCTACAACAGCAACCGATGGCTTATCCGTTGGAGACTCTTCTTTGACAAAAGTCTTCTCTTCATTCCTCTCAAAGCTGTGTAGCTTAGATAAAAGCGTTTTCTTTTCTGCAACAACTTCCTCTGGAGGAACGCTCAAGATGTCTTCTTTAGTTTCGAAGTCTTCCAGTTGCAATCTACAAGGAAAATGCCGCTATTTATAGGTTCCCAAATAACGTTTAAACAACTTTAAAAAGTAGAACCATACTTTTTAATCTCAGTCATAACATCATCGTTGTCGGGCCAATCTCCACTCTCATCGCTGCGTGGGGATTCGTTCTCTTCGGGTTCAGAGGAGAATAAATGAGGCATTGCCCCATAACGTCGTTCTATCAATTCGAGAGCCTGCCAAAAGAAATATGAGTATGTACTAAGTATACATTTACTTGTCGACTTGTTATGTATTTGATTAGGAACTCCGTTATGTAGGTACCTGCAACTGCAACTCGACGTTCTTATGAGTCATCATCTTTACGAACATTTCGTAATCGTTGGCTGCCCATATCTGCTCGAAGAGCCTACGGTGGAAATGAGCGGGCAGGCCTGCGAGGTCGCGGGCTGATAAGCGACAAGCTGCCTCGAACTGGTCAGCTGTGATGCCGATGTCGTCCATGAAAGAGCCTAACATTACGTCGACCTGAAGAACGCAGAACGCACACGTGAGATTTACTGCTGCTAAATTTAGAGTAGGCGTTAAGTTCGTCCTATTATTTTGACTAGATTGAAAAGCTTACCAAGTTGCGATATTCAACGTGGACCTTTTTGTACTCCGGTCTATCAAGGACTTCCCCGCTTTCAGTTGGTTCGAACGCTGAAAGAAGACAAAAAAAAAACATTTTTTTTGAAAATAATATATATAATATTAGGTATGTGCTAGGTATGTGCATAGAGCTGAGTGGACTAGTGTAGATGTTTGTTATGCTAAGTACCAGGTGCAAAGAAATGTGACAAAGTTAAACAAATAATTTGTGTAAATAAACACATACGCAAAGACTTTTCTTCAATGAATGTTTGAAGCGGAACATTCCAAACTGGTCCGTGTAGGAATCCCACCAAAGAATCGAAAACCCAAGCATTGCTGTCGAGACTTTCCATGACGCCTGCTGCAATGCTACATACACACAATGCGCCTTTGTATTCGTAGTTATTTATCGACTGACTATTATCACTAAGCAGCATTCAAAACGTAAACATAAGCGTGACATATGATGACGTCTATTTGTACCACTTAGTTACCATGGTTACTAAACTGAACGTCACTATTTCATACATTTTTTTTTTCATAAAAATTGAAATATTCCGCCAAAAAGAAATACTAAAAAGACTTAAATAACGCTTATAGGAGAAACTTTGATGAAGAATAAGAAATACATAACGTCTCGCGAACTAAAAAAGTACCCACTCAAATATGGCACTGTTTGATTAATGGATGTCATGGATTGACATACATCAGACATCGGTTTCGGAACAAGGTCATGAAGTCGCTTACTCAATCATATTTCCTAAAGTATCTAGGTACCTACATTGCAATAGTCCAGTTGACCAAAATTCGTTGACTAGAAATGGGACGTAAGGATGTTTAACCGAGACCCAAAGCTCCAAGCCAACCTTACCTGACGAGGCTCTCGCGACCGACCGATGGCGGGATAACCATCCAACAAAAGGCGCAGTTAAATGTTGAGCTGTGAAGACGAAAATTATATCAAGTTCTCGTGTTATACCCACTCCAGTATCTGTAGGGAACTCAATTCTCAATGTTGTCGACGAGTACGTCTACCTTGGACAAGTGATCCAATTAGGTAGGTCCAACTTTGAGAAAGAGGTCAATCGACGAACCCAACTCGGCTGGGCAGCGTTCGGGATACTGCGCAAAAGCGTCTTCTCGTCTCAATTACCTCGGTGTCTGAAGACGAAAGTCTTCAACCAGTGTGTGTCACCAGTGATGACATACGGATCCGAAACGTGGTCTCTAACTATGGGCCTCATAAAGAAGCTCAAAATCACACAACGAGCGATAGAGAGGCCTATGCTCGGTGTTTCTCTACGAGATCGAATCATAAACGAGGAGTTACGCAAAAGAACCAAGGTTATGGACAGATCACTACGAATCAGTAAGCTCATGTGGCAGTGGCCAGGGCGCATAGTGCGAAGATCTGATGGCCGTTGGGGCAGAAAAGTTCTAGATTGGAGACGTCTCGACCAAAAGCGCAGCGCGGGACGTACACCGACAAGATGGACGGACGACCTTGTTACGATCGCGGGATCACCCTGTCTGAGCGCTTCTGATCGGTCGCTGTGGAAAACCGTGGGGGAGGCCTATGTTCAGCAGTGGACGTCATTTGGCTGATAATCATGTTCATAAAAAAAACCCGAGGTAGTCATCAATGAAACAGTTGCATTATGGACACAATATGACAGTGTTTCATTGTGTACTATCTAGTTTTATCGTGCACCATCATGTAACGTCAGTACTTTACAACGTAACGGGACGTAAGGGAGCCTAACCAAGACCCGAAGATCCAAGCCTTCCTCACCTTCACGTGATGCGTCCTGTTTTAACAGACGAGGCTCTAACGTCCATCCGTTAAACCATCGAATTAAAGGCGCAGTCAAATGTAGAGCTGTGACGGACATCAGCGTCACAACTATAAAAAGCTGCGCCTCAGCGCTCGCCAACCCGCCTGTCAAGCGTGGGGAGTATTCCTCCTCCAAAATTATGGTAGGACTCAGGAAAACCAGGCCTCCAGTCTTCGACAGCCCCGCTATTCCTATGACTCCGTTAGTGGCCACGGTAATGGCAGGGCAGGGGTGATAAGAATCCCAAATCAAATCAAATCAAATCATTTATTTGTAGAACATAGGTGACAGAATTCAGGTGGTACATATATGATAAGTAGTGCTCTATGTTTGGCCTATGAGTGGCGTACAAAATTTACAAACAAAAAAAAACATGCTAGTTGAATAACAGTATAAGTATATCATAAAAAATCAATGTCAATTTAAAAATAATAATAATAATATATATATTTAACAAAATTATCATGTCAAGATTATATTACAAAGTATCAGTCAAAAATTCGGATAATTTATAATATGATTTTCTTATCAAAATTGACAACAATTCCCTGCGAAATGTGTTCAAGCTGGCGTCTCTTAAGTTTTTTGGCAATTTGTTATAAATTTTAGGAGCCATACAGTAAAAGCTTTTCCTCTTTAATGCGGTTTTACAAATTGGTGCGCTTAAAGTGTGTATATGACGTCTACTGGATATAGTGGGAAACAGATGCAGATTTCTCTTGACAAAGACCGCCGTCTCGTAAATGTAGAGCGAGGGAACTGTTAATATTTTTAATTCCTTGAAGTGTGGTTTGCAGCTGTCCCTCCAATGCAAGGATTTTATAGCTCTGATGCAATTTTTTTGTGCTCTGAAAACTTGCAATTTATCAGTGCCGTTGCCCCAGAAAATAATTCCGTATCTTAAAATGGATGAGATATATCCGTGGTAAGCTGTTAGTACCATTCCGAGATTTGCAACTCTTGTTAATTTCCTTATTGCATAAACAAATTTGTTGATACGTGTACACAGCTCGTTTATATGCGTCGTCCATTTTGTTTGATAATCTATATGTATACCTAAGAACTTTGTGGAGTCAACTGATTCTACAATTTGGTTATTATATCGTATAGTCAAGTTAGGTGTTTGGGTATGTTGTCGGAAGTGAATTATTTTAGTTTTTTCAATGTTTATGTTCAGATTATTCAAGTCAAGCCATTCAATCACAGTATTAAGAGTCTTGTTTATTTCATTTTCATATGTCAAAATATTTTCACATTTTATTAAGATTGTGCAGTCATCGGCAAATAAAGTCATAGGATATTTGATACATGTCGGCAAATCATTGATGTATATTATGAATAAGAGGGGACCAAGTATCGTTCCTTGTGGAACACCGTACTCTACATCTCTATATTGGGACTGATATTCTATTTCTAGAGGCCTTTGTTCATTCATTTCAATGTTTTTGATAGTAGTGAGTTGCTTTCTATTACTAAGATACGATTCTATCAGATTCAGAGCAATTCCACGTATGCCATAGTGTTGAAGTTTATGTAACAGTAAATTGTGTTTGACATAATCAAAAGCTTTTGACATGTCCATAAATACTGCACATATTTTTTGTCTTTCATCTACAGAATCGGTTACAAGTTTTAATAAATTGTGTATGGCCATATTTGTGGATTTGTTTTGTCGAAAACCATATTGATGTGGGGTGAATACATTGTGTTTTTCAAAAAATGTGTTAATTCTAGTGTATATTGCCCTTTCAAAGACTTTTGATAGTACAGGTATAAGAGCTATAGGTCTATAATTTGCCATATTGGTTCTGTCGCCTTTTTTAAAAGTAGGCTTTATTATAGATGTCTTAAAAGCTTCAGGGAATATGCCCTGACTTAAGCATAAATTTATAATATGTGATAGAGCTGGGGCAAGATGTTCAGCACAACACTTTATTGCTGC
Organism: Pyrausta purpuralis; assembly: GCA_963924145.1. Taxonomy (NCBI): domain Eukaryota; kingdom Metazoa; phylum Arthropoda; class Insecta; order Lepidoptera; family Crambidae; genus Pyrausta; species Pyrausta purpuralis. Next base: position 16,290,708 of record OZ001646.1, on the reverse strand, counting down.
CGTGCATATATCATCATAGCCAACACTAGCTGTGTTTTTAAGAGACATTATTATATTACGAATTTCGAAACTGGATGTTGGTGTAAGATAAATAGAGTTCATGTTTGATTGAGTTGAAATTTGAATTTTGTTAATTTTTGATGTCAATTTTGATGTGTTTTTAATTTGGTCAATAAAGTTATTGTTTAGTGCATTTACAATGTCAATGGGGTTAGATACAATTTTGCCTTCGTTATAGACAGCTGTAATAGTTTCCCGTGGAAGGTTATGTTTATTTCTATTAATGATAGCCCATGTAGCTTTAGACTTATTTTCTTATCCCCGGAAGCGATCGCGCTACTACAACTGTCATCAAATTGGTTATAAGCACATTGAATAAAAATGACAAATAGGAAAGGTACCGCCTGATGAAGTCCACGCTCCGACCTACTCGTGCCCATATCCAAAATTCCTGTCAGTGGAAGATATCAACAACGGGTTTGTGGCTGACCAAACGGTGGATTCAAGATTTTTTAGGCCTGGTTGTAGAAATAGACCTTAAAAACTCTCGGTCCACACTCTCGTCCTTATGGCGGAACGTCGATCGATGGCACTGCAGAGCTCCGTTAATGCTGAAAACTACCGAATTGCTGAATTTGAAAGTCCCTACGACACGATAGATTGGAACCAAGGCTCCAAAGTGTTTTGACGAGTGCCATGAAATTAGCATTTTTGTATAATAGTTTCCCAAAGGATATTTTTCAAATTTCATATTTTTTGGTTCACCTTCTGTTGGATGCTTTAGAATATTTTTAACACTCACAGTGTCATATTTTATATTCATAAAGATGAAATAAGAAACCAAAAATTTGCGCACGGGCGGGACTTGAACCAGCAACCTTTTGGCAAACCGGGCCAAACGCTCTTACCAATTGAGCTACCGTGCTGTTAGTCCGACCCTGCGAAATTTGTGGTTTCTTATGAAAACGTCAATTGCGTGACGCTTAGCGCCATCTAGCCGTCTGTTTATGAAACAGATGGCCCAAGCAGTTATTCTTTACAGAATAAATTCAACTCGGAAATTGATGTCGCTTCGCTATCTAATGCTTTAGAATATTTTTAACACTCACAGTGTCATATTTTATATTCATAAAGATGAAATAAGAAACCAAAAATTTGCGCACGGGCGGGACTTGAACCAGCAACCTTTTGGCAAACCGGGCCAAACGCTCTTACCAATTGAGCTACCGTGCTGTTAGTCCGACCCTGCGAAATTTGTGGTTTCTTATGAAAACGTCAATTGCGTGACGCTTAGCGCCATCTAGCCGTCTGTTTATGAAACAGATGGCCCAAGCAGTTATTCTTTACAGAATAAATTCAACTCGGAAATTGATGTCGCTTCGCTATCTAATGCTTTAGAATATTTTTAACACTCACAGTGTCATATTTTATATTCATAAAGATGAAATAAGAAACCAAAAATTTGCGCACGGGCGGGACTTGAACCAGCAACCTTTTGGCAAACCGGGCCAAACGCTCTTACCAATTGAGCTACCGTGCTGTTAGTCCGACCCTGCGAAATTTGTGGTTTCTTATGAAAACGTCAATTGCGTGACGCTTAGCGCCATCTAGCCGTCTGTTTATGAAACAGATGGCCCAAGCAGTTATTCTTTACAGAATAAATTCAACTCGGAAATTGATGTCGCTTCGCTATCTAATGCTTTAGAATATTTTTAACACTCACAGTGTCATATTTTATATTCATAAAGATGAAATAAGAAACCAAAAATTTGCGCACGGGCGGGACTTGAACCAGCAACCTTTTGGCAAACCGGGCCAAACGCTCTTACCAATTGAGCTACCGTGCTGTTAGTCCGACCCTGCGAAATTTGTGGTTTCTTATGAAAACATTAAGCATTAGATAGCGAAGCGACATCAATTTCCGAGTTGAATTTATTCTGTAAAGAATAACTGCTTGGGCCATCTGTTTCATAAACAGACGGCTAGATGGCGCTAAGCGTCACGCAATTGACGTTTTCATAAGAAACCACAAATTTCGCAGGGTCGGACTAACAGCACGGTAGCTCAATTGGTAAGAGCGTTTGGCCCGGTTTGCCAAAAGGTTGCTGGTTCAAGTCCCGCCCGTGCGCAAATTTTTGGTTTCTTATTTCATCTTTATGAATATAAAATATGACACTGTGAGTGTTAAAAATATTCTAAAGCATTAGATAGCGAAGCGACATCAATTTCCGAGTTGAATTTATTCTGTAAAGAATAACTGCTTGGGCCATCTGTTTCATAAACAGACGGCTAGATGGCGCTAAGCGTCACGCAATTGACGTTTTCATAAGAAACCACAAATTTCGCAGGGTCGGACTAACAGCACGGTAGCTCAATTGGTAAGAGCGTTTGGCCCGGTTTGCCAAAAGGTTGCTGGTTCAAGTCCCGCCCGTGCGCAAATTTTTGGTTTCTTATTTCATCTTTATGAATATAAAATATGACACTGTGAGTGTTAAAAATATTCTAAAGCATTAGATAGCGAAGCGACATCAATTTCCGAGTTGAATTTATTCTGTAAAGAATAACTGCTTGGGCCATCTGTTTCATAAACAGACGGCTAGATGGCGCTAAGCGTCACGCAATTGACGTTTTCATAAGAAACCACAAATTTCGCAGGGTCGGACTAACAGCACGGTAGCTCAATTGGTAAGAGCGTTTGGCCCGGTTTGCCAAAAGGTTGCTGGTTCAAGTCCCGCCCGTGCGCAAATTTTTGGTTTCTTATTTCATCTTTATGAATATAAAATATGACACTGTGAGTGTTAAAAATATTCTAAAGCATTAGATAGCGAAGCGACATCAATTTCCGAGTTGAATTTATTCTGTAAAGAATAACTGCTTGGGCCATCTGTTTCATAAACAGACGGCTAGATGGCGCTAAGCGTCACGCAATTGACGTTTTCATAAGAAACCACAAATTTCGCAGGGTCGGACTAACAGCACGGTAGCTCAATTGGTAAGAGCGTTTGGCCCGGTTTGCCAAAAGGTTGCTGGTTCAAGTCCCGCCCGTGCGCAAATTTTTGGTTTCTTATTTCATCTTTATGAATATAAAATATGACACTGTGAGTGTTAAAAATATTCTAAAGCATTAGATAGCGAAGCGACATCAATTTCCGAGTTGAATTTATTCTGTAAAGAATAACTGCTTGGGCCATCTGTTTCATAAACAGACGGCTAGATGGCGCTAAGCGTCACGCAATTGACGTTTTCATAAGAAACCACAAATTTCGCAGGGTCGGACTAACAGCACGGTAGCTCAATTGGTAAGAGCGTTTGGCCCGGTTTGCCAAAAGGTTGCTGGTTCAAGTCCCGCCCGTGCGCAAATTTTTGGTTTCTTATTTCATCTTTATGCACCTTCTGTTGGTTTAACACAAAACATCAAAATATATTACTGTTTCATTGTTGAATTTGTGGTGTTCCATTGTATACACCACTATGGACACAATAAAACATTTCTCATTTTTAGGCATTTATTTTTTTGTTAAATATTTACTCATTAATTAGTAAAACTGTTAATGCCCAGTAAAATTGTCCATATACCTCTTAAAACTTAGCCTTCTATCAATAATAACAAAAGGTATGTTCTATTTTGAATTTTTAGTGTTTCATTGTTCGACACATGACCCTACTCGGTCGAGGTCTTCGAGCATTGCCATGATCATCCAACGTCTTTGCAACAACGACTATACCATCGGCAAACCGGAGTGTGTTATGTATTCGCCATTGACGCAGATGCCGAATCCTTTCCATTCCAGGAGCTTGAAGTCTTCCAATGCTGCTGTAAACAGTTTTGGAGTTATAACGTCTCCCTGTCTTACACCTCTTCGCAATGGAATCGCCCTCGTATTCTGTTCCTGTACTCGGACCGACATTGTGGCGTTGTTTTACAGACACTTTAACACCTCTATACAGGGTGGTCCGTCCTTTATTCCTCCCTCCTAGGGGTACCCAAAAATACCTCATGTTTTCGAGGTACGATTTTTTTTTATGCTTTCATCGAAAATTTCGCTAGTGTTGCAAAAAACTGATCGGTTCTTTTGTTTTTTTTTTGAAACCTAATTCTCGTGAAGTGTTCTTTCACATGCATAAGAATTAACTGCTAGTCCGGTCAAATTAGACATAAAAATAGGGGTAAGGTTACAAAAATTCCCACCTAGCTGAAAATTGGTAGGATTGTTTAAAACACCATCATTGCTGCATGTTGGACTATGACTAACATTGCTGCATGTTGTAACAATTTTGATCCAAAGTTAATAAATTACGTTTCTGCGAGCTACAGTTAAATTTTCAAATTCAAATTAAAAAAAAAAACAAGAAGGTTGCAAAGATTTCAAGAAAATTTCAAAACTTCTCTAGTCTCTAAGCTTTCCAAAAAGTACAAAAAAGTGGTAGGTAAAGGGGCCATTATTTCCTGTAATCGGGCTTCAAACGTAGCGGGGTGAAAATTTGGCCAATTAAGTAACTTCAATTGAGGAACTTGAATTTCATGAAAATAAATTCTAACGCCTTAAAACATTTAAAATATTCTCCTTAGAGATTTTAAAAATTGTATTATTTATTTTATTACATTATTGCTTAGTTTTAGGATCACTGTCAGCGATCCAAACGAAGCTAAAACATGTCACGCACAAAAGGATGACTCGTCAAACTAGTTAGATAAGGGACCGTTTTTACCAGCCTTACCACCCCTAACCTCACCACCGCACCCCCCGCACCCCTGCCCAAGCCGATGCGACCCAACTACGACTACGACCACAGTCGTTCACTGCTACCTGCTCGTGTTACTACTGTTCTGTCTACGTTTGTTTCTTCTAATTCATACTACTTTTGCTTGTTACCCGGACTCTTGATTTGCCTTGTGATTGACTTGTGCCTGTGCTTCGGATTCTGACTGCCTTGTGATTTGGATTAAAGTCGACCTGCATCATGCCATATTCACTTGGTGAATACGCAGAGATGCATTATTATTGTGGCGTCGCGCAAGGCAATGGCCTATTAGCTGCGAGACTCTATCGAGAACAGCTAGAGCGGCGAGGTAAAGTACGAGATCATTACCCAGACCACAGAGTTTTCATTAACACTCACAACACTCTGATGGCTGACCGAGTTCCGGGAACTGGTCGCGGAGGCGGACATGTTGCTGATCCAGACCGAAGGGATATGGTGTTAGATGAGATCGCAACTACAAGCTCAAGAAGAACACCTAGATCAACTGGAATACCGCGAACTTCAGTTCTGAGAATTTTGAAATCAGGTGAGCATTTTTTAAACATTTTTTACATTCTTAGGTAGCTTAAGTTGAGCCTTCCTCTGTCAACCCATGGAGTATTCCTTAGGTGCAGTCATGGTTTTCCCTTGCACTGTAACTTTTGTGAACCCCTAAACAACCCATTAGTAGGCAAATCTCTGCCTCATCATCGCCCCGCTGTCGCTGTCTGTCGTGATTGTGTTTTTTTTTCAGAGGGCTACCAGGCCTACCACATTCAACGCGTGCAACAGCTGCAAGCTAGCGACTATCCCCGGCGAGTCGCTTTCTGCCGAGAAATGCTGGCAAGGTCACAAGAAGACCCAGTTTTTTTTAGAAAAATTCTTTGGACGGATGAGTCACGGTTCGAAACGACAGGAGTGTTCAATATGCATAATTATCACACTTGGGCTGTGGAAAACCCACATACTGCAAGAGCCTCTAATTTTCAAAACCGCTACAGCGTGAATTTGTGGTCAGAAATACTCAACGGGCAGCTCATTGGGCCTTTTAAGCTGCCAGCAAGGCTAAATGGACCAGAGTATTTGAACTACTTGGAAAATAATTTGATAGATTTATTAGGAGAAGTACATACCTCTAGAAACGAGAAGGAGAATGTTTTTCCAAAACGACGGTGCTCCCTGCCATTATGCAAGAGAAGTAAGGGCGCACCTCAACGAAACGTTTCAAGGAAGGTGAACTACGCCAGAAATTGAACGAAGCGGAAAACCAAATAAAAACCAACAGAAGTGCGTTTCTTAGATTAAGGCAAAAATTTTTGAGGCGCTGTAGATTATGTATTGAAGTGGGATCCCGGGAGGCACTTTGAAAATTTGTTGTAAATTTAATTTTATTAATAAATACTTTGATTTGATTTGTATTGTTTCATTATGAACCTCAAAAAATGATACACCAGTCATAAAAATAATTATTATTACCACCAAGATGGGTTTTCAGTAATTTGGAACAATCACCTATTTAAAATTATGAAATTGAAGTTCCACAATTGAAGTTACTTGATTGGCCAAATTTTCACCCCACTACGTTTGATGCCCGGTTACAGGAAATAATGGCCACTTTACCTACCACTTTTTTGTACTTTTTGGAAAGCTTAGAGACTAGAGAAGTTTTTAAAATTTATTAGAATCTTTGCAACCTTCTTGTTTTTTTTTAATTTGAATTTGAAAATTTAACTCTAGCTCGCAGAAACGTAATTTATTAACTTTGGATCAAAATTGTTACAACATGCAGCAATGTTAGGCAGTTGAATCTTATGCATGTAAAAGAACACTTCACGAGAATTAGGTTTCAAAAAAAGAAACATAAAAAACCGATCAGTTTTTTTATGTTATTTTTTTATGTAAACACTAGCGAAATTTTCGATGAAAGCATAAAAAAATCGTATCTCGAAAACTAAAAAAAAACGGGGAATATACATGGGGTATTTTTGGGTACCCTAGGAGGGAGGAATTAAAAAACAAATTCTTGACGTCATTGGATGGACTACCCTGTATGCCTATAGTCTATGGGACACCGCTGAAGACACTGAAGCGGCACCACCCAAGTTTCGATCGAATCAAAGGCCTTCTCATAGTCCACAAACGCTAAACATAGAGGCATATTATACTCCTCGAGCTTATTTATAATTTGCTTTAGCGTAGGTATGGATTTGGGCTAAGGTACTGTAGCCTTTTCGGAATCCGGCTTGTTCGGGAGGCTGGAAATCATCAAACGAAGTGTGAGACGATTCGTGATGACCCTTGAGAACAACTTGTAGACATGGTTCAGGAGCGAGATGGGTCTATAGTTCTTCAATAAGGCTTCGCCTCCTTTTTTGAAGAACCATACCACCACTCTCCTGTTCCATGCCTCAGGCGATGCCCTCTAGAAGCACATAGTTAAAGAGTCTCTGAAGGACTTTGAGTGCCGGTGTTCCACCCGCTTTCAGAAGCTCTGCTGTGATTCCGTCCTTGACAGGTGCCTTGTTGTTTTTAAGCTATTTCAGGGCCATCCTAATCTCGTAGAGGCTGATGTCCGGGATGTCTTCGGTATAGCGTCGGCAGGTTAGCCCTTGGGTTGGTCTTGGACCGAGCTATCAACGAGTTTACCAACTGAGGTGTACAACTGCCCATAGAACTTCTCGATCTCCCTCATTAGCTCTGCTTTCGTCGACGCTACACGACCGTCCTCCGTCTCAAGCTTCGTCAACAGGCTTTGCCCAATAGACATGACCCTTGCAAACACTTTGGAGCCTTGATTCCGCTCTATCGTCCTTCAACACTGTTCGTGTTAAAAGAGCAAATATCGTGTCGCAGGGACTTCCATATTCGTCTATTCAGCTGCAGCATTAACGGAGGTCTGCAGTGCCATAGATCGACATTCTGCCATACAGGTCTAAAGAACTTAGACCCCACCGTTTCCACATACCAGTTGTTTATTTTGTCCACTAATACGCAATTCTCTAGGCAATCAAAGCGGTTTGACAACTCGAGTTGGAAGCTCCCGGGATTTGGGATATAGGCACTAGTAGGTCGGAGCGTGGACTTCATCAACATTTTCAATTTGACATTTATATTCAATGTACCTCGAACCATTCGGTGATCACTGTCAGTCTTTACCCTGTTGATCACACAGACATCATTGAATAACCATCTCCTTGTGGTCATGATGAAGTCTATCTCATTTCTCGTGGTGCCATTCGGACGCAACCAGTCCATTTCCTCTGAGGCGGCTTCTGGAAGACAGAGTTTATCGCAAAGAGCCCCTTCTTCTCGAGAGAGTCGGCCAGCCTATTTCCCCTGGCGTTCATTTGACTATATCCAAGAGGTCCCACTTTCTACGCATCCTCGCATCGCTTGCCGAGTTTTGCGTTGATAACCCATAACAACAGTGAAATAAATTTTGGTAGTGTGTATGGCTCTACTTACGTCCACATAAATTTCCTCCACCTCCTCATACGGGTGTTTCGAGGTCAGTGCATATACCTGTATGACCTTCAGTTCAGCGAATACCTATCGGTTTTTCTGAGTGTAAGGTATAACACCCTGCTCGACACACTCTCGATGGTTGAGATGTTGTTTACACCACCATGGGACTATTGGTCACCTTGTAGAAGAGAAGGTTGCCGGACTTCAGAGTTATCGTGTCCTCGCCCTCTCTGCAGACTTCTGATAAACCCACTATGTGCCAGTGTAACCTGCTCAATTCTTCCTCCAGCTCGAGGAACTTCACGTCTGTCCTCAGTGTGCACGCGTTATAAATTACCAGAGCCAGTTGTCGGTAGCGCGATCGCCTCTCGGGATTCTTAGCACCTCCTGCCCCGCCGTTACCGTGACCGCTACCGGAGTCCGGAATAGCGGGGCTGCCGGAGACTTTTTAATAATTTATTTATTCAATAAAACAACAGGATATCAGCATATAAAATCTACCAAACTGCGCACGCAGTTTGTCGGCAGGTGTTCTCGTTCCTTAAATATACAACAAGTTCCTTTAAGATATATAAACTATTAATAAAAATATTTTTACATTAAATTTAGCTGTGGGACTATTTCTTCATTGATACATAAATATCTCTTACAAATTTAGGATATAATAAGATTAAAATGTCAATAGAATATCTGGAAGATGGCTTTAACCAGAACCTATTATCAAGACATTGTAATACAGACCGAAACACACTATACATTATACTTACATTACACATATTTTATTATAGATGTTATTAAGTTGATTACGGACTCAGTGACAAGTAATGTTTTTTGAGCCTCTTTTTTAAACTGTTTTTTGATGTTGCTTTCTTTATTATTTCGTATGGTAGGTCATTAATAAGTGTAGGTACCAACCACCTCCTTTCTCTTTTACCAGAACCAGTTGTTTAATATTTTAGGTACAGCTAGTTTATTTTTCTTTGAAAGTCTGGTTGGATACCTATGGACTCTTTCTTTTTTAAAATAATTTGTGTTATATTGTTCTACTAGTATTAAAAGCTTAACTTTTTTGTCTACAAGAAGAATTTTACATATACTAAAAAGTTTTTCGTAATCTTTATTTAAGCTATTCTTAACATTTTTATTAACTAAAACTTTCATTAATCTTATTTGAAGTTGCTTTATTTTATTCAAATATACCGGAAATGTAAGTCCATACGCACCCAAACCATACGTTATCACTGCATCAGCAAGAGCGAAATATAACATGTACATATTTTTTTTACTTATGAAAAACTTACGACTATATAGTTTTCCAAGAACAGAACGAAGCTTGTTGCACACATTATCCACATGAAGGTTCCATTTGAAGTTGCAGTCAATTGTTACACCTAAGTACTTATACGACGTTACCTGATCAATCATCTAACATCTTACATTTACAATTTTCCCCGTTACCATGCAGACAATCATACGTTTGCCCTATGATATTGACTTTTATCGATTTTCTTTGTGTATGATACGGAGAGTGAATAACCATGCATTTAGTTTTATCAACATTAATTATAATCCCGTTGTCGTGCGCCCACCTGCTAACGTTAATAAAATCCCTTTGGAGTTGATCTCTTATTTGTTCCTGGGCCTTGCCATTGTACATAATGCATGTGTCGTCCGCATACTTAAATGAATTACATTTTTCTAAGACATTAGTCATGCTGTTCACATGCATTATGTACCCCACCGGGCCGAACACAGAACCAGTTGGCACGCCGTATTGTACGTCACCCTTCTCACTTTCCGATCCGCACACGGATACCTTCAATGTCCTTCCCTTTAGGTATTGGCAATACCACGATATACTACATTCATCCATAGCCCTTATGAGTCCATCATGATCCAAAGTATCGAACGCCTTTTTAAAATCAATAAAAATTAACATTACAATACTTTGTTCATTCAGGCATCCGTTTACGTCATTTGTAAATTTTGCTAAGGCAGTGGCTGTACTTCGACCACGCCGAAATCCATGTTGTGCATCTGATAGCAGATTATTTGTGTACATCCGGCCGTCTGAGCCAGGCTTCTATAGAGATCTTGCATATCAAGGCTGATAACGAATCGTTAGTGACGCTGATGTATCCAGGTTTCATTGTTTGTGACGCAATAGTTTTCTTGGAAAATCAAAAAAACTAGGCTCAGACAGCCAGAATTTCGCATTTTCTGACTTTCCAGATCTCAACTATCAGAGGGTTTCAGGTCGCTGTTTCTTATAAAATGTGATGTGACGCGTTAGTGACGGTCATCCGAAGTAGTTTCATCCATTTTAATCCAGTACTTTTTGAGAAATCGTGATAAACGTGTGGCTCAGACAGCCTGATATCCGGTCGTCTGAGCCAACTTGTTTTTCTCTATATTTCACGAAATGTTACGTTTCGGACAAATGTTTTTAGGATTTACTGATGTGACGACGTTAGTGACAGCTCTCGACCAGATTTGAACCTTCGTGACGCACGCGTTTTGGAGAAATTGAGAAAAAACTGCTGGCTCAGACAGCCGGATGCTGGCTGTCTGAGCCACCCAGTTCTACCACTTCCAGGTGTTGAACGAAGCTGAAAACTCATCTAATCTGATGTGACGCGGCCTCTAAGTACAAAAAATCGTAAGTGACGGCTCTATATGGCGCCAATCAAAAGTTATAAGCATTTCAAATGTTTTCCATACATCGATGCATTTGGGTGGCCACACTTCGCACTCTTTATGGAAACGGAAAGACAATTTAGTAGAAAATGTAGACTAAAGCCCCTCATATCAAAGCGGATGCTTTCTCTGCTATTTAAATATTTAATTACGTAGTCAATAACTACGCCGATGAAGGAAAATATGTTAATTATGTATGGGGTATTCCAGGTTTTAAAATTACTCTTTATTTAAAAATAATCACTACCTCCAGCTGGTTACTACAATATAAGACTTTTTCGGTATTAAATACATACTAAGTACTCATTCCTCAACTCGTCCCATATTATAACGGCCCATTTGGGACAAGATGCAATAATTAATTTTAATCATAACGCAAATCGTCTCCTGCTTTTTTGGGTGCAAAATAATAACCATAAAACAGCGCAGAAGGTGAAACGCAGTTCTCTGGGACCGCTTATTATTATTACGAACAAAAATTACTAAGCCAGCCTTATTCACCTTCGGAACACAAGACGCGCGCCATCTTTGTGTCCATCTTTGTTCGAACAATATTTCTGATGCTGGGTAATAAAGAATGGAATGCGCTACCGGCTGAGGTGTTCCCGAAACCCTTAATTTGGGCATTTTTAAAAGAAGATTGATTACGCTATTACTGATCAGACATGACCAATCCTCGACGACATCATCACTTACCACCAGTTGTGATAGTGGTCAAATGGCTGATCATATTTATAAAAATATATAGATAGACTATAAAATTATGCAGGATGGAAAGAAATCATCCACTTAATATCATTTATTTTTATAGCCCAAAAGATTGTTGTTGAATTTTACAAGAAAGTTTAAATATGTATGTTACAAAATGAATAAAATACATAATAAATAAAAATGTAAGTAAGTAACAATGGATATGGCGGTAAGAGAGGTGCGTAGAAACCAACTTACGAAAATAATGAAATAAAATGAAAAAAATATATTTTGTTTTGGACCTGTCATGTTTATTACCACAGGTTGTAACGTTTATCTTCTTTTAAAGTTTATGTTCATAGGACAAGTAATAATTATTTTGTTTTAATAAAGCAATGATATAAGTTTTGTGCTCGTGGATTTTTACTTAGTTCGTAGACTTTATTGATTTTATGACGAGTATAGTATACCTATTTACGAGGAGTATTATTCACATTTGACTAAAATTGTTTTATCAGATGTATATTATATTTTACTTTGTAATCATTAAAAGGGTTTCCTTTCATACAACAAAATTGTGTTAACTTTTTTGTAACAATATTATTATTATTTTTTCTGATTATACTCATATTGATAGTTTTAACTTTTTGATTACATTAAATGACGTTAAAAATCATTTCATTAAATTATCTGCATCTCGTCCAAAATAAGCTGTAGACATGTATGGGATGAATTGATGAACTACTATTTGTATAAATGCTACACCAGAAACAATTCGTAAAATAACTTTATTATTTACTAAAATATCAATAACAGGAGACTTCCACATGGTAATTCTTAGACGTTGGGTGATATCAGAAGTATCAGTAAACAGCTATCTAAACGCCGAGTAAAAAAGTAAGTGCAAAGCGCTGAGTATACCAAGTGAGCCTGGAGCCTAGCTTTTTTCAAGAGTACGCTGACTACGCCTAGTAAAAGTAGTAAGTAGTCCAACTAAATACTGCTCTGCTTACTGAAGTCTGAGTCTCACGTCAAAACATGCCTGATTGTTGTCATAAGTCTTTGTGCCCCCTTTTAGTATAACTAGCCCAATATTATCACCATAAATTTCTTTACATGCATTTTTTAATGATTAACTTCGGTAAGTGCAGGTTTCCTTGTCAGTACATCAGTCACTAATCAGTAGTGCGGATTTTTTTTCAGCAACTGTCATCACTGTAAATGTCTAGTTTTTCGTCTGACGCTATCTTGCATGTCGAATTAACAGTGATTAAAAAGTGTTATAATGTTCTTATTTAACATATTTTCTTTAACTTGATAGCATATTCCTGATTTTTTAAATGGTGAATAAAATATGAGCCTGTACAAGTGTACATGGTCTGATAATCTTGGTAAGGTCATCTCTTTAAAATAGAAATAAAAATAAAAGCCTTCTTTTAAACGTTGAGAAAGTTTAAGAATTACTCAGGACGAGCTACAGTTTGTAAATATATCTTTGATTTTCCGCATTTCGTCCCAAATATTATATAGGCATGGTGGGACGAGTCAATGAATTACTAAGTTTTCCATCCAAACAAAAAAGGAAACGACTTGCAGGATTAAGTTAGTATTTATATTGATTTTTTGCATCTTGTCCCAAGTGGGCCGTAAAATCACATGGGAAGAGTCGAGTAATATGTAAGTAGTATGTACCTTACCAAAATTCTCTAATATTGTAGTACCTTCGATAAACTAGCGGTTGTTTTCAAATAAATAGTAACGTTTTTTTCCTTGGAATACCTGAGACCATAAATAATTAATATATTTTCCTTCATCGGCGTAGTTATTGACTACGTAATTAAATATTTAAATAGCAGGAGAAAGCATCCGCTTTGATATGAGGGGCTTTAGTCTACATTTTCTACTAAATTGTCTTTCCGTTTCCATAAAGAGTGCGAAGTGTGGCCACCCAAATGCATCGATGTATGGAAAACATTTGAAATGCTTATAACTTTTGATTGTTGATAGTTGAGATCTGGAAAGTCAGAAAATGCGAAATTCTGGCTGTCTGATCCTAGTTTTTTTGATTTTCCAAGAAAACTATTGCGTCACAAACAATGAAACCTGGATACATCAGCGTCACTAACGATTCGTTATCAGCCTTGATATGCAATATCTCTATAGAAGCCTGGCTCAGACGGCCGGATGTACACGATTATTTAGCTCTAGAAATTCAGTGATTTGGCCAACAATAACTTTTTCTACAATTTTGTTAACTACGTTTAAAATTGCTATCGGTCTATAATTAGTACATTGAGCATGCGTTCCCTGTTTGTAGGTCTTATAATAGCTACTTTAAGTTCCTTTGTGTCCTACAATTTTTGGGGGGTTTTTGCTAATACTCGCCACGTTTGGCAGGCGGGTTGGCTAGCGACTAAGCTGACTTTTGTACGAAATAGTAAAGAGCCTGGAATTAGCTGTTCCGTTAAAAATATCCACTTTTAATGATACTGCCACACCGTTAACGTTTTCGAAATCCATCGCTTTATTAGAATTCTTCATTGCAGATCTGCGAAATCCTAATACTGCCTGCGGTTAATTTTTGTTTACAACTTTCAACTATCCCCTTGCTTAGGTTATCAACACAACACAGATAGATAAAAACAACTACCTACTATTTACTACTAACTATTTTAGAATGTGTATTCTAAAATGACAGAATTATGAAATGTTGCCAATGTTTTTTTTTCGTTTCTCCCTGTTTGATGAAGATTATTGTCGTGTTTCATAGGGAAATCAATCTGAAGCTGCTAAAGCAAATACAATATAATTTTTCAAAACGTTTTCAGGCATTAGAGAAAACTAATCACTGAATAAACAAACAAATCCCAAATCTTATCGATTATTTTTCCCATTTCTTCCAAAAAGGACAATCACCATTCCAACGGCAACACTGGGCTGTCAAAAATTATCTATGTAAAAAGTAAAAACAGAGGTGGAATTGTCTTCTTCTTCCTCTTCTTCTGTTATTTATGGCCGACAGACCAGGGGTCATCGGCTGGGCGCCTCGCCATAGAATTCCGCCAATAACACGTCAGTTGTTTAGGCACGTTATTTATAATATATTGTTCGGTGAGATTTGAATAAAAGTTGTAATTATAAGCTTTATATGAGGAACATACAAAACACGTAGGACGACACAGTTGCAACACGCTAAAACAAAACAAACTCAAACAAACAATGAACAAAACCAACGATTATAAACTATTGTACAAAGGAGAGGTGGGGGGCATTTGGAGGTGGCAGATAAAAATAAGTCAACTTTCATTTTTATTTGCCACAAGAGGAAATTTATAGTCTAAATTTAGACTATAAATTTGTTTTAATGAATTTTGATAGGATGCATAAAACTGGGGTATCAATTAATTTAAGTAAACATTTAATATTAGTGGGACGGGGAATATCTTTGGGGATGAAATCGTGAAGAGATTTGCCTATTTTTGTGCAGTTAAAAAATATATGGTCTGTTGTGCCCTCATCAATACCACATTCGCACAAGGAGGAGTCTTTGATGTGAAGCTTGGCCGGATGAACCGGTGTACACGCATGCCCTATACGAAGCCTACAAACAATGGAGACAATGTCTTTTGGTAGTTTTTTCCGTTTGAAAAACCATGGCTTATTAGTTATTAGGGATCTCTTCTTGTATAGGCATAATACTTACCGACAGCTCTTTTAGTGTTTTGCCAATGGGTGTTCCACGATTGATTTAAGTGAAATCGAGGAAGGGAAGCCAAATCATGAGCGTAGAAGTTAGAATGATCTGTGGACCCCGTGGTGGTAGCATTCTTAGCACTGGAGTCAGCAGTCTCATTGCCGGGGATACGTCTGTGGCTGGGAATCCATGCCAGTACGATATCTAGGCCTTTTTGTTTACATCTAAAGAGAGCTTCTCTGATTTTCATAGTGAGAGGGAATTTAATTTTCAATTTGAATGGATTAGCTATGATTGTCTGGAGGCAGCTGAGGGAATCAGAAAATATGATGCATTTGTCCAGATTGTGGGCAACAACAAACAGAATAGCCTCGAGGATAGCCAGTGATTCTCCAGTGAATATTGAATAAACAGAAGGGCACTTTTTTTTTTTTTTTTTGGACATTCCCACACATCGCCATCTAGCCCCAAAGTAAGCTACTCAAAGCTTGTGTTATGGGTGCCAGACAACGGATATAATACTTAAATACTTTTTTGTTTGTAAATACATACATGCTATACATAGAAAACACCCAGACCAATACAAACAGACATGTTCATGCACACAAATGTTTGTATTGTGCGGATCGAACCCGCACCCGCTGCGTAGTAGGCGATTTCTTAACCACTTCACCAGACGGGTCGTCCTCAATAGCGATTGAATAGGAATAAGGCAGTAATGAAAACGGTGAAACGTAATAGAGGTCCGTTTAAAAGTTTTAAACGTTTCCGTCAGCATCGATCTAGAATAGCCGCCTCCTTGGCGTCTTTTTGTGGCACAGTTTTTATTTTTGCAACATAAAACATTCTTATAGCTTATAATTATTTACTAACCTGAAACTCAGATAGATGGGTTGAAGTCACTCGATGGATA
The DNA here is from genome assembly GCA_963924145.1 of Pyrausta purpuralis. Taxonomy (NCBI): domain Eukaryota; kingdom Metazoa; phylum Arthropoda; class Insecta; order Lepidoptera; family Crambidae; genus Pyrausta; species Pyrausta purpuralis. The sequence goes on along the minus strand of OZ001646.1, from coordinate 16,274,506 downwards.
CCACCAGATCTCTACCGACGAAGAGGTAGACCTAAAAAGAGGTGTTGTGACGACGTGACCAAATTTGCGAGATGTTGACTGTCATTAGCTGTTGACAGTGGACCAATGAAAGCTGTTGGGGGAGACCTGTGCCCAGCAGTAGGATGATGGAAGGTTTAATCATAATGAAACAAATATTTTTAAATACATTATAACATGGATTTAGAATGTTTTCAACACTCACAGTGTCATATTATTTATTCATAAAAATGAAATAAGAAACCAAAAATTAGTGTTGCGTAAACAGGCGGGTAGATGGCATGGATTTAGCATGATTTTAAATTTTGGAATCCAGACAGCGGCGCCGACCGAGTCAGCCTCCGTGATTTTAGTAACATAGAGTAGATTGGGAGCCAATCTTTCCATTTTTCAGAAAAAAACCGGCCAAGTGCGAGTCGGACTCGCGCACTGAGGGTTCCGTGCCAACGTTAATTGAATTAAGCAATTCACTTACTTCCACTTAGTAAAATACCACAATATTTTGTTGACAGCAAATATAACTTTGCTTTTCATAGTGTTTGTATGAAGATCAAAGTTATGTTTGCGGTTGTTGAAAAAGTGCTATATCTCAAAAACTTCTCGTTCGATTCCGTTCGAACCAATTTTCGTTGAAAGTTTTTGTTATGATCTTCATTATATATTTTTTTCAAAATTTACACTCGCTTAGTTTAGAAGTTAGATGGGGGGGGGGACGCCCATTTTTCCACTTTGGAAGCGTCTAGCTAAGAAACGTTAGACTTTAAAAGAAAACGGTTTTAGGAACCTCTATGTCATTTTTGAAGACCTATCCATAGACACCCCACACGCATAGGTTTGACAAAAATTTTTTTTTTCGGTTTTAGTTTCATGTATGGGAGCCCCCCCTTAAATATCATTATTTTTTATTTTTTGTATGAGAATCGTAAAGCGGTTAAGAGGATACATCTCCCTACCAAATTTCAGTAGTGTGATGCTTATAGTTTCAGAATAAATTGGGTGTGACATACGGACGGACAGACAGACAGACAGACAGACAGACAGACAGACTTGACGAAACTATAAGGGTTCCGTTTTTTGCCATTCGGCTACGGAACCCTAAAAAGGATGGACAGAAATATCTGTGGAGCGGTAGCACAATCCTTTGTGATGCCAAAATCTAATAGAACAGGGGGGCGGAAAATCAGAGAGTCATAACTGTGACAGAAAAGAGGGTTTATAGTAAAGTTTTCTATTGGAAATTGAAGGTTAGAAAATTTACGAAAGCTAAGCAGAATGCATGGACACTTTCTAAGGTTGTCTTCGGGGGGGAGAAATGCGGAAAGCTGACGTAATTTCTCTAGAAGAGGGTGAGTTGGATTATGACAAATTTTGATGTAGTAGCGATCGCTCAAATGCTGTCTGCGTAGATAGAGGGGAGGGTCCACACTTTCGATTTGAAGAGCATTGATTGCTGATGATTTCATTGCTCCTAGAATGACGCGAAGACATTTCGATTGAATCTTGGATAGTTTATCCAGAGCAGATTTATTACATGGGTCTAGGAGAAAGGAGGCATAGTCCAGATGGCTGCAAACCACTGCGTTGTATAACAGCTTTAGGCAATAAGGGTGAGCACCCCACCGCACCCCAGACAGGGCGCGCAGAATGCTCACACCTTTTTCCGCTTTCTTCATGGTGTAGTCGCAGTGAGGAACCCCACTAAGCCTGCTATCAAGAATTAGACCTAAGAATTTGACATGATTATTAACCGGAATTGCTTCAGCTTCAAAGAAAATCTCAGGATCAGGGACCTGTCTCTTATGGGTAAAAACTACACAGTTACATTTTTGTACTGAAAGGGAGAGGCCATGAGATGTCAACCAGTCGCCGAGGTATTGCAGTGCTGAGTTTAGACGAGATGAGGCGTCTGTGATTTTGCTTGAAGTTGTGTAAAGAGCGATGTCATCAGCATATTGCAGGATGTTACAGCACGGATCTACTGTTGTCTCTAGGTCATAAGTGTAGATGCTGTATAACAAAGAACTGATAACTTGAGGCAAGCCTTTCCAGACTAGTCTAGGGGAAAGAGGAGCGTTATGGCTTCGTATTAGGATCGACCTTGACATCAACGTGTTACAGATGATTCGGGTCAACTTCTCTGGGATACTCAGCTGTTGCAATTTTTGCCTGAGTACAGGAAGAAGAACGTTGTCGTAGGCGGAAGCAATGTCCAGGAACACTCCTACTAGGTATTCTTTGTTTTTTATAGCATATCGGATGTCTGTGGTTACAATGCTTAGGTTATCTAGAGTGCTACATCCCTTACGGAATCCGAATTGAGCCTTTGCCAGTAGATTTTGTGACTCTATAAACCACTCGCAACGATTCCTTATCATGTGCTCCATAATTTTTAACAAGATAGAGGATAAGGCAATGGGCCGATACGAGTTGGGGCTGGAGGGGTCCTTACCAGGCTTTGGAATAGGTATAACAACCTGCTGTTTCCAGGAGTCGGGAACTGTACCCAAGTCGAAAAAGGACTTAACTAATTGAAGATAGTATAATTTTGCACTATCGGGAGACTTTATGAAAAAGGAGTACGGGATTCCGTCCGGACCCGGAGAAGAATCGCGGAGGCCGCTTAGGGCACATAAAAGCTCGTCGAATGAGAAGGGGGCGTCTAATTTATTAGAGGAAGAGATGACCTGACCGATATCAAAGGGGAGACAATTTGAAGAGGGGACAAATGAGGGAGCGAGTTTATCTGAAAACGCATCGAGCCAGCTTGATGAGTCATTGGAGGAAATGTTGATAATGTTGTGGGCCTGACGGAATCTCTTAATTTGGTTCCATACCATACCAGATAAGGTGTTCTCGGGGACATGCTCTCGCAGAACTTGATCCAGCCGCATTTTTTTTTGGAAAGTAGTCTTTTAGTGCGAGCAGCTATCTGTTGGTAGGCTGTATAGTTATCCAGTGTCATTGACGAGTTGTATCTTTTTTCGGCTTGTTTGCGTTTAACGATAGTGGCTGTGCACATCCGCGTCCCACCAAGGGGGTGAGATCTTTTGCGACACGGTTTTTTGAGAGGGATGTGGTCACTTGCGCAAAATTTAATGGCTTCTTCAAAGTGTGTGTAGGAAATAAGGGAGTTTTCTATATCTACTGCCGGTAGGCAACTAACATTACTGTCTAGGGATGAGGAGTATGCGCCCCAATCAGCTTTATGTAAATTATGTCGAAGTTAAGGGATATGTGAAGGGGATGGGGATGTTTTGTCAGAAAGGGTAATTACAATGGGAAAATGGTCACTGCCGAAAGCGCTGTCCAAAATGTGCCATGAGAGTAGGGAGGCAATATTTGCCGAGCAGAACGATAGGTCGACTGCTGAAGCTGGGTTTTGGGTGGGGGCAACTCTAGGGGTAGCGCAGCCACTATTCAGAAGGCACAAATTATGGTCATCCAAAACATCCATTAGCAATGATCCTGTGGGGCAAGTACGATAGGAACCCCAGGCATCGATGGAGAAAACGAATTTATTAAGTAAGTAAGTTCGTGGTTTTTCCTTCTAATGCTCTTGCAGAACTGCCTTGGTGCTCATCGCCTAAAATCTGAGAAATTTGAGTAAGTTTTTGCGCAACGATGGACGGTACAGTGGAGATTTGACCAGAGACAATGCGGAGAATGAGAGTCATCATTAACTCTATTAAATTTTCGTCTCTTGATGGCGGGGAAGAAGGACTGTTACTTAGGGCGCAGCCGTTTAGGAGAGCAGATGCACAATTACCTATAATGGCTTGGGGAGAGCAGATGCACAATTACCTATAATGGCTTGGTGAGCTCGTCTGTCATAGCTCTTGCCCAATGGAGTGTGGGTGCGGGGGGGACGGGTGAGCACTTTTTTATAGGAGACTGATGGTTTAAAGCCGGACGATTGAGTTGGGGATGGAGAAGGGGCATATGAGGTTTTTGTAGTGACTGCGTAGGATTTGCGGACAGATGGAAATTGGGAAGCTGCCTGATTGTATGATATGTTGTCTTGCGACATCGCAATCTTTATAGATTTTTGTCTTAAGTGCTCCTGACAAGATATGTTTAGTGCAAAATGGGAGCCTGTGCATAAGATGCATGTTGCATTCTCTTCAGGGATATTGCAAGTATCGGAGCAGTGGGATTGAGAGCATTTAAAGCACCTGGGTTGAGATCGGCACTGAGCTTTAACGTGCCCAAAACGGCAGCATTTGAGACACTGTATGGTGGGAAGTTGGTATGTTTCTACTGGGATTGAGGTATGGTAGCAGTTTACTCTTGAGGGTAAAATTTGTCCTCTAAATGTTACTACAACTGACTGGGTGGGGATCCATGATGGCTGATTGTTGTTGGTGACCTTGCGGTTGAGTCGTCTAGCTTTTATTAAAATGTCACAGCCGTCAGGAGTTATCAAGCTTTCAGCCAACTCCGCCATTGTCATATCCGTGGGGATACCGCGTATGAGACCCATACGCGTTACGCTGAAGGTGGGGATCGAAGCCGAATATAGTTGTAGAATTTCATTGGACAAGAAGTTATTCGCATCAACGCTTGTAGTGAATTCCACAGAGATGCGGTTTCTACCTATTTTTTTTCACTCCATCCTTAACAACGTTTTGGATTTTATTATTCACCAAAAACTTACCAAATTTTATGGGTTGAATATGTGTTCCAGGAGTAACCCCTGTTTCCTCTTTCGATACGTGGACAATAAATGGCCCTTTGTCATTAGCTCCGTATGCTTTTGGTTCGATTACGACTGAAGGATGGGTGTACACCGGTTGACTACTGGGAGACAAAGAAGGCTCGCCGGTAGATCTCTTAGCGGGTTCCTCAGGAATCTCTGGATCTTCTAAACGCCTTTTAGTTCCCGACCCCGATTGCGTAAATACGGGTGGAGATAGTTCGGGAACAGGCAAATCTATTGGCGACGCGGGCCGGTCTGGGGGATCAGGGGGATCAGGAGGAATGTTATGCATTTTAGCTACTTACCTGGTAAAATGGACCCACCACCAACTAACACAGATAACTAGGCTTAAATTACGCAAATCGTGAGAGTTTAGACTCAATCAGAGAATTAATAGTGCACAAAAATTCAACAACACGTGCCGCCGCAATCAAACGAGAAACGGAAGTCCGGTGGAATTGTGTAAAGCCATCGTATTCATTTGACAGTTCAAAACGTACGGTATAATCTGTCAAACAGCTAAGAAAACTACGTTTGTCAAATGATACCATACGTTTTGAACTGTCAAATGAATGCGATTGCTTTACACAATTCCACCTCAGACTTCAAAACCAAATTGTACTAAAGAGTCATAAAATAAACTCTTGACCCTTGAAAGGAAAGGAAGCCATTTTAGGCAAACAATTTCTTTTTGAAGTACAACAATGTGCACTATTAATTCTCTAATTGGGCACAAAGAGAGAGAAAGTACAAAAAGAGGACATAATCTGGCATGCAGCTCGCTTTTATACAAATCAAAACCCTTAACAACTGTAGGAAACTAGTGGGGACGCCATCCGTTTCCATATCTGAATATTTAGATTTGTAGGGATAAACAATCTGCTAATTAAATATGTAAATTCATTGATTATTTAGTTAATAATCGTACTGAATTTAGTTAGCATTTGAATTATTATTTTAATAGTTACAATATTTAAAATAAATTTAACCTCCACCATCCAATCAGAGTCAACTTCCTTTTGGCGCCAAAATGAACATTTGTTACACGGCAAACATTAAAATCTAATAAGGGCCCCAATGATCTTTAAATAATCAATTTACAATTAATAAAATGAATTAAAATTAATTAAAATTAGAGCGATTAGCGACAAAATCATGCTTGATTTAATTTAATTTCATCTTAAGAAGCAAAATTTTTATCCCAAAGGAACATAGATAGCGCCACTTTCTTTGAAAATATCAAAAAAATCTACAAGCCAAACCACAGCACCAATTTTTAAGAAAAGGGTGGCAAAATTATTGGCATTTACTCGTATAAGATTTTGGTGTCTACCATGTGGACGACAGGACAAATTCTCCAGACAGACTTCTCAGTCATTTGTCGACTGATCCGACAATTTTTCTTCGCCTACCTCTAAAAGGAATACCATTTCTATCCCTCTCCTACAATCACTAAAAATTAAGAAATAACATTAGGGAACTTTAAATAATAATTTTATGTAAATGTCGGTGCCATCACTTTAACTATCTAGCATCGACTATCAGAGCACCGACTTCAAAAATAAATTATTTACCTAAAAGGCGTCCTTTCCTTTCAAGGGTCAAGAGTTTATTTTATGACTTTTTAGTGCAATTTGGTTTTGAAGTCTGAGGTGGAATTGTGTAAAACAATCGCATTCATTTGACAGTTCAAAACGTATGGTATCATTTGTCAAACGTTTCCTTAGCCGTTTGACAGATTATACCGTACGTTTTGAACTGTCAAATGAATACGAGTACGATTGCTTTACACAATTCCACCTCTGTTTTTACTTTTTACATTAAATTATATTGTATTTGCTTTAGCAGCTTAAGATTGATTTCCCTATGAAATACGACAATAATCTTCATCAAACAGGGAGAAACGAAAAAAAAAACATTGGCAACATTTCATAATTCTGTCATTTTAGAATGTGTAGGTAGTTGGAGAGTTTAGCGCGGGAAACGAGAAGAGGAAGTTGGATTTTGTTTCTTCATTTTAGTAATTGTTTTTTTCTAGTAATTTATTGTGATTTTGTGTTGTGATCATCATAATATTGTGTGCTATTGAAGAAATCAATGAAGACAAAGGAGGAAACAAAGTAAAGCGTGCTCTGATCGCAGATCGCGCCCTCTGATTCGGATCGATATTCTCGTCCTAAACTTCCTTCTTGAGCATTGAAATGCGAACGCCAACCCCGCATTTCAATGAGTTAGGTTAGGCTTGGCTAGTTTAGTTTTAGTTTAGTAGTGTTAAGTGTAAATATTGAACATTTACTGAAGAAATTGTCCGTATGGCTCCGTCCGAGGACGTTAAACTTGTAAATTAAAAAAATATGTAGGTAGTTGTTTTTATCTATCTGTGTTGTGTTGATAAGCTAAGCAAGGGGATAGTTGAAAGTTGTAAACAAAAATTAACCGCAGGCAGTATTAGGATTTCGCAGATCTTCAATGAAGAATTCTAATAAAGCGATGGATTTCGAGAACGTTAACGGTGTGGCATTATCATTGAAAGTGGATATTTTTAACGGATCAGCTAATTCCAGGCTCTTTACTATTTCGTACAAAAGTCAGCCAAATAAATCATCGTGGCCTAAAGTTTCATTATTCTTGGCATTATTATTTAATATTTTAGCCATATTTTACGTTAGGATAAGTCTGACGGCCATCGTGGTAATTATAATTGTGATGTCGTTTCTCATTTTCTTTTGGATAACCCACAGTGTTCAGTCAGGTGAGTTTTATCTCAATTTTTAGCAAATAGGTATGCTTGAATTTAGACCAGCGTTTCAGCTGTAAACGTATTTACTAACACAGCATTAACATCTGGAATCAACAACAACTTTATAGTTTCTATTTTTTCAAGTTTACAATGTGTTAATTTTACACTTGATCAAACTTGTAGGGAGTGCTCTAATGATGGATTTGAACAACTTTTGCTATGAGACCAACTTCGATGTCGAGAAAAAAAATTGCTGTTCCAAACAAAAACTCATTTCATCTTGGAGAAAATGTTTAGAACAGCTGTTTTTTTTCTCTATTTCGATTTTGGTCCTATAGTAAAAGTTGCTGAAAATCATGAGTAGAGCACTTCCTGAAAGTTTGATCAAGTGTAAAATTAACACATTGTATAAATATCCTTTGGATAATCCCACACATTGCCATCTAGTCCCAAAGTAAGCTACTCAAAGCTTGTGTTATGGGTGCCAGACAACTGATATAATACTTACATACTTTTTGTTTGTAAATACATAGAAAACACCTAGACCAATACAAATAGACATGTTCATGCACACAAATGTTTGTATTGTGCGGGGATCGAACCCGCAACCCGCTGCATAGTAGGCAATTTCACCACCACAACACCAGACGGGTTGTCATAATGTAGTTGTAATAATGTAGTTGCAGTTATACAAGAGTATATTTAAATGTTTAATTTTTTTTTCCAGAGAGCTTGCTAGTCATACCAACAGTTGGTATACAGAGTTCTGTGAAGTATGTTTATGGGAGAGAGGACCAATTTATACCATGGTCAAGTTTAGATGATGTGGTCATAAATGAAGTTGTCAAACTGGTAAGGTTAATTTGTATATTGTGGTATTAAGATAAAACATTAAAAAGATATCATGGTCACAGGTACTCTACTCATGCTGGTTGACTACTGACCAGGAGAACCCACAATTTGAACGGAGTGATTGTTGTGACTGTGTAACGGAATGCATAGTTTTTAACATACTGGTTTTAATTAAATTAATATAGGAAAGTTTATATAATTAAATTTATTCTACCTTGACTCTTCAAGGAAAATCATAATAATCATGTTACATTTCTCATCAGAACCGGGTGCTGTATTTTCTAACAGTATTGGTGAAATCAAGCAATGATACTGAATCTGTAAAGTTGATACCACTTTTCAAGGTAGGTAACTCTTATGTTTATGGTTTTTAAGGCCTCATTGCTCCATCTTTGTTTATATTATGAATCTTTATAAATCTGTCTGTGACAGCTTTATAAAGAATTAATTCATGCTATAGCATTGAGCATTAGTAACTCAAAGAGATAGGAATACGCAGAACACTGCTTTCTGGTAACTGCAAGCGAGACAGATATGACACTGACAGGATTCAGTTGATAACACTTGGACTATAGTTACCATGTTTACAGTTAAAGCAAGATGATGCAGATGATCCTTAAGTAAACAAACTATGATTTTGTTGTATTCACTCAACAAAAAGTATGCATAATTAATGATGTTATACCTTTCAAAATTCACAAAATAATGTTTAAGTACATCTCATGTCGGTTCATATTCTTAATATGTTTTTTGTCATATTTCAGTACACAAAACCAAGACTAGCAATGCTGGAGAAAATGTATTCAGAACTTCAGATACTATTAACAGAAACTCCTACACAAGAATCTGAAAAGGCTGCTGGTGACATGGGTTGATGCATTTATTTATAAGTGTTTGTAGTAGGTCATTCAGACATACATTAAATGTCTTAAACTATCGGTCAAATGAAAGTAAGTAGGTACTGTAAGATATGAACCAAAAATATTGTTATGATAACTAAAAGTTTTTATTATGTACCAAATATTTCAGATGATTATGATTATAAGTATTTTTTTGTGTAGTTAACTCATGCTGTAAAATGATTACTTTGATAGAACATAGCCTGCACAGCACAGCTAAACCCCAGCTAAAATAGATTCTATAGAGTCTCTAATAGAAGCAGCTACTAATAAGATTGTCTGGAGAGGATCAGGCAGAGAGTGCATAAGCATTTTGAACAAGGGAGTGATACCTACGATTCTAGAAACAAACAGCCTGACCCGGGATTAAAAACTGATGACCTATTGACCTAGATGCAAACCAATGAACTGACTACCATACAAATAAACAGGCTCTGTCTGAAAATAGGTTTCGAAACTAGCTTTTCAATTGATTAGGTTCATAGATAAAGAATGATTGAAAATTGAATGATTGAGAATTGAATGAAGAAAACATTACTTAAAAAATATGTCACTATGGGGCATCATTGAACTTATTAAAATTAATTAATTCTTATCTCAGGTAGAAAGTATGTATAAACGGAACTGAGTCTTCTGGAGCACCTCTAACAATGGGTGTGCCCCAGGGATCTATATTGGGACCTGTTTTATTTTTAATATATATAAATGACCTCCCGCATTTTGTAGGGAATCTTTGTGATATAGTATTGTTTGCAGATGATACTTCACTTATATTTAAAATTCCAAGAGGTGAAGAAAATTTTGACGATGTAAATAATACTCTTTCACAAGTGTTACATTGGTTTACGGTTAACAGTCTCCTTCTTAATGGAATTAAATCTAAATGTGTAAAGTTTTCGATGCCTAATGTCCGGCTGGCTTTAACTCAGGTAATGATAAAAGACAAACCGCTTGATACTATTGACTCCACAACATTCTTGGGAATCACCTTAGACTCCAAACTACAATGGGGTCCTCCAAAGAGGCCTTGTCAGGGAAACTAAGCTCAGCTGCTTTTGCTGTAAGAAAGATTAGACGTTTGACTGATGTAGACACAGCTAGGTTAGTTTATTTTAGTTATTTTCATAGCTTGATGCCCTACGTCATTTTGCTGTGAGGCGCGGCTGCTGATATGGAATCAATTTTTATATCACAAAAACCGGCCAAGTGCGAGTCGGACTCGCGCACTGAGGGTTCCGGGCCAACTTTAACTGAATTCGGGAATCCACTTACTCTCACTTAGGAAAATACCATAATATTTTGTTGACAGCAAATATAACTTTGTTTTTCATAGTGTTTGTATGAAGTACAAAGTTATGTTTGCGGTTGTTGGAAATGTGCTATATCTTTAAAACTTCACGTTCGATCCCGTCTGAACCTATTTTCGTTGAAAGTATTTGTTAAAATCTACATAATATTTTTTTTCGAAATTTACACTCGCTTAGTTTAGAAGTTAGATGGGGGGGGACGCCCATTTTACCACTTTGGAAGCGTCTAGCTATGAAACGTTAGACTTTAAAAGAAAATGGTTTTAGAAACCTCCATGTCATTTTAAAAGACCTGTCTGCAGACAACACGCACAGGTTTGAAATTTTTTTTTTTTTTGGTTTTAGTTTCATGTATGGGAGCCCCCCTTAAGTGTCATTATTTTTTATTTTTTGTACGAGAATCGGTAAGCAGTTAACAGGATACATCTTCTTTCCAAATTTCAACAGTGTAATGCTTATAGTTACAGAATAAAATGTCTGTGACATACGGACGGACAGACAGACAGACAGACAGACAGACAGACAGACAGACAGACAGACTTGACAAAACTATAAGGGTTCCGTTTTTTGCCATTCGGCTACGGAACCCTAAAAAAGAGCCGTGCGAGCTATGCATAATCTTAAACTTCAAGATTCCTTACGAAACGTGTTTAAAGAAATTAGAATATTAACTGTAGCCTCTCAGTATATTTACGAAAATTTAATGTATGTACGGAAAAAATTACATTCATTCACGAAAAAGTGACATACACAATTATAATACTAGGAACAAGAATAAGCTTGCTATTCCACAATTCAGGCTTCGAAAGGTTGGTAATTCTTTCATGGGGAAAGGGATAAAATTTTTCAATAAACTTCCAGAACATATTGTAAACTTACCGGTTAATAAATTTAAAACTGTTATTAAAGAAACCCTAATTACGAAAGGGTATTATTAAGTAGATGATTATTTAAAAGATAATAATGTATAGACTTGCATGATCACTACAAACATTGTAAACCTTTTGAAAATAGGCATTGACAATAGTGACTGAGTTTGTTGCGCAGCTTCTTCTCAGCACTAGCCCACAATTGTCCCGAAGCTGTGGTAGGGTTTATATTGGGACGTGTAAAAGTGCCCCTAGTGGGCCTATTTGCATAAATAAATGACTTTTATGACTTTATGTGTTATTGTTTGTATAAGGGAAAATGCCAATACCTTGTTGGTGCATGATACCTATATTAAAATATTCTATGTCGGTAAACCTTGTGCTTTTGTTTGAATGAATGTACAGCGAATAGGTAATAAATATTCGGAATAATAACGTCTAGGATATTTTATGCGTTACCTTATGCTTTTGTTTGAATGAATGTGCAGCGAATAGGTAATAAATATTCGGAATAATAACATCTAGGATATTTTATGATGTCTGAATTTATCAAATAACTGTCAGTCAATCAGCTGATTTCCCCAAAGACCTCGTATAGATTGTGCGCCATACACGAAGGTGCACCACCATTTTTCATTTTTCATAAGATTTTAAGCGAAATAGTTGTATAACTTTTCAAATAATTAACTTAAATATATAATTTCATTTTTATTTCTATACGTTTTGTTACTAAACAAACTTAATAATATATATCCCTAGAATAATATTAATTCCACTTGTAAAAAGCAACTTTGGCTGTGACAGACGAGGAATCGATTTAACGCGTAGGCTGCGTGTCATCATCAAATTGAGTAATTCATTGTGAGAGCAATCTCGCAACATTGATGATGACATGCAGCCTACGCGTTAAAGTAAGCGTTTGCAAAATTCAACAGGTTGCTATGTGACGGTGGCCGAGTGGTATAGGCATACGCCCGGATAGCGTAAGACACAGGGTTCGATTCCTGTCACAGCTAAAGTTGCTTTTTACAAGTTCAATTTATACAACTTTATGTATTTCTGAAATTTTCAGGAAACACTAAGTAGATAATAATGAACAGTAAAATATTTTTATTATTCAATATGACCACCCCTGTATTTAATACAGAGGCCGTAGTGCCGTAGGCCGTAGTGGTCGGAGCGAGACTTACTCGATCAAACGCATCGAGCGCGTAAACGTTATTTTATATGGATTGTAATAGTGTAAACGTAAGCCACTAGACGGCACTGCTTCAATCCCATATAAATTCACGTTAACGCGCTCGCTGCGTTTGATCGAGTAAGTCTTGCTCCGACTCGCACTACTCACAGGTCCTTAGATGGTTTGTTCAATCCTCAATGGGCGGCACAAATCTCTTCCAGCGGGATTTGCTTTGCTTCTCGGACCAGACTCCCTACAGTGACTCCAAGTTTGAGAGGGACTTTCCTGGACTGACTTCGCCGCAATGAAGGCCAGCACATTTTCCCTCAACCAAGCCTGGATGGTTTTTGCCATAAGTGATAGCGCTGAGTCATGCTGGAAGACCCAATATAAAGTTGTAAAACAATGTATGAGATAGCGGTTTCACAATAGGCCCTAAATGTCACTGATAATTCTTGGCTTTCACCTTCATACAAAACCATACCACACTAACCGGGTGAGTACGCGACCAATTTGGTGCTGAAGCTGAGTTTTGTCTGTTTAACTTTTTTCGACTTAACGAATTTCTCATCGGTGAATTGGTAGTATCTTCTTCCCTGCACTTTGTGATTAAATTCTATTGTATAGGCCTTTTGAAGCCTGAAATAAATGATTAAATAAATAAATAAAATAAATAAAAAGTTAAAGCAAGCCACTTTGCACAGTGCTAGTAGGGACGAAAACAAGCAATTTCATCCCATAAAAAAGTAAAAACCGACTTCAAAACCAAAATGCACTAAAAAGTCTTAAATAAACTCTTCACCATTGAAAGGAAAGGAATCCGTTTTAGGCAAACAATTTCTTTTTGGAGTTGGTGCTGTGATAGTTGATGCTTGATGGTCAAAGTGATGGCACCTACTCCAAAAAGAAATTGTTTGCCTAAAACGGATTCCTTTCCTTGCAATGGTTAAGAGTTTATTTAAGACTTTTTAGTGCATTTTGGTTTTGAAGTCGGTTTTTAATTTTTTTAAAAGTTTATTTTATTTCTTCTATTTTAGTGATTACATAAGAGGGGGGAGGGGGGGTGCACCTTATGATTCTATTTTTTAAGAATCTACAAATTACCTATCATAAGTTCCGTCATTATAATTACTAAACTCCTAAGCGTTAAGGAGTTCCACCATCAGCTCAGCCCCACAAGATGTTGACTATCAGACGTAACAACATGTCAACATTAAGATTCTAGTAAAGAAACACTATACGTGCCTTTAAAATTTGAGTTTCCCTCGATTACACTAAGATCCCATCATCAGATCCCAAAATGGAAAAAATGGGACCAACTAGAAGGTACACTCTCTAAGGAGGCGAAAAATTTTCGATTCGGTCGACAAACGACTGAGATATGAGGTAACATACATACAAAAAAAAAAACATACAGTCGAATTGATAACCTCCTCCTTTTTTGAAGTCGGTTAAAAACACAACACACACATTCTACATGAGAAACCATGACATCGATTTTGATGAAAAGGGTATCAAATCAAAGGAAATTACATTATAGGTATATCATAGAAAAAATACATTGACAAGATAGAAACTTCCAAACATGCAGTTTTTTTAATTCAGATAAAATAGTTTTCGTCGCTTTTTACTTTATTTTATTTAAAAAATGTATAACTGGATGTATGTATTTTGTTTGTTTGTATTGCCATGCTGGATTTGGTAACGAAAACTGTACTTCAGTATCCGTAGGTAATAGTCATTGAGATATACACACATCAAAACTGTCTAGGGATTAACATATATTTTTGCAATAACTTTTCTCCTGATTGATATTAATTAAAATTTTCTTTAAGGATTTATCAAATAAAGTGTTTTCGTTTGTCTACAGTAACGATAAACCAAGTCACCTTTGCATTAATAAAGAAATTTGCCATTTTCCTAATAAAGGGATTTTTGACATTTGAACCACTAACATTAAAGTTCGAAAAAAAGACTGAAATAACAGTTTTCTTTAAAATTTAATTGGGTAACTTAAACAATTAATAATACGTGTTTCTACCGCGAACACTAACAACACAAGAACATCGGTTTGGCATACTCAAAATGAGTTCATCCAAATCACGCTGTGGAATGGCCGCCCATGTTCGTTGCAACAACAAAAAAAGGTCTTCTTGCGACTGGATACCCTCCATATTCGGCAGAGCTCTTCTCTGTAGCATATCCCATGCATGCTCAATCGGGTTCAAGTCTGGCGACTGAGCAGGCCAGGGCAGGACATTGATGTTAGCTGCGGCGAGAGTCTGTCTTTACAACTCTTGCGGTGTGCGGTCGTGCATTATCATGCATTAACTGAAATAAGGGACCGATTTGCACTTGTAGAGGAACGATGACGTCTGATACAATCGTCTCAGCATAAATTTGAGCGTTGAGGTTGCCTCTTATCCGAATCAAATCAGTTCTTCCGCCGATCCAAATACCCGCCCATACCATGATGGTTCCACCACTATAAGGATGGACTTCCTGGCAGGATTTTAATCGCTGTTGGCGTCCAGGGGTTCTCCAGTGTCGTATACGTCTTGTATCCGGTCTCATACCAAAACGAGACACATCAGAAAAGCACACGAAACGCCATTGTTCTTCTGCCTAATTTCTGTGTTCAAGAGCCCATTGATATCGAATCTTACGATTGTGCATTGCTATAGGTGGTAGGTACCCGTAGCGGTCAGTGTTACCAATTCTCAAAAATATTTATCCTTAAAGTTTGTGACAAAAACCCCTAAAAACGCCTAAATTATTCAGTTGTCCCCCTAAAAAAATATACAAATATAAATTCATAATGATTTAGAAATAATATGCTGTAATATGTTTCAAAAGTCTTTTTATTACAAGTTATTTAATACATAAAATATTTCATCTCCATCTGAAGATTCAGCGTTTTTGAAATCATACATGTTGACATTGAATAAATTTAACATTTTATTGGATGGATTAAATGTTGTACAAGATCCACCATTTCGATTTAATGTAAATCGGACCATCATGATGCTTTGCAACATTTTAATAGATAGTCTATTCCGCAACTTATTTTTAACGACATTATAGACAGAGAATGCTCGTTCGACACTCGCGTTTGAAATTGGAACAGTAGCAAATGCTAATCCGAATTTTGAAATATTTTCAAAACGTTTACAGCCAGCTGCGTCACAATCATTATAAACTTCAAAATAAAAGTCTGCTGAAGAAGAGGTATTCGTCCATGTTATATTACTTAATTGGTGCCACTCAGACTCGATGTCATTTTTCTTTCCATATATATGAGTTCGCTGAATGTGGTTCAATATTGGTTTTATATCGGGTTTGACTTGAGATGTAGCAACCCTTGGGTGCAAATCAGCAACCGTTTTCAACAGTGATAAATTATCCGGAAGCCTTTTCTGAATCTGCTCGGCCAGAGAACATAAAAAGTTCTTGCATCGTTCCCTGACATCCAACAGATCCTTTTCTTCAAGTTGTTGTGATATGGTATGAAAGTCAAAACCAAAATACATTGATGCTGTATGCATCAGATCTTCCCGGAAATTAAATTCTATCAGTTCAGAGTCCACCAATTTTTCCAACTGTGAAGGTACAACAAGTCGTCTTAGCAAATTTTTGTATAACAAAAACAAATCCTCAAACAATTTGATAGGTTCAACATTGCTACTTTGAAAAAGTAAGTTTAATTGCGTCACATGCTTTAATTCATTGAGTAGTAAAATCAATAAAGCTTTAAAAGGCAGCCTCCGCATGATATCATGAAGCTGTTCCGCCATGTAACATTTGTCATCAGATTTTGCAATAGAAAAAAGCAGCTTCAACTCCTCCCACTGCTCCAATATTGTGTAAATAGCTTGATAACGAGCGAGCCAGCGAGTTCCACTAAGTCCTTGGATTTTTTTCGGATCAGTGTTATTATTCATGGTTTCATATAATGTTCTGTAATAGTCCAAACGTTTAGGGCTGTATGAAAACCAGTTATGGGTTTCTCTTACAAGAAATTCTAATTGGCGTGGTAATGATTCAGCTGCCTTTTCCGCGCATAAATGCAAAGAGTGGCAAACACATTTGACAACAATTAAATCAGGCAGTTCTCTTTTTAAAATAGCAGTCACCGAATTATGCTTACCGACCATTACGTTTGCTCCATCAACGCCGATTCCGATCATATTTTCAATTTTTATGCCATCCTCTTTAAGTTGATTGACAATTGCTTTATGCACACTTTTTGCATCACATTCTGTTATCAGTATTATTCGGTAAAAAGTTGTAACAACTTGTTTTGCCTTGTGTGAAAGAAAGCAAATCATAATGCATAACACTTTTTGTGTCGAAAGATCAGTATTTTCATCTATTATAATGGAGTACGGAAAATCTCCAATATCTTCAACCAAAGCTTCGAGCATCGATGGACCAAGTACATTTTTTATTAGCATTGAAAACTTAGTTCGATGAATTTTTAGGTTTTTTAGAGCATCTGATGAAGGATCTAATTGAGGGAGTATATTAATCAAATGATCTACAGTTAACAAGGAACAGTGCTCGGCGATAAAGGCAGCGATTTTCAACTCGGCAATTTTCGTGCTTTCTGACAAGACTGGTTTATATACTTCAGAAATAGATTTATATGCTTTTGCTGATTTTTCCCATGCTGTGGCTTTTTTATGTTTTTGAGTTTTAGCGTGACTAATCAAGTCTTTTTTGTGGGCTTTTAACACAACACGGCAATATTTACAGGTCGCCAATGTCTCACTCGTAACATCTGGTGCAAGCCAATCTGCAATAAAAACATAAATTGTAAATAACACATGATGGTGTATGTATAGTTAGTTAGGAAGTATAATCACAACATGCTTTGATTTTGGTGAAAAAATAGGGAAACATTCAATCATGGCAACACCAACATCTGTCAATCAATTTCTCAAAAAGCCAACTCAGCCAGAACATAAATGGTTTAAAAACAATCAATTTTTATAAATATTATTATGCAAGTATGCATTATGTCCAAACTTGAAATTTTGAAAAAAAAAATAACATATCAAACAACACCAACACCACTGACCAACTCATCCACTCCAACAATACCTATTATATACGAGGGTCAAACTGAAAGTTCTTAGAACTGGCCACTTATAAACAATATAATAAAAAAATATTCCAAAATTTGAAAATAGAACTCTTTGCCAATATTACTGAGTATATATTTCATTCATTTGTCATTTGTTTTACGATTTGGCGGCAAATTGAAAATTGTCTGTGTCACGTCAACATGAATTTAACACGAGAAAATTTTCGTGCAATGATTTTTTATGACTTTCGATGTCATTTAAGTCAACAAGAAAGTTATGATAGACTACGATTGGCCTTTCACGATGAAGCCCCATCTCGTGCGACTGTTTACAACTGGTTTAATGAGTTTAAACGTGGTCGCACTAATCTCACTGATGATGTACGTGAGGGACGGCCTTCTACGGCGACGACTGAAAATAACATCTGTGTTGTGCGGCGTATGATAGAGACTGACAAAAGAGTGACCTATCAGCAGATTCGGACAAGCTTAGGCATCGGTATGAGTCAAGTGCACAAAATCCTCCACGAACATTTAGCGGTCAGGAAGCTTTGCGCCCGGTGGATACCTCATAATTTGACTAAGGCTCAAAAACTCCATCGTGTGGATTGGTGCCGTAAAATGATTGAAAGATTTAACGGAGGTGACTCAAATGCTGTGTTCGACATACTAACAGGTGACGAAAGCTGGATTTACTGTTATGATCCTGAAACCAAAAGACAATCTGCTCAGTGGGTGTTTCCTTTCGAGGAGTTGCCAACTAAAGTGAAGAGAGATCGAAGTGCGGGAAAAAAAATGGTGGCCTCGTTCTTTGGAAGGATAGGTCATTTCGCAACAATTGTGTTAGAGGATCAAAAAACAGTTTCTGCAGAATGGTTCACTACCAATTGTTTGCCACTTGTCTTGGAAAAAGTTCGAGAGAAACGACCTCGCAGTAGGATCCTCCTTCACCACGACAACGCCTCGTCGCACACCGCCAAGCGAACGATCGACTATTTGGCGACATCAAACGTTGAATTACTGGGTCACCCGCCGTATAGCCCCGACCTCGCGCCTTGTGAGTTTTATTTATTTCCAAAAATTAAAGAAAAACTTAAAGGAAAGCGGTTTATGAATGCTGAAGAAGCGGTGGCTGCGTATCGCGATGCCATTGAAGAGACCCCTAAGGACGAGTGGGCAAAGTGCTTTTCCCAGTGGTTCCATCGCATGCAGCGGTGTATTGACGTCAATGGACAATATTTTGAAAAGATATAATAAAATTAATAACTGGCTAATGTAATCAGTTTTTGATTTTCTAAGAACTTTCAGTTTGACCCTCGTACCTAAATAAAAATACCTTTATTAAATTTTATTGAAGAACGAGTACTGCCGTCGTAGTTAGATGACGCCGGGGATACTATTGTAAAAAATCATAAATATTGAACTGAATTGTTTGTCTTGATCATTTATATTATAAATTACAAAAATGCAATGAAATCTATTTACCTTTTAGATCTGGATCTGTTTCCCAAATCTTCGTGTACTTCTGACTGTACGTTTTTTTATTACATTTATTGTCCTTAGACATTATTAACACATTTCTTGTCGACAAACAGTACAAACCAAAATCGAAATAATATTCTTATCTTAATCTATTTTTGGCGCGGTATACACAAAAACAACCGATGGACAACCGCCATATGCACAGACAATAAAATGACCGCCAGTGGCGCCAGTATTGCCGCCAGTCACCACGGAGTGAGTGGTTGTAGAATTACGTACTAGATGTCGCTAGGTCAAGAAATAAATATTAAAACTAGTTACGTAATTATCAATTTAAAAATATTAAAGAGTCAAAAAATCCCTAAAAATACCCCTAAAAATTTCAGACCCCTAAAAAAATCCTATCTCACTTATTTACCCCTTAAATCTGGGGGGAAAACCCCTAAGTTGGGAACCGTGGTAGCGGTCTTCGGGAATGAAGGTTCACTTCATGCGAGCGGTTTCTGACTGTTTGGTCGCTAATTAAGTTCCCTGAAGAGTGATGAAGCCTCACGGCTAACATCTTGGCGGTTATTGTTGGAGCTCTTCGAGCTGTGATTTGAATGTATCGGTCTTGTCTCCGTGTGGTGCAGCGATACCGTGCTCCATGGCGCTCAGCCACGGTACCAGTGCTTCGGTAACGTGTGCAAAGTCGACTGATAACACTCTCTTTTATTCAGAGCTAAAGCCACAGTACGTTGCCGGGAACCAGCTTCTATCATTCCCACGGCTCTGAGCATTTCTTCCCTGCTTAAATTACGTCGCCGCTCCATAATAACGTTGGTTTTAATCAGTAGTAGGGAAACAGTAGCACTGAAGACGCATTGAAGACATTAATAGTGCATAATGTCTTCAATGCGTTGTATGTTTTTATAGGGAAAATATTGACAGCTGATTTTCATCTTTAACTCGAATTTGATTGACAGTTCCTGTTTCAAATTATGAAATGCACCAAAAAGGATCCATATAAAATAAAATCATAAATTTATTACAAAGCCAGATCTCAATCTCAAGAAATCCGCATAAAAATGCTTGATCCCTAGACACTTTTGATGTGTGTATATTATTCTAATGTTATTTAAGTATTTTATAGAAAAGTGGTGTAACAGTCGCTGCTGCAGATGAAATCGCTTATATTGGTCCCTGTTTTTTTTTTGGTTTGTGCAAAGTGGCTTGCTTTAATCATAAATCTTCTTATGACTTTTAGCAGTATTAGACAACGTCGCGTCGCGATTTACGAAGTTAAAAATGATAAATATTTTTTTGTATGGAGAAAAAGTCATTAATGTTTGTAACTCCAAAATGCGCGCGAGTCACACAATGCAACCTAGTGGGCACTAAAGAACACATTATTCCCTAACATAAATGTAAGTAACTTTTTTCTATAAACTTGCAACTTTCAGAGATAAAGGCGATTAAACATCGGTAATAAATAATAATATTTATTTTGACTTTTTCGTAGATTAGATACAAAAATCCTTCAAATACAGTTCGGATCAGATTCATAATAATTAATTAGGTACATTGTAACACCCCAACATCCATTAAAATCAGTGTCTCATAAACTAATTTAAAAAAAGTTTTTTTATTGCCAAATATCATTTGTAGACAACTATGGTCGTAAATTGGCTAGCAGTTATGCGCACCTGTGTTACACGTGCGCGCGCTTTTGTTTGGCTATCCTGGAATAGTTATCAGCTAAAATGAACCGTCTATTGTTTCAGAAGGGTCATGTATGATTTTCAGCTGCTCAAAATGGAATTATTGTAACTATTGGACTGGTTTATTTCTCAATAAGAATATAAGAAAGTGGTCTCATAACGAGTCCTAAAAATGATTGAATTTAAAAGTACCTATATTTTGTAAAAAGTTAATGTTAATATTATGAAAAGCTTAAGGGATCTGCGCTTGTGTCAATTTCCAAGTTAACGAAGAATTCATCTTCGCCCTCAGCAGTTTCCTGTTCGTCGCTCTCTATTTCTTGCAGTAGAGGCATGACCTCGAGGAAAAAACATTTTTTTTAATATATTATTTGGCTTCAGATGTGAAATAAATGGATCGGAACTCACTAAAAAGTAATGAATGATGTCTTCGTTAGTATTTTTGCGACATATTTTCCGAGAACGCCTTTCTCTAATGTGTCTGAAATCTTTGTTTCGGGCTTTGGACGCCTCTTCTGACAAAATACCCACGGGAATAAAAGAATAATGTTGGCATATATCTACACCATGGAATAATAATTAATGAATGCTTGATGGCATATAATACCATGGGTACAAAGATATGTAAAGATGAGCAGTATCTTGACAGTACTTTTGATAATTTTTACGTCTTCATCAGTAACTTCCGATGGCAAACGACTTGATAACAAATTAAATAAGCAATCACTTTTTTATATCTGAACAATCTTGCAATGCTACATAAAAATCCAAATTAGTTACAAACTGAGCCATTTCCAGCCCAACCTTTCGAACCAATCAACATAATTTTTGACAACGAAAATGACAGCGAAAATAAAACAAAAAATAGATAAGATAAATTTAACAGAAACGAAAAATAAGCAACAAAAAAAACAACAAAAATCAATAAACAAGACCACAACAACTAACACAAAATTCAACAAAAACTCGAAAGCTAGCGTAGTCACAGATTAGCGAGGACGTCTACACACGAACACACTCTACCTGAGACTGAATTATGATGATTTTAAATATTTGTAATTGTTGTCTTCGCATATAAAATATTATGAAACGATGCAAGTCATAAATGACCCTAATGAACAATAGACGGTTCATTTTAGCCACATGTAGCTGTAATTGATAACTATTCCAGGTAGCCGCGCAAAGCGCGCGCACGTGCGCAAAACTGCTAGCCAATTTACGACCATAGTTGGCTACAAGTGATATTTGGCAATAAAAAAAACTTTTTTTTAGTAGTATATGGGACACTGATTTTAATGGATGTTGGGGTGTTACAATGTACCTAATTATTTAATTTGAATCTGATCCGAACTGTATTTGAAGGATTTTTGTATCTAATCTACGAAAAAGTCAAAATAAATATTATTATTTATGACCGATGTTTAATCGCCTCTATCTCTGAAAGTTGCAAGTTTATAGCAAAAAGTTACTTACATTTATATTAGGTAATAATGTTTTCTTTAGTGCTTACTAGGTGGCATTGTGTGACTCGCGCGCATTTTGGAGTTACAAACATTAATAACTTTTTCTCCATACAAAAAAATATTTATATTTTTTTTTCTTAAAATTTGCAGGGTGTTAGGAAAAATTGCAATTAGTAAAAGTGATTTGAAATCAGAAGAGGAATACGTGAAAAAAAATTCAAGCATATAAATGAACATTGACCCGTAAGTCCACTTTTTTAGAAAACTGAACCAGTGTGCGACCCATAGAGCGTGGTCGACCTCTACTTTGGTGATCTTGCAAATAAATTGTCTCCTTGTATCGTTTGATCGTGTAACACACAAAGTTACGGCTCACACCAAGAGTTTTTACCTCCCGGAATATCTCCTTTTTTTTCTGTTTTGAGTAGCGAAATCATCACGGTCCTCCTCTATCAAAAAGCGCCATTTGCATACGAATTGCTGTTTCCAACTCTTACATATTAGTTAAAGATGTAGAAGAAGGACAACAAAAAGAAAGCGAATGAGTATGGTTTACAATACCTAACGCCACCATGTCGGTCCGAGTACAGGAGCAGAACACGAGAACGATTCCACTGCAGAGAGGTGTGAGACAGGGAGATGTTATATCTCTGAAACTGTTCACAGCGGCATTGGAAAACGCCTTCTAACTGCTGGAATGGGAATGAATCGGCATCAATGTTAGTGGCGAATACATCAGACACCTCCGATTTGCCGATGATAGAGTCGTTGTGGCAAAGACGCTGGACGAACTTGGCACTATGCTCGAAGACCTTGACCGAGTCTCCCAACAAGTGGGTCTTAAGATGAATTAACTAACTACGGGCCTTATAAAGAAGCTCAAAATCACACAACGAGCGATGAAGAGGGCTATGCTGGGTGTTTCTCTACGAGATTGAATCAGAATCGAGGAGATACGTAGAAGAACCAAGGTAACGGACATAGCCTTGAGAATCAGTAAGCTTAAGTAGCAGTGGGCAGGGCACATAGCGCGAAGAACTGATGGCTGTTGAGGCAGGAAAATTCTAGATTGGATACCCTTCGACCAAATACGCAGCGTAGGACGTCCACCGACAAGATGGACGACGACCTTATAAAGATCGCAGGATCAAACTGGATGCAGACCGCTGGTGATCGGTCGCTGTGGAAAGTATGTCCTTTGGCTGATAATAATGAATGATGATGATGGTTCGAGTGACAGATAATACTACCTATCGAACGTTAATGATCACTTCCGAGTTGCAACGAAGGTCGTCCGGCGGCGTCGGCTTATTGAATTGGCGCGAAATATAAACAAACCATTGTACAATTTAAGTAGGTATAAATTAGTGCCGTCGAATATTCGAATAATCGGTTTTCGAAATTCGAATATTCACAACGGCTTACTATTCGAATAATTCGAATGCAAGCCCTAATAAATTGCAAGGCAAGCGCCTAAGCCTGCTATCAGATGTTATCAAGCCGCCCATAAGGCCTCTGAATAGGCTTAACGACTAATATCAACCGATTTTAGCCGGGACCAACGGCTTAACGTGCCTTCTGAAGCACGGAGATGCTCGTGATGTACGTCACTTATATCGTCGGAGTGGTCACCCATCCAAACACGACCGCGCCGTAGGTTGCTTCACTTTGTTATCACTACCAAAGCGCTGCTACCACTGCGCTACGAGCACCTCACCATATATAACATAAGTATAGAATAAAGATGTAACTTCATATGAAGAAAGTGATTTGTAAACCTAGTGTCTGCGGCATTACAAGCTACTTCTTTAGTAGGTAGGTATTTATTTTTAAAAATCAAATTCATTTTGCATCGCTCAGCAAGTTTTATGATGATGGGTAAGTTTTCAGTGTGTTCTAACATCCCCATTGCTTGCATCGAAGACAGTACACAAACAGGAGCGAATCAACGAAAATTCGACGCTCTAGTAGCCTGTTGTAACTATTAGGTAGAGTGCGAGACCTCACCGAATACCAATTTGTAGCTCAGCTGATACCAAAACAAGATGTTTCGGATCATCGGATGTACGGACCTGTCCATTGCTATAAGGGCTTTCCTGTTCGTTGCACTCTTGGCAACTGTCATATGTTATGGACAAGTGATAAATTAAGCAGTATACATAATGCCCGGTCATTATGAAAAATGCCTAATATGAGAGTGCAATTTGATAATAATGATTCAAATAATATAATTGACCGGACACTATCACCTTTGCCATCACCTTTTGGGCAGAGTGATACAAAAATATTTAATTACTATTTTTTTATTGTTATTGTCATTTAACTTAGAATAAACTAAATATTAAACCACTTAAATAATCAGAATTATTATTTGGATTAATAACGAAAGACTTCTACCTTAAAAATCCACTAGTTTTTGCATTAAAAACTTAAGGAAAGTCGTATTAAAAACATAACATAAAATATTCAAACAAAAATTTCCCAACATATCTTTGTTTTATAGAAATGACTTATTATTATAAAACATAAAATAAACTGATTGGTCAAAACGTGTCACGCCATGCGTAGGGGAAGACCGAGTAACTCCGGTCAGGAGATAATACCGGTCACTTTACTATTACATACAAAATGGCGCGCTGACCGGAGTTACCCGCTATACTTTTCTAAAATACCGTTTGACGGGTAATGCCTTTCAAACTCGACAGAAACATCAATTCGTACAGCTAGTTCAACCATCTTTGACCAATCCACTTCAGCATCGATGACATCTTCTGCCACAGCTAGCTCTTCTTTTGTTGGTTCACCTATCACTGCAGTTAAGACAACTGTAGCTTGCTATTCTGCCTTCACTGATTCTTCCAGCACTGCATTGCCAACAACTACATGCTCGTCTAATTTTCTGTCTGTCACTTCCCATAAATGTTTGACAAATGTTAAAGACATTCTGCCCATACCCAAGAAAAGCACAGAGAATAGGAAGAGAAACAGGAAATAACATGCCACCTACATAACAGGAACTCCATTTAAAGAAACATTGATTAAAAAAGAAGAAAGAAAACTGAAAAAAACTGAAACTAAAAATAAATATGAGGCAAGAAAGAATCTGAAAAAGAGGGAAGAAAACAGAAAAAGAGCAAAGTTACGAAAGAAGCCACTAAAAAGCAAAGTAAGGAGAAGAAAAGGCACAGAAAAGTAAATCCAAAAGGAAAGAAAAAAACAGGTCACACAGTTAAACAACGCATTCTTCAGGAGAAAAATAGCACTAGCAGCAGTTCGGAATCTGATGTAGAGATTACTGACTTATATAAAGATGATGACACAAATATTGAAGTAAATAATGATTTGGAAACAAGTGTGTTCTATGTGATGACTACGGGAGAAACAATGAGCTCTAGTATAGATGTGTTATTTGTGGGTTGTGAGCACATGCTGAATGTACGGGTAGTGACACACCTGAAAACTACATGTGTGATATATGTATCAGAAAAGCTTGACTGGATTTAGGCTTCGCTGACCGGCATAAGAACCGTGATGACCGGAATTGTCCTCCATGGAGTTTAACGCCGGTCAATCACATTTTTTTTTCTAAATTTAATTATACCAAAAATATAATTACTATTGATCTCAATTCAAGTCATTCGTTAGAGGATAAGATTATGTTCCTTTTCTAAAAGTTTAAGAAAGATAAGTTGATTATTTTATGAGTTGTTTGTTTTTGTCCTTAGGTGACCGGTAATACCCGCTCTTACCCTACTTCCCTCCCAAGTCCCAACCCTCGCACCGCGTTAAATATAGCTTTATTATCAAATTGGCCAACTATCATGTAGCAATATAAAAATGACCGTGCAATGTGATAAATAACGAAGTTAAGATAGTAATTAATCACTTAGTCCGATAAAGCTAGACATTATTCATAATGCCTGGGCGTTATAAATAATGCCCGCAATAATCACCTGGTCCATAACATTAACACATATATATATTTTCTTAAAGGTACATACCTGCCTGTCTGCCTAATACAGTAATTTGGTAGATTTGCCTCCGGTACAGGTTGTAAAAATAAAATACGAGCCAAATTCAAGGGCGTGGTTAAGAGTCGAGTCTAGAATAAAAAAAATATTTTTTTATATAAATTTCCTGTATATTTGTTACTGCTGATGTTTAAGCACTTAGACCTAACTCCGGAGATACAAAAAAAGTTAGTAACATAGACAGAGAATAATGTGGTCTTCAGTGCCTACTAGGTTTCAGTACTTTGTAGCCAGGTAAAATAAGTGCAAAATTATGACTGTTTGGCGGCAAAATATGTACATCAATAAAACCTTTGTTTAAAACTTCATCTTGGCACTAGGAGTCAGGATCTGCAGAGTCCTACCAATATTTAGGCATCCTCCCTCCTCCCAGGGAATATGCCCATTTTTAACATACTAGGCTAGTTCGTATCATATTTTATGTAATTTCTTGTCCTTTATCAATAAGATGATGCCTATACTTATAGGATCGATATTTCGTAAGATGTCCACAAAAACTTTGCTGCGTAACATTTACGTCTATTTAAAGACTCGGAGCTTTTATAGTCCCATTTAGTTATACAGACTTCATTCTGTAGGTTCTTGATAAGGTATTCTAATTCCTATTGCCAAGATGAAGTTATAAACAGAATTTTTATTGATGTACATATTCTGCTGCCAAAATACTCTACTTTTCTTGAGCTATTGGAGTTGCATCAAGCGGGTGGTTAAGAGTCACATCTCATCGCATGTATTCTACAATAAAAAGAAAAAAATATCTGTATTCTAATCCCGATTGACTCCCACACCCTAGAATTTTGCTCGTACTTTTTTACACCCTGTATTACGCATGAGGAAAAGAGTCTTTAACTCTGCCACGATCACGAAGCTTGCTAAGCGAGCCCTGCGTAAGACCGGTATGTGCATGTCAGACGCATATGGCCAAGCAAGCTGTTTTCACATACTCCGGTAAGTAAACAGTTTTGGTTCCTGTGGAACTGTGTGCAATGGGATCTAATTTTTGTCCTTTGCCTTTGCCTCCTATGTCGCTGGCTCACACTGCAACTGTTAAGGCAAATCTATTTGCCTCTTTCTTCGCGTGCAATTCACAGCTGGACTCCAGCTTCAAAGAACCAATCCAATTATGTCAAAGAGGTCCGGAGGCTGGCAAACTAGGCAAGTAAAACGTCATTTTCAATGTAATGTTTTGCGCTTAGTCGTATTAAACTATGCTCATACATAGGGTCAATATTTTGGAAGACATAGGGTTTGTTGCAACTTACTTGCTTACTTTGCCCTCACGCCGCCACGCTGAAAATCCTTCGTATCGCGCAAATTATCGATCCTGTAATCATGAGTCCTCATTTAGACCACATTAAAAATCTATTAGATAACTCATTTCCAAAACTCCCAAAAAACTTTCCAGGTATCCGTCTTAATAGGTACTGAATACCAATAAATTAATTACTGGGTCAACTATTTTGCTTAAAGATGATACATTTTTTTTAGTCACTCTCAAAATGACTCTTCAGCCAAATAAGTCGTCAACTTCATTGTTACAAGTTCATACTTTTTGATTTAGTAGGCAGAACAAACGTACCTGTTTCAAGTTAGCGCCTACTCCATCTTACGCTTTTGTTCGATAACTTTAAATTCTCGAGTTCACCCCCGAGGCTGTTCGAGTTTCATTGCTAAAGAATACGCCAGTTTGTTTTTCTTTATAATTGCAGCGACGGCATTTAAATTTTGAAGTAGAACATTACAGGTGTGTTTAAAACTTTGCTGCTTAACATTTACGTCTATTTAAAGACTTGGAGCTTTTATAGTCCCATTTAGTTATACAGACTTCATTCTGTAGGTTCTTGATAAGGAAAGTGAATTATCTATTTAATTCCTACATGACATTAACCCAAATGAAGGACGATAGTTTTTACGACGAAGTACCTACTTACAACTAAGGTCTAACGCTTAACCACTTTTCAACGAAAATCGCTTGCACACTCGACACAAACACGGGCGTCACTTCAAACAAAAGACAATGCAAATCGTATGAGATTTTGGCTCTTAGTCAAACGCAAGAGACCGTGAACGTACAACGTACAGATGTGTAGGTACTGCCTGTGAGTGCGACCTGGAGGGTCCAGGTCCCAAGTGACTGTCTTATCATACATGTAAGAATAGTCAAGGGTACTCAAGGCTGCGTCAACTTATAGTTATCAGTATCAGGGTGGCGATTCTCGCGTCAGTCGACCTTTTTTCGTGTGGTAATTCGATTACGAGTTTTACCTTAAATGAAGTAAAATATCTATTCGTAAAAAACTATCTCTTGAAAGAAATCGAAATGTATAGATATCGCCAACCTATGAAATTAAAACTATTTTTTCTACGACAAAAGATAATTCGTTCGGTTTTTTTTTGTATACAAACTGCACGAGAATCTGCTCCCAGGTCAGCAAAGCGTAAGATTTATTCTTTTCGTGCACTTTGATGGCTAATTTGGGACAGATAGAGAGGCACACCCCCGAAAACATAGAGAGTATCCGATATCAAGCACTCCTCGACCCCTGTTCACTCAAGCCTTGCTTTTGATCTTAACTTAAAAAGGTGGGGCGTTCCCACTTCAACTTTTCAACTTAAGGTCCTGTGATGCTACCGCTTTCATAATTTTATTGAAAAACGATATCTTGCGTTAGAAGAGTTCGGTTCGCTTGTCGAAAGATATGTCTTTTTGTAAAGACGCAATACGCATGATATTAAAGAGTTTGAGTCATTACAAACAGGTAGGTATTACCTACTCGGTTGAATGGATGCTTACGATGCGATCATAAAATTTTTATCCCTTTGGAAATCGTACTTCTATGGATGCGATACATTAGTATGTTATTTATAAGCAACTAAGCATAATAATATGTAGGAAAAAGCATAGCATTTAACTAGGTAGTAACGAGTTTTACGGCCTGTTAGATGATGTCTGAATATGTTTGAACTAGCGGTCCCCGCGACTTCGTCCGCGCGTTTTGAGTTTGCTCCCTCCCCTCCCGTCGCAGCGTCATGTTTTATATCCTAAAGCCTTTCTCGATAAATAAGCTATCCAACACAGAATTTTTTTTTCAAATCGGTCCAGCAGTTCCTGAGATAAGCGCGTTCAAACAAACAAACTCTTCAGTTTTATAATATACTAGCGGTCCCCCGCGACTTCGTCCGCGCGTTTTGAGTTTGCTCCCTCCCCTCCCGTCGCAGCGTGATGTTTTATATCCTAAAACCTTTAATAAGCTATCTAACACAGAAATATTTTTTCAAATCGGTTCAGCAGTTCCTGAGATAAGCGCGTTCAAACCAACAAACTCTTCAGCTTTATAATATAATTAGCGCAAGCGCACGTTGTGATGTTAAAACTGTGATAGCTCCTAAGATATTTATTGGAATCAAATGATATAAAGGGCAACTTTGTTTTAAATGAAATGCTCGTGATGATGAATGTATTTATTTTGATAAGTATAAATACCTGTGTGTATAATACACCTCTAAAAATAATGCATTATTTTTTTACAAATTTATTAACATAAAAAAGGTTGTAGTAAGTCAACCATAACAGATAGACATATGCTGTCGCGGACTTTATTATAGAACTCTTAATGCTGAACAATCCTGTCATACATGATTTTTGTGTAACTTAAGCGGTTTCCGCAGCGTACGCAGCGGAAACTCTCAATAGGAATATCTTTCTCCCGTTTTCGCAACATTTTTCATTGCTGCTGTGGTCTTATGAGTTGTATCTTTATGTTATATAGCCTAAAGCCTTCCTCGATAAATGGACTATTCAACGTAAAAAAGATTTTTCAAATCGGGCCAGTACTTTCTGAGATGTGCGCGTTCAAACAAACAAACAAACAAACAAACAAACAAACAAACAAACTCTTCAGCTTTATAATATTAGTATAGATTAGCGCAAGCGCACGTTGTACTTAAGTTGCGAACATTATTTTGGTGCGGAGTTATGTTAAAACTGTGATAGCTCCTAAGATATTTATTGAAATCAAATGATATAAAGGGCAACTTGGTTCTAAATGAAATGCTCGTGATGATGAATGTATTTATTTTGATAAGAATAAATACCTGTGTGTATAATACGCCTCTAAAAATAATGCATTATTTTTTTACAAATTTATTAACATAAAAAAGGTTGTAGTAAGTCAACCATAAAAGATAGACATATGCTGTTGCGGACTTTATTATAGCACTCTTAATGCTGAACAATCCTGTCATACATGATTTTTGTGTAACTTAAGCGGTTTCCGCAGCGTATGCAGCGGAAGCTCTCAAAAGGAATATCTTTCGCCCGTTTTCGCAACATTTTTCATTTCTGCTGTGGTCTTATGAGTCGTATCTTTATGTTATATAGCCTAAAGCTTTCCTCGATAAATGGACTATCCAACGTAAAAATAATTTTTCAAATCGGGCCAGTAGTTTTTGAGATTAGCGTGTTCAAACAAACAAACAAACAAACAAACAAACTCTTCAGCTTTATAATATTATAGTATAGATTATTCTTTGGTGCTTAACTGGTCGATGGTGAAACAGGAAATTACAACCGTAGCGTAGGCATGAAATTTGATGATTCATCCATGAAAATGAAAAGACAGCAGTCTATTCTCTGATGTATCAGCATTTTATGCCAGAAATGTAGTCGGTATTTCGTCAGAATTTGCAAATCGGAGCGAGGCTGCCTGCGCACAGCTCCCAGGGCGCTGCGCCGATCTAATTAGGTAATTGAAATCATTCGGGTGCGTCGTCGAGTGCCGCGCCTGCATCAATTAGTCCCTGCCGCCATTTTACGGTAGGCATCCATTTTCTAGCATGGCGGATAGGAGTTGTCATAGTGTTTAAATTTTGGAAACCGTCTTTTGTTTTGGAATGCTTAACTTACAGTGAACATGTCAAATACTGGCCACACACCTGCAAGGAAATGGACAGCCATTGTTGTCTGCTGATTCATACCATCATCACATGACCTTTGTGTATATAATTGTCTTCTATTTCGTGTCTTACCTGAGGTATAAGTTACTTTAGCCCCTTCATATATTTCCGCTGCAAATCAATCAAGCGGTTTGCATCAATAACAGTAACGATGGCCGGAATAATGCAGCCGATTGATTGATGACCACGCAACAATCTATATGGTAATGCCGTATTCTAATACCGACCGCTATTTTAAGAGGCTGCATCCTTATTATGTAAATGGCATCGATTTGCCTGATCGGTAATCGGGAGGCTTCTCGGAAGAAAGAAACAGGTACTTGATTACCTACTCATTTCTTAGGCTTTTTTAGTAAGTTGAATAGGTTAGTGAATAAAATAAACCTAAAAGTATGTAATATGTCTATATTAATAAACCTATTGTATTGTCGCTTTTTTGTTACTACCTATACCTTTTAACGCAATATCAGGTTCCCAATGTAAGTAACTAAGCAGACTTCTTTCTACTTACCGGGGCATCGATTCTCGCGTCAATCGAACTTTTTTCGTGTGGCAATTCGAATACGAGTTTTACCGTTTAACCGAAAAAATCAAGTAATCTATACTAATATTGTAAAGCTGAAGAGATTGTTTGTTTGAACGCGCTTATTTCATGAACTACTGGACCGATTAAAAAAAAAAGGTTTTGTATAGCAATTATTGTGTTACGATATATGTGTTGGATAACAACTAACTATCTTATAATTACATTCTTCCATTGCAAGAATGTAATTATAAGATAGTTTCAGAGACACTTAATATTGACACCCCATGTAAATAAAGGTCATACATAATCATCGACGGGAATCACATGATAGATAAATACAAGAAATTGGACCTTTTTGACTTCCTTATTTAGACCACACAGAATGATTCGCAAACGAGAATAACACCACACTTTCCAAGAGTCTGCGTGCTTATTATGTAAATCTGTATATCGATTTGCGTTATCCGTAATCGGACGTTGGATGACTGTTGCGATGTTTTGCAGTCCCAAAAGTCCTTACTTTGAAACTGAATGTCGTTCGATCTCGGCAAATATGCATAACCAAGGCGTGAGGGTAAGGGAGAGCTGGAGTTGATTGAAGTTACGTAGTATGGACTGGTTTGGCAGTACGGGCCCAAGGGGTGACGATATTATATACCCGCTGAAGCATTTCGACGATTTCAGATAAGTATAACCCGATTTGACTTTGGGATTAGTGGTTAAGGATACGACATTTATCATTTAAATGTTTATTGTAGATAGCTACAGTTCGATATACTAAAATCTTTATTTTAGATTTAGGTTTACCCATTATTTTAGTTATTGAAGATGTTTTGCTCCTTGTGCATTAGTTAGAGAAGTAGGAAGTATAACAATTATGTCCGTGAAAGGTATGAGTAGGTAGGTGACTAACATAAAGAGGTGTTTACTAAAAATATCTATACAAAATCATACGCCCCGGCATCACTGTTTTTTTTTTGTGATTCCTTACATAACTTATCACTTACCTATACGCGTGAGGTAGAAAATACTTAATTTATCTTTAGTGCACGAACTGGTTGACTGATGATTTGAGCCTATGACAATGATTTTGAATTATCACGTGTCAGTGAAACAAGTTTATCGTTTTCAATAGGTAGTAAAGTCCATATTCAGAGTAGTTGTACGTACGTTGTTATACAAATGCTCGCTAGAATGAGAAAAAAAATGTAAACCAATAACAGATGAGATATATGAAAAAGTAATAAAAATATCTCTTAAATGAAGAAATCTCCTTAAATGAAGTCAGGCATTTAAATTTTAGCTTTGATCGCCAACACCCCGGCCACCCTGTATGTACCTAGTTGTATACACTTAAGCTGTCTTTTGTGCTTGGGGTGCGCTTATAATGTGTTTAACCATCTTTCTCATAGATGTTCTCTGATCAGATTGACTGGTAAAGAATGCTTTTGGCACTAAGTCCGCTATACCTATGTATGTACAATATTATGTTTTCGATAAATAAAAATAATTAAAAAAAACATTTTGTATAAGAAAATAAACCTTACTTTTTATTAAATTAACCACTATAGCAGCAACCTTTAATATATTCTATTATAATTAATATTATTATCTCAGTACTGTGTGGTACTGACACAGTGCTTCGAAATCAGTTCAGAAAATCGGATATAGGAGACATGTTGTAGTTTCGCCGATTCGAAACTTTGCTCCTTCGGGCTTCTTGTTTGACAGTTTGTCTTAACATAAAATCTTATAAATAGTGTTCCCAAATAGAGAACGTTTGTTGTTGTTGGATACTAGCCCTTATTACAACTGAATAAGATACCGCAGTGTTTACCTTGACGTGCTGTCGTCCGTACATGGATTTAGATTGTATTCATAGGTATTTTTATTAAATTACTATTATAATTTACTAACTATCGTCAAACCCTGCCCATTATTTATGCGATAATCAACTTTTAGTTACTTCAAAATCGTTGCAACATTGCATCTAATTTTATACGACCATTTTCTTTAAAATGTTTATTTTTTATCACTGTTCATAATCTTTGGAGGCGATTGTAGCCTGTGAGATTAATATAAGTTTTTATGTTAAGGTGATGCCACTATTTATTGTAACTTGTATTATTGTAATAAAGACATTTAAACTCTTTTGCGGACAGTGAACGCCTATACATATGTGTGATAACAATAAAATTCATATTGTGTCTGGAGTACTGTCCGTGAACAAATCAAAGTATCTATTAAAATATTAGGTATTTACCTAACTACTTCTAGTTACTATTCCAAGGTTGTAGCTTCTCAAAGCATCAAGATTCTGGTTAATTACATCCTGATATGTAATTACATCCTGATACATTAATGTCAAATATGTTATAGCTGAATATTACATAATTATGCCAATGTAATT
This sequence comes from Pyrausta purpuralis, assembly GCA_963924145.1. Classification (NCBI taxonomy): domain Eukaryota; kingdom Metazoa; phylum Arthropoda; class Insecta; order Lepidoptera; family Crambidae; genus Pyrausta; species Pyrausta purpuralis. Next base: position 16,240,291 of record OZ001646.1, on the reverse strand, counting down.
AGCGGTGTTTAACAAAGAGCTGTTCGTACTAAGTCCTCTGGGAAGGTTAATACTAATACTGGAACGTGATATATTAAGATGAAAGTCCCTAACTGTGTATTGTAAATGTAACATGACTTAGTTAAATATGATATGAAAATACTATGAATTTAGTAAGGTCAGCGTGTTACTTTGTATTATCATCGCATGAAAATAATACCTACCTATCTCATCTATACCTGTCAATCGTAGCATAAAAAATATCCGTTCTTCGGAACCTATATTAATGTCAATTAAAAATAAATGTGTGTTATAAAATTCATTCACATTGTACTTGTTCTTCGAACTATTATAACTATTATACATTAGCGAAATTTATCATTCACCTGAATAAATACTCTAATTAGAAATAGTTGTTATAGCTATAAAAATCTCAATCAATAGCCCATTTCTCGGAAAAGGAGCTTTATAACTTTCATTCCAGAAAGATGCACCAAAATGAAAATATTTGAAACAGTAAAAACAATGGGCTTCTCGAAAAAGCCACAGCAGTATGAAACGAAGTGCACAGTCGGGCCGATCACCGGGGAAATCAGCGCCGCATTAATTATTATGTTTTTTCCGCGCGTCTTGGCGCGTCGCTCCATTCTGCACTTTGCGCTAATATTGTTAAAAGATCTAAACTATAGTTTATAAAATTGGAGATAGAACTTCTGAATATCAAGTTAAAAATAAAGCAAGCTTGCTAGCTGGAATAACATATTCTTCTTAAGAATTAATTGCTTAGCATTAGACACCTTTTAAGCAATTATTTCTGCTACTGATTATGACACCATTTCCACTAGGAGGTAATAGATAATAATAATAAGTTATACCAATATGATATGCCTAGTACCTAATAGAAAGTAATAAAAAAAGAAAGATGTCAGTAAGTATTTGTAGTTTTTAATATATTTCATTAGAGTTCATTAACCTTAAGTTCAATACATAAACATAAAACGCATAATTAACTGTACCTACTTATGTAAACTTCATAACATAACACCACTTAAATTATTTTTAAAAAACATACAGCATTCAATTAACATAGTATACTGATAGACATATAATTAATTAATCAAATTCACATAATTGTCTATAATTATTAGGGTAACGCCTTGCAATTCATCGTAGATCTACGTTGTGGGGAGAATCTATTCGGTGATTTCGGACTTACGTTTTCCTGACCTCTCACAGTTTCCACCCGATCATTGTACCTCAAGTGCACCATTCCCATACTTTGTGAAGCTGATGATATGATCGAAGCCACGGTTATACACGGGTGGGGTAGATCAGGCATCTGTGAGATCCAGAGCTCCCTTTGTTTCTGCCTAGCTTCGCTTTCGTTATCAACACCATTGACACCGTCGTCAGAACTGTCAGCGGTATCAAAGTTATCACTTTCGTTCGATATTTCCACTTCATCTTGTATTATCTCGAATTCGCGGATGTCTAGTGAGTCATTAATGTCACGGTGATACGATAGGCGTAGATGTGAATAATCGTCGATAAAAAATCCAGATGTACTCGCCTCATCGGCTGATACAAATGAGTCCTCTTTCGTTTCTTGATTGCCACTCATTTTAGTTTCTTAATTAATTTTGGTTTGAATGAAAAGAGAATACGTTTACTAGGGTGACTAATGAAAGCGTTGATGTTGAATTGTGGACGTTGTTACGAGTGATGACATCTCGATTTCAATAGTTAAATAAAGAACTACCCACACTATTTTTTATTTATAAGTTGTGGTAGTTGTCTGTAAAATTCGACGAAGAAATCAACCTACGTAAAGATTTTTTTTCCTTGCAATAATGTTTACTACAATAGGTAGTAATAATTATTGATATTATTAGGCACTTAGGTAATGGAAAAAGGATGAAATTATTAAAATATTTTAAACAAAACCTTTGATTCTTAAGTTTCCTTTACTAATATAAATAATAAGATAGCATTGGTACTTCATATTTGTGCGGATTGATTGACTGAATATAAATAAATACATCATCATAGTACCTAGCCACTTTCCTGTCCCTGGGATATGATGTTTTTAAAGTAAAACAAATACATTGTGTTATTCGTTAGATTTGATTGTTTTTTTAGGTATACTACAGCGCATTTGGGTACTTACACTCTCAGTTTTTAGGGTTTGGTAGCCGAATGGCAAAAAACGGAACCCTTATAGTTTCGTCAAGTCTGTCTGTCTGTCTGTCCGTATGTCACGGCCACTTTATTCTGTAACTATAAGCATCACACTGTTAAAATTTTGTAGGAAGATGTATCCTGTTACCCGCTTTACGATTCTTATATAAAAAAATATTTTAAAGTCTAACGTTTGATAGATAGACGCTTCCAAAGTCGTAAAATGGGCGTCCCCCCCTCTAACTTCTAAAATAAGCGAGTGCAAATTTAAAAAAAAATATACTGTAGATCTTAACAAATACTTACACTGAAAATTGGTTTTAACGGGGTCAAACTAGTAGTTTTTGAGATTAGCACATTTTCAACAACCGCAAACATAACTTTGTTCTTTATACAAACACTATGAAAAACAAAGTTATATTTGCTGTCAACAAAATATTGTGGTATTTTAGCCAAGTAGGTGGATTCCCTATTTCAATTAAAATAGGCACGGAACCCTCATTGCGCGAGTATGACTCGCACTTAACCGTTTTTTTAATAATGTAAGTTTTAAAGATTTTTGAAGATCTTATAGATTAGGTGGGCAACAGGTTGAAATAACGAAAAATATACAATCTACCGTCCGCTTAACAAACAGATTCTTAGACTACAAAAGATAACAATATAATCACATGTGCGACAAATTCCAATAAGAAATAAACAAGAACTTAGCAAAACTAAATACAACTCAGTACCCCCTACTCCCATTAGGCTTAGTGGAAATAATGAAAATCGGCTGAAAGCGTTCTGGAAACTAGTTAAGTGCGAGTCGGACTCACGCACTGAGGGTTCCGTGCCAACTTTAACTAAATTAGTTCCACTTACTTCCACTTAGCCAAAATACCACAATATTCTGTTAGCAGTCAAAATAACTTTGTTTCTCATGATATTCGTATGAAGGACAAAGCTATATTTGCGATTGTTGTGGTATATAACCTTAAAAACTACTAGTTCGATCTCGTTTAAACAAATTTTCGTTGGAAGTTGGTATTCGGTATTTGTATTTGTAAAGCACTACAACGTGCATTCTTCCCAAACTTGTAACTTGCTTCGTTCAGAAGTTAGAGGGGGGGGGGGGGGGAGTTGGCTACAGAACCCTAAAAATGAAACTTACAGAACAAAAGAACGAAGACTTGATTTAGCAGAAGTGTAAAAGATCAGAATAGATGAATAATCAGAAGAACGCATCCACACATCCTGGTAACCTATTGAAATCGAACTCGGAAAGGAAGCACAGGAAATCTTCTCCCTTAGCGAAACAGACAGCGGATCAGCAGGGCGATTCAGAACGTTCCATAAGCCAAGATATGTCAGTTTGGTAAAAAATATTATAAATTAACAAAATAAAATATTTGCGTCGGATGAATTCACGTTCTTATTATTTTATTTATATGTAAAAGTAATCGAATCGTAACCGAATGGTTCTTAATTGGGGGGCAGAATTAGAACGAATATGGCAAATAACAAACACGGAAGATCACCATGGCAAGATAGCCCAATTCCTCGATTCATCGCTCACTCTCCATGGATGCAACCATTTTTTATTTATTTATTTAAAAAACTTTATTGCACAAATAAAAGTGTACAAAAGGTGGACTTAATGCTAAAAGCATTCTCTCCCAGTCATACCTTCAGATCATGCAGAGAGATTGTTATGGGTGCAGGAGAATATTGTAAATAGATATTAAAATTGCAACAAATACTATTGTGTAAAATTATAATATTATATACATACCATAATATACATAAACTAAATATACAGTATAAAAGAGTTTAGATACATAACTACCAAATGCATACATAACTAAAAATATACATACATACATATTTTACATATTTCGCAATCATTGAAACAGAAACCTTCGCAGTTTGTTTTTGAAACACAGTTTCGTCTCTGACTTCCTGATCTCAAGAGGGAGCGTATTCCACAGCCGCGTAGCCGTTACTGTAAACGACTTGGATTGATAGGAAGGAGCGATGAGCCGGTATGCCTAGCCGGAGATCTTCGGAAGAACGGAGAGCACGATCATGTGATTGACATAAAAAGGAGAACATATCCTTAAGATAAGAAGGTGATGAGGGGTTATTGAGAATACCGTACAGAACACAAAGAATTCGAGAGTTTCTACGTTGTCGAATGGGAAGCCAATTAAGTTGTGCTCTGTAGCGGGAAATATGGTCATCTTCTCTATTCCTAGAGGCTGGAATAGCTACTTTGATTCTGGTCGAACGGCTGCGGCGTGTCGACCTTCCTCTCTCATCCCAGAGCGTGTCCCACCTACCTTCAATTTGTGCACTTTGTGGTTTGCCGGTTTTACCGGATCTGAGCTCTTGTGGCCTGGCTGAGTAATGCATTATCGTATCGAATGGAATCGAATCTTTCGTCCACTTATCTATGTATAACATTTGATAAAGTCCTTTTCTGTTATCTTATCATCAACTTCTAAGATCTAACGGCGTTACCATAGCGGCGTTACAAAGGCGTTATGCGACCGATACGTTTTTCGCTCATCCGTTATTCACATGATCTTAACGTGATCGTAAACCAACCACTTGATTCGAATCGTATATAAAGGCCTAGTGCTAGCAATTTTAATCATTAACAATCTCAATCTCCGTCATCATCATGAAGTTCCTAGTAGCCTTCGCTCTGGTGGCCCTTGTTGGCGCTGCTCCTCAACCGAGGAAGGCTTTTCATCATAACTTCGAAGATTTTGTTAATCTGATCGAAGATGTGTCTGGTCATGATTTAGAGCACCTTCTAGAACACTACCTCGAGTTTGAGGAGTTCCAGCAGACTTTGGTATATATCAGAACAGCGAACTTCAAGAATTTGGTCACCGAGATGGAAGAGCTTCCCGAGTTTAAGGCTGTAAGTGTGTTTTCTGTGTAATATTATATAAATATTAATACCAATGGTCTGGTTTCGCGATATAAAATGTTCATCCTTGTGTTACAACATACCAGACATTCTCCCAAAAATACAACATCCATGACTTATACATATACAATGTTAGTGCTCAAAACACAAACATTAGCCCATTGCAGGATGCGACCGCTGATTTAGTAGACCTCTTACCACTGCACCAAACGTGCCGTCAGTCATATGGTATTGACTTACTCGAGTTCGAGTTATGTTCTTATCCCCGAGATGGGGCAGACAGTTCAAAGTTCCACACAGTCCTCTAACGCATTCGGCTTGATCTTTGCACTTGATGCACGTTCTAAGTCTTGCCGATTTTCTGCGCCTCGTTTACAATGGATACGTTAATGGAACCTCATGTGCGAGTTAAATCAGCTTTTGACTTATGCATTTTACAAATACCGGTGTCTTTATGATAATATTTTATATATTTGTGATTGTTTGCAGGTTCTCGATTTCTTGGAAAGCCACAGCATTGACATCGACTATTTCATTGACATTTTCAACGTCATATTTGGTGAGTTACTTTTAGGAATGAATATTATTATTATCAATATTATTATATCACTTATTAAAATTTACATGTAGCCAAAACTAAGTTTTCTCAATAGAATGGTAAAAATGTATGTGTAATGGTTCGAATGGACGGAATTAACAGTATAGAAGGATTGATAGTATTTTTAACACTTCATTAGTTACTTACTTGTTTTGATATGAGTATGGGCATCATAAGGTACCCTCAAGTGAAATTATGGTATGGCCTACTGTCTGTTTTTTTTTAATATAAAATATATATACAGGATTTAACAAAAATCAACTGCCTTCCTTCTCGTGGTGATTCCGTTGCTTATAAACAACAACTTTTTGTATGGAACTAACAGCGAAATCCCAATATTTTTTTAGACTTCTCCATACAAACTAGAATCAGCTGATCGGCATTGTAGTATGGGAAAATGAAATATTTTTTTGGGATTTCGATGTTGGTCCCATACAAAAAGTTGTTGTATTTGAGAGTCAGAATTGGCCCCGAGAAGGAATGCAGTTACTCGTAATTTTGTTAGACCCTATATATATCGACTAGCGGTCCCCGCGACTTCGTCCGCGCGTTTTGAGTTTGCTCCCTCCCCTCCCGTCGCAGCGTCATGTTTTATATCCTTAAGCCTTTCTCGATAAATAAGCTATCCAACACAGAAATACTTTTTCAAATCGGTCCAGCAGTTCCTGAGATAAGCGCGTTCAAACAAACAAACTCTTCAGCTTTATAATATACTAGCGGTCCCCCGCGACTTCGTCCGCGCGTTTTGAGTTTGCTCCCTCCCCTCCCGTCGCAGCGTCATGTTTTATATCTTAAAGCCTTTCTCGATAAATAAGCTATCCAACACAGAAATATTTTTTCAAATCGGTCCAGCAGTTCCTGAGATAAGCGCATTCAAACAAACAAACTCTTCAGCTTTATAATATATTAGCGCAAGCGCACGTTGTACTTAAGCTGCGAACATTATTTTGGTGAGGAGTTATGTTAAAACTGTGATAGCTCCTAAGCTATTTATTGGAATCATATGATATAAAGGGCAACTTGGTTCTAAATGAAATGTTCGTGATGATGAATGTATTTATTTTGATAAGAATAAATACCTGTGTGTATAATACACCTCTTAAAATAATGCATTATTTTTTTACAAATTTATGAACATAAAAAAGGTTGTAGTAAGTCAACCATAAAAGATAGACATATGCTGTCGCGGACTTTATTATAGAACTCTTAATGCTGAACAATCCTGTCATACATGATTTTTGTGTAACTTAAGCGGTTTCCGCAGCGTATGCAGCGGAAGCTCTCAAAAGGAATATCTTTCTCCCGTTTTCGCAACATTTTTCATTTCTGCTGTGGTTTTATGAGTCGTATCTTTATGTTATATAGCCTAAAGCCTTCCTCAATAAATGGACTATCCAACGTAAAAAAAAAAATTTCAAATCGGGCCAGTAGTTTTTGAGATTAGCGCGTTCAAACAAACAAACAAACAAACAAACAAACAAACTCTTCAGCTTTATAATATTAGTATAGATAACCCAGTTACAATTCTTTGTTTTGTCAGATATCGACCTCAAGAAAACCCGTCACACGCTCAGCGGCCGTGATTTCTCCGCCTTCATCAAAGATTGCATTTCCGAGTTCCCTAAGACCCAATTAGCTGAATTGTACAACCAGAAATTGGCTGAAGATCAAGATTTTAAGGCTGCCATCGAAGGTCTTCAGAGTGACGAGTGGAACAATGTGTTCTCAGCTTTATGGGCCAACGAGAAGTTCCAAGCTGAAGTCAAGATCTTGGCTGAAAATGGAATTAATGTTGAGGTGCTACTCGATGAGCTGGTGGCTATCTTTGGACAAAACTAAATGACTGCACAATTTCTTTAATAAATTTAATTGAAAATTCATTGTGATGATGATGATAAGGTTAATAAATGTATTGTAATTGTAATATACGTGTCGTTGTTGTATTATCCCAATAGCAATAGGACGAGGACCTAGCCGATTTCGACTACGGTGGCCAGTCACAACGACTAACCGCCTGCGCGGGACATATTATAGTGCACAAGTGTGTGCGCTAACACAGGTGCACTCTCTATTCCTTTCACTCTCATAGCCCGATCGGACAGAAATCTGACACGACCGGTGAGAGATCAGGCGCAGGACCAACGGCTTTACGTGTCATTCCGAGGCACGGGGGTAAAACACCGCCAATTTCCAAACTCCGGGCTACCCTAAGAAAATCTAAACAGAAAAACTCAGGTATACATTTTTGGCCCGACCCGGGGATCGAACCCGAGACCTTTGGCGCAACCGGCGCTTTAAAGTGTGACCCTGACGACCTCCGTTGTCGAGTGGCTAGCACGCTGGTTTCAAGCGTCGCCATCTCGTGAGGTTCCGGGTTCGATTCCCGGTCGGGTCAATGTAGAAAACGATATTTTCTATATTGTCTCGGGTCTGGGTGTTGTGGTATCACCGTTGTTTCTGATTTCCATAACACAAGTGCATTGGCTACTTACTTTGGGATCAGAGCAATGTATGTGATTGGTGTCCAATATAATATACCCTCTTACCGCTGCGCCACCGAGGCAGTTCTAAATAAAACCAAATATATAAATGTGTAAAATTATAGCCGAGTTCAATACTAAGAAAGGATGTGTTTGAGTGTGGACGTCGCCGAAAAATTATTGATATCTGACCTATTATCTTAGCAGCGATGCAGTCAAGATGCTAACGCGCGTTAGCATCGATGCAGTCGCAAAATGTCAATGTTACACACTGCGCTCCTTTTAGCATCGATACTTTCGCAATGCAGATGCTGGAAATTGTCAAATTGTGTACTGAATGGCGACTGCGTCGATGCTAACACGCCACTGCATCGATGCTAAATTAAATCTGTTCAGTGCGTGAGTCGCGATGCTGAAGTGCGTTTCAAAACGCGAGACTGCATCGATGTTAAAAGTCGCAGTGTGTAGGGGTCTAAATGAGTGCTAAGTTCCATAAAAAATGATAAAATATTGAGGAGAATAAAATAACCATAGAAACAATGTCTGTTAATTAAAAATATTACATTTTATTAATTTACATGTACTAATTAGATATCACCTTTAATGAAATTTAGCTTAAGATTTCACTTCGCCTATTTTTAATAAACTAATAATTCATCTGTCGTTTGGCTTATACATTTTTAATTTTGTTTTAGGCACGGGCTCTATTTATTTTCATCAGATTTTTTCTTCGCTCACATATAATTACCTAGATAGATGCAAAATTACAAGTGCCTAGGACATCTGGAATGTGGGCTAATAAAGTTTTGGTCCTTCTTTTGGTCTGTGCAAATGTACATCTGATGTATTTAATAGGTATCGAGTTATGGAGGCGTCAAAAGTCTCTCAAAATGGTTCGTATAAATATAAACACGGCGCTGAGTCGCCAATTCTTCTGCTTACACTTGGCTTAACACACTGCCTCGTGTCTAGATTTATAAATACAGTGAGGTATGCTGTTTCAAAACATTATAAATATGTCATGAACTACTTATGATTCGACTACTTATGACGACATGTTTGGTTTGTGCTCCTGACTTTTACGCCGCCCGTCGCGGTTTCGAATCCCGAAAGGAGCAAATGTTTGTGTGATGAGCACGAAAATTTTTACCAAAGTCGGATGTTTATTATGTATTAAGTATTTATGGGAGACGCCCCCGTCATAATCGTTGTCTGGTACTCGTAACACAAGGATGAAAATTCCTTACTTCGAAACCACGACAATTGGTGTGTTGTCTGGCGCTAAACAATGTTTTTAAGATTTGAGTTGGTTTACTGAATCAAGGTTTTAGAATCGAAGTTTAGTTACAAATACTTTTAAAGAAAGTAATTTCTTCCAGTAGGGCCGAGGAAAATTATTCAAACTTATATTTGATGACATCAAACGCAAAATCTACAATAATGTATTACCGGTAGCAGCATCGCGCTCTCGACAGTATCTGTTCGCTACTTCGTTTGCGTAGATATGGGAGGCATCATCTGATATGATAGCAATATTGTGTAGGACATACTATTTATTATATCTTACACACTATCTAGAATAAAACTACGTAACGTATGGTATGTGTACAAATAGATAGCGACATCCAAGGCTGTCAAATAATTAGATACAGCCAAAGTGGTCAAAAACATCGATACAGCCAAAGTGTTCAAATTATTAAGTGCACCCAGCCTGTCCAAATATATCGATACACCGTATTGTCAAATACATACACGCATTATTATAGCGACAGGCAAAGCGTCAATAGTAGGTAACTAAGCACCCAAAGTGGTCGAACATATCGACACACATAAATAAAATGAAAGTTATTGCTCAAATAATGGGATAAGTTTTTCCTGACTATGTTAATTAAATGGGAAGATTTTCGTATATTGCTATGTTAATTCTTCATACTAATATGACTGGGCGGATTTGGATAAAATTAAGAACGGAGATAGCTTTTACTTATAGGCTTTTTTATTAATTAAACTCACATGGAATAAATGAAGGAAAAGCTAGTTGAACAATATTTGTGGGTGGATGTATGTTACTTTTTCGCTAAAAAACTATACTTTAAAAGATCAAACTTGGTATGGAAGTATTGGTGCGAACTAAAATTAACACTACAGACTACTTTTTTCTTTATCCACGCCAAATAAATTACAGATACTAACTCGTAAGTCTATATTTTAGGTTTATGTTTCAGTAAAACCACATTAAATATGGATTTTTTGATTTATTTTGACAAACTTAGGAATAGATATCAAATTAAAACGAAAGCTCCTGAATAAACAAACTTCTTTCTTATAATTAAACTGACACAATACTTAGGTACACACTTCTATTAAACAAAATATACTTAAACCTGGTGTGCCCACCCTCAGCAACAATAACATCACTCAATCGACGACGCATGGACCAAACAACATTCGCGCTAAAATCATTATAATTGAAATAATTACGCACAAACTCCAGTCTTAGCGCTTTGTGTTAGAACTGTTTTTTTCGCAGGTATTCGGTGATTAAAGCCAAACTCCCGAAATTTTCTTAGTATAGTGCTCTGTGAAACTCCGAATTTGAATAAATCGCCAGTATTAATATAACGACTGGATCAAGCTCGCACAACTATCCTGCTATCACTTCGCGCTCGTTAGCCGAGACCTTCCAGTGGTGACGTGGCTCGTGAGGTGTCCATCCAAGTCCTATCTCACGATCCATCCAAGAACTGTACTTCTCTAAAAAAGGGTTTTAAATTGAATAAGAATGCCATTCATGTAGCTAATTATATTAAATGCCAAAATGAAAAAATAAAACATACCGCTCCATAATAACTTACCGAGACGCCGATTTCATTCGAAATGTCGGTTATACTCATATTTCGCGGCTTATTCTGTATTTTTTTTCCTCATCTATTCGGTAATTCAATTTTGATATATTTTATTATTGAGATAGTATCATAAAATTACTATCCCTTTGGAAGATAGTACCGTTATGGATAGTATGATAATTCGAATAATATCGAAGTTTATGGCGAGGATGTTGCTTAGTTACGTATGGTGAATTGGCTGTCGTCATATAAGTGGCGCTTGGTAGAGATGTTTGATGACATGCGCGTTCCGTTACTTTTGACGAATGAAATGTCTCTATCTATATGAGCGTCTCGGGTGTATCGATATTTTTGACCATTTAGGCTGTATCCAACTATTTGACAGCCTTGGATGTAGCAATCTTATTGCTGCCGACTGTACGTGATTGTCTTATACATACTACCTCGGTGGCGCAGCGGTAAGGGGGTCGCTCTTTTAAGCAACGGCCGCGCCAATCGCGCGGTCTCGGGTTCAATCCCCGGCTCCGGCTATAATATGTCCTGCGCAGTCGGATAGTCGTTGTGACTAGCCACCGTAGTCGACATCGGCTAGGGGGACTGTCTACTACTAAGTTGCCATCTATGATGAAGTCCTGGTTTCGGATCTCGGTTGGGCTTTTAAAAAATATTTTTTGGGATCTGGGTGGTCGTAATTTTTTGGCTTTAGTTCGTCAGAGTAATACATGTGAGATTAAACTATGAACTAATTATCTTACTTTTTGTTCTAACTATATCGTCTTTCCAAAGCATCATCGTTGAAGCAAGTTGGTTCCTACATGATTATACTCTAACATCCTCGTCAGTGAAATGAACAGAGTTCCAGGCACACTTAACTTCCGATTATTTGTTCATTTATTTATACTTTATTGTAAAACCAAAAATTTGTGCAAAACGTAGACTAAACGCCATATGGCATCTCTACCAGTCACACCTTTGGGCTAAGCAGAAATGATTGTGATTATTTCTATATGTACAGATTTTACACAGCTCCGAAATTCTAAGAATCAACTCACATGATCGTACCGTGATTGTTAATCTTATCTGCTGATACATTGCCTATAAAATAAAATTCTTCTGAATCTTGCATCATTGCATATCCATCCATCACCATGAAGTTCGTAGTTCTCTGTACCCTGGTCGCTGTGGCCTTCGCGGCTCCTCAACCGAGGAAAGTCTTCCATGAAAACTACGAAGAGTTCGTGGAGCTGATCGTGGATGAGGCAGGGGAAGAGCTGGTCGCCATTATGGAACAATACTTTGAGTTCGAAGAGGTGCAGAAGTCCCTTAACTACATCCAGACGGCAAACTTTAAGGACCTCGTTTATGAAATGGAGTCACTGCCCGAATTCAAGGCTGTGAGTATTAGTTCTAGTATATTCAAATTCAAATTTATTTACTTTCAGATAACATTGACCCATACTATATCCACACATATAGTCATGAAATATGCCCCTTTGCCGGTTATCTAGATTAGTTTAGGTTAGGTTTAAACAGTGACCCGACAAAGCGTGAAGGCGAGCAAGCGTAGAAGCGTGCTGTGGCTCCGGCTGCCGGGCGCCAGAACACCCCTTTGTTGGTGTCATCTAGGTTAGGTTAAGGTGGATTAATATTTGTCTGACGTGTCGTGTCGCAAGATGTCCGAATGCAATCGGTTCCATACATTTAGTATGGTAACGTTTCTATCAGTGTGATGTGACGTGTCGTGATGGGATCAGGGGTGCGATTGTGTAAAGCAATCGTATTCATTTGACAATTCAAAATGTACGGTACGATCTGTCAAACGGCAAAGAACAAAGGGTTTGACAGATCAATCCGTATGTTATGAACTGTCAAATGAATACGATTGCTTTACACAATTCCAGCTCTGAACGTTTCCATACTAAATAAATGAAACCGATTGCGTTCTGATGCGTCACGACACGACACGTCAGACAAATATAAATCCACCTTAAAAGTCTGTTTTTCTTAGCTTGTCGAATATTGTAAACAATCTTGACAATCCTTTTTAACGAAATAATTAATTTTAAAATAAGATAAATACAAAATCACAACCTACACAGGTAATTTATCGTTAAACACTGAAATCTTTTAATATCAAATAGAAAATTAATTTTATTCACTGATATTATTTTAAAAGTCTAGAAAATATTGTTTCAATTATGCGACTAGCAAAGAAAAACGGAATTTACGAAGTGTCACGAAGCATTTTACCTTTCTTGCTTAGAAATACACTGCACATTTTGGATTTCTTGTATATTCCAAAGAACAACACTAAGATCGTATAGCAAAGCAATTGTTTTAATAAAGCAAAAAGTCAATTATGACATGACAACTAATGATTATACCCTCAATTTTATGTAACAAAATAAAACATTGGCGTGCAGGTTATTTTAAATTGGAACATTCAATGCCCCGTAGTAGTCATTATAATTCATAGCAATCTTTGGCATAGTTTGATCATTAGCGGAATTGACTAGATGGCGCTAGTAGGCAGCATAATTTAAATTTCTCACCGAAGTCTTCTGTTGTATTAAAGTTCGGTTATAAAGTTTCGTTTAAATAAAAGTTAGATTAAGCTCTCATTAGGCCAAACTATAATGGTTCCGTTTTTTGCCATTCGGCTACGGGACCCTAAAAAAGAACCAAGATATAACTGATCGAAATAAAAAGAAATTACTTCATAAATTTATAAAAATAAAATACAGGGTGTAAAAAAATTACGAGCCAAATTCAAGAGGCTGGTTTACAATCGAGTTAGTAAAGAATACAGGGGAAAATATACAAAAAAGTTTTTTTCAAGTTTATAGTTTTAATTTTCCTGTATTCTAGACACCACTCTTAGCCACCCTTTGAATTTGCTTCGTACTTTTTTGACACCTTGTTTGTATATAATTCTAGGGATCCGTGGACACTTTATCGTATATCTACTCTGTTTATTTCCTATACATATTATCTTACTTACAGAATCAATTCAGCAGCAATGTAATGTAACAATCATATTCTGATTCTTATTATGTATTTCAGGTGCTTGACTATTTGGAGGGCCACAGCATTGACATCTACTACTTCATTGATGAAATTAACTACTTGCTTGGTAAGTAAAAGATATTTAATCTTTGCATTAGATATGGTAAAATTCAAATTATAAAACCAAAAACTTCTCATAAGGTAAAACATTCATGCTTTTAACTTATGTATCCGCCTTAATGGGCTTAGAAATAAATTAAATTCTTATTCATTTGTGGAGTGGGATTTAAACCAAATTCGTTGATTTCGAAGATAAATAACGTCCACAGAGATATTGCACCTATAATTGTACAGTAGCCAGCACATCAGGTTACCCACTTTTGTTGCAAACTAGCTCTTATTACAACTGCACAAGATATCGCAGTGTTTACCTTAACGTGCTGTTGTACGTACATTATGGAGCAATAAAGTATTGAGTATTGTGGTAGAAGCTTGGGGCTGATAAAAGTAACCTTCTACCCATATAGTTTTCCAAGACTTAGTTTAAGGGTCTCTAGCTATATAAAACTTATACAGTTTATTATTAACCGACTGCGAGAAAGGAGGAGGTTTCCAATTCGACTGTATGTTTTTTGTATCTATGTTACCTCATATCTAAGTCATTTGTCGACCGATCCGAAAAATATTTCGCCTACCTAGAGGTTATACCTTTTAGTTGGTCCCATTGTTACCAAGTTGAGATCTTATAATGGGATCTTGGTGCAATCGAGGGAAAACCTCAAATTCAAAAAGCACATTTAGTGTTTTCGTACTAGAATCTTTTAATGAAGTCTTGTTGTTGCGTCTGATATTCGACATTGTGTGGAGCTGAGCTGATGGTGGAACTCTTAAACGTTTAGGAGTTCAGTGATAATGACGGAAATTATGATGATAATAATTATAATTAATTTAAAGCTTATTAAGGAACAGAGTCCAAAGGTGTTGCACCTTCTGTAATCACCAAAAATTAGCCAATAAAATTAACTTTAAAAAAGTAAAACGGAGCCATCGCTTTGGCCATTTCAATCAGGGCACCGACTCCAAAAAGAAATTGTTTGCATAAAATGGACTTCTTTCCTTTAAGAGTGATGAGTTTATTTAAGGGCGCATTTTGGTTTTGAAGTTCAGTTTTTATCAATTTTTAAAGTATTTTTCTTCTATTACAGAAAACGACTTTGACATGAAAAAAGCGCGCCAAACGATCAGCGGTACTGACTTCACTTCCTTCATCAAGGACACCATTTCGGTCTTCCCCAAGGAAAAACTGGCTGCTCTCTATGATCAGAAGATAGCTGAAGATGAGGAGTTCAAGGCAGCCATGGAGGGACTTCAGAGTGAGGAATGGAACCAGGTTTACTCAGCTCTCTGGGCCAACGAGAAATTTTTAGCTGAAGTCAACACTTTGGCCGAGAATGGAATCGATGTTGCCGTACTCCTTGAGGAACTTCTTGCTGTTTTTGGACAGAACTAAGATCTCGATAGTTTTATGTGAGAAAAGAGGCTTTGTGGAATTATATTTATTTGAGTTTAAAGTTACTTTAATTGAAACCTCCCGACCCTATATTAAAGAAAAGTTAACTGAGAAATTACAACGGCACAGTCGTAGTGATAGTTTAGATTTGGTACTTTGTACATTGAAAGAATTATATTAATTAATATTACTTTAAAAACATGTAATCTCAAGAACAGTAATGAAGCGAGGTAGCTGTTATTCCGTAACTTATAATTAACAAATATTTTACAATATTATCCCCGCATATGAAAATGATAAAAGCTCTATTTTACATAAATACTTTCAGTCTATGTCTAGACTATTACATCAATATTTTTTTTAAAAAAATTAAGCAATTTCAGATGTATAAACTGCGTGGAAATCTAAGAAAAACTCCAACCGATACTTTTCTGATAAAAAGAACCGGAAACATCTTGAGAGTGGTTTCGTAAACAAAATCTCCTATCTGAAATCAGAAGATTGAAAATAATTTTATCTGATAGCATCAGTTACATTTTGATATCCATAAAGTACCTACATATTCTAACCGAGAGGTGAGTGATGCATTTATTGAGCTGATGAAATCACAAACACATTGTTTGTTTAAAAATAACACAAATTGTTATTTGTTTACGGTGTCGCATAGCTATAGTCAATAATAATTTCTCATTTCAACTCAGTTCACCGCGATAAACGTACGTTTTGATATATAAATATTTATGATCATTCTCTTTAGTGCAGTCTGCCACACGTATATCATTTGTAAAGTTATTTTGTAGAAAATGAGAAATGCGTTTGTTATTTTAGTTTCCTTGTGTATCAGACTTGCTGCCGGATTTATTGTTCCCTCGGGTATTGAGGAGGTGAGTAGCGGCGACGTCATTACTATAAAAGTATTAACTTCATTTTATTTTCAATTCCGTGTGTTATTGCCAAGAAACAGGGAGATTTTGTTAAAATAACAATTCCGTTTTTTTAAATGACTAACATATAACTACTCGACTACTTATAATGATAAATCAAACTCGAATGTATATTTAAAGTAGGTTGCATTAACCTCATCATCATAACTGTATGATGATTAACAATATTTCGGTTCTTGTCTTATTTGCAGCTAGATGATAATCACGCGATTCTAGCTGACAACCATGGTAATGAATCAGACGAAGATGATACCAATTCTCATGAAGACACTGGATTTATTGGGCTACCATTTCGCACTAATGAAGATAGAAAAATCAACCTCGAATCAAATAGGAATCGCATCAAGGACAACGAACTCTATGACCAAGACACCACTAAACATAACAATGTGAATGAGCGATCGTTTATTTATATAAATCAAAAATTTAAAACCCCGCTCGTAAATCAATTGTACAGCTCGCACGACATAATAAGGGAGTCCTACAGGCCGATGGTGGTCCAAGAGACGGACAATTTCAATCAGTATCCAGTAGAAGGGACTGCTAGAATTACCACCACTTCCCATGTTTACACTAAACCGAAAACGAAAAAGAAAAAAAACTTTTTTGGAAAACACAGTCAACCTGTAGAAACTAAAGGCTTATATTTCCCTCCGCCAAGTAGTCAAAACCCGGTCCAAGTTACGATGCCGGATAAAAAGAAAGAGTTCACTCCAAATACACCACAGATCAAGGTGACTGAAGAAGTCGAGAATGGTCAACAAAAGTTTGTAGAATTACTTAAGCCACCCATATTGAGAAATACTCTCGAAAATAAAGGAACTGTGGCGTGGGCGGTATCTGATCACTTGCCAAATTACAAACCATACAACAAAAACTTACACATCCCACATGTACCTGTTAAGGTCCCCTTAGACCCACGTAAGTTTTCTAAGAAATATTACGATAATTTGGTTTTCCCTCCTCTTTTTGAATATCAAAAAGGTGAAAATCAGTTCAATTACTCACCTGACGAGATAAACAGGGCTACAGAAGCGAATGTCAAAAATGTTATGAGCGTAAATAATGACAGCGAATCAACTAAGATTATGGATCGGTATTTAAAAAAGCCGCTGGAAGATGAAATGACGAACGAGCGTCTGTTTAATAAAAGTGGCAATTGCAGCAACTGTGTATTGAAAGCTTCGAAAAATTTGAATAGTCGTATCAAGGGAGTTACGGAATGCAAATGTGGGCGGCGACTGAACTTACTGAGACATAGAGAATCTGCTGGATTCAAGGATAAAGTACCTATAACACAATCAGTCACTCCTAGCACTGAAATTCATATTTTGGTGAATACGCAGAAATCTTTAGAAATTGGTGATTACGGTGACTTATTAGCAGATGAGATGAATTTCAAAAAGCTAATTGAGGAATAGGTCTGCTCATGTTTTCGCTATGTATTTTAAGGGTGTCCTACGTGGCTACGTAGTTTCGAATGCCGCTGTAGCGACACACTCTGTTGCGATTTTTTTTTTCACTGCCTCATAGGTTCGAAAGCTTATGGACTCGAATGATGTAGTCGCGAAAGACGCTGATTCGAAAAACATTTTCACTGCCTCATGCGCTTGAATGCCTGTGACTTTGATTTATTACTTTATTTATGTGTGTAAAAAATATTCAACTAGTAATTAAAAAAACAACATATTCGGAGTCATCCAACATTTGTTACTACTAGCAATTCATAATCGTTTTTTTTAAATATATTAAATTTAAAAGTTATTTTGCGATTTCCATATTATTAGGATCTATTTAAAAGCGTTTTTTGGAATCTTAAGACAGCGAAAGTGCAGAATTATAATACGTATAAATATAATTTAAAGTAGATAAGTGTGTATGGTGTACCGATGCAAAGACTTATTTACATACAGATTCCAAAAAACGCTTTTAAATAGATCCTAATAATATGGAAATCGCAAAATAACTATTACATTTATTTTTTTTTTTTAAATTTCGATTATGAATTGCTATTAGTAACAAATGTCGATTGACTTCGAATATGTTGTTTTTTCAATTACCAGTTGAATATTTTTTTATCCACATTATGACTAATAAAGTAATCAATCAAAGTCACAGGCATTCAAGCGCATGAGGCAGTGAAAATGTTTTTCGAATCAGCGTCTTTCGCGACTACATCATTCGAGTCCATAAGCTTTCGAACCTATGAGGCAGTGGAAAAAAATTCGCAACAGCGTGTGTCGCTACAGCGGCATTCGAAACTACGTAGGACACCCGTATTTTAAATACCTATGTTAACTGATGGTAAGAATTCGGTCGGCGCTGTTTTGCTATAGCTAAGTACGTCTCCAATAGTTTTATCTGCTAAATACTTCATACAAAATAAAATACAACAAACTAGTAATGTAATTCGTTTGTGTAATTCGATTCGTGAAATCGTCCGTTATGTATTTTGTCGGGATAGAATCCTACATTGTTCCAACGAAGTCTTTACATTTCTATGGAATTGTTTTACCGTCGTTAGGACACACGTTAGACACTAAGATTTAAAACACAATGCATTTCATTCATACATTTTCTTTAGATAATATCATAACAATTGGAAACAAAAACAAACAATTACATTAAAATCAACACACACAAAAGAATGCGATAGTATTGCAAAATAAAAACATTCAATGCAATCTTTGTTGTTTTATTTATGTTCAGTGGTCATCTTTTTGGAATAAGTAAAATATGGAGGTCGCGGTCGGAGGATTCAAGAAAAACCAAAATTGGCCTAAAAGTAATTTATTTAAAATAAAACTAGTTACATGAGTTGACCCTATCGATGCTAGATAATGAGTGTCTCATCGTTAAAAATGTAGAAATCATGGAATCGCGTCGGTGACGCGCGGGCTGTCCGTTGCAGTGTCAGCAGTGGCGATCGGGTTGCGTCTGGCCGGCGCCGCTGCCTCGTTTCGATGTTGAAATTTCACATTTAGGTAAATCATCTGGGTTCGCTTGTGTAGTTAATTACTATGACACCTCCCCCCTCAGAACGTCACCTATTTCTGAAGCCGAAGCTGAGTGAATAGTGACGGTTGCTGCGTATGGGTTGCGGGTTTTTCAGGATCTTCATAGGTTTTGTCTTCGGGAGCAGACTTCTCAGATTTGCGCTGCAGCATCTTATAATGTCTTGTGAGTAGGTACATGACGAGAGCAAGTGTAGTCGATAGCATGACGTACACCGGGATCGTTGTGTGGTAGATTGCAGATTCCGTTGAAGCTTGGTCTATCCGTACTGCAGGTTCTGTGATTACTTTTTGTTGAACATCATGTAGTCGTCTAAGGTCGATGGAGTTAAGATGAATTCGAGGTTTGTCTCCAGGCAGCGAGTCCATGTCGTATGTAAGCTTCATTATTTTCAGGGGTTGACCTTTGACTTGATCGTTGGCGTTGGTGATCGTAAACTCGGGAGTGTATAAGTAGCAATTCGCAGGAAAAGTTGCAAGGTAGCTTCCATTGAGGATGTCGTAATCTTCTTTCCCACAGAGTGTGTGTATTCTCGTGGAATTGGGGAATGATATCACGTAGTGTTTCTCGTCCAGCTCTTCCATTGCTATTCTTGACAGGGTAACAGTCACAATCTCGCAGGACTTGTCGATGTATTGATTTGCAATAAGTCCCTGGATGCAGTCTAGATCCTGGCGTAGTTGGTAATTGGTCTTCTCTCCACAAAGGTACCAGTTGTTATACTTCGGGCATTCAGCCTCTATGTACGCGTAACCTTTTCTGTTAGTTGCTATTAGAGGAAAAGGAGGGATAAGGGCCTGTCTATTCTTATTAGGAGCTATTGAGAGCTTATATAAGTCAAAACTATCATTACTGAATATCGGTATCTTAAAAATTATAACTATCCGATTATCTGAATAGTAATAGCCCGGTTTTACGATATCATAGTATTCTCTAAATTCTAATTCTAACACCTGTTCTTTGCCATAGATCTTTACTAATCGTTCAATCATATGACTTAATATATCAATGCTTAACATCGAATGATGCGAGGTTGAAGCATGAATAAAAGCTAATATATTTTCAATCCTGTTTAGTTCTCCTAACACATCATCGATATTTTCAGTTATAATAACGAGATACTGAGCAAATTTTGCATATTTTATAAGACTCGATTCTTTATGAGCTTCGCTATTTAAAATTAATTCTAGTGTTTCGTTTATCTTAGCTTGATTATCAACTAACTTATCAATAACATTGGAATGCTGGACCATCCATTCTTTACTTAAGCTTACATGATTGTTAAATTCTTGAACTATTTCGTCGTTACTTTTCTGAAGAATTTTAATAGCATTATCATATCTCTGAGCATCTGAAGTATCTAAATTTCCGGTTATACTCTTAATTATTGAACCTAATCCGTCAACGAGACCTCTCTTTGAGCGACGTGGTGTTAGCGTATCTAACTGACTAATGACTTTTAGCAATTTAGAGGAAAGATAGTCTATTTGGAGTTCATAAAGGACGTAAGTATCATTGCTTAATCTATGTTTAAAATCTACTAGCTGATCTTGTAAGAGATAAATTTTAGTACTGATATCTTTTAAATCTACGTATTGGATAAAGGAATGATAGTGCGTAGTAAGCCTGGTGGCACCGAGGCGAAAGGGTAGCAGCCCGGGACCCTCATCGAGGCTCTCAAGTGTTATCCCCTGAGTCATCCCTCTGGATATTAGCACGTGTGCAGTCAGGACCAGTAGTACCCTGTAACAATTGGGCACTTTTTGGTACTCTCTTAAGAAGATTTTTAGCAACAGGGCCTCGTCTACGCGAGGTATAGATGTGTATGGGTAGATCTGCTATAACTGTGTCGTGACTGTACCTAGGTGCTAACTTTTGGCGGCTAGCGAGCGGGTTGCTAACAAAGATACGTTGTTGAGGCTGGTATTCAACCTCTGGCTCGCGGTTTTTATTCAGATTAGTTACCATATTAGTACGAGTAGGAAGAGTGGATTCATTTATGATGTCATAAACGAATCTCATCTGCTCTCGATGATTCTGTATATACTGCTGCATAAGATGCTTAGATAAATCTATTTCTAAGGGATCTCTCGGGTCGAAATGCCCAGTGATAATATCGTAAGGCCTACATTTGGTGAAACTGTGAACTGAGCTGTTATATGCTAAAATTGCGTAAGGAACAAGATTAACTACATCTTCACTTTTATGCTTTAATTTTAGGATTCGAAGATGTTCCAACAAGGTGGAGTGAAACCTCTCAACTATACCATTATCATTTGGTGAGTAGGGCAAGGTCTTATGGTGGTTTACTTTGTGAAGGTTAACAAACTCACTAAAAAGTTGATTGGTGAATTCCGTACCATTATCGGAAACTATGGTTAAAGGTAGACCGTGATGGGTGCAAAACTTTAGAAGTGATTGAAGGATGGTGATGGCTGTACCATCGCGAATGTGGTATGCTTGCGCATACTTTGAGAACACGTCTACAATAGTTAAGAATTTTTCACCATGGATGCTGAGTAAATCTATGTGTACGATTTCAAATGGTTTGGTAGCGGGAGGAACGACATTAAACTGTGGTTTTATTGGATGTCGATCATACTTGGCTTGGCCACATATGATACAGTTGTTAATGAATTTTGTGATTTCATCTTTCATCTTAGGCCAATAAAAACGACGAGAGAGAGCAAGATGACATTCATTTATACCACGATGATTTGTTTTACCTTCGTGATACTGTTTTATTATCTCCTGCTGCCTGAGATAATCTTTTATATTCTCAACTTCAATTTTAGCTAGTACTAAGTTCATAGCGGAGTTTTTGAATTTACTTTGAATAATCGGGATAATATCATACATTGCTAACGGGGGATTAATTAATAAAGCGGTCTTAACTTTCGGATTGACGTATTCTTTAACAAGGCTTACGATATCATTTTCTAAATTGGATTGGGATACTTGTACAGCTGTTCTTAAATGAGTGTCAAAGGGTTTTGAAATAGAGGGCCGTTTCTTAATATCACCGACTACCGATATGACAATCTGTCTGTTAAATCTATTGAGCGGTTCATCTACGATCGGGATGTCGAGAATCGGGTCTTCTTCGCTGGTGTGCACGGATGCTGTCGACGAGTTAGCAGCACATGTAAGTTGTTCGGATGCGTTAACAGCCATAGAACTCGCTTCCTCGTTGTGTATTTCGATACGCGAAAGGGCATCTGCGTTAGTGTTAGATTGACCTTTTTTGTAAACTACAGTAAAATCGTACTCAGATAGTTTGAGTCTCCATCTAGTCAAACGTGAGTTCGGCTCCTTAAGGTTCATAATCCATTGCAATGGCTTATGGTCCGTAACGATCCTGAACTTTCGTCCGAATAGATAAGGCCTAAAATATTTAGTAGCCCACACTATCGCAAGCAGTTCTTTCTCGATAGTGCTGTAGTTCATCTCGCTTTCATTTAGAGTTCGCGACGCGTAACAGACTGGTCGATCCGCGCCTATAGTGCCTTGAGATAAAATCGCACCTAAAGCTACGTTAGAAGCGTCCGTGGTTAGTATAAAATCTCGCGAAAAATCCGGATATTGTAAAATGGGGTCGTTGGTTAAGAGTTGTTTGCATTTCTCAAAACAGTTAATGTATTCTGAATTAGCTACGATTTTCCTACCTTTCTTGAGGCATTGCGTAAGAGGCTTAGTAATACGCGCAAAGTCTGGTATAAACTTTCTATAGTACCCAACGAGACCTAAAAACTGTTTAATTTCTTTCGGTGTCCTTGGTAGGGGATATTTCTGAATGGCTCCAATTTTGTCAGGGTTCGGTTTGATACCGTCTCTGGTAATAATGTGACCTAAATAAGCTGTCTCTAATTTAAGGAATTCGGATTTATCCATTTGGACTTTGAAGTTAGAATCGCGTAATCTTGAGAATACCTTTTCAAGGTTGACAATGTGCTCTTGAAGGCTGGTACTAAAAACGACGATATCGTCAAGGTAGACTAGACAAACGGTGTTCTGAAGGTCTCTCAGGACATTGTCCATGACACGTTGAAAGGTGGAGGGTGAATTTTTTAAACCCATTGGCATGCGCAAAAATTCATAGTGTCCGTTCTCTACGTTGAACGCGGTCTTAGGAATATCGTCTGGGTGCATCTCTACTTGATAAAAGCCACTTGCAAGGTCAAGAGTTGAGAAGTATTGGCAGTTGCCTAATTTATCAAGGACGTCATTGATGTTTGGAATGGGGTACTTATCGTCATAAGTTTTCTCATTTAATTTACGAAAATCGACGACTAAACGCCACTTAGACTTTCCGGAGGCATCAGCCTTTTTAGGGACAATCCATATCGGGGAACTCCAGGCAGACTCTGAAGGGCGAATGATTCCCTGGTTCAACATTTTTTCTATTTGATCTCTAACTTCATCCCTATGAACGTAAGGATACCGATAGCTTTTTGTGTAGACTGGTGTCTCATCCGTGGTCTTAATTTGATGTTTTATCTTATTAGTGAAGGTCAGAGCCTCACCGTCTATATAAAAAATATCGGCATACTTCGCGCAGAGTGTTTCTAGGTTAGCGCGCTCTTCGGGATTTAAATGATCGGTTCGTAGCCGAGAGAGAACGTCCGTAGCACGGCTACTAAGTTTCGTAGCATTCGAATGTACCGGCTCATTCCTATAAGTAGCGTGTGCGTCACGCGTCTCGTTCGTAGCACTCAAAGAATCCGTAGAGTGACTATTTAAGTTCGTAGCATTATGACGCGCATCATTTCTCGTAGTATGGAGGTTACGCGATATGTTCGTAGCACGCGTCTGATCCGTAGCGCTAAGTGTTTCCGTAGCATTTACGACACGAATTTTATTCGTAGTATGAGAGTTCCGTAGCAAACTTGTAGCGCATGAGCGATCCGTAGCATCTAAGATTCGATTGCACTGAACATTATAGATCTCCCCTTGAACGGCGCGGTCCATAGAAAAAATTACATCATGCGTAGTGGGATTTCTTATCTCTACAATACCTCGGCTATTTTTAACTTTAGTTAGGCACTCAGTAATTACGCAGTTACATAAGATTTGTTCGTTAATGTAGGCGTCACCGTCATGAAGGTTTATTGGAATTTTGGCTAATTTGGTGGAGTTCGCGGGGATAACGTCTTCATAAAGATTTACGTTCTTAGAGTTATGCATAGAGATTTCATTGATCGAATTACGCGTAATTAAATGTTTGTCTTTAAGATCGATTTTAGCTTCCCATTTTTCTAAAAGATCTAAACCAATAAGGCCATCGAAAAACTCATGGAATTTGTAAATGAATAATTTAATATTACTATCGGGTTCTTGGAATTCCTTGAAACAGGGAATAGTGATAGAATAATTATTACGCGTAGTAGCGTGGACATTGGTGACCTCGAAGGGATCAAAATTTAAGGGCACGTTATCATAGAATCTCTCTACAGCTTCCGGACTAAGAAACGATTGATTCGCGCCTGTATCTATCAACAGTTTCAAGGGCGGATCTGAAATTTGTATAAAAGGAAGCTGCCGTTGACATTGCATATTTAATTCTATTTTAAAGTGTGTGACGTCCCGCGATTCTGAAAATCCTGCTCTTGAGCAGAGCTGGTAGATGGCTCAGGCTCGCTACTGGAGGCTGGGGCCGTCTCATGAGATGATTCATAGGATGGCTCTAAGTAATACACGGGTTCCGCGTCAAAGTACTCGTATTCCGGGTGGCTAAATACATTATAATAGTTTTCGGGCTCATAATTGTAATATTCGGGTAGATAATAGTTAGCACATTCATTTAAGTTCATCTCCCTAGTCTTAAAATAATTGGATGGCGGCGGGTTACCGTACTTTTGCCAATCGTGACCAATTGGTTGACTGAAGGTCGGTCTTTCTTTTACAGCGTAGTGGCTAACGCCACTCATAGGCTTAGGGCCAGGGTTAGATGGATTATTACGCGGCGGCATTTGGAACCTATTCTGATACGCGTTATAATTAGGGGGCTGCGCACGAAAGATCTGTTGCGTACGCGAAGGCATACCTACTGGCCTATACGAAACTGGGTAATTTTGGTGATTGAAATTTGGTTTCATTGGCTGCTGTGAAATCTTAAAATTAGACATAGGTGGGGCCAGTGCCGAGTAATTGAATGGTTTGAACCCGACGGGCAGGGATGCTGCCTGCATAGGTTTATGCAACTGTGGCACTAGTGACTTTTTATCTACTGATTCGTTACGATTCTGTAGGTACATTACATTCAATTCCTCTTGCACAAATTCAAGGGCCTTTTCAGCACTATCAGGACGCATGCACCGGATGCGGGACCCTAAGGGTTCTTTTAATCCACGTACAAATGCCTGCATTGTTAGTTTCTTATATAGCGCGCGCTTCGCTTCTACTGTAGTCGCGACACTTTCGTGTAAAGTGACATAAGTCATGATTGTGCTGAATAAATTTGTACACCGATCATAAAACTCTTGTGGCGAACTACTACCCTGAGTTGCTAACATAAGGTCGTTATAAAGGGCGGTCTCGTCCCTTTGGTCAGAAAAATTATTAATTAATGCAAGTTTAATGCTATTCCAATCTTCAGCAATGCCGTTTGAATTTATTATTCGTGCGGCGGGTCCAGTAATTTTATTTAGGATACCGTTAACTAGGCAAAGGTTAGCTAAAGCGTTACCAGGATTTTGCTCTGTGTACTCGGCTGCGATTTGATCGCACAGGTGAATGAATCGTGGCAAGATATGCGGGTTGCCGTCAAACTCAGGCACTAGGCGCAAGGCCTTAAAAATGGTATCTACATCGGCCATTATAGGATTTTCTGGACTCTCAGAGCTCACAGAATCCTCTAAACTAAGAAATGAATTATTTAAGTCTACACTAATATTCCTATTCGTATCTAAATCTAACCTACGGGCTTGTCTAGATCGAGCAGGCCCTATAGGGGTAGTTTGCTTAGGGTGAAAAATGGTGGTAAAATATGGAAACTAAGGAATAGACAGGAAGCAACACAGAAACGATTTCAGCGTACTTACATAAACTGCATTCTGGTATTCTTGAAATCGATGTCTTGATTTATCCTCCAGCCACTACTCCAGGTTCTTCTTATACGGGATACCCAAGGACGCCCGATCGCTCGCGACGATAGCGATTTCACGCGGATACCGATTTGTGAATACCCTAGTGAATCTAAACTCAAGGCGGCTTGAGTATCCTACCGACTGCGCCAAATATGGAGGTCGCGGTCGGAGGATTCAAGAAAAACCAAAATTGGCCTAAAAGTAATTTATTTAAAATAAAACTAGTTACATGAGTTGACCCTATCGATGCTAGATAATGAGTGTCTCATCGTTAAAAATGTAGAAATCGTGGAATCGCGTCGGTGACGCGCGGGCTGTCCGTTGCAGTGTCAGCAGTGGCGATCGGGTTGCGTCTGGCCGGCGCCGCTGCCTCGTTTCGATGTTGAAATTTCACATTTAGGTAAATCATCTGGGTTCGCTTGTGTAGTTAATTACTATGACAAGTATGTAGTTTTTTTGAAATAAACACATAAGTGCAACTTGATATTTTGTTATAGCCTTGTAAATAAAATTTGGACCTGCCAGTATTCCACGATTGGTTAGAATGTAAAATATTTCAGAAGTCACGAAATGTCCTGTCATCTGCTTCTCAAATGTATTTATAGTAATGGAAAACTTATTCGTAGACTCAAGTCGATCGCTCTGATGTTAGGTCAACAGTCACCACCCGTAGGCTTCTCTAAACAACTTGCCTCCCGGTTGTCAAATCGTACACACCCTCGAAGGCACAAATATTTTTGAACAATGTCACAAGTCCGAGCGAAGTCATCTTCCTCAACAAATACGGCAAAGAAAGTAGCAGATTTAGAAGCACTAGAAGTGAACGAAAATGACCTTCAATAAAAATAAAATGATAGGTCCAAACATAAGTTTAAGACAGCTTAGAGCAACATCGAGCTACAAACTGTAGGAACAAACCGTTAATTTTTACAATTAAAATACATATTTGATATATTTATTATTTTATTTTTGTGAGTGACAGATTAGATGACAGTGACTGATGACTACTGTCAGTCAGTCAGTGTTCGTTGTTGTCATAGTTGGCTTTTCAGGTTGGCTCCACTCTGCACAGACCACAAAAGAGTCATAGATTAAAGATATTTTTTGATATTCCATGTAAATGACCGCCTCCAAAAATCATCGTTTTTGGTATTCGAGATAAATATATAAATAAACTAAATATCGTCGATTATTTTCTGAATAAATAGCGATATTTTGATATATCGATTTTGCCCAAGCCTACCTTGGAAATGTAGATCCACAAATCTGCGTCGAGCCTGCATGTAGTATAAATAATACCACCTCATGCTTGAGGGGATGCCGCGAAGGGGTGTTTATAGGCCAATTATTTTTTGTACTTTTTTGAACGTGTCAGTTCTATTGGTCCTATATCTCCGTTGCAAGTGCTATTTGGCCACCGGATAGTGTGCGCGCGTGTTTGCGTTTCATCTGCGAGCGTGCGCGCGCAGCGATCTCATCGCGATAACTTTGAGCGCTATCGCGATCGTCGCGCGAGAACCCCGCGACTGCTCACAATACTCTGCTTTGCGTTTCGGTGAATGACCACTGACGATTCTCTTCAGCTTTTTGAATGTCTTACGGCAGTTTTAAAAGTTGTTTAGCTGCAAGAGGCTGCCTTGCAGCTAAACAACTTTTAAAACTTAAGAAAATGATTACTTAGTTTTATTGAGATATTTACTTGTCACTATATTAAGGGTCTGTTTTACAGTCAACAAATAATCACTAACTTACGATTCGTAAGTTACGAATAATTCAAATACAGAACGGGGTTTCGTATAAAATATCTGGCAGCTAAAGATTAGCAGAATTTATTAAGATATTGTAAAATAGGCTGAATGATTTTCGTCATTCAAACTGCTTAAAACAAGTGCATTAGCTGATTACTTTGGAATCGGAGCAGTAGTGTATGTGATTGGTGTCCAATATTTATTTATGAAGTTTTGAAACCCCAACGCAAAAAGAGAGGGGTGTTGTACCTAAGTTTAAAGCTAAATCAATATTTCTATGGTTTTACGTGTCTGTGTACTGTACTGTGGTATCGTAGGTTTTGGCTACGGATAATTTTACCTCGAGTGTCCTTAGCTGTTTCATGAAAATCTGTTCAGTCGTTTGAAGATTACCAGCTCTTTTCAAATTGATGAGGGGATTTCGATTGAAATAAATTTGAGAATTGATCGATCCGAAATTTGGTAGTCCGTGTTACTTCAATGATATAGAAAGAAAGTATATGGTAAGTATTTACACGGGATTTAGTTTATTAGAATTAAAATACCGGCCAAGTGCGAGTCGGACTCGCGCACTGAGGGTTCCTTGCCAACTTTAACTGAATTAGCGATTCCACTTACTTCCACTTAGTAAAATGGCACAATATTTTGTTGACAGCAAATATAACTTTGTTTTTCATAGTGTTTCTATGAAGTAAAAAGTTAGGTTTCCGGTTGTTGAAATTTTCGTTGAAAGTATTTGTTAAGATCTACATTCTATATTTTTTTCAAAATTTACACTCGCTTAGTATAGAGGTTAGATGACGGGCCCATTTTAAACTCAAAATTTTATTTGCCAAGAACACAGTTAACAAAGATGACAATTAAAGTAAGTAAGTAGCATGTGTGTTCAGTCTGCTCGCAGACGTGCAAAAACTTAATTATAGTTATTATTACATAAAGATACATATTATTGATGTCAATTAAATAATATTGTATAAATTACATTAGTTTAAATAATATTAAGTATTTTAAATTAAATATTCGAACTTTGTCGCCAATTACAATATTCATTATTACTATAAAAGCATTTTTCCAAAAGCCAGTTATTCAATCGCTTCTTAAATATTGGTCCTTGAAGTGATTTTAGCTCTGCCGGCAGTAAGTTATATAAAACAATACTCTTATTATAGGCATTTCTTTTATATATATCCTTGCGACAGGGGGGTTGATGCATTAGGTTAATGTATTGCTGCCTTAATTGCCGTGTTTTGTAATAGCTGGGAAAGGACCTTACAAAAAGACAAGCTTCTCTGATGTAGATGCAAGGAAGTGGAAGCAACTTAAGCTGTTTAAAGAGAGGTCTACAACTGTCTAGATACCAGCGGGCGAAGTCTGATGCAACATTTTTGACATTTCGCGTAGACAATTTAAATTTTATGATTTTCTAATTCATCAAATATCATTTTAACTTACGTTGCTTGTATGTTAAATAAATCTTAAAAAATATTTTTAATTTTTAAGCTTCATTCGAAAATTCTTCTCGATCAATAAACACACGAAAACACTAATTTTGTTACGACATTTTTCGAGCGCCACCTGGTGGTTTTACAGGGAACTATGTCGAGACTTCCGACACAGACGTTACACAAAGCGCGAATGCATCTTTTCTGTATTTTGAAGGCTCTGTCTATATCTACTGAATTGCCCCACAGAACCACAGAACAATGCCATAATTCAGTACCGACGACACGTATCCGTGGTAGCCCGTGAGTGCAGCCTCAATTGATACCGTTTGTCGCAATCGTTTTACAGCAAAAGCAAATCGCTCTAGCTTTTTACATATAATGTCAATGTGTTTTTTCCAATTAAGATTTGTGTCAATATATAGTCCCAAGAATTTAAAATTATCAATCTCGTCAATTTTTTCGCCATTATATTCAATTTTTAGTGATTGTTTTTGAGTATGATATGAATGAAATTGCATAACTACAGTTTTACTTAAATTTATTCTTAAGTCATTAGCACTCAACCAGCTTATAATACTGTCTAAAGCCCTATTTGCAATTGAGTCCATCGGATTATTTCCATCTCCCTTTATTACGACTGTCGTGTCGTCTGCAAAGAGAACACACTTATGTGTGGTAGCATTTGGGAGGTCATTTATATATAATAAGAACAGCAATGGCCCTAGAATGCTGCCTTGGGGGACTCCGGATTTCTTTATCAACATTTCAGACCTATATGTTTCTTTGACTAAATTATGTTTGATTTTCGCAATTTTTGTAAGCTCTATGCATTGTTTTCTGTTTCTAAGGTAGCTTTCAATCCAATTATAAGCGTTTCTCCTTATACCATACGATTCCAGCTTGTTTAATAGCTTATCGTGATTCACGAAATCAAATGCACTACTCATATCGAGAAATATTGAAATCACTGGTGTATCGTCGTTTATACTTTCCGTGACGTACTTTACCAGGTCAAAGCAGGCTAAGGTGGTTGAACTTCCCTTACGAAAACCATACTGTTGAGGCTGCAGTATGTTACAAGCAGTCACAAAGCTATTTAGTCTGTCAAGCATGGCCTTCTCAAATACTTTAGATAATATGGAGCCTAGAGCGATTGGCCTGTAATTACCTAGATCCTTCCTATCGCTCTTCTTGTAGATTGGCTTTATTATAGATAACTTTAAATCTTCCGGGAAGAGACCCTCAGAAAAAGAGACCACCACCACACCACTTTGGAAGCGTCTGGCTATGAAACGTTAGACTTTAATAGAAAATGGTTAAAAGAACCTCGATGTCATTTTAAAAGACCTATCCATAGATACACTACACGCATAGGTTTGACAAAAAAAAATTGGTTTATTTCATGTATAGGGAGCCCCCCTTAAATGTCTTTTTTGTTTATTTTATGTATGAGAATCGTAAAGCGGTTAACAGGATACGTATAACTATAAGCATCACACTGTTGAAATTTAGTAGGAAGCTACTAAATTTCAACAGTGTGATGCTTATAGTTACAGAATAAAATGGCTGTGACATACGGACGGACAGACAGACAGACAGACAGACTTGACGAAACTATAAGGGTTCCGTTTTTTGCCATTTGGTTACGGAACCCTAAAAAGCGTTTGTGTAAATGGATTTTTTATACTCAGTTTGATTGATAATATTACGTATCAAGAATTCAGGATACTATCCAGTACTACAACATATATAATCCTGTTTTTACCGACTTAAAAAATGGAAATAATCAGTTCAATGAGTCCAAATACGTATGGTGAATGTCGAAAGTGTATGTATGTTTATATATTTGTATGTTTGTCCACGGATTTCTCGAAAACGAGAAGTCATAACAAGTGTATTCTTTTTTGCTTTAACCAGATACATTTTAACTTAGGGTACAGTGTAAGTTTCATGAAAATCGGCAGCTTTTGAGACATGAGTAATAATAATAATAAAAAATTGCCACCTTTACAAAACCTTACTAAAAAGCTTAAAAATAACGCTTTGTCTTCTATTTATGAGAAACAATTTTTTTTGGAGTCGGTGCATGATGATAAGCTTACGCCATCTAACCTGTCGACGCCATGCTCCAACTCCAAAAGAATTTGTTTCTTCTAAATAGAAGACAAATGCGTTATTTTTAAAGGCGGCATTTTTTTATTTCTTATTCTGATGTTCTCTTTGATCGCAATAGTCTCACAGCTGGTTTGACGACCCGTCTGGTGTAGTGGTCGAGAAATCGCCTACTACGCAGCGGGTTGCGGGTTTGATCCCCGCACAATACAAACATTAGTGTGCATGAACATGTCTGTTTGTATTGGTCTGGGTGTTTTCTATGTATATCATGTATGTATTTACAAACAAAAAGTATTTAAGTATTATATCCGTTGTCTGGCACCCATAACACAAGCTTTGAGTAGCTTACTTTGGGACTAGATGGCGATGTGTGGGAATGTCCAAAGGAATATTTATTTATTTATTTATTTATAGCTATGACCACAGCAACGAAATTCGTTTTCTGCTCGCTACGATTCCAAACAAATGTTAAATCATGTACTCAATAATTCCTTTATACTTATTTGTGATAAGTTGTTGTCACCTCATAGAAACTTCCAATAAACTCACCCAGAAAACATGAATTCATATGCATCTCGAACTGTTCTGATTAAACCAAATAAGCGAGTTGTGAAGTTGACGGCGATACACTAATTTCGAGTTAAATTCTCATGTAGTTTGAAAGCAGTCTGAGTTTCAAACTCTTCGGATGCTCGGCGATATCTCGCGATATACATATTTTATTTCACATTTCGCTCGGCTCTTACTCGGCAAGGGGAAATTTCTTCATACAGCCAGGGCTGTTACTAAATATGAAAATGCTCATTCCACGTGTGAAAAGCGTAATTATGAGTAATTAAAGCGCTTGTTGAGTAATTGTCTGTCTGTGTTTAATAGCGGTACTCATTTGGCACGATTTTGCAGAGTTTTTAAAGAAGTAACGCTTTTGAATAATGTTAAGGAGAATTTTTAGGATTCCGGAGCCGAATGACAAAAACGGAACCCTTATAGTTTCGTCAAATCTGTCTGTCCGTCCGTATGTCACAGCCACTTTATTCTGAACCGATTAGCAATACCTAGTTGAAACTTGGTAGGTAGGTGTATCTTGATAACCGCTTTACGATTCTCATACAAATAATAAAATATAATGTCATTTAAGGGGGCTCCCAAACATATAACTGAATAAAAAAACATTTTTTTAGCTCTAACCTATGTATGTGTGGTGCCTACGAATAGGTCTTTTAAAATTACATCGAGGTTTCTAGAACTGATTTTTCTGAAAGTCTGACATATGAGAGATAGACGCTTCTGAAGTGGTAAAATGGGCGTCCCCCCTCTAACTTTTGAACGAAACAAGTGTCAAATTTGAAAAAAAACAAACAAAATGTAGTGCTTTACAAATACTTTTAACAAAAATTGGTTTGAACGAGATGGAACTAGTGCTTTTGAGATATAGCACATTTTCAACAACCGCAAATATAACTTTGTCTTTCAAAGTTATTTTTGCTGGCAACAAGATATTGTGGTAATTTGGCTAAGTGGAAGTAAGTTGAACCCTAATTTAGTTAAAGTTGGCACGGAACCTTCAGTGCTCGATTCCGACTTGCACTTGGCTGTTTTTTTGAGATGTGCGCTTGTTTACAAAAAGTTGATAAACTGTAGCTCTGTTTAGGCATTGATTCTATGGTGGAAATATCTTTGGCTAATATCTTCTATTAAAAGGTGAACCTTTGTAAGTTGTAAGCCCCGCAAATTGATAATGCGATAGAACCTTGGCCAATGAAAACATCATAATCTATTTCGTAAATAAAAAAGACACATCCTTACTAGTTAGCATTTTTTTATTATTTACCAATTTAGTATTGTCAAAGATAGAGTGCAGTAAGTAACATACAAAATAAGATATCGAAAGGAAAAACAACGAAAATACGCCAAAAACAAGGCCGCCAGTACCGTTACCCTGAGTTTGTTGTAAATGTTAAGTTTTGCTCGCTAGCGATGATGTAAAAAGAAGTCCATGGAAAATTGCACAGCGCCTCTAACGGTCATTGACAGAACTATTTTTTTTTCATACAAAAGGTTACGTCCGCTAGAGAGTGAACAAGGTAACGTACAGATGCATTACCTATTTATAATCAATGCTTCTTTTGATCGTAGGAGTATGTTCGTTTATACTTAGAACATCAGTGCAATAATATTTATTCAACGCGTTATGAGACTGGGGGCCCTTTCCCACGACAGTCCAGTTCTGCAGGATCACTGCATTACTGGATCCCACAGAAAAATATAGTGTGTTCACGTGGCAGTTTTTTGCAGGTACGGTTTGTCTGCACTTGTCTGTCAACTCCTGTCCTGTCAGTGACATGTCTATCTCGCTTGCACTTACCGATAAAGCGGCGTGCTTTATATTCCCATCTGTCACTGCGTTGCCTTGGTAACTGCTGTTTTTGTGCATATACCGACATTTTAGAAGTGGTACTGGTCCATTTTAAAGAAAATACCTAATGTAAGGCATTTAAAAAAGATAGCTCCTACCTCAGCTTGCGCGCGCATTCGCGTCAAAAGTGTGACATGTATCTTTTGTCTGTCTCTTGCATCGTAAAATGGCGTCACGTGTTGTTTTTTAAGAAATAAATGATTTACAAAAGTAACCCGTGTTTATCTGAGCTCCGTTTACTATTACATATATTATTCATTTATGGGCAAATCTGTATCAGTAAAAACCAGGTATCGGTTTTTTTGGTGTCATTGCCCACGGGATTTCCGTGTGAATATTAGCATTTAACCGCGTTACCGCGTAAACGGCATCCTGTAGAAAACAGAACCTGCAAAATGCGGGATACCGCCGCGGAAAACGGCCCTTACGCCTAACAAAAGTATTGTGGGCGGATAGTTATTACCCGTCCTAATGACCGTAATTATTTACTTAATTACGATTTAATCTTACTGAAGCATTCATTAGAGAGAATAGCCACTTGTTTTTAAATTGCCTTGTTGTATGAAAACACCAGCTGTGATTGTTGATGTGGGTAGGTATATCTTGAACTAAGACGGCTTGTTTCACTGTGTCTGAATAAGTTTATTCCATATTTGATAGTTAATAATGTTTTCAACACTCACAGTGTTATTTCGTTGTTCGCACGGGAACTGCACGGTATGTAGCTCGATTGGAAAGAGTATTGGCTTGGTTTGCCAAATTTTGTGGGTACGAGTCTCGCCCGTGAGCATATTTTGCTTTCTTAATTTATAAGAATTCCATATTTGAATAATTCGCAGGTTAGTGCTTCAGTCGATTGTGAAACAAATCTTTATGGTCTGTTGTCCCTTAGCTGGGTCAGAGGACGTCCACACCAGTCCTCCACATTCGGTAGATTTGTGATAAGTACTGATGCAGGTATTTTTTTTCACATGTATTAAATCAATCTCAATAACACCTTATTTTATGTACCTTCATTTTTATCAACTACTAGTGGCAACCCTAAGCACTATCTCAGGCATCTTATTTAATTATGAAGAGGCAGATGATCGCCGTCATTTTCTTGCTTTATGAGAACAGAAATGACCCTCTTGCCTTTATTAATCAATGTTCTAAGTATGGCCTACTGTTGAGCCACTCATTTCTTGTAACAATAGCCAATTCTGTAGCTTGACCTATCCTTTAATCCTAGCATTTCCAGCCTTGATTTGTTATTTATTTATTGTACTGCTGACCTTCCTTTTAGAAAGCTCATTAAATAACATACGCCACACATTAACATTACATATGACAATAAGTTATTGTCATTAGGTTGACGACTAAGACCAAGTTATGTAATCTATAGTTAACTCAACTAATGCGTAAATGTCGTTACCACCGGTTGATTATCTACGATTGTGCGCTATTGGAAGACAAAATATCTTAAAAAAATGTCTTCTTCTTCTTATTTATTTAAGAGCTTTGCTCTTGTCGGTAGAGTTTTATCTCCTTGCTATCCGAGCCATCTCCTTGACTTCTTGGTACGACTCAACATAATGTCAGAATGGCTATTTAATAACCATTGGTATAGGTATTTTTTCTTCAAAACACGCACAATCGTAACTCGTTAATCGTATTCAAACGCTGGTAACAAAGTTGAGTTAACTTTTGATCTCGGAACTGGGCTTAAGTATATTTGACAGATACAGTTCTTCTTGTTTGACAGATAATTGACGTTGTATGACTGGGAAGTAAAGCTATGTCAACAGTTCACGTTTTGTTAAGACACTAACTGTTGGTACTAGTAGTTCGTTACTGTTAAGGCCCAGTTGCGTGATTGATAGTAATGGTTAAACGTCATTAACAGCGGTTGTTTATAACACACACAATCGTGAATACTCAACCGCTGGTAACGTCATTTTTAACCATTTCTATCGAAGAGGAAGTCGGGCCTTTACTTTGAAGTATAGTTTTGTGCAACAAATGTTACCTACTCAACGTTTTGAGCTGAACCATAAACTTCACGCACAGTAAGGTGCTTAGTATTTCAAAGGTAGGGGAGTATTGATCTTGCTTTAACTCAACCAAGACTTTTTGGGGACTCAGCAAGCTGAGCAAAAAGCTGAGCAGCTTTACTGTCAAAGGAAGGTCGTAATGGCTACTTGACTGTTGTAACAAATTGATGTGAAATGTGTTATGCGTTAGAAATGAAACCTTACAGTTTAATAATAATGCCATATCATTTCTTTATTCTCATTTTTATTAAACGATTATTACATTTAATTAGATTATACAAGAAATGACACAAATCAATACAATCTCTTGATGGTAGATTATTACAATATATACAAAATCAATAAAATTATAATAAAGAGGAATAAATACATATATACATCAAAAAACTCATTGCCCTGTGGGAAGGTGCCCAAAAGGCTGGCCACATTACGTCGCTGGATGGGGAGAATAGTTCTCTGGCCGAAGTAGAGGCCAGCCTTTGCTTCGTGAGAAGTCTCAACAAGTCATTGGGACAACTCACGAAACAGTTTGTGGGCATCAGGTCCCCATGGTCTTAGCGTTTCTACCGCAAACGACTTAAATAGGTAAACTTCGCTGAGGCTTTCATATTTGCGCCGTTTGCAGCATTTTGCCGAAGCGGCGGCCGAGCCCACCCTGCTGCTAGAATTAGAAAACATTAAAAATAATGGTAAATATTTTATTATTGTAAAATAATTTTGACATTTTGTCAAATCTTGTTTGACCACAATAATTTCAAATTTTCGCAGCAAATTTGAATTTTAAGAGGCATAAATTATTAGTGCGCACATTTTACAACACTGTTCCAAAAGTTGTTAAGTAGCTAATTACGCACCCAGTAAGCCTAGCATGCACGCCTCGATACCGTTATCGCGTCGATAAAATAATTTTATTTCCTAAACAACCTGTTTTGACAAGTATTTTCCACTTGTAAATCAATACTAATTGCTTTTAAAAACAAATGAATGCAAGAAAGTAAGTACAACCTTTTTAAATATGATAATAATGACGTTTGAAATGTATCGATTGCCGCGATGAATGATAAATAGGCGCGCATCTTCGGCCCGCTGGTGGCATAAAGATGTCGTATGCAAATGTATTAATTACTGTTCAATACATTTTAAAGGGCGCTGAAATGCACTGCAAATGGTATCAGCATCTGTTTCTAGTCGAGTTCGTTTGAGTCTTGCCCGTTTGACCTTTGATGGTTAATCCAGTGCTTAGAAGCATAAAATACAAACCTTAAATGTTATGAACATTATGAGGAACAAGTTCACAAAACTGCCGAAGGAAAATTCTTGCTGATACGAAAAGAATGTGATTGCCTAGAACTTGTGAGTAATATTGCAGGTAAAAAAGATTTGTCGCACCTGTGTCTTGGCACAGTATAAGACAAACTTGGGCGGTAGGCTATCTCAGATAAATGTGTGTGAAAGTTGAATACCTACATGGAGGTACATAAAACAGTAAAAAAATAACCTCTTTAACTGCTGCATAAGATACCGTAGAGGTACAGCTTGACGTGCTGTTTTCGGTACATATTTCAGTTTTTATAGGTTAAATCACATTTATTTACCCGTGATGGGAACAGTACAAACCAGGCGTCAACCAGGAGTCCAGGGAACAGCAACGCCTCAGCATGGGATCGGCATCAGATATCGAACGCCTCGCCTCGGATCGTGTCTGCTTCAACTTATGCCATTTCTCTTGTGAATTACAGTACATTTAATAGGGTGGGCGGTGAACAACCATTGGGCGACTCGTCGTAAGCGCGTTTCAACGTATGCGTCGCCGGTCGAGAGTGGGTCCCAAGTTGATCTCGATCCGAGGTGGTGACGGTACGAAGTTAAGATAGTAGGTAAAAAATAAAGTAAAGTTAGCCTGTAACGTCCCACTGCTGGGCAAAGGGGTTACCTCAACTATGAGGTTGTTCAAGCCATACCCCAGGCTCAGTGTGGATTGGTGGAGGGGTTGTACGCAGGGCAAGCGACTAACCCTGCTGTCAGATCAATTATCAAGCCGCCCATATGGCCTCTGACTAGGCTTAATGTAGTCATTAAGCCTAGTCAGAGGACAGTGGTTGCTGTTAGTACATCAACCGATATTAGCCGGAATCAACGGCTTAACGTGTCTTCCGAAGCACGGAGACGCTCGTGATATTCGTCACTTATAATATGGTCGGAATGCTCACCCCGTACTGTAGGTTGCTTCACTTCGGTATCACTACCAAAGCGCTGCTACCACTACCCTGCGAGCACCTTGACGAATTTGACAGATGTGCGTTCAAGTCTGGAGTTTTATACAAAAAATACTGAATGCCTCGAGTTGATGCGGTGCTGTTCCGGGGTGTGTAGCCCCATTGCCCAAACGACACCATATTATAGGCCGCGATACCAATTGATTGACTGTTGCGTGCATATCTGCTACAAGGATTACTGTCACAATTTGAGTTACGTACAAAACTGTGGCATGCGTAATATAGGGCTGCGATGACCCGGCACAGCTATCGCAGGTCAGATCTCTCTTTAGGTGCTTTGCGGCTGGCTAAGGGTTAAAAGGTTCTATGGCATTGCGGCAAAAACTCACGATTAGCGTTTGTTATTATGATAAATGTCTCACTTTACTAAATGTGCTTTTTTAGAAAATGTTTTCTTTCGTAAGATTTTAAGTTCACAATTTATTTCAGCGATTAGTCCGTGAAATGTATTCTTTTCGGAGACCTAAGGGGTTTTGTCTCTGTTATTTGATAATGGCTCAGACAGAATTCTTCAAAGTTAAGTATTATTGTGCTTTTAAATGAATTAGGCACATTACTTTTTTGCGACTCTGATGTCCTCTCTAAAAGAAATAAAAATGATTTATTAGTACGTATCTATTTACGTAGACTGGGTTAATATGCTGCTACAATTTATTTTATGCTAAAATGTACGAAATTAATTAATATTTTCGCTATTATCTTAAGTGCGCGAGCTTTAATTTGTGTAATCGTTTAGCAAGCTATTACGGTAAGCGACTTTGATCTTTACGAGTATGGAATAAGGGTGAGGTGTGTAAGGTTCTAGTCTAGTAGGCCGGAGGGCAGTAAATCAGATAGGACCTCCGCAGGCGTGACGTATCAACGTGACATCGCGCTGTCACCTGGGGGGTAACCATAATCTATACTAATATTATAAAGCTGAAGAGTTTGATTGTTTGTTTGTACGCGCTAACCTCAGAAACTACTGGACTTATTTGAGACACTATTATTATTTTGGTAACTTATTTACGTATTAACTTGGTAACGTAATGTTTTATAGCCTAAATCCTTCCTCAAGGCTTTAGGCTAGAAAACATTACGTTGCGACGGGAACGGATCAAAGTCAAATTGAACGGACGCAGTCGCGGTTGAACGATTGTTTCTCAAAGCCGTTTTTAAGCATTGGCTACTATGCAATTTCATAAATACCTGCATAGCTGTGATTTTTAATTTATGTTTACTCAAAAACTTTCTCCCCATAGACCGTCACCGTAAAGAACACGCAATTTGAATGTCATTCTTAAAAGCTAACGATTATTCCAAGATCGGCGGATTTTAAATATAAAGTAGTTACTTCATAGATGTATAAGACCATAATATTGAAGACGAACAACTCCGATCGAGATACTCTTATTTAGTACATGGCAGTAATTATTATATACCTAGGTTTACCTTACACCGTGGTTACCCCTCTTCGTTTCGCCTCATTTGCGCCTGGCGTGAAGGAAGAGGCAGGGGAGTGAGTAGTTCATGATTTTCCTTGTACATTGTAACTAGCGGTCCCCCGCGAATTTGTCCGCGCGTTTTGAGTTTGCTCCCTCCCCTCCCGTCGCAGCGTGATGTTTTATACCTTAAAGCCTTTCTCGATAAATAAGCTATCCAAAACAAAAAAAATGGTCTGGTCTGGTCTGTAGTTCCTGAGATAAGCTAGCTCAAATAAACTCTTTAGTTTTATAATATTAGTATGAATTTATTGAAATCAAATTATGAAACTACAAATCGAACAAAATAGGAAACTTTGTTTAAAATTAAATATAAATTGCACCTGTAAAAAGCAACTTTGGCTGTGACGAGGAATCGAACTCAAAATGAAATGCTCGTAATGATGAATGTATTTATTTATATAAGAAGGTGTTTTATGCAGTAGTATCAGAGATTAGCGCGTTCAAACAAACAAACAAACGCACTCTTCTGCCTTATAATATTAGTATAGATTTAGGTCCAATATTACTTGATTATACCACCTCCCACCTGCTTTGGTAGACATAAATCAAGTTTTATTTGGCAAAAGTAACTCTGTTTTACTTATAAGTGCTATAAAAACCAGCTTTATCCAATCACATTTTTTATTCACCATAAAAACTATATTTCCGCTGCTACCTATATAAAAAGTGTTGTTTCGGTCAGCGACATCCGACTCAAGGATGATATACAACAATATATACTGTGTACATAAAAAAAATACATGAATTTACATGAGAAAACCCATAAAATCAATTTATCATTACGATACTAGAGAGCGAGATCAAAAAACTACCAACGCCCTTCGGCTCTTCGTAGCTTATTACTTACATTACGACGTAGTCCTTCGTAGCAACGCGCGAGTTGCGAGTGTTTATATTAGTTTTATTTTTTTTAGACACGCTGTGAAAAAGTTTTATTTTATTAAACTTACATATCATTTAAAGAAAATATTTTTTTTGAATAATCATACTCATGACATCATCCCTGAGTCGATATCGCTGACCAAAGCTACAGCCTATATATAAAAAACAATATGTTTTATACGACGCTACTTCACTAAATCAACGTATTTTTATCCGTCAGCAATATGGCTGAACGAAACATGGAGATGTAAAAATCACGTCTAGCTATGTTGGACGAGACAAAGCATATGCGAATTTCGCAAGCCGCATGCGAATGTGTTACTGTAGTAACGCTGTCATAAGCTGTTTACTGAGATGCTGTAGTTTTACGTAAACAACCACTTTTACTAGATCTAGGCTAGTTATTAATATACTTAAAAAATAACTGTCAATCGTAACGTCTGTGACTTGACAACCACCTAACTAAATCATAAAGCGTACGAGACGAAAGTTCCTTAAGTTAGAGCTGTTATGGACTTCAAACAGTACAACTTATATTAATCAATTAATAAATAAATAATAATTTTTATTTTCTCAACACATACAAAGACAATTTAATGAACATGGGGCTTAATACTAAGGGCCAGTGTATGTGTGAGGTGTCTGGTGCCTATGCTAGGTAAAATACCTGTGTAACAGGTCACCAGCCTCCCACTACTTCTAACAGCCGTAGGTTATTCAAAAGTACCTAAGTATGAATGTTTAAATTAATTCTATGTAAATCCGGTTAAGGTTCGGTTGCGTGATCGATAGTTAACTCACTAATGATGAATATTTACGATTATGCGTGTTTCTGAAGAAAACTTAACTGATTGACAATAAAATAGCCATTCTGACATTAGGTATTTTGAGGGTTCCGTAGCCGAATGACAAAAAAACGGAACCCTTATACTTTCAAGTCTGTCTGTCCGTCCGTATGTCACAGCCACTTTATGCTGAAACTATTAGCATCGCATAACTGAAACTTGGTAAGTAGATGTATTTTGTTCACAGCTTCCCGATTCAGGTTCAAAAATTTCAAAAATGACATTCAAGGGGGCTTCCATACATAAAACTAAAACCATAAAAAAATACTTAAAAATGTGCGTGCGGGATATCTATGAATCGGTCTTTTAAAATGAAATTGAGGTTATAAAAACCATTTATTCCAAAAGTCGCGGAAATTTTGAAAAATACACATGATGTGGATCTCAACAAATACTGTCAACGACAATTTGTTTTATCGAGATCGTATAGGTAGTTTTTTAAGACAGCACGTTATTATCAACTGCAAATATAAAATCAGTTTAACGGTGGCACGGAACCCTCAGTACGCGGGTCGCACTTGGCTGGTTTTTATCTTCAAAACACGCACAATCGTATCATTTAACCGCTGGTATGATTTTTAACCATTAATTGAGTTAACTATCGAGCACGCAATCGGGAATTATTGATTACTTATGTAGTATTATATTATCTGGGCTTATACATATATAAGGTCAAACCGTTTTAAGTGATAATATTTTAACT
Source organism: Pyrausta purpuralis (assembly GCA_963924145.1). Taxonomy (NCBI): domain Eukaryota; kingdom Metazoa; phylum Arthropoda; class Insecta; order Lepidoptera; family Crambidae; genus Pyrausta; species Pyrausta purpuralis. Next base: position 16,197,783 of record OZ001646.1, on the reverse strand, counting down.
GTGTCTTTATATACATCATAGAAATAGAGCATTATCATATTTTTTTGGAAAATCGAAACTTGATTTTTTTGTATTTTCTTGAATCAAGAAAACATATTTTTTTTAAAACAGTACCCTAACAATTTAAAAAGTTATCCATGTCCTCGGCTTCGCCTCTCTCATTTCAATGCCCCATTCCACTTTTTCTCTTATCTTAACCTTAATTAATAAAAAATAAATATGTGCACAAAATAATTCCCTTAATATGTGATTTTATTAAAAACTAGCGTATAAAAACACAAAGTGTATTCTCCAAAAAATGATCCATTTATTGGGGCTGAATCGGTCCTTAAAATATTATAACTTAAAACGAGGCGACCTTATATTGTGACTAGAGATAAATATTGGGTTGTTTATGTTTGTTATTGGAGTTTGATGAATTAAATGAAGTTGTTGTGTACGTGAAGGTCTCATAAACATTTAGCTCACGTGCTTCATCCAAAATCCAGTGCCAGTGCTAACAATATTACTTATATAAAGACAAACGCAACAAACTGAGGATCCCATTTTTTAAGCAAATTGCCCATTTTGAACAGCAACAACTGCCTGAATGCTTAAAAAACGAAAAGAGCATAGTCTTTTTTAAGAGTTCCGTGGCCGAATGGAAAAAAACAGCTTCTGAACTAAGAGAGTTTAAATTAAAAATAAATAATGTAGATCTTAACACATACTTGCAACGAAAATTGGTTTGAACAAGATCGAGCCAGTAATTTTTGAGATATGGCACTTTTTCTACAATCGCAAACATAACTTTGTTCTTCATACAAACACTATGAAAAACAAAGTTATGTTTGCTGTCAACGAAATATTGTAGTATTTTAGCTAACTGGAGTTAAGTGGATTCCCTAATTCAGTTATAACTGGCGCGAAACCCTTAGTGCGCGAGTCGACTCGCACTTGGCCGGTTTTTTATAAAAAAATAAAAAAAAATACTTGATATTGACTTATCTTTGTAGACTTTAGTGAACTAAATCAGATGTTCACCCTCTCTTCATCGCATGTTTAGTGCGGAATGCTCGGCATGCGACCCTCTGATTAATGTGGAGGCCATGTGCTAACGTGCATCGTTGCGTTTGGTTGCACCTCGAGCATGTAGCTGATATACCAGGTACTACCCTGCTAGTGTGAAGGATCATTGCTGAAATGGAACCGTCATTTTAAGCCCGTTAGTTTCTTTATTTATCTTAGTTGGTTTCTTCCGATCATGATGTTCTTCAACTAAGATTTTTCGAAAAAGATAACTTTTAAGTTTATTTAAAGGTTTTAGAGATTTACTTAATCTTCTTAGTTTAAGTAAGTATCTTACATCTATTTTCTTGAGATTCAAGCATTTAGACCTAACGGGCTTATAGGTACTCTACAAGGTATTCAGCTTCACCCGGTGCTGTGACTAGTACAAGTTCCAGACCTACTTTATCGCTTATCGGTTTCCTAACTTTGTAAAATCTCAGTGTGTATTATAGTTTCTATTATACCTTTTTTTAAATTACTGCAACTTAGTTATCGCACTGTGACCTTTTGTTTAGGCTGAGGGTTGCCGCGGTATTGCAGTGCGTCCGGCATGTTTGCCGAAGCAAATACTGATGGTTTCCACGCCATCATCAGAAAGCGGTCAGCGTCGCTTGTACACCGCCTGCGAGAAAGCACCAACAGCATCCTAAATGTTTTTGTGGACAGGTGGGACTCTCCGTTGCTGAAGCACTGGATTCGTCTCCAAACGTTTGTGGAGTAGGCCCAACTACACTCAGTAAACACAGTCCTCCTGACTAACTTTAAATGATGTATTTTTAAGATTTATCTAACTTTTAATTGTTTTCTATTTATATTTTATTACTAACAAAATGTATGGGTCTGTATATTGTTCTGTGTCCGATACCTGAAATAAATGCTATTGAATTGAATTGAATGTACTACCTACGTTTCTAAGTGACTTTAGACCCCCTTACAAACTGCGACTTTTGGCAACGATGCAGCATCGATGCAGTCGCGCTTCTGCATCGAGGCTAACGCGCGACTGCATCGATGCTAAATGAAATCTGTCCATTGCGTGAGTCGCGATGCTGAAACGCGTTTGCTAAACGCGTGACTGCATCGACGCTTACACTTAGTCTACTTAAGGTCGCAGTGTGTAAAGGGTCTTAGAATCTACATCTGTACTATACTACAACCGTTTTCGTTTTGATAACAATCAAATTTAAGTGATTTAGTGGGTATGATGGAGAGGTTTCCTCAATCAGAGAGGCCATCTGGGAATCGAACCAGTGCCTAACCTGACAGACAGCGCTTCCTCTGATTCGAATTGACTGGAAAGCATTACTAAATAAATCAACTTTTTGAATATAGATACGAGTATTGATAATAATTTAGTACTTGCTGCTGGAGGTGTCTTCTGACATTTTTAGTTGTTAGTGTCGATTAAACTTAATAAGCAGTTTCCCGCGGCTTCACCCGCGTAAATGTCACATCTAACGAAATATCATTATAATAATATAGCCTATGTGTTATTTCAATGTATAAGCTCTATTTTTGGTAAGGTTCATCCAAATCTATTTAGTAGTTTTTGTGTGAGGAAGTAACATACATACATCGAGAAACTATTGCATTTAAGTATGAGCAGCAATCAGAAATCAAGGTTATTGTGAAAATTGATATTTGCTGATTTTATTATTATCAGCCCTAAGACGTCCACGCTTACCGTGTAGTTTTAATGCTGTCCACAGCGATCGGTTGCAAACGGTTTGCATCCATTGCAATTAGATCAGATCTTTGTTATTTGTCCGTATTTTCAGCGGATGTTCTACGCTGCACTTTTGATCGCAGGGTCTGTTATCTTGAATTTTTCGCCCCGGCTAGCAGTTCTTCGCGCTATTTGCCCTGCCCAAGCAGCCATGCCCACTGCAACTTAAGCTCAGTGATCCGCAAGGCTTTGTCCGTTACATTAGTTCTTCTACGTATCTACTCATGTCTGGTTTGATAAATACCGAGAGTAGCGCTCTCCAACATGGGTCGTTACGAAATTTGAGCTTTTTAATAGCGCCCCTAAAGTTAGATCAATATTACGCATCGACCTATTCTATTTCGATTATATGTTACTTAAATACTTGTGATTGATAAAATTATTATAATATAAACTTTAAAAAATCTCATAAAAATGAAATAACAATGAAATAGAAACCAAAAATTTGCGCACGGGCGGGACTTGAACCAGCAACCTTTTGGCAAACCGGGCCAAACGCTCTTACCAATTGAGCTACCGTGCTGTTAGTCCGACCCTGCGAAATTGCTGGTTCAAGTCCCGCCCGTGCGCAAATTTTTGGTTTCTTATTTCATCTTTATATTCATATATAAAATATGACACTGTGAGTGTTAAAAACATTCTAAAGCATTAGATAGCGAAGCGACATCAATTTCCAAGTTGAATTTATTCTGTAAAGAATAACTGCTTGGGCCATCTGTTTCATAAAACAGACGGCTAGATGGCGCTAAGCGTCACGCAATTGACGTTTTCATAAGAAACCACAAATTTCGCAGGGTTCGACTAACAGCACGGTAGCTCAATTGGTAAGAGCGTTTGGCCCGGTTTGCCAAAAGGTTGCTGGTTCAATTCCCGCCCGTGCGCAAATTTTTGGTTTCTTTTTTCATCTTTATGAATATAAAATATGACACTGTGAGTGTTAAAAACATTCTAAAGCATGAAATAAGAAACCAAAAATTTGCGCACGGGCGGGACTTGAACCAGCAACTTTTTGGCAGACCGGGTCAAATATGACACTGTGAGTGTTAAAAAAACCATTCTAAAGCATTAAAAAATCTTTTATTTTCGCATGTCTATATTTTACTTCTTAAGTACAGACAATAACACGTTAAGTAAACACTACGTTATCTTATTCAGTTGTAATAAGGGCTAGTTTGCAACAAAAGTGGGTAACCTGATGTGCTGGCCACTGTACGTAATATTAGATGTTTATAACATGTAGTATAATTTACTTACATTAATTTTTAAACTGCCCTCAAAGTGCTATACCTTCTTTGTAACTAGGATAAAAGTACACTTCATGATTACACCTATATCACCTATGTAAGTTAGAAACACCTAGTATGCATGCATGAATAGATCAAATAAAAAAAAAATATGTAAAAATGCACTAAAAAGTCTTAAATAAACTCTTGAACATTGAAAGGAAACAATTTCTTTTTGGAGTCGGTGCTGCGACAGGTGAGGCTGAATTTTCAAAGTGATGGCACCGACTCCAAAAAGAAATTGTTTCCCTAAAATGGATCCTTTCCTTTCAATGTTCAAGAGTTTATTTAAGACTTTTTAGTGCATTTTGGTTTTGAAGTCGGTTTTTACTTTTTTAAAGTTAATTTTATTTCTCCATTTTTAGAGTTTACAAGAGGGGGGGGGGGGGGGGAGGTTGCACCTTATGACTCTGTTCTTTAAGAAGCTACAAACTACCTATTATATGTTCTGTCATTATAATTACTGAACTCCTAAGCGTTAAGGAGTTCCATCATCAGCTCAGCCCCACAAGATGTGGACTATCAGACGTAACTATACGTCAACATTAAGATTTTAGTAAAACTACACTATACGTGCCTTTAAAATTTGAGGGTTTCCCTCGATTACACCAAGATCCCATCTTCAGATCCCAAATCGGCAACAATGGGACCAACTAGAAGGTACACCCTCTAAGGAGGCGAAAAAAAAATTCGAATCGGTCGACTAACGACTGAGATATGAGGTAACAAACATACAAAAAAAAATACGACTGTATTTTTTTTCCTCTTGATTGATAACCTCCTCCTTTTTTGAAGTCGGTTAAAAAGCCAAGAAGGCGCTATGGTTCGGAAAATGGACGCTCCACCTATACGAGGGTCAAACTGGAAGTTCTTAGAACTGGCCACTTATAAACAATATAATAAAAAAAATATTCTAAAATTTGAAAATAGAACTCTTTGCCAATATTACTGAGTATATATTTCATTCATTTGTCATTTGTTTTACGATTTGGCGGCAAATTGAAAATTGTCTGTGTCACGTCAACATGAATTTAACACGAGAAAATTTTCGTGCAATGATTTTTTATGACTTTCGATGTCATTTAAGTCAACAAGAAAGTTATGATAGACTACGATTGGCCTTTCACGATGAAGCCCCATCTCGTGCGACTGTTTACAACTGGTTTAATGAGTTTAAACGTGGTCGCACTAATCTCACTGATGATGTACGTGAGGGACGGCCTTCTACGGCGACGACTGAAAATAACATCTGTGTTGTGCGGCGTATGATAGAGACTGACAAAAGAGTGACCTATCAGCAGATTCGGACAAGCTTAGGCATCGGTATGAGTCAAGTGTACAAAATCCTCCACGAACATTTAGCGGTCAGGAAGCTTTGCGCCCGGTGGATACCTCATAATTTGACTAAGGCTCAAAAACTCCATCGTGTGGATTGGTGCCGTAAAATGATTGAAAGATTTAACGGAGGTGACTCAAATGCTGTGTTCGACATACTAACAGGTGACGAAAGCTGGATTTACTGTTATGATCCTGAAACCAAAAGACAATCTGCTCAGTGGGTGTTTCCTTTCGAGGAGTTGCCAACTAAAGTGAAGAGAGATCGAAGTGCGGGAAAAAAAATGGTGGCCTCGTTCTTTGGAAGGATAGGTCATTTCGCAACAATTGTGTTAGAGGATCAAAAAACAGTTTCTGCAGAATGGTACACTACCAATTGTTTGCCACTTGCCTTGGAAAAAGTTCGAGAGAAACGACCTCGCAGTAGGATCCTCCTTCACCACGACAACGCCTCGTCGCACACCGCCAAGCGAACGATCGACTATTTGGCGACATCAAACGTTGAATTACTGGGTCACCCGCCGTATAGCCCCGACCTCGCGCCTTGTGATTTTTATTTATTTCCAAAAATTAAAGAAAAACTTAAAGGAAAGCGGTTTATGAATGCTGAAGAAGCGGTGGCTGCGTATCGCGATGCCATTGAAGAGACCCCTAAGGACGAGTGGGCAAAGTGCTTTTCCCAGTGGTTCCATCGCATGCAGCGGTGTATTGACGTCAATGGACAATATTTTGAAAAGATATAATAAAACTAATAACTGGCTAATGTAATCAGTTTTTGATTTTCTAAGAACTTTCAGTTTGACCCTCGTACAAGTATGTTTTGCGAAGCACGTATAGAGGGTTTTGCGCAAAAAAGCAGCTCCCAGTTTTAGCAGATTACGGGGGAGTACCAACAGTGTTTTTAATGCAATTACCCAAAAATATGACTGCCCCATTATACGACAGATCGCTAAATAAGTCAAACCTAGAACTTAAATACCAAGGCAATTCAAATTTATCAACTATTATTATCATTTATACTTTATAATTATTATTCAATCGTAAATTTGTATTTTTTGTTTTTTGTTAATATGATATGGATGTTATTCATTCATTCATATATATGATATTTTTTTCAGTTTTGTACTGTCAATGATAGATTTCAATGTTCTATATTAAGTCGCGGTATTATTTGCATAAGCCCAAAGGTTAAGGTTTTGCAACTGCAGGTTTAGTAGCCTGGCGCAATACAGCGACAGGTGAAGTCAAGATGCTCTGTGGAGAGTGCCGCTGCGTCTGTTCCCGTATCGGGCGGCAGGGGCACTTGTGAGTCGCGTCTGTCTCGCATCGAGCGGCGGCTCACTAAATGTTGTTTTGACTCCCAGCACCCCTCTGGTTTGTCGGCCCTCTGGGCAAGCTCGGCGTGCACTTGCCGTCGGGCGTGGATCGCCTAGACGGGATGGCCTCGGAAAGAAGATGTGGGGATACCTCTGTCCAATCACCAGGGACCCTCCTGAGGCGCCAGTGTGCCGTCTAGAGTGGGATGTGATCTCGTCACCCCACTCCGTGGATATCCGCCCTCCTGCTAGAGGGTGGACGTTGCTGCTGGCAAGGGTCGCGGGACTGTTGAGACACCGCGGCTTCTGCTGTCACAGTCAACAAACGCGGCGGGCGACGTCAGGTTTTAGTGGGTATAACCGAATTCGGGGGAGTCCCACACACGCCTCTCCGTTCCCCGACGGAGAGGTACGGTGCGTCAACAGCATTTCCTGACGTCAAAAAAGGTGTGTGCGATTAGGGCCAACCCACACGTACCATCACAACCACAACAACACCACGTGGTAGGGCGTATCTATATTTTGTATTGAAAATGAAAAGGACTATCCATCCACTCGTACCACATTTTGCAGTCGTTATCAACCGCTTGTGTGATACCGACTACATAGCAACCACAACGCAGCCACCAGCGACACCGAGAAAGAACCGAGAACCGCATCGACATTGTCGGAAACACAACGCAACTGCAAAAAGCTGACTACATTTTGACGATGCGATATGGTGTGTTTGTTGGCTCTTATACTCTGGTATTATTAGAGACGTATTGCTTGCACTTTGCAAAATACCCATAAAAATAAATTAGAAGGTGTCATTGTTAGATAGATTGATTCATAATAATACCCCCGTCAGATTTTTTCGGGACATTCTGTATAAAGTGGTTTGTTTTTTGTGTAGTTCTGACAATTGTTTTTTAGAAATAATTAAATACTATAAAAACAAAAATGCAATTATAAATTGGCTTCGTTCTTCTTAACTGATTGTTAAATATTTATAAAAATATTCCCTTCGGATATTGTGAGAGCAATCTCGCAACATTGATGACGTCACGCAGCCTACGCGTTAAACTAAGCGCTTACAAAATTCAACAGGCTTGCTAATGTAACGGTGACCGATTGGCTGACTTTTTTTATGACTTTTTTTACAAGGGGTTCGATTCCTCGTCTGTCACATAGCCAAAGTTGCTTTTTACAAGTGCAATTTATAAACAAAGAGTGGATGTTTTAATGCAACTTTGGGTGTGCCGACTTGAAATATAAAAGATATAAATTTATCTCTAAGTAAAATACTCACATTGTATCACTAAAATTTAAAAAGACTATGAAATTGAAAGTACTTAAAATAAGTAGTATAAACAGAATATGTATCACCATTTATAGAAAATTGTACCTAAATAATCTGTTAACAAATATCAGTCAAAAAAAATCGGTAAAACAACAAAAAGCAATTAAAGAAAGAGTTCCCCGCACTTCATTCAGAGATCCAGCATTCAGTTCGCATCGGAATGCAAGTATGTCACCCGAGAGAAAAAAGAATACGCCCCAACTCCGCTGGGGTATTACACAACTTGTTTGAAATCTATTTATGTCCGAGGGCTTTTCGCCTAGTTATATCTACAGATATTTACAACCTTATTTCAAAAACTATTATTGGCACTTATTTAGAAAAAAGAAAGCAAAAGCGACGTGAAAGCAAAAGCATTCAACAATGAAGGCAAACCAAATAAAGTTTATTCAAGCCTGTCGGTCTTTCTGTCCGTCCGTATATCACAGCCAGTTTATTCTAAAACTATTAGCATTACACAATTGAAACTTGGTAGGTATATGGACCCTGTTAACCGCTTTACAATTCTCATATATACATCCCATATATAAAACTGAAACCTAAAAATAATTTCACACCTATGCGAGTCCTATAGTTTTTGAGATATTACACATTAGTGGAAAGAAGTGAGTGGAAGTAAGTGGATCCCTAATTCAGTAAACGTTGGCACGGAACCATTAGTGCGCGAACCTGACTCACACTTGGCTGTTATTTTTAATTGGTCGGGTAACCTTATAGTTTTCTTAAACCTGGCGCAATCTTTTTAGTAATTGGGGGGTCAGCTTGCCAAACAAACAGACAAAATATTATTATTCCATACAGTGCGTATGAACGAAGGTATTCATATCTATAGTAATGTGACTAGTCTGAGTAGACAGACAAACACGGGCCTACAAACGAACCTTGTTGTGTCACGGCATGACGTGTCAAGTAGTCAAGTAGGTATCAGCTTTCAGCCAAATGCACGTAAGGGCGCTTGAAAAACCCCGCTTGACTGAATCCAATGAAAAAATATCAATTTTGGAGCTCGCACTATTAATAACTAATCGGAAAGAACACACAATATTGAAAACATTCACTGATCGCTATTAGTTCCTGCTACACAGTTGACAGAGATAAAATGAGTATAATTGCCACGTATAGATACGTGGTAAAGCTGTCTTATAAGCCGCTAGGTAATGGTAGAGCTCCTGCCAAAATGCTTTGACGTCATTATCAATTGCAATGCCTACGATACAGGTTTTCCCTAGTGTAGGCGGTTATCGATTTGTATATTCCTAACTGTTATGTTTTGTGCTAAATAAATATATATTTGATATTAAACTAGGACATGCAACATAAAAAATAACTTAATATCTACCTATTCAAAAACGAAACCATTTCCTTGCGGCAAGGAGGCTATGAGGCTGGCTGCGTTGCCGCGTTGGATAGCTATGCTGATCCTTTGAGCTAGGAATCAGCCAGCTTTAATATTTGATATTTGATTTGATTTGATAATGCGAAAGCGATTGAGTTAGGTGATAGCTCTGCGGGATGTTTCACACTAAAATGAAATATTTTATTACGCGCGACAAAGGCTCGCGACACACGAGCAGGGACTTACACAACAATGTACTCAGATTTTTAGTAATTCGCAAGTGGGAACGGGCTTTTTATGTGTTTTTATATTTGCGACTCGTGACGTTATACGACGACGTCAAAACGTTAATATCGCTACATTGTGTTTGTTTATTCAACGTGTTGCCCCGATTTTCGGTTGATATTTTCGTGAAATGCCATTTAAATGGCCTGGTTGTTTTTGAAATAACGTTAAAGTGGGGATTTGAGTTACAGGTTTATCTCTGACGGTTTTAATTGTTTTTCGTTTTTGTCGTTTATCATCTTTTCTATCGATCTTTTCTATCTTGTCTCGGGTCTGGGTGTTGTGGTACCACCGTTGTTTGCGATTTTCATAACACAAGTGCTTTAGCTAGGTACCTTGGGATCGGAGCAATGTATGTGATGTTGTCAAATATTTATGTTTATTTATTTATTTATCATCATAGGCTGGATACTTTGAATTTCTTATATGACTAGAATCTTAAAACTAAGCATATTTGTTTTCATCTGTATGCGTAATGATTATAAAGAGGTAGACAGTACATTATTTATAAGACAAAAAAAACCTCCCCGAAACAAGACCCTCGAGAATGTTTATGTTTTCTATCTTCGTTTGTTGTGGTAAACGAACAACGCTTTAATTATTTCACGACTGAAACAAACCCTTACAACTCTAAATGTTATCATTAGTTGAGGGAGGCCCAAATTTAGCCGCGCACAGACAAACTATCAGACCCTATTCATGTTTAGATACTAAAACGCTTACCAACAGAGAATCCACACGACTGTACACTTAGACGTGTCATTCGCAATCTAACCAGCATTGTGCTTGGTCCCAGAATTTCCTCTCTTTATTGCTATACACATAAGGTTCAAAACATTATAGAGAATTAGTGCTGTTATCTAAGGTCTCGTACCTAATTCTCAATTGTTCACGTGGAAGTTGGCAGACCCCGCCGCCTAACTGCTACCAACGTATAAATAATAATTGTACAGCCTTAAACTTTGTTGCCAACTATGTGATAGACGGTTAATCCCAGATTATTGGGCCGGGGTTCTGTACGACCTCTGTTTGACGTTTTTAACCGAGGATTACTCTAGACCTGGATTGGTCAGTGTTTTTGCGATTTTTTCAATATGAAACCATTTGCTCGATCGGGTTTTTGACAAAAGGTTTGGATGTGGATTGTGGATTAAGAATGACAAATATTTGGAGAGATTTTGTTTACTCTGTCGTAGGTAATATTCGACGTTGGCCATTGTGAAACTTCATTTTGTGTATAAAAGTATATCCTTTAACGTTGAAATTACGTACCTTTTGGTGGGATATTTAAATAATATTAGCATTCGGCATCAGGATCAAATGACATCTAAGTAAGTTAAGTATCTAATTTTTCGATATTCAGTACGTCGTTTACAAAAATAAATGGTTCGAACCAGTAAATATTGAATACGTATGAGTGGTGAATCGTTGGGTTCAAGTGTTACACTGGAAACCAATCCGCAGATAGCCTGCGGTCTGCGGTACAAAACCACGCAGCTGCTAATGTGGTATAATTGAATTTCGATGGGTTTATTAATGTACTGTTACCGTTTTTAAGCAGCATTAAGCAATACGATGTGTCAAATAGTTTACATAAAGAAATATATTGTGTGAGGGAGAAGATAGGTGAAACAATAGTTACGGGCACATCCTAAATATACACAAGTGCAAGACCACAGGGAAAATATCAAGAAGTTACTAAACACCTCGTATTTGTATAAATTGCACTTGTAAAAAGCAACTTTGGCTGTGTGACAGATGAGGAATCAAACCCCGTGTCATACGCTATCCGGGAGTATGCCCATACCACTCGGCCACCGTCACATTAGCAAGCCTGTTGAATTTTGCAAGCGCTTACTTTAACGCGTAGGCAGCGTGACGTCTTCAATGTTGCGAGATTGCTCTCACAATATTTATTATTATAAACTAGTATTTATTATAATAACTTGATAGTTATTATCAAATGTACATGAGCTAGAAGAGTGTGTGCGTATTTTTTTTAAATAAAATAGCAGTTCAAGATAACGAGCAGTGTATTTTCTTAGCGAAAATGAATAGACGCATGTTAAACGTTGATTAAAGACAGCCACAATTATTTATTAAGTGAGGTTTGAACTATGTAATGAAATTATTATGTTCTCAATAAAATCTTCTAAGTTTACAAAATTATCACATGAACTGTAAAGATAAATATTGTAATTATTTAGTTATCTGCATGCCGTGTATGTGTAACAACGCCAACATAATATTTTTTGTCTGTACTCGACTTCCTTGTAAGAAGGTTGTGTGTCAGTTTTGCATTTAAAAAAGTTTTGATTCGGCGTTGTTTAGTATTTTCTTTATAATGTTCGTTAAAACCGATATACTAGCTGAAACTACAGGGCGCACATTAATTAATGTGCGGTGCGCCGCGCCTGCGCGTACATTAATGTATAAATTTACTATTAAATGTTACTATACTTAAATGAGGATAAACTATAGATCAATCGTCAATTCAATCTTACTAACACGTGGGTATAATATATTGGTCGGCTGAAAAAACATGATTAATGTATTACATACATACGATACAAAAAATAACATCCTTGAAGAAAAACTAAAAAGCGCATAAAATTGTAATAAAGTGTTTATTTTTTCTATTTTTGTGTTTTTTGTTATCAAACATACATAACTGAAAAAATACAGGGTTGATTTTGATGAAGTTACATAAAAAAAGTGTCTTACGCTAAATATTTGCCGCAGATTCAATCGGATTTGAATCCGCAGGTTCGTCGTTGGTGTCCGCCATGTTGTCCTCTATCAATCAGTGCGCACGTCCGGCGCAGGCGCTGTCTCGAGAGTAAGAGAGCTACTTAATCAAACGCACTACTGACAGATACAAGTTTGACGTTTACGTTGACATTGACAATGACAGCGTCACTGTACGTCACAGATTATACTCTTGTGGTGTTGCCACTTAAAAAAATAATGAATGTACCGTCTACACTATAATATCCGACATATTTATTTTTGTAAAAATAAGGCTCCTCCTTTTTGTTTTTCTTTGAAGTTTTACCAACAGTCTTCTGTCTTAAATCAAAATAAATTATTATTAACTTAATACTAAAAGTACAGGGCAAGATCAGGTCAGCATTCAATGTGGGTAGCCAGTGCAAAAATCTCCCGTGAATCCGGGAGGTTTTGAGGGCATTTTACTCATATTTTTTTACCCAACCATGCGTCATCTTATTGCAAGAATTCATTAAGTAACCGAAATTAAATTTTGATACATCAATAATTGAACTTCTCCAAACTTATAACTACAATAACTTTATATAATAGCATAGGAACATAGAAATTTGAATGCAGTGGGGTAGTGTTTTATAATTTCGGTTTAAATAAATAAGAATTAAACATTTTTAAAACGTATTCTTTGTAAAAGCTAAAAACACAAGTTAATGAATTCTTGCCATTAAAATATTACTTATCTTCACTTATCAATTTCTGAAACAGGACTAAAAAAAATACATGCAACTTAAAAAAGTAACTTAAAATCTACCAATTCAAAAACGAAACCATTTCTTTGCGGCATGGAGGCTATAATGCTGGCTGCGTTGCCGCGTTGGATAGCTATCCTAATCCTTTGAGCTAGGAACCAGTCAGCTTTATTATTGGCTGTTACAGAATTTAATTTTGGCGCAATTTTTCTAAACAGCAATTTAGCAGAGGGTCCCCACTGCCCAAATGTTTCAACGCCAAACGGCGCAAACACATAATCACTTGTAAGTGAGACGTTCTTGCGACGCTTGGCGTTTTCAGTCAATTCCGCTGCTGCTCCAGCTTTTAAGGGCTGATTCTCTAAAATGGGAAGGGGCCAAAGTATCGACACTAGTTGCAACCCAAACTAAGGCCCGACCCCGTTCCCAGGGAATAAGCGTGAGGCCATCGGGTCTCTTGCCATCGTCACGGACCAAACCACGTGGTTCCAACGTGGAAGGAACATTAATGGTGGCAAGAGCTCTTCTGATGGCGTCATTAAGGTTAGCATGACGGGCGAGACGCCCAGCGCTTTGCTGGCAACAAACAAACCAAATTTGTCAACCTCCTTGCCACAAGGACACGTAAAAATATCACATATAGGGGCCCACACACACCCGGAGACTCATTATCGAAAAGACTGCTCACATTTTTCGACGGTAAATCATGAAGCCAGTGACCAGAATATGTGCAGGAAACCGCCAAGAGTCATGCGCGACCACTATCACTGCCGGAATTTCTGAAATAAGATTTTAAAATTAAATATGCTCTTAGTTTTCGAAAGAACATAATTTATTATGGCAAAAAAACTAAATATTGTTTAAAATCAATACGTGTTATATAATTGTTGAGGTCTTTTAACATGAATGCTATAAACCGAGTTGGTTTAATGTAGGAAGTGAAGTAGAACTTGTCTAGATTTTTCTTGTTTCACTGTTTGACAGTTTTTCTGTGTGTCTGTTTGTCCGTCTAGTTTTTTGGGCTAATCTGTGCAGCGGCTGGGCAGATTTATGTAATTTTGTATAGGGGTAGCTTGTATACCTGGTCAGTGGTATTTGGAATACTTTTGGAAAGAAAAAATCTTTTTTTCTTTAAATGAAAGAGTTCGCCTAGGATAAGAATTGATTGTAACGCTATTGCTACTATGTATGTTATTATTTTCGAGTTCCCGATATACAACTTCAGTTTTGCCGTGACGTAATAACAATCAATCACTGAACAAGGCACGATGTTGCAGAAGCATTATTTCTCCAAAATATACACAATTTCACTTGAAATTATAAAAAAATCAAATGTAAGTTATTTTCAGCAAGCCTCTTCGGGGCGGTCAACTGTTTGACATCTGCCAAAAATGGATCTCTTTTTATCACACAGCTGGTGACATCTCGGTTTTGTCGTTCTATTCCAAAGGGATAATAATTTTACACGACAAACCATCAGAGTTAGCATTAGCGTTGGCGTTTGACGTTTGTCTTAAGCAATAACTAAATGTTCACAGCAACCAACCAAGGTAAACATTCCTGTACATATAAAGTATCATTCGTATTTCAAAATACAGTCCTGGGATCCTATTATCACTCGCTTAAATATGGCATATTCGTTCAATTTGTGATATTCGTTCGAAAACGAATTAAAACTATGCAAATCACGCTAAATATAGACGTTAGTACTTATAAAAATCAGTTTTTTTTTTAAATCAATCAAATCAAATTATGTTACATTTTCATTGGAAAATCGCGTATTAATCAATAAATATCACACGCCATCCTGACGCGGGTGATCCAAAAATAGTGCCCCAGTTGGCAGCCAGTTAAGGTATGGAGATTCTAGAGAGCTTTGTTAAAACTCGGCTTGAATTGAGTGGGGCTCCCCAAGGGATGCAATTGTGTCCGCTATCGAATGAACTGCGAACGAATCTGCTAGCTAGGCTGGCGCAACTCACTTAATATTAACTGGTTTCTATTCTGTTATTGACGTTCCTGGTAAATTATTGCAGTCGCAGAATTCTGAAACTTCAGATTTTTTTCAACAGCTTTGTAACATTATAAAACAGAAGGTAGGTAAGGAAGATAGGTTTTGTATCTTGGTGTGGACTCATTATTTTATAATGTTCAGTAAGTCTAACATGCACGCCTCAATACCGTATATTGCGTCGATAAAATAATTTTATTTCATAAACAACCTGTTTTGCCGAATACTTTCCACTTGTAAATGAATCCTAATTGCTTATAAAAACAAATAAATACAAAAAAGTTAGTAAAAGGCAAAAGCCTTTGTTTATATGATAAAAATGAAGTTTGAAATTTATCGATTGCCGCGATAAATGATAAATGGGCGCGCTTAGGCCCGCTTGGTAACGTTTCTCTAGCAGTGTTTCGTGGTGTCATTATAAAACGTACCCAATCAATCACAGTACTTATTTCAATATACTCCACGTGCTATTTTTATGGTAAACTGTGATGGTAGTCGTTTCATATGAAAAACTATAAAATATTTTTCCCTATTTGGATAATAGGAAACTATCATTTCTATAGTAAGTGGTAGTAGTCCTCCTAGCCGATTTTGACTACGGTGGCCAGTCACGACGACTAACCAACTGCGCGGGACATATTATAGTGCACAAGTAAGTGTGTGCGCAAACACAGGTGCACTCTCTATTCCTTTCACTCTTATAGCCCGATGGGACAGCAATCTGACACGATCGGAGAGAGATCAGGCGCAGGACCAACGGGTTAACGTGCATTTTCCGAGGCACGAGGGTTAATCACCGCCAACTTCCAAACTGCGGTCTACCCTGAGAATTTCTGAACAGAAACACGCAGATAAGGTATTTTTGTCCCGACCCGGGGATCGAACCCGGGACCTCTGGCGCAGCCGTCGCTTTAAAGTGCGACCCTCTAACCGCTGCGCCACCGAGACAGTCAAGTGAGTGGTAATGACATAATAGTCTACATCGAAAAACTGTTTCTGTACCTTTTAAAGTGCCTTCTATTAGTTCAGGAACTGGCAAAGATTGAGCAGTTTCTCATTTTGAGACACGTAGCGAACTCGAAGACGTAGAGACCGGAAGCGGAAGCTTTGTTCGTGTTAACCCTCTTTACTTTGACAACAAACCCTTCCCAATCGCGTCGATTCAGATCCGAATGCAAAAAAGGGAGAACAGACAATTTTGATCTTTGAGATACTCGAAGCCTTAACACAAATATATTCAATACCATACTGATTAATAATAATAACTAAAAGTTGAAGAGTACTTATCTGTGGAAATGGTAGGTAAGTGGCTTGCATGAATTAACCACTGGATATGAAACGCAAGAGCGAATGTATGAAAACATCATTAGCTATTTTTTTTTTGTTTTTTTTTGTTTCTGGCTAGCACGGCTTGTGCATTTTGCCACGACGGAGTAAAAGGTTGGGAAAAGGTATAGATAGGAGTAAAAAGATTCCGGGAGATATAATTTTGGAAGGATCAGGGAAAGTGGAATCATATAATAAACTACAACTTAATATTATTAGCGTTAATAAATAAAGATAAACATTTATAAATATTTATATCATTTGAAGATAATAGGCAAGTTATAGACGTAGGAAGATGGACACGGAGGGATACTAGGGATTTTATAAAGGAAGAACAATCATACTTTTTACATGCAAAAAATATGTGATTTGCATCACCTACATCAGATCCACACTCACACAAATCAGAGTCAATGACATGTATTTTTGCTAAATGTGCCGGTGTACACACATGTCCCAATCTTAGTCGTATAAGACTAGTAGTAGAAGTTTTACTCAAGCTTGTTTTAAAGAACCAAGGTTTAATAGGTATAGATGGTTGAATAAGTTTAAAGTATCTGCCTTTGACTTCACTGCTATTATTCCAATCCTCTCCCCACGAGTCATGGAGGTAAATTTTAGGTAAAGCTATTAAATCATGACTGTAATTTTTATATGGGTACATATCTCCAATGCTCACGGCATCATTGGCTAAACGATCAGCTTTTACGTTCCCCGTAATGTTACTGTGTCCAGGAATCCACACAAACGCTACTTGTATTCCTAAAAAGAGGCATTTATTTAATAATTTTCTACATTCTATAATGATAGGATAGCATGTATTCGATTTAAAGGGATATTTAGCGAGTGCTTGAAAAACACTTTTTGAATCTGAGAATATAACAGCTTTTTGCAACTTTAGCAGGAGAATATATTCCAATGCTTTAAAAATACCAAAACATTCACCTGTAAAAACCGTAGTCTCAGGGGGTAACTTAATCAACTGATTTACTTTATACTGCTGATGAAATACACCTACTCCAACATGACTTGTTTCATGTTTTGAGGCATCACTGTATAAATAGTGCCAATCTTGCCAATTGTTTTCAAGAATATAATTGAACTTAATGCCAGCATGCTGGTCATCTTTGCTAATGTCGATATTAAGAATTTCTATGGGTAAAATGAGTGACTCGAAATCGGAACAAAATAAAGGAAAGTAAGCTGATCTATGAGTGGGGGCTTGTATTGCAACGAATTTCCTAAAACTAAGGACAAGACATGGAAGATTTTTGTGAGTCCAGTACGGAGAGTTATCAATATGAACGGATAAAGAGGCAAGTTTATAATAAAGAGGGTGATTGGTAAACTGAAGGGCACGAAATAAGAATTTATCGCTCAAAAATTGGCGTCGTAATCGCAAAGGTGGATCCCCACATTCTACTTGTAGGGCGTTTTTGGGGCTTGATTTCATTGCCCCTGCTACGATACGGAGTGCTTTAGCCTGTATAATGTTTAATTTTTCAATACCAACAACATTACCAGGTTCTAGAAAATGTGTTCCATAATCAAGCACACTTCTGATAATTGCATTATACAAAAGCTTTAAACAGAAGGGATGGGCGCCCCACCATACCCCAGATAAGCATCGTAAGATATTGAGTAGCTGTTCACACCTATCACTATTATAATAACAATGATCAAGAAATTTCACCTTTTTATCACAAAAAATAAATAAAAATAAAAATAAAATAAGCCTTTATTGCTGTTTAAATTTACAACTTAATCTTATAACTATTTATTATCTTTCTTAATATCTAAATTATAATGTTTTTTTTTTTTTTTTTTTTTTTTTTTTTTTTATATATAAATTTTTTTATTGATCGGCAACAGCTTGTCCTTCGACAAAGGCCTCCTCTAAGGACTTCCATGCCTCTCTGTCTTTAGCCATCCTCCTCCATACTGGACCAGCCACTCTCTTAAATTCATCTTCCCAGCGCTTCGTTTGTCGCCCTTTTATCACAAAGTAGAGAAATATTATCGTAAGAAAGATGAATTGAAGGAGGACGCCTCATTCTAGAAAAAAGAACAGCAGAACTTTTAGCGACAGAAAGATACATGCCATTTCCATATAGCCATAGTTTTAACAATCGAAGAGACGAATTGACGGTCTCACATAGTTGTGATATTAGAACCCGCTATGTACAAGAGAAAGTCATCGGCATATTGCAAGATATTTATGTTGTCACCTAGGGAGTGCTGCAGATCGTACGAATAAATATTGAAAAGGATAGGAGATAATACAGAGCCTTGGGGCAAGCCATTCCATAGTACTCTAATTTTTTTTTCTAAGCTTTCATCAATAACAAAAATTCTCCTTTCCGAAAGAATATTTACAATGAAGTTTATTAACATTAAAGGAACTTCTAATATTTGCAGTTTATTAACAAGAATGGATAACACTACGGCTTCGTAAGCAGAGGAAATATCAAGGAAAGCTGCTAAAAGATGGTGGTTAGTCATCATCATCATCATCATCATAATCAGCCAAAGGACGTCCACTGCTGAACATAGGCCTTCCCCATGGCTTTCCACAGCAACCGATCACTAGCGGTCTGCATCCAGTTTGATCCTGCGATCTTTTTAAGGTCGTCTGTCCATCTTGTTGGTGGACGTCCTACGCTGCGTCTTTGGTCGAAGGGTCTCCAATCTAGAACTTTCCTGCCCCAACGGCCATCAGTTCTTCGCGCTATGTGCCCTGCCCACTGCCACTTAAGCTTACTGATTCTCAAGGCTATGTCCGTTACCTTGGTCCTTCTACGTATCTCCTCGTTTCTGATTCGATCTCGTAGAGAAACACCAAGCGAAGCCCGCTCCATCGCTCGTTGTGTAATTTTGAGCTTCATTATAAGGCCCATAGTAAGAGACCACGTTTCGGATCCGTATGTCATCACTGGTAACACACACTGATTGAAGACTTTCGTCTTCAGACACTGAGGTAATTGAGACGAGAAGACGCTCTTGCGCAGTTTCCCGAACGCTGCCCAGCCGAGCTGGATTCGTCGATTGACCTCTTTCTCGAAGTTGGACCTACCCAATTGGATCACTTGTCCCAGGTAGACGTACTCGTCGACAACTTCGAGAGTTGAGTTCCCAATGGATACTGGAGTGGGTACAACAAGAGAACTCGACATAATTTTCGTCTTCTCCATGTTCATTTTAAGACCCACTTGTTGGGAGACTCGGTCAAGGTCTTCGAGCATAGTGCCAAGATCGTCCAGCGTCCTTGCCACAACGACTATATCATCGGCAAATCGGAGGTGTGTGATGTATTCGCCATTAACATTGATGCCGATTCCTTCCCATTCCAGAAGTTTGAAGGCGTCTTCCAATGCCGCTGTGAACAGTTTCGGAGATATAACATCGCCCTGTCTTACACCTCTTCGCAATGGAATCGCCCTCGTATTCTGTTCCTGTACTCGGACCGACATGGTGGCGCAGTTATATAGACACTTTAACACCTCTTTATACCTATAGTCTATGTGACACCGCTGAAGGGACCGAAGCACCGCCCAAGTTTCGATCGATTCAAAGGCCTTCTCATAGTCCACAAAAGCTAAACATAGAGGCATATTATACTCCTCGGACTTCTGTATAATTTGCCTTAGCGTATGAATGTGGTCTATGGTACTGTAGCCTTTTCGTAATCCGGCTTGTTCGGGAGGCTGGAAGTCATCAAACCTACGTGCGAGACGATTCGTGATGACCCTTGAGAACAGCTTGTAGACATGGCTCAGGAGTGAGATGGGTCTATAGTTCTTCAAAAAGGTTTTGTCTCCTTTTTTGAAAAACAACACCACCACACTCCTGTTCCATGCCTCAGGCGTGATGCCCTCTAGCAGAACGGAATTAAAGAGTCTCTGAAGGACTTTAAGTACCGGTGTTCCACCCGCTTTCAGAAGCTCTGCTGTGATTCCGTCCTCGCCAGGTGCCTTATTGTTTTTAAGCTGTTTCAGGGCCATCCTAATCTCGTAGAGGCTGATGTCCGGGATGTCTTCAGTGTAGTGTCGGGTCAAGATAGCTCGTGGGTCTCCGGTCGAGCTATCAACGGGTTTGGCTACTGAGGTGTACAACTGCCCATAGAACCTTTCGATCTCCCTCAAAACCTCTGCTTTCGTCGACGCTACACTGCCGTCCTCCGTCTTAAGCTTCGTCAACAGGCTTTGCCCAATAGACATGTCCCTTGCAAACACTTTGGAGCCTTGGTTTCGCTCTATTGTTTCTTTAACACTATTCGTGTTAAAGGAACGAATGTCATGTCGCAGAGATTTCATTATTCGTCTATTAATCTGCCTGTAGGTTTGAGCATTAACGGAGGTCTGCAGTGCCATAGATCGACGTTCTGCCATAAGGTCGAGAGTGTGGACCGAGAGTTTTTGAGGTCTATTTTTACGGCCAGGTCTAAAAAACTTAGATCCGACCGTTTGGACAGTTTCCACAAACCCGTTGTTTATTTCGTCCACTGATACGCAATTCTCTAGGCAATCAAAGCGGTTTGACAACTCGAGTTGAAAGCTCTCGGGATTTTGGATATGGGCACGAGTAGGTCGGAGCGTGGACTTCATCAAGCGGGACCTTTCCAATTTGACATTTATATTCAATATGCCTCGGACCATTCGGTGATCACTACCGGTTTTTACCCTGTTGATCACGGAGACATCATTGAATAACCGTCTCTTGGTGGTCATGATAAAGTCTATCTCATTTCTCGTCTTGCCATCCGGACTCAGCCAGGTCCATTTCCTTTGAGGCGGCTTCTGGAAGAAAGAGTTCATCGCAAAGAGTCCCTCCTTCTCCAGAAAGTCGGCCAGCCTATTTCCCCTGGCGTTCCTTTGACCATATCCAAAAGGTCCCACTTTCATTTCATCCTCGCCTCGCTTGCCGAGTTTTGCGTTGAAGTCCCCCATAACAACAGTGAAATAGGTTTTGGAAGTGTGTATGGCTGTAGAGCCATACACACTTCCAAAACCTATTTAGAGGACGTAAGTAGTTACGTCCTCATACATTTCCTCCACCTCTTCATCCGGGTGGTTCGAGGTCGGTGCATATACCTGTATGACCTTCAGCGAATACCTCTTGGTTATTCTGAGTATAAGGTATATCACCCTGTTCGACACACTCTCGATGGTTACGATGTTGTTTACGAGGGACCTGTGGACAAGAAACCCAACACCACCTTGGGACTTTTGGTCACCCTCCCGGTAGAAGAGCAGGTTGCCAACCTTCAGAGTTATCGTGTCCTCGCCCTCTCTACGGACTTCTGATAAACCCACTATGTCCCAGTGTAACCTGCTCAATTCTTCCTCCAGCTCGAGCAACTTCTCGTCTGTCCTCAGTGTGCACGCGTTATAAGTTACCAGGGCCAGTTGTCGTTGGGGGTGGTAGCGAGATCGCCTCCGGGGATTCTTAGCACCCCCTGCCCCGCCGTTACCGTGACCGCTACCGGAATCAGGAATAGCGGGGCTGCCGGAGACTGGGGGCCTGTTTTTTTTGTGTCCTACCATTTAGGGGGGTATTTGCCAGTACTCGCCACGCTTGGCAGGCGGGTTGGCGAGCGCAGAGGCGCAGTATCTTTTAAGTGTGACGCTGCTGCCCATCACAGCTCAACATTTTACTGCGCCTTTTGTTGGATGGTTATCCCGCCATCGGTCGGTCGCCAGAGCCTCGTCTGTTGAAACAGGACGCACCGCGTGAAGGTGAGGTTGGCTTGGAGCTTTGGGTCTTAGTTAAGCTCCCTCACGTCCTTACGTGGTTAGTAGAAAAAGCTAATCTTATATCTGTGGTAAAGATAGCCAGGCTATCAGCAGTGCTCTCACCTTTTCTGAACCCGTACTGACTATTACTTAATAGCCCCTTACTCTCAACGTGCCATTCTAATCTATTTTTAACCAAATGTTCAGCAATTTTGGCTAATACAGATGAAAGAGCTATAGGACGATATGACTCAGCGAGGGAAGAAGGCTGTCGTGAAGCGACAAATGTGGAGAAGTAGAAGAAGGTAAAAGAAAGAGGTAGAAGAGGGAATAGAATTTATATTAAAACAAAAAAAATACAGTACCGAAATATGAAATGAGGTGATGTCTGTATGAATGTAAGTAAAGTGCAGTGGGCGTGAGTAAGTATCTTCAAATCTTCAATAAGTATTGTCCTGGAGGTAGCAAAGGGCGGCGTCGGAGTGCAGGGCCGACACAGCGGAGGTAGCAGCGACGCCGATGTGCAGCGGTGACAGGCGCCGTGAAGAGCAGTGACGCCGATGTGCAGCGGTGACAGGCGCCGTGAAGAGCAGCGACGCCGATGTGCAGCGGTGACAGGCGCCGTGAGGGAGTGACTCACAGCAGTAATGAGGGTAACGGGCACTATATAGAAAATGTTATGATCAGTTGGAGTGCCAGAAGTACTTGGTCTCGGATCCTCTTCCGAGAAGGAGACAGGTCCCTCCCCTAGAGCGAGGAGGTGTTACTGCAGTCAATGGGCTCGGATTCTCCTCCGGTGTCCGGTCCCTCCCCTAGCGTGAGGAGGTGCTTAGAACTCGGAATCGAATGAATTGAATGAAAAAAATAAAGGCTTATATAGGGGACCTAGGCCGTTCAAATTTAGATCGAGATAGGTTCAAAAATAGAACGTGAATACTGGTGGTTTACAGAGGATTAAACCCGAAAAAGTAATAAACTTTGATAGAAGTTGTCAGACTTTGAAAGATATTGTCATAACAACCATGTCAATAAAGATAAAAATATGTCAAAATCAAGCAATTTAAAGAAATAATCAAGAAAACGAATTATCACCCAATGCAAATTAAAGGAAAATTGCAAACAAAGGTAAAACACAGCAATTTTTACAGTATTATGTACAGAAAAGTAGAATAACAGAGCTTCGAAAGTTTGACATTTTTAGATTCACAATAAATATTGTTCAAATAGGATTAGAAAACATCAATAATCCAAAAATACAGAGTAATAGTACAAGAAGAGTAGAAAGGCAGGTAATGCCTATAGTTTAATGTCTACAGTACGACTTTTTAGGGAGAAAATACGAACTGCGTGATGGTAGATAGAATCTATGATTAACTCTATGTTCGTGTTTACAGCAAATGAACCAGCAATCTTTGGATGGAAAAAGGAAATGAAAGCATGGAAAAACAAAGATAATGTGATGAGAATGTTAATGTGAGTCCGATGAATACTAAATATATTAGGTACTCAATTTATTACATATAATACATGTACAACAGTACATTTCCCCCACAACCCCAGAAAAATTTTCGACTTAGAGAAAGTTTTTGAAAGAAGACCTAAAGAAAACCTAGGAATCTATTTCGCCTAATATACAACCTTACATAAAAATATTTATTCTTCTTCTAGCATTCTATCATCTTCATACCGTAAGGGTGGAGTTCACATTCAATGACTGCCACTCTAGAAAAGAATTCCTCAATAACGACAGGCTTATTTCGGGAGTTGTCAACCGCTCCATAGATGAAACAAAAAAAAAGTTTGATCTAGGCCTACTTAAGGAGTAATCAACCGCTCCAATCTAAGGCTTATTTAACGAGTAATCAACCGCTCGGACCTAAGGCTTATTTAACGAGTAATCAACCGCTCAAAAGAACGTACTAATTAGTACTAAGGAGTTTAGAGTCCCTTAAGTAAAGAGAAGAGGTTTAGAGCCTCCCGAGTTCACGTAAGGGATTTAGAGTCCCTTAAGTAAAGAGAAGAGGTTTAGAGCCTCCTTAAGGAAAGAAAAGAAGAAAAGAGATTTAAAGATACAATTAATAAGAGCTATTAAATGCTCCTAAAAGAAAAGAAAACTAGAGGATAAGGATAACGTATTTAAAGTACGTTGTATAAGCTTAAAAGCCAGAATACAACTAAATACGAAATAAATATAATCACGAAAGATGATCGATGAATGAATTATGAATGATGAGTAAATGAAGTTACGAAATGAAAGTTAGAAAAAAAAATAGAAGTTATGAAAATTAGATTTTAATGTCCTTGATATGCCATTTGGTTTTAGAACCATTAGCATCTTCCAATATATAAACTAAAGGTGAATTTTTTTCAAAAACTTTACATTTTACAAATTTAGGGGCAAGTTTTGCGCTAAAGTAAGAACCTGCATTGCTTTGCACATAATTCTTACGCCAAACTATATCACCGACATTAAATTCTTTAAAAGCTCGACGCAAATCATAACGCGCGCTGTTTTTAGCATGAGCTAAATATAATGCAGTTTGAACTTTATCGAAATAAGACGCGAGAAAACCAACATTTTCAGCGTAAATATCGCGAGGTAGAAAGGTAATTTCTTCGATACTTCGAGATGAAGTGTAAAAAGAACCGCAGGGAATGGTTTCTCGGCCAAACACTAAGAAATTAGGCGTAAAGCCAGTTATAGAGCTAACGCAACTGTTTAAGGCTTGTTGAATTTTAGAGAGGTAATTATCCCACTTTCTATGATCGTCTCCTACTAAGGTGGCTAACGCAGTAATTATAGTTCTATTATATCTTTCTGTAGGATTGACTTGAGGACAGTAAAAAGGAGAGTGAGAAATAAAAGAAACCTTGTATTTCTTTAAAAATGAATTAAATTCGCGAGATTGAAATTGAGGTCCGTTATCCATGATAACCGTTTGAGGTACACCATGTGTCAGAAAAACGGAATTCTCGAGAAAATAAATTATATTAGAAGCGGTAGCACGTTTAAGAGGAAAAATTAGAGTATATTTGGTAAAGCAACAATTAATCACTAGAATATATTGATTTCGATTTCTTGTCATGGGTAATGGGCCCATAAGGTCAAGTGAAAATGTTTGAAAGGGTCTAGAACAGATCTTGGGTTTTCCCATAGGTCCGTATGGAGAATGGTTAGGATGTTTATAAGCTAGGCATTTATCACATTTAGAAATAAAGTTGGCAATGTCTTTAAACATTCCAGACCAGTAATAACGGAAAGAGAGTTTTTTATAAGTTTTAAAGATCCCTAGATGAGGTTCAGTATCGGAGCCGTGATTAGTTGAGATGAGCATTTGTCTGTCTTGAGGTAGTGGAACTTCTTTCCAAGTGAAGTCTTCACTAAGATTATGTGGAGAATAGATATGTCGGTATAGCTTGTCATCTTTCTCCATATAATTAGGAAAAGAATCAGGATTATTTCTGCAGCCAAGTAAAATGTTGTTGTACTGTTCCAAATCACGGTTAGGAGATGATTCTTCAGTAGAGATAGGAAGAACACCATGATGAAACGAGTCCACACTGTCCAAAGTTTTAGATCTTGAAAGCAAATCCGGAACAACATTATCTTTACCTTTTTTATGTTTAAGGATAAAGTTGAAAGCAGATAGACGTAGAGTCCAGCGAGCAAGTCTTCCAGAAGGATTAGATAAATTCAGGAACCACTTTAGTGCTGCGTGGTCAGTGTAAATGGTAAATTGCATACCATTATCGAGATAACAGCGCCAATGTTCCAGAGCAGTAATAACAGCCAAGGTTTCTCTCTCCGTGGTCGAGTAATTTTGCTGGTTTTTATTAAGAGATTTACTCATGTAAGCAATGACCACTTCCCTGTCATTCTGAACTTGAGTAAGCATTGCTCCCACACCATAATTTGACGCATCACAATGTACCGAGAAAGGGAGGCTAAAATCTGGACAAGCAAGCACCGGAGTAGTAACCAGAGCTTCCTTCAGCTTTAGAAGAGCAGATTCAGCTTCAGGGTTCCAAGCGAACTTCGGAGCATTTTTCCCTGTACATGTAAGCTTGTTAAGTGGAGCAGCAATTGTGCTGAAGTTTGGGATGAATCTTCGAAACCAGCTGCAAGTGCCAATGAATCTTCGTACTTCTTTTCTGGAAGATGGGGTAGGATATTCCAAAATCGGCCTGATTTTGTCAGGATCAGCACGGAGACCATACTCGTCTACGACGTAACCGAGGTATTTGAGCTCTTTTTTAAAAAACTGTGATTTTTCAAAATTTATAGTCAAGTTTGCAAAAGAAAGTTTTTCGTGGATTTTTAATAGAAGAGCAATGTGTTGTTCAAAGGTTTCACTTATGACAACGATGTCATCAAGATAGCAGAAGACCTTGCAAACTCAGGGGTAAACAACATGTCCATAAGTCTTTGTTGAGTAGCTGGAGAATTAGTTAGTCCAAAGGGCATGACTTTAAATCTGTACATGCCTCTTCCAGGAACGTAAAATGCAGTCTTGTCTTTGTCTTCAGTATTCAGTGGCGTTTCCCAAAACGCTTTGGCGATGTCAATACTAGATAAGTATTTGGCATTCTTGAGGTTGTCCAAAATCTCACTTATAAGAGGGAGGTTATAAGCATCCCGACGAGTGACGGAGTTGAGTTTCCTGCTATCAATGCAGAAGCGCCATTCTCCATTTTTCTTGGGAGTGATAATCACTGGAGATAGCCAGGGACTTTCACCAGGTTCGATGACGTCCCATTTCAGCATTTTATCCACTTCTTCAACTAATGCCTTTTGTTTTACAGGAGATAACCGATAACATCTTTGTTTGATCGGAAGAGAATCGCCAGTATCAATCTTATGCGTGATGAGATGAGTTCGTCCCAATACTCCTTTTTCTTCAAAAGAAATTTCTCTAAAGCGACCTATAATGGTATCCGCGATATTCTTCTGATCTTCAGAAAGATGATCATAAGGAAGTACTTTTTTATTAGCTTCTTGAATAGATGAGCAATTGAGATCAGAAAGTCCAGACGAAGACAGTATAGAAGGAAGTAAATTAAATTTCTTCCAAAAATCAATACCAAGAATAAGAGAAGGAAATAATTCAGGAAAAGCATAAGCTTTAATTAAATGTGTTTGTTTATTAAAAATCATTGGTAATTCAAAATAACCTAGTGATTTTATTTTTTGATTACTCGCAGTTGAAATAGTAATGTAGTCTGACTTGAAAAGCTTAAAACCCAGTTCGAGAATTTTAAAGTGAGAATTGTTGCCAAGAATAGTAATTGAACTACCAGAATCAAGTAAACCAGAAATATTTAAGTTATAAATTCGCACATTAATGAAAGGACGTTTGGAATCTATTTCACTAGAATATAATGTAGAAGAGATTTTATAAGAAGAAAAAAAAATTTTTAGAGTTAAGATCCAATTATTCCATTCAGTAATGTCAAATTTAGAAGTGCTATTCAAGTCAGTTATTAGTTTTTTGAGCTAGTGTTAGGTTTAGAATTACATTTAGGGCAATCTGGGGTTTTAAAATCTTTTAAACCGCATTTAAAACATATTATAAAGTGAGGTTGAGCACACGTTCTAAGATTATGTCCATGTTTGCGACAGCGAACACAGAAGATGTCCTTAGTAAGAGTATTAACATCTTCCTGAACGGTGTTAACATGATAAGGTTTTTTAAAGAATTGTGGTTTTGTGGAGGATGGTGTTTGAGG
This sequence comes from Pyrausta purpuralis, assembly GCA_963924145.1. Lineage (NCBI taxonomy): Eukaryota > Metazoa > Arthropoda > Insecta > Lepidoptera > Crambidae > Pyrausta > Pyrausta purpuralis. The sequence continues at coordinate 16,169,838 of OZ001646.1, read as the reverse complement.
TTTAAAATTAAATTCAGGTGTTAAAAAGTTTTCCAAAGGTTCTTTAAAGTTTTGGTCTCTATCAAAGAATTTTTCATAACTCTGACAAGTAGTTAATAAAGAATCAATAGTGTTACAATCTTTAAGAGCCACAAAAACTGAGTAACAAGGTCTAATGTTTCTAAGTAGGATGTCAACAATTTTACATTCAGGTAATTTTTCAGAAAGACGCTCAAACATCCCAGACATAATAGAAATATAAATAGCTATAGGTTCATTTAAACCTTGAGTCCGATCTTTAATAGCCTCAAGAAGTTTATTATCAAAATCAAATTGACCAAAGTCCTTAATTAAAAGTTGGGAAGCTTCAGACCAGGATAAATTAGGATTCCTTTTAATTTGGAATCTGAACCAATGGAGAGCATTATCAGTAAAGATTTCATATGCCTGAGTAATAAGAAGATTTTTATCTATGTTTCTTGAAATACAATATTCGTCTAACTTTTGAAGAAAAGACCTGGGGCAAGATTTAAGAATAACGATTTATATCTTTGAAAATCTTAAGATTTATAGTAGGTTGGGTAAGGGAGGAAGTTAGAGGTTGAAAAGAGGTTTGAGGGATTACAAAGTTATGAGAGGGTTGAGGATCTATAGGATTATAAGTAATTGGAGCTAAGGTATCAATAGTTCTGACTATATCTTCAGCTGGATGAAAGGTAAAAGACTCGAATTTATTAGTTAAGACATCAAATTTATTTTTAAGATCATTAAAAGTAGTTAAGAATTCAGGACTTAGGTCAATATCAATGCGTTCAAATCTATAGTAAACGTGATTTAGATAAGATTCAATTAAGCGAGTAAATTTAGAATCACCCTGTATTAATCTAGAGATTTTTCCTTCAATGTAGTTAAGAGTAGATTCAATTTCAGGAAGTTCCTCATCAATAGGAAGAGGAGAAATTAATATTTCCTCTGATGAAGTTATCGAAGAAAGTTGTTGTATTTGTTTTCTTAAGTCTATAACCGTGTTTGTTGGTTCCTCAAGTCTAATCTTTATTTCATAAATAAGTTCAGCTTTGTTAAGATAATCAAATTTAATTAAACGAGACATTGTAAAGTTAAAAAGTTACGAATAATTCAATAAAGTTCAAAATAAAATTGGGTACCTTAATTCCTCTTCAAATAGTGATTAAAGTGAATTAGTGAAGATATAGGTTGAGAAAGAAAATCGGAGAGTAAAAATAAATAGGAAGAGAGTTTAAGAAAAATAAGAGTTCTCGGTTAATTAAGTTAATTAGAGAACAATTATTTAAATCAAAGTTAAGTTAAAAGAACAAAGTTAACTTAAGACCAATTAAGGTAGATTTAGTTAAGTTAATAATTCTCAAGTTAAGTTAATTAGAGAACAGTTATTTAAATCAAAGTTAAGTTAAAAGAACAAAGTTAACTTAAGACCAATTAAGGTAGATTTAGTTAAGTTAATAATTCTCAAGTTAAGTTAACTAAAACAAAATTTTTACTATCTCCGAGTTTCAAGGAGTTAAGTTCTGAGATGATAGTTAAGGTGTTAAGATTTAAGATGATATGAGATGATAGTGAAGGGGTTAAGATATGAAGATAGTGAAGGAGTTAATAATATGTTATCCAGAAGAGATAGCCAAAGAGGGTGATAAGGTAAAGAGGGTGAAAAGGTAAAGAGGGTGAAAAGGTAAAGAGGGTGAAAAGGTAAAGAGGGTGAAAAGGTAAAGAACACTAGATAAAGTGTTATTTTTGAATTTAGAAAAAGATAGAAGATGAAAAGAATGAGATGTAAGAAAAGAAAGAAAGAGGGAAGACTGAAGACTAAAAGTTGGGCGCCAATTTGTCGTGAAGCGACAAATGTGGAGAAGTAGAAGAAGGTAAAAGAAAGAGGTAGAAGAGGGAATAGAATTTATATTAAAACAAAAAAAATACAGTACCGAAATATGAAATGAGGTGATGTCTGTATGAATGTAAGTAAAGTGCAGTGGGCGTGAGTAAGTATCTTCAAATCTTCAATAAGTATTGTCCTGGAGGTAGCAAAGGGCGGCGTCGGAGTGCAGGGCCGACACAGCGGAGGTAGCAGCGACGCCGATGTGCAGCGGTGACAGGCGCCGTGAAGAGCAGTGACGCCGATGTGCAGCGGTGACAGGCGCCGTGAAGAGCAGCGACGCCGATGTGCAGCGGTGACAGGCGCCGTGAGGGAGTGACTCACAGCAGTAATGAGGGTAACGGGCACTATATAGAAAATGTTATGATCAGTTGGAGTGCCAGAAGTACTTGGTCTCGGATCCTCTTCCGAGAAGGAGACAGGTCCCTCCCCTAGAGCGAGGAGGTGTTACTGCAGTCAATGGGCTCGGATTCTCCTCCGGTGTCCGGTCCCTCCCCTAGCGTGAGGAGGTGTTTCAGTAGTCACCGGCGGTTCTTCATGACTTCTTGAGGGAAGATGTAGAGTGTTTATTTCTTGAAGTATAATAGAACTGTTCGAGCTTAGAACTCGGAATCGAATGAATTGAATGAAAAAAATAAAGACTTATATAGGGGACCTAGGCCGTTCAAATTTAGATCGAGATAGGTTCAAAAATAGAACATGAATACTGGTGGTTTACAGAGGATTAAACCCGAAAAAGTAATAAACTTTGATAGAAGTTGTCAGACTTTGAAAGATATTGTCATAACAACCATGTCAATAAAGATAAAAATATGTCAAAATCAAGCAATTTAAAGAAATAATCAAGAAAACGAATTATCACCCAATGCAAATTAAAGGAAAATTGCAAACAAAGGTAAAACACAGCTATTTTTACAGTATTATGTACAGAAAAGTAGAATAACAGAGCTTCGAAAGTTTGACATTTTTAGATTCACAATAAATATTGTTCAAAAAGGATTAGAAAACATCAATAATCCAAAAATACAGAGTAATAGTACAAGAAGAGTAGAAAGGCAGGTAATGCCTATAGTTTAATGTCTACAGTACGACTTTTTAGGGAGAAAATACGAACTGCGTTATGGTAGATAGAATCTATGATTAACTCTATGTTCGTGTTTACAGCAAATGAACCAGCAATCTTTGGATGGAAAAAGGAAATGAAACCATGGAAAAACAAAGATAATGTGATGAGAATGTTAATGTGAGTCGGATGAATACTAAATATATTAAGGTACTCAATTTATTACATATAATACATGTACAACAGTACAAGGCTTGTTTGGTTTTAAAATTGGAACTATTTCTTGTACCTTCCACGATGAAGGAATTTTACCGGATATCATAACCGAATTAATCAAAGTCAAGAAGTAGCCTAAACTTGAATCAGTCATATTAGCAATAAAAGAATATGGAATTACGTCTGGACCAGTTGCCGAGTCCTTTACATAAGACAAGACACCTTTGAGTTCCGTGAGACTAAAGGGGCTATTAAGACCAGTTCGTTGAAAAACAGACAAGGTTTTATACATGATAAAATCATAAGGAACAGATGAAGGAGCTAGTTTGTCTAGGAAAGAATCGGTTAACTTTTCAGGCAAAACAAAAGGCTGTGATTCTTTAAAAGCTGACCTAAAGCGTTTAATATTTGACCAGATTATAGAAGGACAAGTGTCAGGAGAGATAGAAAGGCAAAAGTTCCTCCAGCTATTCCATTTTTTCTGTTTAAAAAGCTTTTTTGTACTAGCTGTAATCTTAGACAAAATGTTCAGATTTTCCACTGTAGTACTGGACATGTAAGCTCTTTCAGCAGCTTTCCTTTCTTTTACTGCATCCGAGCACTCACTGTCCCACCAGGGCGGAGATGGAATTTTATTTTTACATGTTTTTTTAATGGGAAATGTTTCATTTGCAGTCTCTTCTAACAGTGATGCTAATGAACACTTTTAAACTTTCGCGTTGCATTTTAAATACACTTATATATACGGGAATTAACGCGATCGCGATAAAAACATAAATACCTTATGTTTTGGCCTGACGTTTAGTTTAGTGATGCTAATGATTCAGCGCACACTGTTTGGTTACTTTTATCAACGGGTGGTAGTGAAGAAAGTTTTTGTTCCACTCTGTATTTGTATAAGCTCCAATCCACATTTTGTAGTTTGTGTTTAAGTCGTGGGGAGCGTATATTTGATGGCTTCTTACAATCAGGAAATGTTATTGTAATAGGAAAATTGTCACTTCCAAATGTTGATGACATAGTTGACCACGCTAAAGAAGAGGCTAGACTTGGACTGCTAATTGTTAGATCAGGAACACTAACACCTACATGAGTACGCCTAGTGGGACTGCCAGTATTCAATAAACAAAGATTATTTGCATCCAAGATATTTAACATCCTATTACCATAGTGATTATACAATGTGCTTCCCCACGATGGGTGATGCGCATTGAAATCGCCTAATATTAGAGCCGGTTGGGGAATTCTAGAAACGAGTTCTTCTAATTCAAGGATGCACAGACTTATTAAGACTAGGGGCCACTCGGGCAAATTATGAACTGATGGCGGGCCGCCAGAAGTATAGGTAATTAAAGACAATAAAGAATTGATAATTATGTATTAAAATTGAAAAAGAATTTATTAATTTGAAGCGTGGCACTGCATAGTGCTTACAATCTTTTTTATATTTGGCTCAATTTTACTTGTAGCAACACGTAAAACTGCTTCCAAACTTTCATTTGCAAGGCGGTTTCGATTTTTTGTTTTATTATTATTTAGTATTGAAAAGGTTTGTTCACATATATAGGTAGAACCAAATAAGCTGGCACATTTCAGAGCGTTTATGCGCAACTCTTTGTACGTATTTTTATCAATGCAGCGGTAAAAGTTCAGCAAGTCTCCTTCGTTGAATTTGTTGCGTAAATCTTGGTCGTTTTGAATGTCGATAATTTCTAACTGCATTGACTCTGGCGCATTTTCAACTGAAATCGTGAAAGGATTGCTGAATATGTCCAACAGAGGTTTCACTTTTTTAAACTCCGAAAATCTTTCTTGAAAAGATTGAATCAAAATATCTAGCTTTTCTACATAACTGAAATTAATCGCAGTTTTGTTGAATTTTTCAGCCATTTTCTTATAATTCGGAAAATGGTTGTAATTTTCAGAATTCAATTGCGATCTGAAAAGTGTCAGCTTGCATTGAAAGGATGATACGTGAGCGTAGAGCTGGGATATCAGTTGATTTTTGCCTTGAAGCCGTGTGTTCAAGACATTCAAATGATTTGTAATGTCAACCTAAAAAAGCCAAATCACACAACCAATCAGGATTTTTAAGTTCCGGGACATCCTTTTGCTTTTCCGCCAGAAATATTCCAATTTCTTCTATTAAATTTAGAAATCGTTCCAGGGTCAATCCACGACTTAGCCACCTTACTTCTGTATAATACAGTAAATCTCCATATTCGCTTTCGATGTCATCAAGGAATTGTTTGAATTGCCTGTGATTGAGTCCTCGTAATTTTATGAAATTTACAGTCGAAACTACCACTTTCATGACATTTTGAAATTCAATTTTTTTAGAACAGAGGGCTTCTTGGTGTATAATGCAGTGAAACTGCATGAGATCTTCAGCGTTTATGTTTTTTTCTTGCAGATGCTTTTTCAGCAAAGTAACTAGCCCAGAATTGACACCAATCATCGAAGGAGCACCGTCAGTGGCAACTCCCGATAATTTTGATAAGTCCAAATCAGTTTTTGAACACTCATCCAAAAGTACATTGAGTATATCAACTCCTCTGGTTTGACCTTTCAATGAACACATTCCTAACAACTCTTCTAAGACTTCAAAATCTTGAGTAACACCTCGTATGAATATGAGAAGTTGAGCTGTGGAAGTAATATCAGTGGATTCGTCGAGTACTAATGAAAAAAATTCAATGATCTTAGTTTTTTCATTTAATTGTTCCGCAATATTACCTGACAAAGACATAATACGTCTTTGGATAGTCATACGATTCAGTTGAATTTTCTCAAACTTTTTTGCTGCTTCTGGACACATTTTCTTAGCGGCAATTTCTATGCATTCTTTTACAAAATCCCCATCATTGAAGGGGCGACTGCGCTTTGCTATCATTCGAGAAATTTCATAACTAACTTCTGTAGCTGTTTCTGAATCTTGGATGGGTTTTGTAAACATAGCTTGCTGACCAATAAGCTCCCGTTTTAAAGACAACATTTTTTGCTTTCTTAATTCGCCTGTAAACTTGGTAAAAGTAGGATGCTGCGTTTCATAGTGCCTTTTTACATTATATTCCTTTGCAATCGCAACAGAATTCTTGCAAATTAAACAAACGACTTTATTATGCGACCATACAAAAAAGTATTTCTCAGTCCAAATTTCTTGAAACTGCCGATTTTCATCTTTAACCTTACGTTTTTTACTAGGTCCTGGCTTGTCCATGTTGCGTTCTAATCCTGGCTAGGATTAACACAGCACCTAAAAACAATTACAGTACCTACTTAAATTACCCATCCTTTTTTAAATTAGCAAAAATAATTGATTTAAATAGGTAGGGAAACACTTATTAATAACAGAGTTTTACTTACGATTTCACAACACAATTATACACGGCACTTGACGGGAAATCTACGTTGAATGTGGATCAAAATATATGACACCGGCTAGTCGAGTTAAAATCTACACTAGAACTATTGACACTTCACTCAAATTAAAACCGAACTATGGGTCGCTGCGGTTAGCGTGGCTTTTATACCGCGCGTATAGAGTCGAAAACTGTCTGGAGAAATCTCGAAACCGACTCTGGAAGCTTCGTGTATCTACCTACGCGAGCAATCGGGAATTCGTGCACTTAAGAGCGCGCGCGCGAAATTCAAATTACTTTTCGAACATATTTTTTTTGGTTTTATTCTGGAATAGAATTCAATATTTTTCGAATGTACGAGAGTATTATTTTTGCTGTCGGCGGGCCACCAGTATTCGACCGGCGGGCCGCAAGCGGCCCGCGGGCCGCGGTCTGTGCATCCCTGTTCTAATTCATTATATACAGCTGTTGAAGGATGAGGTATATACACTGACACGAATGAAATGTTATTTACAGAGGCAGCTACGATAGAAATATCGTCGCTGTGTTGACATGAAAAAGTTAAAGGATGTTTTATTAATAAAGCAACGCCAGCGTAATTATCAAACCTATCTTCTCTGATACAAGAGTATCCAGAGACTTTAAAGCTATATTCTGGCCGAAGCCAAGTCTCTTGTAGAGCCACTACAAAAGGCTGTAAATTATTTAAAATATAAATTAAGTCACTTTTCTTGTTATTAATACTCCTGCAATTCGACTGAACTACCTGAGACTTCCTTTCCATAAACAGTGTTATTTATTTTCGTCATTAAATCATTTTTTAGCATGGCAACGTTGGACGGTGAAATGTTTTTGTTTTGTGTCAATAATGAAATAAGCAAATCAATGAGATCTTTTACTGTTAAATTAGAAGAGCTATTATTCGAATCTTGGTTAATTAAAATACTCTTACTTGGTGCAAACGGGGTGTTATAATCTTTTGTTAGCGATTCATGCTCATTGCGATTATAACCTCCTACTGGTTTGTGTGGAGTCAGTCGTTATACATAAAACACACGATTAGAAGGACAGTAACGGCACGAAAGACAACAGAGTACATAAAACGCGAACGATATCAAATATTTAATAAATAATAATAAATATCCTTTGGACATTCCCACACATCGCCATCTAGTCCCAAAGTAAGCTACTCAAAGCTTGTGTTATGGGTGCCAGACAACGGATATAATACTTAAATACTTTTTTTTTGTTTGTAAATACATACATGATATACATAGAAAACACCCAGACCAATACAAACAGACATGTTCATGCACACAAATGTTTGTATTGTGCGGGGATCGAACCCACACCCGCTGCGTAGTAGGCGATTTCTCGACCACTACACCAGACGGGTCGTCAAATATTTCAAATCATTGTTAAAAATATCGATCGATTTTTTCTCACATACAATAATAATAGTAGAAGAACGCAACCATAACCTTAGGTGGAATTGTGTAAAGCAATCGTATTCATTTGACAGTTCAAAACGTACGATATGATCTGTCAAACCCTTTGTTCTTTGCCATTTGACAGACCATACCGTACGTTTTGAGCTGTCAAATAAATGCGATTGCTTTAGACAATCGCACCCCTTGTCACCAGAACTACCTCAGGTTATGTCAAATTCCAGGTTTAATTTTGCCTCATGAGATAGCGTTATGAGTGACAGCTAAAGGTGGGAGTGAGTAAGAAGATTAATGAACTTTTACTTTATGACTTTTATGAAAAAGTATAAAGATAGCTGGAATTATGCAAATTTTCGATTTAGTGACATTAGCAAAAAGTATTATGTGAAATAGCCCGTTTATTAGGTTTATTTTTAGCCCGTTTATACGATAAAATACAGAGATTTGAATTTTATTTGTTTTCATACTGTTTAGTAAAAAAAATTCAAAGTCCCGATCGCCTTGGACATGCTCTGGAACACTCCAACCTAAAAATCGCATTGTAAGCCGCTGATTACTTTTAACGATCTTACTTTTTCAACATAACATTTTTGTGTCAATAGAAACTTTGGGAAAGTTTCCGAAAACATTGGAAATATTCCCCGTAATTTACCGTGAGTAAAATACTGGAAATTGAAAATATTCCCCGCAGCCATCACAACTAAAACACATATGTCAATTCAAAAAAACAATCATATACCTTAAAAGAATATTGGGCCTTTTTTGGGCTCCGGCTCTTCATGGCCACCTGAGGACAAATTTTCAAAATATTAAGGTTTTGACTTTTGACCATAGAAATACTATTATTTTTGATATTAAAAAATAAATTAACTACTAAGTAGCCGCTTAATAATAACATATTCTCTCAAAGGAACATTTTATTAACAACATATTCTTCGAAAGAAATTCGAGCTAAGTAGTTTGACGGTAAATTCTAGACGAACGAAAACGTAAGCATAACTTTAGGTTTTCGATGGTTTTATTTGTAACTGTACTGTATGCTCACAGAGACTTGATGTTGATATTGTCGTAATAGTTCTAAATGACCGTTTACTGTTTCATTTATTTTGATAATCTATACAAAATACAGAATTATGAGGGTAGCTTAACAACTGCAATGGAAAATGTAACTTGGCTAGTAGCGTATTTTTATATTTTGTGGTCACTTAGCCTTGGACCCAATTAACGAAAATTTCATGATTGAATATTCTATATAAGCATCTCAAAAGATTAACATAAATGTAATTCAATTACTCTTGTTTGATACACATAAGAGTGAGCCTCCGTGCTTTCTAGCCCAAATATTACTGTCGTGCACTAAGCTAGCAGCTCACAAGCACGTAGCTATTACTATTATCATTATCATCATTAGCCCTAGGATAGACACTGTACATAAACCTCCTCCATGGTTTTACATAGCAACCTATAGACTGCGGTTTCCATCCATGGCGATCCTTTAACCGATACAAGGTCGTATACTTGTAGACATCTTCGTTGGACTTTTGATTCTCCAATCTAGATTTTTCTGCCCCGACAGTCATCATCATTTGCGCTATAGGCCCTACGTATTGCCACTTGAGCTAACTTTTTCGCAGAGTTATGTTCGTTACATATATTTGTTTAAGGCATCTTCTCATTTGTGAGTCGAGTTTGAAAAAAATACTGAGAATATTCCATAGCTCGACTAAGCTTTTTAATGAAGCCCATAGTTGAAAATTATATTTTGGATCAGTTTGAGCTTTTTATTTCAAGTCGAAGATTATTAATCCAATTAATAACTGCTTGGTACGTAATTAATGGAGTGAGTACTGTGGTTTAATCGTCCAAGTGAGTACTACATCGGTTCTCGGCAATATTTTCTTCTTGTCCCTGTTCATTCCAATATCTTTTGAGTTGAGAAACTCTGTTAATAACACAGTGTCGATATTCTCCAGCGTCTTAAATACACTAACTGATGAATCGGCAATCATATAGTGACTGGTGAAGATTCACCAACCATTAATGTTTATGTTGATTTTTCCACCAATGCAAATCTTATGTGGAATCGGCAACTTAACTTTCTCGACCATTTTTTTACAAACCTACCTGGTTATTACACATTGCAATGAAAACACAACTTTTGTCAGGCGAAAGTTCTAACCCAGCGTTTTGCGCTATATTAGGTGTTGAAGTAAAAACCTAAACAAATTAAAACATTGTTGTAGTTGATTAACGTTTGTTCGGGTTGTAATCGTTAGAGGTCCCTATTGTTTATCAGGATACATTTATTTATGTGAAAATACGGCTTAGTACAAAATTTCGTTGAAAGTCAACACGGCCAAGCTCATTAAGGTGGCCAGGACTTGCCAAAATAGACGCATTTTATAAAATGTTATTTATTATGTCTGTGTTTTTCATAAAACATTATCAGGTTTTAAAATCGAGACGAAATAGATTCAAGACTAATAATTACTTATCTAATAATATTATGAGTGAGTAATGGAGACGAGAGATATTTTCAAATTAGTCAAAGTCCCTAAAGGGCCAAAAACTACACGAATTATACATACAAGAGCAATATACACATTTATTAGTAGCAGTGTTGCCTTTTAAGTTATTAATAGAAATAAATACGCACAAATTGGTCGCAACACATCGGGACGCGATGCCATTGCAGCTCCAACCTGAAGAAAAAGTAAATTAAAAAACAGCGGCTTAGCTAAACAAAATTAGAGGGTCCACTTACTTACCACAATATTTTATTGACATCAAAAATAACTTTATTTTTCGTAGTATTTGTATTAAGAACAAAGTCATGTATGCGGTTATTGAAAATGTGCACTAACTTTGTTTTTTTATTAACCACTTTGTACCAATTACCACTTTTTTATATAATGCTAATGGTTTCAGAATAAAGTGGCTGTGACATACAGACGGACAGACAGACTTGACAAAATGATTGGTCCTTACATATGAAATTAGCGTTTTGTCCTACTGACCACTTCGATCTGAAATATCTCCTCTTTGGTTAGGAATTCTAAATTCAAATTTATAAATTCATTTAGCTGGTACGTTTGAGTTTTGAAAACAGTCATTCATTTGTTTTTTCCTCATTTTTTTTGGCGTCGCTTATTACCGCACAATGGAAAATTAACTTTGAAAAAAGTAAAAACCGACTTCAAAACCAAAATGCACTAAAAAGTCTTAAATAAACTCTTGACCATTGAAAGGTTAGGAATCCATTCTAGACAAACTATTTCTTTTTGGAGTCGGTGCTGTGATAGTTGATGCTTGATGGTCAAAGTGATGGCACCGACTTAAGACTTTTTGGTACATTTTGGTTTTGAAGTCGGTTTTTACTTTTTTAAAAGTTAATTTTATTTTTTCATTTTTAGAGATTACAGGCGAAGGGGGGTGTGGGAAGTTGCACCTTATGACTTTGTTTTTTAAGAAGCTACAAACTACCTATCATAAGTTCTGTCATTATAATTACTGAACTCCTAAGCGTTAAGGAGATCCACCATCAGCTCAGCCCCACAAGATGTTGACTATCAGACGTAACAACACGTCAACATTAAGCTTCTAGTAGAAAATCAGTATACGTGCCTTTAAAATTTGAGGGTTTCTCTCGATTACACCAAGATCCCATCATCAGATCCCAAATTGGCAACAATGAGACCTACTAGAAGGTATTCCCTCTAAGTAAGCGAAAAAAATTTTCGAGTCAGTCAACAAACACATGAGATATCAAAAAAAAATACAGTCGAAATGATAACCTCCTCCTTTTTTGAAGTCGGTTAAAAACCTGAAATATCGGTATATTTACGAATACGAGTTCTACCGTGGCACCAGTGCTGCAGAAACAGCTCGAAGGATTAATGATGTGTACGGCACTGGTATCGCAAAAGAAAGCACGGTACGTTTTTGGTTTCAACGTTTTCGTTCTGGAAATTTCGACCTTCAGAACCAACCCGTGGACGGCCGGAGACTAACGTGGAAAATGAAGAATTAAAGGCTATTGCGAAAGCGGATCCGTCACAAAGCACTTCAGAGATAGCTGCAGGCTTCGGAGTAAGTGATAAAACTGTTTTAATCCACTTAAAGCAAATCGGGAAAATAAAAAAACTTGAACGATGGGTACCTCATGAATTGAGTAAATCGAACTTGCAAACACGCGTCGACTGCTATGTTACTTTGCTCAACCGACACAATAATGAAGGTAAAAGTGGATACTGTACGATAATCGGAAACGCTCGTCGCAATGGCTGAACCCTGGAGACCCAGCCAAACCCTGCCCTAAACGAAAATTGTCTCAGAAAAAGTTACTTGTGAGTGTTTGGTGGACTAGCGCTGGTGTCGTTCACTACAGCTTTCTTTAATCTGGCCAAACGATTACGGCAGATATCTATTGTCAGCAACTGCAAACCATGAAGGAAGAACTAGCTGCTAAACAACCGAGATTGGTCAATCGCTCTAGGCCACTGCTGCTTCACGACAACGCAAGACCACACACTGCACATACACAACCACTAAATTAGATGAGCTACAATTGGAATATCTGCGACATCCACCGTACTCTCCGGACCTTACTCCAACAGATTACCATTTTTGCCGGAATTTGGACAACTTCTTACAAGGAAAAAAATTCAACTCCGATGCGGCAGTCCAAACCACCTTCAAAGAGTTTCTTGATTCTTGTCCCCACGGTTTTTTTAGTAAAGGGATCAATGAACTACCTATGAGATGGCAAAAGTGCATAGATAACAACGGAGCATACTTTGATTAATTAAATATATTTTACAAAAAAAAAATGACTTTATATTCCTCCCTTAAAAAACGCCAATTTCATATGTAAGGACCTATTATAAGGGTTCCGTTTGACGCACTTAATGTAAATAGCCGTCCAAGTGCTAGTCGGACTCGCACACTGAGGGTTCCGTGCCAACATTAACTACATTCCACCACCACTGAATTGGGATCCACTTCGCCAAAGACCATAATGTTTTGTTGCAAAAATAACTTTATTTTTCATAGTATTTGTATGAGGGGTTATATTTGCGGTTGTTGGAAATGTACTTCATCTCAAAAACTACTAGTTCGATCTCAATCAAACCATTTCTCGTTGAAATAGTTTGTTAAGATCTACATTACCTATATTTTTTTTAAAAGATTGAGCGGCTTTGGAAGCGTCTATCTCCCAAATGTTCGAGCTTTATAAAAATGGGTTCGGAACCTCAAGACCGAGTCATAGATAATGCAAATGATTAAGCAATTTTTTTTTGCTTTAGTTCCATGTCATCCATTAAATTTGTCATCATTAGTTTCATTGAAAAATGTAAAGTTAGCCTGTAACATCCCACTGCTGGGCAAAGGCCTTACCTCAACTATGAGGTAGTTTGAGCCATACTCTACCACGCGGGCTCAGTGCGAATCGGTGTAGGGGTGTTAGCAAGGCAAGCGACTAACCCTGCTGTCAGATGTTATCAAGCCGCCCATAAGGCCTCTGACTAGGCTTAACGACTAATATCAACCGATATTAGACGAGACCAACGGCTTAACGTGCCTTCCGAAGCACGGAGATGCTCGTGATGTACGTCACTTATATGGTCGGAATGGTCACCCATCCAAACACGACCGCGCCGTAGGTTGCTTTACGTCGGTATCACTACCAAAGCGCTGCTACCACTGCGCAACGAGCACCTCTAATAAAATATAAAATAAAAATGTATGCTAATAAAGGGTCTGTGCAACAGCAAAAACAAGTTAACTTTCCACTTAACTTAGGTAGATAGATTTAATTTAATCCCGCTAGATTGCAGAATTCCCATTCTGTGCATAGGTTGCTTAACTTCGGTACCTATTACTATCTGCGCTACACATTCTTATTAATTAAAAGGAATGACATTAAAAAAAAACATACCAATGCAAGGATTGCGAGCAAGGCATAGCAAGGAACTAGAAACACCTTCATTTTCTTGATCGAGTTCTTGGCAGTCGTAAAATAATAAAATTGGTAATTACTGGAGACTTCTCGCCTTTTATAGCTTTTTAGGCACTTATTAATTTTGAAAAATACAATTATTCGGCAAATGTAGAAACAGATGGTACTATTTAAATAAAATGACACGATGACAGCACTAGACTAACAAAAGAAAGGTCAGACGCACATTGTTAATAAGTATATTGTTGAAAATTTACTCTGAATTATAGATTACAGACTGTATTGCTTTTGAATTTGAAGTCTTACTAAGTACTAGCGGTCCCCCGCGACTTCGTCCGCGCGTTTTGAGTTTGCTCCCTCCCCTCCCGTCGCAGCGTGATGTTTTATATCCTAACCTAAAGCCTTACTCAATAAATAAGCTATCTAACACAGAAATATTTTTTCAAATCGGTTCTGCAGTTCCTGAGATAAGCGCGTTCAAACCAACAAACTCTTCAGCTTTATAATATAACTAGCGGTCCCCCGCGACTTCGTCCGCGCGTTTTGAGTTTGCTCCCTCCCCTCCCGTCGCAGCGTGATGTTTTATATCCTAAAGCCTTTCTCAATAAATAAGCTATCTAACACAGAAATATTTTTTCAAATCGGTTCAGCAGTTCCTGAGATAAGCGCGTTCAAACCAACAAACTCTTCAGATTTATAACATACTAGCGGTCCCCCGCGACTTCGTCCGCGCGTTTTGAGTTTGGTCCCTCCCCCTCCCGTCAGCAGCGTCATGTTTTATATCCTAAAGCCTTTCCCGATAAATAAGCTATCCAACACAGAAATATTATTTCAAATCGGTCCAGTAGTTCCTGAGATAAGCGCGTTCAAACAAACAAACTCTTCAGCTTTATAATATATTAGCGCAAGCGCACGTTGTACTTAAGCTGCGAACATTATTTTGGTGCGGAGTTATGTTAAAACTGTGATAGCTCCTTAGATATTTATTGAAATCAAATGATATAAAGTGCAACTTTGTTCTAAATGAAATGCTCGTGATGATGAATGTATTTATTTTGATAAGAATAAATACCTGTGTGTATAATACACCTCTAAAAATAATGCATTATTTTTTTACAAATTTATTAACATAAAAAAGGTTGTAGTAAGTCAACCATAAAAGATAGACATATGCTGTCGCGGACTTTATTATAGAACTCTTAATGCTAAACAATCCTGTCATACATGATTTTTGTGTAACTTAAGCGGTTTCCGCAGCGTATGCAGCGGAAGCTCTCAAAATGAATATCTTTCTCCCGTTTTCGCAACATTTTTCATTGCTGCTGTAGTCTTATGAGTCGTATCTTTATGTTATATAGCCTAAAGCCTTCCTCGATAAATGGACTATCCAACGCAAAAATAATTTTTCAAATCGGGCCAGTAGTTTTTGAGATTAGCGCGTTCAAACAAACAAACAAACAAACAAACAAACAAACAAACAAACAAACAAACAAACTCTTCAGCTTTATAATATTAGTATAGATTAGCGCAAGCGCACGTTGTACTTAAGCTGCGAACATTATTTTGGTGCGGAGTTATGTTAAAACTGTGAGAGCTCCTAAGATATTTATTGAAATCAAATGATATAAAGGGCAACTTGGTTCTAAATTAAATGCTCGTGATGATGAATGTATTTATTTTGATAAGAATAAATACCTGTGTGTATAATACACCTCTAAAAATAATGCATTATTTTTTTACAAATTCATTAACATAAAAAAGGTTGTAGTAAGTCAACCATAAAAGATAGACTTATGCTGTCGCGGACTTTATTATAGAACTCTTAATGCTGAACAATCTTGTCATACATAATTTTTGTGTAACTTTAGCGGTTTCCGCAGCGTACGCAGCGGAAGCTCTCAAAAGGAATATCTTTCTCCCGTTTTCGCAACATTTTTCATTGCTGCTGTGGTCTTGTGAGTCGTATCTTTATGTTATATAGCTTAAAGCCTTCCTCGATAAATGGACTATTCAACGTAAAAATATTTTTTCAAATCGGGCCAGTAGTTTCTGAGATTAGCGCGTTCAAACAAACAAACAAACAAACAAACAAACAAACAAACAAACAAACTCTTCAGCTTTATAATATTAGTATAGATTAGCGCAAGCGCACGTTGTGATGTTAAAACTGTGATAAGATATTTATTGGAATCAAATGATAAAGGGCAACTTTGTTCTAAATGAAATGCTCGTGATGATGAATGTATTTATTTTGATAAGTATAAATACCTGTGTGTATAATACACTTCTAAAAATGATGCGTTATTTTTTTACAAATTTATTAACATAAAAAAGGTTGTAGTAAGTCAACCATAACAGATAGACATATGCTGTCGCGGACTTTATTATAGAACTCTTAATGCTGAACAATCCTGTCATACATGATTTTTGTGTAACTTAAGCGGTTTCCGCAGCGTACGCAGCGGAAGCTCTCAAAAGGAATATCTTTCTCCCGTCTTCGCAACATTTTTCATTGCTGCTGTGGTCTTATGAGTTGTATCTTTATGTTATATAGTCTAAAGCCTTCCTCGATAAATGGACTATTCAACGTAAAAAAGATTTTTCAAATCGGGCCAGTAGTTTCTGAGATTAGCGCGTTCAAACAAACAAACAAACAAACAAACAAACAAACAAACAAACTCTTCAGCTTTATAATATTAGTATAGATTATTTCCACCACCATGTCCATTAAAAAAATAAAATTCATATAAAGAATATTGAATAACAAAGCTAATTTAAAATGTGGTTAATAGTTCTTGTTTATTTTGATGTGCACACACAGTTTCAAACATGAAATGAAACGGTCTGTTCACTCAAAAACTCGCTATTTAGACCGCAGCTGCGGAGGATAATTCAAACTTCAGTCCGAACCTACATCATTCTAGAGCATTCGGAACAACCTGATTATTTAGCGTCAAACAACCAAACCGACTCAAGTTCCAAATGAAAACGAACGACGTTTCAAAGCGTCACAGAGTAACGAGGAACAATTACATGAACCCTGTTTGTCTCGGCCGACTGTAGTTACACACAGGCGGTATAGGTATTACGACGGGCCGCGACTTTATCTAAGTTTCCGCCCGAGCTGCGTTCGCTAGCGATAGAGTGAAAATAGTAGCACAATAAAACAGAGCCTGTGGCAGGGTTGCCAGCCTCGCCAAAACACCAATGGATGCCCGTTCACATGTGACATGAGTGACTGGCTGGCCACCTAACTTCTTCTTTTTCTAAGCGCTGACAGCAAAAACAAAAGCCGTTGTGATTTAATATATTTTGAAAACAACTATGTGATTTCAGCTTATAACATAGTGGTATCAGAGAACAGCTCAGTTATAAAATTACGTTTATCGTAATTTGTTATTACTACTTCTGTCCTCGTATAGGATCAAACCCAGATTTTTGTGATAAAACACGGTCATGAGGTTTCTTTTATATATGCTACCATTAGGCAGGCGGTTCTAAAACAGTACTTTAAAAATACATTGAAAATTCGACTAAACTTTTTTTTTTGTTTTTATAGTGTTTTGTCACTAAACATACTTAAAATTACTACAAATATAAAATGCACTTGAAAAATGCAACTGTGTCAGACGAGGAATTGAACCCCGTGCCTTACGCTATCCGGGCGTATGCCTATGCCACTCGGCAACCGACACATTGGCGAGCCTGTTGAATTTTTGCAAGTTCTTTCTTTAACGCATAAGCTGCCTCATCAATGTTGCGAGATTCCTCGCACAAATATTTTTACAAATATAGTAATTTTCTAGCACATTTTATATTATTCCGACTAACAGTTTAAAATCCACGTCCTATCAACCAAACACATATACCCTCCTTTAGCCGCTTCTAGAACCATAGCCTCCGGAAATCCTTACAAATGGTCACCCTACCCACTGTATCGGCCCAGAGGCCAAGACCCCTTCCTTATCGGAAAACAGTTAAGGGTGATTCATTGCTGGCTCTATTTACCTACTTGATGCAGCCTGCACCTGAATTCGGGAGATTGCATCTTAATCGGAGTGGAATAACGAACATTGGACTCATGGTTAAAGATGACTTCACAAAGCCTTTGTGCTGGTAAGACCCCGTTTACCTTAAGCGTCCACGCCACGTCAAGCCACCGTCAAGTGGAGCGTTCGGGACTTGCATTTTTACTACAAATTTTAATAGTGCAGAATACTCGCAAAACCAAGAAAATAGTGTGCAATGTTAATAAATAATTTGATCCATAGGTAAAAAAATAAAATATGTTTTTAATTTGCTTACATTAAAATACAAAGTAATAAATTACTCCGTCAATATGCACAGCTGATTACGCATTACACCTGCTCGAGCTGTGTGAAATAAATATCCTATCAGGTATTATGGAACAGTAATGTACATATCTACTTACGTCATTTAAAATATATAATATTTAATAGCTTTCTCGTACTTTCGGTATCATATGTCGCTGAACACCTATTTAAAAAAAATCTTTACGCTCCTTCGTCTTCGTTTTGTCTTTTCTTCATTCTTAGATGTTACTTGGATATTAATTTATGATTATGACCCAAAGGTCGGTACAGTAAGCTTGAAAAAGAGCAGATATGCTAGTATTGTATTTGTACGAATTTTTAATAATTTTATCCAATACAAATAATAATAATTTGTCATTTATTGTTATTACTTTTATTTTTTTTTATAGCTCACAGCTCCTGTCACTACGCTATAGTCGAAGTATGGTGACGCATGTATATTGCGACTCACCGTGAACATCACGCATCTCATCCCTTTTCACCGTGGACATCGCGCATGCACATCCCGGCTTATCGTCGAACCACTGGCACTTGCAAGCACACTACGCACAGTCTGCTAAGGTTAACCATCCTGGCTGGCCCTCCAGTACTTCGGAGGGGAGTGATGAAGCGACATCTATGATCAGTCACTGTCACTACATATTATCGCCACACGCTGACTCGGCTCGACGCGACTAGATGATGCTATAGTCAAAGTATGGACACTGAACCGCGATATTAAAGATTTAAAGCGGACTTTACTACATATGATTGAAATTGTGTGTACACTGATCGAAAGAGCCCCGCAGAGTACCAGTATCGTGACATGCCTTGCGCTGACACGGATTATGCTGAACGGGGACCTTTTCGACACCAATGAGCCTAGGTTCATTTTGTTTAATGTTAAATTTTTTGTTGTATTTTCTTCTTATTAAGCTATTGCATAGCTTCTATAGCGGGCCTTGAGCGTTGAGACTGACTCCACAAATTCCGTAATAAAAATAACCTAACACCCCCACTCCGACCGGCACAGCGGTGATACTTTTTAGTTTTTCCATATGTCGATGAATAGCAGGACTTTTATGACTTTTTGAAATATCACGCTTGTCTCTTTAGTTCAGCAACCCGCCTTAAAGTGGTATTATTGGTTGTATCGCCGCGGCGTTAAAAGTTGATAAAAAATGCTATGCATTAGCTTTACCGCGGCAGTCTCCGAGTGCTACACGCCTTTTTTTTATATCTTTAAACTGTGTACTTTGTGTCGAATAAGGTTCATTCATTTCATTTCATACTTGCTTGTCACACTTTTCAAATTCGACTCACTTGTGAATTATAATCAGATTGGTCATAATATTACGACAGTACGAAGTGACAAAAACTGTAATAATAGGTATAAAGGAAAAAACCGCTACAAATAAGCTATGTCAACCCCGATTTAACAGTCCACGTGAACGTGTCCTAAGGGCTTCCAACAGCACGATGCATCTCATCTTTTAGTTTCATGTCGCGAACTTGCTTTGACGTAGGTTCAGTCGCCAGCACATCAGGTTACCCACTTTTGTTGCAAACTAGCCCTTATAACGACTGCATACGATACCGCAGTGTTCACCTTTACGTGGTGTTGTCTGTACTAAGACAAGAATGGAGTCATTTAGTTATATCTCACGACGTGACGCAGATTCTTTTACTCGAATGCGCCAAGGAGGTCTGTTTTAATTCTTCACGATATCGACCACGGTAACAATGACACATTGATTGTGTTTTGTGTACCTAAACTTTTACCTCTCTGACTGTACATGACCTAGATTGGCAGAGGGCGATTTTAGACCCTTTTACACACTGCGACTTGCACCGATGAAGTCGCGATGCAGCATCGATGCAGTCGCAAAATGACAACCTTTACGCACTGCGCTACTTTTAGCATCGATGCAGTCGCGATGCCGAAGCTGGAAATTGTCAAATTATGTACTGAATTTTGGCGACTGCATCCATACTAACGCGCGACTGCATCGATGCTTAAAGTCGCAGTGTGTAAGGGGTCTTAGCTTTGAGTCCATCTTTGTACAACATTAATGTGCAATAAAGCCAAGTATATAAAAAGTAATATCTGTAGGAATATGTTTTTTTTTACTTTGACGACATAATATGTTTAATTGTATGTAATCTTTTTAACTACTAACAAGACTCAAATGCCTTTAAACAATATACATATAAAACGCATCAGTGTTTGCAATGGATAGTTATAAACATTCTATTTTGTATTTTTATCGACTTCAAAAAAAGGAGGAAATCAATTCAATGTGTACTCGTATATAATATGCAGTATCGTTGGAATTTTAAAATATTTGAGATGTTGATCTAAATTTCGTAAGTGTATGTATTAAATATACATATATTTGTATGTTTGTCCACGGATTTCCCAAAAACGACAAGTCATAGCAAGATGATGCTTTTTTAATTCAATCAGGTAAATTTCAACTTAGGGTTCAGTGAAAATTCCATTAAAATCGGTCCAGTGGTTTTTGAGATATGGGTAAAAAATAGTAGGTAATATCTAAACGTGCATTTATTCTTTTGGAGTCGATCGATTTTTTTTTGTTTTTCTTAAATAGAAGACAAGTGCGTTATTTGCAGCTTTTTAGTCAGTTTATTGAGGTCGTTTTAATTTGTTTAATTATTTTATATAAAGTCCATGGGAAATAGTTAACCCTCATGTTTGCAGTGCCCCTGCTGGGCATCACGTATCATCTATTTATACCTTATTACACCATACCTAACTTATGACTGGCAATAAATTAATCTGAATTTGAGCCATGAAGTCTTGGTAAGCTCGCCCCATCGACACTACCTCTGTCTATGCCACGTCTGGACTACATAGGTCGGGAGATAAAATCAAATTTCACTACTATGATTGCTTACCAGTCACCTGGGGTCAGGATGTTTCGCTTTTCCAAGTCAACTTTGACGTCCTCCGTGGTGTAGTGGCTAGGTACGCTGGGTTTTAAGGCGTCGCTGCTCCGAAGTTTTGGGTTCTTTTCCGGTCGGTTCAATATATAATCATTGAACCGACCGGAAAAAAAAGAAACACAAGTGCATTGGCTAGGGTCTTGTGTCCAACAATGAAACACTAACAATTATTAAAAATAGAACATACTTTTTGTTATTATTGATAGAGGGCTTTGTTTTAGAGGTATATTGACAACTTTATTGGGCATCGGATGCCATCACCAGTTTTATTTATTAATTACTAATTATTCAACAAAAATAAGTACCTAAAAATGGGAAATATTTTACTGTGTCCATAGTGGTATACAAAATGGAACATCATAAATTCAACAATGAAACGGTAATATTTTATGTTTAGTGGTAAACCAACAGAAGTAAGGTGAACCAAAAAATATGAAGTTTAATAATAAAAAACGGTATTCATAAAGATGAAATAAGAAACCAAAAATTTACGCACGGGCGGGACTTGAACCAGCACTTTCTGACTAATCGGACCAAACGCTCTACCAATTGAGCTACCGTGCTGTCTGCCACAAATTTCGCAGGGTCCGTCTCAGTCTTAGAAATTTGAAAAATAAACTTTGGGAAACTATTATACAAAATTGCTAATTTCATGGCACTCGTCAAAACCCTTTGTAGCCTAGGTTTCGATCTATCGTTTCTTTGACACTTCGTATTAAGGAACGATTATCATCTCGTAGAGACTTCCATACTCGTCTGCTGTAGTTTTCAGCATTAACGGAGGTCTGCAGTACAATCGATCGACGCTCTGCCATGAGGACGAGAGTGTGGGCCGAGAGTTATTGAGGTATATTTCTATGATCAAGCCTAAAAAACTTAGACCCCAACGTTTGGACAGTTTCCACAAACCCGTTGTTGATATTGTCCGCTGACACGCAGTCATCTAGGCAATCAAAGCGGCTTGAAAACTCGATTAGAAAGGTCTCCGGATTTTGGATATGGGCACGAGTAGTTTGGAGCGTGGACTTTATCAGGCGGGACCTTTCCAATTTGATATTTTTATTCAATGTGCCTTAAAAAAAACAGTGCTCGCTGCCGGTTTTCACACTGTTGATTGCGGAGACATCACTAAATACCGTCTCTTGGTGGTCATGGTGAAGTCTATTTCATTTCTCGTGAAGCCATCGGAACTCAACCAGGTCTACTCTCAACTCATCTTCGCCTCGCTTGCCGAGTTTCGCGTTGAAGTCCCCAATAACAACAGTAAACTAGGGTTACTACTGCTACTCCTCATATATTTCCTCTAACTTTTCATCCGGGTGTTTGAGGTCGGTGTATATACCTGTATGACCTTCAGCGAATACCTTTTGGATATTCTAAGCATAAGGTATATCACCATGCTCGAGACACTCTCGATGGTTATCATGTTGTTTACGAGGGACCTGTGGACGAAAACCCGACGCCAGCTAGTGACTTTTGTTGGTTGCCCTCCCGGTAGAAGATTAGGTTGCTGGACTTCAGAGATATCGCGTCCTCGCCCACTCTTCAGACTTCAGAGAATCCCACTAATTACTAGTGTAACCTACTTAATTCTTCCTCCAGTTCAAGCAGCTTCTTGTCTCTCCTCAGTGTGCACGCGTTATAGGTTACCAGGGCCAGTTGTCATTGAGGGTAGAAGCGCGATCGCTTCCGGGGATTTTTATCACCCCCTGTCCCGCCATTACCGTGGCTGCTACCGAAATCAGGAATAGCGGGGCTGTTGGAGACTAGGGGCCTGGGTTTCCTGTGTCGTACCATAATTTTTGGGGAGGCGTTGATGCCAATCGTCACGCTTGGCAGGCGGGTTGGCGAGCGCGGATGCGCAGCCTTTTATAGCTGTGACGCTGCTGCTCGTCACAGCGCCTTTTATTGGATGGTTATACCGCCATCTGACGGTCGCTAGACCCTCGTCTGTTGAACTATGACGCATCACGTGAAGGTGAGGTAGGCTTGGAGCTTTGGGTCTTGGTTAGGCTCCCTTACGTCCCGTTGCGTTGTAAAGTACCTACTGATGTTATATGATGTAGCACGATGAAACGAGGTAGTACACAATGAAACACTGTTTTATTGTGTCTATACTGCAACTGTTCCATTGTTGATTACCTCAGGTTTCTTTTATTAACTTCAATTTTTTTCCACAAAATTAAAAAAAAAACTAGTGCACATTAATCTTAAAGATAATATGGTAAGCAATCATAGATAATACGAAATAACCAACCCAAATTGAATGAAAAATGAACAATTATAGCAGAAAATACTTTCTTTTTTGAAAAAAACCCACCCACGCGTTGCCGATGCAAACTGGGGAAGGGGGTTCTCGAGATCGTCCTTATGCCCTATATTGCAACGTCGAATTTTATAAATATCACAAAGTTACATTGTGTACCACTGTTTCATTATTGGACATCTGACCCTACTTAGTTTAGAATCAGAGCAATGTATGTGATAAAAATATGTATCTTTCACTCAAACGTTGTTTAACGATTGGTCAACCTCTTGATCTCTAGCTTCATGCATAAATCATGATCGTTTCGTCACTATCATATTTTAAAGGCTTGTTATTACCTTTAAAAGAATGAACAGGATTCTACTGGGTGAGCCCACCTCATCGTCGTTCCTGTCTATGCCTCGTCTGGTATAGTCTAAAGCAGTCTTTCCCAAAGTGGGCTATAACGCCCCCTTGTGGGCGCTGCAGGTCTCAAGGGGGGCGATAAGAGACCCAGAAAGAAAATGTTTTTTTTTTGCTAGGAGCTTTATTTAGCTAGGAGGCCTCTTAAACAACGACTGCAAGAGCTCTCGACTCTCAACAACAACTTGTGAACATCAACTAATATGAATTAAAAGATTGCTCAAACTCGGTTCTATATTTCTCTCCGCGTAGTTCATATATCTGTCCTATTTTATTGAATATAGAAAAAATGAAAATCATGTCAATCGGTCGCTCCGTTTCGTAATGAAAGTAGACACAAACAAACAAATAAAAAGGCAACAGACACACTTTCGCATTTTAATAGTTATTAGTACTCGTAGATATCCATCATGTTTTAACAAGTTTTTGTTAAATAACCCGAACTGTGCATTCCTGTATCAGTTGGCTGGTTCATTGAATACTTGTTCGGACTTGTTGAGTACGATTGAACGTCGAATGAGATACGAGTTTATGCATGTTTGTTTTATTCCTGTCGGTGCGCGCTACTTATGCATTCCTATATAAACAATGTAATATTTATTTTATTTTCATTTGTGGTTTCGCGCGCAATAGATGAGCAGTACTTACGCCTCCTCTACACTACTCGCGAAGTTGAACGTATTTCTCAAAGCAAAACAATGTCGGAAGTAAAAAAGAATAGACGGCAATACTGTGCGGAATATATTAAATTCGGATTTATTGAAAATCCCACAAACCCATCGTCGCCTTTGTGTCTTCTATGTCTAAAAACATTTTTGAATGAGGCAATGAAGCCTTTAAGGCTGCAAGATCATTTGAATAAAATGCATCCAGATAAGAAAGACAAGAATTTAGCATATTTTCAAGACCTAGAGAAGAAGCATAATACTCAGCCAAGTGTAGCAAAACTATTTTCGGCGGCTGCTAAGCAAGATGACGACGGACTTCGAGCTTCGTACAATATCTCTTTGTTAATTGCTCAAAAAGGCTAACCACATAACATCGGAGAAGAGTTAATATTGCCAGCAATAAATGAAGTAATAACTACTGTGCTTCATAAACCGGCCGCAGATATTATCCGAAAAATTCCTTTGAGTAATAATTCTGTGCAAAGACGATTTGATAAAATGGCTGAAAACATTGAAGAATCATTGTGCGATCAAGTCAAGTCAATTCTCAATTCAGCTCGATGAGTCCACTTTACCAACTAATGAAGCATTGTTGTTGTCTTACGTGAGGTTTATTAAAGACGACAAAATATGTGAAGAACTATTATTTGCTAGAAATTTAGAGACCGATACAAAAGGGGAAACCATATTCAATACATTGGAAAAGTTTTGTGATGAGAACGAGATTCCTTTGAAAAATATTATTTCAGTTGCTACAGATGGCGCTCCGGCTATGACAGGGTGCCATAAAGGCTTCATAGCGTACTTAAAAAATAAAATTCCAGATGTCCTTGGTGTACATTGCGTTATTCATAGACAACATTTAGTTGCTAGAAACTTAAGTGAAAAACTATTTCAATCACTGTAATATGTTATCAAAGCAGTCAATAAAATCCGCAACAGCTCTTTGAATGATAGATTATTTCATCAGCTTTGTGTTACTAATGACGAGGATTTCAACCGTTTGTTGTTTCATACTGAAGTTCGTTGGCTATCAAGAGGCAATTGTCTGACTCAATTTTACAACCTGTTTGACTCTGTTATAGAGTTCTTGAAAACTAAAGATACAGAATTGCACGACAAGCTCATAACATCAAAGAATGATATAGCTTACATGACAGACCTGTATAAATTGTTCAACGACATAAATCTCCAACAGCAAGGCGATAAACGAAATTTAATTAAAACAAAAAACGTCGCTGCTTTCGCAGCCAAACTGCTTCTACACAAAAAGAATCTGGGCAGACGTGAGTTTCACAATTTTCCAAATTTATCAGTATCATGCAGTAACGACGAATTGTTTGCCTACTGCCAACATTTGGAAAACCTCCACTTGACTTCACCGGAAGATACCAGGACATTTTTAACTTGGAAATACCAGACTGGGTGTTGGATCCGGTTTCAAATGTCAACACAGCAATGTCACCTCAGCTGGAAGAAGAACTTATAGAATTGACAACAAACGAGGAAATAAAAATCAAGTTCAAAAATGGTTACCAAGAATTTTGGCTATAAAACCGATCCCGCAATTGTACCCTGGATTCTGGTCAATCGTTCAACGATTCTTGATAGAATTCCCATCGTCATATTTGTGTGAACGTGGATTTAGTGCTGTGACAACACTGCTTACTAAAAAGAAAAATCGTTTGCTTGTTACCGAACGTGGCGACTTGAGACTGTTCTTGAGTAAATTGGAACCTGATATCAACAAACTTATAAAACAGCATCAGATTCATCCTTCACATTAGTTTTTATATAAGGATTGATTATTTTAGTTATATTTTTAATAAAAGATACTCTGTTTTAATACTATAAAGTTGCGTTTCAATAATCATTCTTATTGGCAGGTGGTGCCCGTAAGAGTTAACTTGAGACCTAAGCGCCGTTGTATGTTACCTACTGCGCTCAGGTTTCAAGTTGCGGGTTATAGTAAAAGTTTCGTTTAGAATTCTCCGTTAATATACGTATAGGTCACAATAATTAATTAATTTAATTTGAAGTTATAGTGGTTTTTAAATAGGTGAAAAAATGGGGGTGCTAAAAAAATATTTATTCTCAAAGTGGGCAGTAGACAAAATAAGTTTAGGAACCACTGGTCTAGAGACAAGAGGAAGCCCATATAAAAAAAAACAACACCTGTTCGAAGACACTCATTTGTGATTGATTACAAACGAGCTGAGGTGGAATTGTGTAAAGCAATCGTATTCAATTGACAGTTCATAACGTACGATATGATCTGTCAAACGCTTTGTTCTGTGCCGTTTGACAGATTATACCGTAAGTTTTGAACTGTCAAATGAATACGATTGCTTTACACAATTCCACCTCAGGTCCAGTCGCTAGCACATTGTGCTATACACTTTTGTTGAAAACTAACCCTTATAACAATTGCCTAAGATACCAGTATTCAACTTGACATGTTGTTGTCCATATCCCCAACGACGGAATTTAATAGAAAAGCCTTGTTTAACAGAATACCGTGTCTTGGAAAATCTCAAACTTCGGTAAAATATTTACCAAAATTGATTCGATTTTTTGAAACACTTCAAAACGTCTGAAATCTATTCGTAATTAGAAACATATACCGTTGAAAGCTTAAGTTTCAAAAGTTTCAATGGAATATTTGAGAAAATGCACAATATTGGTATCACTTTATTGATGGAAATAATTTATGAAATTCAAAGCTTACAGCCTCTTGTATTTGTCTGTAAAAGCCCTTAAATAAACCCGAAGTTTCTTCGTCTTTTGATGGTTTTGAAGATTATGTTTTCAATATCATTAAGTTATTTCAATTTTATTTGCTGTGATATTATTTTGCTATAATTATTTTAATGCCTCTTAACTTTGGGCATTTGTGATTATTTCGGAATCTTATCAATAGACACAGACTTTGTTTTATGCTCAAATCCGAAAAATAATCATTTACGTTTTCGGTACCTACTTTATACACTTAGTTTCTTATTTAATTAGCGTATTATGACATCTGCAAAGTAAACTACGGCTACGTCTGTAATGTGTCCCACTAACACTCAATAAAACATAGACCCAGTTTTAAAAGTACTTATCATAAAAAATATTGTAAGTAATAGTAGATTATTCACTAATGAAGTACCTAATGTCTGACGGCTCGGGCGCCATCTTGAGTCACGAGCGAAACAAAACAATTATATTTTTGACTAGAAAGGTATACTAGTTTTAATTCCGAGCGTCAGCGACGGAGGTAATAGTAAATCCTAAGTGTAGCGAGGCTGGCCCAAGACGAAGACAACTTTGTGAGTACTCTGCTTTTCGCTTATCTTTGCAAGGCAATTTATAACATTATCTACTAAGTTCATACTTATATTCATTTGAACGCACGCAATGCGCTGCATAAAATCGCCAGTTACCATTCATAAATAAATACGACTCAGTTTAGTAAGTATTATGATCCGAGGGAAACTGCCCGCCCACCCTTTTTCCAAACGTAGTGATTATTTGCTCAGTGGATAACAAATCAAAAATATGTCACGTAACATTTTCTACTTAACGAACCTTTTCCTTACCATAATAAATAACATTCACAAAAAACATTAATTTTGATAATGAGACTAAATAATAATAATAACAACCTATGTTAAATATTTTCAAAATAATGACTTTTTTTTAATGTTCCGAGAAATAATGGTGATGAAATAAGGTGTCATACAGCCAAATCACTAAGTATTTACTAACTTTTTTTCTTTTTTCTCTTAGAGGCGGGGCGTGGCCATCTCGATTTTCGAATAATGACCTTGAGATGGTCAACGTCTTGATTAGACGTTTATTTTTCCGAATTAGACTAGATAATTCTAGATATATTCACGATTACAACATTATAATTGACAAGAATTTACTTTTGAGATTTAAGAAAATATAAACTAATGAAACAATAGATTTACAATAGTAAATTAGAAATTCAACTTAGTTAATCAATATAGAATCTAATCAAGTTAAGACTTGAGAGATAGCTTTATTAATTAAACATTCTTGTGGTTTAAATCCGCAATATACATTTACTGGTGTAATAAAGAAACAAACGAGATATTCTTGATAGACGAGAGTCAAATAACGAGAGTGCAGCCGAAAGAGATCCAGAGTGCAGTATGTCAAAAGTGGGTATTTAAATTAAGTTGGTAGGGAGCTCATAATAATGAATTTCAAGGACAATGCAGTTTAATCTATCTATTTATAAATGTTATGAATTTATATATATATATATATATATATATTACAATTATATTAACAATTAACTAAAAAGATTTAAACTAACTAATACAAAACTTAACTAATATGTACAAAGTGTAAACAAAATAAAATGAAACTAAAAATAAACTAACCTAACCCCGAATCACATCGGTGAAACTTGTACCAAGAAGGCTGGCAGCATTACCCCGTTGAATAGCCATACTTATGCATTGGCCAAGGTAGCTGCCAGCCCTATTGTCACCAGTAACACTAATTAAACGAGTGGACAACTCGGCGAACAGTTTTTTTGCCTCAGGGCCCCAGGGACCCAAAGTCTCAACTCCAAAAGGAGCAAAACGGTAACAACTGTCCAGGGAAGAGTATTTTCTTTTTTTAAAAGACTCCGCCATGGCAGCCGCTGCACCTGCACCTCTGGAGGTTGAGCAGACGTGAGAAGGAGCCAGAGTGTCTACACAGGTTGCATCCCAGACCAGAGCACGACCATTACTCCAAGGGATGATAGTCATCCCATCAGGTCTTCTACCATCGTCCCGGCAAATTCCCAAGGGTTCTAAAACAGCCGGAACTCTAGCAGAAGTAAAAGCCCTATGGAGAATGTCGTTGAGATTAGCATGGCGAGGAATGCGACCTGCGCTTTGAACACATCATAGACCGTGTAAGCCGAGATTGTCCACAACAGTACCACAGCGGCAGTAGTGGGGATGTGTGATTCGGGTACCTAATCGCAGGCATGAAATTAAACATAGGGAAGTATTGTCTAAAACGGAACCAATGTTGGAAGAAGGTTGCATGTGTAGCCATAACCCAGACTCTCTTTCAGCCACAGCGATGAGACGAGCACGCTCTGTCACACTAGAGCTCGAATCAAGCAAAGAGTCGTATACCTGCTTACAAAGCGGCTCGTCCCATTGTCTCTGAGATTTTATTGAAATAGGTGGTTCAGAGGAACAAACATTCCCCCAAGCATTTCTCGCTTCTGCCAAGCACGCAACCTCAGCATCGCGAAGCGACGAATTTAAAATTTGACGGAAGAGGTCAATCGTGCTATAGGCAGAAGAGAGAAAAGCAGGGAGCGAAACACTGGAAATTTTGCGAGTGCCTAACCCTCCAAAGCTGATAGGAAGAGAAGCCTGAGACCAGGCTCGCTCGTCTAAAGGGCAATTTAAGATTTGGCACAGTAAATTTTGAATAGAATTATCCAGAAGTTTTAAGTTATTGCTGAACTTCCACATAGGGGAGCAGCGTAAATAATATGTAAATTTTGGATCAAATGTGCAGTATCTAATAAGAGTTAAGGCCATGTGGGAGTTAATACTCAATAGTTTATTGAAAGAATTTTGAAATTTAGAATTTTTATCCTAAATAAAATCTAGGATACCTTCATCGAAGATGGGAGCACCAAGAAGGCGAAGAGATTTTTTAGTTTGTATAATGAAGTTCGGTGCCAAAAACGAAAATTTGGAAATTATATCGTGTTTTGATTCTTGGCGAACGTGGTCAGAGATGAATAACTCACATTTTGAAAAATTTAAATCTAAACCAATTTCCTTAAAATTTCGAATCAATGAGGACAAATCGTCGTAAACAGACGAGACTGGGCCAGCCATGGTTCCATCGTCCAGATACCAAAGATTTCATTTAGAATTTAGAGAGGATATGATAGGATGAATAGCTAAACTAAAAAGAGCTCCGAGAGGATCGCCTTGATGGCAGCCGACTGACGAAAGTAAAAGATTTTTTTTGTAGACTAATTTAGACGGTTTTCCATAACATTGCCAAACATATTTGTATATAGGTAGTGATAACTTTTTTACCTGAGTCAGCAGAGCTCCTCTGTCGACTGAATTGAAAGCATTTTTAACATCCACTTTCAAAAGCACTTCTCCACCATTATTAAACAGAAATGTTCGCACTGAGTGAACGGTTGCTTCGCATCCACCCCTTGTACCAAAACCGAGCTGTAGTGGCTGAAAACATTGAGGCAACGACGGAATCAGCAGGCGGACACAAATTTTAGAAGCTAAGCGACGTAATGCAGAACCGATTGCGATTGGTCGGATGCCACCATCTTTTTTTTTTAAGCTATTAAATTTGCACCATATAAAATGTCCGTGATTCCATCGAAGACACAACCAGAAAGCATCAGGTTAATAAGAGAAGTCAAATTATTCAGAAGTTGACATGAGGCAATACCTGTGTCAACTGTCAGAAGATCTTTTAAATGTTGCGGTGTAAGACCATCTAGACCTCCGGCAGAACCATTTTTAAAAGAAAATACGGCAGACTGTATATCTTTACAATTAGTGGTAGGAAACGGGTCAGAAACTGAAGGAGCATCAGGAAAGTGAAGCGAAGCAGGTGAAAGTGGATGTTTTGAAGAAAGAGCGGAGAGAGTATCTGGGTTATCTGGAGCAAAAACATCACTTGAAAATAAAAGTTGGGCGGCGCCCTTAATGTCGCCATCGTTGATTTTACCTTCAACTCTTTGGAAGCAACTCTGATTAGATAGCTTCTTAGGTGATCGTGTAGTTGAAGCAGGAAAGGTGAAGAGGGTGGAATTTAAACAGTTATTTTTAATTTTTTGGGATAGGGAAGTTTCGTTTAACTCATGTCTGCGATCAATAAACAAAATACGGTATGCAAATGTGAGCAACTGTTCCCAGCTGCTAAAGTCGTTTTTGTTTAGTACCTGAGAAATGCACTGTGAGAGCGCCCGAGATACCGCCGGACGAGCACCACGAGGAATCCTTTTTACAAGCGGGCGGCTGGCTTTTAAAGCACTCAGTTTCTCCCACAGTGGCAAATCTGAGGACGGTGACGAAGGGGTATTATTAGGCACATTGTCTGTAGAAGCTACTGCTGGAGCATCTTTGTGGCAACGGCTACGATGAATACTCAGGCCTCTGGAGCCTTTAAAAAAGCGAGGCTGGGAACAGAGCTCACAAAGAACTAAACATTGTAAACTCATTAAAAATTAAATAACAAATACCTAAACTAATAAATAACAAAAACTTACACAAATATACACAAAACAAACACAATTATTTACAAAATAAATAAATGTCATAACACAGCACAAAACAACGCAGCGGAAGGGCGTTGCTAGGCGACAATAAAATCACGCCATTTCATTGGCTAGCAGCATGGATTTTACTTGACATGCAGCAGAGATGACAGTGTCTTATTGGGCAGCATGCGCTTGCTAAGGTAGGCAACCGTTGCTAAGGTTATGGCGCCCTTAGCAACCAGAAATATGTGTCATGTCCGATCAGCTGATTTAAAATCACAACAAACAGTATTGTGTCAATTATGAAGACCTATATATATATATATACAGTACTTAGGTATAAGCTAGTCCTGCTTGTTTAATGAGCTCCAAACTGATCCTGAGGTCTCAAAGATCACAACGAGCATAAGCGCCTCAACAGAGTACAAGTATATCTGGATTGAAGAGAGGAAAACTTTATGTTACGTGTTCCATTCCAGCTCGGTTTATATTTGCCGAATAACGTGAAAAAATAAGCTGCATTGTGAGATGGATACGAGAAACTCTTATATTATACAGTTTTCTAATAAAACTGCCAATAAAGTGAAATTCACCCGAACATCTGACGGGTGTACAGCTTCTCTGAACCACCAGTTGAAATTGCTTGCTATGAGCTCGGGCTGTTTATTAATTTGGAGTTGCGCAGTTATAAAAAGCGTTGGAAAAGTTTGATTTTATGGATATGACTCGTAAAAAATATCACAATAATTTTGCCAGTTTTTAAATTTTAAAGATCGGTTTTGAATTTTATAAATGTAACTAGGATAATGATATGATTCGGAGATTCTATTGGTCGTTATCTACCCATGCTTACATTTCTTACAACTGTTTGTTTAGTTTATTAACATAATTCAGAATATCAACCTTTAAATTAATTACTTTTTCGAATCCCTCCTGTGTGGATTGCAACTGATTTTAATCCACAATTTTAATCAAAATTCCGTCAGTGACAGTAGTCGTGCAAGGCTCTTGGCGGTTTCCTGCAAAGATTCAGGTCACTGGCTTCATGCTTTACCGTCGAGAAATTTAGGCACTCTTTTCGATAGTGAGTCTTTCCGGGTGTGTGTGGGCCTCCGCCTTGGTACCCCTATTATATGTGAAATTTTTACGTGTCCCTGTGGCAAGGAGGTTGACAAATTTGGTCTCCACTGCCTTTGTTGCCAGCAAAGCGCTGGGCGTCTCGCCCGTCACGCTACCCTTAATGACGCCATCCGAAGAGCTCTTGCCACCATTAATGTTCCTTCCACGTTGGAACCACGTGGTTTGGTCCGTGACGATGGCAAGAGACCCGATGGCGTCACGCTTATTCCCTGGGAACGGCGTCGGGCCTTAGTTTGGGATGCAACTTGTGTTGATACTTTGGCCCCCTCCCATCTCAGAGAATCAGCCCTTAAAGCTGGAACGGCAGCGGAGTTGGCTGAAAACGCCAAGCGTCGCAAGTACGTCTCACTTGCAAGTGATTATGTGTTTGCGCCGTTTGGCGTTGAAACATTTGGGCCGTGGGGACCCTCTGCTAAATTGCTATTTAGAAAAATTTCGCCAAAATTAAATTCTGTGTCGGCCAATAATAAAGCTGGCTGGTCCCTAGCTCAAAGGATCAGCATAGCTATACAACGCGGCAACGCAGCCAGCATCATAGCCTCCTTGCCGCAAGGAAATGGTTTTGTTTTTGAATAGGTATATTTTAAGTTATTTTTTTATGTAGCATGTCTTAGCTTTAATTTTAACAATGGTATCTTATTTAGAAGTTATTATTTTATTTATTTATTTAATAACATCCACAATTGGAGGTTAATCAATACATATCATACGCCCTCTTGACGCGAGTGATACAAAAATAGAGCCTGAGGTCTTTCGCGGCTAAACACCTTAAGAGTCAAAATCGATTGCACCTCGCGTCAAATTTTGCTTGAAGTTACGCCGTGATTGTGTCGTATGTGCAATCGATTTTTGTTGTAAAGTGGTGAAAGAGTCCAAGACTCCTCAATCGTACATTACATGTAAGTACCTATCTTAGTATAGGTAATACCATGCCTGTAAATCCTTTTCAAAAACGAACCCTTTACAAAAGCTATTTCTTAAACCACCGTAGTAACATGCGATGCTAATGCCACTCCCGTGTAGCAGCAAAACGTCAAGCAAATAGAATATCAAGAGGAAAAGCAGTTAGCGTCCCGCCAACTCAAGGACATATCCTGCTTTATTTTACCTTGAACCTTGGCCGCGATCTATAGGCACACGAACACACAACCCCATATGCAGCTGGTCTCCGACCTTTGGTTTGGCCAAACCAATAAACTATCACAAACAAATACAAACAAATAAACCATGGTATAAGTACACAAGTTGTACAAGAAAAGATCTAATCCACGGATAAGCCAAAATACGCTTCGCAGCGAAAGGAGACCAGGTCTGTTTCCCCGATAACCTGACTACAGGGCCAAACACTGGCGAAGGATACTCACATTAGTGCTAACGAGTAGATTGGGCTCGGGTAAGAGCGCTCGTCCACCCAAGACGAAGCCTTCACAAACACTCTTGTTACAATTTATTATCATACAAGCAATTATAATCAACAAGACTTAGCCAAGCAAAGGGCGTTAAGCTTTCATTATTGATCCTTAATAACACAATTAGACTCAAATTATGAGACAACAATAGAGTGGTTGAGGGGTGGAGTCATGGGGCTGTATAACGGAGTGTTTCACATAACTTCTACTTTATCGGTATTTCACTCAAGAATACTATCCATTTCCTAAATTCAAAATATTGAATTTGCAATGTCCTTTTCTTTCAGAACGAAATTTAGAAATTCCTTCAAAATTACTTCAATCACATATAAACAAATAGACGATCACCAACAACATTAGACAATCACAAGCCATAGCGTACATAGGACTCAGCCTACATAAATTACTTAGAGGTATTAGTTTAGTTGAGGTAGGACTGTACCATCACAACTTTAATAGATTTAATCTCATCCATTTTAATTTTATTGGGACGAATTCCTTCAGCTGAAATCTCATATCCTAACACTGTTACTTGTTCAAACCCAAACTTACACTTTGTTGGTTTTTAAATTCACCTGTTTAATTCTTTCTAGAACCTGTTGTAATGCATTATAAAACTCGTTAAACGTAGAACCATAAACTAAGATATTATCAATGTAAACAATTGCATTCTTATATTTGAGGCCTGCTAAAATTTTATCCATTGTTCTTTGAAAAATTGCACCACTAGTCTTCAAACCAAAAGGTAAAACGTTAAATTCATATAAGCCTGACGGTGTTACAAAAGATGTTTTATGTTTATCAGTTTCATTTAAAGCGAGTTGCCAGTATCCTGAATTTAAATCTAAATCTGCAAAATATTTAGCATTGGAAAAATAAAGAATTATGTCATCAATAATTGGTAACGGATAACTATCACAAATAACCTTTTTATTAAGAACTCTATAATCAACATAAAATCTCCAAGAATCATCAGGTTTCTTTACTAAAACAACTGGTGATGCATAAGCACTATTAGATTCTCGAATAATATTCTGCTTAAGCATTTGTTCGACTTGATCTCTAATAATCCTATGTTGTTCATATGACACTCTGTATGGTGGTCTGTGAACTGGGTTCTCGTCAACAGTTTTAATCTCAACTTCCATTAAATTACAACAACCTAATTGTTCGGATGAAAAAGCAAAGTTTTGTTAATATTCATATAATACATCATTTAAAAGTTCTTTATGTTGCTTTGAAAGATTGACATTAATGTCAAATTTTATTTCATTAAGCTCATAGCAGTGAAATAATGTTTCATTATTAGCAAATTCACAAAAATAAATATAGTCTTGTTTTGTCAAAGGGACAGATCCTACCTGTTGAATCTCATTAATCAATTCTAAAGACCATGATTCGTCATGAGAATCTTTACAACAAAATGGCGCTTTGCATTTACCTAAATCTAAAATTAATAATAGCAGAGTTATCATTTAAAAAGTCCTGCCCTAAAATAATATTAGTGGCTAGTTTATGTACAACTAAAAAATTAATAACAAATAAATTAGACTGTATTTTACAACTTATACTTGCTTTCCCAGAAATGTTTAACAAGTTTCCATCTACACCTCGGAGTAACAAGTTATCTTTATTCAGTAAAGGGTTAACATTTAGTTTTTTACAAAAATCTAATGAAATTGCAGACACAGAAGCATCGGTATCTATAAGTCCTGACACTTCGATGTCATTAATAACCATCTTCAAACTTGGGAAAGAATCTTACGTCTTCTCTGGACCTTGAGAACTTTCCGTTGTAAATAAATCTTCATGTTGTAACAGGTTACTTCTTAAATTATATCTCGTTTGGTTTGAGTTCCGATTGAATTGTCCTCTCATAACCAGGGGGTCAGAGTGCTGTTGTCCTCTTGTAATGGGAGACTCGGAGTGTTGTTGACCTCTTGTAGTGGGAGGGTCAGAGTACCGTTGACCTCTTGTAGTGGGAGGGTCAGAGTCTTGTTGACCTCTTGTATTGGGAGAGTTGGAGGGTGATCTCCACTCTTGTTGAGTCGCTCTGAACGTAGAATTACCAAATGGTGGTCTTGTAGGTTGATAAGATGGCGATGTACGAGGCGTTTCGAATAATTCGCGAGACATAGGGTAATCCCCAGCCGATTGAGTATTATTTAGTGAACCAGTCAACTTATTAGGTAGATTGACTATCAAGTCATGATTTTTGTTAAGTAACTGCTCAGACTGCATAAGAGCAATTTTTAAATCTTTTATGGACGTAAAAATGTGGAAGCTGAGTTTATTTTTGTGGAAATTCGATAGGCTACGTAAGAATTGGTTAATAATGGTTTTATCTTCTACTATGTCAGCCTTTGAGGCTAATTCCTCCAGTCTATAGAGGTAATCTAAAATAGGTTCGCCATTATTCTGTCTGGTATTACAAAAATTCGCGATATGGTCTTCTCCGTCAGAAAACTCGGACACAAATTTGGCCTTGATTTCCGTAAAATTTAATGAACATTTATTTGTTATTCTCCTATAAAATGAAAGAGCAGCGCCAGACAAATAAGCTGCGATTATTTTAGTTTTCGTTTCCTCAGGCCAACCATTGATGGCAGCAATAGTTTCAAATTGTAAAAAAAGTCATTAACATGGCCCGAATAGCCGTTGAAAAGAGTAGCCATTTTGGCAGTTAGTGTTACAAATTTACTTATCTTTGAATTCCAGGTGTTCGTTGTAGTGATTTCTTTCCCTCTTTCTCGTGTCCGTATTTGGGCCTTTATTTGTTACCTTTCTTGTTCTATTTCAGCATTCTTTATATAATATTGAATTTTCTTTTTCTGAAATCAAAAATAGGTGTATATCGGGTCGGGTGGCGCCTCCACTGTAGGAATGCGTAGCGTCGCTGTAATCTATGATAATTTTCTATTTAAATAAATGAATAATAAAACTATTTAAACTGATTGATTCTCTATTCTGATATCTTCTTAATCAATACTAATAAATGTTTCACAAGATTCTTGAATTATAATGATATACCCGAAGGTTTGACTGACAATTGATATGACCGATATGACTGATATGACAAACGTCTATTAATATTTATTTTTTTACATTTGAAATACGAAGAGTTGAACGAACGAGACGTAGAGGTTTTACGCGTAGCTTGAAACCTCTACAGTACCAGTAAATATTGAATACGTATGAGTGGTGAACCGTTGGGTTCAAGTGTTACACTGGATACCAATCCGCAGATAGCCTGCGGTCTGCGGTACAAAACCACGCGGCTGCTAATTTGGTATAATTGAATTTCGATGGGTTTATTAATGTACTGTTACTGTTTTTAAGCAGCATTAAGCAATACGATGTGTCAAATAGTTTACATAAAAAATATATTGTGTGAGGGAGAAGATAGGTGAAACAATAGTTACGGGCACATCCTAAATATACACAAGTGCAAGACCACAGGGAAAATATCAAGAAGTTACTAAACACCTAGTATTTGTATAAATTGCACTTGTGAAAAGCAACTTTGGCTGTGTGACAGACGAGATTTAAAAACCCGTGTCAAACGCTATCCGGGAGTATGCCTATACCACTCGGTCATACCGTGACTCGGCCACCGTCACAGTAGCAAGCCTGTTGAATTTTGCAAGCGCTTACTTTAACGCGTAGGCGGCGTGACGTCATCAATGTTACGAGATTGCTCTCACAATATTTATTATTATAAACTAGTATGTTATTATAACTTGATAGATATTATCAAATGTTTATATCATACATGAGCTAGAAGAGTGTGTGCGTATTTTTTTGAAATAAAATAGCAGTTCAAGATAACGAGCAGTGTATTTTCTTAGCGAAAATGAATAGACACATGTTAAACGTTGATCAAAGACAATCACAATTATTTATTAAGTGAGGTTTGAACTATTTAATGAAATTATTATGTTTTCAAAAAAAACTTCTAGTTTTACAAAATTATCACATGACCTGTAAAGAGAAATATTGTATTAGTTATCTGCATGCGGTGTATGTGTAACAACGCCAACATAATATTTTTAGTCTGTACTCGACTTCCTTGTAAGAAGGTTGTGTGTCAGTTTTGCATTAAAAAAAGTTTTGATTCGGCGTTGTTTAGTACTTTCTTAAAAAACTAACTTAAAATCTACCTATTCAAAAACGAAACCATTTCTTTGCGGCATGGAGGCTATGATGCTGGCTGCGTTGTCGCGTTGGATAGCTATGCTAATCCTTTGAGCTAGGAACCAGTCAGCTTTATTATTGGCTGGTACAGAATTTAATTTTGGCGCAATTTTTCTAAACAGCAATTTAGCAGAGGTTCCCCACGGCCCAAATGTTTCAACGCCAAACGGCGCAAACACATAATCACTTGCAAGTGAGACCTACTTGCGACGCTTGGCGTTTTCAGCCAACTCCGCTGCTGCTCCAGCTTTAAAGGGCTGATTCTCTGAGATGGGAGGGGGCCAAAGTATCGACACAAGTTGCAACCCAAACTAAGGCCGTTCCCAAGGAATAAGCGTGAGGCCATCGGGTCTCTTACCATCGTCACGGATCAAACCACGTGGTTCCAACGTGGCAGGAACATTAATGGTGGCAAGAGCTCTTCTGATGGCGTCATTAAGTTTAGCGTGACGGGCGAGACGCCCAGCGCTTTGCTGGCAACAAAGGCTGTGGAGACCAAATTTGTCAACCTCCTTGCCACAGAGACACGTAAAAATTTCACATATAGGGGCCCACACATACCCGGAACTCACTATCGAAAAGAGTGCCCAAATTTTTCGACGGTAAAGCATGAAGCTAGTGACCAGAATCTTTGCAGGAAACCGCCAAGAGCCTTGCATGACCAATGTCACTGACCGACATTCTGAACTAAGATTTCAAAATCAAATATGCTCTTAGTTTTTGGAAGAACGTGATTTTTTATGGAAAAAAAAAGTTTAAAATCAATACGTGCTATAAAATTGTAGAGGTCAAATTTCTGTATAATAACATAAAATGCTACAAATCGAGTCAGTTTAATGTAGAAAGAGAAGTAGAACTTGTCTAGATTTTTCTTGTTTCACTATTTGTCAGTTTTTCTGTGTGTTTGTTTGTCCGTCTAGTTTTATGGGCTAATCTCCGAAGCGGCTGGGCAGATTTATGAAATTTTGTATAGGTGTAGCTTGTATACCTGGTCAGTGGTATTTAGAATACCTTTCGTTCCAGTAAATGAAAGAGTTCATCTGGGATAAGAATTGATTGTAACGCTATTGCTACTATGTATGTTATTATTTTCGAGTTCCTGATATAATAGTTATGCCGTGACCATGGCACTGTTGCAAGTGCCACGGTCACGGCGTAACTGAAGTTGTAAGCTCTTAAAAGTCTTTTATTGCGATCGCTTGCGGTACCATTGTTCCCCAACTCACTATTTTCTTGCACCTGTTCTAGACCTTGACAGTAGCAGCATCTGAACATGAAACGTCGTCTTGTTGATTTTTACGGTTTTCGCATTTACGAATGACTGGATGCCAAACATTAGATAGTTTAAACCCATCCTCACAATTTGAGATTTTTACATCATGCTTCCCGGAGAACCACTTTTTATTTCACTAGTATAAGTAACCTAAAGAAAACTATGAAATCTATATAAAATTCTAGTCCTATTTAAAAAAATATGTCACAGATTTTGCCGTATTTTGTTGTTGAAAGTGGTTGCGCTGCGGAGTACCCTTCCAGCGAAACCACCACGCTATATTTATTGCTATGCACAGTATAATCAAATATATGTAATTAAATAATTCTATAACAATTATAAATTAGGATAACATATCTTTCAGAGGTAAATTGTTTTGTATACAAATAACAAGTGGAATATTAATGGTGCATTCATCTTACTTTCTCCTGTAACGGCTAAAAATGTTATTTTTGTACGAAACTGTTTTACCTGTGACAGATAATGTTATGCTAATCTTGCTAAGAAATTAACTGAAGGCGTTAGGCAACTATTTCGCAGGGAAAATTTGAGGTACCGCTTTGTCCCTATACTTAAATTCTGGTGGTAATCAGATATAGCTTCAATCCGTTTCAATTAGAAATTGGCACTCTAGACAGAATTTTGACAACTCAAATTGCGGTTATCTTGAATAATTTGGTTGGTTTAAAACAATCACCAATGTTTATCTTTTTAGCAATTTTTTGGAGTTTTCTGGTGATTTTAAGGTGAATAATAGCTTATTAGATTGTATACAGCAGAGAATTAACGGCATTTAAGAGAATGTGGAACGTCGTTTATGTACGTTATATGATAATGATAAACTATGTTGATCATTTGATCAAGTGATGATCTTCACAATGAAAGGTCGAGCCTTGAGATAGTGATGGTGTATAATGCTTGGTTTATTGTTAGAATTTTAATAAATACTTATTCATCAAATGTAAATCATTCGCTGTGTATACACCATCAGCTCGTAGCATTGGCGTTAGCGTTTGACGTTTGTCTTAAGCAACATGTTAATATCTAAATATCTTTCTTTCTTTGGACATTCCCACACATCGCCATCTAGTCCCAAACTAAGCTACTCAAAGCTTGTGTTCTGGGTGCCAGACAACGGATATAATACTTAAATACTTTTTGTTTGTAAATACATACATGATATACATAGAAAACACCCAGACCAATACAAACAGACATGTTCATGCACACAAATGTTTGTATTGTGCGGGGATCGAACCCGCACCCGCTTCGTAGTAGGCGATTTCTCGACCACTACACCAGGCGGGTCGTCAAAAATGTTCACAGCAACCAACCAAGGTAAACATTCCTGTACATACAAAGTCTCATTCGTATTTCAAAATACAGTCCTGGGACCCTATTTTTGAATCAATCGCTTAAATATGGCATATTCGTTCAATATGTAATGAATGTTCGTTCGAAAACGAATTTGGAAATCACGTGAAATACACAATATATATAGACGTTTGTACTTACAAAATTCAGTTATCTTTTTTCAAATCACACGCGCGTGAAATTATACTTATTTTCATTGGAAAATCGGCCATTAATGATAAACAACCTGAAGCGAGTTATTCAAAAATAGTGGCCCAGTCGGCAGCCAGTTAAGGTATGGAGATTCTAGAGAGCTTAGTTAAAACTCGGCTTGAATTGAGTGGGGCTCCCCACGGGATGCAATTGTGTCCGCTATCGAATGAACTGCGAACGAATCTGCTGGCTAGGCTGGCGCAACTCACTTAATATTAACTGGTTCCTATTCTGTTATTGACTTTCCTGGTAATTATTGGAGTCGCAGAAGTCTAAATCTTCAGATTTTTTTCTACAGCGGCGTAACATAAAATAGAAGGTATGTAAGGAAGGTAGGTTTTGTATCTTGGTGTTGGCTTTTTTTAATAATGTTCATTATAAAACGTACCCAATTAATCACAGCACTTACTTCAATATACTCATCGTGCTATTTTTATGGTAAACTGGGATGGTAGTAGTTTCATATGAAAACCTACAAAATAGTTCCCTATTTAGAAAACAGGAAACTATCATTTCTATAGTAAGTGGTAGTCCCCCTAGCCGATTTCGACTACGGTGGCCAGTCACAACAACCACCCAACTGTGCGGGACATATTATAGTGCACAAGTGTGTGCGCGAACACAGATGCACTCTCTATTCCTTTCACTCTCATAGCCCGATGGGACATCAATCTGACAAACCGGAGAGAGATCAGGCGCAGAACCAACGGCTTCACGTGCTTTTTCGAGGCACGGGGGTGAAACACCGACAACTTCCAAACTGCGGGCTAGCTAGCCTGAGAATTTCTGAACAGAAAAACGCAGTAAATGTATTTTTGGCACGACCCGGGGATCGAAACCAGGACCTCTGGCGCAGCCGTCGATTTAAAGTGCGACCCTCTAACCGCTGCGTCACCGAGGCAGTCAAGTGAGTGGTAGTGACATAATAATCTATATCAAAAAACTGTCTCTGTACTTTAAATGCCTTCTATTAGTTCAAGAACTGGCAAAGATTGAGCAGTTTCTCATTTTGAGATACGTAGCGATCTCGAGGACGTAGAGACCGGAAGCGGAAGCTTTGTTCGTGTTAACCCTCTTTACTTTGACAACAAACCCTTCTCAATCGCGCCGATTCAGATCCGAATGCAAAAAAGGGAGAACAGTCAATTTTGATCTTTGAGATACTCAAAGCTTTAAAACAAATATATTCTGTACTATAATGATTAATAATAAAAACTAAATGCTGAAGAGTACTTATCTGTGAAAATGGTAGGTAAAGGGGCTAAAGTAAAATGTATGCCACCTTAATGTCACATGACTTGTTTGCTTTGATTTTAAACTAGCCGAATTATACAATACAACAGCAATACTGTGCCTCAAGCATACTGTTCGTTACTACACAGACAGGAACACACCAGTGTATGCATGCTTTCTAGACCTGTCAAAGGCGTTTGATTTGGTGTCCTATGATAAACTCTGGCAAAAATTGTACATGGAAACGACGCTGCCGGGAGAACTTGTGGAACTGCTCAAGTATTGGTACAGTCACCAAAGCAATATGGTGAGGTGGGCAGGGTCACTATCCGGGCCGTACAGGTTGCGGTGCGGGGTGAGGCAGGGGGGATTGAGCTCGCCTAGGCTCTTCAGCCTGTACGTAAACCGGCTGATTGATGAGCTCAGTAGCACTATGGTAGGTTGTTCTATCGATGGCACAATTATAAACAATATAAGTTACGCCGACGATATGGTGCTGCTGAGCCCATCAATTAGCGCCCTCAGAAAGCTGGTCGGGATTTGTAAGAGGTATGCAGGGGCCCACGGCCTTCGGTATAATGCCGGTAAGAGTGAGCTTTTGGTATTTAAGGCAGGTTCCAAACACTACTCCACGATACCACCAGTCACATTATGTGGTGCTCCACTCAAATTGGTGTCTCAATTTAAGTACCTGGGACACTGGGTCACTGCAGACCAGCACGACGACATGGACGTAGAAAGGGAGCGTAGGGCGCTGGCGGTAAGAAGCAATATGTTGATTCGCAGGTTTGCAAAGTGTACTGCAGACGTTAAAGTGACGTTATTTAGGGCGTTCTGCCAGTCATTCTACACGTGCAGCCTGTGGATCAAATATACTAAAAGGGCCTACAGCGTCCTACGAGTACAATATAACAATGCGTTCAGAGCGCTGATGGGGCTGCCGAGGTACTGTAGTGCCTCTAAAATGTTCGCGGAAGCACGTACTGACGACTTCTACGCATTGATGCGTAAACGAGTTGCATCTATTTGGCGCAGAGTGCGCGCCAGCCCCAACAGCGTTCTACGAACTGTTGCAGACAGGTTCGATGGGGCTTTTCTGAGGCACTGGATAACTATTCAAGTGAGACCAACAAACCTGGCTGCAAAATAGTAAATTTAATTTTGTCTATAATTTAATATGATTTCATTTTATTTAATTGATACTATAATTTAATTTATGTCTTTTAATTAATTTAATTTGATTTGAATGTAAAATATAATTTTTGTATACATAACTAACATAGCTGTAAGTTCTTAATGTTACTAACAATTTATATGGATGATATATGTAATCCGAAATAAATGATTTATTATTATTATATTATTATATTGAACAGTGGTCCAAAAATATTATAGAGTTCATATCAAGGCACACGATTTCTGACTTCGTAACTACATAGGCTCACCAGGAGTACTTATACACGTCCCAACATAAACCTAACTACAGCTTTGGGACAATGTGGGCCAGTGTTGAGAAGAAGCTGCGCAACAAACTCAGTCACTATTGTCAATGCCTCTTTTTAAAATACAGGCTGAAAATTTTATTAGTAACCAAATTTTGTGTAGACTCTCCTGATAAATCAAAACAACTTTTACTATAGGGGCAATAGTGAAATCGAGAAAAAAAGACAGCTGTTCCATACAAAAGTTCAATTGACGCGCGGTCATAATGTATGGAACAGTGAAATAATATTTTGCCAACTTTTAGTGAATTATAGATCCACTTAGCAAAAATACCTAAATATTTAGTTGACAGAAAATATAACTTTGTTTTACATAGTATTCGTATGAATAACAAAGATATGTCTGCAGTTATTGAAAATGTGCTCTATCTCAAAAATTACTAGTTCGATCTCGTTCAATTTAATTTTCGTTGAAAGTCTTCGTCAAGAACTATATCATTTCAAAGTAGAATGCCCAATCATGGTTTCATTTTGTACCATAATAAATTTAGTACTTACATTGTTTTTTTACAAAAACTTGTTTATTATCAAGCAATAACTTCGCCGAGTATGAAATTGCTAATCAATTAGGAAGTCATTTTATTACTTGCTTTCGATGCCAAAAAGACGTTTTCCAACTTTTGCAATGTTGTCAGTATTTAAGGATGGAGAAAGCCGGTCATCTGTCGGACGCCATCTCCTGGCGTTTATCGATAATATCGAATATCGATACACTATAATAGATATAAAGCATAAAATTATTATCCCTTTGGAATAGAACGACAAAAGCGAGATGTCACTAGCAGCAAACTGTGTGATAAAAAGAGATGGGTAGCAGAAC
Organism: Pyrausta purpuralis; assembly: GCA_963924145.1. Classification (NCBI taxonomy): domain Eukaryota; kingdom Metazoa; phylum Arthropoda; class Insecta; order Lepidoptera; family Crambidae; genus Pyrausta; species Pyrausta purpuralis. The sequence continues at coordinate 16,124,879 of OZ001646.1, read as the reverse complement.
CATTTTTGGCAGATGTCAAACAGTTGACCGCCCCGCAGAACCTCGCTGAAAATTACGTGCATTTGATTTTTTATATTTAAAAGTGAAATTGTGTATATTTTGAAGAAATAATGCGTCTGAAACATGGTGACTTAATCGGTGATTGATTGTTATTCATTACAGCGGCATAATCCCAACAAAAAATCATTCAACAGGTAAATTAGTCCAAATCGAAGCCTTTTAATATACGATTTATATTTACCAATGCGCTTCAAATTTAAAGTACGCAGTTTGATTATTCTATTCTACAAACGTTAATTTACGTAAAAAATAAAGACAGAATAACACAGGGAATGTATATCGACGAATATTTTGTATAATGAAATAATATTTAGTTTTACACTAGAGCTGCTAGTTCAATATTTTGTGTTGACTGTTTATCGTGCAGTAAACTACTATATTTAACTTAGGAACATTGTTATAAATGGTTATCTCATTTAAAGCTACAAATGTTACTTACTTAAGTTAGTTACTGACATCTTAAATCGGTTTCGTTTGACAGCTTTTACTTGCCCTTCTATTTCCGATAGGAATATTAATTTTATGATATAAAGGCACTAGAATCCTAAGAATGAAGAATTATGTACAATGCTTATATGTTTGAAATTGACTCTAGCCTATATTCAGGGTCTAATGATGGAGCTGGAAGGTAACCAAGGGAACTCTGCAATAAAACGACACAAAATTATCGAGTTTGAGTTTGTTTAATTTTTTTTACAAGGACTTTGGTCGGAGATGATATCTAAGGTCTCAAGACGAATCGAACGAGCCTAAGCTGATAAGGGTTGCAGCATCGTTAAATTAGATACAGACTACATCATCAGACCCCAAATATGGACCCGAGACCCATTAAAATATCAAAAGTCCATTTAACACATTTTATGCATTAGGAATTATAAAATCTTGTAGTAAAACGTAACTATGGAAGAAATTTTTACTGCCTGCTTTAGGTATTTTCTGCAGTAAAAATAGATAGATAAACAGTATTTATCGATTTGAGTATTTAGTTGGTAAATACTCACCGTCTGCCGATCAATAAGTTTATTTGCTTTATTTATTATTTAATAGTTATTATTGTCTCGGATGATATTCGATTACGAAACCTTAAACAATTATTGATTATTTTAATCGTTTAAATAATGTGGCGGGCATCACCAAGACTGAAAAAAGTCTAATTTGTGATTTTGTGTTGGAATTATCGTCATAATGCGTGTTATTAAAGAAAACAATGAAGACAAAATAGGAAACGAATTAAAGTGTGATCTGATCGCATTTATTATAGATTCGATAATAGGTACGGACGAAGGGCTCGTTCGTTTAATTCTATTTATCAAAAATAACCTAACCTAACTAATGAATTTCATGAAGCTGCTGTTCACAAATCCAGCGAATTTGTGATTTATTGTTTTTTGTAATGTTTTGTTCGTTTAAAACTCTACAAAAAGAGATAGGTTTTATAAAGGTACATCATGATATAATGTGAAAAGAAAATCCATACCTCAATAAACAATCTCTTTTACACTCGCTTAGTTTAAAAGTTAAAAGGGAGAAGCCAATTGTACCATTTCGGAAGCGTCTATCTCTCAAACGTTAGACTTTAGACAAAATAAGAAACCTCGATGTCATTTTAAAATACCTATCCATACATACACCCTACACGCTTAAAAAAAATTTTTAGGTTTTATTTTCATGTATGGGTTCCGTTTTTTACCGTTCGGCTACGGAACCCTAAAACATAAAAAAAATACTTAGGTCGAAATTTGACGGAGGGCTATCGACACTGTTATTCATTATTTCCGATACCCTCTCAATACATAGATTTTAAGATACTATTTTAAACCCATACTGGTGAAGAGTATTTAAGAGTATTTACCCGACTACGGCGAAGCAAAAAGGAGGGTTATAATTTTGATATATGCATGTATGAATGTGGGTATGGATGTTCATCTATTCCCTCATAACTACTTAACTATTTATCATAATTGGACAAATGAGATGTCGTTGGAAGCCTCTTGATTGTCCACTGGTTAAAGGCTACATGAAGTTACGTTGAATTGAGTACCGCGCCCTGTAGGAGACTTGAGGGGCTCCCCGAATTTTTGACGCGCACACTAGCGCCACCTATTTAATATAATTATTACTCCTTAAATACAAAAACAATCAAAAATCTGGTAGACACGATTGTAGTACCTACAGGTTCTATAGATTATTTAGTACGTTTGTTTCAAAAGTAGTTTACGTAGGCCATTTTTGGCAGTTTTTGTAACTGTAACTGCAGATAACTCTGTTTTATTGAACTTAAACATTGTATATAAACCACATAACTAGTGTCGGAAGTCTCGACATAGTTCCCTGTAAAACCACCAGGTGGCGCTCGAAAAATGCCGTAACAAAATTAGTGTTTTCGTGTATTTATTGATCGAGAAGAATTGTCGAATGAAGCTTAAAAATTACAAATATTTTTTAAGATTTATTAAACACACAAGCTACGTAAGTTAAAATGATATTTAATGAATTAGAAAATCATAAAATTGAAATTGTCTACTCGAAATGTCAAAATGTTGCATCAGACTACCAGCGCAGAGCTGCAATCGCATCAATCAGATTTTTGATTGGTCTTTTATTCAACGAGTTATGATTTTTCTACTAAAGTGGCGCTAGTGTGCGCGTTAAAAATTCGGGAAGCCCTTAAAGTAAAGATATTTTAAAAAAAAAAAAATTATGGTGTCGTGCGTGGTATTAAATAAAAGAGCTCTTTTAGGACATTTCAAATCTGTAAACAATATTAGCTGTTACTCACGGCTTTGCTTGCAATCCCTGAAAAAACCTGATAATTGCAAGACTTTATAAACTCAAAATTCAAAATTTCTTTATTAAGACTTACAGCTATCGATATTACAGGGTTATGGTAACCGTAACAGTTTTTGCATTCATAATAGGTCATGTTATAGAGGTTTAAGGTTTCATTATATAACTTTACTGACTGCGCGGAATATTACGAGCAAATGCAGTTCTAACTTTTTTTTGCGGTAGAACAGTAAAACGTTTACGTTTTTTACGAAAGTTGGGGTGTGTTTATGAATATTTAAAATACATTGTAATATGTAAAGTTGTCGAACTGTTAAAACCTCGGCGTCATTATATAATAATGCAGTACAATAATAAAGACTGGACTAACTCACTTTTAATCTATGTAGTTAGGTGTTAGGTATTACAGTAGGTCTGCTCTTCATAATAATTATACGTAACACAAATTTACATAACTCCAAAATAAGTTAAACAAAAATAAATTTTATAAAACTAAAACCCACGCTCTTAAAAGTACGAAACAAGAAAATAGTTTTAAAAGATAACCGTGGTCGTATGCCACTTTGATTTGATTTTATTATTATAATGAATCTGTTTTGTTGCAGTAGGTCGGATTTTAGTTTTATAAACTTTATTTTTATTCATCTTTAAGAATAGATAAACCTATTCAGGTACTCACCAATAACTTTATTTTCCTAGATAATGAATAGAAGCATGTTGGATTCACGAAGAGGATATTTACGAAAGAAAAACGTTAAATAGTACACAATAAATTTATTCTTATTTATGTTATCAAATACATCTTCAGGTTTTATGCAATCATGGTATGAACGTTGGTGAAATAGGTCACTTCATCCCCTGGAAACAAAAGAATCAATTAATTCGATATTGAAAATCTGTACTTACGTATGTTAAGATGAACATAAATCATTATGCATTAACAATAGTGACGTAGAACAAGTAGTAGACGACCTCCGCGGTTTAGTTAGTAAAAATATTTTTTTGTTTTTTTCCCATGTATGACAAGCCGGGGCTTGTCGCAGAGCCGCGCTGACATTATTATTATTATTACTATCTACGCTTATAAAAACTAACTATTGCCAAGGTAATGTTATCTATATAGTATTCCAACTTCATACAAACGGACGAAACGAAAACGAAACGCGCCTCGATTTCGGCACGCGTTCGGCACGCAGACAGTCGCGACTGTGCCACAGTGACGAGCGGACGGTGTGTTGTTTTTTAGGGTTCCGCAGCCGAATGGCAAAAACGGAACCTTTATAGTTTCGTCATGTCTGTCTGTCTGTCTGTCTGTCCGTCCGTCCGTATGTCACAGCCATTTTATTCTGTAACTATAAGCATTAAACTGTTAAAATTTGGTGGGAAAATGTATCCTGTTAACCGCTTACTGATTCTTATACAAAAAATAAAAAATAATGTCATTTAAGGGGGGGCTCCCATACATGAAACTACAACCAAAAATTTTTTTTTTAGTCAAACCTATGCGTATGGGGTGTCTATGGATAGGTCTTTTAAAATAACATAGAGGTTCCTAAAACCATTTTCTTTTAAAGTCTAACGTTTCATAGCTATCCGCTTCCAAAGTGGTAAAATGGGCGCCCCCCCCCCCCATTACTTCTAAACTAAGCGAGTGTAAATTTTGAAAAAAATATTTTATATAGATCTCAACAAATAATTTCAACGAAAATTGGTTTGGACGAGATCGAACGAGCAGTTTTTGAGATATAGCATGTTTTCAACAACCGCAAACATAACTTTGTACTTCATACATACACTATGAAAAAGAAAGTTATATTTGCAGTCAACAAAATATTGTGGTATTTTACTAAGTAGAAGTAAGTGGATTCCCGTATTCAGTTAAAGTTGGCACGGAACCCTCAGTGCGCGAGTCCGACTCGCACTTCACCGGTTTTTAACAATAGCCACGCGATTTCTTTCACGAAAAATAAGTTCAAGTACTTTTTAATATAACGAATAGGATATATTGTGCTGTTAGTGGTTGTATGTTTTTTTTAATTTATTTATTTCAAAATAAGAAGAAAAACACACTATTCATTTCTGCCAAACTGCACAGCAGTTTGTCGGCAGTTGTTCTCGCCTAAATGTACATAACTTTATTCTACTTAGTATATAAGGGAAATATATATATCTCACATGTGTTTCACAGACTGTAGGTACATAACGATGCATTACACACAACATTATAAGGACTTTGACAATAAAAATAAAATAAGAGACTACAACGCTTTAGCCCACATTGGACGTAGAACGTAGGCCATCAATTATTTTTATATTTTGTTAAATACGATCTTCAAGATTCAAGCATCCATCGCTCCAAGCGATAACATACAAAAGGCCGAATCAGCCGCATAAATAAATATATCATTGCATGTAGATTTTGAGAAATTGAGAGATAAGGGTACCCTTTTCATTCTAAGCATGTTTATATGTATACTGTTATGTCGCAGCAGGGCTATGGACATAACGAAAGGTAATGTTTTTAACAGATTTTTTAGGTGCTTTTTAGAGGCGGCAAAGTAAATCTGTTGGGATGTCATTGTGTAATGTCGGAACAACATATCTCCTTGTTCTCTTTCCAAAGTAATTTTTAGTTTTTGGTACTACGTATTTTCTAAAATGTAAATGAAGCTTCATATTAGAATGCGGATTTTTTATACTTTTAAATTTAATAATCAAGCATTCCGTACGTCTCAGTCAAGGCATAAATATTTTTCTGTAGCAAATTTATATGACCGATTAGCATTTAAACATAATAATGTTTATTAATTAAATCTACCAATAAAAAAAACCCGCTTTTTTTTCTACCTATTCAATCCACAAAATACATTTTTTGGCTATATAAAAAAAAATATTTACAATCACAAAGCTAAATGTAAACACAAAGTAGGCAATTGTAATTAAAATGCTGGAGGCGGGCAGGCAGCCCTATCGCAGGTTTTGGTACCGCGCGGCTGTAGGTATTAATTTCAAAGAGTCGGCTGAGTTACAATACTGTATAGATAACATTACCGTGCCGAAACTATCACTAACTAGCACACGTATGTCAATTTAAATATATATGTATATATACCTTATATACGGTCGTTCGTTCATTATTCTGGGCTCCGGCACTAAATGGTCACCTGTGGACAAATTTTCAAATATTAAGGTTTTGATCAGAGAAATACTATGAAATGTGATTTAAAAAACCTACTAAGTGGCCGCTTTATAAATAACATGTCCTTTCAAAAAAAAATCAGCTAATTTGACGGCAAATCCTAGACAAACGAAAACGTAAGCATAGCTTTGGGTTTTCGATGGTTTTATTTGTAACTGTACTGCATGCTTACAGAGAGTTAATGTATAATATTGTCGTACTAGTTTTAAATGACCGTTTACTGTTTCATTTCCTTTGATCATTGATACAAAATACAGAACTATGGAGGTGGCTTTACAACTGCAATGGAAAATGTAACATTTTCATATGTCGTCGTCCCTTGGCTAGTAGCGTATTTTTTATATATTGTGGTCACTAGCCTTAGGGCCAATTAATGAAAATTTTTCGATTTCGTATTGAATATTCTATGTTAGCATCTAAAAACATAAAACATAGGTATATGTAATTAAATAACTCCTGTTTGATACACATAAGAGAGAACCTCCGTGTTTTCTAGCCCAAATATTACTGGCGTACACAATACCTGATTATGGTAGTGAATGGAAATTTAGAGGTGGCCAAAGGAACCGTAAGAGCCTTAGTGCTACGGCTTTGGGCGACTCGGCTAATACGTTGACTAGGAAACACATGTGAGGGGCTCTCTGAAAAGCTATAAGTATTATCATTATCATCATCAGCCCCGGGATAGATACTGCGCATAAACCTCCTCCATGGTTTTACATAGCAACCTACCTATAGTCGGCGGTTTCCATCCACGGTGATCCTTTAACCGATACAAGGTCGTGTGGTCGTTTGTGGTCGTTTGTGCCCCAACAGTAATCATCATTTGCGCCATAGGCCCTACGTATTGCCACTGTAAGGCTGTCCGCGGGAGATACCAATAAAACAAGTGTTACACGCACGGTTAGGTTTATTATAATGAATAATATTACAGTGTCCGTTTAAATACTGACTTACTTGACCTATAATGGGTTGAGGCAGCGCACACACTACACCACTTGAGCTCACTGTTTTGCAGGGTTATGATCGTTACATATATTTGTTTTATGCATCTTCTCATTTATGAGTCGAGTTTGAAGAAAAATACTGAGAATATCCCATAGCTCGACTAAGCTTTTGAATGAAGCCTGTAGTTGGAAATTATGTTTTAGATCTGTTTGAGCCCTTTTATTTCAAGTCGATGATTATTAATCCAATTGTTAACTGCTTGGTACGTAATTAATGGAGTGAGTACTACATCGGTTCTCAACAATATTTTCTTCTTGTCCCTTGTAGCGGCTCGATGACGCTACAGTTTTGCATCGTGAGCAGTTTCGGGGCTCGCGATGTAAATCAGGCAGTCGTCACCCGCCGCGCTTCCCGACCACTCATATCTATGCCATAATTATGTATTTGGTGCACCAGTAAAGTATTTATCATGAAGACCCAAGACTTTTCATTTACCACCACCGCACAGAAGACCCCCATCACCACTTAACCTCAACACTGGTGACCACCCGACGATGAAGATTTGATGACTAACAATGTGACGGAAACCGACGCTATGTAACGTGATCCATCAGAATGTGGACGTTCGAGGACCTTCCAGTGCGGTGCGTTCGTGCGAAAAATGGTGGCGACTCAATTTCGGCGAAGTCGGAGCGCGACACCTCAAAATTCCAACATCGTGTTAGTAATCATCATCATCAAGTCAACGAAGATACCCGTCTTATGAAGTCGAAGTCGTACCTCGTGGAACAGTTACGCAACTACAACGTGGCACATGCGGCTATTTCCCGAGCATCATGCAGCAGCGTTTACGGCAGTGATGTGGAACAGATTCAGCAGCCCACAGCCGGTATGGTGCACATTTTCACCAGCGTGACAGAAACTGCAAGACGACCTTCACGTGACTCTTGAAAATGGACGGAGCATACCAGCAGCGTGTTAAAGCTTACCTCATAGTATGAAATCTGTGAGAGAAAAATACTTTCCAACGTCTACAAAGAATAAAATAAATTAGCCACGTAGACAGACGAACGAGATATATCACGAAAAGCTCATGAAGTGCAAGAACTAGGGGCTAATTTGGGCATCAGGGATCACGACCATGGAACGGGGCTGGAGCAGAGCAGTTCAAGTACCGCAGCAGACGCCAGGCTACTAAAGGCTCGCCGCAGACGCAACGGCTGGAGCAGTGTTCAGTGTTTCCTATGTATCCTCATAGAGTGCGGATGTTATGTTATTTGATTATGCATTAGAGTAATTTTTGTAACCGAGGTTAAGATGATGCATTTGTTGAAAATTACCTAAGTATGTAATAATTGAGGCTGGTATGTCATTTTTGTAGTATCTAATTGTAATTTTTGTGATGGTAATTACTAAATGTAATGAAATATTGTGTTTTATTGGTAACTTATTTGTATTCTCGTTGAGGCAACTTTTTGTTATAAATTGTAACACGCAAATCCTTCTGATGAATTTATTTTGTAGTCTATATGTAAATATTTAAAAAAGTTATGTTTAGTGACAGTTTTTGCAGTTCTTAAATTTTTTTTGATTCTATGCATTAAAATTACGTTTGTAACTAGACTTATTGTTATATTGTATTGCAATAAGTAAGTCATGATTATGTGAAAATTACTTTGTTGCTAGTCGAGTCATCGAACGATGTCGGTAACGCGATACTTGTAATTACTCGGAACGCTTCTTGCATCGTAAGCTTTTTCGTTATCGGAACGTGCGACTCACATATTTTGTGTACTTTAATTGCCAAGTTAGTTTTGTACTTATTGTAATTGATTATTTTAATAACCATACCCGAATTCAGATTTGATGATCTATTTGATTCAGATTCAGATTTGATGATTGACAGTATTTCAGATGACGCTACAGTTTTACATCGTGAGCAGTTTCGGGGCTCGCGATGTAAATCAGGCAGTCGTCACCCGCCGCGCTTCCCGACCACTCATATCTATGCCATAATTATGTATTTGGTGCACTAGTAAAGTATTTATCATGAAGACCCAAGACTTTTCATTTCACCACCACCGCACACGAACCCCGACACCACACTTGACCTCAAAACCCTGTTCATTTCAATATCTTTTGAGTGGAGTGACTCTGTTAATAACACATTCTCCAGCGTCTTAAATACACTAACTAATGCATCGGCAATCATAGAGTGTGTGTTGACGATTCACCAACCATTAATATTTATGTTGAAATTTCCACCAATGCAAATCGTATGTAGAATCGGCAACTTAATTTTCTTACCATTTTTTTACAAACTTCCCTAGTTATTATACATTGCAATATAAACACAGCTTTTGACAGGCAAAAGATCTAACCCAGCGTTTTGCGCGTTATTAGGTGTTCAAGTTAAATAACTCCTGTTTGATACACATAAGAGAGAGCCTCCGTGCTTTCTAGTCCAAATATTACTGGCGTACACAATACCTGATTATGGTAGTGAATGGAAATTTAGAGGTGGCCAAAGGAACCGTAAGAGCCTTAGTGCTACGGCTTTAGGCGACTCGGCTAATACGTTGACTAGGAAACACATGTGAGGTGTTCACGGGTTGTCTGGTGACCACTACACCAGACGGGTCGTCTGGTGTAGTGGTCACCAGACAAATCAAAATAAATACATTCACCATCACGAGCATTTAATTTTGAACAATGATTACATCATTTTATTTCAACAAATATCTTTGAAGTTATCACAGTTTTGAAATAACTCCGCATCAAAATAATACTCGCAGTTTAAGTACCTACAGCGCGAGCTTTCGCTAACTATGGTTGCTGGCCTCTCACTTACATCTTTACGAATATTATAAAGCTGAAGAGTTTGTTTGTTCGAACGCGCTAATCTCAGAAAGTACTGGAGTTTTTTGTGTGCTAAATAGCTTATTTATCGAGGAAGGCTTTAGGATATTAAACATCACGCTGCGACGTGAGGGGAAACTCAAACTCTAAACGAGGGGCAAGTCGCGGGAGACCGCTAGTATATTTATTAGTAGTAGTGTATCCTATAAAGGTATTAATTAAAATAAATACGCACAAATTGGTTCCACATCGGCACGCGCTGCTGCCATTGCACCTCCAACCTGGAGAAAAAGTAAATTAAAATATCCGGCCGGACTAAACTAAATTAGGGTCCACTTACTTCTACAGTTAAAATACCACAATATTTTATTGACAGCAAAAATAACATTATTTTTCAAAGTATTTGTATGAAGGATAAAGTAATATACACGGTTGTTGAAAATGTGCTATACTATCTCAAAAACTTCTAGTTCGATCTCGTTCAAACCAATTTTCGTTGAAAGTATTTCAGAATAAATTGGATGTGACATATGGACGGACAGACATACAGACGGACAGACAGACTTGACGAAACTATAAGGGTACCGTTTTATGCCATTTGGTTACGGAATCCCGACAAGAATAAAGTGAAACATGCAACTTAAGATTCTGTGGTGTGGACCGTCACGAGATATCACCCCGGATAGGTGGAGTATCTTTTTGCAAGGCAAATGACCAGTATCCTTGGACCTCTCACTAAACTTATCAGATAATTATTAAATCGGGACTAACAGGTCATTATGTATGAGGCACGGAGATGCTTGTGATATAAGTCACTTCCGGTCGAAATGACCAACCTTCCAACCACGCCGTAGCACAGTGTAGGAATTTCGTAATCTAGCGGGATTTCAATGATCATTTTGTATGCGTTATATGGTTAGGTAGTATTGTTATAATTAATTGACAGCTAACGTAATTCTTTAAATAAAAAATATGTATGTTATTATTTTATTTACGCTTAATTGCGAGAAGGCAAAAGAAATACATTGGCAAGCCAGTTACCCTTTGTTATACTTTGTGTAAATTAAGTATTTTTTTTTAGGTTTTACTCTCTGATTTTCAATAAGATAGACTAGAAAGGCGGCTTGATCGCAATTTTTATTTTTAATGTTGCAAGCGTAGTGCAATAGTGTTGTTTGTCAATTCAATTGTATGAGCTTAATTGACCTTGTGATACGATTTTTCAATACTACAGTTTTACTCATTAGGATAAATAATGAATGTAAAACGTAACGCAATCAATCTATAAATAGATAATAATTAAAACAGATATTTTAAGTAATAAAAATCAATATTCATGTACAATTTTACTTTTTTGTATTTTTAATATTTTCCATAATTTAATTACTAGAAATAATAATAAACATAATAAGAAACATGATTTTTATAAACATATTTTATTTAAATATCTTATAACCAGTTATAAACAACAATTGATGAAATTGAAATTTTAGATTATTAAAAAAGTGGCTACTTACTAAATATCATTTTGGTCTATCTTATTTAAAATCAGAGTAAAGATACAAGTATGAGGGGTTCCATTATAAAAAAAAGACATTTGGGGAGCCCCCCCTCAAATATCATTATTTATATTTTTTGTATGAGAATAAAGGGTCTGTGCTACAGAGAGAACATATTAACTGCCCATTTAGCATAAGTTGACATACTGAATTAAATCCCGCTAGATTGCTATATACCCATACGGTGCATAGGTGTCGCTTAACTTCACTGAAGTACCTATTTATTACTCCCGTCTGCACTACATATTCTCAATAATTTAAAGGCATGATATAAAAAATAACATACCATGGCAAGGATTGCGAGCAAGGCATAGCAAGGAACTAGAAACACCTTCATTTTCTTGATCGAGTTCTTGGCAGTCGCAAATTAATAAAATTGGTAATTACTGGAAACTTCTCGCCTTTTATAGCTTTTTAGGCACTTATTAATTTTGTAAAAATACAATTATTCGGCAAATGTAGAAACAGATGGTACTATGCTAATAAAATGTCAATGACGATGACAACACAAGACTAACAAAAGCAAGGTCAGACGCACATTGTTAATAAGTATATTGTTGAAAATTTCGTCTGAATTATAGCTTACAGACTGTATTGCTTTTGAATTGTCTCAAGTCTTACTAACTAAATATTTCCACCACCATTTTCATTAAAAAAATAAAATTCATATAAAGAATATTGAATAACAAAGCTTATTTAAAATGTGGTTACTAGTTCTTGTTTATTTTGATGTGCACACACAGTTTCAAACATGAAATGAAACTTTCTGTCCACTCAAAAACTCGCTATTTAGACCGCAGCTGCGGAGGATAATTCAAACTTCAGTCCGAACCTACATCATTCTAGAGCATTCGGACCGTCCTGATTATTTAGCGTCAAACAGCCAAACCGACTCGAGTTCCAAATGAAAACGAACGACGTTTCAAAGCGTCACAGAGTAACGGGGAACAATTACATGAACCCTGTTTGTCTCGGCCGACTGTAGTTACACACAGGCGGTATATTACGACGGGCCGCGACTTTATCTAAGTTTCCGCCCGAGCTGCGTTCGCTAGCGATAGAGTGAAAATAGTGGCACAATAAAACAGAGCCTGTGGCAGGGTTACCAGCCTCGCCGAAACACCAATGGATGCCCGGTCACATGTAACAGGAGTGACTGGCTAGTCATCTAACTTCTTCTTTTTCTAAGCGCTGAGAGCAAAAACCAAAGCTGTCATGATTTTATTTCTTTTGAAAAAAACTGTGTGATTTTAAGGGTTTCCGTTTCAGCTTATGACAGAGCGGTATCGAAGAATAGGCGTAGTTCTAAAATTACATCTATCATAATATGTTATTACTCCTGCTGTCGTCAAACCCAGATTTATTTTTTTAGTGATTACTACAAAAAAAACTGGGTCTTACCAGTGGGTAGGCTCTAGAACAATGCTTTAAAAACACATTAAAATCGACTAACTATTATATTTTTGTTTTTATAGTATTTTGTCACAATACAAACTTAATAATATAAAATGCATTTGAAAAATGCAACTGTGTCAGACGAGGAATCGAACTCCGTGTCCTACGCTATCCGGGCGTATGCCTATGCCACTCGGTCATCCATACATTGGCAAGCCTGTTGAATTTTTGAAAGTACTTTCTTTAACGCATAAGCTGCGTGACCTTATCAATGTTGCGAGATTGCTCGCACACTATCCGAAACAAATATTTTTACAAATATAGTAATTTTCACGTCCATTTTATATTATTTAATTATTTCGACAAGCAATTTCTAATCCACGTACCTGTCAACCAAACACATGCACCCTCCTTTATCCGCTTCTAGAACCATAGCCTCCGGAAATCCTTACAAATGGTCACCCTACCCACTGTATCGGCCCAGAGGCCAAGACCCCTTCCTTATCGGAAAACAGTTAAGGGTGATTCATTGCTGGCTCTATTTACCTACTTGATGCAGCCTGCACCTGAATTCGGGAGATTGCATCTTAATCGGAGTGGAATAACGAACATTGGACTCATGGTTAAAGATGACTTCACAAAGCCTTTGTGCTGGTAAGACCCCGTTTACATTAAGCATCCACGCCACGTCAAGCCACCGTCAGGTGAAGCGTTCGGGACTTGCATTTTTACTACAAATTTTAATAGTGCAGAATACTCGCAAAACCAAGAAAATAGTGTGCAATGGTAATAAATAATTTGATCCATAGGTAAAAAAATAAAATATGTTTTTGATTTGCTTATATTAAAATACAAATTAATAAATTACTCCGTCAATTTGCACAGCTGATTACACATTACACCTACTCCAGCTGTGTGAAATAAATATCCTATCAGGTATTATGGAGCAGTAATGTACATATCTACTTACGTCATTTAAAAAGATATAATATTTAATAGCTTTCCCGTAATTTCGGTATCATAAGTCGCTGAGCACCTCTTCGCCCCTTAAAGTTAGTAAATTTGTTTCATGATTATTTTTTATCGTATTTTATTTGTGTTTTATTTTTATTTATATCTTGAAACAGTGTACTTTATTTCAAATATAGTCATTCATTTCATTTCTTACTTGCCTGTCAGACTTTTCATTCGACTCATTAATGAATTATATTCTGATTTGTCATTATAAAAACCAAAATGCACTAAAAAGTCTTAAATAAACTCCTCACCATTGAAAGGAAAGGAATCCGTTTTAGGCAAACAATTTCTTTTTGGAGTCGGTGCTGTGATAGTTGATGCTTGATGGTCAAAGTGATGGCACCGACTCCAAAAAGAAATTGTTTGCCTAAAACGGATTCCTTTCCTTTCAATGGTGAGGAGTTTATTTAAGACTTTTTAGTGCATTTTGGTTTTGAAGTCGGTTTTTACTTTTTTAAAGTTAATTTTATTTCTCCATTTTTAGAGTTTACAAGAGAGGGGGGGGGGGGGAAGTTGCACCTTATGACTCTGTTCTTTAAGAAGCTACAAACTACCTATCATATGTTCTGTCATTATAATTACTGAACTCTTAAGAGTTAAGGAGTTCCACCATCAGCTCAGCCCCACAAGATGTTGACTATCAGACGTAACAACACGTCATCATTAAGATTCTAGTAAAGAAACACTATACGTGCCTTTAAAATTTGAGGGTTTCCCTCGATTACACCAAGATCCCATCATCAGATCCCCAAATGGAAAAAATGGGACCAACTAGAAGGTACACCCTCTAAGTAGGTGAAAAAATTTGTCGATTCGGTCGACAAACGACTGAGATATGAGGTAACAAACATACAAAAAAAAAAAAAAACATACAGTCGAATTGATAACCTCCTCCTTTTTTGACGTCGGTTAAAAACGCACGTACAAAGCAACAAAAAATTTAATAATATTAAGGAAGAAACTGGTCCAAATAAGCTATGTCAATCTCGTTTTAACAGTCCACGTGAACGTGTCCTAAGGGCTTCCAACAGCACGATGCATCTCATCTTTTAGTTTCATGTCGCGAACTTGCTTTGACGTAGGTTCAGTCGCCAGCACATCAGGTTACCCAGTTTTGTTGCAAACTAACCCTTATAACGACTGCATACGATACCGCAGTGTTCACCTTTGCGTGCTGTTGTTCGTACTACGAGAAGAATGGAGTCATCTAGTTATATCTCGCGACGTGACGCAGATTCTTTTACTCGAATGCGCCAAGGAGGTCTGAGTTTTAATTCTTCACGATGTCGACCACGATAACAATTATACACCGATTGTTGTGTGTAGCGAAACTTTTACTTCTATGACTGTTCATGACCTTGACTGGCAGAGGGCGCTTTTAGAGACCCTTTACACAATGCGACTTTTAGCATTGATGCAGTCGCGATGCAGCATCGATGTAGTCGCAAAATGTCAACCTTTACACACTGCACTACTTTTAGCATCGATGCTGTCGCAATGCTATCGCGCGTTAGCATCGATGCTAAATTAAATCTGTTCATTCGTGAGTCGCGATGCTGATGCACGTTTTCAAAAGGTGCGACTGCATCATTGCTTAAAAGCCATACTGTGTAAGGGGTCTTAGCTCTGAGTTCATCTTTGTACAATATTAGTCTGTCGGATTATGGATTTTTTAACTTTAACGTATTAATATAGTTTATTGTAATCTTTTTAAACACTAGTAATACTCAAATACTTTCTGAAAATATATTAAAACACGCACCAGTGTTTTCAGTGAATGTTTATAAACATTATATTTTGTATTCATAAAGATGAAATAAGAAACCAAAAACTTGCACACGGGCGGGACTTGAACCAGAACCTTTTGGCTGACCGGGCCAAATGCTCTTACCGTGTTGTCAGTCCAACCCTGCGAAATTTGTGGTCTCTTATGAAAACGTCAGTTGCGTGACGCTTAGCGCCATCTAGCTGTCTGTTTATGAAACAGATGGCCCAAGCAGTTATTCTTTACAGAATAAATTCAACTTGGAAATTGATGACGCTTCGCTAATTAATGGAATCAGTTGAAATTTACAAAATTATTTAGCTTTAAATTTCCGCTAAGCGACGCCGGCGCAGGCAACTAACAACACGAACCGTCACCGCGTTTAGTATTTGTTCAGGCAAATGCAGGATGCACCACCCGCCCTCCCTCAATACGTATCTAATGCTTTAGAATGTTTTTAACACTCACAGTGACCTTTCTGCTTTTCGCACGGTCGGACTGACAACACGGTAGCTCAATTGGTAAGAGCGTTTGGCCCGGTCAGCCAAAAGGTTGCTGGTTCAAGTCCCACCCGTGCGCAAGTTTTTGGTTCCTTTCATCTTTATGAATATAAAATATGACACCGTGAGTGTTTAAAACATTCTAAACTATTATACTTTGTGTTTTTATCGACTGCACAAAAGGAGGTAATCAATTCAATGTGTAGTATATATGCGATATCGTTGGATTTTTATAAAATTTGAGTATGTTGATCTAGTAAGGCTTCCAAACACGTGCGCCAAATTTCGTTAGTGTATGTATGTTAGTCCACGGATTTCTCAAAAAACGAGAAGTCATAGCAAGATGATTCTTTTTCAGTTTAATCAGGGTTCAGTGTAAATTCATCAAAATCGGTCCAGTAGTTTTTGAGATTTGGGTGATAAATTGTAAGTAATAACTAAACTCGCATTTATTCTTTTGGAGTCGATGCACGATGTCAAGCTTACGTACACCAACAATATTTAAGAGAAACAAAAATAATTTGTTTTTCTTAAATAGTAGACAAATGCGTTATTTTCAGCTTTATTCAGTTTATTGAGGTCGTTTTAATTTTTAATATTATTTTATATTAATTAAGTAAATAGACATTACTTGAACCTCATGTTTGCAGTGCTCCTGTTGGAAGTCACATGTACTATCAATTTATACCTTGTACAACCATACTCAACTTGTAATTGGCAATAAATTAATCTGAATCTGAACCATGACATCTTCAAAGTCAAAGCCTTTGGGGTAAGCTCGCCTCACAGTCGCCGTCTCTGTTTATGCCACGCCACGTCTGGTATACATAGGTCGGGAGATAAAAGCAAATTTCACCACTATGATTGCCAGTCACCTGGGGTGAAGTTGTTTCGCTTTTCAATGGCAACTTTGACGACCTCCGTGTTGTAGTGGCTAAGCACGCTGGGTTTCAAGGCGTCGCCGCTCCGAAGTCTCGGATTCATTTCCAGTCGGGTCAATGTAAATTCATAATTTACTATATTGTCTCGGGTCTGGGTATTGTGGTACCATCGTTGTGTCTGATTTCTATAATACAAGTGCATTGGCTACTAAGTTTGGGATCAGAGCAATGTATGTGATCTTTCACTCAAACGTTGTTTTACGATTGGTCAGCATAAATCATCATCGTTTCGTCATTATCATATTTTTAAGGCTTGTTATTACCTTAAAAGTCGTGAACAGGCTTTTAATGGGTCATCGTCATTGACCTCATAGTCTAGAGACAAAAGAAAGCCCAAATTTAAAAAAAAAATAAACACCTGTTCAAAGACACTCACTGGTGATTGATTACAAACGAGCAGGTCCAGTTGCCATCACATTGTGCTTATACATTTTGTTGAAAACTAACGTTTATAACAATTGCATAAGATACCACAGTATTCCATTTGTCATGGTTATGTCCATTTAATAATGATGGGATTTAACAGAAAAGTCTTGTTTAATCTTATGGGCGGTATCCCAGACACAATAGAATTTTTATTGTTTTACGGCTATAGCCGTTCACTGCCCCGGAGAGTGTTAACTGAATACTTATCTTGGAAAATCAAAAAAATCGGTAAAATGATTACCTAAATTGATTCTGTTTTTGTGAGACACTTCAAAATATGTGAAATCTATTCGTAATTAGAATCTAAATACCCTTGAAAGCTTAAGTTTCAAAAGTTTCAATGGAATATTCATGAAAATGCAAGACACTTGTATCACTTTATTGATGGAAATAATTTATGAAATTCAAAGCTTACGAATTCTTGTATTTGTCTATAAAAGCCCTTAAATTAACCCGAAGTTTCTTCGCCTTTTGATAGTTTGGAAGATTATATTTTCAATATCATCAAGTTATTTTCAATTTTATTTAATGTGATATCATTTTGCTTTAATTATTTTAATGCCTCTCAACTTTGGGTATTCAAGTGATTATTTCGGAATCTTATCAATAGACACAGTCTTTATTTTATGCTGAAATCCGAAAAATATTCAAACACTTAGCGTTTCATATTAAGTGCGTTTATATTCGTTCCATATTATGGCATCTGCAAAGTAAACTACGTCTGTAATATGTCCCAGTAACAATCGATAAAACATAGACCCAGTTTTAAAAGTTTCGTCAAAAATATTGTAAGTAAAGTACTTTATTTAAACATAGTGCACTAGAATGTTAACGAATAATGCTGTCGCAGCCAAAACTTTATTTAAGTTATGCCTAGTTGATTGTTTTATTCTTATTACTTCTAAATATGATCTATACTGATCTTTTATAGCTGAAGAGTTTGTTTGTTTGAACGCGCTTATCTCAGAAACTACAGGACCGATTTGAAAAATATTTTTTGTGTTGGATAGCTTATTTATTGAAGAAGGCTATAGGCTATGTACATCATGCTGCGACGGGCGGAGAGAGAGCAAACGCGCGGACGCAGTCGCGTCGGGTCGGCTGATTATGTAAACATATCTTTTATATAAATTATGTAAGCCCTTAATGATAATGTAAGCTCTTATTCGCCTGAGATGCAGGTTTAACCTTAAAATTATTTTTTAGTTCTATTTATATTTCTGTACAGCTGTTTTTTTTTTTTTTACTTATTCGTACCTAGCTAAAAGATAGTCCTGCTTGTTTACTGGACTTAAAACCGTTCCCGAGGTATCAAAGATCAAAACGAGAATAAGCGCCTTAAGAAAGTACGAGTATATCTGGATTGAAGAGTGGAAAACTTTATGTCACGTGTTCCATTCCAGCTCGGTTTATATTTGCCGAGTAACGTGAAACAATAAACTGCATTGTGAGATGGATACGAGAAACTCTTATATTATAAAGTTTTCTAATAAAACTGCCAATAAAGTGAAATTCACCCGTACATCTGACGGGTGTACAGTTTCTCTGAATTACCAGTTGGAATTGCTTGTTATGAGCTCGGGCTGTTAATAATTTTATTAATTTGGAGTTGCGCAGTTATAAAAAGCGTTGGAAAAGTTTGATTTTATGGATATGACTCGCAAAAAATATCAGAATAATTTGACCAGTTTTTAAATTTTAATGATCGGTTTTGAGTTTTATAAATGTGGCTAGGATAATGATATGAATTGGAGATTATATTAGTTTGTATCTATTCGTGCTTGCATTTCTAACAACTGAATTGCTGATAAATTTAGTTTGTTTAGTTTATTAATAGAATTCAGAATATCAACCTTTAAATTAATACTTTTTTAAATCCCTCCTGTGTGGATTGCAACTGATTTTAATTCCACAATTGGAGGTTAATCAATGCATATCATACACCATCTTTACGCGAGTGATTCAAAAATAGAGCCCGAGGTCTTTCGCGGCTAAACACCTTAAGAGTGAAATTCGATTGCACCTCGCGTCGAATTTTGCTTGAAGTCACGCCCGTGATTGTGTCGTGTGTGCAAGCGTTTTTTTGTAAAGTGGTGAAAGAGTCCAAGACTCCTCAATCGTACATCACATGTAAGAACCTATCTAAGTATAGGTAATACCATGCCTGTAAATCCTTTTCAAAAACAAACTCTTTACAAAAGCTATTTCTTAAAAAGCGACGTCGCAGTGACATACGATGCTAATGCCACTCCCGTGTAGCAGCAAAACGTCAAGCAAATAGAATATCAAGAGGAAAAGCAGTTAGCGTCCCGCCAACTCAAGGACATATCCAGCTTTATTATACGAGGGTCAAACTGAAAGTTCTTAGAAAATCAAAAACTGATTACATTAGCCAGTTATTAGTTTTATTATATCTTTTTAAAATATTGTCCATTGACGTCAATACACCGCTGCATGCGATGGAACCACTGGGAAAAGCACTTTGCCCACTCGTCCTTAGGGGTCTCTTCAATGGCATCGCGATACGCAGCCACCGCTTCTTCAGCATTCATAAACCGCTTTCCTTTAAGTTTTTCTTTAATTTTTGGAAATAAATAAAAATCACAAGGCGCAAGGTCGGGGCTATACGGCGGGTGACCCAGTAATTCAACGTTTGATGTCGCCAAATAGTCGATCGTTCGCTTGGCGGTGTGCGACGAGGCGTTGTCGTGGTGAAGGAGGATCCTACTGCGAGGTCGTTTCTCTCGAACTTTTTCCAAGACAAGTGGCAAACAATTGGTAGTGTACCATTCTGCAGAAACTGTTTTTTGATCCTCTAACACAATTGTTGCGAAATGACCTATCCTTCCAAAGAACGAGGCCACCATTTTTTTTCCCGCACTTCGATCTCTCTTCACTTTAGTTGGCAACTCCTCGAAAGGAAACACCCACTGAGCAGATTGTCTTTTGGTTTCAGGATCATAACAGTAAATCCAGCTTTCGTCACCTGTTAGTATGTCGAACACAGCATTTGAGTCACTTCCGTTAAATCTTTCAATCATTTTACGGCACCAATCTACACGATGGAGTTTTTGAGCCTTAGTCAAATTATGAGGTATCCACCGGGCGCAAAGCTTCCTGACCGCTAAATGTTCGTGGAGGATTTTGTGCACTTGACTCATACCGATGCCTAAGCTTGTCCGAATCTGCTGATAGGTCACTCTTTTGTCAGTCTCTATCATACGCCGCACAACACAGATGTTATTTTCAGTCGTCGCCGTAGAAGGCCGTCCCTCACGTACATCATCAGTGAGATTAGTGCGACCACGTTTAAACTCATTAAACTAGTTGTAAACAGTCGCACGAGATGGGGCTTCATCGTGAAAGGCCAATCGTAGTCTATCATAACTTTCTTGTTGACTTAAATGACATCGAAAGTCATAAAAAATCATTGCACGAAAATTTTCTCGTGTTAAATTCATGTTGACGTGACACAGACAATTTTCAATTTGCCGCCAAATCGTAAAACAAATGACAAATGAATGAAATATATACTCAGTAATATTGGCAAAGAGTTATATTTTCAAATTTTAGAATATTTATTTTATTATATTGTTTATAAGTGGCCAGTTCTAAGAACTTTCAGTTTGACGGTGAGCATTTAATTATCATACTGGGCATATCATCAGCACGAAATAGCACGAATAATCGTACCCTCCAAGGGTCTCGTCCACTCAATTATTCAATACCAGGTGAATTTGTTATTGACATTGCATAAGTAAAAGTAGATATAAACAGATTTACATCCAAATGTCTGGGAAACAATTTGGGAACCCATCACTTAATCGCAATTTTCTTCATCGATTTTCATTCCCAATAAAACGATTCGCAGATGTTTCAAAATAATATTCAACAAATTCTAGAATCTTGTTACATCACAATTTCATTTGGTCGAATGCTTATTATCTACAAACTTACTTCATCGTTACTTCTTTTCCCAAATTACGTATTTTATTGAAGTAACGTTAGCTTTCTATTTTGTTACCCATAATTTTATTTCCACGTAAGTTTCAATATGCAGAATTCTTGAAACATCGAATTTTACTTCACTAAAGTCCGTATATCCAATCGAATTTGTTTCTAATATTATATTGCATACTTTATTAACAGACAATTTAAAGCATAACTGATATTAATATGTAATTAATATTGATCTATATAAATAAACTGCGTTAATTCCGACTCGCCGTGGTCTCCTCGCCGTGGTACTAGTCTGCCCGATACTAGAGTGTAATTCAAAAGCCGGAGGCGCGGAGGGAGAGCAGCCCCCGCCCGCTGTAACAAGGTGTATTACGCAAGGGCGACGAGGCAACCGCAGCGCCGGAGACGAGGAAATCCTAATGCATGCTGCTTGTTTGCATGCCTGCTTGCTTGCTGCATGCATGCATGTATGCTTGCATGCATGCATTAATGCATGCCTGCTTGCTTACTTGCATGTATTAATGCATGCATGTATGCCTTTTTACTTGCATGCATATGCATGCGCATGCCTTTTTACTTGCATGCGTATGCATACATGTGCTTACTTGCATTAAAAGTCATTTGAGGAAAAAAAATATGGGAACCGTTATACATTGAAACAAGTTTTTATGAAAGGTTATATCGATAACTTAATAATTCTATGAAACATTTGTTTGATATATCGTTATTCTGCTTAACAAAACAGTTGCGAAACATTTTTTTGGTGAACTGTTATTCGATGTTATGAAACGACGATTATTAACTATTCGATTAATCAAGAAAAAAAGATATTTATATTCATTGAATAGTTTTCTGTGAAATGAAATTCGATATCAAAAAATTCTGTGTTATGATAGATACCCATTCTGTGACTTATCGAAGGCATTTGATTGTGTCGATCATCAAACACTCATGATTAAGCTAGAACATTACGGTGTATCTAATAATTCGTCAAAACTGTTGAATTCTTACCTCTCAGGCAGACTACAAACAGTAAACGTTAATGGCACTAACTCCTCAGGTGCCCCGCTTCAAATGGGAGTGCACTTGCCTAGTTGATTGTTTTATTCTTATTACTTCTAAATATGATCTATACTGATCTTATAAAGCTGAAGAGTTTGTTTGTTTGTTTGTTTTGGCCGGATAGGCAGAGGTCGGGAAACTGCGCAAGAGCGTCTGCTCGTCTCATTAACCTCAGTGTTTGAAGACGAAAGTCTTCAACGGGTGTGTGTACTAGTGAGAACGAACGGATCCAACACATAGTTTCTTACTATTTGTGCTCAAAATCTCACATATAAAAACAGACCGAGCTTTGGCTTTTGGCGAGAAATAAATAAACGTGTGAAATAAAGAATACATTTGGGGTCATATTTATAATTCTAAAATTAAAACATTGCAGTAGAAATATGAAATTTATTACAAAAGTTTTTATCTTCAACTCTTTATTCTTAACTTGAAAATAAATCAGGAACAGGGACACTTGTTACCGGTGTATCAATTTCGATCTTGTTGGGTTCATCTTTTCTCTGATTATGACATAAGGGAGTAACGAAGACCGAGACTCACTTTAATTCTTCTAGCTAGGTAGGCGTATTTCTATACATTGTATTTTGGTCCGTCTTCATTCTGAAAATAATATATATATTTTTTATATTGACGTTAATGTTTTTCATTCCATTCGTTAGAAACAGCGTCCTCTTGGAGAGCTGAAGGCTTGGATAAATCACAATATCTTGAGAAATAAGATCTAGCTAGAGTTTATCTCGCTTTAATAGCCAATGAATAAAAGCACTTTAATCACATTCCTTGTATTAATTTTACGTACCTACTTACTTTTTAAATAACTCAAATATTGTTACGTTCTACTGCAAACGATTTGTCCCCGTTATTTTAAATAATTTTCATCATTTTCAACTAAATTTTTTGTAAAACTTTTGAATTTGTTACAATATGATGGCATAACGTCAATCTGTCAATTAACAGTCTAGTAAACAGTTCAAAAATCTAAAGAATACAGCAAAACATATATCTTCATAAATGTTAATAGACTAAATTTTACATTTACAAACCCTGTCAAACATATTGATCGTAATTTTGTTCCGTTATTGATTTCTATTAGATTTTACTGGAATATCATGATATATTTCAATAATATTCATAAAAAAGATGGCTTAACTTGTTTCTGGACGTGTCATTCAACGGCCATATTTACGTTAGTATGACGTCATCTTCGTCAATGCTATCGAGTTTACTACACGACACGAGAGTGCTTCGTGATGCCGACTAACGTTGTACTGCGTAAACTCGCTACGATAACGTGACGAATACGTCAAAAGTTCGTGATTGGGGTACTGGCCTTTAGACTGTGGCGATTTATTGCGTGCTGTGCATTCCGTCGCTTTATTTCCACCGTACTGCATCTGCAGTACAATACATTCCGCGTAGTAGAGAGCAGTAATCGTGACTTGACTGCTCAAACTGCACGACAATATTCATATTTCATCTAGTATCGGTGCGAGATTCTAGCAGAAGTATACAGCATGGCGAGTGAAGCCACTTTCGTATTTTTTTAAAGAAAGAAGAAAGAAAGTGTCCACGCGCGGGGCGCGGGGGCAACCGGCGAGGCGGCGAGCGGCGCGGCGAGCAGCGAGAGGGGCACATAAGGCCCCCCCGGCACTTCGCAACCGAGCGGCGCGCACGACACTCGCGTTCCATCCACCATTTTGTGATACCGATCTTTTGTACTATCCTATGGAGTAAACCTTTTTATAATCAACTACAGTCCGCGTTTTCATCATTTCTACAACTACATACATACACTCCCCAAGAGAAAGGAATTGAGTTTATTAATTTTGGACATCACAAATACACACACATTTAAACGAGTTTACAAAACAATAACATACACAATCACACAACAAATTTTCAAATTACAAAACAGACAAATACAACCAAAATGAAAAAAAAAACTAAGTAGAAAAAATATTTTAATTCTGCTGTGCGTGCCATAGTGTGCCGTGTGTCGGTGATGTCCAAATCAAGAGGACCTCACTCAGCATAAGCCAGGCACTCAGGAGGCTCTGGCGCTGGTTTTCAGTGGACCTTTGCTGAGTGAGGTACACGGAAAATGGCGCCAACATCACGTCCACACTGAATGATAAACATAAATACAATAGATAAACGAAATTAGAAATACAAATAAGATGAACATATACATATATAATACACAAACATAATAAGTGTGCACAGTAATTGTGATAACAAATGGATGAATATTTGAACCTACCTTTTATATTTGGAATGCTATTTTATCAAAGATAAATGACGCGAGGTAAAGCTACTATCACTAAAAGTTCACCTTACTTCAAAAAGTGATCGTTCAGGGAAACGCTGCCTTCGACATATTCTTGCATCCTATAGAGTATGTAGGTCGTTAGTTCAATGACTACTTGGTGGAAAGCCATCAGAACCAGGGCCCCTATTTTTAAATTCACTTAGAGGCGTGTGAATTTAAATTAAAAACCAAAAATATTCACGAAAATATCGTAAAAAAAGGCAAAGACTTTTTTAAATTCCTTTTATACGGATTTTAACTGATTTTCATTCCGAAATTAGAGTTTAATCAATAAATATCATACGCCACCTTGACACGAGTAATGTAAAAATAGGGCCCCTGAACGTAACACATTAATAAAATAATGCCAACAAAAGGTAATGCAAATGCAGAAACCGTAGCAACCTGTAGCGTCAACTCGTAGCCTCTGCTACGAGAGGTCTTTGCTACGAGTTATGCGCTTGCGACTTCGCGCTTGCCCTGCTGTGAATGCTACGAAAATTGCTCCTCTACGAGTGTCTACGACGAGTATTCAGTGAAACACATTCCTAGTTAGAAGCAGCTATTATGAGCTGGCTGCTAGTTTAATAGCTGTGTCATCGCTACACACAACCGTTGCATCTGTTAGATAAATTCTTTTATAACGTCGCACCAACATCATCTTCAAACGGAACCATATAAGGGTGAAGTCAACCCATCCGAGTTAGCTTTCACGCAGATTTTATACGGCTTCTACGTAGAATAAGTATGCAATAAAGACGTCAATCCGTAACGACAGATGCACTATTATCCAGTAGATGCGCTGAGTGCTTTACGGTGTAAACTTGACTCGAATAAAGATGGGAATAAAACGGAACTAGAAGATGAGGATTTTATAACGGCATCAGATTGCGATCGGAGTGTGGCCGCAAGCATCTGAGTAATGGACTTAAGTTGTCAAAGCGTAACCAGTAAACATTAAAGGAGGACTTCCTTTAATGTTTACTGGTTACGCTTACGCTTACGTTAGACGGTGGATGGTCAGTTTTGTGACAGGAGGACCGCTTTAAGCTGGAGGCTTGTGTTACGAATTATTTAGAATTGCTAACGCCGTCTTCGCTTTGAATTGTCGGAAGCTGTCAGAGAGACTACAAAGTGATTCGGTGAATACTGTTTTCCTATGACTTTGAACACCTTCTTTTGACCAATGTTGTAAAAACTAGACCTCCGGGTCTAGTCTGACTAGTCTGTCCACTGAAAAAATTGGGGAAGACTAACAAAAAAAGTATTGGAAAGCTTAGCTTAGCTTACTGCTTTTTGTGCTGCGAACAGGATTCAACTGTGAAGAGTTATGATAAAAATACATTTGGTTCCAACACATGCTTAGTAGACCTCTCCAGCTGTGTCACCAACTCGGGTCAGACTTTTATTTTTGGTGACGTCATTTTAAATATACCGCTCGGATCCGAGTCCTTGACAACCAGCACGCTGTGATCCGATCACTCTGATTCAAGTGTCTATATCTTTTTAAAAATAATAATAGTGCAAATATTTTTAATAATTTTTAAAATAAACGTTTTATAATTGTAGTTTTCTGAGATTTTTATCGTAAATTTTCAAGTATGAAAAAATAAAAACTACTACGACCGACTCTTTCGTTTTATATTTTGTATGAATTTATGGGGATATTAAGTCCTAATGGACACAACACTTTCTATCGAGTTAGGGCGAGCAAATGGCTCCACAAACATGGGGTCGTCTTCGAGAATGCATCGTACGTAAGTGGCTAAGGAAATATCTTGAAAACTGATATACTTTCTAATCATACTGTCCTTCTCACTCTAAATTAGCTCCCAGTATGAGCGAATGAGACATCAACATACAGACGGCTCTTACAAACTAGACCTCTTGTGTATAGTGGACTGGACACTAACGCATCTCCAAGATATTGTATAAAGTAAAAAGAAGAATATGCAGTGCATAACGTCATTGTTACGCTAATATTGTGCGAATGTCATTTTGTCTTTTTACTTAAGCACATTGTGGGCAAATTCAGCATAGTTACAATATTGTTTTTTACGGCAATATGACGTACATTACTTAACTTAGGCACTGTTTTAGAATCATATCGTTGACGCATGTACTATTGAGGTCACCACCACCTAATCACTTTGAGAACCAAAATCGCTAGAACTTCGCGACGAATTTTGTTTAAAGTGATGCCCTTATATTATGTGTGCAAGCAGTTTTCATTCGAACAAATACCTCGACCATACCTACAAGCTGGCCAGCTACATTTTATAATTGGTAAAACTTGAAAAAAAACTCACTCTAATATTCGAAATTATATATCCCGGCAAAACTTGCCTAAGTATCTTCGCAGTGGCTAACTCGGAACACGAACGGAATTAAATGGCCAAGCAGCTAAATTACCCGGGAACGAATGCCTAATGCAATCCCGCAATATTTTACTCTGTGACCTTTTTTAAACAAGTCTTTAGAGTTTATTTGGGCGTCTACAGGTACACATGTACCTCACTGAATTTAAGAATATAATAAAATATATTTCAATAAATATGCGCTCTTCAACACACCCATTGTCTTGGTTTCAAAGTAAGGAATTTTCTTCCTTGAGTTACGAATACCAGACAACGATTACGCGAATCTCAGGAACTACTGGACCGATTTGAAAAAATATTTTTGTGTTGGATAGCTTATTTATCGAGAAAGATTTTAGGCTTGATAAAACATCACACTGTGATGGGAAGGAAATTGCGCGGACGCAATCGTAGAGGACCGCTTGTGTCCTTGATTGCGTTATCTTCGCAGTACAAAATTTCGTTCCTTATCGAAGTATGCGTTGGTAAGGACTTATTTGTATACGGTGAAACAGGCCCCTAATATTATTATATACGAACCCGTGACCAGCGAACTATTCGCTACACCAACAAGGCAGTCACAGTCAACGAGGTAGTTATCCCGGGTGTTTAGGTTTAACAAATACCGAGAATTAGGGCCCACTGACAGACTGACAACACACGAACAAGTTTCGGATTGCCAACCGGACAGAGCAACCCAATACTTTTCTTAATAAGTGGGCAGTCGGGATCGATTCGATGCCGAAATCTACTATAATACTGGATTACAGGAACACGATATCGAATTAGGGCAAGGCATTTAATCTATCGGTGGATTTTGTTGTAGAATATAATTCAACCTAGAGTAATTTAGAGTGTACTATCACTAATCGCAGAGGAATAATGGGAGCTGAAACGTTTATCATGAAAACTTATTACAAATCAATGAAATATACCTCATAAAGCCTTAAATTGTTCATGTTTTGTGACATGTGGCTTTTGAGATGGACATCGGCGTATACTTTGCCATTAATTATACTTTGATCGAAATATCAAATACTTCAACCGAAATGACGTTCCGTATTTGATTTTTTTGTTTAAGGTGAAACAGACTCCTAAGTATGGAACAATCAGAAGGTAAATAAAGCCTTCGTAATCTCAGCTTTAATTCCTTGCTTAGTGTGCCAAGAGATCGTCTACACAGTGAATATAATCGCCGTTATTAAGTTTGTGACTACTACTTTTAATATGTAGGTATTTATTGCCGACTATTAAAAATCTAAGTATCTCTAGCCTGTTTCGATAAGCTTAATCTAAGTATTATATAAAAGGAAGCAATCAATTCAATGCGTTTGTAGGTATAGTTGGAATTTCATAATATTCGAGCATGTTGATCTAGTCAGGCTTCCAAACACGTGTTCTTAATTTCGTAAGTGCATGTATGTAAAACAACTATTTTTATAAATAATTGTATTATCAATCACAGGTATACATCGCGTGCTACGTTTATTATAACGGTGCTTACGTGGTAAGTAAACTAAAACTTAGAAATAAACATATATATCACACAATATTAATTCTTATGTCTAACATCAATCAATTAAAATAAAAAGTAAAATTAAAATTTTTGATAAAACCCTTAAAAATGAAGTTCGTAATCGGAAAAACAATGAAATGAAATAACTGAAATCCCCCGACTAAAATGCGTAAGCGTACAAAACATTTATCTACCTATTTATTAATTATTAAAAAAACAAGAAATTCCGTGAGGGTTGCCATTGCCATCTCTCTGTTCCGTTTCAAATATAATGCGAATAAGAATACTTTTATTATAATAATGTTATTGTCGCAGTCACTCCCGGCTAGTGTGGACAAAGGGTGTTTAAAAGGTACTAATATTCGAATGAAATAAAGAAATCCGGGTATAGCATTTGGCAACAAAAGTTTATTCAAATTTGCTATTTCACAATTACCTTTTAACACCTTCAAAAAAAATCAAATACAAAACTTAATAGCTCAGAATACAGTAGAGACTAGGTTAGGTTCTAATTTAGTTATCAATATCTATACTGTTACAAATCTTAATGTTCACAAATTTCTAATTAAATAAAGATAAACCACCAATTTAAGTGTTTAATTACCTAAATAAATTCCAAAATTTATCCTCAAAGGGATTCCTAAATTATGCCTAAATTAATAGCTAAATTATCCCACTTTTCACTAAAGTTAAAGTAATACAAGGAAAACCAACCTTTGATTTCAACGGAGGTTACTATTTCAAATCTTTGTTGCATCAAACTACAAACAATTCTGCAACATTACCCCAAAATTTCACCGATACCGATCCATCCTCAAAACAGCAGACAAGAAGCAAATCAATCCATAAGGAAGTTCTGACTTCAAAAATTAATCCAAATGAGGTCTTAGTAAGGTCTAAGTAAGGTCTAAGTAAGGTCACTGAAAAGAATTTACAAAAGGTTAGTTCAACGCACAAACCAAAGTAAAAGTTAAAAAACACTAACTTTTCATAATAAATATTTACCTGAGGTTACAACATGATCACCAAATTGTGACTGTTCAACTTACAGACACATATCAAAAGCGAAACCTAGAAATAAAAGAAAGTTCTAGTTAACAACCAATTTTTTTTTCTAAGTGAGGGTGGTTATACTTTTCATCACCCTATTTATGAAATCTATAATAAATCAATTTAATACCTGCAAAAGCTGGCTCGCCATATAATTTCTGAATTAATTACTAAACATTTATGCTAATTTTTCTATTTGAGACCTGAAATGATAAAAATTACAACTCTCAATACAATATGCCCAGATGTAGGTAGGCTACATTTTCTTTACAAGGATTTCCAAAGGAGTTTCCCCGAAATACTTACCATTTTCCAGTCATTTATATCAAATCATTTTTGAAATTAATTCATCCAAATTGACATGTTGGCGGCGTCTGAAACGATAAAAGAACCATGTGCTCAGACTCTAAGAAACGTCTCGCAACAAACAAAAATCAACGCAAACCTTTCTGCAGATACTTACCAGGAATAACTATCAAACTACAAAATAATTTGGGGCGTGCCCCGTAATCACATTTCTTTAATTAATTACATATTAAGACACGTTCCACTCCGACGCACGACCAACAGTGCGGCACCGGAAAAAAAGCAGCTGTCACACTTGACACATGTCAGTGTCACCATCCATCTTATCTATGCCAAAATATGGACTGAAGTCCTACATCCATTTAGCTTTTCGTTTCACGCGAACTTAGACAAAAATATACAACGTTACAATACCCCCCTCCCATAGAAAAGAGGTTCACTACAGTGAACCGAAAGCTGTCCCCAGCTTCCGTAACTGTAAAAATATGTACTGTTACCAAATGCCAAAATAAAATCAAAATAATTTCCTTCCACTATCCAACAAGTCCTGACTGACACTAAAAGGCAATAAATTTCACAAGAAGGATTCAAACTATTACTGTAGGTCCAAAAGTATATACCAAAAAAATTAATATGTTCCAAAGGACCTCAAAACAACTAACACTATGTTATTTAAGGTAGCTCTGCTAAAATTATTCAAAAGACCTACAAAAAAAAACTCAAAATCAACGCTATTTAAGAATATTCCATTCCAAAATATCGACGATACCTCAAAAAAATCTTAACTCAAAGCTATTTAAGATTTTCTGTTCAAAATATCCAAAATAGCTACCTGAAAATATAAACTCAAAACGCCGTTTTAAAATTTTTTCCAACTAAAAACATTCATAAATACCTAAAGATCTCAACATCAACGCCATTAAAGATTGTTCTGTTTAAAATAATCCAAAAGCTCAAAAAAAAAAACAAATCAACTACATTGAATGTTCTGTTCAAAATTATCCAAAAGCCCTCATAATAAATTCTCAATAACAAAATATATTTCTTTTCAATTTACTCATAAAGTTAATTAAGTCAAAAATCGGGCAACAAACACATTCAAATAATTCCAAAACGACCTCATGCTAGACAACAATTCAAAATCATAAGTTTCAAGCGACTTAACTTAAGGGTTTCCGCTAAAACATACCCACAAACAAATTAATTTCATTCTTCCACAAGCAAAACATCTTATCAACCTCGCCTTTCATACTTCATCATACAAAAACTAAACAGTTTTATTTCTCAATCTAAATAAAACTGAACCCTTTCACTTTTGTGTTTAGAATTTTCATCAATTTAAACACAACCAAAGAAACTCTAGTCGAATCAAAACTTATGTCTCAATATCCTTAAATGCCACGAACCGAGTGAACGACCATCCATAGCCTCCAACTCGTAAACAAAATGGTGAAAAATACCTCAGTGATCCCACACCAAACAAAAAACAAACAAACTGGTGCCAAATTGGGCATCACTTGAGTGTAGCTGGACTCCCAAACTACATCACCAACCAAAAATCAAAACGCATTTCTGCGCCCTAAAACAACAAAATTTGTGGCATGTCTAGCACGGACACTAAAAACTTCAAAAAATATCCTTTAAAAAACCGAACTCACCGACATAATACTCCTTAGGCATAGTTACTGCGTACTCCGTCGCGGTATCCCTGTAAAATTATGTTAAGGAATGTTGTAACAAACCAGTGCCTCCCTGAATCACGATCCCATAATATGTGTCCAATTAACCACAATCACGGTTTCATTAACTCATGAATCACTATAAATGGTTTCTAAAATTTTTGGCAACATCCGTACCAGTAGCCGCCTAATAGGAAACAAAAGAGTCGATTTACCAAAACAATGCGTTACAAGAGAAAATTGTAACTGATTTCTAGGTTTATATACAAAACAGACGCAAGTAACAATTTTAATTCGTTTTCAGAACAACTCCAATAACGCTGACACGTAACCACAATGACCCTACATTTACTTCATAACTCATTTATCAATGTACCCACAACAAAAGCAATAATTAAAATCCAAAATTATTTCAACTAATTCTCAACGCAAACTCATATAAATTACACTGTAATATCACTGTTAAGTAACATTAATTAATCATGTTAACTATTATTTGGTGGCTTATATTTTTACAAGTTTTCACACAAAACAATATAAAGTGAGTCCAAAATATTACAACCAAAACAACTCAAATATATCACAATACTTAAACAGATTGTGAGTATTTTAAATGCTAAATAAAATCACACACAACAAATTGGGATTTCACAAAATAAAGTTTACACCGTAACAATAACTTTTATTTGGTTAGTAAATACAAATTGTTTGATGCAACACAAAACTTGTGGGATAATTCCTAACCAGTTAGTAACACAGGCAAATAAACCTAAGCTAAATAATATGGTGGTTAATTAGCATTCCAAAAAAATTCTAACAACAAAGTGCTCAAAATTGTACTAATAACTAATTCTAAAGTTGGGCGCCATTTGTCGCAGTCACTCCCGGCTAGTGTGGACAAAGGGTGTTTAAAAGGTACTAATATTCGAATGAAATAAAGAAATCCGGGTATAGCATTTGGCAACAAAAGTTTATTCAAATTTGCTATTTCACAATTACCTTTTAACACCTTCAAAAAAAATCAAATACAAAACTTAATAGCTCAGAATACAGTAGAGACTAGGTTAGGTTCTAATTTAGTTATCAATATCTATACTGTTACAAATCTTAATGTTCACAAATTTCTAATTAAATAAAGATAAACCACCAATTTAAGTGTTTAATTACCTAAATAAATTCCAAAATTTATCCTCAAAGGGATTCCTAAATTATGCCTAAATTAATAGCTAAATTATCCCACTTTTCACTAAAGTTAAAGTAATACA
Source organism: Pyrausta purpuralis (assembly GCA_963924145.1). Classification (NCBI taxonomy): domain Eukaryota; kingdom Metazoa; phylum Arthropoda; class Insecta; order Lepidoptera; family Crambidae; genus Pyrausta; species Pyrausta purpuralis. Next base: position 16,091,917 of record OZ001646.1, on the reverse strand, counting down.
AGGAAAACCAACCTTTGATTTCAACGGAGGTTACTATTTCAAATCTTTGTTGCATCAAACTACAAACAATTCTGCAACATTACCCCAAAATTTCACCGATACCGATCCATCCTCAAAACAGCAGACAAGAAGCAAATCAATCCATAAGGAAGTTCTGACTTCAAAAATTAATCCAAATGAGGTCTTAGTAAGGTCTAAGTAAGGTCTAAGTAAGGTCACTGAAAAGAATTTACAAAAGGTTAGTTCAACGCACAAACCAAAGTAAAAGTTAAAAAACACTAACTTTTCATAATAAATATTTACCTGAGGTTACAACATGATCACCAAATTGTGACTGTTCAACTTACAGACACATATCAAAAGCGAAACCTAGAAATAAAAGAAAGTTCTAGTTAACAACCAATTTTTTTTTCTAAGTGAGGGTGGTTATACTTTTCATCACCCTATTTATGAAATCTATAATAAATCAATTTAATACCTGCAAAAGCTGGCTCGCCATATAATTTCTGAATTAATTACTAAACATTTATGCTAATTTTTCTATTTGAGACCTGAAATGATAAAAATTACAACTCTCAATACAATATGCCCAGATGTAGGTAGGCTACATTTTCTTTACAAGGATTTCCAAAGGAGTTTCCCCGAAATACTTACCATTTTCCAGTCATTTATATCAAATCATTTTTGAAATTAATTCATCCAAATTGACATGTTGGCGGCGTCTGAAACGATAAAAGAACCATGTGCTCAGACTCTAAGAAACGTCTCGCAACAAACAAAAATCAACGCAAACCTTTCTGCAGATACTTACCAGGAATAACTATCAAACTACAAAATAATTTGGGGCGTGCCCCGTAATCACATTTCTTTAATTAATTACATATTAAGACACGTTCCACTCCGACGCACGACCAACAGTGCGGCACCGGAAAAAAAGCAGCTGTCACACTTGACACATGTCAGTGTCACCATCCATCTTATCTATGCCAAAATATGGACTGAAGTCCTACATCCATTTAGCTTTTCGTTTCACGCGAACTTAGACAAAAATATACAACGTTACATTATAATTGAATAAATGCTTACTATACGGTATGGTTTTGTAATAATTAATGAATAGGTAGATAAATATTTTAGTACTCTTACGCATTTTAGTCGGGAGATTGGAGAAATTTTATTTGATTGTTTTTTCGATTACGACCTTCATTTTTAAAGTCGTGGTTTTTTTTCAAAATTTTTAATTTTGCTTTTTATTTTAAACCTTTTCAATGTTTTTTTTATTCACTTTCCGCATAAGTAATTCCTCAATTACTACGTGTCGTTCAAATATTTCGTAAATTAAAATCTATATATGTGTTTACTTCGTGAGTAGGTAAGCTAGTATATTTTATGTATATTATAATTTCGGTTATTATTGTTATTTTTATGGCCGAAGTAGGGACAAAGTTACCTTCAATCTACCTGACCCTGCAGCAACGACAACTGACGGATTAATACTTTTATGATTATCTTAGAACCATCGCCGACAAATTAGAAATCCATTGCAAAAAAAATACAAGTTAATCGGTCAAGAAATTCTGGAGATAAATGGGAACATTCGGTAGTCATTTTAGGAGCGAAAGAAATGGTGATGTCAGCGCCCCCTGGTGAATTACTACTATAATGCCTATCTAAGAACCAGCGTAGATTTATAACAAATCCACTGCAGAAAACTGCATGTCAATCGGTCAAGCCGTTCTTGAGATACCTACATGGGATCATTCAATAGTCATTTAACGAAAGAACAAAGGCAACTGCAGCGCCCCCCTGGTAGATTAACACTTTAATAACTATCTAAGAACCATCGCCAATAAAATTACTAATCTAATGCAGAAAACTGCATTTTAATCGGTCAAGCCGTTCTGGAGATACATGGGAACATTTGTTTGTGCACATTAACACACAAACTTCCTCTCACCCTAAACGCATACACGTTCTTCGTTCCGTCACGGGTAAAGAAGGTAAGAAAAACCGGCCAAGTGCGAGTCGGACTCGCGCACCGAGGGTTCCGTACAAACCTGCAAGGTTTACAAAGTTCGTTCATTACGACAATCGAGTCATAACTATGGTATTTTTATTGCAAAATGAAATTCATAACATTACAATGGGAAAAGATGGAGGAGCATAAATGTAAGACAAAGATCTCTTTATCCTTTAAGTAATCCTTTATTTTATATTAACACATATCATTGAAAAATGTTGCCCTCCCCATACATAGTATAATAACTCGCGGTCATTGCTGTAACTACAATTATGTTTACAATCACATTTGTTTTGGTGGTATAACTACTTAAAATTTTAAGCTTTTCGGAATTTTTCTGTTACCTGTGCTGTAAGCTATTGCTTCTTACCAAATTTCGAGCTTCTATGTCAACGGGAAGTGGTCTTTAGGTTTTAATTCCCTTGCGTGTAGTTGCGAGTTTCAAAATATGCGGTATCAATGGTTGTACTTTTGCGTTTTTGCGTTGACTTAGTTTTTTTTTTTTCACGGGTTAAAGGCAATTAGATCTAAGTATTTGATATGAATTTCAACTTGATAGCTCTACGCGTTCATGAGGAAAAAAGTAATAAGTTTATATTTATTAAAAAATATATATTTTGTAATGTAACTAAAATTTGCGGCATAAACGGCTGTATCTTTTGATTGCGTTGACTTAGAAGTTTGATTTTTTCACAGCTTCAAGGGACAGTAGACCTGAGTAGTTGATATAAATTTCAGCTTCATACCTCCACGCGTTCCTGAGAAAAAGGGTCTTGACAGAAGGACGGACAGACGGACAACAAAGTGATCCTATAAGGGTTCCGTTTTTTCCTTTTGAGGTACGGAACCCTAAAAATCAATTAAATAATTACACATAGAGTTAATTATCGGTATTACAACAACCATTTGATTGATATCAAACTTTATCCTTCGATGACGACGGTCGAAACTAGGTATGTAAACAACTTCCACTTTCAGAGCCAAGCTGTTCTTAAACAAGAATTTGTGCTCGACGTTTAGCGAGGAGCGTGGTGTGAGCTGCAGGAAGAGGTAAATAGGACAACAAACAGCATGCCATCCCGCAAATAGCCGCAGCGGGATAAGTCAACGTGGTAGCAGGTTTGTTTTGCGACCAAACGAATCGCGACACTTCAGATTGTTGTAGTACTAGTGTTGGTATGTTTCAGTTATGAAATCTTTTATCTTCAACCGTTGGAATAATTATAATAAAATAATTTAAATTAATAATTATTGCTTATATTAAGAGACACCATAGACTTATATGTATTCTACTAGACACGCTGTTCAGAACAAATTTTGTGTCACATTTTTAAAATGACAGAAGTATGAAGTGTTGCTATTTAATATTTTTGATTTCTCCTGTTTGATGCTGAATATTGTTGTGTTTCTTCGTGGACAATCAATCTTAAGCTACTATAGCAAATACATTTCAACAGCGTGATATTTGAAAACGTTTTCAAGCAATAGAGAAAACAAAACACCTTAAAAACAACCAAATCCCAAAAAGATATCACATCGATATTTTTTTCCCATTTCTTCCAAACATGACAATAGCCATTACAACAACAACACTGAGCTGTCATAGGTAGCAAAGAGTAATCGAACAGATATGACACCTTGCTGGTGTTTAGTTTTCTGCCTATGATTGATATATGTACTAGTAACATGTCTATTTTTTAAATTTTAAATGATAACGTTTATGTGATGCTGTTTTAACAAAAAAGGGTAATTATATGCCCACCAATATTATAACAACATAGTTCGTACCAATTATCTTACAATACTACTCCTGTACATACAGATATTTACTTAGTCCGTTTTTATTTTCTAGTCCAATATTGTAAACAATCTTGATTGACATTCCTTTTTACATAATGATTTGTTTTAAAATAAGATAAATACAAAACTCAAATTTTACATAGGCAATAATTATTTAACACTGAGATATTTTCTATCGCTCGCTAAGAAAATCGGACTTTAATGATAAAGTCAATTGAAATAAAACTCAAAATTCATAGATATAACTTGGCCCTATAATTCTGAAGGGGAGACATAGATAAAACATATTCTACCTATAAGAGTTTTGGCATGTCTGTTTTTGGTTGATCTTTGGGTTTCTATGAAAATTGTGAGAAAACGAAAATTAATACTTTTACGCCTTCAACGAATCTTTTAACCACTTAAATTTACTACATACAACTAAGAAAAAACTAAATGTTCAAAATACGGGCGCTATAACACATTTTTAAGTAATTTGTTTATATCGTCTTTTGACGTAAGGGACGTTTTGACATGGTAGTTTCTGGCAACAGACTAAACACAGATGCTCCACTTGGCCTTAACTTACTGTAGAACAAAGTTTGCTCTAAACAGCGTGTCTAGTGTAACATAGAGGTCGTTGAGAGACACTAAAATTGTAGTTTTAGGAGACTGCTTTTAAAAAGTTAATACAAACCTTTATCTATAATAATAAATTGCGGAAACAAATTTTACTTGCCTTTTTTTTCAATTATTTTGATAAAAATAGCATTAGCAGTGCCGCATGCGTATTTGAGGGCGGGCGGGCGAAGCATCCTGCATTTGCCAAAGCGGGTTGGGTTCCTGCGCAGGCGTGTCGCTTAGCGAAAATATATAGAGAAGTATTATTTTAATATTATACTTAAGATGGGTTACTTTTAGTACCTAGGCATATGCATTTTCTTTTTCTGTTGTGCAAAAAAAAACATCTAAGTGCGCCTTCACATTAGAGCCACAGCAGCGTCGTCGCTCTAATGTGAAGGGCTTACTGCTGTCATTAATGTATAAAATTGTCAGCAGCGCGGCTATCGCGTGACCGTCGCACTACTTAAGTCGCCTAAGTGTGAAAGCGCTCTAATTCGGTGAAAAAATTGAACGTAATTTTATAATGTTTATTTCCTTAGCTGCTTCGCTTAGGACATCAGTGGTGTAAGAAGAGCAAACCTGAATTTAACCTAATTTCCCAGCTACAATTCTAAATCTGAAAGAATAATACGTTCTTTTTCGTATACATTTCGTATACCCCTGACCTTCGTTACATCCTTATACAGGTTACCTTTGACGTACGTTTATCTTTGCGAGCAAAAAACGACGTTGTGGCGAGGCCATAATATTTAGAGAACACGTACACGGCTAATGTTTGTATGGGACCAGACGAACAATCGCGTTTTGTTTTTGTTATCTGATCCTATTAAGTCCTTTGCTAAGTCAGGGAGAAAAAGCATAGTACCTACTTAAACATGGTGTGGCTTGAAATGGGAGAAAACGTTTAAAATATTATTTTGATAATATTTAAAATATCATGCGAAATCGCAATATGAATTGCTAATTTGACAGTAAAGTTGAGTCACATACCTATCAAAACTGCATCTACTAACTACATTTTTGTTGAAAACTAACCCTTATTACAACTGGATAAGATGATACCGCAGTGTTTACCTTGACATGCTGTTATCCATACTACGCGATACTTTTAACTACGCTCGGAGTGTATGGGTCGATTAGTAATTTGATGATGAGCATTCACAAATAAAAGGCTTTTAAAACAATATTTAAATTAATAAATGTTCGTTCAGTCAGTATACTTAGTTTTATCATCTAGTATCCCCATGTAGCAGGTGTTTAGAATTACGCAGTACCATATCATTTGGAATTATTCAGTTATTATGTAGGTTTGTTTATGTGGCGTCATTTCAAGAGCTAAGTCACCTTTAATAATACAGCCTCACAGCGAGGTTAACAAAGCATTAAGAATTACATCAAGAGTTTAAACACAATACTGAATACATTACAGCGCCGAATTCAAAACGCTCAGCGGCCTTATCTTTAAATCACTAGCACTTATATGGCGTGATTCTCGTTCGAAAAGTAACTTAAAATCGACAAAAAATACGTGAAATATACACATAGTAGTCACATTAAGTTATATTTTTTTCCAGTCACACCCGTGTGGAAGTAAACTGATCTTTATTAGAAAATCAGACATAAATCAAAAATATGACACGCCATCATGACGCGAGTGATTCAAAAATAGGGGCCCTATTATTTAAATCACTTGCGTCAAACCAGCGTGCGATGTGAATTGATCAATGTTCGATTTTTCAATGAAAATTTATAAAATTTCAGTCAGGAGTGATTAAAAAAGACAACTGAATTTTGCGAGTGCTAACGTCAATATTTCGCGTGATTTTCAATGATTTTTAATAGTTTTCGAATGAAAATCACACGCGATATTCAAGCGAGTGACTCAAAAATAGGGCTCCAGGTGTCTATGCACATTGTTCCCCAGACATTTGGATGTAAATCTGTTTATATCTACTTTTACTTATGCAATGTCAATAACAAATTCACCTGGTATTGAATAATTGAGTGGACGAGACCCTTGGAGGGTACGATTATTCGTGCCATTTCGTGCTGATGATATGCCCAGTATGATAATTAAATGCTCACCATTTGAAAGGCGATTAAACGGGATGAGTGACGTCACGGAGAGCTTTTATTTGAAGTGCAATATGTAAATCCGATAAGTGGTATCACTGAATTTGTAGTTTAGTTTGTGCTACAATTTAACAAATTGTTTAGTGTTTAATAAGTCATTTATGTGATTAGAGACTTTATTTTCAATAACTCGCTAATGAATGTTTAAAAAATTAAACGAAAATCAGTTGAATTCCATAAGTTAATTTAGAAGAGCAAAAAAGGGCTATTTTTTTAAACGATAAATATTTTAATGAATAATTGGTTAAGATGTTTTTCTTCAAAACGCGCACAGTCGTAAATATCCAACCGCTGGTAACGATATTTAACCATTACTTGACTTAACTATCGATCACAAAACCGGGCCAAAGATTCATCTGCACCATTACTTGACAAAAATAAACAACCTAGACATTACTAAGGTTCAATACCATCCTAGACATAGTCTATCTACGTTTTAAAATTAGGTGGCCAAATCTGCCTAATACAATTCGTGCAGCGCTCGAAATAACTGCCGTAAAATAAAGCTGGATATGTATTGGGTTGGCGGGACGCTAACTGCTTTTCCTCTTGATATTCTATTTGCTTGACGTTTTGTTGCTACACGGGAGTGGCATTAGCATCGTATGTCACTGCGGCGGCGCTTTTTAAGAAATAGCTTTTGTAAAGAGTTCGTCTTTGAAAAGGATTTACAGGCATGATTTACCTATACTAAGATAGGTACTTACATGTAATGTACGTTCGAGGACTATTGGACTCCTTAACCACTTTATCCCATCAAAAACAATACTTGTCAAAAAAACCAAGGCTCGCAACTCAGTTGTTCTGCGGTAAAAAGTTGTGAGATCCATGTAATACCAAGTCGGTTATTAATTTATTCAGTCTCTACTTAAGCGACTTTCTGTCTTAATACGTCCAGTCTCTAAGACCGCGATCGTGGTCCATAACAATTAAAAATCAATTGTGTCTGGAATCTCCGTACTCGAAGCAGTAAGTTGTTACGTAATAATTAACAGCATCTTATAGTGACGCATATCAATATTAAAATTCTTTAATGTTTTATACAAATATATTGAGACTTGGCCATCGCCTGAAAACACATGTAAATTCAATTATTTAGTGCGATGTTACAGTTACTTGAAATTTTTCAATATTGGCTTTATTCGTAACGATGTTTTACGGCAGTTATTATCATTGCGTGCGAAGCCGCGGGTTTAAGCTACTCCCATATAAATATAGGCGCATGGAAGTGCCCCTGCCAAACCGAACAAAAAATGGGTATGCCCGTCATGAAAACACGTGTAAATTAAATTATTTAATGCAAAAAACGTACCTACGTGCGTATTTGTACTTATTACCAGTGCGCAAGGTTGTAAATTAATTATTATACCACGCTCTGCGATGCTAGCGAGTGAGCGCGGGCCATTACTACGCGCTGCGCGGTGCTAGCGCGAGGGCGCGGGGCGGGGACAGTGGCGGGGCGCGCGGGAAGGTGAATGTCGCCGAGCGAGCAGCAGCCGCGCTCATACGCGCGAGCTCGCGCGACCCTATGCTGTTCGGATTTGCCCAGAATTCTTACCTATAAGTTTGCGATTTTCATAGATAATTTCGATTGAAAACGGAAGGCTACCTACAAAAATAAGAAAAGTTCATAAGTCAGAGAGAGGGCTTTAAGAAAATTTGTTGCTAATAGATATACATATACAATACTAGCGACCCGCCCCGGCTTCGCACGGGTGCAATGCTGATACTAAATACACTACAGAAAAACTGTGAAAGTTGTATATAAAAACATAGCGGCCCGCTCCGGCTTCGCACGGGTATAAAATATATAGCCTATGTGATTAAAATCGATCCAGTAGTTTTGATTTATTCATTACTGCCCGTGGCCCGCACGCGTTAAATTCGGAGTAAAACAATCCCCCTTTCCCTATACCATGAAGATAACCTGCTATCTTTGGAATATCTTAATTCATACACAACAAATATCTTAATTTTTACTTATTTACTTTTTACATTATTAACTATTTATTTTGCCGCCGGTAGACCCTGCCGGTACCGCCGCAAACGCTACGTCCCGCAATTTTTAAATCTGTAATATCTTCGAAAATATTCACTTAAATCATACGGTGTAAAGGGCCATATAGATCTATATTAAATGAACAATGTATTCATGGTATTTCATTGGTTAAGGATTAATGCTGTATTGGTTAAAATCGCTTCGAAAATTAGCCATTATTTGTCGTAAAAGGTAAATGACAAAAAAAGTTATTGTGGGTTATCCATAAGAGATAGATATATATCATCACGAACTTTTCTGTAGACCTTTTCAATGTGTACAACACTTAGTATTTTATTTTGATAAAACTCGTAGGGTTCAGCCTGCGTTTGCAATGTAAGCGGAAAAAATGTAATTATTTACGACATCACATTAGAAACCTCAAAAATAATAGTACTTCTCCACTATTTAATAGATGTTATTATACATATAAACCTTCCTCTTGAATTACTCTATCTATTGAAAAAAAACGCATTAAAATCCGTTGCGAAGTTTCAAAGATTTAAGCATACAAAGGGACATAGGGACAGAGAAAGCGACTTTGTTTTATACTATGTAGTGATGAAGTAGAAGGTACCGAAAAGGAAAAAAGTAGAACTGTCTACAAAATACAAAAAGAAATGAGATCCCATCAAAGACAATACTTGTCAAAAAAACCAAGGCTCGCAACTCAGTTGTTCTGCGGTAAAAAGTTGTGAGATCCATGTAATACCAAGTCGGTTATTAATTTATTCAGTCTCTACTTAAGCGACTTTCTGTCTTAATACATACGTCCAGTCTCTAAGACCACGATCGTGGTCCATAACAATTGGAAATCAATTGTGTCTGGAATCTCCGTACTCGAAGCAGTAAGTTGATACGTAATAATTAACAGCATGTTATAGTGACGCATATCAATATTAAAATTCTTTCATGTTTTATATAAATATATGGAGACTTGGCCATCGCACTAAATAATTGAATTTACATGTGTTTTCAGGCGATGGCCAAGTCTCAATATATTTGTATAAAACATTAAAGAATTTTAATATTGATATGCGTCACTATAAGATGCTGTTAATTATTACGTAACAACTTACTGCTTCGAGTACGGAGATTCCAGACACAATTGATTTTTAATTGTTATGGACCACGATCGCGGTCTTAGAGACTGGACGTATTAAGACAGAAAGTCGCTTAAGTAGAGACTGAATAAATTAATAACCGACTTGGTATTACATGGATCTCACAACTTTTTACCGCAGAACAACTGAGTTGCGAGCCTTGGTTTTTTTGACAAGTATTGTTTTTGATGGGATAAAGTGGTTAAGGAGTCCAATAGTCCTCGAACGTACATTACATGTAAGTACCTATCTTAGTATAGGTAAATCATGCCTGTAAATCCTTTTCAAAGACGAACTGTTTACAAAAGCTATTTCTTAAAAAGCGCCGCCGCAGTGACATACGATGCTAATGCCACTCCCGTGTAGCAACAAAACGTCAAGCAAATAGAATATCAAGAGGAAAAGCAGTTAGCGTCCCGTCAACCCAATACATATCCAGCTTTATTTTACGGCAGTTATTTCGAGCGCTGCACGAATTGTATTAGGCATATTTGGCCACCTAATTTTAAAACGTAGATATACTATGTATAGGATGGTTTTAAACGTAAGAAATGTCTAGGTTGTTTATTTTAGTCAAGTAATGGTGCAGATGAATTTATGGCTCGGTTTTGTGATCGATAGTTAACTGAAGTAATGGTTAAATATTGTTACCAGCGGTTGGATATTTACGATTGTGCGCGTTTTGAAGAAAAACACCTGAACCAATTATTCATTAAAATATTTATTCTGACATTTGGTTAAGTTATTAATCGATACTTAATATATATAACAACTGGGCTTAGGATTACAAGTTGATGTTAGTGATTTGTAGTAGCGAAGCTTGAATTGAATCTACACAAGATTATGTACATAGAAACGCTAATAAAGAGCATTTTACTATAGTGTATACACAGTCTGGTCATAAATACTGTTACAATAAAAAATATGAAAGATATTACATTTGAATTTGAATCTGTCATTTTTATACGATTGCTCATTGTGTTTTCTAATTTTGGCGCCAATACATATTATAATATTTTGCGATATTAAAATGGAGTGGGGTGATAAAGAGAACCGAATCGCTGTGATTGCATTACACAAAGTTGGTATGGAGCCAAATGCAATTTTTAAAACTCTCCATACGCTTGGTATTAGTCAAATGTTTGTGTACCGGGCTATGGCAGAAACACAAACATTGACTGCCTCGGTGGCGCAGCGGTAGGAGAGTCGCACTTTAAAGCGACGGCTGCGCCAGAGGTCCCGGGTTCGATCCCCGGGTCGGGCCAAAAATATATACCTGAGTTTTTCTGTTAAGAAATTCTTAGGGTAACCCGGAGTTTGGAAGTTGGCGGTGTTTCACCCCCGTGCCTCGGAAAAGCACGTAAAGCCGTTGGTCCTGCGCCTGATCTCTCTCTGGTCGTGTCAGATTGCTGTCCCATCGGGCTATGAGATTGAAAGGAAAAGAGAGTGCACCTGTGTTTGCGCACACACTTGTGCACTATAATATGTCCCGCGCAGTCGGTTAGTCGTTGTGACTGGCCACCGTAGTCGAAATCGGCTAGGGGGACTATTATTATTATTACCGGGCTATCAATAAGAACAATGAGACCTCCTCTGTTTGTGACAGAAAAAGATCTGGCCGTCTACGTAGTGTTCGTACGAAAAAGGTGGTCAAAGCAGTAAGGGAAAGAACTCGCAGAAATCCTGTCGGAAAGCAAAAGATTTTATCTCGGGAGATGAAGATAGCACCCAGAACCATGTCGCGTATTTTGAAAGATGACTTAGGACTTGCAGCCTATAAGAGACGCACTGATATTTTTTTAACTGATAATTTAAAAAGGAATAGGGTGGTAAAAACGAAAAAACTACTGAAGCGGTACACGCAAAGGGAGGTCACAGAAAAATTTGGTTCACGGATGAGAAAATCTTCACAATTAAGCAACATTTTAACAAACAGAATGACCGTATTTATGCTCAAACCTCTATGGTTTGGTGGGGTGTTAGCTATGAAGGAGTGACTGAGCCATATTTTTGTGAAAAAGGTATGAAAACATCGGCACAAGTGTATCAAGATACCATTTTTGAGAAGATAGTTAAGCCCCTTAACAACACCATGTTCAATAACTAAGCATGGTACTTCAAGACTCGGCGCCGGGTCATAAAGCTCGGTCCACGCAGTCTTGGTTAGAAGCGATCGTTTCGGACTTCATCAGAGCTGAAGACTGGCCGTCGTCTAGTCCCGATCTTAATCCGCTGGATCATGATTTATGGTCAGTTTTAGAGAGTATGACTTGTTCTAAACGCCATGATAATTTGGAGTCCCTAAAACAATCCATACGATTGGCAGTGAATAATTTTCCCATGGAAAGTGTGCGTGCTTCTATTGATAACTGGCCTCAACGTTTAAAGGACTGTATTGCAGCCAATGGAGACCACTTCGAATAAGCTTTTTATATTTTAAAATTGTTTTATGTTTATGTATAAAACTAACACACTGTAAAAGTAATACATATTTTTGGCCATAACACAAGCTTTGAGTAGCTTACTTTAGGACTAGATGGCGATGTGTGTGATATTTATTATAAAGGATATAAAGGATTTATGGCAAGACTAGGTATATATTTAAACAATCGTTAAAAAAAGAGCCCTTTTTTACACTTCTAAATTAACGTATGGAATTCAACGGAATTTCGTTTATTTTTTGAGCATTTAATGCGAGCAAGTTGTTAACGCGAATGATCATAAGAAAGGGTCTATACTCACTTATATAACTAAATAATTTGTCAAGTAGTAGCACAAACTAAACTACAAATTCAGTGATACCACTTATCGGATTTACATATTGCACTCCAAATAAAAGCTCTCCGTGACGTCACTCATCCCGTTTAATCGCCTTTCAAATGGTGAGCATTTAATTATCATACTGGGCATATCATCAGCACGAAATGGCACGAATAATCGTACCCTCCAAGGGTCTCGTCCACTCAATTATTCAATACCAGGTGAATTTGTTATTGACATTGCATAAGTAAAAGTAGATATAAACAGATTTACATCCAAATGTCTGGGGAACAATGTGCATAGACACCTGGAGCCCTATTTTTGAGTCACTCGCTTGAATATCGCGTGTGATTTTCATTCGAAAACTATTAAAAATCATTAAAAATCACGCGAAATATTGACGTTAGCACTCGCAAAATTCAGTTCTCTTTTTTTTTAATCACTTCCGAGTGAAATTATATAAATTTTCATTCGAAAATCGGGCATTAATCAATTCACTCGTACGCCATTTTGACAAGAGTGATTAAAAAATAGGGGCCCTGAGCGTTTTGAATTCGGCGCTGTAATGTATTCAGTATTGTGTTTAAACTCTTGATGTTATTCTTAATGCTTTGTTAACCTCGCTGTGAGGCTGTTTTATTGAAGGTGACTTAGCGCTTAAAATGATGCCACATAAACAAACCTAAATAAAAACTGAATAATTCCAAATGATATAGAACTGCGTAATTCTAAACACCTGCTACACGGGGATACTAGATGATAATGTCATATTTATTATGAATGAAAACTAAGTATACTGACTGAACGAACATTCATTAATTTAATTACTGTTTTAAAAGCCTTTTGACTGTGGTATTATTTGTGAATGTCAAATTACTAATCGACCCATACCCTCCGAGCGTAGTTAAGTACCGCGAAGTATGGATAACAGCATGTCAAGATAAACACTGAGGTATCATCTTATCCAGTTGTAATAGTGGTCAGTTTTCAACAAAAATGTAAAACCTTGGGGCGTATTGCGATGCAGTTTTGATAGGTATGCGACTCAACTTAACTGTCAAATTAGCAATTCATATTGCGAATTCGCGAGATGTTTTAAATATTATTAAAATAATATTTTAAATGTTTGCTCTCATTTCAAGCCACACCATGTTTAAGTAGGTATTATGCTCTTTCTCCCTGACTTACCAAAGGACTTAATAGGATCAGATAACAAAAACAAAACACGAATGTTCGTCTGGTCCCATACAAACATTAGCTGTGTACGTGTTCTCTAAATATGGCCTCGCCACAACGTCGTTTTTTGCTCGCAAAGATAAACGTACGTCAAAGGTAACCTGTATAAGGATGTAACGAAGTTAAGGGTATGTATACGAAACATAACGTATTATTCTTTCAGATTTAGAATTGAAGCTGGGAAATTAGGTTAAATTCAGGTCTGATCTTCTTACACCACTGATTTCCTAAGCGAAGCAGCTAAGGAAAGAAACATTATTAAATTACGTTAAATTTTTTCACCGAGTTAGAGCGCTTTCACACTTAGGCGACTTTAGCAGTGCGACGGTCGCGCGATAGCCGCGCTGCTGGCAATTTTATACATAAATGACAGCAGTAAGCCCTTCACATTAGAGCGACGGCGCTGCTGTCGCTCTAATGTGAAGGCGCACTTAGATGTTCTTTTTGCACACCAGAAAAAGAAAATGCATATGCCTAGGTACTAAAAGTAACCCATCCTAAGTATAATATTAAAATAATATTTCTCTATATACTTTCGCTAAGCGACACGCCTGCGCAGGAACACAACACGAATCGTTACCGCTTTGGCAAATGCAGAATGCTTCGCCCGCCCGCCCTCAAATACGCATGCGGCACTGTTAATGCTATTTTTATTTAATCAAAATAATCGAAAAACAAAATGCCACTAAAATTTATTACCGCAATTTATTTTTATAGATAAAGGATAGAGGTAACTGTCTCTTATTATGAGCAATAAATTATTAATTCAAATTAATTTAGAATAAATATTCCAACTTTTGATGATAAAAGATTTCATAACTGAAACATACCAACACTAGTACAACAATCTGAGGTGTCGCGATTCGTTTAGTCGCAAAACAAACCTGCTACCGCGTTAACTTATCCCGCTACGGCTATTTGCGGGATGGCATGCTGTTTGTGGACCTATTTACCTCTTTCTGCAGCTCACACCACGCTAACGACGACGAGCATAAATTCTTGTTTAAGAACACAGCTTGGCTTTGAAAGTTGAAGTTGCTTTAATTGCATACCTAGTTTCGATCGTCGTCATCGAAGGATTAAGTTTGATATCAATCAAATGGTGGTTGTAATACCATGTGTGATAATTTAATTGTTTTTTCTTAACTCTTTTTAATTTATTTATGTTAGACTTAATCTATACTAATATTATAAAGCTGAAGAGTTTGTTTGTTTGTTTGTTTGTTTGTTTGTTTGTTTGTTTGAACGCGCTAATCTCAAAAGCTACTGGCCCGATTTGAAAAAATATTTTTACGTTGGATAGTCCATTTATCGAGGAAGGCTTTAGGCTATATAACATAAAGATACGACTCATAAGACCACAGCAGCAATGAAAAATGTTGCGAAAACGGGAGAAAGATATTCCTTTTGAGAGCTTCCGCTGCGTACGCTGCGAAAACCGCTTAAGTAACACAAAAATCATGTATGACAGGATTGTTCAGCATTAAGAGTTCTATAATAAAGTCCGCGACAGCATATGTCTATCTTTTATGGTTCACTTACTACAACCTTTTTTTATGTTAATAAATTTGTAAAAAAATAATGCATTATTTTTAGAGGTGTATTATACACACAGGTATTTATTCTTATCAAAATAAATACATTCATCATCACGAGAATTTCATTTAGAACCAAGTTGCCCTTTATATCATTTGATTTCAATAAATATCTTAGGAGCTATCACAGTTTTAACATAACTCCGCACCAAAATAATGTTCGCAGCTTAAGTACAACGTGCGCTTGCGCTAATATATTATAAAGCTGAAGAGTTTGTTTGTTTGAAAGCGCTTATCTCAGGAACTGCTGGACCGATTTGAAAAAATATTTCTGTGTTGGAAAGCTTATTTATCGAGAAAGGCTTTAGGATATAAAACATGACGCTGCGACGGGAGGGGAGGGAGCAAACTCAAAACGCGCGGCCGAAGTCGCGGGGGACCGCTAGTTATTAATATTATGTGATGTATAGTTTTATTTCTAAGTTTCAGTTTACTTAGCACGTAAGCACCGTTATAGTAAACATAGCACGCGGTGTATACCTGTGATTGATAACACATTTTTACATACTTTTACATTTTCGAAATTTAGCACACGTGTTTGGAATTCTTAATAGATCAACACACTCTAATAAATACGCATTGAATTATTTGTTTCCTTTTTTATAGTCGGTAATAAATACCTACATATTAATCTGGGGGTACGGCAGTGCCCCCACCAAGTCGAGCAAAAAAGCGTCACGGCCGTACCATCCTTTTCTCTAAGCAATTCAGACCATTTTCGACCCCCTGTAACTTCGTTGTGGATAAAACTAGTAGACTGAAATTTTCAGTAACCATGCAGGCATTGTAAAGACACGGTATATGTCAAATTTCATTCAATTTGAACCCGTATTTTAAGAATTATAACGGGTCAAATTTCTTAATTTTGTCACTCACTGACTCACCTATCATCAAAATTCAGAGGCACTTCTAGTAGACCTAGAAATATAGGCGCATGATAGTGCCCCTGCCAAATCGACCAAAAAATGGATATTCCCGTCATGAAAACACGTGTAAATTAAATTATTTAATGTAAAAAACGTACCTACGTGCATATTTGTACTTATTACGAGTGCGTAAGGTTGTAAATTAATTATTATACCACGCGCTGCGATGCTAGCGAGTGAGCGCGGGCCGTTACTACGCGCTGCGCGGTGCTAGCGCGAGGGCGCGGGGCGGGGACAGTGGCGGGGCGTACGGAAAGGTGAATGTCGCCGAGCGAGCAGCAGCCGCGCTCATACGCGCGAGCGACCTAATTCTGTTCGGATGTGCCCAGAATTCTTACCTATAAGTTTGCGATTTTCATTGATAACTTCGATTGCTATATTAGTTTGACGACTAAAGGCTACCATCGCTCTAAATAATTGAAATTACATGTGATTTCAGGCGATTGAATTTACACGTGTTTTCAGGCGATGGGCAAGTCTCAATATATTTATATAAAACATTAAAGAATTTTAATATTGATATGCGTCACTATAAGATGCTGATAATTGTTACGTAACAACTTAATGCTTCGAGTACGGAGATTCCAGACACAATTGATTTTCAATTGTTATGGACGTGGTCTTAGAGACTGGACGTATTGAGACAGAAAGTCGCTTAAGTAAAGACTGAATAAATTAATAACCGACTTGGTATTACATGGATCTCATAACTTTTTACCGCAGAACAACTGAGTTGCGAGACTTGGTTTTTTTGACAAGTATTGTTTTTGATGGGATACTAGTAGTCTCAAACTTAATGACGGCGATTTTTTTTACTGTGCAGACGATTTTTGCACACTAAGGAAGGAATTAAAGCTGAGATTATTATGGCTTTATTTACTTTCTGATTGTTCCATTCTTCTGAGTCTGTTTCACCATCGGCAAATAAGCATTAAACAACAAGAAAATCAATCATGAAACGTCATTTCGGATAAATTATTTGGTATTTCGATTGAAGTATAATTCATGGCAAAGTATACACCGATGTCAATCTCAAAAGCCACATGTCACAAAATACGGATAACTTTAGGCTTTATGAGTTATATTTCATTGATTTGTAATAAGTTTTCATTATAAACGTTTAAGCTCACATTATACCTGCACGATTAGTGATAGTACACTCTAAATTACTCCAGCTTGAATTATGTCCTACAACATAATCCACCAATAGATTAAATGCCTTGCCCTAATTCGATATCGTGTTCCTGTAATCCAGTTTTATAGTAGATTTCGGCATCGAATCGATCCCGACTGCCCACTTATTAAGAAAAGTATTGGGTTGCTCTGTCCGGTGGGTAATCCAAAACTTGTTCGTGTGTTGTCAGTCAGTCAATGTGCCCTAATTCTCGTTATTTATAAAACCCAAAGACCCGGGATACCTCGTTGACTGTGACTGCCTTGTTGGTGTAGCGGATAGTTCGCTGGTCACGGGTTCGTATTTAATAATATTAGGGGCCCGTTTCACCATATACCAATAAGCCCTTACCAACAAAGACTTCGTTAAGGAACGAAATTTTGTACTGCGAAGATAGCGCAATCAAGGACACATGCGGTCCTCCACGACTGCGTCCGCGCAACTTCCTTCACATCGCAGTGTGATGTTTCATCAAGCCTAAAACCTTTCTCAATAAATAAGCTAGCTATCCAACACAAAAGTATTTTTTCAAATCGGTCCAGTAGTTCCTGAGGTTAGCGCGCCCAAACAAACAAACTCTTCAATTTTATAATATTAGTATAGATTGTTAGACAAGCCGCAAGCAGTGTTAATGCTTACGATTGCAGTATTTGTGCCTGTGTATATTTTAAAGGTCTCACAAACGAGCTGTGGTAAATAATATTTATTGACGATGCGTTTGGTGTAGATAGTGGTTAGCGCTCCTGACTACTATGCCGGCGGTCGGTTCGAATCCTGCAGAGGTAAAATGTTTATGTGATGAGCACGAACATTTGTACTTATGCGGCATAGATGTTCTAAAGTATTACAGTATTTATGGGAGACGTCCCGCCGTAGTCGTTGTCTGGTATTTGTAACTCAAGGAAGAAAATACCTTACTTCGAAACCAAGACAATCGGTGTGTTGAAGAGGGCATTTTTTTTTTTTATAATATTCTTAAGTTCAGTGAGGTACATGTGTACCTGTAGACGCTCAAATAAACTCTAATGACTTGTTTAAAAAAGGTCACAGGGTAAAAGTTGCAGGATTGCATTAGGCATTCGTTCCCGGGTAATTTAGCTGGTTGGCCGTTTAATTCCGTTCGTGTCCCGAGTTAGCCACTGCAAAGATACTGAGGCAAGTTTGTGGCGGGAAATATAATTTCGAATATAAGAGTGAGTTTTTTTTTAAATTTTACCAATTATAAAATCTAGCTGGCCAGCTTGTAGTTATGGTCGAGGTATCTGTTCGAATGAAAACTGATTGCACACATAATACAAGTTTAAATACAATACAACTTTAAACAAAATTCGTAGCGAAGTTTTAGCGATTTTGGTTCTAGAAGTTGTTAGGTGGTAGTCACCTCAATAGTACATGCGTCAACGATATGATTCTAAAACAGTGCCTAAGTTTAGTGATAAGTAATGTACGTCATATTTCCGTAAAAAACAATAATTTGTAATTGTGCTGAATTTGTTCACAATTCAGTGAAAAGACAAAATGACATTCGCATAATATTAGCGTAACAAAAACGTTATGCGCTGCATATTCTTCTTTTTACTTTATACAATATCTTGGAGATGCGTTAGTGTCCAGTCCACTATACTCCAGAGGTCTACTTTGTTAAAGCCGTCTGTATATTGACGTCTCATTCGCTCATACTCGGAGCAATATAGAGTGAGAAGGACAGTATGATTTGTAAGTATATCACTTTTCAAGATAGTTCCTTAGCCACTTACGTACGATGCATTCTCGAAGACGACCCCTTGTTTGTGGAGCCATTTGCTCACCCTGACTCGATACAAAGTGTAATGTCCATTTCGATTTAATATTTTCATAACTACATTCAAAATATATAACGAGGGAGTCAGTCGTGGTAGTCTTAATTATTTCATACTTGAAAATTAACGAGAAAATCTCAGAAAACCACAATTATAAAACGTTTATTTTAAAATATTAGCACTATTATTATTGTTAAAAAGTTATAAATAAACACTAAAATCCGAGTGATCGGACCACAGCGTGCTGGTGGCTAAGGACTCGGATCCGAGCGGTATATTTAAAATGACGTCACCATCAATAAAGTCGGACCCGAGTTGGTGACACAGCTGGAGAGGTCTACTAATCGTATGTTAGAACCAAATATATTTTTATCATAATTACTCACAGTTGAATTCTGTTCGCATCACAAAAAGCAGTAAGCTAAGCTAAGCTTTCCATTTTTTTTTGTTAGTCTTCCCCATTTTTTTCAGTAGACAGACTAGTCAGATTAGACCCGGAGGTGTAGTTTCCACAACATTGGTCAAAAGAAGGTGTTCAAAGTCATTGGAAAACAGTATCCACCGAATCACTTTGTAAGTCTCTCTGACAGCTTCTGACAATTCAAAGCGGAGACGGCGTTAGCAGTGTTAAATAATTCGTAACACATTTATTTCCTCAAGCCTCCGGCTTAAAGCGGTCCTCCTGTCACAAAACTGACCATCCACCGTCTGGACTTCCTTTAATGTTTACTGGTTACGCTTTGACAACTTAAGTCCACTACTCAGATGCTTGCGGCCACACTCCGATCGCAATCTGATGTCGTTATAAAAACCTCATCTCCTAGTTCCGTTTTATTCCCATCTTTATTCGAGTCAAGTTTACACCGTAAACCACTCAGCGCATCTACTGGATAATAGTGCATCTGTCGTTACGGATTGACGTCTTTATTGCATACTTATTCTACGTAGAAGCCGTATAAAATCTGCGTGAAAGCTGACTTGGATGGGTTGACTTCACCCTTATATGGTTCCGTTTAAAGATGATGTTGGTGCGACGTTATAAAAGAATTTATCTAACAGATGCAACGGTTGTGTGTAGCGATGACACAGCTATCAAACTAGCAGCCAGCTCATACTAGCTGCTTATAACTAGGAATGTGTTTCACTGAATACTGATCGTAGTCACTCGTAGTCTTGAAGCAATTTTCGTAGTATTCACATCAGGGCAAGCGCGTAGTCGCAAACGCATAACTCGTAGCAAAGATCTCTCGTAGTAAAGGCTAGGAGTTGATGCTACAGAATGCTACGGTTTCTACATTTGCACTTCTTCTTGTTTTGACATTATTTTATTAATGTGGTACGTTCAGGGGCCCTATTTTTACATTACTCGTGTCAAGGTTGCGTTTGATATTTATTGATTAAAGTCCAATTTTGGAATAAAAATCAGTTAAAATCCATACAAAAGGAATTTAAAAAAGGATATCTACATTTTGTGACTACTCACGTCTTTATTTTTACGTTATTTTCGTTGATTTATTATTCGTTTTAAAGCAAAAATCACACGCCATACCTAAGTAAAATAAGGCTTCAATATCTGGCAAATTTTGTAAAATATTGTTAAAGGAAATAAATTATTTTTAATTTTTAATTTTTCAAAGTGAATTCAAAAATAGGGGCTCTGGTTCTGATGGCTTTCCACCAAGTAGTCATTATACTAACGGCCTACATACTCTATAGATGCAAGACTATGTCGCAGGCAGCGTTTTCCTGAAAGATCGTTGTTTGAGGAAAGGGGAACTTAGTACTTAGTGATAGTAGCTGTACCTCGCGTCCTCGCATTTATCTTTAATACAGTGACATTCCATATATATATATACTCATATAAAAATACGAAAGTGGCTTCACTCGCCATGCTGTGTACTTTTGCTAGAATCTCGCACCGATACTGGCTGAAATATGAATATTGTCGTGCAGCTTGAGCAGTCAAGTCACGATTACTGCTCTCTACTACGCGGAATGTATTGTACTGCAGATGCAGTTCGGTGAAAATAAAGCGACGGAATGTACAGCACGCAATAAATCGCCACTGACTAAAGGCCAGGTTTGAAAATTTTCACATTTAAAACGATATTTTAAACCTGAAGTTGACTCATCCTGTACGGACTGTGCAATGTCTGTAATAGGTGTTTACTTAACAGAAATAAATATTTCTACGCCTTTTTAGGGTGATTGGAACGCTTGGATTTGAAGTTATTAAATAATGCGAAAATAACAACTGTCAAAAAAATATTTAATCACTTCGTTCAAGTAAGACGGAAGTCTGAGTTTACTATGCCACTTCGTTACTATCATGAAGATTAGACTAATAAAATATTTCATAGGTTAAAGTAAAACTATTTTTACACACTCAATTCCATGAAGTCATAAAGTTTAAAGAATTCTTAAAAAAGTAATATGAATACTTTATTTAACCTGGAATCATAATATCAAAGGAAGGTAAGAAAAATATCTTGTGTAATTAAATGTTTTTTTGTTCCCAACTCGGCAATAAGTATTGTCACTGTGATAAATAGCGCGTTATACCTGCGCTGTGTTTTTCAGGCACATTTCAGGGTTCTTTAGTTGAAAGGTTTCTCAGTGTGAAAACAAACATATAAAAATTCAATTCAAATTCGGTCGGGTCTGGGTGTTGTGATACCACCGTTGTGTCTGATTTCCACAAGCATAACACAAGTGCTTTAGTTACTTGCTTTGGGATCAGAGCAATGTATGTGATTGGAGTCCAATATTATTATTATAATATTACTTGGAAATAAATACATGCTCTTCATTTTCTTTTTCTTTTCTTTTTATGCACAAAATACCCCTTCCTATGAAACTCATAATTTCTTTACCCAAAGGTTGTCTGGAAGAGATCGCTTATAGCGATAAGACCGCCTAAATTGTACATTTCTTTAAAACGAATTTGTAAATCGATTTATGTAATGTGCAATAAAAAGTTATCTACCTATCTACATGCTTTCTAACTTTAATATTTAAAAGTATAGGATTAAGCTTTTTTCCTTATTTATTAATAGCTATAAAGACAGACAAAAGTAAAACATACCTTTAAAACCCTTTAAAACTATCCTTTAAAACTATAATTTACATACTATTATAAGTATAGTGACACCTTTTAATAAAGCGTTCAGAAGTATTTTTCTAATCTCAAGGAGTTTAAAATAAACAATATTGGTCGGATAATGTACGGACTCTTTGGCTTGTATCTCTGTAGGTAAGCTACAGAAGTTTTTATTTAAGTTTTTCACGAGTTTCTCGACCGCTTTACCCGAAATAAGTAAAAATATCCGCAATGGCTAGGTGAATTATTTAAATCTAAGGAAAACTGGATTTTATTTATTTCTCTGACGTTCAAGTTTATACCGTAGAATGACTTGACTATAAAAATTTTAAAAATATAGAATTTTTTACTGCCGTGCAGTTTATAATTTTCAAATCTGATTTAAATTCTCAGCAGTAATAAACTCTGAAGACTTTCTCATCTCGAATCAACCACTAGAAGATAATTTACTGAAGTCCAGGCTGTATAATTTTATTTAAAGTAAATTAAGACAGAGAATTAACAATATTATTTTTTTTGGTTTGAATTGAGTTCAGATGATTTAGAAAAGCGGTAACACTATTGATGGGTAAAGATATCATATACAAACAGTTTATAAAACCTTAGTGTTACAGAGCATGTGCTCAAGGCCCTTGCTTCAAAATGGAGAGCCCAGTGCGATACACTATCCTTAAATAAAAAGTCTTTACATGTGGAAACCAAACAATCTTCCCCCTACACCAGTTTTGATATTGTTTTATTGTTGTACATAGATTGACAACAGTCAACTGCCCGGTCAGAGGTGGAACTGTGTAAAGCAATCGTATTCATTTGACAGTTCAAAACGTACAGTATGATCTGTCAAACGGCAAAGAACTAAGCGTTTGACAGATCATACCGTACGTTTTCTCTGTTCTCTATGAGTGCGGTGCGTACCACTTGATAATCGCGACAAACGCCATGCCCGGAAGGCGTTGTCAGCGCTCACGCGAAGCCAGCGGCGGCCTATGGCAAAAGGTGGGTCGTGCTTAGCGTTTTTATTTATATCTCACTGCATTCACTGCTAATATATTTCCAGTTCCTAACTAACACTTCAGGAAAGTAATAAAAACCCGCCAAGTGCGAGTCGGACTCACGCGCTGAGGGTTCCGTGCCAACTTTAACTGAATTAGTGAATCCACTTCCTTCCACTTAGGGCCAATACTTGTCAAAAAAACCAAGGCTCGCAACTCAGTTGTCCTGCGGTAAAAAATTGTGAGATCCAAGTAATACCAAGTCGGTTATTAATTTATTCAGTCTCTACTTAAGCGACTTTCTGTCTTAATACGTCCAGTCTCTAAGATCGCGATTGTGGTCCATAACAATTGAAAATCAATTGTGTCTGGAATCTCCGTACTCGAAGCAGTAAGTTGATACGTAATAATTAACAGCATCTTATAGTGACGTGAAATTCTTTAATGTTTTATATAAATATATTGAGACTTGGCCATCGCACTAAATAATTGAATTTACATGTGTTTTCAGGCGATGTCCAAGTCTCAATATATTTGTATAAAACATTAAAGAATTTTAATATTGATGTGCGTCACTATAAGATGCTGTTAATTATTACGTAACAACTTACTGCTTCGAGTACGGAGATTCCAGACACAATTGATTTTTAATTGTTATGGACCACGATCGCGGTCTTAGAGACTGGACGTATTAAGACAGAAAGTCGCTTAAGTAGAGACTGAATAAATTAATAACCGACTTGGTATTACATGGATCTCACAACTTTTTACCGCAGAACAACTGAGTTGCGAGCCTTGGTTTTTTTGACAAGTATTGTTTTTGATGAGATAAAGTGGTTAAGGAGTCCAATAGTCCTCGAACGTACATTACATGTAAGTACCTATCTTAGTATAGGTAATACCATGCCTGTAAATCCTTTTCAAAAACAAACTCTTTACAAAAGCTATTTCTTAAAAAGCGTCGCCGCAGTGACATACGATGCTAATGCCACTCCCGTGTAGCAGCAAAACGTCAAGCAAATAGAATATCAAGAGGAAAAGCAGTTAGCGTCCCGCCAACTCAAGGACATATCCTGCTTTATTTTACGGCAGTTATTTCGAGCGCTGCACGGATTGTATTAGGCAGATTTGGCCACCTAATTTTAAAGGGTAGATAGACTATGTCTAGGTTGTTTATTTTAGTCAAGTAATGGTGCAGATGAATCTAAGACCCGGTTTTGTGATTAATGGTTAACTCAAGTTACAGTTAAATATCGTTATCAGCGGTTGGATATTTACGATTGTGCGCGTTTTGAAGAAAAACACCTTAACCAATTATTCATTAAAATATTTATCCTGACATTTATTAATCAATAGTTATTATGTATATTTAACAACTGGGCTCAAGCTTACAAGTTGATGTGAGTGATTTGTAGTAGCAAAGCTTGAAATTAATCTACAGGAGATTTGATACATAGAAACGCTAATAACGAACATTTTCCTATAGTCTGTATATACTCATACCTGAACAATCGTTTATAAAAGGGCCCTTTATTTTTTTACACTTCTTAATTAACTTATGGAATTGAACTGATTTTTGTTTAATTTTTTTAACATTCATTGATGCGAGCAAGTTGTTAACGCGAGTGATTGAAAATTGAGTCTCTAATCACATAAAAAACTAAATAAACACTAAACAATTTGTCACATTGTAGCACAAACTACAAATTCAATGATACCACTTATCGGATTTACATATTGCACATTCCAAAAGCTCTCCGTGACGTCACTCATCCCGTTTAATCGCCTTTCAAATGGTAAGCATTTAATTATCATACTGGGCATATCATCAGCACGAAATGGCAAGTATAATCGTACCCTCCAATGGTCTCGTCCACTCAATTATTCAATACCAGGTGAATTTGTTATTGACATTGCATAAGTAAAAGTAGATATAAACAGATTTACATCCAAATGTCTGGGGAACAATTTGCATAGACACCTGGAGCCCTATTTTTGAGTCACTCGCTTGAATATCGCGTGTGATTTTCATTCGAAAACTAATAAAAATCATTGAAAATCACGTGAAATATAGACGTTAGCACTCGCAAAATTCAGTTCTCTTTTTTTTTTAATCACTTCCGAGTGAAATTATATAAATTTTCATTCGAAAATCGGGCATTAATCAATTCACTCGTACGCCATTTTGACAAGAGTGATTAAAAAATAGGGGCCCTGAGCGTTTTGAATTCGGCTCCGTAATGTATTCAGTATTGTGTTTAAACTCTTGATGTTATTCTTAATGCTTTGTTACCCTCGCTGTGAGGCTGTTTTATTGAAGGTGACTTAGCGCTTAAAATGATGCCACATAAACAAACCTAAATAAAAACTGAATAATTCCAAATGATATAGAACTGCGTAATTCTAAACACCTGCTACACGGGGATACTAGATGATAATGTCATATTTATTATGAATGAAAACTAAGTATACTGACTGAACGAACATTCATTAATTTAATTACTGTTTTAAAAGCCTTTTGACTGTGGTATTATTTGTGAATGTCAAATTACTAATCGACCCATACCCTCCGAGCGTAGTTAAGTACCGCGAAGTATGGATAACAGCATGTCAAGATAAACACTGCGGTATCATCTTATCCAGTTGTAATAGTGGTCAGTTTTCAACAAAAATGTAAAACCTTGGGGCGTATTGCGATGCAGTTTTGATAGGTATGCGACTCAACTTAACTGTCAAATTAGCAATTCATATTGCGATTTCGCATGATGTTTTAAATATTAGATATTAAAATAATATTTTAAATATTTGCTCTCATTTCAAGCCACACCATGTTTAAGTAGGTATTATGCTCTTTCTCCCTGACTTACCAAAGGACTTAATAGGATCAGATAACAAAAACAAAACACGAATGTTCGTCTGGTCCCATACAAACATTAGCCGTGTACGTGTTCTCTAAATATGGCCTCGCCACAACGCCGTTTTTTGCTCGCAAAGATAAACGTACGTCAAAGGTAACCTGTATAAGGATGTAACGAAGGTAAGGGGTATACGAAATATATACGAAAATGAACGTACTATTCTTTCAGATTTAGAATTGTAGCTGGGAAATTAGGTTAAATTCAGGTCTGATCTTCTTACACCACTGATTTTCTAAGAGAAGCAGCTAAGGAAAGAAACATTATAAAAAATACGTTTAATTTTTTCACCGAGTTAGAGCGCTTTCACACTTAGGCGACTTTAGCAGTGCGACGGTCGCGCGATAGCCGCACTGCTGACAATTTCATACATAAATGACAGCAGTAAGCCCTTCACATTAGAGCGACGGCGCTGCTGTGGCTCTAATGTGAAGGCGCACTTAGATGTTCTTTTTGCACACCAGAAAAATAAAATGCATATGCCTAGGTACTAAAAGTAACCCATCCTAAGTATAATAGTAAAATAATATTACTCATTATATTTTTGCTAAGCGACAAGCCTACGCAGAAACCCAACACGAATCGTTACTGCTTTGGCAAATGCAGAATGCTTCGCCCGCCTGCCCTCAAATACGCATGCGGCACTGCTAATGCTACTTTTATTTAATCAAAATGCCACTAAAATTTATTTCCGCAATTTATTATTATAGATAGAGGATAGAGGTAAGTATCTCTTATTATAAGCAATACATTATTAATTTAAATTATTTTGTTATACATAATTATAATAATCCAACGTTTGAAGATAAAAGATTTCATAACTGAAACATACCAACACTAGTACAACAATCTGAGGTGTCGCGATTCTTTTAGTCGCAAAACAAACCTGCTACCGCGTTAACTTATACCGCTGCGGCTATTTGCGGGATGGCATGCCGTTTGTTGTCCTATTTACCTCTTCCTGCAGCTCACATCACGCTCCTCGCTAAACAACGAGCATAAATTCTTGTTTAAGAACACAGCTTGGCTCTGAAAGTGGAAGTTGTTTACATACCTAGTTTGGACCGTCGTCATCGAAGGATAAAGTTTGATATCAATCATTGTTGTAATACGGATACTTTTCTCCATGTGTAATTATTGAATTGATTTTTCTTACCTTTTTTACCCGCGACGGAACGAAGAACGTGTATGCGTTTAGGGTGAGAGGAAGTTTGTGTATTAATGTGCACAAAACGAATGTTCCCATGTATCTCCAGAACGGATTGAACAATTAAAATGCAGTTTTCTGCATTAGATTAGTAATTTAAAAAATATTTATCTTCCTATTCATTAATTATTACAAAACCATACCGTATAGTAAGCATTTTTTCAATTATAATATTATTATAATAAAAGTATTCTTATTCGCATTATATTTGAAATGGAACAGAGAGATGTCAATGGCAACCTTCGCGGAATTTCTTGGTTTTTTAATAATTAATAAATAGATAGGTAAATGTTTTGTACGCTTACGTATTTAAGTCGGGGAATTTGAGAAATTTTATTTCATTGTTTTTCCGATTACGAACTTCATTTTTAAGGTTTTATCAAAAAAAATAATTACTTTTTATTTTAATTGATTGATGTTAGACATAAGAATTAATATTGTGTGATATTGTGTATGTTTATTTCTAAGTTTTAGTTTACTTAGCACGTAAGCACCGTTATAATAAACGTAGCACGCGATGTGTACCTGTCATTGATAATACAATTATTTTTAAATATAGTTTCTTTACATACATACACTTAGCAAATTTAGCACACGTGTTTGGAAGCCTGAGTAGATCAACATACTCTAATATTATGAAATTCCAACTATATCACCTACAAACGCATTAAATTGATTGCTTCCATTTTTTGTAATACTTAGATTAAGCTTATCGAAACAGTCTAGAGATACTTAGATTTTTAATAGTCGGCAATAAATACCTACATATTAAAAGTAGTAGTCACAAACTTGATAACGGCGATTATTTTCACTGTGTAGACGATCTTTTTGCACACTACGCAAGGAATTAAAGCTGAGA
Source organism: Pyrausta purpuralis (assembly GCA_963924145.1). NCBI lineage: Eukaryota > Metazoa > Arthropoda > Insecta > Lepidoptera > Crambidae > Pyrausta > Pyrausta purpuralis. The sequence goes on along the minus strand of OZ001646.1, from coordinate 16,063,657 downwards.
TTACGATGGCTTTATTTACCTTCTGATTGTTCCATACTTAGGAGTCTGTTTCACCTTAAACAAAAAAATCAAATACGGAACGTCATTTCGGTTGAAGTATTTGATATTTCGATCAAAGTATAATTAATGGCAAAGTATACGCCGATGTCCATCTCAAAAGCCACATGTCACAAAACATGAACAACTTAAGGCTTTATGAGGTATATTTCATTGATTTGTAATAAGTTTTCATGATAAACGTTTAAGCTCCCATTATACCTCTACGATTAGTGATAGTACACTCTAAATTACTCTAGGTTGAATTATATTCTACAACATAATCCACCGATAGATTAAATGCCTTGCCCTAATTCGATATCGTGTTCCTGTAATCCAGTATTATAGTAGATTTCGGCATCGAATCGATCCCGACTGCCCACTTATTAAGAAAAGTATTGGGTTGCTCTGTCCGGTTGGTAATCCAAAACTTGTTCGTGTGTTGTCAGTCAGTCAGTGTGCCCTAATTCTCGGTATTTATAAAACCTAAAGACCCGGGATACCTCGTTGACTGTGACTGCCTTGTTGGTGTAGCAGATAGTTCGCTGGTCACGGGTTCGTATTTAATAATATTAGGGGTCTGTTTCACCGTATACAAATAAGTCCTTACCAACGCATACTTCGATAAGGAACGAAATTTTGTACTGCGAAGATAACGCAATCCAGGACACAAGCGGTCCTCTACGACTGCGTCCGCGCAATTTACTTCCCATCGCAGTGTGATGTTTTATCAAGCCTAAAACCTTTCTCGATAAATAAGCTATCCAACACAAAAATATTTTTTCAAATCGGTCCAGTAGTTCCTGAGATTCGCGTAATCGTTGTCTGGTATTCGTAACTCAAGGAAGAAAATTCCTTACTTTGAAACCAAGACAATGGGTGTGTTGAAGAGCGCATATTTATTGAAATTTATTTTATTATATTCTTAAGTTCAGTGAGGTACATGTGTACCTGTAGACGCCCAAATAAACTCTAATGACTTGTTTAAAAAATGTCACAGAGTAAAATATTGCGGGATTGCATTAGGCATTCGTTCCCGGGTAATTTAGCTGGTTGGCCATTTAATTCCGTTCGTGTTCCGAGTTAGCCACTGCGAAGATACTTAGGCAAGTTTTGGCGGGATATATAATTTCGAATATAAGAGTGAGTTTTTTTAAAGTTTTACCAATTATAAAATGTAGCTGGCCAGCTTGTAGGTATGGTCGAGGTATCTGTTCGAATGAAAACTGCTTGCACACATAATATAAGGGCATCACTTTAAACAAAATTCGTCGCGAAGTTCTAGCGATCTTGGTTCTCAAAGTGATTAGGTGGTGGTGACCTCAATAGTACATGCGTCAAAGATATGATTCTAAAACAGTGCCTAAGTTTAGTGATAAGTAATGTACGTCATATTGCCGTAAAAACAATATTGTAACTATGCTGAATTTTCCCACAATGTGCTTAAGTAAAAAGACAAAATGACATTCGCACAATATTAGCGTAACAATAACGTTATGCGCTGCATATTCTTCTTTTTACTTTATATATGTACAATATCTTGGAGATGCATTAGTGTCCAGTCCACTATACACAAGACGTCTAGTTTGTAAGAGCCGTCTGTATGTTGATGTCTCATTTGCTCATACTGGGAGCCAATTTAAAATGAGAAGGACAGTATGATTAGAAAGTATATCAGTTTCACGATAGTTCCTTAGCCACTTACGTAAGATGCATTCTCGAAGACGACCCCATGTTTGTGGAGCCATTTGCTCGCCCTGACTCGATACAAAGTGTTATGTCCATTTGGACTTAATAACCCTGTAACTTCATACAAAATATTAAAAGAAAGAGTCGATCGTAGTAGTTTTTTCACACTTGAAAATTTACGACACCAGTGTCGGAAGTCTCCACATAGTTCCGTGTAAAACCACCAGGTGGCGCTCGAAAAATGCTGAGACAAAATTGGTGTTTTCGTGTATTTATTGATTGAGAAGAATTTTTGAATGATGCTTAAAAAACTACAAATATTTTTGAAGATTTATTAACGATATAGCTACGTAAGTTAAAATGATATTTGATGAATTAGAAAATCATAAAATTGAAATTGTCGACGCGAAATGTCAAAAATGATGCATCAGACTTCGCCCGCAGGACACCACAATTATAAAACGGATTTTAAAAATGATTTTAAATATAAGCACTATTATTATTGTTAATAATATATAGACGAATCCGAGTAATCGAACCACAGCGAGTGGGTTGCCAAGGATTCGGATCCGAGTAGTATAATATAAAATTACCTCACCGTAAACTCGGACCCGAGTTGGTGACACAGCTGGAAAGGTCTAAGCATGTGTTAGAACCAAATATAATTTTATAATGATTATTCACAGTTGAATCCTGTTCGAATTATAAAAAGCAGTAGGTTTTCCAAAAATGTATTTTTTGTTAGTCTTGCCCAATTTTTTCAGTGGACCGACTAGACAGACTAGACCCGGAGGTCTAGTCTCCACAGCATTGGTCAAAATAAAGTGTTCAAAGTCATTGGAAAACAGTATTTACCGAATCACTTTGTAAGTCTCTCTGACAGCTTCCGACAATTCAAAGCGGAGACGGCGTTAGCAGTGCTAAATAATTCGTTACACATTTATTTCCTCAAGCCTCCGGCTTAAAGCGGTCCTCCTGTCACAAAACTGACCATCCTCCGTCTGAGCTTCCTTTAATGTTTAGTGGCTACGCTTTGACAACTTAAGTCCACTACTCAGATGCTTGCGGCCACAATGAAATGAAATGAAATGAAATGAAATGAAATGAAATGAAATGAAATGAAATGAAATGAAATGTTTATTATTTGCGTAAGAAAAAGGTTACATTCTTTGGATGGAATTCAAGGCACAGTTTCGTTCGTCTTTTTCAAACTATATAATATAGCATGCAAATATTTGGTTACACAATTATAAGTTTCTAATTCATATATGCAAGAATGACCGAACAGAAGAAAATAAATCTGTTACTAACAATAATGAGAGTACAATTTAATTATTACATATTATGCAAGTCAAGTACATATTGAAATCATAGTATGTCAGGTTTATCAATATAATCATATGTCAAGTATATTAAAATCACGTATCAACTAAATTAATTATAATAAATCAAAATGCAAATTAGTCATTCATTAAAAATTTAAATACTCATTGACTGTATAAAAGCAGTGTTCAGTTAACCAAATGTGGAGGGCACGCTTAAATCTATTGAAGGGTAACTCCTTTATTGTTTGGGGTATTTTATTAAATATCAAAATAGACATCCAATGACAGTTTTTCGTAAACCTAGCGCTCTTGGGAATTTTATCTGACACTAGTCTATTTCCATTTCTGGTGCTTCTCGTGTATATATCCTTTGCTTGCTTGAAGTAGTACATGTTTTGATGGACGAATTTTGCAATTTCAAAGATATAAAGACTAGGAAGGGGTAAGATTTTAAGATGTTTAAAAAGAGGTTTACATGGCTCGTCCGGAACTGTGCCACATAAGGCCCTAATGCATTTTTTTTGTGCAATAAAAGCTTTATTTACGTCAGTACTATTTCCCCATACAATAATTCCGTAACGCAGGACAGATTCAACATATGAAAAGTATGCTGTGAGTGCTGTACTTCTACTAGCTACTTTGGTAAGTTTGTACAAAGCAAAAGAGAATCGGTTTATTTTGTTGCATACCTTTTCTACGTGAATTTTCCAATCTAGTTTTTGGTCGACCCATATGCCTAGAAACTTCGTTGTGTCCGTGCCCTTAAGCGGTTGTCCTTCGAAATGTATGTCAATTTTTTGATATAAAATGTCATTAAAATTGATATAATATGTTTTGTCAATATTAATAACTAGATTATTGTCTTTTATCCACTTTATTATAGTTTTTACCGTATTATTAATTTCATTTATATGATCATTTAATGTCAATTTTTTTGATGTTTTTACTATTACAGAGATATCATCGGCAAATAGAATGCATCTATGTTTAATGATATCTGGAAGATTATTTATATACACAAGGAACAACAGCGGGCCCAAAACACTTCCTTGTGGAACCCCAAACTTATTAACTTTTAGCTCGGACTTGTACTTTTTAACTACTGATTTAGAGTCGAGGCTTGCTATCTCGACATATTGCTGTCTATTTTTCAGATAGGATTTTATCCAGCTTAGAGCAGTTCCTCTAACGCCACAATTTTCCAACTTCTCGAGAAGTAGTTGATGTGAAACAAAATCGAATGCTTTCGACATGTCAAAGAAAAGCACTGTAGTATAATTTTCATCGTTTAGGCATGTGAGAGTCTCATTAACCAAGTCAAAAACAGCATGTGCAGTTGATTTCCCCTTTTGAAAACCGTACTGGTTTTGCTTTAGAACATGATATTTGTCAAAAAAAGATAGCAGTTTAGCATGCATTACTTTTTCATACACTTTAGACAGTATAGGAACCAAAGTTATTGGACGGTAATTATCTAAAACTGTTTTATCAGCTTTCTTGAATAAAGGTTTTACAACAGAGAATTTTAGCTTTTCAGGAAAAGATCCAGAGACTAAGGATAGATTTATTAGAAAGGCTAAAATCGTGCATATTTGTTCTTTGCATGCCTTAATAACTTTAGTGCAAATACCGTCATAGCCTTCGGCGTTACTATTATTCAATGTCATTATTACTTTTTCTACATAATATTCGTCAATTGGATTCAAATAAATGGAATTGTATAAAATGTCAACAGGTTTATAATTTAGAAATATATTATTATGTTTATTAGTCAAATTTATAAAATAGTTGTTAAAGATAGTCGCAATTTTTGTCGGGTTATCAATAATAACATTTTGTTCGTCACATTTAATCGCATCAATACAATTATTGCAATCCGATTTGGTATCTATTTCATCCTTTATAACCTTCCAGGTGGCTTTGCATATGTTTCTGCTTTTTATTACATATTTATTATTTGTGTGTTTTTTAGCAAATAGTATACATTTTTTAAGTACCCTAGAGTATGTATGATATTTAAGTTTGTTTTGATTGTTTCTTTTTTTGTAGTAACTTAACCTCAGATTTCTGTTCCTGACACAGCTCCTCCTAATACCTTTAGTTATCCATTGTAAGCCTGACTTAGCATTATATGTGATTTTTGTAACCGGAAAACAGAGGTTATACAGTAGACAAAACAGGTCATAGAAATAATTAAATGCTGTATCTGGATCAGACTCAGTGTACACTTCTGAGAAAGAGAGGCTCCCCAAATACTTTTGGAATCTATTTATATTTTCCAGAGAATAACATCTCTTAAAAGAGTATGTTAATCTCGTAGAGTATGTCACACTCCGATTGAAATCTGATGCCGTTATAAAAACCCCATCTCCTAGTTCCGTTTTATTCCAATCTTTATTCGAGTCAAGTTTACACCGTAAAGCACTCAGCGCATCTACTGGATAATAGTGCATCTGTCGTTACGGATTGACGTCTTTATTGCATACTTATTCTACGTAGAAGCCGTATAAAATCTGCGTGAAAGCTAAGTTGGATGGGTTGACTTCACCCTTATATGGTTCCGTTTAAAGATGATGTTGGTGCGACGTTATAAAAGAATTTATCTAACAGATGCAACGGTTATGTGTAGCGATGACACAGCTATTAAACAAGCAGCCAGCTCATAATAGCTGCTTATAACTAGGAATGTATTTCACTGAATACTCGTCGTAGACACTCGTAGTCTTGGAGCAATTTTCGTAGCATTCACAGCAGGTCAAGCGCGTAGTCGCAAGCGCATAACTCGTAGCAAAGACCTCTCGTAGCAGAGGCTACGAGTTGATGCTACAGGATGCTACGGTTTCTGCATTTGCATTACTTCTTGTTGGCATTATTTTATTAATGTGATACGTTCAGGGGTCCTATTTTTACATTACTCGTGTCAAGGTGACGTATGATATTTATTAATAAAAGTCCAATTTCGGAATGAAAATCAGTTGAAATCCATACAAAATGAATTTAAAAATGGATATCTACATTTTGTGACTACTCACGTCTTTATTTTACGTTATTTTCGTTGATTTATTATTCGTTTTCAAGCGAAAATCACACGCCATACCTAATAAAAAGAAGGCTTCAATATCTGGCAAATTTTGTAAAATATTGTTAAAGGAAATAAATTATTTTTTATTTTTATTTTTTCGAAGTGAATTTAAAAATAGGGGCTCTGGTTCTGATGGCTTTCCACCAAGTAGTTAAGTTATACTAACGACCTACATACTCTATAGATGCGAGACTATGTCGCAGGCAGCGTTTCCCTGAAAGATCGTTATTTATTTATATATATATATATATATATATATATATATATATATATATACGAAAAATACGAAAGTGGCTTCACTTGCCATGCTGTGTACTTCTGCTAGGATGTCGCACCGATACTGGCTGAAATATGAATATCGTCGTGCAGCTTGAGCAGTCAAGTCACGATTACTGCTCTCTACTACGCGGAATGTATTGTACTGCAGATGCAGTTCGGTGAAAATAAAGCGATGGAATGTACAGCACGCAATAAATCGCCACTGACTAAAGGCCAGCGCTGGTAGTCTGATGCAACAATTTTGACATTTCGCGTAGACGATTTCAATTTTATGATTTTCTAATTCATTAAATATCATTTTAACTTATGTAGCTTGTGTGTTTATTAAATCTTAAAAAATATTTGTAATTTTTAAGCTTCATTCGAAAAATCTTCTCGATCAATAAATACACGAAAACACTAATTTTGTTACGGCATTTTGTGAGCGCCACCTGGTGGTTTTACAGGGAACTATGTCGAGACTTCCGACACAGGTTTGAAAATTTTCCCATTTGAAACGATATTTTAAACTTGAAGGTGACCCATCCTGTACGCACTGTGCAATGTTTATTATAGGTGCTTACTTAACAGAAATAAATACTTTTACGCTTTTTTTGGGTGATTAGAACGCGTGGAATTGAAGTTATGAAATAATGCGAAAATTAGTAGCTGACAAAAAAAATATTTAATATCTTCGTTCAAGTAAGACGGAATTCTGAGTAGTTAACTATGCCAAGTCGTTTCTATCATGAAGATTAGACTAATAAAACATTTCATAGGTTAAAGTAAAAAACTATTTGTACACACTCAATTCTATGAAGTCATAAAGTTTAAAGAATTCTTAAAAGAGTAATATGAATACTTTATTTAACCTGGAATCATAATATCAAAGGAAGGTAAGAAAAATATCTTGTGTAATTAAATGTTTTTTTTGTTCCCACCTCGGCAATAAGTATTGTCGCTGTGATAAATAGCGCGTTTTACCTGCGCTGTGTTTTTCAGGCACATTTCAGGGTTCTTTAGTTGAAAGGTTTCTCAGTGTGAAAACAAACATTTAAAAATTCAAGTTGGTACCTACTTATAATACCTACTATTCGTAATTTATAACATTTTCTATTTACTTTTGTTGACGACCTCCGCGGTGTAGCGGCTAAGCAGGCTGGTTTCAATGCGTCGCCGCTTCGAGGTCCCGGGTTCGATTCCCGGTCGGGTCAATATAGAAATCAAAATGTTCTATACTGTCTCGGGTCTGGGTGTTCTGAATTCCATAACACCAGTGCATTAGTTACTTGCTTTGGTATCAAAACAATGTATATGATTGGAGTCCAATATTATTATTATATTACTTGGAAATAAATACATGCTTTCTAACTTTAATATTTGAAAGTATAGAAGTAAGCTTTGTTTCTTAGTAAATAGCTATAAAGACAAACACAAGTAAAGCACACCTGTAAAACCAATAAGTAAATTAATGTCTACTATAATTTACATACTAAATAAGTATAGGAAGTGACACCTTTTAATAAAGCGTACAGAAAATACAGAAGTTATTTTCCAATCTCAAACAATAATGGTCGGACAATGTACGGACTCTTTGGCTTGTATCTCTGAAGGTAAGCCACACAAGTTTTTATTAAAGTTTTTCACGAGTTTCTCGACCGCTTTACCCGAAATAAGTAAAAATATCCGCAATGGCTAGGTGAATTATTTAAATCTAAGGAAAACTGGATTTTATTTATTTCTCTCAGGCTTGAGTTTATACCGTAAAATGACTTGACTATAAAATTTTTAAAAATATAGCATTTTTTACTGCCGTGCAGTTTATAATTTTCAAATTTGATTTAAATTCTCAGCATTAATAAACTCTGAAGACTTTCTCATCACGAATCAACTGCTAGAAGATAATTTACTGAAGTCCAGGCTGAATATTTTTATTAAATTGAGGCAGAGAATGAACAATATTCTTTTTTTGGTTTGAATTGAGTTTAGATGATATATAAAAGCGGTAACACTATTGATAGGTAAAAATATCATATACAAATGGAAGCATGTGCTCAGGGTTCTGCTTCAAAATGGAGAGCCTAGTGCGACACTAACACTATCCGTAAATAAAAAAGACTTTACAAGTAAAACTTTCAAAAACAGAGGGACAGGCTTCTTCTGGGTGAGCTCGCTCCATCGTTGACTCTGTCTAAACCCAATTAGGTGTAGGCTAGAATCAAGAGAAAACCCATTTCGAATAAATAAAAAAAGATCAAACAATCTTGCCTTACAACTATTTATTTCCAATGTTGTGTTCTGTTTTGATAAATTTTGATTGTTGTAACATAGATTGACAACTGTCAACTGCCCAGTCTATTCTCAATGAGTGCGGTGCGTGTCACTTGATAATCGCGACAAACGCCACGCCAGCGTCGGCCTATGTCAATAGGTGAGTTGTGCTTAGCGTTTTTATTTATATCTCACTGCATTCACTGCTAATATGTTTCCAGTTCCTCTAACACTTCAGGAAAGTAATAAAAACCCGCCAAGTGCGAGTCGGACTCACGCGCTGAGGGTTCCGTGCCAACTTTAACTGAATTAGTGAATCCAATTACTTCCACTTAGCTAAAGTACAACATTATTTTGTTGACAGCAAATATAACTTTGTTTTTCATAGTTTGTATAAAGAACAAAGTTATGTTTGCGGTGGTTGAAAATGTGCTATACCTTAAAAACTTCTCGTTCGATCCCGCCCAAACTAATTTTCGTTGGAAGTTTGTTAAGATCTACATTATATATTTTTTTTCAAAATATACACTAGCTTACAGAAGTTAGATGGAGGAGGGGTACCACTTTGGTAGTGTCTATCTATGAAACGTTAGATTTTAAAAGAAAATGGTTTTAGGAACCTCTATGTCATTTTAAATGACCTATCCAATGGCACACACACACGCGTAGGTTTAACAAAAAAAAAAACAGTTTTAGTTTCATGTGTGGGCTCAAATATAATTATTTTATATTGTTTGTAAAATAATCGTTAAGTGGTTAACAGGATACATCTTACCAAATTTCAACAGTGTGATGTAGTAGTGACAGAATAAAGTGGCTGTGACATACGGACGGACAGACAGAGAGACAGATAGACAGACAGACAGACAGACAGACAGACAGACAAACAGACAGACAGACAGACAGACAGACTTGACGAAACTGTAAGGATTCCGTTTTTTGCCGGATTGATGCAGTCGCAAGATATCAACCTTTACACACTACGCTACTTTTAACAGCGATGCAGAAGCTGGAAATTGTCAATTCATGTACTGAAATTTGGCGACTGCATCGATGCTAAATTAAGTCTGTTCAATGAGGTCGCGATGCTAAGTGCATTTTAAAAACTCGCGACTGTATAGATGCTAAAACTTGCAGTGTGTAAGAGGTCTAAGTTAAATCTTCCTATAATCGCATTGCCCTTGTGACTGTATGATTTGACAGGTATTCATCTTAAACGAAGTACTATTCGATTGATTGGTTGATTCTACACTAAATAAATCGTACTATTGTTGTCACCAAATCAAAAAAAATTAATAAAATACTCGACAATCCTAAATGTTATCCCCCTTAATACATAGTATTATACTCACAGGCGTCATCAATAAAATATACAACCTTTTATAGAACTGTACATTTCAGAGAGCACCTCACCTGTGATTCCTAGTCAACGTATTAGCCGAGTCGTCCAAAGCCGTAGCACTAAGGCTCTTACGGTTCCTTTGGCCACCTATAAATTTCCATTCACTACCATAATCAGATTTGCGAAGGCTATTTTAAAAGCTTCCCGCAAATCCTAGACATCTCGAAGGATGGACAGTGCATATAAGTTGGAAATTCTAACTAAAACACTCAAGTTTAAGTTGGGAGTTTGTAGAAGTTTTAGACTGGAAATAGTCTTGGCTTATCCTTACAGCGTTACAGTAAACAAGTGTAGGATTAAAGCAAAAACTTAAGATTTTTAGTTACAAAGTTTGATGTTGTTATTTGAAACAGCCTTATAAGAAGGGTCCTAGTAATTTGATCGAAAGGCAAGGAAAATTTTATAATGAGGTAGGTTTTTTACTTTGCCTATGATTTATAATCTCTTACAAAGGAGAGTGGTTTTACTGTTACTAGTGAATGCACGTGAATATTTGCTTGCTATGGCTTTGATTAAAGCTTTCAAATTCAATGAGAAATACCGATTTATAAGCAAGAAACTCTATTCGCATTTTCTCTACACATGTCACCTTAAATTATTTGACTATTATTTGTTTCATAACAGGAACGAAATGAAACGAAGTAAGGGAAGTAAATGCGACAGTTTTGTAACGTTACTAGAAAATATTGTTCACGAAGCATATCATTTAATAGATGTACTTCAAACAATTGATTTAATATCATTGACACAAATTGTAACTACGTATTAGCAAAGATAAAGAAGTAGTTTTTGTAATTTATTTGATTTAAATTATGTTAATAGACTATTAAAAAGTAACTGCTTAGTTGTCACATAATGATCCTCTGACAGCTCGACTACATGTGAAATTCCTACAAAGCGCATTAATTGCACCTAAATTACTATACTTCCAGATTATATTATTTCATGGTTGCCTAGAGAAAACCGTTTACAAATACCTACTATACCCTCTCACATAAAATATAAACCTCTTTGCATCGTCTAGGCGTGCACTTGAACAAATTTGCTCTCTCAAGTGATATCCACATTCGCGGCTGATACGCGTGAGAGTGGAGGAGTTATTAGGAGCTTCATTTGATAAAAATCGTGATGAAATTGCCATTTGGGTGTTATACAGCAGTATTATTATTCAGGACCCACATCTTAAAGACTGTTACAACAATTTTGACATACAAACCATTGTACCCTATATTGAAATATGCCTGATTTATCTCGCTATGACATTTTTGTTTCCCACAAATCCGTGGACAAAATATATTTTTTACACGTGATTGGAAGCCTTAATAGATTCACACATTTTAAAAAATTATCCTATTCTAATGATATAACGTACACAATTGATAATATTCTTTATTTAAAGTCGGTTTAAAAATGGCGGAATCACCGTCAAGCTTAGTCAAGTTGGAAGCCGTGTCCTCGCCGCTATCATTATAATAAAAGCTTATAATTAACTTTCAGCAAAAGTAGACACTGACTTCAAAACCAACATGCACTAAAATGTCTTACATAAAATCTTTACTTTTTAACAGGAAGGACTACATTTGAGGCAAAAAAAATCTTTTAGGTGTCAGTGCCCTGATAGATGATGCTTGAAATAGTCAAGGCGATGACACCGACTCCCAAAAAGAATTTGTTCGCCTAAAATGGAGTCCTTTCCTTGGGTTGCAGCTTTTGACTCTGTTCTTTAATAAGCTTCTTATTGTAAGCTCTGTCATTAAAATCACTGAACTCCTAAGCTTTATGGAAATTCACCATCAGCTCAGCTCCACACAATGTCAAGTACCAGACGCAACAACACGTCTTCATTAAGATTCTAGTACGGAAACACTAAATATGCCTTTTAAAGGTTTCAGGTTTTCCTTCGATTGCAACAAGATCCAATCATCAGATCCCGACGTGCCAGCAATGCGACCACCTAGAAGGTAAAACTTATAGGTGAAATCATTTTTCGAATCGGTTGACAAATCGCTGAGATATGAGGTAACATAAGATACAAAGAAGAACATACACTCAATTTGATAACCTCCTCCTTTTTTCAAGTTGGATAAAAATGGATGGAGTTGTCTGGTTTTGTTCTTTGGTCCCTGTCAGCGACGGAGTGAAAGATGTAGTGAGCTACTGATACTGTCATGACGTCATTCGCAGGCAATCTAGTTACTTAATAGCTTCGCGGTTTGGTTTCCGTCTTGCCATCTCTCTACCGCCCGGCTTTTCCGTTTCGGGTTTTAAGAAAGAACACGGTACAAAATGGCTGGGCATAAATGCGGAACGGTTACACGTTTTGAGCGCATAAATTAGAAACAGTAAGATTCGCAGCTGCCCTGAACGGTACGTGCGGGGTTCAGCATCGTGTTTTGAAAGAAAGAAAGAAAAAGTAGTTATAAGGACATCACAAACACACACAATACACAATATTACACAAAAATTACTAACCAAGAAAGATTGCACATCTTGCTTTGACCTTGATCCTAGACCCATTAAAAAAAAATATACTATTCTTTAGTTGAAGAGGTTAACTTAAGTATAGCATTTTTGTTAATTTTCCTTTTTGGGGTCGAATACAAGCTTTTCTTTCTATCATTTTTCTGTTATACAAACATCCAAAAAGTTTACGATCACTAGCATAAGCTGAGTTTTTCTTAAAATGTAACTGTATCACGGGAACATATTTGTTGTGTTTTTTCTCAAAATATAAAAACTTTTATAGCAATTATAATAAAAATAATACGTAATGATATATCATTTCCAGAAACAAAAAATATTTTGAAAATGAGTACTTTGTAAGATCGCAACCTTTTTTTTTATGAGTGTATGTTGAGGGCATTAAATTAATATTCCTAAAGGGATAATAGTTTTATGGTTGAGGGTGATATACTACTATACGTCGTACGTATTATCTTGCAGACAATTACATATAATATATGCGTGAGCCCGACGCGTTTAAAAACGCTCGTTATTATAAATGTACGTACAACAGCACGTCAAGGTAAAAACTGCGGTATCTTATTCAGTTGTAATGAGGGCTAGTTTGCAACAAAAGTGGGTAACCTGATGATCTGGCCACTGTACTATCCAATAAAATTTTACCGCTATATTTCGGTTAAAGTAATCGTTAAGTGTCTGACGTTTTTTCGTTTTAATTTAATGTTTTATGTTTTGCGAGTATTTAAAACTGTTACCAGGCTCAGGGCCTACAGGTACTATATAATTTTTAATCTCTTTGACAGTGTTCTGTCGAAGACAAGAGGAAAAAAGTAGTTAAACATTAAGTAGGATACCATTGATGTAAATAAATATAGCTTATTAATCGATAGCGATTACATTTTTCATGCGGTTTTCATATATAAATATAGTTCTGATTATTACGACCATACTGATTGTTCGGACATAAACGATTTTATACCGATTATTACCGGTTACCAGTATCGTTCCATACATAATTTTCGCTTTTTTATAAGAAAAGAAAATTACAAACCATTCACGGTGGATCATAATGAATGTTTAATTTTTAATCAGGCATTGTTTTATTTTATTTTGGAAGTAATATTAGTTTTTTTTTTTAATATTAGTTTCTTTCTTGGAATGTAGTATGCGTAAAACGGAAGAATGTGTCATATCAAGAAATGTCTCAGCAATCATCATAAAAAATCATTGTAAAAAATAGACGCAAACACCCTAAAAGCGCTGCAGCAGTAGCAACAATAAAATCAACGCGTCGCTGCAAGTCAGCGCGCGCGGGGCTCTGCAATATCATAAGCAAGCACAAAGCGCCTTTCGGCTAGCCTGCCAAAAGGATTGTGGCTAGTGCTGTGGCGGCCTTTTTGAGGAAGTAATATGAGTCTTTTTTGTTTATGGTATATTCGTGTCGTGTAAAGAAATACCTACGATGGTTAAAATTAGGATAAAGCGTTAACCGTGTGGTGAGCATTAGCTACTAGTAGGTAGGGCTGTTTTTTATTGATAAAGGGAAATAGAGGTAGGGCAATTTCACATGGAAAAAGTATTATACACATAATATGGTTCTGTTTTGAACTGACAATGGAATAAATAAACTAACTCTTCAGTTCAGCTGCTTAAATTTACGTGGCTTTTGGTGCCACTCGAGGCTAATAGGCATAAGCTGGGAGCATTTATTTCTCTATGAACCGGGAGACACAATTAGGCCGCCAACAAGCTGATTAGAACAGTTTTCATTTCGTTGCCACCAGTGGCACTATTTTTAATCATTTGCGTCAAGATGGCGCGTTATATTATTGATTAAAGTGTAATATTGATATAAAAATCAGTTGAAATCCACACAGAAGGGATTACAAATAGAAAGCTCGATTTTGTGAGTATTCACGTCTTCAGTTCGCATGATTTTCGATGTTTTTTTATAAGTTTTGGAACGAAAATCACACGCTTTTTCCAAGCGAGTGATTCGAAAATAAGGGCCCAGTGACAAGTAGTGCTATATGGATGAGGATTATAGGGACGTCCCATTCGACAAGACTATTCGCATCACTAGTGGGCTGTTTTCGGGTCAGTGAATCTCGAATGGACGCTTTTAAGCGACATGTCAAACGACCAGTATTTTTATGAACTATGTATATTCGAGTATTTAATGGGAGATATTAAAAGATATAATACAATTTTCTGAATCTGGAAGAAAAAAAAAGTTGAATACTTAACGGATTAATTTAACGCAAAAAAAAAATACTCACAAAAGAACGGCGTTTCGTCCCTCGTATGCTACGTCAGGCCATAGAAATAGGAATATATCAGAGAAGATGGTTGGTAAGTTGCACCAACAGTAGATTCTATGTTTATGGAAGATCCAAGCAACATCACATACTGCAAGATCTCAAAACACAGTCAGTTCTTTCTGAACGTCAATTAATATAAAAGAATGATAGTAGTTTATTTTCATAAAGTAATGACAAATAACCGTAGGTAGGGTTTAAGCACATTTATCCACCCTTAATGGGAACAGCACCGGTCTGTGCTGTTTTTTTAAAAGAATTGCTAAAAAAAATTCTTATTGATGTAACTTTTTTTTATTTGTAATTGATGGACTATTTAAATTTGTTCACTGTATATCATGTCTTGTTATCTCATGGAAGCTGCGTTTTCATTCACATAAATTGGAATGCTTTAAATTATGGAAAAAAAACTATTTATCTGCATTATTGCGTAAAGCTGAATCATTTCAAGTTGTCTTCGTAATAAAAGTGCATCAAGGATACATGTTACAGCTTTTTATTTGATCGTACGTGTACTGGTGTAGTAGAAAGAAAAGCCATGTTCTATGATTTTTCGAAACTAATTAATAACGTTGGTGTTACTGAAACAAAACAAGAAATGATGCCTAAACAAATTTAAACTAATTGAGACCTATTGCTGGTTGTTTTTTCAAACTGTTACATCGAGCCGTTTCTGAGATCTGGGACGCCCCAAAAAATGCTCCCAGCAAAAATAATAATAACTCAAGAACCATAAGACACACAAATTTTGCTTGTGACAAACACTTAACACGCAACATAAGCTATCTGTTCACTTTTTTTTAAAAAAACAATGCCTGGGTAGGATTTCAAAATTACTCCAGCTAAATTTGTTTTCCCCGAATATCGCGAAAACTATCATTCAAACAAATTCTGCAATTAATGAAAAAATTTTTCCTCATGATACATTTATTTTCTGTTACACTCACATCTTTCCAAAGCACAATATTTTGCTGGGGTAAAGCACGCTGTTTGACAGAGATGGCGGATAGTTGACAGTTGACACATCGGGTGACTTGCCGTAAGCTACAACGCATGTACCGCTTGTCGAAAGTGGGTCACGAGTTGATCTCGATCGGAGGTGGCGATACGATGTTGATAGATGTGCGTTGAGATATAAAGTTTCATACAAAGAATACTGAACGCCAAGAGTTGATACGGCGTTGTCTCCGTGACGGGTAGATAGTTTGTTTTGATTATACTCAGACACACAGAACAAGTTACTATAATTTACGGAAATATAAAGTGTCTTAAGTATAGAACTAGACTTTAACCCTCAATGTGTGGGCACAAATATTCCAAATATAATGAACTAATGGAGGGTTAAACTTAGTGCGTTAGTAATTTTTGCTTAGAACAAATATTAGTTTGGCCAGTACTACAAAGTATTTATACAGTGATAAAAACAAATACAAGTTAAACGGGTTCAATAAAAGTTTTTTACTCGTAAGTTCGTTAGGAAAAAATTTAAACATTTTTTTTAATTTGTCTATACTACATAAAAAATGTGGAAAGAAGGTTAGGCTACTGTCTCATTATATAACACACATCCTAGAGACACGGTTGAAAAACATATATAGGTTTCAAGGAAGTAGGTATAATAAAGTAAGAAGAATAATATATGTGCTTTAATATTCTACAAAACAAAATAAAAACACATTTAGCAATAGTAATCGATACATATAAATCTGAAATTGATTGATGATTGATTTTTGAATATTATAAAATGACACTAATTTATTAATGTTTTTTAAAACGTATTATTAATAAATGTATAAAATTTAATACTACCGATTTAATTTGCATCCCATTGTATAGGGTTAAATAGGTGTTAATATGATTCTGTACTTTTTCTATCAACATTATTTAGTAAAAAGGTTATTTAAGAGAAAATAACGCATTTGTTTCAATTTAAGTCTTGCTTGTGACAACGGATGCTTTAAAGCATTCAAAACATCAAGCGATATTAATTAATTTTGAATATGTGTGCGAAATTAATCGGTAAAGTGCTTTTATTTCCAAGAGTACTATTTGAGTAAATTTCAGAACCAAATAAAGAAATTGTGTAGGTACTTAATTAAACTTATAATCCGAAATTATTTATTACAAGTAATGTTTTGGCGTTATCGGTTCTTTGTGCATTTTTACATCCTTGGTCACGTAAAAAAATATTTGATATCTAACATTAATGACTGTTATCTGAGCCATGTTTGTCTTCGAAGTAGTGTTCTTTTCCTTTAACTTTTCCCTCGACGATAAATTTATTAGAACATCATTTTTAACCAAGCTTACGTTATTCCAGAGAATAATAAGACCTCATGTCGAACCAAGAGGTCAAGTAGATGACATAAAATAAAGAAGACTGGAGAAAACACCACCAAAACGAGAACTATGATCAAGAGAAGCATCTATGTACCTAGGTATTTAAAAAATTAAACCTTTATGAAACTTAAAGCAATAAAGCAATGCATTTTTAATGGACAGGTAAGCACTCCTCGATATAATGACAGTCATAATAAAAGTACGTACCGAAACCGGGCGATATGAAATTAATACACAAAATTAAGTTCTCTATATATTCCCGAAACCGTATCACAATTTTACGAATGCTCCATAAAAACAGCGAGGCGAAACAGGTTTTTTGCCGACCACCGAGCGGGACAATTTGTTTAACTTTTCAGCTTACATTAACCAAGATGAGTTTTCTCGGTTGGCCTGTGAAAGTCGCCAGCCACTTAGCACAACCATAAAAGTTAAATGCCCTATAAATCATAGTAGGCGGGGACACGAGAAAATGAACCGCGCTCTTATTATTAATAAGTTGTTGACACTTGGATCCCCCGAAGCCCAGATTATAAGACCCCGAAGCGACTTCCAGACGCTTCCTTGATTGATCGAATCAATATCACGCTTCGTTGGTTTTAAAATAAAAATAGCAGTTTGTGAAATGGAACGGCGACCTATTAAGCACTCCCAAATTCCCAGTACTTTCAGTATTGTTTACGAGATAATAAAGTTTTTATAGATTCGTAAAGCAGGTGGACGTATGAACCGATTTTATGTATTATTCCGAGTATATTAATGGGCAGTGAAAAGTTGAATACATAGTGGGAAGGTGGTAAAGTTAGTGTGACATAATAAGCCGATTTTATAGACTTTTTAGCGGGTACCTACATATTTGGAATAAATCTTTGCTGCCTTTTTTCAAGATAACAATATTTTCTATCACCAAAATTTTGATGTGCCTTTATTGCAACTAATACTGCAATACCTGCATTAAATATTTATTCCCAAGTAATATTATTAAAACTATCCTATTTATCAAAACTGTCCATAAGTATAAATCATCAAATTATGTGAATTGGTGTCCTTAATTGCATAGTATAGTAAAAACACTATTTTGGTGGCCTGAATCTACCGTTGACTATGAGTATCACGTCAATCATCAAAGTAATAGAGATCGATCTCAAAAAAATATCAGTTCCTTAAATTCATGAACGAATGTCCAGCTCACATATTCATTGTGCGGCAACGATTTATGTGTGAATAATGTTAGTTAATATCGTTGGAAAGGTAGTATTATTTCTAAAATATACCCCTTTAATAAAGAAAAGTTATTATAGATTAGAACTGTAACCACACAGTGCGCGAAGGAAAACGAGATTATATAAATTTAGAGACCCCGTAACATTAATTGATGATTAATATTTTGTTAAGTAAAGCTAAAATAATCGTAATCGTTTTGGTGAATCAATTTAGGTAACTAGGATTTACTGTTTGACAAATATTATTTTTTAGCTCTTCGAAAATTCATTTATAAATTAATTGATAAATTCATACCCTTTGCTTAATCACATGACACCTGCTCTAGGTAAATTATAACATGTACCTAAGGGAAATATATTTCTTAAATTTCTATAATATCACGAGTTACTCCAGCCACCGCATAGCGAAACTCAAACGCAGTTTCTAAACTGAAACGAATCCTCGTTCAAATATCACTGGATTACAATCTCCGGACTACATCAGAAGCAATATTAGACGCCACAAGTAATCCACAAACATAGGGTATCCCAATCGCCGGGGTATTTGCCGGACAAACTCCTTTAGTCAGTTGAGATGCCGCCATCGGTTAAGTGCAAGTAGCTAAGGCACTTAGTACACAAACTGTGAGCTAACTTTCTCTAGGTACTCCATAATGTACTTAAACTGTTTGGATCGCAATTATGACTGAGTGTCGATTCCGAGATCATTCTGTTAGCGAGATTAAAGATAATATTGTGATGTTTGGGTTGGTTTATGAAAGTGATGGTGGAAATATTTACAGTAGGAAAAGGCGATTACGAATCGAGTTTTTTCTTCTGTGACCCAACCAGACGCATGCTCAAAGTAGGAGTAGGCATACAATTCACAACTTAGCATGCTCAAAATTAAGCGTCTTTTAACCACAAATAAGTGTGCTGTTTCGGATTCTACTTTCGCCAATGTGGTAGATAAGCCCTTGGTCCTGCCCCTGGGGCCTTATTTTTGAATCACATGCTTGAATATGGCGTGTGATATTCGTTCAAAAACGAATTGAAATCACGCGATATATAGACGTTATTGTACGTGTGTAATAATACTAATTTTCACAAGAAAATCGGACATTAATCAATTATTATCACTCACCGGCCCAAATCTCTCACCGGTCATGTCAGATCTGCCGTCTCACCGAATAATGAGAGTGCCCTTGCATATTGCGCATACACTTGAGCATTATAAACAATGTTTAATTTGTTTTACTTTATAACATTTAATTACGTACTGCTTAAGAAGTATATATTCTTTGAAATATCTTTTATTTTTACACACATCATTCTTTTCGTCGCGTCGATGCATCCATTCCCAACATCCAACCTTTTGTAATTATTTTTTTACATTCCTCATTTTATTAATGTGGAGTGAAATTAAACGAACGGATCATAGCACCGAGAGCATTGAGGGAGTGGTCGGAACATAATTAATTTGAGTATCACGTTCTCCCTGCACTAGTATTTCGGTCAGTAATTTCAGAAGCGAATCATTTTTGGGTCGAGTTTGTTATATTTTGTGCCAAGAATAATGGGAGTTACATTTCACGTACCACATTTAAAAAACAAAGCGTGAGAAAAAATGTAAAAAATAATATATTTCTATTAATAAATATGATATTCTTGCATGTCCTAATGAGATAATAAATCAGATCAGGAGATTTACAAGCATTCACCTCCAAATTCTCTTTCAAGAAGGCCCTCCAGGCACTTTACAAGGAAGAGATATCGAACTTGTCTCACTGACATCTTTATTTTCTCACATTTGTACCATTAGTATTATTATAATGTGTATGTACTATGTGCATGTTTATTATTCCATAATTATGTATAAATGTATACGGTATTTATGTAATAAGTAGTATGCATGTTTATTTTTGGTTTAAAATACCTATTGTAGTTTTAATCGAGCTCTCACTTTTACCCTTCTATCACTTCCTTCACACCACCAGCATTTTCTCTGAATAAACCTATGGTTGACTGGTAGAGAATGCTTTTAGCATTAAGTCCGCCATATGTACCTTTGTTTGTACATGAAGTGTTTTAAATAAATAAAATAAATGAATTAAACAACATGCATATTGTGTTAGACAGGCCATTTGGTTCTGATTTTATTTTTGAGGTATAAAATTATAAAAAACCGGCCAAGTGCGAGTCGGACTCACGCACTGAGGCTTCCGTGCCAACTTTAACTGAATTAGGGATCCACTTACTTCCACTTAGTAAAATACCACAATATTTTGTTGACAGCAAATATAACTTTGTTTTTCATCGAGTTTGTATGAAGTACAAAGTTATGTTTGCGGTTATTGAAAATGTGCTATATCTCAAAAACTTCTCGTTCGATCCTGTCCGAACCAATTTTTGTTGAAAGTATTTGTTAAGATCTACATTATATATTTTTTTCAAAATTTACACTCACTTAGTTAAGAAGTTAGATGGTGGGGACTCCCATTTTACCACTTTGGAAGCGTCTAGCTATGAAACGTTAGACTTTAAAAGAAAATGGTTTTAGGAACCTCGACGTCATTTTAAAAGACCTATCCATAGACACCCCAGACGTATAGGTTCGACTATTTTTTTTGTTTTAGTAGCCCCCCCTTAGATGTCATTATTTTTTATTTTTTGTATGAGAATCGTAAAGCGGTTAACAGGATACATACTCCTACTAAATTTTAATAGTGTGATGCTTATAGTTACAGAATAAAGTGTCTGTGACATACCAACGGACAGACCGACAGACAGACAAACAGACAGACTTGACGAAACTATAAGTATTCCGTTTTTTGCCATACGGCTACGAAACCCTAAAAAGGGTTCCAAAGTGACTAGTAATGATTCACGTCCGTGTCGGGAATTCGAACCAAATCACGTAAATTAAAAATCTCGGTCAGTGCATCAAAACGCACCTCACGATCTGAACTTGAAATCGCGGAAAGAAGACTCAAAGATAATAATTCACGCCCTTGGAAGCTTTTAAAGTTTCCTGCGCCCAATGTAACTTTGTTTTCTACAGCCATTAGTCATCCTTTTGTTGGCGATTGTGACGGAAAATTCGCGATGAGACAAATTTGAGAATAAATTAAGCAGTGGTGTAATCTTGAGTAATAAAAAAATGGAGGGAAGGGTTCCCCTTTTTGTTTACGAAGTGTACTCTGCCTTTTTAAATTAATTTTTCAAGTCCGGCTCTGGATCGAATTGATTAGACGGTATCTTTGTCGGGGACATTAAAATAATTAATTAAATTAGTCTTTTTTATGAGGCAGCTCGTTGTTTCGACGTCATAGCTAGGTCGGCGGTTTTACGGAACATGGAAATGGAAAAGAAAAGCAGAATGATAATTCCGCTTTAATATGGGACAGGTTTTTAAAAAAACCAAATCTAAGACCCCTTACAAAGTGAGAATCGATCAGTCGCGCGTTTTGAGAACGCGCGCGCAATGCTGTCCTAATTATTTACTCCAATATATATGGCTCTAGTATAATCATTATAGCTACATGTTCGCCCTAGCCCCTCTTCTCAATATTTGCCACTGAGTCTCACTGGAACATCTAAATAAATGGAGTGTCGACTGAATCCCTCTGTTGTTCAGTCCCGGAAAGTATGATAAAGTTCCCAAAAAAGAGTCCCGGCTAATCTACCTTCATTAGTCATGCCCTTTATTTTGAAAGTCTCGCAAAAGTGTGACGATCCTCCTAGTTGATTTGTTCTGCAGTTATTCGTAACTAGCGGTCCCCCGCGACTTCGTCCGCGGGTTTTGAGTTTGCTCCCTCCCATCCCGTCGCAGCGTGATGTTTTATATCCTAAAGCCTTTCTCAATAAATAAGCTATCTAATACAGAAATATTTTTTCAAATCGGTTCAGCAGTTCCTGCGATAAGCGCGTTCAAACCAACAAACTCTTCAGCTTTATAATATAACTAGCGGTCCCCCGCGACTTCGTCCGCGCGTTTTGAGTTTGCTCCCTCCCCTCCCGTCGCAGCGTCATGTTTTATATCCTAAAGCCTTTCTCGATAAATAAGCTATCCAACACAGAAATATTTTTTTCAAATCGGTCCAGCAGTTCCTGAGATAAGCGCGTTCAAACAAACAAAGTCAGCTTTATAATATATTAGCGCAAGCGCACGTTGTACTTAAGCTGCGAACATTATTTTGGTGCGGAGTTATGTTAAAACTGTGATAGCTTCTAAGATATTTATTGAAATCAAATGATATAAAGGGCAACTTGGTTCTTAATGAAATGCTCGTGATGATGAATGTATTTATTTTGATAAGAATAAATACCTGTGTGTATAATACACCTCTAAAAATAATGCATTATTTTTTTACAAATTTATTAACATAAAAAAGGTTATAGTAAGTCAACCATAAAAGATAGACATATGCTGTCGCGGACTTTATTATAGAACTCTTAATGTTGAACAATCCTGTCATACATGATTTTTGTGTAACTTAAGCGGTTTCCGCAGCGTATGCAGCGGAAGCTCTCAAAAGAAATTTCTTACTCCCGTTTTCGCAACATTTTTCATTTCTGCTGTGGTCTTATGAGTCGTATCTTTATTTTATATAGCCTAAAGCCTTCCTCGATAAATGGACTATCCAACGTAAAAAAAAAATTTCAAATCGGGCCAGTAGTTTTTGAGATTAGCGCGTTCAAACAAACAAACAAACAAACAAACAAACAAACAAACAAACTCTTCAGCTTTATAATATTAGTATAGATTAGCGCAAGCGCACGTTGTACTTAAGCTGCGAACATTATTTTGGTGCGGAGTTATGTCAAAACTGTGATAGCTCCTAAGATATTTATTGGAATCAAATGATACAAATGGCAACTTTGTTCTAAATTAACATAAAAAAGGTTGTAGTAAGTCAACCATAAAAGATAGACTTATGTTGTCGCGGACTTTATTATAGAACTCTTAATGTTGAACAATCTTGTCATACATGATTTTTGTGTAACTTTAGCGGTTTCCGCAGCGTACGCAGCGGAAGCTCTCAAAAGGAATATCTTTCTCCCGTTTTCGCAACATTTTTCATTGCTGCTGTGGTCTTGTGAGTCGTATCTTTATGTTATATAGCTTAAAGCCTTTCTCGATAAATGGACTATCCGACATAAAAATAATTTTTCAAATCGGGCCAGTAGTTTCTGAGATTAGCGCATTCAAACAAACAAACTCTTCAGCTTTATAATATTAGTATAGATTAATACAATAATATTCAGTTAAAATTGTGCCATTTAAACAAGTTGTAGATTTGAGTGATGTGAATACACCTGAAAGGTAAAGATCGAAAATACCTTAAGGATAAATGAAACTCCTGATTTTGTTACCGTAATCCTTATTAACAAAATTGAATTGAATTTCATTAAAATTGAATGCAATGAAGAACTCTTTGATTGGAAACTCAGTGGTTTGCTTAGAGCATGATTCATTGATTGCTTCACAAAAAAAAATTGAACGTTCATGTTGTTTCCCCTTATCTCTTACTACATTTGATAAGCTTCATACTTTTAAGAGGAGGCGAGTTGACTTAAATTGGTACTAGAATAAGATTTTTAAATACTAATAACGTTATTTGCTTCTAACCATCTACATAAACGTGGACACTAAATACTAAAGAATAAGATGTGGGTCGAGAATAATAATAAATATATAAATATAATAAATATTGGACACCAATCATATACATTGCTCTGATCCCAAAGTAAGTAGCGAATGCACTTGTGTAATGTAAATCAGAAACAACGGTGGTACCACAACACCCAGACCCGAGACAATATAGAAAAGATCGTTTTATACATTGACCCGACCGGGAATCGAACCCGGAACCTCACGAGATGGCGACGCTAGAAACCAGCGTGCTAGCCACTCGACCATGGAGGTCGTCAAATAGAGAATAGTTCGAACCTATTACTTAAGTTCACAAATGTGCGAAGACTTAAGTACGTATTTATGGTTGAGTCATTATATACACACCGCAAACGTCGTATCATACGAGAGCGTTCCAACACATTATCGTCCGATCTAAAGTTACTTCACGTGCGTCCAAAATATCTAGCAAGTTTTAGCAGTAATTTTGTGGGTCTTTCAGCTCACCTGTAGGTGTCTGATATAAAGTAACGGGGCGCAGGAAGCGAAATCACAAATCACGAGATAACGGCGCCCTTGTAGTGAGCTCGGAAGTTTCTCGAAATTTTCAACTTTGTTCAGCACAGTCATTACTCATTCTTTTGTTGGTGACTCGCTTCCACTGCAAAATTTTATGACACGAAAAGAAATTATTGTAACAAATTAAAACGCTTTGTAAACCAGCGCTAAAGATTTCGGATTTTGCAAACAACAATGGAATTTAACCCCGCACTGCTTACCGGGTTCGGAATTTTAGATTTTCTTGGTCGTGCAATTTGTTAAATAACAATAAATAATTTATATATTTTATGGGCGCTCTCGAAAAGCGATTCGGGTTTATTGTTCCGAAAAGTTAACGGTTGCTCGTAAACAAGGTGAATATGAAGTTCTGTGAAACTTGAAAGTCCATAATCGGGTGATGATAGAACAACTTAAAATTCCCTCACGCAACCGCGAGTTTTTCTATTGAAGTTAGAAATGGCCAGTTTAAAATATCACAACATCAATATCTAATCTTCAGGATCAGATAATACGTCTTGTCTGCAGGGTGTTGTTTTGGTCAGCGACGAGCGACTCAAGGATGATTGTACAAACGATACTGATGCCAAAAATATATATATATATATTCTGTTTACCAACACCGGTTCACCTCTTTGTAGCTTGCTAGCTACGGCGTAGTATTTCGTAGATACGCCCGAGTGTGCGTGTTTCCCCATACGTTTTCTTTTTTTAAGAATGTTGTGCAGAGGTTTTCTTTTATAAAACTTGCATGTAATTTAAAGTTTTTTGTTAATAAGCATGAGTCGTATTATCATTCCTGAGTTGGATGTCAGTGACTAAAATAACGTCCCGTACGCAGTACAACAAGTACGTATAGGCAAAACAATGAAAGTGAGACGAGCCCAATGCATTTGTCAAGTCCAAACCATTAAATTTATTACTATAACCACCAATGCACTACGTTAAATTCGCTGGATATAATTTATTTATGTCACTGCACTAAAACTCCATTTGAAAATTAACTCTCTCATTTAATCACTAGTAACACAACAATTTAGCTTGCGACATAAAAGCCTGCAAACTGTTTCGTAATACAACCATTGCTTTAATTCAAAACAGAGTGCTGTTTCAAATGCTATTACTTGCGTGTACGAATTTTGTTAATGGGTTTTGTTGGTGGCGTCGCGTCGTCAGTATGTTGAAGAAAAGCACTAACAATGCATACATTACAGTAAAAAAACATTCTGAAGATGGTTTAGATTCCCAATAACTTAGGACATGTTTACGTTTGTATGGTGCCAACATCTTGTGCATGACACAAAAAAAAAATCGTATGCAAAGCTTAATAGTTTTACGAATGATTTTCGTCCGTAAAATATTTAAATATTTTAGGTAATATGTACATAAAATAATAAAATCCAGCAATATTTCATGATGTCTTATACGTCTGTAGAGTACTTAGTGAATCAGCTGTTTGATAAAAAGATTGAAAGCGGAAAGAAAACTGCCATTTGACATTACAGATTAACTTGTTGCTGCACGTTTTGACATGATTTTGGAGTTAGAATAAATAATAAACAGATGGAGTTGACAGGATTTTAGAAGTTCATTATATTAATTTTAAATTATCTAAAAATATTGAATTTGAATTGAAAGTACATATAGTTCAAACTGTTTTTTTTAGCTATTTTAAGAGGTACTGTACATATGCTTGGCATTTTTATAAACATCACCTTAAAATAGATTCCATGGCTGCCAGTAATAATGAAATTTGAAGGTTAGTCTACTTTCCAACGATGCAGCAAGCAATGACAAAATATTATGATATATACTACTTTTAATCTATTCCACTCTAATTCATGGGTCAAGTGGGTCTACCTGGGACAAGTGATCAAATTGGGTAGGTCCAATTTTGAGGCAGAGGTAAATCGACGAATCCAACTCGGCTGGGCAGCGTACGGAAAATTACGCAAGGGTGTCTTCTCATTTTTACTACCTCAGTGTTTAAAAACGAAATTCTTCAAATTTTTGCATATAAATCCGAATTTTTAAAGCTATTTGAACCGGGGGGCTTTTTGCTATCCAATTTTAGCCGTTCAACTTCCAAGCAGCTCCATTCTGACTTAGTGTAAACGAATACTATCAATATAAAAATATTATAATAACACTACAAGGGTACAAATATTGTACAAATAATTTTGATTTATTATAATAATATTATAAACATCATGCAAAATGCTAATTTGAAAGTAAAGTTTGACATACTTCGTAACCCTCACTCTCCGACCTATATGACACAGCGGTTCAACTATCTGACATCCACAACTTCTCGCAATCTGCGCTTTTCCCATTTTCTCACTCTTCACACTCCTCTTTGCAAATCCGGCTTTATGTCGGACTCTTTCACAATCTTTACGATTCACCTTTGGCATTCTCTCCCCATGGAAATCAGAATTTCCTCAAACAAACCAACTTTTAAGAAGTCTCTCCGCACCCACTATCTTAACCTTGACTCACTTCAGAATTAACCACAATTTCTTTCACTGATGTCGGTAATATCTTAAAAAAATCAAAATTCAAATATTTTTTATTCAATTTAGGACACAATATGGCACTTATGAACGTCAAATGTACAGTGAAAAATAAAATAAAAACAAATGTGCCCTGAAGGGGCCGAATCATGTCTCCTTATCTTTTGGGCCCTACCAGCGCTTCGAGACAGAACACAGACAATTAGGCAAGTGCTGAGAAGAAACGCCGGAACAAACTCAGTCACCACTAGCTGCCGTAAAATCAAAATCATCAATGGTAAGTACATCAGTCGGTGCAGGCTGGACAGACCACACATTCGTGTCGTTTAGGTAGTCTTGAACCTTATAATAGCCTTTAGACATAAGCGTGTTTTTAACGTGTTTCTTAAATTTATCAACCGGCAATTCGACAAGATTGTGTGGTATATTATTAAAGAATTTTATACAATTTCCCATGAACGAATTACTAGTTTTAACTAATCTGAAGTTAGGAACGACAAGCTTGTGTTTATTTCTTGTGTTATATGAGTGAATGTTGCTCTTCTTCATGAAATTATCTAAATTTTTACGGACGTACATTATATTCTCAAAAATGTATTGAGAAGCCACAGTTAATATGTTGATTTTCTTAAAGACCTCTCTCAGGGAGTCACGAGGACTAAGTTTATAAATAGCACGAATGGCTCTTTTCTGCAAAATAAATATGGTATCAATGTCTGCAGCAGAACCCCACAAGAGAAGACCGTAAGACATAATACTGTGGAAGTAACTAAAATACATAAGCCTCGCCATTTCAACATCAGTCAGATACCTTATTTTTCTAACTGCAAAGGCAGCCGAGCTTAGCCTCCTAGCTAGGGCTTCAATATGAGGTCCCCACTGTAATTTTGAGTCAAGTGTAATGCCCAGAAATACAGTGGAGTCTATTAAGACTAGATTATTACCATTTAGTACAATATTTGGTGTAAGTTGCTTTACATTAGGCAAAGTGAATTTTACAAATTTAGTTTTACTAGCATTCAGCAACAAGTTATTGGTGGTGAACCAATTCAATACTTTGGAGAGAGTATTGTTTACTTCGTCAAAATTTTCTTCATGTTTTTTCATTTTAAAAATCAAAGAAGTATCATTAGCAAACAAAACTATCTCACAAAGATTTGTGGAATAAAATGGCAGGTCGTTAACATATATCAGGAAAAGTAAAGGCCCTAATATTGAGCCCTGGGGGACCCCCATTTGAAGAGGGGCTCCGGAAGAGTAGGTACCATTTATGTTAACTGATTGTATTCTACCTGATAAGTACGAACATAACAACTTAGATGAGTTTTCCGAGACACCATAGTGTTCTAACTTAATGAGCAGTGTCTGATGGTCTACACAATCAAACGCCTATGATAAATCACAGAATACACCTACGGCATCATGTTTGTCTTCATAAGCATCAAGAATGTGTCTAATGAGTGCTACTCCGGCATCAGTTGTATTTCTTCCTTTAGAGAACCCAAACTGTTTTCCGTGTAGTAAATTATTAAGTTTAAAATCGGAAAGTAATTTATAAATGAGTTTTTCAAAAATTTTACTTATTGTATATTACCCATATTGAAATAGGCCTAAAATTGCTGGGGTCACTTTTGTCTCCTGATTTAAATAAAGGGACAACTTTACTATGTTTCAATAAACTGATTTTGGTCAATACATTCATTAAAGATATAAGATAAGTAAGGAGCTATTAGAGGTATAAAGGGTTTTATTGTGTTTATTGATATACCCGATTTATCCTCTGTTTTCTTTTGTTTTAATTCTTTAAATGTTCTTTTAATATTTCTGAATTTAAATGAGGATTCGCACCTATGAACACTCGACACTAGTAATGATTTCGCGTGACTAGAGCAAGAACTCAACTGTTTAGTCGTCTCTATAGGAATATTACAGAAGTAATCCTCAAAAGCGTTTGCTACCTCGTCATCAGATTTAATAAGCTTGTTGATTATTTCTAGACTAAATTTGTTATCATGAGATTTCATTTTACATGCTTCTTTATTTATAATATTCCATGTTTCTTTGATTTTATTACTAGATTTATTAATTCTATCGCGTATGTAATTCGACTTAGCTACATGGCAAACTCTTTTGAAAATTTTTGAGTACCTCTTAACGTACTCATGAAACGATAGATCCTTTCTATATGCTTTTTTGTTATACAATTCAAACATTTTTTTCCTACTTGTATAAACTCCTCGTGTAGCCCAGTCACTGAATTTCGGTTTACAGTTATTAATAACTATTTTCTTTTGAGGGAAAGTAATATCAAATTGTTTTTTAACTACCTGAAATAATTGTTTATACAAGTCACTAGTATTTTTTTTTCAAAAGGTATAAACGGTATTTTATCACTTACAAGGTTTTTAAATTAGTCCTCACGAGATGCAGTGACCGGTCTGCATTTGATTTCAAGACGGGGTGGAATAAAACGGTTCTGTAGTGTAACCATCTGACCGCAATGATCCGATTTTACAAAATTAATAATAGATTGTTTGATGATTTTACAGTTGCAGAGAATATTATCTAAGCAAGTAGCTGTTGTATGAGTTACTCTAGTGGGCTCAGCAAAAACCGGAGTGAGGTCAAATGATTTGAAAATGCTCAAAAACCGAACGCGATGTTCCTCCGTAATATCTATAATGTCCACATTGAAATCTCCACATACAACTACTTTCTTTGTAGTTTTACATATATTGTTTAACACATTTTCCATTACAGATTCAAATAATTTAAAGTTTCCACTTGGGGGTCTATAAACACAGACAATAATGTAGTCGTCCAGCTCCGCACACGATATCTCAATTGTTCGCTCAATAGTGAGAGACACTATGTCTTTTCGCTCCTTACAGTAATCTTAATAGATGTCATCAATATCTTCACTTCCCTATCTGATTTTTTTTTTAATGTATGTATTTTATGTACGTTCATTAATGCTTCAACACCTGAGCGGTTGCAGGCAACCGCATAACAATAGAATTTGCATTGTGTCTCGTTCACATACGCTTGAGGGATTAATCCCATACTTTTATATTTATTTTACCTATGTAATTTTAGTATGTATAAATGTTACGGCATTTGGTTCCTCTCAGTATTTTAGAATATTCCGCCACTGATTTAACTTTCTGCATTTCCCAAGCGGTTGACTGGTAGAGAATGCCATAAGGCATTAAGTCTACCAAATGTTGGTACATTAACAGTGCAATAAAGTTTAAATATATAAAGCTGAGCCGCTTACTTATTAAACCTGCATCGCAATACGCGCCCTGATACTAAGCATTGAAGCTTCAAAAACCTGATTTAAACTTCTTCAGTTCAGTGCTTTTCGAAGAATTCAAAAGCAAAATAAGTTGTTTCAGCGACTGCTGTACAAAAACTTATAAATTGGTGTTCGTTGGGAAAATATTTTAAAACTTTTCGGAATATTTATAATTTGGTATTAGTTAGGAATAGTATGAATTAGGAATAGTGTAAGGCCTACCCAAATTTTAGCTGTAAGGCAATAAAATATAATTAAGTTATAAATATGTGCCAGACAAAACATTGCATCAATTGTCGTGGTTTCGAAGTAAGGAATTTTCTTCCTTGTGTTACGAATACCAGACAACGATTATGACGGGGACGCCTCCCATAAATACTTAAACACATAATAATAAACATCCATGACTCAGGTACAAATGTTCGTGTTCATCACCACAAACATTTGCCCCTTGCGGGATTCGAACCCGCGACGGCCGGCGTAATAGTCAGAAGCTCTAACCAACACACCAAACGCGTCGTCGTCAATGTAAAAAGGATTTCGGTCCTTAATTACACACAACAAACCGATATAATTTGTTCTCATGACATCATAAACAACATTTATGGGCAAATAGACGCAAAATTAACTCTATAGTATCCATAGAAGTACTATCCCTATCGGAAGAGTAAGAATAAAAGCTGTCAAACGATATGCGATATCGATAAATTTCATTAGTATCAGTTATAGTAGGTATCAATATAAAACACCGGCTAAGTACGAGTCGGACTCACGCACAAACGGTTCCGTATTCGTAGGGTTCGCAAATTTTTTGATAAAATAAAAACAATATATATTTTTTAAATTTTATTTAATAATTCCACTTATATCATAAAACTAACCAGTTATATGATTAATGCAAAAGTTTGTGATGATGGATGAATGGATGGATGTTTGTTACTCCTTCTCGCCAATAGTACTCGATGAATTGTGATGAAACTTTATAATAACTATAGCTCATACATCAGAATAGTAATAGTACATAACGATATTTTTGAGATTCGAAATTTTTCGCGGGTAGGTAAGGCCTAGGTAGTAGGAAATTAGTAGGAAAACTAAAAGATACATAAATAACACATGTTTTTTTTACTATATGTTAACAATATAATAACAGTTTAATAAGTCCTACACTATTATAATAGTCAAAACCAGATACCTAGAATGACTGCCATATATGCACCAAACATTACAATACTCAGATGTTTTGTCAATCAGCAAAGTAACTATAAATGAGATAACATTCCGCCCAGGTGACTAATACCGAATCGTCATGGGTTAAACATATTAGTTTACCGCGTGATCAACAGTCGACATGAAATATCGATAACTTGAGACATCCCAAGTGTAAAACGAAAATTATTTATTTACACAAAATATTCGTAAATATGTATTAAATGTTATCTGATCTTTGCTTTTTACATAAATAAACGTTTATAGAAAAGAGTAACCATACTCACTACTTAAAAATAGAAGCACATTGGCAAAAATAAATCGTTAATTAGGACGAGTCAATTTGGAATATTTTACCTGTTAAATGAAAATTGGTAGCGATTATTTCGCTGTGTTGAATAATAATCAATCACCGAACAAGGCACCATGTTTCAGAAGCATTATTTTTGTCCAAAATATACACAATTCACTTAAAATTATAAAAAATCAAATGCAAGTTTTTTTTAGCGAGTCTCTTCAGGGCGGTCAACTGTTTGACATCTGCCAAAAATGGTTCTGCTACATGGCATCTCGCATCTCTTTTATCACACAGCTTTCTGCTGGTGACATCTCGCTTTTGTCGTGCTATTCCAAAGGGATAATAATTTTGTGATAGTATCAGACTCATTAGAGATTATTCTGGCTGATACTAAAGAACAAATTTCATTTACATTGCTAAAGTTTTTAACATGAACAAAAAAGTACGTTTTCAAAACTTTCTACGAAATTCTTAACATGTCTTTTTCATAAAATGATGAAACTGGATAGTTACTGAATACTTTTATTGTTGAAACTACAAGGGTAGTGACAACTACCTCAACTGGACGCCGCAAACCAACTGAACTGCCGGTATCCGCGCGCTCACAGAATGGGAAAAACTCCCCTCCAAAAGACATATAACAGTAAATTAATTTAAATATAACCGTGATAAGTAACAGTTTCAATAAATAAAAGCAGCTACCTATTTGAAAATTACGACACTATGATAAGTAGTGGTGTTTCAATTTCCAATTAATACTTTGCAAGCAATTTAATAAACAAGAATGGGGACAAGGTGCAATGCCGCGACGGGCCTTATTTTGTTTTGAGTAGTTAATAAAACAATATACACTTTGCATCGTGTCCAAATGACTCAAATTGTAAAATCATAAGCGTTCGTTCCCCTGTTTGTCTGAACAAGGGTGTGAGTCGACAATACATTCGTATTCAAAGCCAGCCCGGGTCATTTCCGAGAAGCGTCACCCTGTATAGACAGGGCTCACATGACAATGTTCTGCCTTGTTGACAATGTTAACCTACCTATAGACCCATGCATTGTATGATATGTGACACGCGTGACGTGACGTGATACTAAGAACTAGAGACAAAATGATTATACAAAGGAAACTGACAATACCCTTATCTTTTGGATCTTATTTGGCGTATCCAATTAGGACTAATCTGAATATGAGATAATATTTGGTCGCATTGCATGATTCTCTTGGTCCAAGGTTAATATAGCATATATAAATATATAAATATTAGACAACAATCAAATACATTGCTCTGATCCCAAAGTAAGTAGCTTATGCACTTGTGTTCTGGAAATCAGACACAAAGGTTGTACCACAACACCTACACCCGAGACAATATCGAAAAAAAAATTTTGGTTTCAACATTGACTCGACCAGGAATCGAATCCGGAACCTCGGAGCGGCGAGGCCTTGAAACCCAGCGTGCTTAGCCACTACACCACGGAGGTCGTCTCGTCGTCGTCGTTCTCGAGAAAACATGTATCATTGTTGAATGCACTTATCAGCGATTAAACCAAGATACACTATCATCACCACCATTATGGACGTCCAAGCCAAAGGACGTCCACTGCTGAATATACATAGGTTAAGATACATAGGAAAACCACGGTTTTCTACAGCGACCGATCACAAGCGGTCTGTATCCAGTTTGATTCTGCGATCTTGTCGGTGGACATCCTAAACGAAACCAACATTCTTTATTAATGATTTATATGTAAATAATGAAATATGTTATTAATTTTGTTTTTAACCGTCTTCCTAATGAAGAAGGTTATTAGCATGTACTTTCGATCCTATATAACCGTATCTAATATGATCAGCAGTGGACGTCTTTGAACTATAATAACGATGATGATGATTAACTAAAAATAATATTTAATAACATATCCTTGTCGCCATGTAAACTCGGAGCAAACCAGCGCTCGCACTGAAATTAAAAGTGAACTTTACACAAAACAACGGAATAGGTTTGACTTAAAACAATGTCCCTTCACCGGGCCCGCTGCATCTCATTTGTGTTCCAGTAAGGGCTGTCACCTATAGCAAAGTGTTTTAACTAATACAGTAACCTGACCCTGACGATTGGTATACAAAAGTATTATAATTGATTGGTGTTTAAAGGGGCATTCTCTACCAGTCTCACCTTTTTTGGGCTAAGCAGAAGTTATTGTTGGCAGTGAGAAAAAGAAATAGAGGCGATCATTGTGAAGAAAAAGGTTTCAGCGCTTTTTTATCCATTCGTTGTGTGCAAAGCACGTGGTGAGGTAACCGGATCAATGACAGCGCCCATAGTAACCAAAAAAAAAACAAACGTTGGTGGACTTATGACACAATTTTTATAGCAATTTTACGTAGGTAGCCTACCTATAGTAATCAGTTTTGGCGAGAACAAACCACCCAAGCACTAAAAAATCGTGTTGTTTTTATAAATAAAAGGTATTTATATAAAAACTGCAGTCAATTTCGCTATGGAATTGCGAAAGGTGTTAAAGAAAAGTCACTCACTCAAGAAAATGAAATGAAAGTACAAAGTATTTTGTTAATGAAGAGAGTAGGATATCGTTTCTATTCTACTAACTACGCATTAGTTTGAAAATGATTTAATGTTTCGTCATATTCAGGCAACAAAATTTACCTAATTTATGTAATCACTTAACCCTTTAAGACCATGCTGGCAGCCCTCGCTACCCGGGCCTGGGCTGAACACTAGTTCTACGAACTACACTAGCGCTAGTGTTTGTTTTAGCTCCAGTTTTGTTACACAAATATTTGGATGCAGCACTGAGTTTCTGATGATGAGCGTTATATCTAAAAGTTAGCTTAATTTTGGACGATTGCCATATTGTCAGACGCGGGCTAGAGTGAGTCATTACGTTTAAAAGTCTGAGCTTATGAGTCTGGTGTGTGCCGTAGCTGAAAAGTTTTGAGAGCATTAAATTATCTTGTGGTCTTAATCAAACCATTCAACCGCCACATTTAGCAAATATGAATACTCCTTTTTGCTTTAATTTCTTCCAGCCATATACAGATACATATTTGTAGATTTCAGAAGATGTTTATAAAAATGACAAGACCACGTACAGCATCTTTAAAAATGTCATTAGACGGACTTAACTCAATCTTTATTTAATTCATAATTTTTAGGTAATAAAATAATAAACATTTTTAAACCTGGCATCTCCGTCTGTCTATTCTAATTCTAAAATCATATATATATTTATTGGGGTATATGTCGCAGCCATCTGGTTAAATCAGCCAGTTAATTGAACGCCTTGTCTTTTAACGCAACGTATAATCAGATGGCTAAACGTTGTGTAGTCAATCTGTTAACTTAGATATTAACGAATGTGTGCTGTTTGGTCACGTCGGCTGGCAGCTTATGTCAAGGACCATCTTAGACTGTAAATGACACTGCAGCATGAGCAGCATAGCCGCCGGCACATGCCGACGGGCGGTGTGGTACACCATAAAGCCAGAAAACGTGCAACAAAGTAACTCTATCAATGTCAAATGGCATTGGCAACAGCTGATTGGCTGACACTTACTTATTGACTACAATCATTCTGAAAACGATAAAGCTTTATATTGCAGGTATTTTTACGTGTCATGTATAAGGTGTTGGCATTTTCCCCATACAAAATAAACATGTTCTTTAATATAGTGAGAATGGAATTCTTATGCTTTGAATCTTAATATAAGATTATGTTTTTTTTATATAGAAACTGGTCAAAACAAGTAAAATAAACCAATGAACACTGTTCAGACTGTCTCCAATTTGTCCCTTTCGCTGTAGGTACTCGCGTTCCGTGTCACGCATAGAACAATATCGGCGCTAGGAATAGCTGCACGTTCACACTAGTTCTAATTGAAGCGCCAACAATCGCCGGCGTCAGTGGGCAGCGATGCGTTAAGAGGGCGGAAAGGGACGCGCACTCGCGCCCGTGCCTAAATAGATGACGCATGAGTATCAATAAAACCACCTATATTTAAGTAATTAGAAAACCGGCTAAGTGCGAGACTCGTGCACTGAGGGTTCCGTGCCAACATTAACTGAATTAGGGAATCCACTTACTTCCACTTAGTAAAATACCACAATATTTTGTTGACAGCAAATATAACCTTGTTTTTTATAGTGTTTGTATGAAGAAAAAAGTTATGTTTGCGGTTGTTGAAAATGTGCTATATAATGAATAATAATAAATATTCTTTATTGCACAAGTAAGGACACAAGAAACAATAAAATTATAGACAAATAATTTGTACAATATTGGCGGTCTTATCGCTGGAAGCGATAATATATTTCGAACACTTCTCGTTCGATCTCGTCCATACCGATTTTCGTAGAAAGTTTTTGTTAAGATCTACATTATAATTTTTTTTTTCAAAATTTACACATGCTTAGTGTAGAAGTTAGATGGGGGGGACGCCCATTTTACCACTTTAGAAACGTCTAGCTATCATGTGGACGCTTAAATGTCATTATTTTTTATTTTGTGTCGTAAAGCGGTTAACATTATACATCTTCCTACGTAATTTTAACAGTGTGATGCTTATAGTTATAGATTAAAGTTGCTGTGACATACGCACACGGTCAGACAGACACATAGACTTGCCTTCTAAAACTGTCTAAAAATCTTAAAAAAAACAAAATCCACTAAAAAGTCTTAAATAAACTCTTCACCATTGAAAGGAAAGGAATCCGTTTTAGGCAAACAATTTCTTTTTGGAGTCGGTGTTGTGATAGTTGATGCTTGATGGTCAAAGTGATGGCACCGACTCCAAAAAAAAATTGTTTGCCTAAAACGGATTCCTTTCCTTTCAATGGTGAAGAGTTTATTTAAGACTTTTTAGTGCATTTTGGTTTTGAAGTCGGTTTTTATTTTTTTTTAAAGTTTATTTTATTTCTTCATTTTTAGTGATTACATAAGAGGGAGGGGGGAGGTGTTGTGATTCTATTTTTTAAGAAGCTATAAATTACCTATCATAAGTTCCTTCATTATAATTACTGAACTCCTAAGCGTTAAGGAGTTCCACCATCAGCTCAGCTCCACAAGATGTTGACTATCAGACGTAACAACACGTCAACAATAAGATTCTAGTAAAGAAACACTGTACGTGCCTTTAAAATTTGAGGGTTTCCCTCAATTACACCAAGTTCCCATCATCAGATCCCAAAATGGAAAAAATGGGATCAACTAGAAGGTACACCCTCTAAGTAGCCGAATTTTTTTTCCATTCGGTCGACAAACGACTGAGATATGAGGTAACATACATACAAAAAATAAAATAAAATAAAAACATACAGTCGAATTGATAACCTCCTCCTTTTTTGAAGTCGGTTAATAACGCTAAACACTAGTCCTAAATAGAAGACTTATTTAGGAGAAACAAATTATTTTGGAGTCGGTTCATGATGTGTGTAGACTGTTTGTTTAGGTAAGCTTGACTTCATGCACTGGCTTCAAAATATTTTTCTTTTGAGTGCTTTATTTTAAGCTTAGGTTAGGGAGGGAGGAACAATGTTTTTATTTTATTTTTGTTATTATATGATTTTTAGTAATTAATCAAAAACTATTTCCAATTTTGATGTAACCTTCACTCTATCCTTAAATAAACTACAGCGGATTAAACAAAAAGAATCATCTCACTATGACTTCGCGTTCTTGAGAAATTCTGAGACAAACATATACTCGTATACACTTACGAAATTTCGCACACGTGTTAGGAAGCCTAAACAGATTAAAATAAAAAAAAAATATTCAGTTCTTACGGTATGACATACATACAGGTCGAATTTAATACCTCCTTGTCTGAAGTCGGTACAAAAATACCAAT
Source organism: Pyrausta purpuralis (assembly GCA_963924145.1). NCBI lineage: Eukaryota > Metazoa > Arthropoda > Insecta > Lepidoptera > Crambidae > Pyrausta > Pyrausta purpuralis. The sequence goes on along the minus strand of OZ001646.1, from coordinate 16,025,891 downwards.
TGTCTTGTAATATTTAGTGTGTGTTTAGGAGATAAAAATTGCATTTCTGCATTTTTATTGATTAGTTAAATCATCATTAAAGTCTGCCAAAAATGAAGTATACAAAGAGTATTTGTAAAAAATACTTTACAAATATCTTCTCTTAGCAATAATTTGATATTTTTTGCACTTTGCGATGCAAATCATTGGATATTTTGCCACCACTGCAACTCCCAGTGTAGTCCAGATATAACTGCTCGGTCTGAACATTTTCTAGCCAAATCTACACAGCAATATTAAAAAGCTAAACTGTCTTGATTTAGCTACGAAACACATCAGATTGAAACACCTTCAAATAGGAGAATTTCGAAAGATTACATCAATTTGTATCGAATTAGGGGAAATATGTTATTATCACGAAAACCTGATAATAATTCTAATTCAGTCATAATAATTCGTGTCATCTACTTAAAGAAATATCTATGTCAGCGCCCTAAAGGCGACGCGGGCGCAGTAGAGTGGAAACACTGAAGGACAGGAAGATGAGATGACTGTTATTAGACACAAAAGTCTTGCTTAAGTGATGAGTGCAGCTACTTTAAGAATGAAACGGTAGAAAGGGTTGTAATGATAAACACACTATGTTACTTCCTATTGCAAAACTTATGCCACAGGTACATTGTAAAATGCGCAAATACGACCTGAAAAATGCTTGGGATAGCCTATGTTGCAGTTGCACAAGATTTTCTTAACCATAACTGATGTTAATTTACGAGTACTTTGGTGGCATGAAAAGCACAAATTTTCTGTCAAGAAAGTGTCTAATCTACGTACTACACCTTACATCTTTTGCCAACTACTGTTTCATAATACTAACTTTTAAATAAGCATTTTAAAACATTCATCGTCGTAAAATCTTAGGTCATGATTTTCAAGTCAACTTGTGATAAAATGGATAGCAACATCAAAAAGTAAAAATAGAAACTGTATCGTATTATACCCGTATCGGCGATATCTAAAAAGAGCGAAAGAAGTATAAATGTCACACAAGTGTCTACTGAGAATTACCGATTACCGCTAATTCGTTTTACCACAAAAATAACTCAATTCGACGCCCCCCGGAAACATATTTCCGAAATTGCGACACAATTCAATTATGAGCGCTTTGTACGGACTACGATTGCCATCAAATGTTGCCAGTCACTATTTAGAAAATACGAACAAATTGTGGACCAAAGTTGTGGGATAAGCCTGTGTCAATTACGAATTGAAGAGGGTCTGGGTAAGGACTTACGGAGTGATTTTTGTCCATACGGTAAAGTCTGCTCGGAAGCCTTATGTTTTGAGACAGCAGGTGCGAGATAAAGTTTTGGCCAAATATTGTGATGTCAATCGGCCAAATTGTGTGGTATAAACGAGAGATATCAATGGTGAACAAGTAATTCAAAGTCTTACGAACTGCTTCACAATATCTGAATAAGTTCCCATTAGCACGGTAATGTATAGATAACATTACCCTGCCCTTATCGTTGGCTTGCCACTACTTGGTACGTAATACGGTCCATATTTGAATTTTTCGTTTTTTTAACCATTTTAATTGTGTAACACAAACATCACTTAGAAAGTCATCATTTACGAAACTCAGCAAAATTTTTAGAATCCATGCTTTTTCGAGTACAAAATCTAAACCCCTGTATGTCCTTACTACTTGCTATGATCTTTGTAGGAAGTTACTATATCACCACTGTTAAACCTCATTGCCTCTGTTCCTGTCAATGCCTTGTGTAGTTACCTAACCGGCTTGATAGAAATAAAACAAATTATCATTTTCGTTATTTTGATGGCCTATTTGGCAGAAAAACAAACGTAAATCATGGAGTGTATCCCCAACCTTCGAATTCACAAAGTCAAATTGAATGCTCTTAGTCGGAACATCCTTAAGGTTGATTACCTAACTTGCAAAGGATAGCAATGTATGTGATCGCAATATGTTGTGACATGGCCGAAATAAGCACTGTCAAGAGTAGATTATTATTTATGGGTGGCGCTGTCAAATGCCTGTAGTGCTGTTTTCGGATCTTGCACGTCTTGCACTAAGAAGGCCTATTTGCGCAGAACCGGACTAGCTAAAAATGTGTAAAATTAATATTCTGCTGCCATTAGATCGATTGATGTAGACAGAGACAGAACGATACGTTAATATTTAAGCATTATGCGACTAAACCTGCGCACATGATCCTTAAATGTGCCATGTGACAATGAGGAGTTACGTAATGGCTCTACGGATCACTGACTGGCAATTTTTACCACTAAGGGCTGGATAACGGTAACGCAAACGTATATTTTCTAATCTGCAATGACAGCGGAAGGGCCAGCTGCGATTTTTTAAGGATTCAAAGACTTATTTGAATTATGTGGCTATTATTTTGTAAGATCGCCAAAATCATCTCGCAGTAACTCCAGGTCTTCGTCAACCATTGTTTTCGCTAAATTTTAGTAGCGGTTTATACAGATGAAAAAAAAAACAATGTTAAACTTTAGGAACCTTGAAATCCCGATTGATAAGCAGATCAAGCACTGCAAGTGGAATTGTGGCCACACTCTCCGAAGGCCAAGCAGACTCTGGACTGGAACCCCCAAGGAAGGCGCAAACGTGGTCGCCCCAAAACTTGGCGGTGCACTGTAGCAGAGGAGGCGCAGAAAATATGCAAGGCGTGGTGAAATGAAATGAAATGAAGCGCGATAAAGGACTGTTATAGACACCCTCATCTATCTATTTAGTGGACTATAAATCAAGTAAGTCATTGTAGATACATTATCTTCGATGAGATAAAGATTGAGTAATTTTCGATTAAAGCATTGCTTAATGTTCTTTTAGTAAGGCCTATTTTAAAATTATCCTGCTGTGTAAAGTTGCTTCATCAATAAGAAACTTAATGTCCTATAGCATTGGACCAGCAATGTATGATTAAAGGGAAAAAACGGTCAAACATATTAATGCCGTTCTAACCCAAACACTCATTACTTCTAAAATTTACATTACCAGCAATCAATTCAAAATCCGGATCAAACTTCGTCTAAAGCTGAAAGGTTGTGTGCATCTGATTAATTTTCTATCCGGTCCAGTCAATCACCGTTATCCACATTAACCCGCCGCAACTTGGCACAGATTAAATCCAGTTTTCAATCCAAACGATGCGTTCAAATCCATTGCAGTGACGTGGTTAGTCGTCGGTTTGGGGTGCCATAGAGATGCTTCTTAAACAATATCAGCATAAACGAATAAACAGAATTGCTATTCGTCAAAATTTATTTTATCAGAAAAAACGCAACGCGTAATAGATGCATTCGTAACATATTATAATAAATAGACTGGAAGAAATTAAGGGTTGCATTTGTGTTCTAGTTTTGGATTATGCCCTGTTTGATTCTTCATCAACATATTCCATAAAATATTCAAAAATCCTGAAATAAGGTAGGAAACCATAATCCCTGTGCCTGAGTAGCGACTAATGTTTTCATGTCGCTACATATCGATGAAAAAAGTTGTTGGTTCATAATTTATATCGGCCCAAAAAAAAGTTTATTCAAATTTATTTTTTTAAGATTTATCTGAAACAAAACTTAAAAAATTACGCGTGTGACAATATTGAAAAAAGTAAATTATTAAAGATTTAAGTGCAAATCCATCTAAATCATGCGTATTTAACTTATAAAAAACATTAATCAATGAAAAATATTGTAAGTACAAAATCACAAATAGCATCCTCTGTTGTATCCTGTGATGATTAAAAGTTTTATATATTATTTTTTCGATAAAGTGGCCTGTTTTCTTAACATGCAGTTTTAAATGTATTCCTACAAAATACGATAAAACATTAAACTTTTACTGTATTCAAGTATTAATTTTGTTGTTTCTTTATGGTGAAAATAAATAAAAAGATATAACCGGTTTTGTGTCATAATTTTAGTAATTTAATATAAATGAATTTATGTTTGCTATCACGTATTTAAAAATCAACTTAACTTTTACATACATTATACCGTAATCTAAAATATACATCTATGAAATAATATATACAATTTAAAAAATATAAATTATAAACTACAAACTAAAACTAAACTACTTAAGTAAAAAGTATAATAGTATTTAATTATATTTTAAGGGATTCAAAACCTATAAAGGCAAACTTAATCATATTTTACAGGAAACATTATAAGGATAATTAATTCGTGCGCGAGTCCGACCCACACTAGGCTAGATTTTTTTAAGTAACAAACGATTGTTTTTCTCTGCCAGTCTGGGAAATATATGCCCTGTCTCATGTGCAAGCTCATACATATTTTATTGACATGTCGGTCAAACGTACAAACGTTTCACAACTATTTTGTAATACGTCATTACAAAAAAAATGTGTACTGAAATAAACAATCGCAAAACTATGGCGTTCCTACTAGTCCACCGTCCTACCGATAGTAAATTAACTCTCCGTCGCTCGCTGCTACTTTATCTCATTTCTAACTGAGTTCGGCCTCTCCGACCCGATGGCTCGATTAGTTCTCATTGTGAATCACCTCTCGCACTTAACGGTTAGGCCCGCCGTGGGTAAACACGACCCTTTCTTCGGACGGATAATTGAAACTTCCGCGTGGAGGTTTTGTCTGTGCATAGGTATCGCCCTTTTGGTAGAAACTTGTCAAAATAACAATAATCATGTTAACAAGATAAGTAGCTAACAATTAAGTTAGGCCGGTACCAAAAACACAAAGAGCATGGTACAAGGCGCGTTGAAAAATCTTAATAATTTCACAGCTTTCCTTCTTTCAGTATTTGTGCTTTCAACGAGATTATTTTAACAATATCAAAAACAAGGATCCTCTTAAATCCAGGTAAAATCTATTCGCTTAAGCAAAGAGGTTAAAATAAATTTGCGCTGCGTAAATTTTAAACTTTATGTAACCTTTAGAACATTCTTGTTACACTTTTTATTAGAGCTATGTAGGAATAATTTTTAGCTGCATTATGGGCTGCACAAAATTCATGGTTTGTGCCGAACCTGTTTAGAAAACATTTTTTTTATAAGGTACCATACAGAAATACTGGCTATGCAAAGAATCATTTTGGTATGTACAAAATGATTACCTTTTGAATGTTTCCTGCGGGCATAGTCTCAAGTTGCAAAAACTTAATATTTTAATTTATCTGTGCGATATCGTTGGAATTTGATAATATTTTGCTATGATTATTTATTTAGGCATCCTAACAGCCTACTAATAAGTATCTGTAAGTGTACAGTTCTATATTTTTTGTAAAAATAGCTCTCATGACGTCAGAAATTTGTTCAAACAAAACATCCGCCATATTAAAACAGGAGAACCTAAAGTAAAAACTTGGTATGGCTTGAAAATTTTATTTCGTTTAGGGCTGATTTTTCAATAGTCTGATAAGAAATATCCGTCGAACAAAATATAATATGGCTAATTTAAAACGTCACCTAATTGACAGCAATTATATGTACCTGTACTTTTTTAATCTGTCGCTTTATAATGTATCAGTCCGACAAGTTTTATCTAACCATTGAAAAATCAGCACTTACTAAATTATATTTATTATGATCTATATTTTCGAAAACGCCATAAAAGCCTTTTCAAATGATATCACACACGATACGTGTCTAAATTTTTATTTCATTTGGTTAACCAGCGCCTACCGAAGATTTTTTAGGTACATCGGGTTCAAAAACTTCTTATTAATACAGTACATAATTTTACGTTTTTTTGCTTACAGCTTCCACTATAAATATAATACATGTTTTGAATGTAAATATGGCATTTTACACGTTAATACCATGTTTACATATTTTACAAAAAACACCGCAGTATTTTTGGGATAGCAATAAATGATAGTAAAAGTCATTCTACAGCCTTATAAATAAACTGTTCTTATATTTAAAAAATAAATAATACCTACGTAAAAAGTTTGTTAATCAAGAATTTACTAAATCCGGATGGATTTCAAGGTAAGCCTTCGTCAAAGGAAATAAGTCAGATTATATTCTAGATAATCACTTGAGCTCTAAGCTTGTCTATCCTTGAAAAGCGTCGATCTTTATTAAGTTTCACGGAAAATTCTTATATTTTCTTTGATATTGTTAAAATTTACTTTCTTTTTAAAGTTGGCGACCCTAGCTTAACTCTTGGTGTTAGATTACACAGACCATTATCGCTTGTATCAGATGGGCAAGCGCTTTAGGATGTTGCTACATTGAGTACTTTTAAGGATGACGATATTTAAAAAAAAACATACATACAGCGCTATTCATTTTCACGTCAAAAGACGAAAGTAATATTTTTATTATTTTATTTTACATGATTAGACTAAGTCTTGCAGCTGTTTCATTCATGACCCTAGACGTTTTTTGTTCATATGCCTCTTAACTCTTAATTTGTTAGCCTTTATTAGGGTATTTTTCTTAAAACACTTACAATGGTTGGATTAGCAACATAAGGAACGATAGATACAAAGTTTACTCCACTAAATGTTTATTAGGAGAAGCTTATTCAAAACACAGAATTCAGGAATCTTTGGAGCGATTGATTCCTATGGCACTCTAAGATATGGCTTATGGCAGATGAGAGATCGGTGAACTTTGAACGCCAACGTTCAAATTTTGACGCAGTGCATGAAAGCGCTCATTCGTTAACTCGTTCAAATCATAAGTTTATAGACACGTAGGCACATGCTAAATGAATGTTCCCATACAATTTGCTTTTGTCCATTATCAAGACATGTACTTATATTTATAAGTTCGCGTACATATGTCCACTTATGTACAGAAAACAAACAAATACTTATTATTAAGATGTTTTTACCTTGAGATTAAGAGAGAAACTCATCATGAGAAGGAAGCCGACTTCACGTTATCTTACCATGTATTATAAGAGACATGATCACTTCCAACGTGTGCTAACAAATGTAACTAGGAAGAGTGACATCTTTTTTAAAAGGTGGATTGATAAAAAAAAATAAGAAAAAATAATGTGAAAATTAAGTGCGCCCTTTTCGGGGCGGTTGAGTATTTTCAGTCAAAGATTTAGTTTTATTTTTGAGTTGGTTCATGATAATTAACTTCAGTTTTCAAATAGTCTAGCTAGTAGGAACTCTTAATTCCTTAAGTTAGTCAGTAGCATTCCATCCTCCTATTGAAAGTTGCGACACAAGATAAATTAAAAAATAAAAAACAGTTCAATAAGACCTATTAATTTTTTTGTATCGTTGAAATACTTAAACGTTGTGAAATGAACCATGACCTAAGTTTAAAAAATAATCAACTTCTGTAACGTAGAGATACTTATACGTTGTGGAATGAATCATGGTCTATGTTAAAAAAAACTATACTAATATTATAAAGCTGAAGAGTTTGTTTGTTTGTTTGTTTGTTTGTTTGTTTGTTTGTTTGTTTGTTTGAACGCGCTAATCTCAAAAACTACTGGCCCGATTTGAAAAATTTTTTTACGTTGGATAGTCCATTTATTGAGGAAGGCTTTAGGCTATATAACATAAAGATACGACTCATAAGACCACAGCAGCAATGAAAAATGTTGCGAAAACGGGAGAAAGATATTCCTTTTGAGAGCTTCCGCTGCATACGCTGCGGAAACCGCTTAAGTTACACAAAAATGATGTATGACAGGATTGTTCAGCATTAAGAGTTCTATAATAAAGTCCGCGACAGCATATGTCTATCTTTTATGGTTGACTTACTACAACCTTTTTTATGTTAGTAAATTTGTAAAAAATAATGCATTATTTTTAGAGGTGTATTATACACACAGGTATTTATTCTTATCAAAATAAATACATTCATCATCACGAACATTTCATTTAGAACCAAGTTGCCCTTTATATCATTTGATTTCAATAAATATCTTAGGAGCTATCACAGTTTTAACATAACTCCGCACCAAAATAATGTTCGCAGCTGAAGTACAACGTGCGCTTGCGCTAATATATTATAAAGCTAAAGAGTTTGTTTGTTTGAACGCGCTTATCTCAGGAACTGCTGGACCGATTTGAAAAAATATTTCTGTGTTGGATAGCTTATTTATCGAAAAAGGCTTTAGGATATAAAACATGACGCTGCGACGGGAGGGGAGGGAGCAAACTCAAAACGCGCGGACGAAGTCGCGGGGGACCGCTAGTATCAAAATAAAATGTCGGAATAGTTTCAGCGTCTTTAAAGGATTTAAGGGTTTTTGAGGTATTCGCACTTTATATGGCCATATTGCTGAGTTGGTGGCGTAACTTCATAATCCCATCGACGATATTAAAAGTGTCGTGAGCTCTCAACGCCGACTTAAGTACGCGGCCGATACGTCGGGTATCGATAAAAAATATTATAGACTAGATCCCGTGCTCTGCTAAACGTCAAGTAGCGCATTAGACGAGCTTAGGGTTGCTGGTAAACATCCTGCTTTGCAGTCTGTGGTAGACGGTATTAAATGAACAATGTAATGATTGAATTTAAAATTAAAATTATTAATGCATGGCGAACGCAAAAATCAGTAAAATACGCTATTTTAGAATACTACATATATTACTTGCGATCCCACGCAACGTCGTCCGCGTGTATTGAGTTTGCCCCTCCCCTTCCGTTGCAGCATGATATTTTATAGCCAAAACAAACAAACATATATATATATATATATTATATATATATATTCTCGTAGTTCCTAAGATTAGCGCGTTCAAACAAACAAACAAACACTGCAGGACCGTTACTATGACTTTACTACGGTCTGACTCGCTAGCGATGACGTAAAAAAGTCTATGGAAAATTGCACAACGCCTCCAGCGGTCACTGACAGAACTATTTTTTCCATACAAACAGTGACGTCGTCGCTAGCGAGTAAACTCATTGAATCGGTACTGCTTTATATTTTTGTATAGATTAGTATCATGACTTATCCTTATATATTTACGCTGCGAACCACCTTAGGTCAAAGGTTTTTACTTAGAACTGAAAATAGATAGTCCCAATAGTGCGTCTTTCAAAGATTCAAAGAATATTTATCTAAACGAATATTATGAAACTGAAAAGTTTTATTGTTTGTTTGATCGCGCTTATATCAGAAACTAGTGGACCAATTTGAAAAAATAGTTTTGTTTCGACATCACTTCATCGGTTCATGTCGTCTTAAGACAAAATATCACACTCCAAGGGGAGGGGAGGGAGCAAACCCAATACGCACGGAAGCGGGCGGCTAGTTCAAACCTAAAGAGATTCGTCTTTAACTATGTGTTGAGTGTTTAATTACCAGTTTTACATAAAATTCTATGCACTTTTGCAGGTGTATCAGTATTTTCATCCGGAACCAAACATCAAGGATTGATAATTTGGATGGGCACACGCAGCATATGTATATGTTATGGATCAAGTGATTATAAATAATGCCCGAGCATTATGAATAATGTCTGGCTTTATCGGGATAAGTGATTAATTACTATCTTAACTTCATTATTTATCACATTGCACGGTCATTATTATAATGCTACATGATAATTGGGCAATTTGATAATAAAGCTAAGAGAGTGTTGTAGAATGTTTTCTTAATGCGGAGGGCAAGGTATAGTAGATGTGGTTGTAAAGGTGGTTGCAAGTCTGATAAATGTAGTTGTCGCAAAGCCAAAAAATTGTGTACCTCGAAATGCCATCACAGTTGCAGTTGTTCTAATGAATAAACCTGTTACCTGCTACATATTGTATGGTTATTGTTTTTAATTTTGATATTCTATTTTACTTATATTTTCATTTAACTTTTATTAAGAGAAGATGCTAATTATGCCAAATAATGAGTCTGATTGCTTTGAATTTATTGTATTTATAAATCATTTGTGTAAAACAAAGATAATTATGATGTGAAATTTTTCTTTCAAATTTAATTATATTGTATGCTATATTTTTAATATGACTTTCCTTAAGTTTTAAATGCAAAAACTAGTGGATTTTTAAGGTAGAAGTCCTTCGTAATTAATCCAAATAATGAGTCTGATTATTCAAGTGGTTTAACATTTACTTTATTTGAAGTTAAATGACAATAACAATGAAATAATAGTGATTTAATATGTTTGTATAACTCTGCCCAAAAGGTGATGGGCAATATGTATAGTGCCCGGTCAATTTGATTATTTGAATAATTATTATCAAATTGCACTCTCATATTGGGCATTTATCATAATGACCGGGCATTATGTATACTGCTCAATTTATCACTTGGTCCATAACATATACAACAGCACGTCAAGGCAAACACTGTGATATCTTATTCAGTTGTAATAAGGGCTAGTATGCAACCAAAGTGGATAACCTGATCTGGTCAGCACGACCACTGTACTTAAATGATTTTACATTTTAATTACAGCATGGTTTCTATTTTTAGAAAATAAGTAACTCAAATGCCTTTGTTTATCAAACCACACTACGAGGATTCACTTATACGACATTATTCGTGTAATGTAGTGCACAGTGTCCTTTACTCGGGCGGAAAGCGTGATAACCCCGAGCCAGGGCGTTCTGAGAATAGAATAGTCGGATTAAGATAACACTTACACATGTAATTGGTACGTCACTAGTTAAAGTTAGTTATGGTGGCCAAGTGAAGTAAATTTTGTATTTGGAAGTCAATTGAAGGTTATTGAAGCCTGTGCGCGTTTCAAAGATAAAATACCTTAACCAATGGTCATTAATTAGCCATTATATGCCATAGCCATTCTGACATTCTTTTTTTTCTCTCTTTATTTTTAGAGGCTTTTCTGACATTCTGTAAAGATATTTTAACTTCAAAATCTTCACAATCATAATTATTCAACCGCTGGTAACTACATTTAAACATTAGTTGAGTTAACTATTGATCACGCAACTGGGTCTTTGAGACGAAAGTAAGACGTGACTTCAGATATGTCCTATGGTCAACACAATATTATTTAAATTTTATATAAATCGACTTGGTTCGGTGTTTCACGCGAAAATATAAAGCTAAAAACATGTATTTTGTGGTACAGTTCATACTGAAATTGTTGCAGATAAATACAATCTGCTGAGCTAAAGGTACCCAAAATAAAAGGTCATTAAAAGTAGTTTTACATATACCAAAAGAGGCTCATATCATGAAAACATGCTGTGTTTTATATACGGGTCCTTAAAAAATTGCCCGGGTACTAAGAATTTATAAAATGACATCAGAAAAAGTCATTGTTGTAAACACTCGGGCCTTAGTGGGCGGTACCTCTGAAATGGTTCTCACGGACTCAGACCTGAGTGCGCAGCACTAAACGAGATAAAGAAGAACATTAAACTTAGAACATATAACTTATTTCTTAAGTATTCTCAATTACAAGACCAAATTAAAGTCCTGTTTTCTGACAACTTCAACCTAAATGTCTATCATATCAATGCCTACAGCATCCCTTGTCACTATAGTGTCCTCCTTGACGAATTCTCGGACAGTAACGTACATGCAGTGCCGGTATACATTCTGGTGCGAAACGATCGTATAGGAAAGGGGTTTGGGGGTGTTGCGATATACCTTCGCTGTGATATTGACTTTGAAGTGGCCGATAGGTCACTTTTTACTTTTTTTTTATTCTACTTACACTCGTTATATGGAGTTATTATTATTAAATATCTTTCTGAAGGGGTTCAAGGCACTTCTAGGCGTTGTACACAGTCCTACAGGAATCACTTTTTTGAATGACTTGGAAACTCTTATTGAAGCCCATTCCCTTGACTATGAACATCTGGTCATATGGGCGACTTATTAACCTTTTGAAAGACAACCCACAATCATTTAAGTTGCGACCCATTGTTGACTCAGCTAACCTTTCCTTTTTACCCTGAACGCCACTCATCACCACATTGAAACCGAAAATACTTGGATTGACTTAATGATCACCTCCTCAGTGGATCATGTTGCTAAGCATTTCCAATATCCTGCGCCTGGTTTTTCCTATCATGACCTTATTGTCTAGTCCTAAAAGATTAAATCACCTAAAGTGTTATCTTACGCAATTTCTCAAATATTGACCTCGACTCGTTGCGGGGTGATGCTGCATCTACTGACTGGTCGCGGGATCTTGTAGCAGCAACGATTGAAGGTTAAATCTCCTTATTTATCAACCTGTTGCTTAAACTGTACGATTCACATGCCCCATTGCGTCCGGTTAGGTTGCGGCGCGTCCTCCTGCACTTTGGCTCACTGATACTATTCGAGTAGCTATGACAAAGCGCGGTCGTGCATTCAGGAGCTATAAACGCTCTCATAGTGGTGACCACTGGATTTTGTTTAAAAGGGCAAGGCACAGGTGTAATCAGTAAGGGCAACCAAAAGACGTCATTTTCATCATAATATCGTTCAAATTCTTCATATTTGGAAATCCCTCAATTCTCAGGGGATCGGTAAGTCTGCTTCTTTTGATGTTAATATTTCGCATTCCCTTGACGATCTCAATTCTAATTTCTCCTCCGTATCTTAACTCTGTGTAACTGTCAAATCATCCACTATATTTTCAATATTTCAAGAGATCCTCTAACTTTTCCCTAGATTCTGGAGTGTTTCTGTCCGTTTGGCGTAAAGCTTTTGTTTGGTCATTACCTACAACCACAAATCCCACGCTTCTCAGTCACTTCCGCCCCATTTCAATCCTTTAATTTCTTATTCAAGTCTAAGACTTTCATACAGTTCCATGTATAAACAATTGTAGTTTTCCGTATTTTCTAATAATATCATCAGTAAGTACCGATCTGGCTTTCGTCCGGCCCAAAGTACTACCACAGATCTTTTAAAAGTTACTGAAAATATGCAAGCTGGACTAGAAGACTCCAAAATAACTGCTAACACTTACTCATTGATTTTTCCTACGCCTTTAATGTCGTCGATCATGACGTTCTCCTGGCTATCCTTTCCTACTTGCATATCTCAACACCGGCTTTGGAATGGAGAAACCATACGTTTTAATGGTTTTACTAATAGAAGTATCAATGTGAAGGTCCAATTTTAGTTTGCTATCTAAGACTACTCCTAGATCTCTTATGGTTACGGTATTTCGGTTAATCCTACTAAATGCTAAGCCTTACTTATTGATAATCAATATCAATTGGTAAAATCGGACAGCCTATTGCTGCTTTGCGTTATCCACTCGACTGTCCGCGCTGTCAGACTATGATGTGGGAAAACTGTCCGACGATATCACGCGACGGTTGCATGATAAAAATCGCGCGACATGTCGCGCGATAAAAACGATTATATAAAGAAAAGTATAGTTGTGATTACGAAAACAAAAATACTGGTAGATAGGTAATAGTTATAAATATATAAAAAGTTGAAAATATAATATACTTACTATACTATAATATATACTATACTTAATATATATATATATACTATACTTAATACATACTTTTTAAGTGGTGGGCACTGTAGTGCCATTGGACTGCTGAGCTAACGATTACAACATACCACATAACAGTCATGTTAAAAATCTGGGTTTGGTGATAGATAGCTCACTGGGCTTACCTAGACTTTAATAGTCTTGTCTTCTTGTCGCAATGCAAAAAACTGCAACCGATTTAACCAGCACGCCAAGCTAGTTAATAAGCCAAAAACATAAGGCTCTAAGTCATTTTATCATCTTCAACACAATAAAGTTCGTCAGATTAATTCTTAAGGGCTACCCCAATATTTACTCTTAATATTTTCCCTTTCTTTTTCCTCGTTTTTTGTAGGTAAGAATGTTCTCTCCATTCGCCTGCAAATTAATCATTTAACTCTGGTAATATCATTTTAAGAATTTAAGTTAATAATCTGAAGTCATACTGAGGGAAGAAGTTTCATGGGGTTTATGATAAACTCGTAAGTATATTTCCGTGGGATAACTGCATAATCTTCTTTATTATTTATGCAAATTGAATTTGAAACTCAAGGTATAAAGGATACAAATATTAGGTCGCTTTATGGGACAAGTTGTTTTATTCGCCCATTATATTTTTTAACGGGCCAATTTTCTTTTGTTTGTACTTAAAGCCATGTTGTTGGTTTGATTCGATCTTCGATTGAAGACATCAAGGCTGATTTTATCAACGTCAGATAAGAAAACGTCACCTAATTATTTATGTAAAGTTAACAAACAAGCAATAACTATACAATAAATGATTGATTGATTGATTGATTGAATTATTTATGTAAATATCATTTATAAATCGGTAGTTTTTTATTTTTGTTAATTATCAAGATAATCTTTTTTGGAAACAGATTTAATTTTAGTTTGTTATAATTAGGTGACGTTTTCGAATTAGGCGTTTTGTATCTTCTTTATCTGACGTTGATAAAATCGAGCCTAAAAATTATAAAAGTCGTTTTATTAAAACACTTATAAGTGATAACTCGTGAATGGGTGAACCTATTTTAATTTTTTTTAAATTATTGGTTCCCATACTATAAGCAAGTAATTTACACGAAAGCAGATCTGACCTTATTGTACTGGGATACTTGAACTTCAAATTTGAGAGGAATACAAGAACTATGAGTAATTTCGATATTTTTTTCCGAACACCAATAGACAAAGTTTCAAATGATCGATTATGTTTGTCAAGAACCAGTATACTTATGATTTTTTTATTGATGCCCGATTTAACCAACGTCAGATGAGGAATATTTGTCAAATACAATTAAATACGCCTAATTTGAAAACGTCACATGTTTTTCAGCATTTTTTTTATAAATGTCATTTTTAAATAGGTCGATTTATACTTATTCGAAAGGATAAGATTCTAATAATGATCAGATTGGAATAGAGTGATAGGTAGTTACTTTTTAAATTTAATTATTTAGTATGAATTTGTCCTTGCACTTTAAGTTTTGGATGTGATAGAACTGTTGCAAGGTAATTGAGCCAACTCAAATTATAAAACCAAGGTCTAGGCGTCTTGTAATTTGATCGCGGCATCAGATCACTAAACCTTTTGCGCTAACTTTTCTTGACAATGAGGGTTGGGCTAAAATTTAATGAACGGAATCTGTAGGTGTTGCGTGGGTGAGCTACGAATAATGAGACTTTTTGGGCATTTGTGTGCTCGGGAAACGTTCATTTAGCTTACTTATATTACATTCCAAATATGGTCCCGATTACCGTGCCTTTGTCAAGCGTAGCTTTGAGGATTTGCAAACGATTCTCATTAGGGAAAATAACAACGGTTCATGGTCTATTATTTGGAATTAGGTAACTGAATAGTTCGATTTGTAACTTATCTTTAAGTATGAATAACATGATAGTTCATACATGATTAACGATGACTAGGTGCTTTTTTGTAAAAATATATAACAAATCCAAAATATCTTAGACATTTTACACACTAAGTAAAATGTCTAAGATATTTTGCACTTACAAGAAAAGAGATGGCTGAGCTGCACACCAACTATAACTTGGTTGTGTCGTGAATCAAACTCGGTTGAGTTTATAAAGTTCTTTATTCGATCAACACACTTATCTATGATACAAATCACTACCTCTAGCCACATTAATAATTATAACTACAATTTAACATAGGTTCCTTCCCTCAACCTTTCGCTTCGGCGGTCAGCACTAGACTGGCTCGCCTTTCCAGTGCACTCCGCAAGTCAGAAAATAAGAAGGGAAGGGGCAGCCAGTGTTGCCATTTTTAAATAGCGATAGCGATAACGTTATTCGATAAAGTAACAATACTCGTTTTTACATAAATAACGTCAACTGTTATTATAATGAGTTAAGATTACAACAGGGCTACTGATTGAATCTAAATACAAAAATCATCACATTCGGCCATCCGACCTAATGCACCTCCTGGTGCATTTTTTTAAAATATTTACAATGGCGCATTTATATCAATACTACTACAGCACACTACATTTATCATATTACAAGCAATAAAGATTATGCCAAAATTAAGCTGTTGAGTACACATTATAAAATCATCACATTCGGCATTTAAGTCTAACAGGAAATAAAGGTTATGCTACAATTATACTGTTGAGCTCACTCAGTAATACATAATTACAAAATATTCTTATTAATAGCAATTATCACATTTCTAGTACTTTTTATCATTTTATTTTTTTTTTGGTTTTCTTGACCAATATCGATTGATCTATTGAATCTTTAGATTGATTATGCTTTATCAAGGGTGAAGTATTAATCCAGTGTCTTGTAAGACTTGCGGCAACGAACATTTTATACATCTTATATCTTTTATGTTATCGGGTTCATAACCTATTATGTACCTATAATTTCATGGTTATTTCGTTTTAAAGGCTAAAAGGTTAAGTATGGTTATGTTATTATAATTATGATCGCAATCGTAATTATTAATGAAACTAATGTTTTTTTTTTACTCCTGTCTATGAATGACAAAGGGTCATTTATCGAAGCCATTTTATTTATTAACAATCTATTATGTTCTTATATATTTAATAGGAATTTAAAAAAAAAACATCTGATTTTAAGATAACAAAATGGAAAGAATCTTTAACTTAATTGACTTTTAAATTGATGAATGAATGAAATTTATTGGTAACTTTTTGTAGTTTTAAGATCCTAACTTTAAAGAGACCTTATCTACATAAACAACAGTTGATTTAGAAAGTAATATATCAGTCAAGTAAGTAAAAAACAAATTATTGGACACCAATCACATACATTGTTCAGTGTTATGAAAATCAGACACAAAGTTGGTACCACAACACCCAGACCCAAGACAATATAGAAAATTTTGATATCTATATTGACCCGACCGGGAATCGAACCCGGGAACTAAGAGCGGCGACGCCTTGAAACAAGCGTGCCTAGCCACTACACCACGGAGGTTGTCAAATTAATACCTCGTTTCTACAAATAACATCATTATACTCCATTACAATATGTTTTCGAGTCTTTAATTTCTATTATCGTCATTTTCTAGCATCTAATTCAATTTTTGAATGACTTAAAGGAATGACTGAACGGTGCATTCAGCAATATGGTAATAGTTCACAATTTGTATAATGATAATATGTATAAAGTAGGTAAATAAAATAATAAGGAGAAAACAATAAAGTTTCTTTCTGAAACACAGTCTCATGATTTGAATTTTTCATATTAAGTAATGTATTAGGATATAAACCTATGTATTGAGATAGATATTAAGAAAATCAGTAAAGCATCCATAATAAACGTCACTTGTTAATCGGGGAGAACATAATCAAGAATTATTGAAGCTACTTAGATAACTTTTTTTTAAAAGTTAAATTTCGTAATTTGCGTGGCACATATCAATAATGAAAGTTATGAATCTTAGCACTTAAAGTCATACAAGTAGAATTAAGCTATTATGTATATTATTAATAACTCGTTGTTTGTTTTTTATTGCAATTGAATGGAATCTCAATCTCTTATAAAGACTGTTTACAGAGATACAGTCATTTAAGGGATCATTATTATTATTATATTATCTGAGTGACTTATATAATCTCTTACGATCTTCCAATTTATTGTTACCATAAAATATTACTTTTTAGTTTAACTTTCCCTAATATTATGTGTGTCCGTATGAGAAAAATTCAATATTTTAGGGCCCATATTAATACATATTAGTTAATTATATACGAACAGTACATGAAGATGTGGTTTTTATTTAGTAGTAGGAACAAGTACTTACTTCACTTTATTAATCATTATATAAATAATTTAAATAGAATTGAGGTTAGATTTAATAGTCAAATGACATTAATAATTAAGCCCTACTACAGATACAATTTACTCAGCAAAGTAAACTCAACGATATTATGCTGTCACATGTAAAAAATAATAATAAACGGCATGATATTGCCAAGAATACCGAAAAATATCAAAGTGGGGAACTAGAATAAAAACCAGTTTTGAAATAAAGCCTTTGTGCATAATTATTTATTAATTGACCTATGAGATCACGGTCTCCTATTTACGTTTTGGCGTATAGACGTACCTAGTCCCCATTTAAATGTATTACAACGCGTCTTTAGTTATTCCAAACCCAAGCATATTGCAGAGCAAACGTCGTGTGTGGCGTCAATATAAAATTCATATATGAAAATATATTTCTTTTGAAGTCAATGATTAGTATATTATGTAAGGTCACCTCTTTTTAAGTGATAATATTTTAACAGAGCATCAAACAATAACATAGAAAGAGGACTCATTTTTTTTTAAAACTGGCCCGCATATGATTTTATTTTTCCTAACAAAAAAATATATTATTCTTTAAGGGCACCCTGTCCCGCGACAATGCCTTTCGTCTCTTACGTAAGTACTAGATTGAGCGAAAACTAGACAGACGTATATAATAAAAGTGCTAAAAGACAATAAGTATAAAATAATATTACAAAACAAATGTTTTTACAAATTTTTGGAGTAATGATTTATAGATAAACAATGTCATTTAAAACAAATTTATGTAGACATTGAGGATACATTAATTTATGTATAACTGACTGTCTACTAGTCAGGAATACTTATAAGAAGGTTATTTAATAAGTAAAGTATACCTACCGAAGCTCGTTATTGATGTATAATTTCATTTTTTTTTTTTTTTTATTGTTTGTGCAATATTACAGAAATATGTAGTAAGTTATTTGATTCCTAAATATTTATAGAAGTCATAAATTAATATTAATATGTATAAGTTTAGGACCATCTGTCCCAAAATTAATGTAATTACTCCACAGTTTATTAACAGGTAAAACTTACCTATAAAATTGTTTTACTTACATGTAGCGAGCGATGTTAAGTTTGTAATTAATTATTTATCTTCTGTGTATTTCTTTCATTAAATAAATGATAATTTATAAACTTTTTATATACATTTTATGTCTTACAAGTTTGGCGGTTAACTGCGCTATCAAAATTGCAACGGAATCTGCTACCCTTTATAGTTCTAGTATGGTTAAAACGACAGAACAATTTATGTAGAGGAAGTAAGGGTATTTTCTATGAATGTAAACGAACTGCATTATAACGCGTTACGCGACTTTAATGGCGTTTAAGTTAGCCGACAATAAAATCACCGCGTCAATGAATTAATTAAAATCTTTGTTTTGAAATAATTAAGTCACAACGTTAATTCAAGTAAGAGTTAACTGACATCGTGTTTCAATAGGTATATTTTTCTCATGATCGTGATAAATGCGCGGTATTTTTCGCAAAGTCAACTTAGTATATTAGGTCTGTGGGAGCGATTATACATTTACCAAAATTATCAGTTTTACGGAAAACAGCACGTAAAGGTAAAACGTGCGGTATCTTATGTTATTGCAATAAGGTTAAGTTTGCAACAAAAGTGGGTAATTTGATGTGCTGTCGGACTGTACATATATTCAAAATTCTGTACTCAATCGCAACAAAATAACCCATTCTACTAAGAAGAAGTGATGATATTATTTTCTTTTGGATAAATAAAATCCTAGCCTACCCGCGACCACGAACGCTGCAATGGTTTTAAAACGACGGGAATCAAGATAAACCTCTGCGAAAAATATCAGAATTGTGTGTACAAGGACTTATTCAATGAATGAATATATTACAATTAAAACATAGTAGTTGTTCTTTTTTTCTTTTTGTGATCGGAGCCAAACAGTCACTTCGGATTGTGTGAAACGGTAATTTCAGGTGACAGGTGACGACGGTTTCGAGCGTTGGTGACGCCGAAAGGGTACTTTTTGATTTTTGACTTCCTTTAGAAGATGTCGATGTCCTCAACCTCGATCGCGAGCTCTTTCGTCTTTTTAGGCCCAACCAGCCTAGTTTGGTCTCGTGCTCTTCAGTCTCATCACCTCGGAAGAAAAAGAATACCAGCATTAGTGTTGTTATCAACAAAATCATATTTTGGATATGGTATTTATTTACTAAGTTATGGTTTCAATAATTATCTTTGTAAAGGAACTGTATGTATTTATGAGAATAAATATCTTTAAATCTTATTACTATGGAGTCTATTTATTTATTAGAGCATAATTTTAGTAAAGGAATAATGTTGCAAATAATCCTGAACGCAAGTAAGAGCGCCTATATGGCTCACATGACCGTTGCTAATGAAAATTTCTAGTAAAAGAATTCACAGTTAGACTTGACCTTTTGTAAAACATACATAGCTCTTTCATGGCACAAATGGCCCGATCTAATCGAGGAAAATACATAGCTACTATACATAACTTACATGTACATAACTAATGTACATGTATTACACAATAAATTATTATTTTTTGATTGATTGACTGACTTGGTCACTTCTGCTGCTTTTGAATAATTAAATGTACAGAACTATGGACACACTAGGCCCAAGCGACACTCTTGGCCGCTACCTAAGGACACACTTGGTCCACGCGACACACCTGGCCGCTATTTGAGGACACACTTGGTCCACGCGACACACCTGGCCGCTATTTGAGGACACACTTGGTCCACGCGACACACCTGGCCGCTATTTAAGGACACACTTGGTCCACGCGACACACCTGGCCGCTATTTGAGGACACACTTGGTCCATGCGACACACCTGGTCGCTACATAAGGACACACTTGGCCCATGCGACAGACCTGGCCGCTACTTAAGGACACATTTGGTCCACGCGACACACCTGGCCGCTAAAACTACTTTGTAAAATCTGACACTATGGCCTTTATTTCAAGTTATATATTGAATGAATTCGAATTTAAAATAAAAATGTATATGAATTTTAATTGGGTTGAATTGGCAATAAGTCATTTACCTAAAAAGCCTTTATATCAAGTCGTATCAAATGGAATTGAAGTAAAAGTAAAATGATTCTAATTTAATTTACTTGAGTTGGTTTAAATTGAACTCAGTTTAATAAATATAAAAAACTCAGTATTATTTAACTCACTTACATAATCAATGGGTGTACAAATTATATACCCTAAAGGGCACTCAATTCAAGTCATATAACAAACGAAATTGAATTGAAATAAGAAATGATTCGAATGTTTATAGTTAAATTGGATTGAATTGGTTGAAATTTAACACAATTGATTAAAAACACACAATTGTTGAACTCACTAACATAGTTTATAAGTCTCTTAACAAATTATGAATGCAAAGTCTGAAATAAAGTTTTATTTATTTATTGTAGGTATAATTATTTATGAACACAAAAATATTAGCCCTAGAACAGTTGCAGGTTGAACGGTTATTCTCAATCAACTAAACATAGCTACCTACAATAGACAGTGACATGATAATATTTAATACCTCTTTCTTTTCGTATTTCCTATTAGGATGTAGGAACTACTGAGGTCATTTATTATATTTAGCTATTTAGTTGCACGTACTCGTGTCTCGTATCCACTGAACATTATCAAGGAGTAGCCTTGACCAAATGGCCAGTTAGAAACGTAACACAATTTACTCAGGATAATAGTGCAACAGCTTAACCGCAGCAAAATATTATCCCAACCAATGCAACCTAACACTACCCCGATAATTATGAAAAAAATATATATAATATTTTGTTAAACATGCCTACGTAGTTGACCCAATTTAATAAATCGCGCATTTAGCTTTCACATACCATTAGCAAAGGGTAGCCTTGCCCAAATGATTTGATGATAGCTTAGCACGACTGCGTCGAGTTAGCATAGACCCAGTTCATATTAAGAACAACCTAGGGCTAGCCCGACAATGTGTTACCTACCTACTTTGCTTATGAGCATACTCGTATTAATCACCTCAGATCATTATCAAGGAGTAGCCTTGACCAAACGATCAGTTGGAAAGTTAACACGATTAAATCAGGATAATATTGCTACAGTTCAACCGCAGCAGAATATTATCCCAACCAATGCTATCCTATCGTGGTATTTATGGCGTTATCTTCAAGAAAATTTTATTAAATAATATTACTTGCTCTTATCATTTGAAAATAATAGTACATACATACCCTTTGTGAGCTGAAGGTTTCCTCTTCCACTTCCGACGTGTCGTGAATCAAACTCGGTTGAGTTTATAAAGTTCTTTATTCGATCAACACACTTATCTATGATACAAATCACTACCTCTAGCCACATTAATAATTATAACTACAATTTAACATAGGTTCCTTCCCTCAACCTTTCGCTTCGGCGGTCAGCACTAGACTGGCTCGCCTTTCCAGTGCACTCCGCAAGTCAGAAAATAAGAAGGGAAGGGGCAGCCAGTGTTGCCATTTTTAAATAGCGATAGCGATAACGTTATTCGATAAAGTAACAATACTCGTTTTTACATAAATAACGTCAACTGTTATTATAATGAGTTAAGATTACAACAGGGCTACTGATTGAATCTAAATACAAAAATCATCACAGTTGTTAAAGAACGGGACCAATTGAAATTGGTGATAGAAGGGTTCGGTGAGTGCTGTGAGGAGTATGAATGGAACCTGAAACGCATATCTGTTCTTGAACAAGATCTTGGTGATGCCCATGATTATATCAACCAGCTGGAGACGGAGAAACAGGACCAAATAAACAGCCAAACCACCCTTCTATTTAATAAGTTGGTTGGTAGTGCGCCCAGCCTGACGGCAGCTGCACCTAGTAATCAACCAATTTTGACAATAAATTTAACTCATGACACACCTTCTAAAGGTATTACTAAGTGCAGCAAAAATAAGTTTAGGAAATATGTTAGAATAAACCGTTTCATAAAAAAAAAACTAATAAATTAATCAAAAAACAAAAGTCCTTACACACCTAAGTAAAATACATCAATGAGCGGAGACAAAATGTAGGCAAATATGAGAAAGATGTTATGAGTTTAGAATGTCAAATTAGGGAACTTAAGCAGTCATTAAAAATAATGACTGAAACTTATAATTGTACAAAAAAGGAGTGTGGTGAACATAAAGAGGCTTTGACAAATATAATAGCTTCCTGTGAATGTAACTTTCACATGTGATTTCAAAAAACTCCATTGATATCTCTGGAAATGAGTCATCACAACTCACCAATAACATTACTAGAACTAAGTGTAATGTAAACCCTTCCTGTTCTGAACCCAGTGGATCGCTAAGCAAGTCTGTTAAAAATATAGTTTTGTTTAGTGATCAGATTGGGAAAAACATGGGTAACTTATTATCAAAAAACATGGGACAAAATGTGATCAACTATTGCATGCCAGGGGCATCATATTCAGAAATAGTTCAGAAAGTGCTTTCTTCAAGTTTTCAAAGTATCAAGAAAATTTAAGTATTTTAATAGGAAACAGAAGTAATATGAACAAGAAAAACCTAAATACATACTTTGACAGTTTAATAAAATTAAATGTGAATAAAACAATATTGTTTACATTACCTTAAAGTAGTGGATTGCCAGACGAAGAAAATGATTTAGATAGATATAAAATTAATTTGCAACTGCATAAATTGACATCATATGGGGTGAATAAATTCCACCTACTTGACATGAATAATTATTTTAAAAACAAAGTATATTTGACGCGAGATAATTATTATGTTAATAATTATTTGAAACGACAGATAGCAATGTCGCTATCATATTACTTTGACTATTCAGCCAAGAACTTGGCTACCAAATCTACTTTTATTGAGCAGATTATTGACATGAATATTCAACCATTGGAATCAGTTCAAATAACAAACAATCATTTAAATTAGTAGATCAGACAATAGAGGATAACTCTTGCTTATCAGAAATTGTAGAATCAAATCAATTAGATATAGTACATCAAAATATTCAAGGCTTTTCTGGAAAAGATTTGGAAATTGGATTGTTTTTAAATAAAATGAATATTCATGTTCTCTGCATAACTGAGCACTGGCTCAAGCAGCATGAACTGATGTTATCGATAGATAATTATAATCTTATTAGTTCGTTCACTAGGGAGACTGCCATTCGCGGCGGGACACTTATATTAATTAATAATAAACTAAAATGTAAAGAGCGAAAAGACATAGTGTCTCTCACTATTGAGCGAACAATTGAGATATCGTGTGCGGAGCTGGACGACTACATTATTGTCTGTGTTTATAGACCCCCAAGTGGAAACTTTAAATTATTTGAATCTGTAATGGAAAATGTGTTAAACAAAATATGTAAAATTACAAAGAAAGTAGTTGTATGTGGAGATTTCAATGTGGACATTATAGATATTACGGAGGAACATCGCGTTCGGTGTTTGAGCATTTTCAAATCATTTGACCTCACTCCGGTATTTGCTGAGCCCACTAGAGTAACTCCTACAACAGCTACTTGCTTAGATAATATTCTCTGCAACTGTAAAATCATCAAACAATCTATTTTTAATTTTGTAAAATCGGATCATTGCGGTCAGATAGTTACACTACAGCACCGTTTTATTCCACCCCGTCTAGAAATCAAATGCAGGCCGGTCACTGCATCTCGTAAGGACAAATTTAAAAACCTTGTAAGTGATAAAATGCCATTTATACCTTTTGATAAAAAAATGCTAGTGACTTATATGAACAATTATTTCAGGTAGTTAAAAAACAATTTGATATTACTTTCCCTAAAAAGAAAATAGTTATCAATAACTATAAACCGAAGTTCAGTGATTGGGCTACACGAGGAGTTTATACAAGTAGGAAAAAAATGTTTGAATTGTATAACAAAAAAGCATATAGAAAGAATCTATCGTTTCATGAGTACGTTAAGAGGTACTCAAAAATTTTCAAAAGAGTTTGCTATGTAGCTAAGTCGAATTACATACGCGATAAAATTAAAAAATCTAGTAATAAAATAAAAGAAACATGGAATATTATAAATAAAGGAACATGTAAAACGAAATCTCATGATAACAAATTAAGTCTAGAAATAAACAACAAGCTTATTAAATCTGATGACGAGGTAGCAAACGCTTTTGAGGATTACTTCTGTAATATTCCTATAAAGACGACTAAACAGTTGAGTTCTTGCTCAAGTCACGCGAAATCATTACTAGTGTCGAGTGTTCATAGGTGCGAATCCTCATTTAAATGCAGAAATATTGGTCCTTTAGACATCATAAAATCATTTAAAGAATTAAAACAAAAGAAAACAGAGGATAAATCGGGTATATAAATAGACACAATAAAACCCATTATACCTCTAATAGCTCCTTACTTATCTTATATCTTTAATGAATGTATTGACCAAAATCAGTTTCCAAATTTATTGAAACATAGTAAGGTTGTCCCTTTATTTAAATCAGGAGACAAAAGTGACCCCAGCAATTTTAGGCCTATTTCAATATTACCCACAATAAGTAAAATTTTTGAAAAATTCATTTATAATCAATTACTTTCCCATTGTAAACTCAATAATTTACTACACGAAAAACAGTTTGGGTTCTCTAAAGGTAGAAATACAACTGATGCCGGAGTAGCACTCATCAGACACATTCTTGATGCTTATGAAGACAAACATGATGCCGTAGGTGTATTCTGTGATTTATCAAAGGCGTTTGATTGTGTAGACCATCAGACACTGCTCATTAAGTTAGAACACTATGGTGTCTCGGAAAACTCATCTAAGTTGTTAAGTTCGTACTTATCAGGTAGAGTACAATCAGTTAACATAAATGGTACCTACTCTTCCGGAGCCCCTCTTCAAATGGGGCTCAATATTGGGGCCTTTACTTTTCCTGATATATGTAAACGACCTGCCATTTTATTCCGCAAATTTTTGTGAGATAGTTCTGTTTGCTGATAATACTTCTTTGATTTTGAAAATGAAAAGACATGAAGAAAATTTTGACGAAGTAACCAATACTCCCTCCAAAGTATTGAATCGGTTCACCACCAATAACTTGTTGCTGAATGCTAGTAAAACTAAATGTGTAAAATTCACTTTGCCTAATGTAAAGCAACTTACATCAAATATTGTACTAAATGGTAATAATCTATTCTTAATAGACTCCACTGTAATTCTGGGCATTACACTTGACTCAAAATTACAGTGGGGACCTCATATTGAAGCCCTAGCTAGGAGGCTAAGCTCGGCTGCCTTTGCAGTTAGAAAAATAAGGTGTCTGACTGATGTTGAAACGGCGAGGCTTGTGTATTTTAGTTACTTCCACAGTATTATATCTTACAGTCTTCTCTTGTGGGGTTCTGCTGCAGACATTGATACCATATTTATTTTGCAGAAAAGAGCCATTCGTGCTATTTATAAACTTAGTCCTCGTGACTCCCTGAGAGAGGTCTTTAAGAAAATCAACATATTAACTGTGGCTTCTCAATACATTTTTGACAATATAATGTACGTCCGTAAAAATTTAGATAATTTCATGAAGAAGAGCGACATTCACTCATATAACACAAGAAATAAACACAAGCTTGTCGTTCCTAACTTCAGATTAGTTAAAACTAGTAATTCGTTCATGGGAAATTGTATAAAACTCTTTAATAATATACCACACAATCTTGTCGAATTGCCGGTTGATAAATTTAAGAAACACGTTAAAAACACGCTTATGTCTAAAGGGTATTATAAAGTTCAAGACTACGTGAACGACACGAATGTGTGGTCCGTCCAGCCTGCACCGACTGATGTACTTACTTGATGATTTTGATTTTATGGCAGCTAGTGGTGACTGAGTTGGTTCCGGCGTTTCTTCTCAGCACTTGCCTAATTGTCTGTGTTCTGTCACGAAGCGCTGGTAGGGCCCAAAAGATAAGGAGACATGATTCGGCCCCTTCAGGGCACATTTATTTTTATTCTATTTTTCACTGTACATTTGACGTTCATAAGAGGCATATTGTGTCCTAAATTGAATAAAAAATATTTGAATTTTGAATTTTGAATTTTGACTGCGTCTTTTAGCATCGATGCAGTCGCAAACTGTCAACCATTACACACTGCGCTACTTTTAGTATCGATTCAGTTGGGATGCAGAAATTTATGTAGAGTATTTTGGCGACTGCATCGACACGACCGCGGAACTGCATTGATGCCAAATTAAATCTGTTCGTTGCGTGAGTCGCGATGCTAAAGCGCGTTTTCAAACGCCCGTCTCCATCGATGCTAAAAGTCGCAGTGTGTAAGGGGTCTTACACTTATAGTTTTTGGTCAGGAGAGCATTTTTGTACCAAAACCTTTGTTTTAATTGTTGAAAAATGATTCAAATTTTATTGTACAATGGTTAATTTTATTCATAGATGTCGAAGTTCTAAATAATGGCACTATGCAAGCGATTTGTGTCAGTGCGTT
Organism: Pyrausta purpuralis; assembly: GCA_963924145.1. Taxonomy (NCBI): domain Eukaryota; kingdom Metazoa; phylum Arthropoda; class Insecta; order Lepidoptera; family Crambidae; genus Pyrausta; species Pyrausta purpuralis. The sequence goes on along the minus strand of OZ001646.1, from coordinate 15,998,650 downwards.
CGCATGAATTTGTGTCAAACTAAACTAAATAATATTATGTTTGTCTTGTTATATAATTTTAGATCATCATGTAAAGTTCTATGAATAACTGGTAGTTTGCATTACATATCACTTAGTAGGTATATTTAGCCTATTTACACAGTCTGGCCATAAATACTGTTACAATAAAAAATAAGAAAGATATTACATTTGAATTTGAATCTGTTATTTTTATACGATTGCTCATTGTGTTTTCTAATTTTGGCGCCAATACATGTTATAATATTTTGCGATATTAAAATGGAGTGGGGTGATAAAGAGAACCGAATCGCTGTGATTGCATGACACAAAGTTGGTATGGAGCCAAATGAAATTTTTAAAACTCTCCATACGCTTGGAATTAGTCAAATGTTTTTATACCGGGCTATCAATGGCTATCAAAAGGTACAATGAGACCTCCTCTGTTTGTGACAGAAAAAGATCTGGCGGTCCACGTAGTGTTTGTACGAAAAAGGTGGTCAAAGCAGTTAGGGAAAGAATTCGCAGAAATCCTGGCCGAAAGCCAAAGATTTTATCTCGGGAGATGAAGATAGCATCCAGAATCATGTCGCGTATTTTAAAAGATGACTTAGGACTTGCAGCCTATAAGAGACGCACTGGTCATTTTTTAACTGATAATTTAAAAAAGATTAGGGTGGTAAAATCGAAAAAAAACTGAAGCAAAGGGAGGTCACAGAAAAAAAAAATTTACAGATGAGAAAATTGAGCTTTACAATTGAGCAACATTTAAACAAACAAAATGGCCGTATTTATGCTCAAACCTCTAAATAAGCTTCCCAATTAGTCGGCGGAGTGCAACGTGGGCATTACCCGACTTCAGTGATGGTTTGGCGGGTGTTAGCTATGAAGGAGTGACTGAGACAATTTTTTGTGAAAAAGCAATCAAAACATCGGCACAAGTGTATCAAGATACCATTCTTGAGAAGGTATAGTTAAGCCTCTTAACACACCATGTTCAATAACCAAGCATGGTCTTTCCAACAAGACTCGGCGCCGGGTCATAAAGCTCGGTCCACGCAGTCTCGGTCAGCGAACGTTTCGGACTTCATCAGAGCTGAAGACTGGCCGTCGTCTAGTCCCGATCTTAATCCACTGAATTATGATTTATGATCAGTTTTAGAGAGTACGGCTTGCTCTAAACGCCATGATAATTTGGAGTCCCTAAAACAATCCATACGAATGGCAGTGAAGAATTCTCCCTTGGAAAGAGTGCGTGCTTCTATGGATGACTGGCCTCAACGTTTAAAGGACTGTATTGCAGCCAATGGAGACCACTTCGAATAAACTTTTTATATTTTAAATTGTTTTATATTTATGTATAAAACTAACACACTGTAAAAGTAATCAATATCATTTGCATTAAGTTTTTTTTTTGTCATTGTAACAATACCGTAAAATGCTGCAACTTTGCCAAGTAAGCGCAAATTTGCCTAATTTTTTCCGTTCTTTATATCTCAGTCTGCTTAATTTGTTGTTTCTTTCTACCATTTGTTAGAAAATTTAGATTAGTATGGCAACACATTTTATTTTTTTATTTTATGGTAACTACACGGATTTATCCGTTAGCAGCGCAGAAATTGAAATTGTGTGAGCGAAAAATTTTACGGTGTCTCAAAACTTTTGGGGTTTTGTCGCCAAAAAACAGTGTTTTCGTGCTGTGATAACGTCCCAGGGTAAGAAAATATGTTCTTTTTGATGTATGGTTTTATGTTTTGATAAAATCTCATGGTTTTATCAAATGTTCTCACTAGGCAATGTTGGGCAGTGTTTTGAAAACTCAAGTGACATCTTTGCCTGGGTCTAGGGTTGTCAAATATTATAATCAGAAATGAATACTTAAATTATCCTTTGGTAAATAATAATAAGCAAATGTGATTATTTCCCTATCATATAAAAGATTGGTTGTTTGTTTTTGTGCTTATTCATTAGTAATCGTAATTATAAAATTACGAAGAGAATGAAGTCCCGGGCAAAGCTAGTTTGTTAGGCTACTTACCTAAAATAAGCAACTTATTTTTTTCTTATGCAAATATATATATTTTTCTACACGCTTAAATGATATGAAAAAAATCTTATACCTAGACACAATCCGAAGATGAACTAATTAAAACAAAAGTAATTCTATTAATGTCGTCCGTTGTGACATCCATCTTTTTGTATAAATCTACCGTTACTTATAACGGTTCGTTGAATATAGGAACGGGGCATTAGTAAATAAACCTTACTTTTATTTCAATTACTTATATAAAAATGGGGTTTGACAAAAATAGAAAAAGAAGAAAACCAAGACCTCGTAAATATTCTGATTATTCTCAGGAATCTTTAGAAGTTGCTCCAGACCTACTGCGTGATAAAGTTATTTCGTAGTATGAAGCACACGATTTTAAGACAGAAGATTATTTTTATTTTATATACCTACCTACCGTCGCCAAATAACAATTAATCTATGAAAAGTACTGTTTGCATTTTTTTTATACATACCTATTTACCGTCGCCAAATAATAATTGTCTATCCTTGATCCTTTCCTTTCCTTTCCTTTCCTTGGCTATAATACGAAAAATGTACTTGATTTAAGAAAATTTGGCGCTTATTTGGCATCGCATAAAGTCTGTTTTCCTACTTAAACATTTTAGAATGTATCAAAATTATTACGTTCAATGCTATTAAGAAAAAACGTCAAAATCCAGGCAAAGTTGCAGCATTTTACGGTATTTATGGGAAGACTAGGTAGGTATATACCTAATTATCAAATGCACTTGTAAAAAGTACCTGCGTCAGACAAGGAATATCCGGTCACATGCCTATACCACTCGGCCACTGACACACTGGCAAGCCTGATCACCAATCAATGATTAAGCCTGTTCGTTCGTGGAGTTCTACTGCATCACATCGATATCATCTTTATTTAACAGAAAAGAGCCATTCGAGCCATTTACAAACAAACTTAGTCCCCGTGCATCTCTGAGATAATTATTTAAATAAATTATTATGAGCGTTATATTTCAAAACTTTAAAGCAGTAACTTAGCTCATACTTGACTCTTAAAAAACTATAAAGTCCTTAAGAAAATATTATTATTAAAAACAAAATACCAAGCTGTCATTAAAAAAATGCGCTGAAAAGGAACAAACAAACAAATTTGTGGGCTTCTTCATAGTGCATATTTTTGATTTACCGTAAGGTCGGGTTACTTTAGCTCCTTCGGGCAACTTTGTCTCAAATAAAAAAAATGAAATAACCTCCCGCAAACTTGCGGCGAAAACAGTACTCGAGCTACTTCAAGCGAAATTCGTTAAATGGCATTACTGGCGTTCATTTTCAATCGGTTGGACGCTTGTTTGTTAATTGTAAAACTGCCATTTTTATTTCTGAGTTCTGACATGTGACAACGTGTTTTATTTACGTCTGCAAACTTTCTTATGAAACTGAAATTTAATTGGGAGTTTCGTTTGATATTATATTTAATCGGGTCAGAAATATATTAGGGAGTCGAAAAATTTTAATTCAAAAATTGTAATTACTAAGTGTGGGTATACTTTGCCTCATAAATTCGGGTAACATTGGCTCTTGAGCCAAATTTACCCGATCATATAGATAAATTCAATTTATAGCGTTTCGGACACCACAATGCTATCAAAATATCATCGAAAGCCAGGCAGCCGCCGCTGTTTCGATTACACAGACGCAGAACTCCAAGAATGCTTGAATGTTGTGAGGTCTAGGACCATGCCTCAGCGAGAAGTGCCGATAAATACAACATTCCATGGAGCACCATCAAAAATAAATTAAAAGATAAGTTTAAATATAAACCAGGTCGAACTACAGTATTCACAGAGCTAGAAGAGAGCTCGATCGTTGTTCATAACCGATGTTGATCATCGATTCTTATATCGTTTGTGCCTACTTAATTATGTAACTCAGGTACTGAGTCAGATATGACAACATCGGTCGATCTCAATAATAAGGCTGTGTAATTGTAGATTCTATAAGATTATTTTCAACACACTTGCTCAAAACGACGTTTTTATTCCACCGATTTTTGGCTCATAATCATAGATATTAAACACGCGTGCTTTTTCTTTATATTATTGCACTAGTGCTTTTAGTTTATAAACCCGACCAATTTAAATTTGTACCCTAGTACCAAGTCGTAAGTAAGAAGAAGAAGCGATTTAATTTAGTCGGGTTATACAATACTTTTATTTTAGCAACAAACAGTATTTATGCGAAAAATATCAGTATCTACATATTTATTTCAATAAATGATAAATCCAGATTTATTACTAAAAACTAGCTCAAATTTATTTAACATTTTCTGTGATTTGTGTTTTAAACACGAATTATTACATTTTTAATCTTGGCTTTTGGCCGATCTAGTTCGCGCCTAAGCCTTGCGCGCGCATCGGTATCGCGGCAAGAAAAAAAAAACAACGCGCCATTTTTCGTAAATAATAATTGTCGGCTGTGACGAAGTTTGGATTAATTATGAAGTTTAATATTAATGAAAATGTCTACTTCAAGTGAAGAAAATGAAGAAAACCTATTATTAACTCCGCCGGACATACGTAACAATGCGAAAAACGCTCGCGAAAGTCTTTGCCATGAAAATCGAGTGAAATGTATTTTTACTGTTTTAATAATTAAAATTTAGTAAGTGAAGAGTCTTGTTTTTTCCTCGCAAGTGTGTTGAAAAACGTCGTATGATACGCGTGTGCCTGTGACCATTATATACGCGGCTTTCTTATGGCGCACTCGCTTTCGCTCGTGCGCACACAATATCGCCTTGTATATAATGGTCAACTTAGCACACTTGTATCATAATGTACTATTAGTAAACATTGATACTTGTTAAATTATTATAATGTTTATACTTTTGATAGAAATATACCTATTAAAAGTAGTATTTTGTTAGTAAGGAAAACGCTAGTGTTTTGATAAAGCCTACCTAAGATGATTCTCTCTAATAACACTGTTAGAAGATGAAAGTTTTTGTTAAATTTTGTATTTTTGTAAGTTTTCTTTAGGAATAAAGAAGTTGTGAGATTTTAACGTCTTACCTTAGCTCCGTGCCGTGTTAAAAAAAGGTTTTGTACCAAAAATAATCTGCGAGACAAAGTCACCCTCCCCACAGACCAACTTTGGCTCAATAAAAATAGTTAAAAAAATAATATACCTGTTTATTTTTTTTCATTATATAATTTGTTTTTAATAAGCTACTATCCTTATTAACCTAATAAAAGCACTATAACACTTATTAGTCACCAATAGTCTTTATGCCAGAGAGATTTAAAAAACATATATAAAAAATTGCCAAAGTAACCCGACATTACCAGTATTTGTTATGTGTAAAAAAAATAGTTTCAAAATAGAGCGGATACCCAATCGCGTATGAACACTATTGATATATCAATCTTTTTACATATATTATTCGATGGTACATAACAACGTCTTTGGTTTTTATAAACACAAATAACTTTTAAATTCGGATTCGCAACAAACCGTTGCGTATTGCCCAACTCTGCAGTCTGCCCAATGATTCCCGAAATCAGTCCACGTCTCCGCAAATACATACGTGTACGTGCCAAAATCGCTGGGGAATTACGCTCTTAATTTATCAGGGCCCATATTTGGAATATTGGCCACGGTTGTTTCCACCATTTCCCTACAAATCCTTTGTTGCTCTACGGCACGAAATTTTAGTTTATCGCCATCGGAAGCGGGAAGATTAGCGTTGGCACGAATTCCTCATAGCCGGTGCCTTACTCTCAACATGTTATGACATACCGGTTTGTAATTTCTTTTGGTATTGGTTTCTGGAGCTAGTTTTCGGCTGCAGTGTTGTTGACGCCATCGTAGTTTTCTTTAGCAAAAAATTGATTGAAACTATTTAGGGAAGCAATGGACAAAGATATTTTTATGATACATATACAATTATGAGGTTTTTAAAACTGGAACTGTTTTTTATGTTTAGTCATAGTACCGTAATGCCATGGCGTGAAGATTAATGTGTATAAAATATGTTAGTGCAATCTTATTGTCATAGCTAGATAGGCCCAGTGAAAGAAAGAAAGATAAATAATTTATTTGATACACAACTAAAGTACCAATATAAACATAAAAATGAAAGCGTTGTTATGAGTAGTGAAACCATATTTGTATCCACTCAGCTTTAATGCCTAATGAGGTTGATATTTCACCACCAAACCATATTAAAATTAAAACAAAGAAAACTTAAGCAATCACAAAAATTATATGTTATACTTACATACTAGGTATTATTTAATAACCAATCAGATCAAGAGTCAGAGTGCAAGAGTTACCGAGCAGATGTCTCACCGAGAGAAATCATCGAGCATTATATATTTTCTTTTAGAATCCAACCGAATAAGCAGTTAATAACCACTTCCGAAAAACCGAACAATAATGGTTTATTTAAAGCTTTTTAATCAGTTATTTGAGGCGGTTTATTTTTTTAATATATTTTTTACTTAATGATTTTTAGTTATTTCCCATATCTCAAAAGCCGCTGGATCGATTTAGATTAAAATTATTCTGCATCCTAAGTAAGCATATACCTGGCCGAATAAAAAAGATTCCCACGATGAAACTATGATTCTTCGTTTTTTAGAAATTCGTGGACGAACATACGTACTCTAACGAATTCTACATCAAAAGCATTATTAGGTCAAGATACCTAAATATTATCACATTAGTGTTGAATTGATAACCTCTTATTTTAAGTCGGGAATAAATATATAAAATTATCAGCGGCATAACATTTGAGAACCATTAGCCATAGCATGCCGATAAGTTAGGGGCGGTGGATTCGCTACAGAGGTTTTAACAAATAAGTCCGGGGTTCGGTTTGTTTTGCATTTATGTTCTGTTTTGGCAGCTTAAGAAATACAGTGATATTTTGTAAGTTTCAGTGAGTATTTTTCAGGTATTGTGGCCAAGTCTTATGATAATCACTCACATAATATTAAGTTGAAATACGGTAATTTAACTTAATGTTCATACATGTATAAGATTTTTATAAGATACTAGCGGTCCCCCGCGACTTCGTCCGCGCGTTTTGAGTTTGCTCCCTCCCCTCCCGTCGCAGCGTCATGTTTTATACCCTAAAGCCTTTCTCGATAAATAAGCTATCCAAAACAGAAATATTTTTTCAAATCGGTCCAGCAGTTCCTGAGATAAGCGCGTTCAAACAAACAAACTCTTCAGCTTTATAATATACTAGCGGTCCCCCGCGACTTCGTCCGCGCGTTTTGAGTTTGCTCCATCCCCTCCCGTCGCAGCGTCATATTTTATATCCTAAAGCCTTTCTCGATAAATAAGCTATCCAACACAGAAATATTTTTTCAAATCGGTGCAGCAGTTCCTGAGATAAGCACGTTCAAACAAACAAACTCTTCAGCTTTATAATATTAGTATAGATTAGTGCAAGCGCACGCTGTACTTAAGCTGCGAACATTATTTTGGTGCGGAGTTATGTTAAAACTGTGATAGCTTCTAAGATATTTATTGAAATCAAATGATATAAGGGGCAACTTGGTTCTAAATGAAATGCTCGTGATGATGAATGTATTTATTTTGATAAGAATAAATACCTGTGTGTATAATACACCTCTAAAAATAATGCATTATTTTTTTACAAATTTATTAACATAAAAAAGGTTGTAGTAAGTCAACCATAAAAGATAGACATATGCTGTCCCGGACTTTATTATAGAACTCTTAATGCTGAACAATCCTGTCATACTCGATTTTTGTGTAACTTAAGCGGTTTCCGCAGCGTATGCAGCGGAAGCTCTCAAAAGGAATATCTTTCTCCCGTTTTCGCAACATTTTTCATTTCTGCTGTGGTCTTATGAGTTGTATCTTTATGTTATATAGCCTAAAGCCTTCCTCGATAAATGGACTATCCAACGTAAAAAAAAATTTTCAAATCGGGCCAGTAGTTTTTGAGATTAGCGCGTTCAAACAAACAAACAAACAAACAAACTCTTCAGCTTTATAATATTAAGTATAGATTAGCCCAAGCGCACGTTGTACTTAAGCTGCGAACATTATTTTGGTGCGGAGTTATGTTAAAACTGTGATAGCTCTTAAGATATTTATTGAAATCAAATGATATAAAGCACAACTTGGTTTTAAATGAAATGCTCGTGATGATGAATGTATTTATTTTGATAAGAATAAATACATGTGTTTATAATACACCTCTAAAAATAATGCATATTTTTTTTACCAATTTATTAACATAAAAAAGGTTGTAGTAAGTCAACCATAAAAGATAGACATATGCTGTCGCGGACTTTATTATAGAACTCTTAATGCTGAACAATCCTGTCATACATGATTTTTGTGTAACTTAAGCGGTTTCCGCAGCGTATGCAGCGGAAGCTCTCAAAAGGAATATCTTTCTCCCGTTTTCGCAACATTTTTCATTGCTGCTGTGGTCTTATGAGTCGTATCTTTATGTTATATAGCCTAAAGCCTTCCTCGATAAATGGACTATCCAACGTAAAAATAATTTTTAAAATCGGGCCAGTAGTTTTTGAGATTTGCGCGTTCAAACAAACAAACAAACTCTTCAGCTTTATAATATTAGTATAGATAATAATTGCTCGTATTCGTTACTTCATAAGTTTGATTTGCTTTATTGCTTTGCTTGGAGCATGTACAGCGCTTTCGTCTTATGTAACGTCTATACTAAGTACTCTCATGTAATGCAAATAAATAAATTTGAAATTGAAATTGAATACCATTAAAATTTCACAACACATTTAAGTCATTCCTCTGTGCGTGTTCTCAGAAAAGCTGTATTTTCATTTGTATTTCAAACAAAAGACCGGCCAAATGCGAGTCGGGCTCGCGCACTGAGGGTTCCGTGCGAACTTTAACCGACTATACTTAGCTAAAATACGACATTTAAGTCATTAAGATACGACATTTAAGTCATTCCTCTGTGTGTGTTCTTAGAAAAGCTGTATTTTCATTTGTAATTCAAACAAAAAAAAAACGGCCAAATGCGAGTCGGACTCGCGCACTGAGGGTTCCGTGCCAACTTGAACCGACTTTACTTAGCTAAAATACCACTATATTTTGTTGACAGTAAATATACATTGTTTTTCATAGTGTTTGTATGGAGAACAAAGTTATGTTTGCGGTTGTTGAGAATGTGCTTGAGCCCATTTTCCCAGTTTGGAAATGTCTATCTCAAACCAGGGGGGTTGTCATACCGAAGTTTAGGTACGTTCGAGCGACTCGATACGCCGAGCATAAATGAGCGCGGGGCTGCCGCTCGCGGACCGCGCCACGCGCTGTGACTGTGTTTATATTCTCAGCCTGTGACTAACTACGTTACAACGAAATAACTAATAATAATTTAGGATATGTGTTCCTAATTATGACATTATTTATAAAAACAAATTTTGTAGGTTTTGAACATTTTTTGTCCAAAAAAATTGGTTTGAGTTTAAGATACCTACCCACTCACTTACATCAATCTAAATTAAATAAACAGAAACAGGTCAATAAACGTACTTTAATTAGCATAATATTTATAAGTACCTACCAAAGTGCTTAAGTAATTTTGTATTAGGATTTTACGTAGTCCAAAATCTAATAGTACAAGAGCTATAGTTCATTATTTATACTCCAATACAATAAATCTCGAATTTGATAGCCTTCTATTTTTGAAGTCGGTTAATAAGCATTTATAAAGGTACGATAGATAAGGCTCAAATTAATAAGTCTCTTTTTATAGTTAGTACTGACAATAGCAAGTGAAGGTTAACACTGTGGTTTCTTATGCAGTTGACATAAGGGCTACTTTCCAACAAAAGTGTGTAACCTGAAATGCTGGCGAATGTACAGTTTCCAGCACATCAGTTTACTCACTTTTGTTGAAAACTAGCCTTTATTACAACCGCATAAGATACCGCAGTGTTTACCTTGATGTGCAGTTGTCTGTACTACAATTTTATATGGCTAGGTGTGATGTACATATTATGTGTGTTTGGTTTGTACTTTTTCATTTCTCCGAGTTCAGTAATTTTTAATGAAATACTCGGACAGAGTAAACACTTATTTTAATATTTAATGAACGCTGACACTATCAATTACTTTCTCCGATAGAACACAGTCAAGAAATGTGCTAGCTCCTAGACTACTCGTATATTATTTTATTTGGTTAGCGCGTTGTTACCTACGCGTATGTTCGTGCCACGCGCCGCTCGCAACCCTGACACATTCAAAGCCACGAAACTGCGATATCGTTACGCGTTAGAAAGAGACACGCATAATCGGGAGATGAAACAAATACTGAATGAAATTCGTGCGAAGTAAATTGCATTTTATTGCGTTGAAGCAAAAGTGGCTTTTACTATGTCTTTCTTATATAAAAACTTAATTGCACAAATAAAAGTGTACAAAAGGTGGACTTAATGCTAATAGCATTCTCTTTCAGTCATACCTTTAGATCATGCAGAGAGATCTTATCACAGTGATCCTTCTGTACGTAGTACTATGATATTTTCTGTGCTTAAACGTTAGACCCATCCATAGAAACCCCACACGCATATGTTTCAAAAACAAAACGGTTTAAGTTTCATGTATGGGAGCCCCCCTTAAAAATCTTTTTTTTATCAGAATCGTAAATCGGTTAACAGGATATATCTTTGTACCAAATTTTAAGAGTGTGATGCTTATAGTTACAGAATAAAGTGGCTGTGACGTACGGACGGACAGACAAACAGAATTGATGAAACTAAAAGGGTTCCGTTTTTTGCCATTCGGCTACGGAACCCTAAAAAGAGGGAGAGGGAGCTATGAGGCAATGTTAGTACATTTGAATCCTAAAACCATTTGTAGGAATAGCCTTTTGGCGAATTGGCTGATTTGAACTAAAACATTGTAGTGTTACGATCACCTGAATGGTTCAGCTCTTAGAATACTAAAACCTAAGGCAATTTGGAAAAGTTATTTTTCTAAATTGAACCAACCAACGGCGTCGTCGTTATAGGCAGCTGAAGTGCCAGTTTTAGGTTTCAAATACGATGGTTGGACTTTCTAGAATATAATGTTTAGTTCACTATCTACAACCGCGCTGTTTGTTTCTGACAAATAGAGTTTTACTTCGATGCTTGTTATAGATAAAACAATTTATCAAACAAAGTAAATTCGTATCAAAAGTAAAGCCTTTCGGACTCGGCAAGCGACTCGCAATCCATAAGTTTAATAACATAGAGTCTGATTTTCTTTGCTTATTCATTAGTGTAAACATAATTTTAAATTAATTGACTATTTGATTCAAAAATATTTCAGTATTCGACGATGAATTATCTATGTAAGTTGTCAGTTTTTAGTTTTTCTTATTTTAAAATTAATCCTGTCTTTAAAAAGGAATGTCAAGATTGTTTACAATATCACAGAGAAAAACGGACTTTAAGAAACAAAATATCTAAAGACTAGCGGTCCCCCGCGACTTCGTTCGCGCGTTTTGAGTTTGCTCCCTCCCCTCCCGTCGCAGCGTCATGTTTTATATCCTAAAGCCTTTCTCGATAAATAAGCTATCCAACACAGAAATATTTTTTCAAATCGGTCCAGCAGTTCCTGAGATAAGCGCGTTCAAACAAACAAACTCTTCAGCTTTATAATATATTAGCGCAAGCGCACGTTGTACTTAAGCTGCGAACATTATTTTGGTGCGGAGTTATGTTAAAACTGTGATAGCTCCTAAGATATTTATTGAAATCAAATGATATAAAGGGCAACTTGGTTCTTAATAAAATGCTCGTGATGATGAATGTATTTATTTTGATAAGAATTAATACCTGTGTGTATAATAAATACACCTCTATAAATAATGCATTATTTTTTTACAAATTTATTAACATAAAAAAGGTTGTAGTAAGTCAACCATAAAAGATAGACATATGCTGTCGCGGACTTTATTATAGAACTCTTAATGTTGAACAATCCTGTCATCCATGATTTTTGTGTAACTTAAGCGGTTTCCGCAGCGTATGCAACGGAAGCTCTCAAAAGGAATATCTTTCTCCCGTTTTCGCAATATTTTTCATTTCTGCTGTGGTCTTATGAGTTGTATCTTTATGTTATATAGCCTAAAGCCTTTCTCGATAAATGGACTATCCAACGTAAAAAAAAATTTCAAATCGGGCCCGTAGTTTTTGAGATTAGCGCGTTCAAACAAACAAACTCTTCAGCTTTATAATATTACTAGCTGTGCCCGCGACTTCGTCCGCGTGGAATAGTGACTTTGGGTAGATTTTTTAATTATACCGCCAATATGTTGCAGCAATATTCTCAAATAATAGCATTCAGTTTGAGACGGACGGACGTTGTAGACGTGGCAGACTGCCGAGAAAGCTGAGTCCTTTTTGTAGGCATTCTACTAATTAATTCAGTAGGTACTTTTTTACTAAAAATTATAATTTGGTAAGTAATTTAAAAATGGTGAGAAGATAAACAAAACTTAATAATTTTATCATAAAAAATGTCCAAAACGTCAAAGCTTTGTAGAGATACAACAAAACAATACCCAATTATAATGAAATCGAATTTTGCATTAAGATTGGTAAATATAAATTAAGTCAACCAACCTATTAATTAATCCCTCAAGCATGTGTAAACGAGACACAATGGATATTCTATTGTTATGCGGTCGCATGCGACCGCTTCGGTGTTTATGCGTTAAGCATTAACCTAATGTAATCAATCACTTTACAGAGAATAAGAAGAACAATATCAAATCAAATTACCTACTACAAAATCAAATTATAAATGCACATTTAGATTTAATACCTACCTCCTACCTACCTTAAATGGTACTTATCTACTATCTACTAAGTCAATTTTTTTTTTATTACATGCTGAGATGAGCTATCGCAGTTACTTATACCTGTATAAATCAGAAGAAAGAATAACAAATGTAATTACCTGCTAAATCTATTAAACTTAATAATTAATAGATGCATTCAAAATTAAAAACTACTCAGTGGCGAAAAGAAAACTTTAAACTGCATAAATCTGAAGAAAGAATTTAAACCAAAAGTATTACTGAATCTGCCTTATAGAAAATATCTGCAATGAAAATAATGAGCTCAAGTCCTTTAATACTCAGTAGAAAAAGGAAAACTATGTATTACGCGCTGAAATCACTTGAAGTATCGCAAAAAACGCAGTTGCGCGGGACAACCGTTCCGTAGGGAGCCGACTAAATTAATCTAATAGGTATGTATAAGGAAAAGATTTCAACGCAAAACACATATTTTAATGTAAGTGAGAAGCCACCAACCATACTTAGCGCAAGCTCGCAATGTAAGTACTTAAGCTGCGAGTATTATTTTAATGTGGAGTTATTTCAAAACTGTGATAGCTTCTAAGATATTTATTGAAATCAAATGATGTGAACTTTGTTCAATATGAAATGCTCGTGATGGTGAATGTATTTATTTTGATAAAAATCAATACCTGTTTGTATAAAACACCTTCAAAAATAATGTTCGAATAAAAATAGTAAAATATTTTAACGCAAAACATACGCAGTTTTATTGTAACTAAGAAGCCAGCAACCATAGCAATTAGCGCAAGCGCACGTTGTACTTAAGTTGCGAACATTATTTTGGTGCGGAGTTATGTTAAAACTGTGATAGCTCCTAAGATATTTATTGAAATCAAATGATATACAGGGCAACTTTGTTCTAAATGAAATGCTTGTGATGATGAATCTATTTATTTTGATAAGAATTAATACCTGTGTGTGTAATACACCTCGATAAATATTGCATTATTTTTTTACAAATTTATTAACATAAAAAAGGTTGTAGTAAGTCAACCATAAAAGATAGACATATGCTGTCGCAGACTTTATTATAGAACTCTTGATGCTGAACAATCCTGTCATACATGATTTTTGTGTAACTTAAGCGGTTTCCGCAGCGTACGCAGCGGAAGCTCTCAAAAGGAATATCTTTCTCCCGTTTTCGCAACATTTTTCATTACTGCTGTGGTCTTATGAGTCGTATCTTTATGTTATATAGCCTTCCTCGATAAATGGACTATCCAACGTAAAAATATTTTTTTAAATGAGGCCAGTAGTTTCTGAGATTAGCAGGTTCAAACAAACAAACAAACTCTTCAGCTTTATAATATTAGTATAGATTAGCGCAAGCGCACGTTGTACTTAAGCTGCGAACATTATTTTGGTGCGGAGTTATGTTAAAACTGTGATAGCTCCTAAGATATTTATTGAAATCAAATGATATAAAGGGCAACTTGGTTCTAAATGAAATGCTCGTGATGATGAATGTATTTATTTTGATAAGAATAAATACCTGTGTGTATAATACACCTCTAAAAATAATGCATTATTTTTTTACAAATTTATTAACATAAAAAAGGTTGTAGTAAGTCAACCATAAAAGATAGACATATGCTGTTGCAGACTTTATTATAGAATTCTTAATGTTGAACAATCCTGTCATATATGATTTTTGTGTAACTTAAGCGGTTTCCGCAGCGTACGCAGCGGAAGCTCTCAAAAGGAATATATTTCTCCCGTTTTCGCAACATTTTTCATTGCTGCTGTGGCCTTATGAGTCGTATCTTTATGTTATACAGCCTAAAGCCTTCCTCGATAGATGGACTATCCAACATAAAAATATTTTTTCAAATCGGACCAGCAGTTTCTGAGATTAGCGCGTTCAAACAAACAAACAAACTCTTCAGCTTTATTATATGAATATAGTAATATAGTATAGATTAAATCTTTAGATTTTTAACATTAATAAGCAATCAGAGAAGTTAGTGCAAGTAAGTGTGTTTACGGTATAAAAATGTGGACACAATATCTGCTTGTAATTCGAGTGACTTCAAAAACTGCAAAAGGGAATGTGCTTCATTCGGTCTATTTTGTCATTTTCTAACTCACTTTATTAAAGGTCGCCTTCGAAGCGTGAAAATTAACTGCTCTTTCATTTTAAATTAGTTGAGCTTCAAAAACCTTGCGAGGAACCTGCGATCTGATGAAGGAAAATTTGGCAATTTTTATCTTTTTATGTTGTATATTTCAAGAAGCTGATTTTATGTCTTGTGAATTCTTATGAGATAAAAATAAGTATCTTCTAATGTCTTTAAAACACGGTATTTTTGAACTACAAGGTTTGATGATCCAAATAGTCAATAGTAAGCAACGCTTTTTCGTAAATAACTATAATTTTTTTAAGACTGAGGCAGTCTTATCTTTGCAAAAACAATTAAAAAAAACGTTTTAACGTAGCTAAATTAACATGATACGTTATTTTCTTGGTATTTGCACTAGTTACCAAACATAAAATCTGTTTTTTTCGTCGTAAAAAGTAGTTTAATTTGAATAGATCCCGAAAAAAGTAATCTTCGATTCCAGTTTCGAGAAGGGCCTTTCAAATTTTTATTCTGGTTTATTGCGAATTTATCGATGACCAGATATTAGGAAAAGTTTGTTTCGACTAAGTTTTGGTTCAAAAGGAATGTAATTAATATTATCTTTTGTGCTCAAGTAAACTTTATGCTCAGAAAAAACTTTCAAAATGGTGCATATATTGAAATCACAATGTTGCAGTCATCTAAATGCATAAACTACTTAGAAATAAGTGTTCCTTTTTAGGGTACCGTAGCCGAATGGCAAAAACAGAAACTAAAACTGAACTTTTTTTTAGTCAAACCCATGCGTAGATAGGTCTCTTAAAATGACATAGAGGTTCCTAAAACCATTTTATTTTAAAGTCTTACGTTTCATAGCTAGACGCTTCCAAAGTGGTAAAGTGCCCCCCCCCCCCCCCCTCCATGTAACTTCTAACTAAGCGAGTGTAAATTTTGAAAAAAAAAATGTAAGGTAGATCTTAACAAATACTTTCAACAAAATTGGTTTGGACGGGATCGAACGAAAAGTTTTTGATGGATAGCACATTTTACACAACCGCAAAAAAAAGTTATGTTTGCTGTCAACAAATTATTGTAGTATTTTACTAAGTGGAAGTTAGTGGATTCCCTAATTCAGTTAAAGTTGTCACGGAACCCTTAGTGCGCGAGTCCAACTTACACTTGGCCGGTTTTTTATATTTTCAAAATTTTGTTTAATGTCATAGTAACCTACTTTATTTCCTAACGCTACCTCGTTTCTTTATTATATTTATCAGGTTACCCACTTTTGTTACAAACTACCCTTTATTACAACTACATTAGATACTGCATGGTACGGACAACAGCACGTTAAGGTAAACACTGCGGTATCTTATGCAGTTGTAATAAGAACTAGTTTGCAACAAAAGTGGGTAACCTGATGTGCTTGCGACTGTACCTTGACATCCGTACCTAGGTATGACAGTGATGTAAAGTTATATTTTATTCCAATTCGTTTATTGCCAATAACTTGGGTGCTTATTGAAATCAAATAAGATGTGAAAAATTATAACACAGCGGTATTTTTATTTATTTAAAGGGCAAGGTTTATTTAATATTTATTCTAATTAAAGAGCTTGTTAATTAGCCGCCAAAGCCAACGTCAGATACGAAGACGTGAACGTTTCCATTATTACAGTAGAATAATTAACTGTTCCCACATTAAGGAAAAATGGTGACTTCGAAATCATCATAATGAAATTAATTAGTACCAACGGAAAATAATTTTCAGTTGAAACAGTTGACATAGCAGGGCTGCCACTTCTGATAGCTAGCATGCTGTTTTATAGTAGGGGAGCTCAAGCGGGGATTGTGGGATTTATAATTATATTTTTGTTTTTATAGTGTTTAAAATAAATAAAAATATATCCTTTGGACATTCCCACACATCGCCATCTTGTCCCAAAGTAAGCTACTTAAAGCTTGTGTTATGGGTGCCAGACAACGGATATAATACTTAAATACTTTTTGTTTGCAAATACATACATGATATACATAAAACACCCAGACCAACACAAACAGACATGTTCATGGACACAAATGTTTGTATTGTGCGGGGATCGAACCCGCAACCCGCTGCGTAGTAGGCGATTTCTAGACCACTACACCAGACGGGTCGTCGTTTTGTCATTATACGAGTACAATCTTAAAAGTATAAAGTGCACTTGAAAATTGATTTCGGGATTTACTAAAGCGCAGCAGATTAATATACAGGGGGATACCTTGTACCCGGATAAGTACCACAACCAAATATGAGCCCGGTAGATAAGGCCGCCCGTGAAGGATAAAGGATCGGATAAGTAAAAAAAATGTATTGAAACAAGAAGTATTTATGTAAGTATACGTAGTTCATTCATTATGTTAGTTTTTTTGTTATTATACGCTACCGCCGCCTCAACTGTTTCTGCCTCACCCAATGGTTGACTGGTAGAGAATGCTTTACAGCATTTTAAGCTTTGCAAACCTATAGCGCTCTGACGCTCAAGTAAATCCCCATTTAGCATTATGAGTTTCTCTACTATTAAATCTAATAACTGATCATAACTTGACAGACAGCTATACAGTTATTGTCACTTGTTCTAAATATGTAACTTACTTGAGGTTCTTAACGAACTTACCACCAGAGACAGGGTTACATACGCAAGCAAAATATGCCTACAGTCTGTACATTAATTAAACTTTTGTGAGTTTAAATATAATGTATAATGCCTAAATCTTATCGATTAAAAATTGGTTATATACTCCAAGTAAAGGAAGTGAAATAGAGCGGCAAAAATTCGCGTTTTCAAGTCCACATCGCCTTTTTCAATTGGCCGTCCCTACGACAAAAGCGAGAAATTACGATTTATTTCTACAAAACGTTTTGACAAGGCTTAACGAGAAAGTTCGGTTCGGTCAACGCGCTAATTTGCTTCCAGTAATTAATATGTAGGCAGCGCGGGGAACGTTATTCGCAAACAGAAGAGGTTCACTTCTGATGATGCGGTTGTTATAAAGCTATATTCAAGGTTTAGCAAATTCTTAATTTTTTATACACTTTCAATTAAAAAAAATAATTATAAAATTATGGATATTTGAAAATGGTAAGACTTTTACTTGATGTTTTTTTTGCATATATTAGGCTATAATGTGACCAATTTGCATTTACAGAATTATCCGTAATTTTTTAAACACTGTATAAAAAACTTCAAGATTATACAGTGTGTCCAGGCGTGCAGCAATAAAATTTTAAGGGACAATATCACAATAACTTTCATCGAGGAAAATACCCGAAATGGGGTTCAATTCTAAAAACCCACTATACTGCAGTGACTTTTGTTATTATTTGAAATTAACGTTGAGTTTCCAGGTATGTAGAGTCTCATTTTAGGTGTTATCTTAGTGACAAAGGTGTGTATTTTGTTTTTGAGAAGTAATGTATGTTGACCACCACACTACGACTTTTAGCATCAATGCAGTCGCCAATATACTGTACTTTCCAGCTTCTGCATCGATAATAACGCGTGTTTGCATCGCCACTGTATTGATGCTAAAAGTAGTAGGGCGTTTTGGAAACGCGTGACAGCATTGCGACTCACGCAATGAACAAATTTAATATGGCATTGATTAGCAACGCGCATTAGCATCGCGACTGTATCGATGCTAAATGTAGCACAGGTTTGTAAAGGTAGACAATTTGCGACTGCATCGTTGCTTAAAGTCACAGTGTGCAAAGGGCCTAAATCTTCTGCAGAATTACATTTATGATCAAAATATCAGTGCGTGAAAATATTCAACAATACTACCTTTCAGTTTAACTAACAGTCAAAGGAGTCATCCATTCTGCGTTCGTGCCGAAAAAGCTTACCTGGCGCGGCGGACGCGATACAACCACCCTGAAGGTAACCACCCCAGTCTCTGGCAGTCAGTATACCGCGCGCCGCGCGATGGCACACCCGTCTTGTGACCAGCACGACACACAGTACCGTACCCTACGACACGAATGAAACTTTCGTACGATAATGTACGGAAATTGCGTGCGTTCGCATGAACTGAAGTGAAGGACTGTAATAATAAGATTCGTGGCTTTATTGTCGAGGGTGAGAAAATTGTTCGGTGATGCACAACGATTTGAAGGTTTGTTTACATTTTTTGAAATATTTTTAGCAAAAAATATTGTTTCTGTATTTTTTTGTTTATTTTCCTTGGTTTAATTGAAGCAATTTATGCATCTTGCTTAGGGAATTTTCATAATTGATGACCTGCGTTGTGTTGTGGTTAAGGACGCTGGGTTTTAAGGCGTTGCCGCTCAGAGGTCCCGAGTTCGAATCCCGGTCGGGTCATTGTGGAAATCATAAATTTCTATATTGTCGCAGGTCTGAGTGTAGTGGTCCCACTGTTGTGTCTGATTCTATAACAGAAGTGGGTTACCTACTTACTTTGGGATCAAAGCAATGTATGTATTGGTGTCCAAATAATTTATAATTATATTTTTAAGTAGTTATTGTATAAAGAGGCGAGCTTTATTTTTAATATTAAGAGCCTGTTTAATAATGTTCAAGTAAGTTTCGGGTAATGCTAACTTTCAGATACTTCATACAATATGGCGTTCCTTATTTGGTTCCTTATATTCATTGGTTATAGCTTACTTGGACATTGTGAAAAAGGCCTTACGTATTTAAATATTTACAAGTGAAATTATGGGAGTAGGCACATAGACATGGACATTGTACAACTTGGCATATACGTAAATACTCGAAATTGAATAAAAAACCCTTTCTTTTTAATTGAACGAAATTGCCGCATACCTAACTCGATAAATTTAATGAAAGGAGGTTGTTGTTTTATCAGGGAACACAGTTTCTGAGATAACAAAAAAGGAAAAATATGTTTTTCCTGTTACACGGGTTGGTACTTTTAGTTACAAGACTCCATACTTTTTGTGTTTGCTGTAGAATATTAAGATGATGTTCATGTTTATTATCATTTCTAAAATCTTTAGGTGAACTGTGCTTCACAGTTTCAGTAAATACAAGCCCTTACTCTGTTTTTTTTTATCAGATAGACCGAAATGACATTTGGAAGGTGGCCACTTTATGGTAATTTAAAAATAGTGATGTTCCTAAATAATCAAAGAATTTAATTTATTCAATCGTTATTTTAAAGTAATTATAGACAGTAAAATAACGAGTGAATAATTAAATAGTTGCATTGGTGCTTTGTATTGTGTAGAGTTATTATAAGCATGAATCATAAAATAAATATATTATAGATACGACATTATTATTTTTTTTAAAATCATGTTGCTTACAAGTATCAGTATCATTATCGATTACAAATAACTAATAAAAAGTGGTAAATTGTCAAAAAAGCTATAAAATCATACAATAATATTGCTTTATTAATGAAAAGACAGATTTATTTCTCATTAGAACAACTGTTTTCTGTATTACGTTTGTTTAAAGCTCTTTGCAAAGTTTTTCAAATAAAATAAATCTGATTGAAGATTCTTATCACAAGTTCCATTATACGCACACAATTGAAATGTCATAACACTATTGCACTCTTGAAGCTGTCATTCTGGTCTATCTATTTACAGGTACGGTAGATACTGTGTTATAAATTAAAATAATACGACATAATTACGAATGAATAAGTAATATCCGTTGACATAGCACAGTTTTAGAATGCATCACCTCTACATTCTAAGAATCTCTCTTATAAGAATCCGTTGCACTTAGGTCCATTTGCGCAGATCATAGTTAACATTTATTACAACCCGCGGATAGCAATGAAATAACTATTTTAGGTAGGTTTGCACAAGTGGCCCTTACTAATAATCACGTCTTAATTGCACCATCTTAATTTTATCGTGACAAAGTATCTATCAAATAGTTTTTCGTTACCAAAAATTGATACAGAACCAATTTCAGGCGGTAAAACTGAACTCAGAGTTTTACGTTATCTGTTCACATTTTACTTAATTGGACTTATTAGTAGTTTCTTAAATATTTTTGCCAAGGGTTAGCTCTTGACTCCAAGCCTTGGTATTGGAAGTTGTCGAGGCGCCCAGAGGGCTTATAACCGAAGCACGGAGATGCTCTTTATAATCAAGACTTTATATTAAAGACGCTATTTATATTAAGTGTAACTTAATAGTATTGGCAACCCATCCAAACATCACCGAGCCCCAGTGTTTTTGAATGCTGCCAAAGGCCTGTTGTTCAGAATTTTACAAAATATTGCTAGATTGAGTTATTTGTTGTGTTTGAAAAGTTGCTAGAAAAAGCTAAACTGCTAAGTAAAAATAAATACCGATATACCTACTGTTTGACTTGAGTACTGGAAATCGGCCAACAGCCAAAAGTTGCTAATAAGTGGCAAAAAAATTTAGCTACAAGTTTTTTTTAAAAAAAGCTGCCTGACATTAAAAAAAATGCTAAAACTAGCTATAAACTAGCTAAGTGGCATCACTGCCGCGCCCTTCGGTAATGACAATGAACTCAACGCCAAACGCCATGCTCCAAAGACGCGCCCCAAGGTCTCCTACAACTACACTTCAATACAAGTGGACAATTGCAGTGCAGCTTATGCAGTCGCACGTTCAAGACCAAGTTTGGGTTTGCAAGTCACCTCCGAGCTCATGCTGGAACGTCGAGGAGGACATCATCAATACGAGTACTACCTAAGCACTGCTACATTTCGCTTTGAGCATCTTATGATTAAATTAATACCAAAATAAAAAGAACGGTGGGCGTAACCCTTGTTACTTATCTACCGTTTCACAGGTATAGATTATGAAAATACTGACTTATTTTTACTTGACATGGGTTTTCACTTTAGTGCGTTTAATGTGTGAAGAAGGTAACGTAAACAAACGAAAAGGTTGAGAGTATACCCGACGTGTAGACTTTCATTCTCCATTCAACCTTGTTTTGTATATAAAAAGAATACCAAGATAAAAAATTAGAATCAATAAAAGACATTTATAAAAATATAAACTAGGCGCAATGGCAGGTGAATCTCTTAAATTAAAAAAAAAACAAAAATTGCATTCCGGGAGTGCCGGCAGAAGTGAAAACTTGAATATCAACGTTGTGCATTTTTGATTTTTTGGAATAGTTAGGGAATAATTTTGAATGAATTGCTCTTATTATCAATATAAAAGTACTATCATTTTTGTGATAGTATACAATAATAATAATAATACAATAATAATAATAATACAATAATAATAATAATAATATAATATTTTTATAGAATACAATATTTATTTATTGCGCTATCGTACACAAACATTACTATGTATATTATATTAAATTACATTAAAAAGTTTATCTCTCAGAAAAATCAACTTACATCCATAATTTCGCCAACCGTCTTACGGTTTTCGATCAGCCCACGTGTCCTGACGCGAGTTTCACATTTTTCCCCCATCCCACAAAAGTGCTCAACGCCGCTAAAGAAGTTTTCACTTCAAAAATAAGAAATTGTTGAGAACTAGTCATCATAATTATCATTATTAGCCAAGGGTCGTCTACTGCCTTACTTAGGCCTTTCCTTAGGTTTCCACAGCCATTGGTTGCAAGAGGTCAGTGCATCCAGTGTGATCTTGCGATCTTTACAAAGTCACCTGATCAATTATGAAAAAAGCCCGGCCAAGTGCGAGTCAGCCTCGCGCACTGAGGGTTCCGTGCCAACTTTAACTGAATTAGGGAATCCACTAACTTACCCGTAGCTAAAATACCACAATATTCTGTTAACAGCAAATATAACTTTGTTGTTTGTATGAAGAACAAAGTTATGTTTGCGTTTGTTGAAAATGTACTCTATCAAAAACTACTTGTTCGATCCCGTCCAAACCAATTTTCCTTGAAAGCATTTGTTAAGAACTACTTTTTTTTTTTAAATTTAAACTCGCTTAGTTTAGAAGTTAGAGGGGGAGCCCATATTACCACTTTAGAAGCGTAGGTATATCTATTAAACGTTAGACTTTAAAAGAAAATGATTCTACAAACATCGATGTCATTTTAAAATACCTATCCAAAGACACTCCCACACGCATAAGTTTGACAAAAAACAATCTGTTTAGTTTCATGTATGGGAGACCCCCCCCCCCCCCCCTTAAATATAATTATTTTTTATATAAGAATCGTAGAGTGGTTAACAGGATACCAAATTTCAACAGTGTGATGCTTATAATTACAGAATAAAGTGGCTGTGACATACGGATGGACAGAAAGACTTACAGACAGACAGACTTGACGAAACTATAAGGGTTCAGTTTTTTGCCGTTTTGTTACGTTACCCTAAAATGTCTAAATACAAAACAAAAAATATTTTGTCATTAAATTTTTATTTGTAACAGCTAAGGACTTTTGAATTAATAGACTAAATTGAAACCGGAAACCCTCAAGATTGTTATTGCTTATGGTTGGAATTCATATTTTTGGTAATTCTGCGAATAATTTAAGTCTGTATTGAATGACAAAAAGGGACGTTTCTGGTAATCCTTTTCGATATTTGTTATTCATTTATATAGAAAAAAACTTTATTAAGAATAAAGTTAAAATCAAACTGAGTGTACTGCGCCTTAGGGACTTATGTTGGAACTACACAAATAAAATTAATATAACTAACATAAAAAAACTCTTTAATAGAATACGTGTACTAATAATTAAATTAAGAATATCATGTTTCTCTTGAGTAAAGCAAGCGTCAAACGTTCATAAATTACACCCTGTGTATGGGTGGGTTTACCGTTCCAATTGAGTTGCGAGCCTCAACTAGATTTAGGGAAACCTTGAACTCCTTTCACGCCATTTAGCGGTTACCAAGGGTGTTTTTCTCTATTAGGTCCTTAAAAGAAAACTTGTGTTTTCCTTATCGTCACTAATGTTTAGAGCTTTTTGTGCTCCTGGTTTTCATCAATTTATCCTTTGTAATTGATACATAGTGGTGTTTTCGTACAGTTGATACAGGATCCCGTGAGTGGGGAATTCTCACTTGAAATAAAGAATAAAAACAAACTTTTTGGTCTCTTAACTTATCTATACTAATATTATTATAAAGTGAAGAGTTTGTTTGTTTGTTTGAACGCGCTAATCTCAGAAACTACAGAATCGTTTAAAATAATATTTTTTACGTTGAATAGCCTATTTATCGAGGAAGGCTTTAAGCTTTGCAACATCAAGTTTATAGAATTTCAGTTTGATCAAAGTTGCCTTTTGCATCTTTTTTTTGTGTTGGATAGCTCATTTATTGCTGGAACGGGAGGTGAGGGAGAAAAGAGGGTGAAATCGCGGGGGACCGCTAGTTCCTAATAAAACAAAATCTTTGGATAAATCTTTATTAATGACTGCTTTTAGAATCTCATTCAAGCATTCCAGAATCTCTATTAAGCAGATAAAGATGATCAAAATAGATTTAGCAGCTTTAGTATGACAAATTCACGGACAAACATGCTAAATTTTATTGTTTAATATTATCAGGGTATACTGTATACTTAATATTATATTAACTTGAAAGCTTCGTCGAGCGGGCCTTTATACTTTATGATGTAATAAAGAAAATTGTTACCGACCGAACAGAGTCGCTAATTTATTCTAGGCGTATAGAACCTGTGCTTTAATAGCCAAACGTTTTATTAGCAGGTATAACTTTTATATTATTATGTTAAGACTTTATTTTTAAATTCCAATTGGGCACTTAGTGTATAAAACGTAACAAATTAATCGCAAAGGTTTCAAAAAAAGTATAAACATATTTTCGAAATTTTGCACGTGCTTGGAAGCCTCAACCTACTCAAATTAGCAATGCGAACGATTTCATATACACACACGTCGAACTGATAACTTATGTTTTTTTGAAGTCGATAATATAGTGAATTTCTACACACACCGTTACACCATCTAAAGAAAAAAAAAACTTCATAAATGTGGATTATATTCAATTGTTATTTTTCGGTTAAGGCTTACAATATCTCATCTATACTCTCCACCGAATAGGTCTAAATATTGTGAATATTGTCCAATCTCTAATATAATATCTCATTACTTTATTTCTTTTGGCAAGCTGCCTATATTATGTCTTAAAATAGCTTTTTAATACTGGTAAATTATCAAAAGTATTCAAAGATATTTCGTAGAATCCTTTTCAACGATTTATTTAGTCCATGACGAAAATGACAGCCTTGTTCCGTTATTCTTTGCTTGGAGATTTTTATTTAGCCCCTTAGCATCTGAAAATATTACTCAACTAGCGGTCCTCCACGGGATCGCTCACGTCAATTTGTGATTTTCTTTAAAATATTTCTACGCAAAAAACATACGACCTTTGACGACCCGTCTGGTGTAGTGGTCGAGAAATAGCCTACTACGCAGCGGGTGCGGGTTCGATCCCCGCGCAATACAAACATTTGTATTCATGAACATGTCTGTTTGTATTGGTCTGGGTGTTTTCTATGTATATCATGTATGTATTTACAAAAAAAAAAGTATTTAAGTACCTATTATATCCGTTGTCTGGCACCCATAACACAAGCTTTGAGTAGCTTACTTTGGGGCTAGATGGCGATGTGTGGGAATGTCCAAAGGATATTTATTTATATTTATTTATTATATTTTGAAAGTAACTAAGAGGCCAGCAACCATAGCGGTAAGTGCAAACGCGTTGTACTTAAGGGGCTCCCCGACGGCTGCAAGGGCTTTTCGACGCGCACACTAGCACCACTCTATTTAAAACAATTATGACTCCTTAAATACAAGAACTATCAAAAATCTGGTAGACACGATTGTAGTACAGGTTCCATTGTTTATTTAGTACGTAAAAATTGTTTTAAAAGTAGTTTACTGTAGTAATAGAAGAACTGCTAAATATGGCAATTTTTCTAACTGTAAATGCAGATAACTCTGTTTTATTGAACTTAAACATTGTATCTAAACTACATAACCAGAGCTATAATCGCATCAATCAGATTTTCGATTGATCTTTTATTTAACGAGTTATGGTTTTTCTACTAAAGTGGCGCTAGTGTGCGCGTTTAAAATTCGGGGAGCCCCTTAAGCTGCGAGCATTATTTTGGTGCGGAGTTATTTTAAAACTGTGATAGCTTCTATAAAATTTATTGAAATCAAGTCATGAACAGGGCAATTTTGTTCATTATCAAGTATTCGTGATGATGAGTATGATTATTTTGATAAGAATAAATACCCGTATGTATCAAATACAAGATTATTATTTATCTAATTCAAGAACATAAAAAAGCTTGTTAGTAGTAGACCATTTTAGATAGCGGACTTAATTATAGATCCTAAAAACGGAAACCATCCTATCATACAATATTTCTGTGTATTTTAAATGTTTCACGCTACGTACGCAAAGGAAGCTCTTAAAAGGAATGTTTTCCCCCCGTTTGTGCAACATTTTTCGTCGTTGCTCTCTTTTTATATGTCATATCTTAATGCTTTGTAGCCTTTCTTGATAAATAAGCTATCGAACACAAGAATACGTTTTTTAATTGGTCCAGTAGTTTCTGAGGTTAGCGCGTTCAAACAAACAAACACATCAACTTTATATTATTTTGACTGAGAACGCTGAACGGACTGATAAACTGAGAAGAACTGTTATAAGTTGTTATCCGGTGCTAATTCTATGCCGAGGCATTGCTGTTCCCTTTACGTAACGTGCTTCCGTATTGTGAACGTTTGGTTAGTGCTGTTCTAACTATGGGTTGATAAATGTGCTCTAATCTTTAAACAGATTGAACCAAAATCGTGTATAACGCGCTTTATAATTTTGTTGCCATAGCAACGCATCAATATTACTCCGCGTACTAACTCAATTGTGCCTACAGCCACTTCTTAGTCGACTTCTTATACGGCAAAATATGTTACAAACAAGGCTTTTAGGCAATTTCCTCGGATCAAACAATTTCCTTTCAGGCCTACACGAAATCAAAGCTCCAAAATGGAAAATAAGAATGAAATAAAAATATGACATATCGTCACAAGTAAAAACAATGCTAGTAGGTTCAATTTATCACAGTTTTTTGAAATATTAATTTGCTTTTCCAATACAAGATAGAGTGTAAATATCCAAAATCTTAAAATAGTATTGTTACTCCTCAATGTTCCATTATAGTTGTATAATTCAGATGGATAATTATGGTAAAAATGTAATTGGTTGATAGAAGATATTTTACAAAACCGTTTTTAAGTATAGAATATCGCGAGCGGAACGGTGTAAAACGGGCGCGAAAATAGTAATTTCCGTTGCAATCCGTACCTTTTCTAAGTTGTAGTAACGGATATAATGTGTAAAGACTCTGAAATAAGATTATACTTTTAAATACGAGGGTAAATTGAAAAGCGAAATTGAAACGCGGACTAATACTCCATTTCGCGGACCAATTCCATTCAATTCTTAAATAAAAAACTTCTCACATTGTTTAGTTTCTTTCTGTCTGGTTAATTACGCAAAAGTTTCTAACGCGTTTATTTTATAGATGGAATTTTATTAATTTATTTATCAGGCAATCCGACGTGACTTTCGCAAATAGAGCATACTGAGCAGCGTGCTATGATAAGATACCTTTATTGAAACAGGTTGTTACTATGATGATAGGGTAAGTATATAAGGAGATTCTGTTTTGTATAATAAACAGTTATAAATAGATAACAAAATTCAAGCGTGGCAGAGAGAGGGTGAAAAACAATCCCACCCTGAATAGCCTCCAACGTCTACTAAGTCAAAAATGTACATGATGTGGTTATGCAAGACCGCATATAAAATATGGAAGATATAACCGAAATTATATGCATTTCTATGGATTAAAGCAAAACATCATAGTCAAGTAAATCGGTCTCCACAAGTTGTCTGCGAGGTGGAACCCGGGAATAATTTTAGTCAAATTTGAAAACGATTGCATTGCGACTCACTTTTTCATCGACTTTTTTGAGACATTTTATGTCCACTTTGAAGATTGTTTTTTCTTTCTACATATCATACATTTGTCACAGTAAACCGTATTTTACTTCAGCGGTATAAACGCTATGAGTCGGAGGAGACAGATGTGCATTCAACTTGGTTGTGATTAATTATGAATACAGAAATTTAATGTATTTTCTGTGGTATTTTCTTAGTCGGCCTACCGAGTACTCTTCAATCCCCCTTCGAATCTTGCACTTGCAGAAGGGATAGGTATACTGGCATGAACATACTGCCTATTGCTCTTTTGTGACACAACCGACGGGGGAATCAATAAAATATTGTTACGCCGCGTACCTGGGCTTTTTATCAAAATAACCCTGTGTGATCGTCGGCTTGAAACGTATAAAGCCGTATATCACAACAAATTGCTGTAACACAAGATGTCAATTGAAAAATGCTTAGTGAATTTATTATATAGAAATATATTGTATACAAAGTTAGTTTTTAAAAGTAAAAGTAGGAAGTTACGTCTCTCGTTGTAATTCAAACGACCATTTTTTACTTACGATAATTATGATGATTATCATTGTCACACATGTTGACAATATAGCGGGTTACTACTAAGTTCTTCTGTTTGCCCTGGTAGCAAGACGTATTTATAGAGTAGATAATGAGTTAAGGAAATATTTTACTTAGTAAGACTACCGATATGATATTGATCAAAAATTATAGCAACCATTATCATCAAATTTAAGAGCTAGACTTTTGTCGGTGGAGTTTTTCCATTCTCTTCACCTCTTTATACGACGCGACATTTAACTCTTGTTGTTATTGAATTCTACCTTCTGTTCTGATGAAGCTGTCATGTCGTATTAAGTGTCTCAACATCCGCCCTCTTCAACTTTCAATTGTTTACATTAGTTTATTTATTTATAACACTTCATGCACAAACAAAAGGTACATATGGCGGACTTAATGCTAAAAGCATTCTCTACCAGTCAACCATAGGACTATACAGAGAAAGTGATAGCAGCGCG
The DNA here is from genome assembly GCA_963924145.1 of Pyrausta purpuralis. Classification (NCBI taxonomy): domain Eukaryota; kingdom Metazoa; phylum Arthropoda; class Insecta; order Lepidoptera; family Crambidae; genus Pyrausta; species Pyrausta purpuralis. The sequence continues at coordinate 15,969,697 of OZ001646.1, read as the reverse complement.
AAGGAAGTGATAGAAGGGCAAAAGTGAGAGCTTGACTAAAACTACAATAGGTATTTAAAACAAAAAAATAATACTACTTATTACACAAATACCGTATACATTAATACATAATTATGGAATGATAAACATACACATAGTACATACACTAATAATAATACTAAAGGTACACATGTGAAAAAAAAAGGAGGGGTCAGTGAGACAAGTTTGATATCACATCCTTGTAAAGTGCTGTCTTTGGGAGGCCATTCCAAAGTCGAATGGCTGTTTACTACTTTTCTTTACCATTACACTTTTTTTAGACTTCTGGATTCATTCGTTTTTCTACATCCAGCTGATTCACTTGCCTTCAAACCCTTCCAGTCTCTCCATGTCTCTCTTGGTCTTGGTATCTGCAGGTGAAACGTAGACCTAATCGCAACCATAAAATTATATAAAAAAAAAAATGCACTCCGGGAGTGCTGGCAGAAGTGAAAACTTGAATATCAACGTTGTGCATTTTTGATTTTTTGGAATAGTTAGGGAATAATTTTGAATGAATTGCTCTTATTATCAATATAAAAGTACTATCATTTTTGTGATAGAATACAACAATAATAATAATAATAATAATAATAATTTTATAGAATACAATATTTATTTATTGCGCTATCGTACACAAACATTACAATTTATACTATATTAAATTACATTAAAAAGTTTATCTCTTAGAAAAATCAACTTACATCCATAATTTCGCCAACCGTCTTACGGTTTTTCGATCAGCCCACGTGTCCTGACGCGAGTTTCACATTTTTCCCCCATCCCACAAAAGTGCTCAACGCCGCTAAAGAAGTTTTCACTTCAAAAATCGCGTGGACAAATCGTCTGTCTTCAGTGATCAAACCTCACAAAAACTAAATAATAACGTCCGCTATTCAAACGTATAACCCATAAAATTTATAACTCATTGTTTAGCAATAGTAAAAGAACCAATATCAATTCTAGCAAAATGTGACTGTGTTTATAACTACCCAGTTTTACGAGCTTAAGCTTTGAGATATGCCTCTCCGGAGGCTTGTATGTGTGTGGGTAATAATAATGTAAATAATTTATGTTTATGATGTAGTTACTGCCAAAGTGAAACTGTTGTACGGCTGTTTTATACAAGAAAATTTAGCTTAGCTGTTTACGCCTTTTGTACACCAATACATTTGGATGCGGCAGCGATGCGTCTGAATGATACAGACAAGGATGCAAATAGAATTCAAATTGCATATTATTATTATTTTGTCTATGTATCTGCCTATACTTAAAATACAATATATCTTAAAAGGCTTTACTGTTCTTATACTAGTTCAGGTACAATACATAAAAATGTACTACTGTTATTATAACGGATCTTTTGATTTTAGGAGGTGGAGACCCGGTGTCTTGTATTAAAGATTGTCTCAATTCATAGCAAGAACCAGTTTTCACAAAATTTTATCTGTAACACCAATACCTCAACATCCGAGCGGTCGTATATGACCGCATAACAATAGAATATCTATTGTGTCTCGTTCACATACGGTTGAGGGATTAATATAAACTAACTATACAAATTATGTAAAACTTTTTGTGAAGAAATTAATATTTTATTATTATTATTTTCACATTAATCCCTCAAGCGTATGTGAACGAGACACAATGCAAATTCTATTGTTATGCGGTTGCCTGCAACCGCTCGGGTGTTGAAGCATTAAGCTATGTTTGATAATTTTCGCCTGCCGCACGCGAATGCGTTGGTGTTGAGGTTTGTAGCTAAAAATTGAAGAACTCTTTTATTTGTCTTCTTGATCACAAAGTAAAACACACATGACAAAGTAAACAATGTCACAAAATAACTGTCCACAACAAAGCGTCCACCAAAGAAAAAAAACCTTACTCCAAACTATCCCAAAGCCACGCCTACTAACTAGTGTGAACTCCCCTTATCAGTTCAGAGGATATTTCTTACAGAAAATTCATTAATCACCACGCCTACAAAAGTTACCGAGGCTTCAGTTAATCCATCTCTCTTAACGGCATTATCTTGGGCACTGTCACTCGATAGATCAGGCGGTGAACCGAGGCGCTAAGCCATAAAGTCACGACAATATCTTACTTTTATCTATTGAGAATGCTTCAAGTTGCATTACCAGCTACAGTCATGTAGATTTGGTAATTGCATAGTTACATTTTGAGAAACGTGTTGTCAAATTTTGATTTAAAATATTCGTATCATGCAAGAATGGTACAAACAATGAGTCTATTCAGTATTAGTGCACCGCGCCTTTATCTGACTTGCCACGAAGATAAACTATCTTTTAGATGTTAATGAAGAGAAATGTCCTTTGTAACCTTTTGTCAGCAAACTTTCTAAAAGTAAATTAATATTTCGGTGTTTCAAGAACGAATGCTAACTACTAAAATCGTCTTTGTAATTTCAATAGGTAAGTATTTGCAAAGACAGATTGCGAAGATACTAAGTGAGTATCATTTCGCTTTTCTCGTGATAATGACTGTATCAATCGATATGATATACCTATCATGCATGTCCCATAATTCAATACCATGTCTATTATGGAGACCTTTAAATAGAATTTCCAGCTAGCCGAGAAAGGACTGGCTATAAATACTGGTCAGCACGCAAGCTTCATTCACGTAGCCAGTCGTTTCAATTTGTTGCCTGTCATTCACGCTGCTTGTAAGCCAGTACTGTACCTACTTCAGAATCAAAGAGTGAATTGGAATGGGTGAACGACTTAAAGCAAACGCAGAGAATGTGAACGAATTGGGTGTAAATGGCTGCCAAGAAAAATTACTTCTGGTAAATAGTTACCTATATAAATTACCGTCAAAAAGTAAGTGAATATTTTGTCGCTTTTTAGATACGAGTTCCTAAGTAAAATAAGCTACAGTACCTCTAAATACCTGAATCCTTCGTATTCTTACCTGGGATTATTGTTTTTAGCCGACTTCAAAAAATAAGGAAGTTCTCAATTCGACCTGTATGTTTGTACGTATGTACATACAAACATACAGTTTGCCCGCAAATTTCTCGCGTTCGGCTGGACCGAGGACTATTTTACTTAAATCAAGTCCATTGTAACTTAAGCAATAACTAAAATGACGAATAAAGGTTTTTTAAATAATTCACCGACTTCAGATGAGTTTGCTTCTCCCATTATCCTTAATTTAATCCTTTTAGTATTTATTTTTGAAGGCGGTTAAATTTTTGTACCCAACCAGTTCTTTTTGCACATTATAAAAACTTAATTAATACTTTTTATATATGATATGGGTTTGCTCTTTATTCCAGACTAGACCAAATAGACCAACTTAGACAGAAACGACGATTGAGCGATTGATGTAATTAATTAAACTGACATCTATTGCTACTGTGTTTTTTTAATACTAAGCAACTGTACACGTGTTTACGTAAATAAATGAATCTTTCTTTCTTTCTCACCCAGAAAAAACCTGTTCACTCTGACTTTGAAAATGTAAAAACACTGACGCCGATGAAGAGTTTCGCATTTTTGCTGTGCGCATTATTCAATATGACGAGAAGCGCTTAATCCAAATCAGTGGAATGTCAACGAGGTAACGATGGTAGCCCATAGAACGTCTATATGAGCGATGAACTGACATCAAAACAATAAAGATTCAATTAATTGAAGCGCTTAGCTTAGCCACTTTGGCTTTAACTATTCATATACATATGTTTTTATGTACAAATGGATCATATAATATTATTATGCTTTTCCTATGAGCGTCAGTTACCGTCAGCGATAACTCCACTTGACGTAACGAAATTCCATAACCGTTGCTACTCGTATATTTTACGAGGGAACGCAGCTAACTTCAATGCAGGGGTATTTACACGCAAAGACTTGCGTCTCCCGCTTATTAAAGTTCCAAATAGTAAAATTATTTTTAGAACCTTAATTAGTTGAATGTGTGGAGCCACTGCCCGGTGGCTTTATCGGCAACTTACGTCTAGACTTGTCAGATATTAAGGATGGTCAAATAAGTATCGTTCAACCTTGTAGAGGGAATTTAAAGGAACACGACTTTTTTATTCGTAACTTTGTTTGGACTAGTTACGAGGTTTTTTTGAAGTCGGTTCTGAACTTGACTGGGCATAACTTGCAGCAATTCATATTAGCTTTGATTTTGTAGGATGCATAGTTTCCGATTTATTTGCAAAAACCTAACATTTTACCTTCAAACCCACCCCCTCCTCCAAGCTCCAAGAGATACGGGCTGGGACTTTTGGTATGTTAACCTTCTAACGAGGGCAAATAAGGATTGAAGTCGGAAATTGTGTTCCAAGCTATTTGCTCTAGTATCTTTCTTTCACTGAACTAATTATCATTGTGGGATTGATTGTCAGTCGGCTTTGTAGACGCCGGGCACTGTGGTTGGAACCACCTTTAGAATCATTGAGATTCCGACCAAAAAATGGCAGCCGTCAATGTTTAGACTATTAAAAATATTAATCAACAGTTGTATCTGGTTTTGTTGCACAGTATGCAATTCATATCCTATGTAAAGCGCCAGTAATCAAAAAGTTCAAAGCATTTTTTATGACAATGTATTTTTAATGTTCGTTGACTAACCATGTTTTCACCCAATTGTGCAAAGTCATAAACATAATGTATTTAATGTAAATTCTTATTATAATGATAAATATTTCTAACATTAAAATCGCATCATGTAAATACCATATACGCGAGATAGAGGCACGCTGTCTCTAAACTATATTAGCGCGTCGACACTCCCCGGCTCGTTGGGCCCGCTGTTGATGAAAGATTTGCTCCTTGAAAGCCTTTGTTACATTTTTCTCAAGAATTTCCACTTTAAAATACACGTTGAAGTGTCATCACGTAAATATAGTGGATTGCAACGAGCATCGGGACTGAGAAGTTGGGATAGTGCACTTTGAGAGATAACGCTTGAAATTTTACGTTTTGTGTGGAGGGAAAAGAAAAGTTGTTCTGGTATTGTCGATTTTCATTTTTTTTATGTGGCTGAATGGAGTGAAATGGCTTTTACTTCATAATGTAGCGAAAAGCCATCAGTTGCCAGTTTTATTATATTGATGAAACATACAAATCACCCAATTTTTTTTGGCAACGGACCTTGGATTTTGTTAGGTATTGATTATTTAATTTATTTGACAGAGTCAAAGATTGAAGCAGATGCATTGAAATTACTGCTTTATAATCTGTGATGAAAATTGTCTGCGTTGATAACCTATTTTTTACGATATTTATTTAATTATTTATGCACTTACTTCATGGTGTCGTATGAGTATCATATATAATTTATGATCCTTTATAATATTTAAAGCTGGTCACCCTATAGCATCTATCTTTCATAGAGTGAAATCAAGCGTGCCTCTGATAGTGTGCAGGCTGCATTGTACTCTTTGCTCCGATGCACGACCCTCTGCTACAATAGAACTATGGCTATAGTGGTTTAAAATTATTTTCAGACACTGATAGAAACGTGGACAGACATTTAGTTCTGGGAATTGGCGTTTTATTGTGCGTTAGCTTAGTTCGTCTTTGTTTTTCAAAAACTTAAATGTTAAAATAAAACAGACTTAAAACATAAAGTAAAAGTAAAGTTTACCTGTAAGTTCTCACTGCTGGGCAAAGGCCTACCATATTTGAGGCTTACCTCAAATATGGTAGTAGGTAGTTTGAACCAAACTCCACCAAGCGGGCTCAGTGCGGATCGGTGGAGGGGTATTTGCAAGGCAAGCGGCTCACCCTGCTGTCAGATATTATCAAGCCGCCCGTAAGGCCTCTGACTAGGATTAATGATAATTATGAACCAACATTAGCCGGGAGATAGACATCACTTATATGGTCGAAAGGTCACCCATCCAAACATGACCGCTCCGAAGGTTGTTAAACTTTGGTATCACTACCAAAACGCTGCTTCCACTGCCCTACGCGCACTTGAAACATAAAGTAGGAAAATTTATTATTAGTTAATAGTGAATTAATATAATCGGAGATGAGTAAAGTATTGGGTACCCAAAGGCCCTCTATTTTCAGAGACAACGAAATGCCCGTTACTCCATTTTAGCCCGTTACTTTAAGCAGTAAAAACCTTTTTGTTATAAAATTTCAGTTTAAACTTATTGTCGGTGGGAACTACCCATTTATTTTTACATCGATATGCATTTTTTTACATATTAAACACGCATTCCACTTTACATACAATTTGCATTGATTAGTCCCTCACTAGGAAAAGCATAAATCATTTTCTCCTGTACACCCTTAACAATTACCTCGACGATCTCTTAACTACCACCTAAGTGAACCAACTCACGTAAAGTAATGCTTCTAATAAGTAATAATAGTAGATCATACCTCAGTCTTTTCATAGGCACAACTTGTAATCAAAGGATCTAAATGAACAGAAACGTGGTAACAATCACAGAGGTTAAAAGTAGAAACAAATCTACCCACCTGGCACGAGGACAGCACCAACCAGGCGTCAACCATACGTTACGTAAAGGGAACAGTAACGCCACGGTATCGGATAGCGAACGCCTTGCCTCCGATCGTGTTCGCTACAATTATTGACAGTTCTTCTTGTAAATACAGCTAACTTGATAGGTTGGGCGGATAGTTGACAATTATTGGGCGACTCGTTAAAACGCATGCGCCGTTGGTCGAGCGTGAGTCCCGAGTTGATTTCGATCCGAGGTGGTGACGTTACGAAGTTGATCGATGTGCGTTGAAGTATGGAGCTTCACACAAACAATAATAAACACCTCAAGCTGATACAGTGTTGATCCCGTAACAGGTTGATAGGGTCCCTCAACCTCCCGAAGGTTGTCAACGATCCGCCCACCCTGTCAAACGAGCTGTCATTTACAAGAAGAATTGTCATAAGTTGTAGGAAACACGATCCGAGGCGAGGCGTTTGCTATCCCTTGTGCTTCCGCATAGTTGACGCCTGGTTGGTGCTGTTCTGTTGGTGTGTGGACAATGTGTTTTAACCTACATACTGGCATCATTCAAAGTGTTGTGTTGTTCTGTTAAAGTTAGAATTAATGGTAAATGATCGTAACGTAAAACTTGCACAGACTGACAGATTGATGGCGTAATTCTGGACGTTGAGTACGTCAGTCCAGTCTGATGAACCTGACTGATGCCAGTCTTAGCATTAGGTAACCTTTGTCGTATTAAAAATCTGTGCCTTTGTATATTAATGACTATCGATAGAAATTACTATTATTATTGACTTCATAGATTTTTCATTCATTCGTGCACAATGCTCCGCAAGTCCGCATTATTCTATCAATATCTTTGTAGATTCAATGAATGACTACTTTTGTACCACAGAAAGTTGCAAACACTGAAGTGCCAATTCGTCGTAGCCTTGTGTTCGAACAGACTAAGTACAGGTTGTGTTTGTCCATAAATGAGGGACTGTACTTTGTTTCAGGTGGTCGTTCCGCAGCGGTATCGCTAAAAGAGTCCTGAATAATTCAACGGAATATTTAGCCCTCCTGAAAGCCGTGCGTGCTACCTACCACATGACTGCTGATACAATGCCAAAAAGATTATCCCGACGTAATGGAGCAGTGAACCCCCGCATTGATGTGAAATCGATTCGAACAATGAATCCGGCCAGTGTAATCGAATGAATAGACGAAAAAAATCAATTTGGATTTAACATTGTCAAACGCGGAAACGAAAGAAATTCATTAGTCAGGAATTGATTGCAAAGGTCGTGTATAGTGAGTGAAATGGAAACGGTATTTCGATCGCGTTAGGTACTGATTGTGGAATAGAATATGATGCCAAATTAGGGAGTAATGAAGACGTTCGGGTTAGTGCGTTTGTTGGAGACCATGTGTGTGGGTGGTGTGGTGAGGGCAGTGCTGGTGAGGTTGGCGGTGACTTTTCTGTCGGCTGCCATCGTTATGGGGACTGGGGAGTGGAGCGAAGATGCCGAGGATTTAGGTAAGTGTTATTTATAATTTACTTTGCTAACGTGACTAACTAACAATTTCACACAATTGTTCGCGATTCTTTTTTGTTTGTATTTTTTTCAATCAAAGGAAAACAATGCTTCTATTAGCTACTATCCATGTTTTGTGGTACTGTCTTGGAAGGCAAATATTTGTTATGAAATGTACCAGTGTGTTATTGCCACTTGTCGTAACCTACCAAAAGATACGTTTTCTAGTATAAAACATCTTTTAATGAAGACTTACTTTAGAGTATACGTACAAAAACCCTCAATTTAAGAACATTTTTTGTCTTCAAAAGCTTAAAATAACTCATTTGCCTTAGATTTAATACATTTGGAGTCGGTGCTTGATGTGCGTAGATTGTTGGTGTACGGAAGCTTGAGATCATGCACCGACTGCAAATGAATTTATTTCTCTTCTTTTCCTAAAGTAAAAATATACCTGTTTGAACTTAATCACCACGCTCTCATTTTCCGGAAATATGTAGACAAACAAAAACACAAATATACAATCATACATACAATAACGAAATTTTGCCCACGTGTTTTAAAGCCTTTATAGATTAACATACTCTAATATTATCAAATTCCAAAGATGCATAAAAAATATTTGATTACCTACTTCCTTCTTGAAGTCAGTAAAAACATTACAACAGAAATTGTGTAACTCCATACGAGATTGCACTACACAAAAATGGCGGATGGGGCAGCCCTCTTAAGTTTGCGCAAACAAGATGAAAAAGTGTCGCGTTACTGTACAGTTAGTGTATTCGATTGCACGTTAGTTCCCTGGGGAATGGCATGTGTATTAGGATTAAAGAAATAGGTATTTATTGGAAATATATCAAATTATCTGTTCCTTCTGAATTATATGACTCTTTCCGATCTTCGTCACCAAAGGAAAGTGTAGGTAGGGAAGACATTTGATTGAAAAAAACACAATATGTTCATGGTACTTAATTAATCAAATTAAATTTTAGAGAAAGTCTAAAATTTTATTTGATTAAGTACCAAGCCATTTATTACGCTAAGGTTTGACTCGATCAAACATAGGCTTACACGCGTGTAACTAACTATACGAGAGGTAATTTTTTTCCTCGATTTTATTTTCGAAAAACTCAAAGTCGTTCTTCGACGTCAAATTATAATAAAGAACGATTGATTGAACTGTATTATTATCCGGCAAATCAATGCTGCACTAAAGCAGTATGGTGGTAAAGTAAAAATCTTGTCAACTAAACGATGTCGTATTAAACCGTGGGAAAGTATCGAGCTGCCAAAAGTTTTTAAATTGACAAAAGATTCTGATATAAACCATATGGCAAATGAACGTCATTACGTGATACTTGAATAAGCTCTTATTTCGCGCAACACGATGGGTTCTATAGCGGTGTAAACCGTATAATTAACATAAAATTAATATTCCTATCGGAATAGAAGGACAAGTAAAAGCTGTCAAACGAAACCGATTTAAGATGTGAGTAACTGACATAAGTAAGTAACATTTGTAGCTTTTAATGAGATTTTAGTGGGTTGTTTTGCCGACTCCTTTTTAATACGTGCAGCTAGGGAATAGAGCTCGCTGCCTGCTGAAGTCTTACCTCAGCAATATGACCTAAACACCTTTAAAGCAAGAGTGAATAGGTTGCTACTAAGCAGATATGCACCACCCTAGACCTCATCCACACCTGACATCAGGTGAGATCGAGGTCAAATATCTGCTTAGCTTCAAATAAAAACAAAAAGATAACCTTTCGATCAGGTGATTTATAACAATGTTCCTAAGTTAAACATATTAGTTTACTGCATGATAAACAGCCGACACAAAATATTAAAAATGCAGCACTAGTGTAAAACAAAATATTAATTCTTTATACAAAATATTCGTCGATATGCATTACCTGTGTTATTGTGTTTTTTTTACGTAAATTAACGTTAATGGAATAGAATAACTAAACTGCGTAGTTGAATTTAAAGCGCACTGGCAAATATAAGTTGTTTATTAATTAAGAGGCTTCGATTTGGACTAATTTACCTGTTGAATGATTATTTGTTAGGGTTATTTCGCTGTAACGAACAACAATTAATCACCGATCAAGTCACCATGTTTCTGGAGAACTATTTCTTCAAAATATATACACATTTTAACTTAAGTTTTTAAAAAATCGAATGAAAGAAATTTTTAGCGAGCCTTCATGGGCTTCCAAACTGACTGACAGCCGCCAAAAATGGTTCAGCTACGAGTACACCGCATCTCCCATTTCTTTTTATCACACAGTTTGCTGCTAGTGATATCTCGCTCTTGTCGTTCTATTCCAAAGGGATAATAATTTTATGGTATAAACGCGATATTCTAGAACGGTAGATGGTAATATTTATAATACACTCTCGGTTATTTAGCAATTTATTCTAAGATTATCAATTATTCTCGTTTGGTCGAATCTACCCTAAGACTAAAAAGTAGTTCTGTATATCAGCATAAAACGTAATTTATTATTTACTTGAAGTATAGTTAGTTTCGCTGGGTTGTTTTCCGCACTTAGCCTCATGTTTATCGTAGGTATGTATATAAGGACTAGCACTTTTGTCACATTTTTCTGACAAGGAGCGGGTGAAAATGTGCGCAACGACAAAGTAATCTCATTATAACTTGTCACAATACAGGAGTTATGACATCTAACACTATCTGGGTTAATTCAATTAGCTACATTCCTCAGATTGAGCTGAATTATATTTCTGTTAAAAAAATAACTTTGGGATCCTTCCTTGCTTCTGAACTAAATGTTTCGTGGACGAGAAAGTTTCTAAGTTCCAAAGGTTATTTATTTTATTTCAGACTTACTTGCCCACATGATTTTTTGATGTTATATTGATAACTTTGTTGATCAAAAATATAACTAATGTTAGAGGATTACATTGCATAGGTAGTACTATGTGAGAATAACCAATTCATAATGAGGAATCGAACCCTGTGTCTTACGCTTTCCGGGCGCATGCCTATACCACTCAGCCATCGACACCTAGGCATGTCTGTTGAATTTCTTTAACACGCAGGGAATAATATTAAAATTTGTTTTAAGTCAATTTTTATCAATCTGGTCAAGATTGTATTCCTGACTACAATTTTGACTACCTTGTTGAAAGTGTAACTTGATGTGCTGTCCCTGTCTGTACTACAACCATCGCTTAGGTACATCACAAAACATTGCACAGCACGCGTGCGTTTAACTGCATCTACCGCACACATGTCTGATTGGCCAGATACTTGCACGGAATCCGTAAGCTGAACCACGTCAGAGAAGCTAAACAATTTGCATTTTTATTCCGGCAGCTATTTGACAGGGCTATCATGTAACTGGTTGTAATGTTGATTGCAATGCAATTGCAGCCATCGGCAAATGACGCACAAACAATTATTGTGTATTTTTACCTAACTGCGCCAGAAGAAGGGTTATGTTTATCGAGCGTTTGTATGCATATATGTATGTATGTCCATTTCTTTGGCACGCCCTACAGCCCAAATGGCTGAATAGATTTTAACGGAACGGAATCATTAAATTTGTATTAATTCAAAAAGTGACATAGGCTATATAAATTTTGATAATTGTGGCCAATAATGAAAAAGAGGGGGAAAGGAGGGATGTTTTTTTTATATCAAAGCAATATGGGTATCAAATGAAAGCTAGCAACAAGGACATTACAAAAATATATACTCATATTAGATACTATGTTTGTGTCTCAATACTTGAAGATCTATCAAAACTACGTTTGTCACGGCATGCGGCACCTTCAAAGTATTTAGAGAGCGTGCCGTTGCCTTGTTTTTTCCTTTTTAATGCATTTTTGTAAGTAGTCGGGTTTTTTGTTAGTATAAATAATATTTTTATCGGCGCGTCCAAAAGCATTTTAGCGATTACTTTGGAGTTTCCTGAAAAAAGTAACTGCATTTATGCAAGAAATGCAGTGCAATGCTTCCTTCAGAACAAAAAAAAGTGCGCCAAACAATACATTAATTGTATGGTTTCAAAGTAGGTAATCTTCTTCTTTGTGTTACAAAGTACAAGACAACGATTAGATATGCGGGGGGCGTCTCCCACAAATGCTAAGACAAAAATCCAATACCACAAATGCTTACAAGTCATGAATGTTATAAACATTTAACATCCATGACTTGTGGGATTCGAATCGGCGACCGTTATTTCAGTAGTCACGAGCTCTAACCACTGCACCAAACGCGTCGTCGCTAGCACGGCAAGCACTCTTACAAGTATCCTGAAGCAGGGGTCTTTTGAATATTGGACACAAGTCATATGATACATTGCTGATATCGTAAAGTATGTAATATATACAAAACAAATTGTGGTAATCAGAAACAGCGGTAGTATTATTATTTTCATATATTTCAAAAAACCCGGTGACGCAATTTACGATAGCAATACGAAAGTAATCAAGTTACATAATATCCCTGAAACGAAACTTTGTATTGTCCTCGTTTTAAAAGAACAATCTTTGATCGGTCTCCTATCTCCTATTCCCTACCTGCAGCCGGGACGTTGTTCCTCCAAATGCAAGCTGGCGGGACGCCAGACTATTTCTTTTGTCTATGCCAAGCATCCTTCAAGTAACATCGGCAGTACCTATTTGAATTACGGATGGCAGTTGAAAAGTTTTGTTTAAAAAGTATGATGATATCCAGTTGATTTTTGATGCCCCTTGCATCATATGCACTAGGATGTTGCTGACTGGAAACTTAATAATGCCATAAAACCGGCGCGAGTCGGACTCGCGCACTGAGGGTTCCGTGCCTACTTTAACTGAATTAGGAAATGCACTTACTATCACTCAGCTAAAATACCACAATATTTTGTTGACGGCAAATATCACTTTGTTTTTCATAGTGTTTGTATGAAGAACATAGTTATGTTATGTAACGGATGTTTAAAATGTGCTATATCTCAAAAACTAATTTTTCGATTCCGTCCAAATCAATTTTCGTTTAAAGTATTTGTTAAGATCTACATTATATATTTTTTTCAAAATGTACGCTCGCTTAGTTTAGAAGTTAGTGGGGGGAGGGGGGAGGAGGACACCCATTTTACCACTACGGAAGCGTCTATCTTTCAAAAGTTAGACCTTAAAAGAAAATTGTTTTTGGAACCTCCATGTTATTTATAAAGACCTATCCATAGACACCCCACATGCATAGGTTAGACTAAAAGTTTTTTTTTTGGATTTAGTTTTATTTAAGGGACCCCCTTAAATATCATTATTTTTTATTTTTTGTATAGGTAAGAATCGTAATGCGGTTAACAGGATACATCTTCCTACAAAATTTCAACAGTTTGATGCTTATAGTTACAGAATAAAGTGGCTGTGACATACGGACGGACATACAGACAGACTTGACGAAACTATAAGGGTTCCGTGTTTTGCCATTTATTTTTTATTTTATTTCATTTATTCACATTTGCGTACTAGGTGTATACATTATAAGGATAGAATATATAATACAATTTGTGAACTTATGACCTAGTTACCCAGAAGGTATGGCAAATTTGAGGGCAGCTCAATGTGAGTAAAGTAGTAGGTGTAATATTACAAAATAAAGATATTATGTTATAAGTAGATATAGAGCTGAACATTTGGCTACGGAACCCTAAAAAGTTACTTAATGCAATGTAATGTGATACAATTTATTGTTTTGACGATAAGTAGAAAATAAGGGGTGGATCTTTTATTAAAGAAATGATGAAATAAATAGTTAAGCAATGTCGATCTGAATGTCTAATACCAATCAAGTTACGTAACTGAGTTTTGATTTACGCCGTGACCATGGCACTTGCAACAATTCCGAAATATCGGAAACTCGAAAATAATAATGTACATGGTAGCAATCCCGTTACAATCTACTCTTATGTTAGTGACCATGTAGGTTTAAATCAATATGAAGGTAATTCATAATTCTAACTTACTGATGCTTACAAAGTAGGTACCACCTAGAAAAATAACGTTAACCTGAAAAATGTAACAACACTTGTATTGTTATTACTTTACACAAGCGAATTAGTTGACGAGGTCTTGACGTTCAGCAAACCAGCCTACAAAGCATTACGAGGCAGTTTCACCGCCTAACAAACATATCACATTTCTATAATTTGGTTTTCCATGAAATTTTGTAGCTAGTGCAAAATTAGCATATTAATATTCTCGTTTATTTTAATGAAGGAGTTTACTAACAAATATCAAATATTTAATTTAGGATGTACAAAATTAAATTAAAATTGTTCTAGAATAAATGGTTCTAGAATATTAACTTTTGAAGATTATATTTTGGTTTGTTCCTAGGTACAAAAATATTTATTTATATGTTTATGCAACCATAACAATATAGTGTGTTTAGATCCCCATAATATCATCTATAACTGTTATTATTCGATTGTGGCTAAGCTTAAAGGAGTACTTCTGGTTTAAGATATTTATTTTTTCTCACAAAGAATTATTACACATTCACTTACAGAGGAAACCTTTTACAAATTTATGTAAATAAAAGACAAAAAACATAGCGCACAAATATTTTCAAATAATATGGCGGGTAGGTATGTTTTGTTATGTTGGATGGTTGAGGTATGTTTTGGGTAGGTGTGAAATCAACATATTTGCCTTTATACATATAATTACGTGCTAGTATGACTTTCGTTATCTCACTAAATAATTCAAAACAATAACTTTTAGTGCCTGTAAAATATACATGAAAAATATTTAACGTGAAAGCGTTAAATGTATGCACACTTCAATTTAAAATGGCGTCGGTTAGAAGTAATAGGGGTGCGGAGCAGAGTGCTGGAGAAATTAGACACCTCCATTAAAAACGCATTAAAGGGTTGAATTTAGTTTTAAATTATGGCGTTAAGTGCTGTACACAAGAGTCAACTTTTCATAGAGTAGTGATACTTTGCTTTATTCATATGATATCGCTACTTTAGTAAATAAAGCAGTCAACCACCTCGCTAGATATTCAAAGCAGTTTGGATCCAGGACATTGGCCTAAGACTCTGTGGCCCTTTGTATGATCTTATAATCAAGATCAAATAATAAACCAAAAATTGCAGAAAGGCGGGACTCGAACCAGCATCTTTCTGGCTAACCGGGCCAAACGTTTTTCCAATTGAGCCACCGTGCCGTTGGACCGACCGCGCGAAATTTCGACTCATCATCATTATGATCATGAGATCTCGTCATCATCATGGTTATCAACTTAAGAACGTCCTCAGCTGAACATAGGCCTACCCCCTGGTTTTCCACTGCGACATCTTGCAAACGGTCTCCATCTAGTGTGATTGTGCAATCTAAGATGCTAGTCATCTGGAGTATGATCTCCCTTTCAATGAAATTAAATGTTACTTATTATTGTACGTCGCAGTATAGTCAATATCATAATTTTCATGCGCGCCAACTAGCTTAATGAGTTTTGACAGTAACCAAATGCATTGTTTGGACTTTTGGACATAGTTAAGCCACAAAGTACAGAAAACACACTGCTCACAGACACGAGAACTCGGAACATTTCGGGACAGTGCGAGCGTTAGTGGTGCCATAGTTTTTAAGTTTATCTTGCCGTTTCTTGTTTTTCATTCTCAACAAAAAATCAAATAACTAGATGCGAGTGCGACGACGTAAGGGAGCTTGACCAAGACCATAAGCTCCAAGCCAACCTCACCTTCACGTGGTGCGTCCTGTTTATACAGACGAGGCTCTGGCGACCGACCGATGGCGGTATAACCATCCAATGTAAGGCGCAGCTAAATGTTAGACTGTGACGGGCAGCAGCGTCACAGCTGCAAGGGGCTGCGCCTCTGCGCTCGCCAACCCGCCTGCCAAGCGTGGCGAGTATTGGCAAAATCCCCTCACATGAAAGTACACCAGAAAACCAGGCCCCCAGTCTCCGGCAGCCCCGCTATTCCTGACTTTGGTAGCGGTCACGGTAACGGCGGGGCAGGGGGTGCTAAGAATCCCCGGAGGCGATCGCGCTGCCACCCCTGACGACAACTGGCCCTGGTAACGTACAACACGTGTACACTGAGGACAGATGAGAAGTTGCTCGAGCTGGAGGAAGAAATGAGCAGGTTACACTGGGACATAATGGGTCTATCAGAAGTCCGTAGAGAGGGCGAGGACACGATAACTCTACAGTCCGGAAACCTGCTCTACTACCGGGAAGGCAACCAACGAAAGTCCCAAGGTGGTGTCGGGTTCCTCGTTCACAAGTCCCTCGTCAACAATATCGAGACCATCGAGAGTGTGTCGAGCAGGGTAATATACCTTATACTCAGAATATCCAAGAGGTATTCGCTGAAGGTCATACAGGTATATGCACCGACCTCGAAACACCCGGATGAAGAGGTGGAGGAAATGTATGAGGACGTAAGTAGAGCCATACATACTTCCAAAACCTATTATACTGTTGTAATGGGGGACTTCAACGCGAAACTAGGCAAGCGAGGCGAGAATGAGTTGAAGGTGGGACCTTTTGGATACGGGCAAAGGAACGCCAGGGGACAGAGGCTGGCCGACTTTCTGGAGAAGGAGGGACTCTTTGCGATGAACTCTTTCTTCCAGAAGCCGCCTCAAAGGAAGTGGACTTGGTTGAGTCCCGATGGCTTCACGAGAAACGAGATTGACTTCTTCATGACCTCCAAGAGACGGTTATTCAATGATGTCTCCGTGATCAACAGGGTGAAAACCGGAAGCGATCACCGAATGGTTCGAGGCACATTGAATATAAATGTCAAATTGGAAAGATCACGCCTGATGAAGTCCACGCTCCGACCGACTCGTGCTCATATCCAAAATCCCGAGAGCTTTCAACTCGAGTTGTCAAACCGCTTTGATTGCCTAGAAAATTGCGTTACAGTGGACGAAATTAATAACGGGTTTGTGGAAACTGTTCAAACGGTGGGGTCTAAGTATTTTAGGCCTGGCCGTAAAAATAGACCTCAAAAACTGTCGGTCCACACTCTCGACCTTATGGCAAAACGTCGATCTATGGCACTGCAGACCTCCGTTAATGCTGAAAACTACAGGCAGCTCAATAGACAAATATGGAAGTCCCTGCGACACGACATTCGTTGCTTTAACACTAATAGTGTTAAAGAAACGATAGAGCGGAACCAAGGCTCCAAAGTGTTTGCAAGGGACATGTCTATTGGGCAGAGCCTGTTGACGAAGCTTAAGACGGAGGACGGCAGTGTAGCGTCGACGAAAGCAGAGGTTTTGAGGGAGATCGAAAAGTTCTATGGGCAGTTGTACACCTCAGTAGCCAAACCCGTTGATAGCTCGGCCAGAGACCCACGAGCTATCCTGACCCGTCACTACACCGAAGACATCCCGGACATCAGCCTCTACGAGATTAGGATGGCCCTTAAACAGCTCAAAAACAACAAGGCACCTGGCGAGGACGGAATCACAGCAGAGCTTCTGAAGGCGGGTGGAACACCGGTACTTAAAGTCCTTCAGAGACTCTTTAATTCCGTGCTGCTAGAGGGCATCACGCCTGAGGCATGGAACAGGAGTGTGGTGGTGTTGTTCTTCAAAAAAGGAGACAAAACCTTATTGAAGAACTACAGACCCATCTCACTCCTGAGCCATGTCTACAAGCTGTTTTCAAGGGTTATCACGAATCGTCTCGCACGTAGGTTTGATGACTTCCAGCCTCCCGAACAAGCCGGTTTCCGAAAAGGCTATAGTACCATAGACCACATTCATACGCTTAGGCAAATTATACAGAAGTCTGAGGAGTATAATATGCCTCTATGCTTAGCGTTTGTGGACTATGAGAAGGCCTTTGATTCGATCGAAACTTGGGTGGTGCTTCAATCTCTGCAGCGGTGCCACATAGACTATAGGTATATAGAGGTGTTAAGGTGCCTTTACAATAACGCCACCATGTCGGTCCGAGTACAGGAGCAGAACACGAAGGCGATTCCATTGCGGAGAGGTGTGAGACAGGGAGATGTCATATCTCCGAAACTGTTCACAGCGGCATTGGAAGACGCCTTCAAACTTCTGGAATGGGAAGGAATCGGCATCAATGTTAATGGCGAATACATCACACACCTCCGATTTGCCGATGATATAGTTGTTGTGGCAAAGACGCTGGACGATCTTGGCACTATGCTCGAAGACCTTGACCGAGTATCCCAACAAGTGGGTCTTAAAATGAACATGGAAAAGACGAAAATTATGTCGAATTCCCTTGTCGTACCCACTCCAGTATCCGTTGGGAACTCAACTCTCGAAGTTGTCGACGAGTACGTCTACCTGGGACAAGTGATCCAATTGGGTAGGTCCAACTTCGAGAAAGAGGTCAATCGACGAATCCAACTCGGCTGGGCAGCGTTCGGGAAATTGCGCAAGAGTGTCTTCTCATCTCATCTACCTCAGTGTCTGAAGACGAAAGTCTTCAACCAGTGTGTGTTACCAGTGATGACATACGGATCCGAAACATGGTCTCTTACTATGGGCCTTATAATGAAGCTCAAAATCACACAACGAGCGATGGAAAGGGCTATGCTGGGTGTTTCTCTACGGGATCGAATCAGAAATGAGGAGATACGTAGAAGAACTAAGGTAACGGACATAGCCTTGAGAATCAGTAAGCTCAAGTGGCAATGGGCAGGGCACATAGCGCGAAGAACTGATGGCCGTTGGGGCAGGAAAGTTCTAGATTGGAGACCCTTCGACCAGAGACGCAGCGTGGGACGTCCACCAACAAGATGGACAGACGACCTTATAAAGATCGCAGGATCAAACTGGATGCAGACCGCTAGTGATCGGTCGCTGTGGAAATCCGTGAGGGAGGCCTATGTTCAGCAGTGGACGTCCTTTGGCTGATAATGATGATGATGATGATGAGTGCGACGACCACAAAGGTTCTTATGTGTATAAGCCAAAGTTGACATCCCTAGCGCGGTCGGCGAGAGCGTGTGAAAAAGTGAAGTACATGAACGAGTTTAACTTCTGTATACTGCCTATTTTTATCGACTTGAAAAAAAGAGGAGGTTATCAATTCGGCTGTATTTTTTTTGTGGCTGTGTTACCTCAAATCGCAGTCAATCATGGACCGATTTGAATTTGTCTGTGCCTAACTAGAGGTAATATCTTCTAGTTGGTCCAATTGTTGACAAGTCAGGATCTGATGATGGGATCCTGGTAAAATCGAGGGAAACCCTCAAATTATAAAAGCACATATAGTGTTTTTGTACTAGATTCCTAATGTTGGTATGTTGTTAAGTCCAAAAGTCAACATCGTGTGGAGCTGCGCTGATGGTCGAACTCCTCAATGCAACGACAGAAGTTATGATAGGAAACTTGTAGCTTTTTAAAGAATAGAGTTATAAGGTGCAAACACCCCATCTCTCTCCAGTAAACAGAAAAAATGATTACTTACATTAAATAAACTTTAATAAAAAAGTAAAAACCGACTTCAAAACCATAATGCAATAAAAAGTCTTAAATAAAATCTTGAAACGAATTCATTTCAGGCGAAATGATATCATCTTGACAATTTCAAGCATCAACTTACAGAGCACCGACTCCAAAAAGCAATAGTCCGCCTAAAATTTATTCTTTTCCTATAAAGGGTCAAGAAATTATTTAAAACTTTTTATTGCATTATATACATAACTATATATTTTTTTGTATTTTATTTTTGTGATTTCGCTTTAGAAATTAAATCTGAAGGAACACAAGTAGCAAAAACTACGTGCACGAGTCCTTAGTTTTACTATATGTAGAATGTTGGCACTTGAAAACACCTTGCTTCACCCCACAAGTAGGGCGTAGGCCCTGGAGTCTCGCCAAACAATTACTTTACTCGTCAACTCTGCTGGTGATGGACGTAGTGTCTCCTATCTCGTGCGATTTTCCGCTTAAGGGTATTTTAAACGATTTTTATAGAATTTAACTATAATAGTACCTACACCATCTAGGTTGTTCAAAAGATTACGACTCTTTGGTTAAGAGTGTTTTTAACACTCACAGTGTCATATTTTATATTAACAAAGATAAATTAAGAAACCAGAAATTTGCGAACGGGCGGGACTCGACTCTTGGCTAACCGGGTCAAACGCTCTACCAATTCAGCTTCCGCGCTGTCGGTCCGACCTTGTGAAATTGGTGGTCTCTTATGGATACGTCATTACGTGTGACGTCAGTCAGTTTAGCGCCATCTACCCGTCTGTTTATGCAACACTGGGCCAAGTAGTTATTCATTACAGAATAAATTTAACTTGGAAATTGATGACGCTTCGCTATCTAATGGTTTCGAATGTTTTTAACACTCAGTGTCTAAACATTGTTTTTTTTTTAAAACGAATGGGCAAACTCGCACCCTCATGCGTTGCCGAAACGTTAAACGTTACGAAATGCTACGCCGCAGCTAGTAAGCTACGAACGGCGTTGGTAGTTTTGACTTGCTGCTCGCTAATATCGCAATCATAAATGGATTGCGTGGGTTTTCCCATTAAAAATATTTTTGTATATGTTTTTGGCATCAGTATCGTTTGCATAACCACCCCTGAGTCGGGCGTCGCAGACCAAAGTAACAACCTGTATAGATCTATGAAACAATATTGTTACTGTAGATGCAATCATAATAATGTTCAAAACAGCATCTGCTAAAAGTTTAAATATATTGTTAACTGGTGCCGCTGACTAAATCCCCGAACTGACTTCAAAACCCACATAACATAACTCGACCCGAACGACGTCCCTAAACCACTGTATTCACATTTGCAGGCCCGATTCTACGTAACGTACACCTGAAACATTCCCAATACATTTGAATCCTCGACATTTATTAGAAGACCCTAATTAATAACCGAACCGGCGTAGGTCAGTGCTCGAAATTATTTCGTTGACTATACAGTCGCCGCCACATCAGAGGTGGAATTGTGTAAAGCAATCGTATTCATTTGTTCAGTTCAAAACTTTACATAATTCCACTTCAGGGCCCCTAGTTTTGAATCACGATTGAATATGGCCTGTGATATTCGTTTGAAAACCAATTAAAATTCAACGAAAATAAGCAAATTATTGACGTAAGTGCTCACAAGATTAAGATATCTTTTAATCCCTTACATGTGGATATATATATAACAGATTTTCATTTGAAAATTCGACTAATAAATGAATTTCACTCACCATCTTAACGTAAGTGAAATTCAATGATTAATATACGATTTTGGAATGAAAAACGGAAGATTAGTTTACACAGGAACAATTAAAAAAATACTTAGTTTTGTGAGTGTGTGTGAGTAGAGTGACTACGTTACGTTACGCTAAGTTAAATATGTAAATACCTATACAGGGTGAAATTTTAATCTTATTTTTTAATTTTAAACTGATTAAAATTTCATCCTGTATATTTAATTTGTTCGGTTTTCGTTAATTTTTAGCTCGCTATTGCACGAAAATCAAACGCCATATCCAAGCGAGTGATTTAAAATTGAGCTTCAGGTTACACATTAGTGTTAAAAACTGACCCTTATAACAATTTCTTTAGATACCGCAGTCTTTACCTTGACATGCTGTTGTCCGTACTAAGTTTCGGCGCTCGTTCAAAAGTTTTCGGCTGTTCGCTTAGATAAATAATAATATGGCATCATAAATTAGTGTTTCAGCATCATCATGAATGGATAATATAATGAACAGCAATATGCATACTAGTGTGTTAATAATGCGTTTTAATTTCATATTAATGAAAAAACAATAAGGGTTCCGTTTTTTGCCATTCGGCTACGGAACCCTAAAAACAAATACATAACTTTTTTATTGTATTGTTTATGTATTGAAAACATGGACAATAATAGTCAAAGAAACGAATCGCTTGGAATGTGATTTTTGAATTTGTAACTTTTTTAGACGAAGCATCTAAGCAATAGCGGTACAGCCGCGATGTAGCGTCGATGCAGTCGCAAAGTGTCAATCCATATACACTGCGCTGCTTTGAGTACCGATGCTGTTGCGATGCAGAAGGTGGAAATTGACAAATTATGTTCTGCTTTTTGGCAACTAGTAAGTTAACAGTACACAGGTCTCAAAAGTTTTCGGTATTGAGGGCTTAATACTTAAAGACCCTGTCGGATATTGCAACTTATGTAAGTACATAGGTTTATACATAATCTTCAATAAAAATATTTGGAAATATTGACAAAGTTACAAATGTAAAATTTAAACATTTATTTTATACCTATTTGGATTGGATACGATTGAAAATAGCACATTTATTTTTATTAAACTCGGGCACCGATTACTGTAAAAGGATTAAAACGAGTTAAACCCAGAATGCAAAGTGCTGTGTATTTTAATGAAACAAACTAACAGTACGACTTTCATGTTGACAATATCAACCCTAACACCATAAGCCTACGCTTAGTACCAAAAATCACAAAGCCACAAAATTTAAATATTTGCACCTTATTTTCCGGCTGTAGCTGACACTTTTTAATCCTCTCAATATCAGTGACTGCCACAACATTGCGACTTTCTGTGTATTTTATGTGAACATTGTAAATGAATTTAACACTCACAGTGTCATATTTTATATTCATACAGATGAAATAAGAAATCAAAAATTTTGCGCACGGGCAGAACTCGAACCAGAAACTTTTTTGGTAACCGGGTCGAGAAGTTGCTGGTTGCGAGTGAATGTGATCTGTGAGGTTATTAATGTCAATGACTGGACAATTATGTGTCTTTTAGACTTGGAACTACAAGATTGACACCAAAGTCATACATACGCAAAATCATATAATTTACACATGTAGAGCTTATTTGAGTTGTTCATACAACATTTCAATAGTTAGTAAAAATATATTTA
Organism: Pyrausta purpuralis; assembly: GCA_963924145.1. Lineage (NCBI taxonomy): Eukaryota > Metazoa > Arthropoda > Insecta > Lepidoptera > Crambidae > Pyrausta > Pyrausta purpuralis. The sequence continues at coordinate 15,946,815 of OZ001646.1, read as the reverse complement.
TAATAATGCTGAACATCTATCAAACTCTGTATCAAACAAAAAGAACCAGCTTTATATTTTCTAACTACAGAGATGTTAAATTTACATTTAAAATATCAAAAAATGTTTCAAGCGCATCTCTGTGGCGTTACACCGGCGCTACCGAACAGCTGTTTATTTGTTCGGCGCACCAGCGGTTTAGCCGTGTGAATTAATTACATATTTGCCTCACAGTAATTATGTTCGCGCGGCCCAACTCGATATGACCCACTTTTTACCCGCTATGTAATTAAAAAAATAACCATGCGGTTTTCAGATATTGATTGCACTCTAGATTAAAATATTAAAATGAATTATTTTCGGGGTTTATTATTTTATTCGCAAACCACCGTTTAATTTTGACTATTTGTTATGCGGGTGTATTTTCGTCAAATTGATAACTTTCGTCGGTGAATTTTGGTATGCAAATAGTGATGCGGTCTAACCGTAAACACAAAATGAGCGTTCATTTTCAACTATTCCGCTGCAAAGGAAAATTGCAATTTTTATGTTTCATTGTTTTCCGGTTTTATTCCTGGCCATTTGCCACACACTGGGCTATCGAAAGCATTATTCCCTAAGCACTTTATAAAGGCTTCTACTCCTAACTCCTAGAAAAATTGGTCAAAATATACCAAAAAACCGGTATATAAGTGCAAGTCGGACTCGCATAGGGTTCCGTGCCAAATTTAATTGAATTAGAGATCCACTTATTTCCACTTAGCCAAAATACCACAGTATTTTGTTGACAGCAAATATAACTTTGTTTTTCATAGTGTTTGAATAAACAACAAAGTTATGTTTGCTGTTATTTAAAATGTGCTTTATCTCAAAAACTACTAGTTTGATCTCATTTAAACCAATTTTCGTTGAAAGTCTTTGTTTGTCTTTCTTCGATCTACATCATGGGGGACGCCTATTCCACCACTTTGGAAGCGTTTATCTCTCAAACGTTAGACTTTTAGAGAAAATGGTTTTAGAAACTTCGATGTAATTTTTAAAGCCCTATCCATAGCCCAATCCATACCCCAAACATAACTTTGTTCTTCATACAAACACTATAAAAAACAAAGTTATATTTGCTGTCAACAAAATATTGTGGCATTTTAGCTAAGTGGAAGTAAGTGGATTCCCTAATTCAGTCAAAGTTGGCACGGAACCCTCAGTGCGCGAGTCCGACTAGCACTTGGCCAGTTTTTTTGACGTTGTCACATTAACCTCGTAACTTGTCGGTTTTAATTTATCCGAAGTTTTCATACGTCGTCTGAAAGCTTTCTTTTTTTAGATTAATAAAACATTCAGTGTCGGATGAAGCATATTTCGTACAAAACTAAAATTGAGCGGGAAATAAGGAGAGAGATACTAATTTGGTCTGCTATTTCGGTTTTCAATTACATTATTTTAAACTGGAATCCAGTGTTCTTGATGGAAACAATTGGCTTTTATTTTATAGTTTCTTTATTTGATTGTAGCCATGGTTTTAATCGTGAAACGAATTGATGTTTAAAAATAAAGTTCGTTCTGTTTTGGTTGTCGGATATTATAAACAATCTTGACATTCCTTTATACCGAAATAATTTATTTAAAATAAGATAAACACAAAACTCACCAACTACTAAGGTAATTTATCGTTTTGCACTGAGATCTTTTTAAACCAAATAGTAAATGAATTTTACTGGCTGATATTATTTTTAAAGTTATAAAAAGATTGTTTACATTATTCGACTCGCAAAGAAAAACGGGCTTGATAATGACCTTTTTTATTAATAATCAGGCTTTTGACCTTTTGACACTATTACATCTGGAAGTAAGTTCAAAGATACCATACATACTTATGTGCCACTTGGCCACTATTCAATTTAGTCCAAATAAAAAAAAAACAAGTTTGCAATAATGTCCTAACACAAATAAATAAACACAGTTTTAACTACTATTTTAATTTTAATCTTAGTTTTTGTTTTAATAGTGTTTTGCTGCACAAACTTAATAAAATATGATGCTTGTCTGACACAGTTGTTTCTTACAAGTGTATTTTATGTTAGGTAGTGTTTAAGTATCATGCAGCCGAAGTGAAGTGTACGTAACCCTTAGTCATTGATTTCAACGTTTCCAACGTTGATTTTAAACTAGCCGTATCATATTTAAATAGTTGTCCAAACCTAGTTAAATTCTTTAAGGTAAGGCTGTAAGTTTTGGTTTAATTAAAAAAAAAATAGTATTATTTCACAAGGGAGTAATTTAAAAAAAAGATAACTAAATTTTGTGAGTGCTAACATCTATATTTCACGTGATTTCCATTGATTTTCAAATCGTTTTCAAACGAAAATCACATGCCATATTCTAGCGAGTGATTCAAAAATAGCCCTGATCATTGCGTGAGCCGCGATGCTGTCGCGCGTTTCCAAAGCATCATCGCTGTTAAAGATCGCCGTGTGGCAAGGGTCTAATGTATGATAAAATTTTATAATGAGATTTATTTTATAATATGAGTTAAGTAACTAACATAATTTTTGATAGGTGTGTTGACAGTTGCCACTGGCATTCTACTAATAGTGTCACAGCCCTCAAGTATTACGACCCAAAGGAGCTACAGTTTTTTATGGTTCCTTTGCCTACATTTGGATCTGGAAAGGTCAGAGGCGACGTCTGAAAAACGTTGCGGCCGGCACTGCTACGGGTCAGGTCGCTTTGTTACCGTCACCTGTTAAGCCCCATTCGGATATTTTACCCAGTTCGAAAAACGAATTCACAACAGAACCGGCTGGAACACTCTCGAGTTCTAAATTCGAACGACAATTGGAATTGTCATCGATGTTCATTTGTTTGATGATCTTTTGTTTTTGACGGCTTCGCGTTGGAAAAGTAATTCGTCACTTGTCGTACTTTACAAAGGCTTGTACGTTTATCGAAACCCGCTTTAGGTGTAGTTAATTTATAATCCACTAATTTATTGTGGCTATGTTTTTAAGATTCCAAAAGTACATAGTTAGTGACGGATAACTAAACAATAGCAAAGTCTGAACAAAGTTTCAAATCTAGCTTGAGTGGTAGAATAGTTATTGGTATTTTCTATTCACAAGGCTATGATAGTTTCTATGCGTTAATATTCAACTAGTTTACTATTGTTAAAGACTTCTTGGAGCTAACGACCTTCGATTATAACATAGCAACCTCGAATTGGTTCTAAAACACCCGTTACTCAATTATTATCTTAGGTGCTCTAAGAGTTGTTATTGCCCTCCCCGTTTTCGCGTTCGCAACGAGTGGGGAAATCGAAGTGCTTAACATAACACCGATTCGGGTCGACGGGGCAGGTCAGTGCCGTCCGGGGTTGCCATATTACCAAACAAATTTTCCCTGACAGTGACTGAAAAGTGATAAAATTTGTCGAAGGTTTTCTTATCTATTTTTCGTGGAACTTTGTAGCATTGGCTACGGTTTTTCACAGCTTCCAGATAAACAGTATGCATCCAGTGTGATTGTGAAAAACCAGAGCATTCTAGTTTTATACCTCTATTGAATAATGGGATTTCGTAAACTCAGATGATAAGCAATTGTGACAAGTGGTATACTGTTAGATTACAATACAAAGATTACAAAAAAACATCTAGACGCTACTGTCTATCGATACGTCGTGTTCTTGTATAAACTACGAAAAGTGGATGCACCAAAACGTCTTTTACCCTGTCGACCTTACTCTCCCCATATAGGGTTCATTTGTCACATCTCGTAGCGTCTTACTGTCCCCATATAGGGCTCATTTGTCACATCTCGTAGCGTCTTACTGTCCCTATATCGGGTTCTCTGTACTGTTAGCGTCACGAATTACTCTCCCCATATGGGGATCGGTTGAATAGTCGATTTTAAATCGATGATTTAGCTATGTGGTGTGGACAATTGAATACTTGGAAGTCTTTAGCGTTTAGACGGTAAAATAAGCAATCCATAGATACCAAAAAGTTGGGTTTTCCGACTCGTTTTTAGAAGGTGGGTCTTGTGAATAGACCCCATTTACTAAAATAGAGTTACCTATTACGATTTATTTTATCCTGTATTTATAAATGTTGTTCTATGGTGATAAGTATTGTTATTTATATAAAAAATATTATGTTTTAGCTTTGTTTCGAGGTATTTAATGGTATAATCGAAAATTTATAACGTAAACACTTATTATAAATACGATGAGTCATGTTTTTTTCCCGCGCTACCTTCTTTAACGCCTCAGTATAATTAAAATATTTCAGTAACGTAATATTTAGTAAAACAGTGTGATAGCTAATACAATAAACAACAAATCCTCGTTTACAAAATGATGATAGCTCATTCCTACCGCGAGATATTTATATTTTTGTAAATTGCGCGGCCCGCCCGATGGCGGGCGCTTGGTACCAGACAGAGTCGAGGCCACGCGCGCGTTTGTCTTATGACAGTTGCGCGCACGCGCAGGCGCGTTCTTGAAGCGGATTGACAGGTTAAATTAACACCATAATGGCATTCTCTACTTTTTCGCATTTTTTTCTCTCTAAAAATTTTCCCTATATATAGTGGTTAACTCCCAAGTTGGCAAACCTGGCTTCTAATAGTGAGCCAAACAGGCACTGCCTTCTACTGTATTCAGTCGTGAATTGCGCAACACATCAACTAGGAATAATAAGTACATATATAACAAATTACATGCAGTCGTGGTCATCTAATTAGGGAAACTATCAAAAAATAGGCTAGGGTTTCCCTCAATACCGATAAATGTTTTAAATCGCGAAGCTATGAAGTATTATCTTTATGAACAAGTAAATAAAAAAATGATTTAAATATTTGTGTGGGATTGGTTGTGCGCGCATTTAATGTGCACTGGTATGCAGCAAGACCGGGGGCCAGAAAATGATTAGGCAGGGTTTCTTCGGTATACTGGAGGGCAGCGGAGGTAGTTGAGTCGTCGGAATCTTCTCGGAGAGCGCGCTTGTATGAAGAATGCGCCGCAATTTATACTATTCCGACTACCCCCGCCACCCCCACCCCTTTATTCGAACGGAAACATCAATTTTGTTTTCAATGTTTTTAGGTAGTACTTATGACCTAGATACTTAACTGTGTAATATTTGTCTACTAAATTAGTCCCTAGGTTTACATGTTTAATTTTATTCATACAATAAAGAATTAATTAAATATGTCAAGTTTTCCGTAAGCGACCGAGAGGGCTATGTCTCCTATCTCCCTCTGGAGATGGTCTGTTTTCGCTCGCTCCGGCATGGGCGAGGAAAGCTAACAAGTGATTTTTTATTTTATAAATGGTTACAAAAAACGTTTTAATTGTGTACATACAGATAACACAAAATCACGTAGGTAGGACAAAATCAATAAAAACAATAAACTTAAAAACGTAGTACGATAAAACAAAATATTAAAAACGGTATATGAAAAACGACTCTAAACTAAGTTCAACAGACTATTATGAACGGCTATTTACAAGTAATATATAATAGCCCTATGTGCTGCGTCGTGTCGGCCGTCCGGAACAATATTTATTGGTCAAGAGTAGAAATTCCTACTTGCAACCAATATTTTTCCCCTTGAAGACTATAGTGCTCTTTTCTTATACTGCTATGACATACATATAGCTGGACAAATAAGGGATTAGAGATAATTTGATTATTGAAACTAATTGAGAAAAATAAGACTTGTAATAACGCTTAACATCCATAGCTTGATCCGATAGACATGCAATATTGTAGTTTTAATATATATGTATATATTTTATTTATTTTAAAAGTGATCTGTAAACATTTTGAATCCATCAACATAAAAAAACCTTTTTCAGGGCGAGTTACTGCAGGTACTCTACAATCTACATCAAACCGGTCGCTGAATTGCGACCGGATTGGTCGAACCGGTCTCCATAAAAGTCTTGCGTTACAAACCATAACATTCGCGTCAAATCGCTTGACGTTCCGAGTGAAATGGACCGGTCGCCATAATTATCCATTCGCAAGCCCATTTGCAGGAATCATACACAGAGTTGAGTGCGGGACTCGTCTTGTTTACTATATTATATTTTATCAGATTTCCCGTCCGAACATCGGGGATAAATTTTTATCGGTTATGTTTATTTTTAGCGCTGCCCAAACGTTTTTGGATTAGGGATAGCATTTTTTCGATTTAGCTCTTTAACTGAAACGCTGAGTGATTTTGGATTATGTGAAACCGATGCTCGATAATTTGAACATTTATTTTTAATGGGTGAGTTTCGTTTGGCGTTCCGCTTTATAATGAAGTCAGATTAGAACCAGCGAACTTTATTCGCCAACTGTATTTAACATACAGTTGTCATTTTTTAAAACGTGAAAACAAAGATATAATAATCGCTGGCTAGTTTTTCGCAATAAAGATTCAGTTCAGAGGTGGGATTGTGAAAAGCAATCGTATTCATTTGACAGTTCAAAACGTACGGTATGATCTGTTAAAAGTTTTGTTCTTTGCAGTTTGACAGATCACACCATACGTTTAAATTTGTCAAATAAATACGATTGCATACGATTTACACAATTCCACCTCTGATACTAGTTACTAGCTATATTTAAAGCTATTTCATTAAGTGATGAATTTGTTATTGACCTCCTAACTACATTATTTGTTTTCTATGTCATATATTTTAACTCAAAGGTTATCAGGAAGTGATTGCTATGTATTTCCTGAAACTTTAACGATTTGTAATAACCTATCTATCGTTATGTATCTATCTACACTATAAAATTAACGCGATACTTACTATGATTTATTTGTATTGCAATGATGCTACTAATTTTATTAACACTGGCCTTGAAATTATAAAATTTGCAATGCAGCATTCATCGTGGAAAATCTTAAATTTGCAATGCAGCGTTGTTATTATATTTAAAAAATATATATTATTCCACAGTTAACATACTTACGCACCTCCTTACCGATATACAGATAAAATTGTTGCGTATTATGCCTGTATGGTAATATAAATCAGTAATTCTTATTTACTACTGGAACTTCGGAACGTAGAAGGTCTGAGACTATTTGTAGACCCTCAGAAGCGGAACTCGAACTCAGGAGAAGTGTTGATTTTGAGTTGCACAAAATGCTGTTTCAAAAATTATACTTTTTAAACGTGCCATTTAGTGACGCCGACTAATAACTTGTCTACAACTCAACGTTTGAGTAGTAAAAAGTAGATATTTTGGCCTTAATTGAAAACACTAACCATTCGAAGCTAAGGAGAAGAAACTAAACACACACTATTTAATTAGGTGCAAGGTAGGTATTTGCGTCACGAAACCAGCCCTCAGTACTGACCGTTTCTAGCCCAGTCAGTTGGACAGAATGCCATGCTGCGTCGAAGCACGGTACCCCCTGGTCACGGAACGGAGACTGAGAAACTCGTACAGTGGGTCTCCAGAACCAGGTACAATTATAAACTTCTGTTTAACACTCCGAACAATGGCCTCGGAATACGAAACTAGGGTCTTGAGTTCTTAGAAGTCGGAGAACAAAAATAATATGATTTTGTATAAATACGTGGGGTGTACTGAAAGTTTTTAGAAAATCGAAAATTGATTATGTAGGAGACAATTATTATTTTTGTTGTATAATTAAGTTCTTATTCCATTCTAAATACCAACAATTGATGTAACTACTAATTAAAGCAGTAGGACCTCTCTACTTTAGGGTCCACATTTGAACGTAGCCATATCAACTGTGGGGTTCAAATGGGAATCCTGTAATGTTTATATTTTAATTTTGGAATTATATAAAACTTCCAAAGTGTCACGTTGGTACCGTAAGTAGAAAGACTCTGTGATTCAATACCTTTCATAGACAAAAAGCATTTGTCTGGTTGGCGATGTGAACCGTTGCGTTGTCGTGGCTAAGGAGGATCTTGCTTCTTAAGCTATTGCTAGTAAATATTTTTCAAGACAACTGGTAAACAATTACTGACTGTACTAATCTGCACTTACATAACCCTCAATCGATGAAAATTGTTTACAGGTTAACCCCGATTTCTAATAGTAAAAGAAGAAACATTTTTTTTTCATGAACACTGCCGTTCTTTTTTCTGTTGTCAAATTCTCCTTAGAAACATTTATACAGCGACCTTTTCTTCTATATTTGAAGTTATTACAATACATCTGGTTTGGCCATCCATGAATTTCGAACGTTCGTTAAACTATTTCATTGTTTACCTGTACGAAACCAAGCAAAGGCGTTTTGGACCGGTCGCCTTATTATGAGTTATCCGTGTGGTTCAAAACTCTCTCACGCCTAAATATTTATGTAAAATTAGTTTTTCTTTAGTCATAACAAAACTCATACTAGTCTAGATATACTAATATGCCAATCATTACTTTATGTTTAATGTCGTCGCACAGGGCTACAGCTAGTAGGTTTAGCTATTTCCAAAATCAGTTTTATTTATTTGAAAAAATATATATTTTTATTACTTCTTTGACAAACGGCTTGATGATGGTGTGACAGTAATATAATTTAGGATATAATGTGTGTGCTGTAATGATTTTATAGGTGTGATAATTAGGAATTGATATGCAATTATTTTCTGTAAAAAAAAAAACTATGATTTGAAAGTATTATTTTTTATTTAAGTTCATAGATCATAGATCTTGTTGTTGAAATATCATATATTATTCCAAATAAATCGCAACCAAAATCTCTTATGTGATATAGTATGGTTTTTTTATTTATTTTTACTTATACACGACTTTTAATTTAAACAACATTAACAGGGTGAAATTCTGAAATGTTTAAATGATATCAGTGTTATGTAAAGAAGTCCATTTCCTTATAAATTTTTCAGTAGAATGTTTTTATCGGTTTTCTCGAAAAAAATAATTTTACACATAGGGGGTCTTAAGATCTTAAAGAAATAAGAAATCACATCAGTGACTTACTTATTTCTAAATATTAAAATACGAGGCAAAGGGACCGGATCTAACTAATAAAGATCAAAAAACTTGCATGCGACGTAGTGACGGTAACTTGGGTAGGTGCAAAGACATGGTGCTGCGGCTCATATATCTTAGGGTTCCGGCATCTGCGAAAAAATCTATTCGTGAAGGCATGAACCAGGAGACTTTTTATGTGGCTACACCTAAACGTACCACGGAAAATTGTATCAAATTGCTTCATATTTAAGCTATCTTTACTAAAACCCTATTTATCATTAATCGCGGCAATCGATAAATTTCAAACGTCTTTTTCATCAAATTAAATACGTTTTTACGATCTTATAAAGTTCGCAGGCTCAAACTGTGTCGTCGCTGCGGAAAGCCGTGGGGGAGGCATATGTTTTGCTATGAACGTCCTTTGGCTGATAATGATGATGAAAAAGGTTTTTACTAACTTTAATGTATTCATTTGTTTTCAAAAGTATAGGGTGCCCTACAAGTGATAAAGATGTCACAAAGTTAAGGAATTTTTTTTTTAATCGACGCGATAAACGGTGTCGAGGCGTGTATGTAAAGCTTACTTATACAAAATAAGCCCAACCGACTCTTTATAGTGTCAAATTTAGCAAGCATGCTAATGGTAAATATATGCTATGCGTCGAAAAAAGTGTTTATAATAAAACTTATTTTAGTTTTGTTAACAATCATTAGCTTAAAAAAATACTAAATTTAGCTTTTAGGTACAAGATGAAGTCATTTTTTTTCACATAATCTGAACTACCAATCGGAGCACCTGACCGCAGACTGCACAGATCGTGCTTAGCGGGTATAGTGTACGCCAATGGGTGCTTTTCTCGTTAATACCAATTTTTGACACTACGGAGCGCTGTCGTTAATATTTTTAAATTATATATTACATTAATGTTGTCTCTGACAATATCAATTAAAATGCTTATATGATTAGGTACCTACAATCGAAAAGAATATTGATGTACGATTAGGAAACAAAAAATAGTGGGAAATGTCAAACTGAGTGTATAGTGCGGAAGCAGAAAACAGACTAAGGCTATATCGATCGTTCGTTACGTAAGCATTTTAGATCTAACCAATTTTTTTCTATTTGTTAAATATATGTTTTATTTTGATAATATATTTGCGGTGTATGGCTTGGCCATCCTGATAGTTTTTACAAAACCGGCCAAGTGCGAGTCGGACTCGCGTACTGAGGGTTCCGTGCCAACTTTAACTAAATTTGGAAATCCACTTACTTCCACTTAGTTATATGCCACAATATTTTGTTTACAGCAAATATAACTTTGTTTTTCATAGAGTTTTTATGAAGAACAAAGTTATGTTTGCGGTTATTGAAAATGTGCTATATCTCATAAACTTCTCGTTCGATCCCGTTCGAACCAATTTTCGTTGAAAGTATTAGTTAAAATCTACCTTATATATATTTTTAAATTTACACTCGCTGAGTTTAGAAGTTAGATGGTTTACCACTTTCGAAGCGTCTAGCTGTCAAACGTTAGACTTTAAAAGAAAATGGTTTTAGGAACCTCGATGTCATTTAAAAAGACTTATCCATAGACACCACATACACAGAGGTTTGACTAAAAAAATTTTTATGGTTTTAGTTTTATGTATGGGTGATCTTATATTTGAACGTCATTATTTTTAATTTTTTTGTATGAGAATCGTAAAGCAGTTAACAGGATACATCTTCCTACCAAATTTCAACACTGTGATGCTTATAGTTACAGAATAAAATGGCTGTGACATATGGACGGACAAACAGACAGACAGACTTGACGAAACTATAAGGGTTCCGTTTTTAGCCATTCGGCTACGGAACCTTAAAAATGCCTTTCTTAAAACATGAGTTCATTTATTGAACTTTCGCTAGCTACTGGCGTCTAGTTCAACAGCCGGACAAGTACCAGTCAAACAAGTCAAGTTTTCTGTACAAGGATATAATCGTTATCATATAGGAAGCGGTAAAAAAAGGTTCGTAGCCTTACTTTGCGACAAAACGATTATAAAGTTCACCATCATCTATATACAATAAACTTACAATAGCCCATGTGGGCACATGGTTTAGTGAATGTATTTGTAGACAAAACCAGTACATTTGCAAATCTTATCACCAATCTCAAACCTGCCGTCATATCACCGCGATAACCTCGGATTAACTCAAATTAACGTCAAGCGTGATTAATGAAACGATGGTTCGTGCCACCGACAACTTAGCGATGACGTTATTAAATTACAAACATGTAATTATATAGCGCGTCACGGTATATTTGGGCGACGGGTTTTTATAGTTGTTGCAATAAAATTATTTAGGTGCCATATAATTAGGACGCGAAATGTGAACCGCCCCTTGCGTTTGGCGTGGGGTGTAAACGCAGTTATTAAAAGTTAGTTGTTTTCATGTAAGTTTAAAAGTAGGTATTTATTTTATGGAATCGTACAAAAAATCAGAATAATACCACAAAGCTAATTTGCTATTTATATAGGTATACAAAACGTCAAAAATCTGAAATACAATTTTAAAATACAAAATGAGATAGGAAGCTATTGAGTGATTTGAAGATAAAATATGCAGGGTGTAAAAACAGTACGTGCCAAATTCAAGGGGGTTGTTGTCAAGTTTAGTATAGAGGAAAAATTAGGAAAAAAATGTTTTTCTCTAGACCTAAATCTTAAACACCCCCTTTGATTTTGGCTCTCAATTCGCTTTCACTCTACATAAGAAAAGTGTAGATATAAGTAAGATAAAATGTCCATGGATCCCTAAAACTCTATACAAGGTTTTAAAAAAGTACGAGCCAAATTCAAGGGGGCTGTTAAGAGTCGAGTCTAGACAACGGAAAAAAACTCCTCAATTTTTTTTTAAATATAACTCCTCAATTTTTTTTTGTAATGAAAAGAATGGATAACCTTGTAACTGTCGATACTCGTAGAGCACTTTTCTTTCTTCTAGTTCATTTGATACTAGAAGAAAGACCTTAAAGAGCGCCGGTAAAAATATCATGGTTTTCAAGATTTTCCATTTTGTGTGTTTTTTTAGATACGAGTAATTGCCATCTGGTAATTAAGTAATACTCTTTGCCCTTAAAGAGGAAATCCGATAAAAACAATGCAAAACACAGGCTTGCGTTACTTTTTTTAAATTCCTTTTACCTTTTTTTTACTCGAGTAACATCCTCTTAATTGTGGCTTTTATAGTTTCATCAACTCTGTCTGTCTGTCCGTCGGTATGCCACACAGCCACATTATTCAGTAACTAAAAGCATCACACTATTAAAATTTGGTAGAAAGGTGTATCTTGTTAACCGCTTTACGATTCTTACACAAAAAAATAAAAATAATTATATTTGAGGGGGGGGGGGGGGGGGGTTATACATTAAACTAAAACCGAAAAAAAAATTATTTTTATTACTTCTTTGACAAACGGCTTGATGATGGTGTGACAGTAATATAATTTAGGATATAATGTGTGTGCTGTAATGATTTTATAGGTGTGATAATTAGGAATTGATATGCAATTATTTTCTGTAAAAAAAAAAACTATGATTTGAAAGTATTATTTTTTATTTAAGTTCATAGATCATAGATCTTGTTGTTGAAATATCATATATTATTCCAAATAAATCGCAACCAAAATCTCTTATGTGATATAGTATGTTTTTTTTATTTATTTTTACTTATACACGACTTTTAATTTAAACAACATTAACAGGGTGAAATTCTGAAATGTTTAAATGATATCAGTGTTATGTAAAGAAGTCCATTTCCTTATAAATTTTTCAGTAGAATGTTTTTATCGGTTTTCTCGAAAAAAATAATTTTACACATAGGGGGTCTTAAGATCTTAAAGAAATAAGAAATCACATCAGTGACTTACTTATTTCTAAATATTAAAATACGAGGCAAAGGGACCGGATCTAACTAATAAAGATCAAAAAACTTGCATGCGACGTAGTGACGGTAACTTGGGTAGGTGCAAAGACATGGTGCTGCGGCTCATATATCTTAGGGTTCCGGCATCTGCGAAAAAATCTATTCGTGAAGGCATGAACCAGGAGACTTTTTATGTGGCTACACCTAAACGTACCACGGAAAATTGTATCAAATTGCTTCATATTTAAGCTATCTTTACTAAAACCCTATTTATCATTAATCGCGGCAATCGATAAATTTCAAACGTCTTTTTCATCAAATTAAATACGTTTTTACGATCTTATAAAGTTCGCAGGCTCAAACTGTGTCGTCGCTGCGGAAAGCCGTGGGGGAGGCATATGTTTTGCTATGAACGTCCTTTGGCTGATAATGATGATGAAAAAGGTTTTTACTAACTTTAATGTATTCATTTGTTTTCAAAAGTATAGGGTGCCCTACAAGTGATAAAGATGTCACAAAGTTAAGGAATTTTTTTTTTAATCGACGCGATAAACGGTGTCGAGGCGTGTATGTAAAGCTTACTTATACAAAATAAGCCCAACCGACTCTTTATAGTGTCAAATTTAGCAAGCATGCTAATGGTAAATATATGCTATGCGTCGAAAAAAGTGTTTATAATAAAACTTATTTTAGTTTTGTTAACAATCATTAGCTTAAAAAAATACTAAATTTAGCTTTTAGGTACAAGATGAAGTCATTTTTTTTCACATAATCTGAACTACCAATCGGAGCACCTGACCGCAGACTGCACAGATCGTGCTTAGCGGGTATAGTGTACGCCAATGGGTGCTTTTCTCGTTAATACCAATTTTTGACACTACGGAGCGCTGTCGTTAATATTTTTAAATTATATATTACATTAATGTTGTCTCTGACAATATCAATTAAAATGCTTATATGATTAGGTACCTACAATCGAAAAGAATATTGATGTACGATTAGGAAACAAAAAATAGTGGGAAATGTCAAACTGAGTGTATAGTGCGGAAGCAGAAAACAGACTAAGGCTATATCGATCGTTCGTTACGTAAGCATTTTAGATCTAACCAATTTTTTTCTATTTGTTAAATATATGTTTTATTTTGATAATATATTTGCGGTGTATGGCTTGGCCATCCTGATAGTTTTTACAAAACCGGCCAAGTGCGAGTCGGACTCGCGTACTGAGGGTTCCGTGCCAACTTTAACTAAATTTGGAAATCCACTTACTTCCACTTAGTTATATGCCACAATATTTTGTTTACAGCAAATATAACTTTGTTTTTCATAGAGTTTTTATGAAGAACAAAGTTATGTTTGCGGTTATTGAAAATGTGCTATATCTCATAAACTTCTCGTTCGATCCCGTTCGAACCAATTTTCGTTGAAAGTATTAGTTAAAATCTACCTTATATATATTTTTAAATTTACACTCGCTGAGTTTAGAAGTTAGATGGTTTACCACTTTCGAAGCGTCTAGCTGTCAAACGTTAGACTTTAAAAGAAAATGGTTTTAGGAACCTCGATGTCATTTAAAAAGACTTATCCATAGACACCACATACACAGAGGTTTGACTAAAAAAATTTTTATGGTTTTAGTTTTATGTATGGGTGATCTTATATTTGAACGTCATTATTTTTAATTTTTTTGTATGAGAATCGTAAAGCAGTTAACAGGATACATCTTCCTACCAAATTTCAACACTGTGATGCTTATAGTTACAGAATAAAATGGCTGTGACATATGGACGGACAAACAGACAGACAGACTTGACGAAACTATAAGGGTTCCGTTTTTAGCCATTCGGCTACGGAACCTTAAAAATGCCTTTCTTAAAACATGAGTTCATTTATTGAACTTTCGCTAGCTACTGGCGTCTAGTTCAACAGCCGGACAAGTACCAGTCAAACAAGTCAAGTTTTCTGTACAAGGATATAATCGTTATCATATAGGAAGCGGTAAAAAAAGGTTCGTAGCCTTACTTTGCGACAAAACGATTATAAAGTTCACCATCATCTATATACAATAAACTTACAATAGCCCATGTGGGCACATGGTTTAGTGAATGTATTTGTAGACAAAACCAGTACATTTGCAAATCTTATCACCAATCTCAAACCTGCCGTCATATCACCGCGATAACCTCGGATTAACTCAAATTAACGTCAAGCGTGATTAATGAAACGATGGTTCGTGCCACCGACAACTTAGCGATGACGTTATTAAATTACAAACATGTAATTATATAGCGCGTCACGGTATATTTGGGCGACGGGTTTTTATAGTTGTTGCAATAAAATTATTTAGGTGCCATATAATTAGGACGCGAAATGTGAACCGCCCCTTGCGTTTGGCGTGGGGTGTAAACGCAGTTATTAAAAGTTAGTTGTTTTCATGTAAGTTTAAAAGTAGGTATTTATTTTATGGAATCGTACAAAAAATCAGAATAATACCACAAAGCTAATTTGCTATTTATATAGGTATACAAAACGTCAAAAATCTGAAATACAATTTTAAAATACAAAATGAGATAGGAAGCTATTGAGTGATTTGAAGATAAAATATGCAGGGTGTAAAAACAGTACGTGCCAAATTCAAGGGGGTTGTTGTCAAGTTTAGTATAGAGGAAAAATTAGGAAAAAAATGTTTTTCTCTAGACCTAAATCTTAAACACCCCCTTTGATTTTGGCTCTCAATTCGCTTTCACTCTACATAAGAAAAGTGTAGATATAAGTAAGATAAAATGTCCATGGATCCCTAAAACTCTATACAAGGTTTTAAAAAAGTACGAGCCAAATTCAAGGGGGCTGTTAAGAGTCGAGTCTAGACAACGGAAAAAAACTCCTCAATTTTTTTTTAAATATAACTCCTCAATTTTTTTTTGTAATGAAAAGAATGGATAACCTTGTAACTGTCGATACTCGTAGAGCACTTTTCTTTCTTCTAGTTCATTTGATACTAGAAGAAAGACCTTAAAGAGCGCCGGTAAAAATATCATGGTTTTCAAGATTTTCCATTTTGTGTGTTTTTTTAGATACGAGTAATTGCCATCTGGTAATTAAGTAATACTCTTTGCCCTTAAAGAGGAAATCCGATAAAAACAATGCAAAACACAGGCTTGCGTTACTTTTTTTAAATTCCTTTTACCTTTTTTTTACTCGAGTAACATCCTCTTAATTGTGGCTTTTATAGTTTCATCAACTCTGTCTGTCTGTCCGTCGGTATGCCACACAGCCACATTATTCAGTAACTAAAAGCATCACACTATTAAAATTTGGTAGAAAGGTGTATCTTGTTAACCGCTTTACGATTCTTACACAAAAAAATAAAAATAATTATATTTGAGGGGGGGGGGGTTATACATTAAACTAAAACCGAAAAAAAAATTAAGCACCCCCCCCCCCACTCTAACTTCTAAGCTAAGCGAGACTAAATTTTGAATTGAATATTTAATGTAGATCTTAATAAATACTTTCAACGAGAATTGGTTTGAACGAGATCGAACGAGTAGTTTTTGAGATATATTACATTTTCAACAAACGCAAACATAACATTGTTCTTCATACAAACACTATAAAAACAGTTATATTTGCTGTCAACAAAATATTGTGGTATTTTGGCTAAGTGGAAGTAAGTGGATTTCCTAATTCACGTAAAGTTGACACGGAACCCTCAGTGCGCGAGTCTGAGTCGCACTTGGCCGGCTTTTACACCCTATATTCGATGATTAAAAACTACGAGTATGATATAATCACGAATATTATTGGTACTTTTAATACTTTTGTAACACGGAATGAGGCTACAAGCTTCTTAGCTGACTCATTATATTCTCAATAAACGCTAATTAAGTACTTACCAAGTATTCAAGAGACGATCTCGCGAGGCTTCGTTGTTTGCATCTCAAATAAGCAATACGAGTACTAGTACTGCTCTCCAATAATATCAACCTTGTGTAAAATAAATTGCGTTCTCAAGTTTTACTCTATTCAGGTGCAGTGTTAAAAAGCGGGCTGTAAATATTTTTACATATTGTTTGATAATAAACATCACTAACACACATACATAAAAAACACGCATGTACTTTGTTACAAAAAAAAAACATAATAAAAAATATGCCTCGGAATAGCAACGGTACCTACACAATTATTACTCAAACGACGACCCGTCTGGTGTAGTGGTTGAAAAATCGCCTGCTACGCAGCGGGTTGCGGGTTCGATCCCCGCACAATACAAACATTTGTGTACATGAACATGTCTGTTTGTATTGGTCTGGGTGTTTTCTATGTACATCATGTATGTGTATTTACAAACAAAAAGTATTTTAAGTATTATATCCGTTGTCTGGCACCCACAACACAAGCTTTGAGTAGCTTACTTTGGGACTAGATGGCGATGTGTGGGAATGTCAAAAGGATATTTATTTAATTAAATGCCAGCCAAGCAGTGCGTGTGTGTCAATGACGTCCTAACCAATAGGACCACACTCAGCATAAGCCAAGTCCTCAAGATAACCTGACGCTGCTTTCTGTGGACCCTGCCGAGTGACGTGCATGAATGCCAATATTAAAGATAAAGAAGTGGAACACACTAACATGACACACAACGACGGACTCTCATATTTCGAATAAATATTAATTTTGGACTTTATTAATTAATAGTACATCATGATACAAGTGTGCTAACTTGACCATTACATACAAGGCGATATTGTGTGCGCACGAGCGAAAGCGAGTGTGCTTTATAATAAAATAAATAAATAAATAATCTTTGGACATTCCCACACATCGCCATCTAGCCCCAAAGTAAGCTAATCAAAGCTTGTATACCTTGTATACTTTGTATACTTGTATACTTAAATACTTTTTGTTTGTAAATACAAACATTATACATAGAAAACACCCAGACCAATACAAACAGACATGTTCATGCATACAAATGTTTGTATTGTGCGGGGATCGAACCCGCACCCGCTGCGTAGTAGGCGATTTCTCGACCACTACACTAGACGGGTCGTCAGAGCCGCGTATATTATGGTCACAGGCACACGTGTTTCATACGATGTTTTTCTACACACTTGTAAAAGTACAATTTACAAAACGGTACTGAAAAGTTTTGTTACGATTTGTACAATAAAAGTTATAACCCGACTAAATTATATCGCTTCTTCTTCTTCTTACTTACGAATTGGTACTAGGGTACAAATGTAAATTGGTCGGATTAATAATCTAAAAGCACTCGTGCAATAATAAACTGAAAAAGCACGCGTGTTTAATATCTAGGATTACGAGCCAAAAATCGGTGGTATAAAAACGTCGTTTTGAGCAAGTGTGTTAAAAAAGACTTTATTGCACCAATAGTGTCATACAAAGAAGGACTTAGTGCTAAAACATGTTCTGCCAGTCAAAGGTTAAGTGGTAGGGTGCAGTGAAAAGCATGTCACTAAATGCTTACATACATTTGAGTTTTGAGTTAAGTTTGAGTAATTAGATGTAATGGTTCAAGAGATTCTACTAAGCATTTTATTTTAAATATTATCAGTTTGTAAATAGGTAGCACAATTTTAATCAAACGAAATCAATATGACCGCGATGCCTTATTAAAGAATATTTATGCCAATTGAAAATCCATGAAACATATTTTCACTATTCAAAAACATTACTTGTAAGCAGTGAAGTAAAATCAGTCACGAAATTTTCAAACTATTTTCAACGTTATTTCGGCATTGAAGTCATCAAGTACGAAGATTTTAATATCTCAAAGTTCCTTTGATGTCACAGACGGAGACTTTGATATCAACGCGGCTGTAATCAGGATAATCAAGCTTGTTTACAAATTATTTACGATTTAATTACTCCAGACAGTCGGAATCAATTAATTTTGTGGAATGGTTGACAATTTGAAGCGAAGTTAAAGGTCGGAATGAGTTTGATTGCGGTTTTAACCTTTACCGAAGTATTGTCATTGATGGTGTTTGATATCGACACATTTTAGTAAAATAAATAACTGTTGAAATTATATCGTACACATACACTGTGATTTGATACCAAAAAAATATGTGGCTAAAAGGTAATCCTTTGGCTTTTACCAACTAACACTTCGGCTAACCTCATTTCTCCTCAGTCTCATAATTTTAATAGTCATTCTTCTATTCGGGGCGGCGACGAATCCAACAAAACTCATAAAAATCGATCCATCCGTTCTCGAGTTATAAGTGATGCAACACGACTTGCTTGTAATTATATAGTAGACAATAAATAAGATAGAATAAGAAAAGAGATGAAAGTAAATATATTTTTCTAACTATGCAGCTCGTTATTAAGTGAAATAGTTTCTTTCACCATGACCCAACAGACTCACAGTTTTGATTTAATTTCATCTTTTATATTTGCCGAATTTTATCTTTGGGTAGCAAGACGCAAGCAAGCCCGCATGCTCCACTCAAAGAACAATGGCAGTTAAACTAGCTACTGGTTATCTGCTGTTCGCTAACTCGTTCAGCTGACCATATCGCGAGTTTCCCGAATTTCTGTGATAACCCAACGTTTTGAATATTCAGAACAAAGTTTGCAAAGATAACTGATTCGGACTAGTTTCCCGAATAGACATAGCTTAGCGTTTAGTAGTTACAATAGGAATCGATAAAAATAATAATTTATCTGGGAAACGATTGCTTGATTCGAACGAAACTGACTTGAATAAAAGTTATTTAATTATTTAACGATCTCCGTGGTGTAGTGGCTGTGCACGCTAGTTTTAAGGTGTCGCCGCTCCGAGGTCCCGGGTTTGATCCCCGGTCGGGTCAATATAGAAACTAAAATATTCTATATTGTCTCGGGTCTGGGTGTTGTGGTACCAACTTTGTGTCTGATTTTCATAACACAAGTGCATTAGCTACTTACTTTAGGATCAGAGCAATGTATGTGATTGGTGTCCAATATTTAATATATATATATTCTGATATTTTAACAGGCCTGAGTGAAATCGAGAAAGTTTTAAACAGCACACGTTTTTATTAATCTGTAAAAATAGTCATAAATCTAATGTTAAAATTAATACCAATCACTTTTTTGAATATTGTAAAAAATATGTGCAATTGATTTTAAATGTACACAGATTTTAAAAGGAAAATGATTCAAAGGACATCATGGGTTCAGAAACTCAATGTAAACGAATTCCACGTTTTTATTTTTCAGCCGGGATACAGCTGTCAGAAGTTTACCGGAAAGCTCTGTAATTGGATTGGCCCACGAAAGTTTAATGCAATTTATAATATAACAAAACTATTAACAACTCTGTGACTCCTTCAGTTTCAGTTTAATTATTACGTATTTTATTATCGAATAAATATTTTGAAACCTACAGCCCAGTAATTGGAAAATATTTAATGGATAATATTATCTTTTTACAGATAAAAAGACCCTTAGTAAGGTTAAAAGTATATGTAATTGCTGTTGTAATACTACTCATCTATCTCATACTACTTTAAGGAAATATAAGAATCAATAGTTATTCAGAGTAAACAAGATTTTTCTGTGTGAGCAAGCTCTATTGTCGACTCCGCCACTTTGCCACGTTTGACTTTAAGGATAACCAATTAAAAAAAAACGTTTTAGCACTTCTGTTCTAAGCTTAACCTATCCGACAAAATTCATATTCGTCCAAAAGCAGGTTTCACGTTGTACTGATCGCAACAGATAAGCTTTTCCTACACAGCATTTAATGAAAATTGTTTTGTCCAGCTAAGCCCTCAAACTTGAAGGTAAACAAACAAAGCTATCTCAGGACATCGATAGCAGATTAGTGGCGACCGCAGTTGATTCGAGATCGGCAACCGTTGCGGTGAGCCACTATTAGTGATAGCCTTGGTTTGATAGTAAGAGAAAACAACTTAGTCGATTGTGTGTTTTTCATTGGTGCATGCACTGGTTTTGATTGCTGAACTGTTTTAAAATAAATAAACGTATGTGTGGCCTCATTTACAATAGAGACAACACCTTTAGGTAATTATAGTATATCTCAAGCATTATTATTTATTTATTTAAACTTTTTTGCACTGTAAGTAATTAAGTTGCAACTTAGAGTTGCACTGTAAGTAGTTGCAATTAGCGGACTTAATACCTAATGGCATTCTCTACCAGTCAACCACCTGGTAATGCAGTTTAATCAGTGGCGGAATATTAATAATAAGTGAGAAGAGTGGTAAAAAAACTAATTTGAAATAACATAAACATACATACTAATATTACTCAAATATATAATAGGATACATAAACAAAAGACAAATAAACATACATAGGTGTTAACGACAGCCACAAGACCAAAAGAAGTTTCATATGATTTCATTAAGCTTTAATATTGTCGTTTATTTTCTACTAGACTTAAAGAAAGAGAAAAATGTATAAGTAAGAACGAATACGAAAATTGTTAAGAAAAATTAAATAGGATAGCAATATATGTAAGAAAGAAATGAACATAGTAGTGCCGTGTGCAAACTTCGTGCTCAATAATTAGAGATAATAATGGATCGCTTTAGTCGCTAATTGAACGCAGAAAATCATACAAGAATAGAGCCGAATTTGTATGCAGTACGTTCATTCCTTCCTACGGTTTAATAGTGAATACAGCTACTAGTGAAAAGTGAAGTACCAGTAATTACCAGTGAATTGTGAAAATAGTAAAAGTATTAATAAATTAATGTGTGTCAGTATAAGTGCAGTGTTTTACTGGGGAACAGTCAGTGCCTAGTGTTAAATTTAAATTACAGTCCACTCGCTCTCTGGGCTTGACGACTGTACTCTCTCCATAGTGTAACACCAACATCGTTGGTCCTATCGGAGACGGATCGAAAGTACGCACCAGTGGACTCTGTGCTGTGAAATTAGTGTTTATGACTTAGTGCAATATGGACACACTTATTTTGGACTATAAATTGTAAGTACTTTTATTATTTCTACAAGTGATTACTGTGTTATTTCGTGTTAAGTGCATCTAATCTGAACTTTGATTCCTGAACTGTGGATGAACTCTGTCTGTGTTAATTGTGATTTACAAATAGACATTTGACTCTGCTAATTGACTCTGATAAGTGTTTAAATGGTGTATACGCGAAGCCAAGTCATGGCCGAACGTTCCGAACGTGTGTTACCGGAACCGCCCCGGTCGCCGTCCCCGTCGACGAGGAGCCGCTTGGAAGCGGAACAGCATACGGCCGCCCAGCCTAACGAACGTGGCGCCGCTGTGTTGGGTACGCACTCAGCGTTCGACGTGAACATGGGACATGTCGAGACCGCCGCAACGAGCAGGACGCAGCACGCCAGAGCACGCTCCACCAGATCCACTGCTAGCGCTGTAGCACGGCTACGGTTCGAGGCAGAGGAGCGGCTCGCAGCCATCAGACGCAAGGAGCTTGAGCTTGAGGCCGAGATGGTAAAAAAGAAGCTCACGGCAGACCTAGCAGAGTTGGATGACGACAGTGACCAGGAACAGATGCAAGAAATAGAAAAAGTAAACGAGTGGCTGGACAAGTCTGCGCCAAACGTGGATGCCGAACGGGGGGAGCGCCTGGAGGCTCCACCGGAACCCAGCAACGAAGAGACGCCTGTGACCCGAAGGGCAAGATTTTGGACGCCGGGACCGGTCCAACCCAGACCACGCGCAGAAAGGAAGAGATCGTCAACCCCGAAGGGACGAGGTATTGAACAGCTGGCAGACACGCTGTCACAGATGATGGCGTCGCGACCACCACCGCGGCAAGTTACGGATCTACCGCTGTTCTCCGGATCACCACTGGAGTGGATACACTTCGCTACTGCAATGGAGGAATCAACAAGGCTGTATAAGTTCACTCCATACGAAAACTTGGCCCGACTACGCAACGCTCTCAGAGGTGAAGCAAAGGAAGTGGTAACGCCACTACTTAGCAGCGCAACGCACCCAGATCGAGTAATGAAGACGTTACAGCAATGCTTTGGACGCCCAGAGATGATCATAGATATGGCATACGAAGAACTTAAGAAGCTGCCCAAGATGGGAAGTACTGCAAGTGAATTAAATTCCTTCGCCATCAAAGTCCAGAACATCGTGGCAACTCTTGGCAACGTGGATCCAGCATATCTGTATAACCCATTGCTAGTGCGTGAAGTATTAGAGAAGCTGAGCCCACACATCAAATCAAGGTGGTGTGACTTCGCCGAGGAGCAGCCGAGAAATACGACTCAAATCGTAAGGCTTTCCGAATTTTTAATGCAGCAAGCTGACCGTGCATTAAAACACAGTTACAGTGGTGCTAGAAAAGACGTCCCGATCAAGAACACGAAGATCGAACAAAAGAGAAAAGTATTCACTGTAACGGAGACGAGCGGCAGGCCAGAAGACAATCAGAAGCCCGAAGCCAGCGTCTGCATAGTGTGCAACAGTGAACACAAGCTACCTGCGTGCCCGAAGTACAAGGAGCTGTCGGTGTCGGAGCGGTGGGAGGCAGTGAAGAACGCAAAACTCTGTTTCCGGTGCATCAACAGCAGGCACAGAAGAATGAACTGTAAACAGAAGCTCTGCGGCGTAAAGGGCTGCAAACGTCCTCACCACGCCACCCTACATGCTGAAGTCCCGGCCAAAGAGGAAGTCGAACAGGTGACTACGAACCAAGCAGAGGTCGCAATGGCCACAGCTACACCTGGAGGGAGTGACGTGAAGCTGAAGATATGTCCGATCATCATCAGCGGCCAGCGGGGGGCGCAGCGAACATACGCGCTCTTTGATGAAGGGGCCACGATCTCTCTAATCGACGAAGACCTCGCGAACGAAGTTGGAGCTAGCGGACCCAGTACTTGTCTAAAACTAAGAAGCATAGACAAAGAAGTCACGAGCATGAACAGCAGAACCGTCCGCGTCAAGATCATGGGAGATGACGTCAGCGGACACAGCTCTGTCATCACATTCCGAACGATGGCAGGTCTGGACCTATCGACGCAGTCGTTGCCAAAGGAGGCACTACAACTGGAACACCTGCGAGGACTGGATATCTCAAGCCTAGCCTACCAGAACGCCAAGCCACGAGTCCTCATAGGAACTGACAACTGGCCGTTGATCATCACGAGGGAGCTGCGAGCGGGCAAGCCGTATCAGCCGGCAGCCTCCAAGACCTTACTAGGATGGGTGATCCACGGAAGAGTACCTAGAAGCTGTCAAGATACAGAGAAGATCTTGCACATCAAACTAGATGAGAAGATCGAAGATCTGGTCGAACATCACTTTCGCGTCGACTCGCTAGGGATATCTATGAAGAATGAATTCACGAAAGAAGATGACCTACGAGCCATGAAGATCTTCGAAGAAACCGCGGTAAACAAAAACGGAAGATTCGAAGTAAGTCTACCGTGGAAGAGCGAAGGCATGAAGCTACCAAACAGCTACAACGCTGCCTTGAAGAGGCTGAAGACACTTGAGTCCAGCTTAGAACGTCGTCCCGAAGAGAAGAAGCAGTACCACGAGCAAGTGGAGAACCTGCTAAAGAAGGGATACGCCGAGCAGTGTAGTGGCGAAGAAGAAGACAGTTCAGTAGCGTGGTACTTACCACACTTCGCAGTGAAGAACCCGAACAAGCCAGGAAAGATCAGGCTTGTCTTCGACGCAGCAGCCAAGGCGAACGGAGTCTGTCTGAATGATTGCCTGCTGGAGGGGCCGGACCTTCTGCAGTCTTTGCAGACCATACTGTTCCGGTTCCGAGAAGGCGCCTACGCGATAACAGCAGACATAGAAGAAATGTTTCTGCGTGTGAAGATAAAAAAGGAAGATCAACCTGCGCAGATGTTCCTATGGAGGGAACAATCAACAGACAAACCAGTGAAGATGAAGATGACTTCAATGATATTTGGCGCATCAAGCTCTCCGTTCCTGGCACACAGCGTCCGGAACAAGAACGCACTTCAGCACGCGAAGACACACCCTGAAGCCGTTCTACCGATCATGGAAGCCCACTACATGGATGACTACGTGGATAGCTTCAACGACCTGGAGAGCGCCAAACGAATCATCGTGCAAGTCGACGAGGTACACAAGAAAGCCGATTTCCATCTTCGAGGTTGGAGCAGCAACAACGAGGAGCTGCTAGAGGTCACACCAAAGGACAGACGAGCAAAAGCGGGAACAACACCACTAGGAGGACAAGAGAAGACCTTGGGACTTCTATGGAACCCGAAGACCGACAAGCTGAGCTTCAACACTTCGCTGATTCGAGTCTCAGAAGCCGTGAAGTCAAGAGAACGAGCCCCCACGAAACGAGAAGCCCTGTCAACGGTAATGAGCATTTACGACCCGCTGGGACTTCTGAGCTGCTACACCATTGCAGCGAAGATCACTCTTCAGAAATTATGGCGCCTCAAGACTGGATGGGACGAACCGATTCCTGAAGACATCGCCAACGAATTCGACGGTTGGATCGCAAACTTAAAAAACATCAAGAAGCTGCAGCTTCCCCGAAGCTACAACGGGGGGAGAGAAGTGCAACGTCGAGAATTGCACATCTTCTGTGACGCAAGCGAAGAAGCATACGCAACGGCTGCATACTGGAGGCTCACCTACAGCAACAAGGAAGTGGAAGTTGTGCTGGTGGCAGCACGCGCGAAGGTCACCCCGCTCAAAGCACAAACCATTCCCAGGCTAGAGCTACAAGCAGCATTAATTGGAACGAGGTTAGCGAAGGCCATCAAACAAGAACACAGACTTCGCATCGATGACACGGTCTACTGGAGTGACTCGCAAACAGTCTTACATTTGCTGAGGAACGGGAGTCGACGCTACACGCCCTTTGTAGCACACCGGCTCGGCGAGATCACAGAAGAAACGAAGCCAGCAGACTGGCGGTGGGTGCCGACTCACCAGAACATAGCTGACGTAGCAACGCGAACAGGCTACGTGCCAACGTCCGAAAATGATCCATGGTTTGGAATGTCGTCATTTTTGGAGAAGCCTAAACGTGACTGGCCACGCCAAGAAGATAGCAGCGATGACATTACCACGGAACTACTACATGTCATCACTGAAGAACGGAAAAAAGAAGATGCAGCACTGCCTGACATCAGCCGATTCTCCTCATACGATCGGTTGATTGGAGCCACGGCAAGAATATTACAGTTCGTAGATCTTTGCCGCAAACAGAAGACTACGCTCAGCCATGAACACATCAAGAAGGCAACGAATCTCTGGCTGCGACGAACACAGCAAGACTCGTTTCCTCACGAAATAGACTGCACGAAGAGAGGCATCATCGTGCCCCGATCAAGCCCTCTTCATCGCTTTGACCTACTATGGGAAGATGGACTCCTAAAGCTCAATGGGCGCGCGAACAAGGCAGCGGTACCTGATACAGCAAAGCGACCCATACTGCTGGATGGGCGCCATCCATTCACAAGACTACTCATCGGGCGAGAACACCGAAGAGCTGGCCATGCGAACACCGAGAGAATAGTCAACGACGTTCGACAAAAGTTCTGGGTGACACGATTGCGGCCTACAGTGAAGAAAGTAGCCGCCGACTGCCAGATGTGTCAACTAAGAAAGACGAAGCCAAGAAACCCACCAATCGGAGATCTACCGATTGAACGCCTGCAGTCATACCACAGACCGTTCAGCTTTTGCGGAGTAGACTACTTCGGCCCCATCACAGTGACGATAGGCAGACGACGAGAAAAAAGATGGTGTGCTCTTTTCACCTGCCTGACAACAAGAGCCATCCATTTAGAGTCAGTCGCTTCCTTAAGTACTGACTCTGCCATCATGGCTCTCAGAAGAATGGCTGCCAGAAGAGGATGGCCCAAGACGCTGTACAGCGATAATGGAACAAACTTCAGAGGCGCAGACATAGAACTAAAGAAAGCTTATGCCGAATGGCTACCAGAACTATCAAGACTGGCGATGAACTACGACACCGAGTGGAAATTCATAGCCCCAGGAGCTCCGAACCAGGGAGGCGCATGGGAAAGGCTAGTGCGTTCGGTCAAGAACGCGCTTACCGCGACGTTAAAGGAGAAAGCGCCGAAAGAAGAGACCCTGACCACTCTGCTGACCGAAGCTGAATACTCAATTAACTCAAGACCATTGACCCATGTCTCCGTGGATCCAGAAGACCCAGAAGCGCTGACGCCCAACCACTTTCTTCTGGGATCATCAACCGGACTACCACACACCGGAGCCTGCGAAGAAGCGGACCGGCGGACTTGGAGAGCAGCAATGGCACTTGCGGACAGCTTCTGGCAGCGGTGGATGCGCGAGTACCTACCCACACTGGTGCCACGCCTTGACCGTCACGAACGCCAGGTTGCCGTCAGAACAGGCGATCTGGTCATCATCGCTGATCCACAACTACCACGGAACATGTGGCCCAGAGGCACTGTCACCAGGACCTTTCCAGGACCTGACGGTGTCACGCGCATTGTAGATGTGCTAACCAAAGGTGGGACCTTCAAAAGACCCACCTCAAAAATCATCGTGATATCTACATCCGCACCTTCCCCGGACCAGAGGGAAGGGACGCGCTGCACCAACGAGAGGCTGTCTACCGGAGGAGGCTACGGTACACCTTCGCCGGGGGGAGAATGTTAACGACAGCCACAAGACCAAAAGAAGTTTCATATGATTTCATTAAGCTTTAATATTGTCGTTTATTTTCTACTAGACTTAAAGAAAGAGAAAAATGTATAAGTAAGAACGAATACGAAAATTGTTAAGAAAAATTAAATAGGATAGCAATATATGTAAGAAAGAAATGAACATAGTAGTGCCGTGTGCAAACTTCGTGCTCAATAATTAGAGATAATAATGGATCGCTTTAGTCGCTAATTGAACGCAGAAAATCATACAAGAATAGAGCCGAATTTGTATGCAGTACGTTCATTCCTTCCTACGGTTTAATAGTGAATACAGCTACTAGTGAAAAGTGAAGTACCAGTAATTACCAGTGAATTGTGAAAATAGTAAAAGTATTAATAAATTAATGTGTGTCAGTATAAGTGCAGTGTTTTACTGGGGAACAGTCAGTGCCTAGTGTTAAATTTAAATTACAGTCCACTCGCTCTCTGGGCTTGACGACTGTACTCTCTCCATAGTGTAACACCAACAATAGGATACATATACTTAATAAATACAAAATTGTGAATAATAAAGGTGATCATAATGACGAGATCCAAAAACACAAATAAATGAAAATGATTGTTAATGCTGAAGAGAGCCAAGATTTAGATAGTGGGTGCGGAGAGACTTTTTAAAAGTAAATTTGTTGGGGGACATTCTGATTTCATTGGGGAGAGATGGTGAAAGAGTCCGACATAAAGTCGGTCTTGAAAAGAGGTGTAAAAAGAGTGAGATTATGGCAAGCATGTCTTAGTTTCGAATAAAAATAATAATAACCGCATTCAATTTTCAATCTGTGATTAATTGTCAGTGAAAAAAATAAGGAGTTTATCATAGACATTATATCACTGGCTGAATCTAAATATCAGAAAATGAGTAGGTATTTATTTTGTACCTGTCATATCCTCATGGTTCTGACTACGTATTCATTGGATTTCCCATAAAAACATTCTCCCCATGAAGTATTTCGTACCTTCGTACCGAGGACTCTAAACTATCACTAAAATTATCATTATAACATAAAGTAGCAATCACACTTTTCTTACAATGTCTTAACTTGTTATTCCACGTCTGTCTAGTCTGTGAAACGTTTTGAATAGAAAGTTTTATTTAATGACCAAAGTTGGTGCGGAATTCGTTTCTGGGTAGTCGTTACCGTTTTGCGTTAACCTGGGACTACTTTCTTGGAGTTCGAGTGTCTACCAGGTACGTAAGTCTCGGCATCGTTTCCATTTAGACCAACGTAGCACTCGAAAAACGCTAAGACAGAATTTGTGATTTCGTGCGATTTATTGATTGTTTTTAGTAGAGCTTAAAAAATCACAAATATTGCGAAAGGGGAAAGGTATATATTATTATCTACGTAAAATGTGAAAAAAATAAACTTATGCTTCAGACTTCAGCCGCACGGGCTAGTACCTACGGATTAGTTTTTAGTTTAATTCGACTTAATCGTACATTGTTGACTCTTATAAGAAAATGTATATACATTATATTTACTTAACAATTTAGAATTTCACGAATATATTTACAACTTGTTTTAGTTAAATAATAAAATACCGTTTTGTACAGTCGCCGTCAGATATATTGGAGCAGACAAAGTGACCAAATACTTCTGAACAGTTTAAAATGTCAATAAGTTCCATACACTACAAGTTACCATTAATATCAGAACATGCATTACTTCATTAATATCTGAGCAGAAGCTAGTCAATAACTTCTATACACACAACTAACCAAAATTATCTGAACACTCATAACGTAAAATGTATCTACGCAGTCGGTCTTAAATATCTGAGCAATCGAGGCAAATTGCAGAAGTGCTTCCAACTTAACTATAAAAAAAAAGTAAAAACCGACTTCAAAACCAAAATGCATTAAAAAGTCTTAAATAAACTCTTCACCATTGAAAGGAAAGGAATCCGTTTTAGGCAAACAATTTCTTATTGGAGTCGGTGCTGTGATAGTTGATGCTTGATGGTCAAAGTGATGGCACCAACTCCAAAACAGAAATTTTTTGCCTAAAACGGATTCCTTTCCTTTCAATGGTGAAGAGTTTATTCAAGACTTTTTAGTGCATTTTGGTTTTGAAGTCGGTTTTTACTTTTTTTTTAAAGTTTATTTTATTTCTTCATTTTTAGTGATTACATAAGAGGGCCGGGGGGAGTTGCACCTTATGATTCTATTTTTTAAGAATCTACAAATTACCTATCATAAGTTCTGTCATTATAATTACTGAACTCCTAAGCGTTAAGGAGTTCCACCATTAGCTCAGCCCCACAAGATGTTGACTATCAGACGTAACAACACGTCAACGTTAAGATTCTAGTAAAGAAACACAATACGTGCCTTTAAAATTTGAGGGTTTCCCTCGATTACACCAAGATCCCATCATCAGATCCCAAAATGGAAGAAAGAAACGGGACCAACTAGAAGGTACATCCTCTAAGTAGGCGAAATTTTTTTTCGATTCGGTCGACAAACGACTGAGATATGAGGTAACATAGATACAAAAAAAAACATACAGTCGAATTGATAACCTCCTCCTTTTTTGAAGTCGGTTAAATAGGGACTCTTTTCATAGTTTATATTATAGTAAGATGACGCTGGCAGTTAGTAACGCTTTGTAGTTTTGAGTATTGTCATCACTGTCATGAAAGTGTCATGCAGTAAATAAATTCAGGCAAGTGAGTGTTCAGATATTATTGGTTAGTTGTGTGTATAGAAGTTATTGACTAACATCTGCTCAGATATTTATGAAGTAATGAATGTTCTGATATTAATGGTAACTTGTAGTGTATGGAACTTATTGAAATTTTAAACTGTGCAGAAGTATTTGGTCACTTTGTCCGCTCCGATATATCTGATGGCGACTGTACATCCACCACTAACTTTATCATCAATATAATATTTTCTCTTAAATCCTAAATCACAAATATTACCCTATTACCAACATCAAGCACACTGCGAAAAAATACAAACACATACATACACTTAACTATAAATCCGAAGTTTACATTGAATATTCCTACCAATTCTTTACCGATTTGTATCAAGCAACTATCACTTAACATTACTTTAAGAGTGAAGGATTCAGCAATAATAAAGACTACTATTGTTTAAATAGATAGCAAAAAGTTCAACAACACCCACCGGGGAAGTTTCCGAAAGAAGTCATTAGCTGAGTTGGCAACTTCGCGCGCCATCGGGAAAATAAATATTTTCAAAGTTACCGAGTAACAATTGCGTCTTTGTTTAGACTTTTTGACAATATTTAAGTTTGGACTTTGATGGCGCGTCATTGATTTGTTTTTCAGCACGTTTTATTTTTAATTCTTCTTTCGCATCTGATTTCATTCACGTGGCGAAATTTACAAAATATTGTACAACAGGTTACGTGACAGCAAACATGATAACAGGGCGACAAGGATCTTCTGGCAAATAGATGACATTGACAGGAGACGCTAGCATTCAATAATGGTAGCCAGTGCATAAAAATCTCCCTTGATTCAGAGAGTCTAATTATTTATTAGGGTCTTTTTATCAATAACCTTATATTGTTTGCCCGACCAAGACAAAGGGACAAATGGGAACGGTAACGATTATAATACTACTATAGGTACATGTATGTTTATATCACTGTAAAACATTTTTTAACAATATAAACCATTGAAAATAGTAACTTTATAATAAGAGTTTAGCTCTACGGTATTTAAAACAAACATTTTGAAAGTTTACACAGAACACGCACGAAAATAAAACAAAAGGGAAAATGGAAAATCTCTTGTAAGATTGGGGAGATTTCAAAACACTCTATCTGGCAACTACATTTTTTTAAATGACAGTGTTAGTTCTGATTGATGCTGTTGGCTAAAAGAGCCATGTCGCACTTGTACCATGATTTGACAGATTTCACAATGTTTTATAAAATGTTTTAAACAGTTATCTATTGTATTTTGCATTAATACAACATTTTACCTGTTCATGTTTTGTTGTTAGGTAGGTACTAATTAACTTTTTTTCGCTTGCTTAGTCTTTGTTCTCCATGTACTAGGTATAAATACGTAATTCGATACCTTACCAAAGCACATTGACTTACTTAGTTTGCTTGCCACAAAAAATATGGGATAATATCCCTTTATATCATGACAAGAGCTCGCAAAAGTGACGAATTCAACTTTCATTTTCCGCGTTTTGGCGAGTGAGCGTCACGAAATGTCTAGCTTGCCTCGATTTAGTATTACAATGTCACGCAAAGAATAAGCACCTAGAGAAAATGCTTAGTTATGCCACTTGATAAATCAATGTGTAGTAATCTTATTGTTAATGCTATATATATATATTTTTATATATATATATATATATATATATATATATATATATACGTACGGTAAGTAAGTATATATACGTACAGTAAGGTACTATTGACGCATACTTAGCAAGCATATTAATCGGTATACTTCAATTTGCTCCTTGTAACGGTAACGTACGTATATAATTAGATATAATAACTTATCCGCAAATATTTAAATCTCTAGGTATGACTTAGTTTCTTTTTAGTTTGAAAGAACAATATTTTTATAATTTCAAGAAAAGCGCCCGCGTATAAATTGCAATTGAGGCGAAATTCGAAAACGGCCTCTGCGGCGCACATAAAAAAATGCGGTCCAAATAAAATTGACTCGGTTTTCAGCGCTATGAATTTTACGCGCCATAATTTCAGTGTACTAAATGCTCAATAAAAAAGGGAGGACCATTTCTTGCGGCCCGGGAACTGTAGCTGTGAGGAAGGAAGACATTGGAGTGACGTTAGTTTGATATACGAGCGAGGTCTTTTGTGTGTTCGTCGTTAATACGGGCACACAATGCTTCCCCGACAGCCTTCTGGAGTTACGCCCGACTTAAGAAGGCACGCACTCACACCGTTGCGTAACGGTGACGTAGGTGATTTGCATATCCGACCACTTAAGTGCTCGGATAGGCATATTATTCTTAAAGGGCGTTCGGAAATGACAAACTATTTTCATATTGCATTTGTTCTGTGTAGATGCGAAGACGAAAATGAAACGTTGTCATGGGAATACAATTTTCGCCTGTTAGTGCGCGTGTTATTTGCCATTTAATTGTATTTATTCAAAACTTACGAGTAACTATAAAATACACACTTCTGGTGCCAAAATACAAAATAAACTAGAGATGTTTTAGTCCAATACGGACATTTAACTCATTCGTTCATTCTTTATACTTTATTGTCTAGCTCCAGTGGTGCGACATGAAAAAAAAAATCTTACAATATCCCGTACGTACTCTTTGAATTGAAAAAAATCGTTAACAAATTACCACATCCGTGTAAATGCAGTCAAGCATTCAATCCCAAGGAGTGGAGGTGTGAGGGCATAGTTAATTGTGGCCTCTGTCAGTGTCAAAAACGTAGTCGACTGAACACAGAGTTCAGATTCCGCATAGAACTCACATCAAACGATATTTAAGCGAACTCTTTTGAGGGAAACCTGGAAAATGCTTTCCTTAGAGCTTTCACGCACGATTTGTAAGCTCAATGCTTTTTGAATTTTTTTGTGGCTTTCATATTGAGCTGACTTTTGAATAGGTTTTTTAGTTACGCAAATCGAATGTTTTTTATCTGTTACAAAAACAGTTTATAAATATTCATTTTTTCAGACATAGATTCAGAAAAAAAGAAAGAGTCATCAAAGTATAATAGGTACCCTTCTATGTATTTGAAGTACAGATTATACTTATTATTATTATTTTATGATTTTTTATGCTACACCAAAGTTTTATTAAGTGAATTTGTCTTTGGGTTTCTATTCGTTGGGATGTACTGAACCGATTTAAAAATAGGTAAGCTTCAGACGTATAATATGAGAGACGAGACTATCTTCTAGCATGAGTAGTGGTACTTTCCCTTTTCTAGTATACTAGCGGTCCCAGCAATCTTCGGTTCACCCCGGCCCGGTCCCTCCTCGACTCCGTTTTATGTATACTATCCTTTTCGGGGCTAAGACAAATCCAAGAAAGTAAAAATCATGAAAATAGGTCTATTTTGTCGAGTTATATAAGTGGTATCATTAATACAACTACCTTTGTTTTGACGACCCGTCGTCACGCTCCAGGTATCTTGCGAAACACATTCGGCAGTTAAAGCCTCGTCGATGCAACCTTTTTGCCACTGCTGTTGCAAGACGACCCGTCTGGTGTAGTGGTCAAGAAATCGCCTACTACGCAGCGGATTGCGGGTTCGATCCCCGCACAATACAAACATTTGTGTACATGAACATGTCTGTTTGTATTGATCTGGGTGTTTTCTATGTATATCATGTATGTATTTACAAACCAAAAGTATTTAAGTATTATATCCGTTGTCTGGCACCCATAACACAAGCTTTGAGTAGCTTACTTTGGGACTAGATGGCGATGAGTGGAAATGTCCAAAGGATATTTATTTAAAGGATATTTAAGGATATTTTATGTATACATGATGACCCCCGACTAAAGGCTGATGGTGTGTGTTATACTTATTCTAAAAAAACAGTTTATGCAATAATATGTAAGTTTTATAAAAGAAAACCTCTTCACAACATGTCTTATAAAAACAAAACGGATGAGGTCACTCGCACTCTTGCGCGTAGCACACGCGTAGCTACGAAATACTACGCCGTAGCTAGAAAGCTACGAAGAGCTGACCGGGCGTTGGTAGTTTTTGAACTCGTTCGCTAGTATTGCAACGATAAATTGATTCTGTGGGTTATATTTTAATGCCATTTTCCTTGAGTCCGGGGTCGCTGACCAAAACAATACCCTGTATAGAATATACAACAAAGTAGTACCTGGGACAGTTGGCATACAGTGTAATTATAAGGTTTTCAAAACAGATAATGTGAAAGCAAAGGTTTTAAATGAACAATTCCCGCTACAGGACAGACTGTTCTGTACAGTGCCCCACGAACGAACGCTTAGCAAATAATTGTATGCACATAATTATTTGTGTAGCGGCTTTGCGCGAGAGGCAGGCACTCTTTGGGGCCGAAGATGTTTGGGGACTAGATAAGGTTTGTAGGATGAGAGGATTCTGTACATACAATTAAATAATACAACGTGTTTTTAGTCTTTTCCGGACAATTTAACCAAGGATTCTACTTAGTATATATTTTTCCGAAACAATTTATCTATACTAATATTATAAAACTGAGGAATATTTTTGGTTGTTAGTTTGAACGCGCTAATCTCAGGAAGTACTGATCCGATTTGATAACTTATTTTGTGTTGAATAGCTTATTTATCAAAAAAAGTTTTAAGCTAGAAGACTGAATGATACTACTTATTAGAGCAGAGCAACAATGAAAAATTATTCAAAAACGTAGGAAAAATATTCCTTTGGAGAGCTTCAGTTGTGTACGCAGCGTAAACAGTTTAAAATACTTAAAAATATGTGTGACGAGATTATGTGAGAGATTTAAAAAGGGCGAGCTAAATTTAACGGGGTGATTGACAATCGAGTTTAAAATTAAGTAAAAATATGTATTTAAAAAAATTTTTGCGATTGCGAGTAAGTCTATTATTAATTTCAGGATTGTTCTGATTCATTTGTTTGACTATGTAACTACACACGCCGTAGTCGCTTTTCTAGTTTAAATTGTAATAGCAACGTTATGTTCCTACTAGCGGTCCCCCGCGACTTCGTCCGCTCGTTTTGAGTTTGCTCCCTCCCCTCCCGTCGCAGCGTCATGTTTTATATCCTAAAGCCTTTCTCGATAAATAAGCTATCCAACACAGAAACATTTTTTCAAATTGGTCCAGCAGTTCCTGAGATAATCGCGTTCAAACAAACAAACTCTTCAGATTTATAATATATTAGCGCAAGCGCACGTTGTACTTAAGCTGCAAACATTATTTTGGTGCGGAGTTATGTTAAAACTGTGATAGTTCCTAAGATATTCATTGAAATCAAATGATATAAAGGGCAACTTGGTTCTAAATGAAATGCTCGTGATGATGAATGTATTTATTTTGATAAGAATAAATACCTGTGTGTATATACACCTCTAAAAATAATGCATTATTTTTTTACAAATTTATGAACATAAAAAAGGTTGTAGTAAGTCAACCATTAAAGATAGACATATGCTGTCGCGGACTTTATCATAGAACTCTTAATGTTGAACAATCCTGTCATACATGATTTTTGTGTAAATTAAGCGGTTTCCGCAGCGTATGCAGCGGAAGCTCTCAAAAGGAATATCTTTCTCCCGTTTTCGCAACATTTTTCATTTCTGCTGTGGTCTTATGAGTCGTATCTTTATGTTATATAGCCTAAAGCCTTCCTCGATAAATGGACTATCCAACGTTTTTTCAAATGGGGCCAGTAGTTTTTGAGATTAGCGCGTTCAAACAAACAAACAAACTCTTCAGCTTAATAATATTAGTATAGATAGTATAGATAAAGATGACATAGCAGTATGTATGTTTACTATCATTATATAGTTGCCACATTGTACCTTAGGTTTTTTAGTTAATATTGTCAGTTGTCACGCTCTTTCTTTTGTCCCTTTATTACTTACTTCGCGCAGACTGTATTTTCTCTGTTAAGACCTATGGTTGACTGGGGTAAAGAATGCTTTAAGCATCAAGTCATATTAACTGTTTGTTTGTACATTAAGTTTTTAAATAAATAAATGATGAATTGCTTTGTTTTAATGCGATGAACCGTGCGAGCTGTAGTCCTACGTACGATAGAACGAGGCACGCTACAAGAAGTGTAGATTTGATGAGGTTTTGCTTTAAATATTCCTTAACTATTTACTGCGGACGAACGACATTATTATTATTGGTTTATAAAAATTAAAATAGTTTGCAAGAGAACAAATATATTTGATTTATTCTAGACTCGACTCTTAACCGTACCTTGAATTTGGATGGTACTTATTTACACACTGTATAAAAACAGACATACGCACGTCGAGATTATTACTGTGGTATCTTTACACTTGTAAAAAAGGCTAGTTTCGCACAAAAGTCGGTAGCTTGTTGTGCTGGTGACTGTGTACCTTCCAGGAGACATAGCATCGTTGTGGTGATAGTGAATACCTCAGGTGTTTCATTATTTGCTTTTAATGGCATCGGCATGGGTTACGCGTCCATACAAATGACGAGTTGAACGCGGTAGAAACGTGCCGATGAGGGATTTGATTCTTTTAATACGAATCGCTGATACGCGCTACGTTGTTTTTCGTTAAATAGCTTACTTTTGCTAACTAATAACAAACCTTCCGTTTGTAGTAAACCATACCCAGGGTTTGTGTACACAACTAATTTAAAAAATAAAACCGCCTTTAAAAACTGATCTAACAGAAGACGACTGCGTTTTTTAAGCTTTTTAGTCAGTTTTTGAAGGCTAAACGCCTTTTAAGTTTCTTTTTATATCATGATTTTTAATTAATACTCACATCTAAAAAACTTCTGGACCGGTTTTGATACAACTTAGACAATAACCTGAGTTGAAATACACCTAAATGAACTAAAAAAGAATGATCTCGCTATGACTTCTGGTTTTCGAAAAATCCGTGGACAAACATACAAACATACATGCATACACTTACTAAATTTTGCACACGTGTTTGGAAGCCTTTATAGATCTACAAATTCAAATATTAATAAATTCTAACGATATCACATACAAACACATTGAATTAATTACCTCCTTTGAATTGAATTAATTAATAAACAATTTCCGTGTTTGATATAAACAATCCAAAACTATACCTACCCTTATCACTGAAGTGATATCTCAGAAGCAATATCAAACAACATTACTATAAAAAATATAGAAACTTGCGCATAATTCCGTTTCAATAACAACAAAAATACAAAAATGATAACAATTCAATTCGTCTAAATCGATCCGAGAAATGGGCCTATTTCCCTAGACACATATAAATTTGGGGAATATAGTAGTTGTGACGGAATAGTACCGAATATCATGACAGCGGATGATAATATGGTATTATGCAAATTGTTTACGCTACGACACACAGAACAGTCAGTCAATATTTATATTTAAAAACGACAATATAAATATGGCGGATAATACAAACGTTCAGACAAAGTGTTAAACTTGTTATCAATATTATTAAAATAACCGGACAAGTTCGAATCGGACTCGCACACCTTAGGGTTAGTTCAAATTTAAAATACCCATCCATAGACACACATAGGTTTGACAAAAAACAATTTTTGAGGCTTTAGTTACAACCCTAAAAATGAATAAATTGTCCATACTTCTATAATAAAGTATTTATTTGAGACTTGGGAACTATGAGAGTTGGGTTAGTTACAATGCTTATTTGAACATCGTTGCTAGTAATTAATTACCCATTTGATAAGACAGAATGTTTACATCAGAATTATCAAAAGTTGACATTGTTTACCTTTTACAGCATATAGTGAGACACGTAAATAAATATTTAAAAAATTGCTCAATGCATTGGGCGCACCGGTGGTCACCGGTGACCCCCAAACCAAATGTTTCTATTGTGTCTAGTTTTATGGCAGGCAAAGCCTCTAAAATATCTCCCAACTGACGGCACTAAAGCTACAATACTTAAGTGTACGCATTTCCACTAGATCCAACAAAATCATATTTGGTATGTACTTAACCAGACATAAAATTCATAGTTATGAACTTTTTTTAGGCCACCTAAAACTTTTTTTTAAATTGGCCAAAATTAATAACACAGTAAATAGTAGTGAAAAAACCTTTTTTATGTTTTTCATGTAATTTTGTTACGACCGTTCTATTTAATCTGTAACTCGACGGAGACGGTGGTTGAGCTTAGTTCGCAATTCCGGCTACGCTCGAGTTGTGACGACGTCAAAATATAATCTTTTAAGAGATACAATAACGGTTTCAACACAGAAAAATAGGAACAAATTAGGACTCCTAAAGCGTTGGTGTACTAACAAAAATAATCATTATAACAAATTTTAAGTCGCCATTTGTACCTACTTCAGTACCTACTAACGCGGCAGCGATATCGATAAAATTGTAGAATAGAATCAAAATCCTTAATTTATAGCTCGAATGCGTTTAATTATCTCAATGGGGTATGTCAAGTATTGCATGTAAGTTAGCTACGTTAGAGCGATATATATATCTCTATCGATAGAGATATAGCGTATGACAATATCACATGCCGCTTTCAAATATCACATTCCGCATGCGAATGCGTTTACACTTCTACAAGTAAAACGTTATCTTTGTGCGACTCCAGAATAATACTCTATTTCACTCCAGTCATCGTCAATGCGAATCAATAAATTCAACCCTTTTTATGATTCAGTCATTCGGTTTTATTGGCCTTGTACGTGCTCCTCAACGCGCATCACTTGGACGATAAAAAATTCTGAACGCTTATAACCCATGAAAGGAAAAAAAGCGCGTTATAACGCCGTTTCAGAAGTTAAATACCGGTTATTGTTATTTTGGTTTTATAAAATAACGTTACGAGCTACTTGCGGTTTGATTTATAAAAGTTTACTGAAATTGGATAAAGTAACGAGTAATAAATTATACTTTACTGATTTTGGCACTATCAAGTATTATTTTTTTCAGTTTATACTCAGATTTTAGCCAATTAACACTTACGAGGGTCAAACTGAAAGTTCTTAGAACTGGCCACTTATAAACAATATAATAAAAAAAATATTCTAAAATTTGAAAATAGAACTCTTTGCCAATATTACTGAGTATATATTTCATTCATTTGTCATTTGTTTTACGATTTGGCGGCAAATTGAAAATTGTCTGTGTCACGTCAACATGAATTTAACACGAGAAAATTTTCGTGCAATGATTTTTTATGACTTTAGATGTCATTTAAGTCAACAAGAAAGTTATGATAGACTACGATTGGCTTTTCACGATGAAGCCCCATCTCGTGCGACTGTTTACAACTGGTTTAATGAGTTTAAACGTGGTCGCACTAATCTCACTGATGATGTACGTGAGGGACGGCCTTCTACGGCGACGACTGAAAATAACATCTGTGTTGTGCGGCGTATGATAGAGACTGACAAAAGAGTGACCTATCAGCAGATTCGGACAAGCTTAGGCATCGGTATGAGTCAAGTGCACAAAATCCTCCACGAACATTTAGCGGTCAGGAAGCTTTGCGCCCGGTGGATACCTCATAATTTGACTAAGGCTCAAAAACTCCATCGTGTGGATTGGTGCCGTAAAATGATTGAAAGATTTAACGGAGGTGACTCAAATGCTGTGTTCGACATATTAACAGGTGACAAAAGCTGGATTTACTGTTATGATCCTGAAACCAAAAGACAATCTGCTCAGTGGGTGTTTCCTTTCGAGGAGTTGCCAACTAAAGTGAAGAGAGATCGATGTGCGGGAAAAAAATGGTGGCCTCGTTCTTTGGAAGGATAAGTCATTTCGCAACAATTGTGTTAGAGGATCAAAAAACAGTTTCTGCAGAATGGTACACTACCAATTGTCTGCCACTTGTCTTGGAAAAAGTTCGAGAGAAACGACCTCGCAGTAGGATCCTCCTTCACCACGACAACGCCTCGTCGCACACCGCCAAGCGAACGATCGACTATTTGGCGACATCAAACGTTGAATTACTGGGTCACCCGCCGTATAGCCCCGACCTCGCGCCTTGTGATTTTTATTTATTTCCAAAAATTAAAGAAAAACTTAAAGGAAAGCGGTTTATGAATGCTGAAGAAGCGGTGGCTGCGTATCGCGATGCCATTGAAGAGACCCCTAAGGACGAGTGGGCAAAGTGCTTTTCCCAGTGGTTCCATCGCATGCAGCGGTGTATTGACGTCAATGGACAATATTTTGAAAAGATATAATAAAACTAATAACTGGCTAATGTAATCAGTTTTTGATTTTCTAAGAACTTTCAGTTTGACCCTCTTATCACGCCCATTTAAATTATCTGAGCAGAGTTAAATGCAAAATGCAAATGGAATTTTGCAAGCAACTTTGCAGAGTTTACATTCAAATAGTGATTTTACTGAATCAACCTAGCGCAAAAATAACCTGAATAAGATTCGAGAGCCTACATTCTTTTGCCAGCAGTAGCAGTGCGTAAAAGAAGACGATTAAGGGCGCGTTTTAATTGTCTTCCTCCCGCAAAAAGTCTGACTGAGAAAAGTGACGCGTTGTAAAAAAGTTCCATTAAAGCCGGGTTACAAATGAGCGCTGAATACAGGCGTTATCCTGCACCTGTACCACGTAACACCAAAGCTACAGAATGTAGCGATATCATCGTCGGCTGCAGGATACTCGATCTTATTGCTAAGAAGCTTTGCAAATTTGACAGCGATAATCTCGCTACCGATAGCTATCACAGTAACGTAATACCTCGGGTTATCTTCCTGGGAACCGGGGTCTGGTTCGCTCATTTTGTAACGTTTACACCATTTTTCGGCGGAATACAACGTTCATTTAGCGCCTAGAAAGCAAAGTTGCTAAAACTCAAAAAAAGTTTCATCAACAAAACTAACTGATGGCTCGTGATTAAACCATAAACTTATGTTGCAGTTGCGTATTAAAAACTTATTTTATCGCCACATGACTTGATCTCATATATTAAGTAGGTACGTATCTAATAAAAGGAAAAACAGATTAACCCTTCAAGCTTTGCATTAAACTATTAGTCATTCCATCATTTTAAAGAAAATAAATTTAGATAAACAGGAGAAGAATGGATTGTCCGCAAACAATTTTATATGGCCGTTGCTTTTCCCATGATACCCAAAGTTCAGCTCATCATAAAACCGATAATACATGTATGGAACTCCACATTGAGTTGTGTCACCAAATGATTGATATTGAAGGATAAATCATTACGTATTCAGACATCAAATTGATGAATGAAGTCTTAATGATGATAAATAAAAACGATTGATGAACAGTTACGATTGTCGACAGAAAAACATTGAAATATCAAACGACAGTTTATTTGTTTCGAAAAAAGGAAAAGATTTACTGGTAATTTTGCATATACGATTGTAGTCTCTGAACTAAGAAATGACTTTATTTTTGACGAACAAATTCTTGTTGGAACCGATGCCATCGATAATTATATCCCGAGTGTTCTTAGCTATGTTTCATGAAAATCGGATCAACCGTTTAAAGATCATCGGCTCCTTACTAGTTTTTAGTTGTCCGATCGATTCGAAATTTGGTGCCGATGACATTGACAGAATATGGAAAGGTATCCATGACCCGATCGGCAGTTTGAAGATCATCAGCTATTCAATAAATTGATGAGTGGATCCGACTAGATTGCACAAATTTAAGATTTGTGCGTTTTGAAATTTGGTACTGTGCCACTTTAATAAGATTGAAATAACGGTTACCATGACTCTATACAGGGTGTTGTTCTGGTCAGCAACGAGTGAATCGAGGTGGTTGTACAAACGATACTTACGTCAAAAAATATTTATATATATTTTTTCCTTAATGACAAAAAATCCACAAAATTATTTTTTTGATGCGATACAGTGAGCGAGTCAAAACTACCGACACCAGGTAGCCTCTTCGTAGCTTACTAGCTACGGCGTAGTATTGCGTAGATACGCTTTAGCTACGCGCTTGCTACACGCGAGGGTGCAAGTTTCCCATTCGTTTTGTAATTATTTAGAATGTTGTGAAGAGGTTTTCTTTTATGAAAGTAACATTTAATTTAAAGAAAGATGAGTTTGATGTCACTGACCAAAACAACATTTATAACGGGTCGAAGAATTTTTTAAATTTGTAATTTTGTATTATTAACAAAATGATGATTAACAAAAACACAAAACTTAAAACTTCGAATTCATTATTGAACAATGAGAAATTACAGATTTAATATGAAAAGTAAATAAAAAATGTTTACAGACATTTTTGGACTAGCAAAAAAGAAACCAATTTCATAACGTCTATATAAGATTTGAGGGTTTCCCTCGACTACATCCAAATAAAATTATCAGCTCCTAGCTGGTAACGATGGATGGCTCCATTGTTGCCAAAGTTAGGAGCTGATTTCGGAGATATAAGGTCAAATCGTTTTAACTGATGATATTTTAACTGTGTCTTGGCATATATCGTAGAAACAGGACACTTTCATTATTTTATGGAAAATTGAGATGCCTTTTTTTTTCTCTAACAAAGAAAACTTTTTTTTTAAACAGCACTTTGTCAATTTTATAAATTATTCACGTC
Source organism: Pyrausta purpuralis (assembly GCA_963924145.1). NCBI lineage: Eukaryota > Metazoa > Arthropoda > Insecta > Lepidoptera > Crambidae > Pyrausta > Pyrausta purpuralis. Next base: position 15,904,056 of record OZ001646.1, on the reverse strand, counting down.
ATCGGCTTTGCCGCTCCCGTTTCAATGCCCAACCCCTCTTTATCTTATGTTGAATCAGCCCTTTAAATATTATAACTTAAAATGATGTGACCTTATATGTATATAGAAAAAAAAATCGGTCCAGAAATTACCGATATATGAGGTAACAATTCCTTCTCGAAGTCTGTTGAAAATACTATGCCTAGTATTTTTCATCAGAATCAACACGAACAAATGCATACGTAAAATAACTATTAAAGTGAAGCCTTTTTTAATTGGGGAGGTAGCAGGTAGTGGAACAGAAAGCATCATGTCAAGGTAAACACTGCGGTTTCTTATTCAGTTGTAATAAGGGCTAGTTTCCAACAAAAGTGGGTAACCTGATGTGCTGGCCACTGTACATGAGGGAGAAGTCTATGTTTGATGCACGGAAATTTTTGATAATAATTCCTGTACTCGATGCCAACAATACATATAAATCCATCATACTTTACGATAAGTGCTGGTATTTTTATGTATGTTTTATACAAACAGCTTTTATGACGTCATGACAACTGAATCGAATCAGATTGGATATAAACTATCATCACGCACACATTAGTAAGATTGACAACGGCTATAAATATGAACATCAATCAAAACGGTGAAATTATCATTTATATAAAAAGCTCCACAAAAGTTTATGGGATCCTTATGAAGTTATAAGCCCTAAGAATCTAACTTAATAAAAATACAATTTATTGCAGAGAGTTATAGTTTTTGTAATTTATATTGACCTTAAAAAGTCACAATGTAACGCTTCTGTTACACAGGGTGGCACAGAAGCTACATCGCGCATAGCTACATGACGTAGCCTATGCGTTAAAAAAAGCAATTGCAACATTCAACAGGCTTGCCTATGTGCCGGCGGCCGAGTGTTAAAGCATGTCGTAAGAAAAAGAGTTCGATTCCTTGTGTGACACAGTTGCTTTTAATAAGTGCAATTTAAAAAAAAGCTTCATTACTGTAAATTGCAATTGTATAGGCATACGCCCGGATAGCGTAAGACATGGGGTTCGATTCCTCGTCTGGCACAGCCAAATTTGCTTTTTACAAGTGCAATTTATATTATTAAGTTTGTAAAGTGACAAAACACTATGAAAACAAAAATGTAATTATAGCTTTATTATTCTAATGAATTATACCTTCCATAATAACAAGTACTAAATGTTTAGGTATCTGCATTGTAAAAAAAGACAAATAATTAATAGGTACTGCACTGACTATACGGAAATAAATTTTGGGCGCTGTTATTCTTATTAATTTCCATTTTCTTTCGTAGAGTCAGTACAATATTCATATCCAAAAAATGATCTAAAGTAGATTACTGTTCAACACAACCCGTATAGCCTCAAAATAACTCCAGGGCGAACAAAATCTATGAATAATCGTGCCGTTATTACTGAAGCAATGTAAATCGAGCGGGTCTGACACAGTCAAGGAGGGATGTAGGAGGTTTTGTTTCGACCAACAATATCCATATATGGTTCAGGTTTAAATCAGTACAGTACTTACTAATATAGGTAATCTCCTATTTGCTATGTGCGTGGTCGGGAAAATCAAAACGATGACTCGCAGTGACCAAAAAACATCGTCTTCTCCCATTTCTCTATATTTTTTTAGTACTTAATGTACGTATTATTATATTTGACCATTAAGTATGTAGTATCGTCAGGATTTCTAACAGAACCATCAGACATCATGTGGGCAGAATCATCACACATAAACAACCGTTATTGATTTCAATTAAAATAGGCACTAAGTACACTAGATGTGACGCAGGGCAGTTTCGTGACGTAGATCTTCACTGCGCGACGACTCGATCAAAAGTGGTCTCTGATCCGATGAGGCGTCCCTGACCATCACGACTGTGCTAAGTGTGCTAAACCTTGCTAGACAGGAACTACCGCTAGAGGGCGCGCTTGCGTTCCGTTTAGTGTTAGAACGAAAAAAAATTCGATTCCCGTTTCGATATCCGGTAATTTTGGAAAAAATGCGTAAACAAGTTTAAGGTTAAATAAACGTAGGTTCGGCTTGTCTAAGTTTAGGAAATATTTCTCACCACCAACTCTTGAATTTATACTGTGGCACAATATTACTGGAAGCCACATGACCTCAAGTTAATCATAATTAGGGGGTCGTGAAAACATAATCAAATAGCTATACACTGACATTATAGTCTAGGAGCCGGTGAAAATCAATATTCACCAATCTGATAACTATCTATCTGCTAATCTAAGTATGGATTGATTATGTAGACAATTTACTTTTTCAGCCAATAATAAAGCTGGCTGGTTCCTAGTTCAAAGGATCAGCATAGCTATCCAACGCGGCAACGCAGCCAGCATCATAGCCTCCTTGCCGCAAGGAAATGGTTTCGTTTTTGAATAGGTAGATATTAAGTTATTTTTTTATGTTGCATGTCTTAGTTTATTTTTTTCTTGTTTGTTATTAATAACGTTTTAATTTATTTACTTTTTTAAATAATTCATTTTATGTTTTGGAAACTATCAATCGAGATAAAACTCATTTGGTTATGACAAGAGTGAAGGTGATGGAAAAAAAAAACAGTTCTGCGGGCCTAAGATGCGCGCCTATTTGTCATGTATCGATAAATTTCAAACGTCTTTTTTATCATTTTAATCCCTCAAGCGTATGTGAACGAGACACAATGCAAATTCTATTGTTATGCGGTTGCCTGCAACCGCTCGGGTGTTGAAGCATTAAAAAAGGTTTTTAGTTATTTTGTTGTATTTATTTGTTTTAAAAAGCAAAAAGAATTGATATACAAGTGAAAAATATGTGTCAAAACATGTTGTTTAGGAAATAAAATTATTTTATCGACGCGATAAGCGGTATTGGGGCGTGCATGTTAGGCTTACTGAACACTTTTTGATAGGGAAATTATCATAGGCATATTTATTTTTACATTATATTTGATAAAAAATATGTAACATCAAGTTACCAGATCAGATGTGAAGGTCGATCTTCCACGTCTCCTCTACTATTACATGCTTTTAAGTTTTTTCATGAAATAAATTTACTTAATAATTCAGGTGCATTAAGGCTAGTTAGAAATCTAGATATTACTTTGTTATAAGTAATAAAATAATTTCAAGATGTTGCAGGCTATATTTTAGTGGATTTTAGTGCGTAGATATCTATATTTATTTTTTAATTCTGATCTGATAATTTGACCACATTTTTCTTCATCGCTTTTATTATAATACCTACGGTAAAATATTTATATTACCAAGCTTGAGTATCTGGGAACTAAGTTCGCAACGATAACATTTCGATATTCGGAACTAAAAAGAACACAGAATAGCGGGAATAGTTAATCATCCACGAACAGATCGCTGAAAAGGCAAAAGACTGTTTGTAAAATAAACACGTTTTTTCCCCGCGTATTTAACCACGGCAAGAAAATAACGGAACTGTGTAAAGCCACAATCTAACGCAATACGTAAGCAGTAGGTTCTTTGCGAGCTAACCAAAATAAAACTTCATAGAGGCGTCGGTGACGACGGAGAATTATTATGATTGTACAAATAGATGTTATTCGTTCATGTTTGTGGCATATTAATATTAAATTAATTATCCACCTTAAAGAAAGGAAGGAATTTCGTCTGATATTGATAAAATCGTGGTGTAGTGGCTAAGCACGCTGGATATCAGGGCTTAGTCGCTCCGAGGTCCCGGGTTCGATTCCCGGTTGAGTCGATGTTGAAATCATAATTTTCTATATTGTCTCGGGTCTGGGTGTTGTGGTACCACCGTTGTGTCTAATTTCCATAAAACAAGTGCATTGGCAACTTACTTTGGGATCAGAGCAATGTATGTGATGGTGTCCAAAATTTATCTTTTATTATTAAGATACTTACAACATTATATATAATCAAAGGATTTTTAATAGCCTACGCAATCATTAACTACTTTAGTCTTATAATTAAATATACCTATCGTTGTTATTATAGATAACTCATTAGCAACTGAGTCTTGAGGCTCTTATTGCAATTGAGATACGAATATAAACGCGCCGCCCAAAAGGTGAAGCACATCTATCCACCCGTACCTTTATTGGTAAGTGTAACTTTGACAGACATGATCACACTTAAAGGACAAGACTCGCGTTTGAGTTGATTCTCGCCACCTATATCTGAGTCTACTGTCTAAAAATCATTTGTGAACGTAACGCGATTGTGTTCCGAGATAATGTTCCGTTATTTACCGCGTTGATAACGGCGCGATGATTTAAGGAACAGAGATAACGACAACGATTTACAGCCGTAAATAAGCTGTTCACAATAATTTTCTTATTCCACAAATGTTAGCGCTAATTATATCGGAATTCGTTGTTTCGGAAACGGAAGAGCGGAATGTTGCTCAGCTTAACGGCTTTTTGGCTTATTTAGATCTGAGAATCAAACGTCCGTTTGCTTTTAGCCGTTATCTGGTTTTCTAATGCAATATTAATAATCTTGTAGGTATGCTCTTCATAAAAAATACAATATCTATGTTGGCTATTGAAACGGTCCTACACGTATTTATGAGAGAGAAGTGCCTGTTATCTCAGAAAAAAAAATCAACTTACCTACTCGGTACACATGGGGTGTTAGTTATTATTAATTTTGATTAATTTCGAACGAGTGTATTAAGCTTTTTTTCTAACTTATTTGCAAAAAGCAATAAAGTTAAAAAATACCATAAAATTTAGATATATATTATATATATTTAGATACCGAGAAGATGGACAAACAATCTTGTAAAGATCGCAGGATCACACTAGATGCAGATTTCAGACCGCTCACAACCGGTTACTGGAAAACCGTATGGAAGGCCTATGTTTAGCAGTGGACGTCATTGGGCCGATAATGACGATGAATGTTTGATGCAATTTCAATTTCACATAATGCATGCTAACAAAAGCTAAAAGCTCCTACTATATTTACACGTCATTTGACATACCCATTTATATTCATCTACGCGACAAAGTCTCCGCGTAAGCTAAATTTCATGGGGTTCGGATGAGTAGTTAAGCTTGCAAAGCCTTCCAACACGGTCTTAGGCGTTCAAAGCTCAATTTTGTCTTTGACTTTGATATTTCGTCTATGCTCAAAATATGAATTATTCTGCGTGACTTGACATATTCGTGTCACGATCCACTTTAGATGTACCCCTTAAATCAGTAAATCGGTAATATCATAAGACTATTCATGCTCTTGTTTAAAGCAGGATTGAACTCGAGGAGGTTTTCCATTTGAATAAAAAGAAAGTCGGACAATGCTGAGAATACTGTACCTAATTTTTGCAGGCTTTCAATAATATGTATTCTTATCTTCTTATTAAATTTTCCAAAACGGTTTAAGTGTGGTGAGTATTTACATATTTGTACAGATAAGCATTGACCAACGAATAATTGAAATCTGTAACGTCATTAAGCATGCAATGTTAGAGATCACGCTAATCAGAACTTGAGGTTCTGTAGCCGAATGGAAACAACGGAACCCATATACCTATATTCGTCAAGTCTGTTTGTCTGTCTATCCGCCCGTTTGTCACAGACACGTTGAAACCTTTTGCATCACACACTTGAAACTTGGTAGAAAGATGTATGCTGCAATTTTAGGATTCTCTTACAAAAAACCGGTCAAATACAAGTCGGACTCGCGCACTGAGGGTACCGTTCCAACTTTAACTGAATCAGGTGGCTACTTACCCACTATTTTATTGACTGCAAAAATAACTTTGTTTTTCATGGTGTATTTATAAAGGCCAAAGTTATATTGCGGTTGATGAAAATGTGCTATATCACAAAAACTACCAGTTTGATCTCGTTCAATCTAACTTCCGTTTAGAGATGCGCCGAGTAGCACTTTTGCCGAGTAACGAGTAGCTATTATATATTTTTTCTAACCGAGTACTCGGCCGAATAACTCGGTTTTAAATCAAATTCCTGTTTTGGGTGTGTTAACAAGTACTAACAGGTTCGCGCAGAATTAGCTTTCATCTAGTCACTACAGCGAGATGATATTAAAAGCCCCATTACCCATTATAGATTAAGCTGACAAAAGACAAGAGTCCTTTCGAGTGGTAGGTAGGGCACCAAACAAGGTATCTAGAACTTACACGTTAAGCACGAGTGCTACTACGAGTATGTGCACCTGCTAGCACCACGCATATTACTTTCGGAGGCTGGTAACATCTACGAAATAAAATAATGTATAAACTGTTACCAGAAAGTGCAGAGAGCTTTGTGTTACTGCATCATAATTTTACTTTGTAAAATTTGACATATTGTTTTTTTTTTGTGAACTAGTTCGCCTCATTTCGTTTAGTATCATAATTAAGATTGTGAAAAATCTCCCCTGTTGTGTATATGATATTTACCGCAATATATTGCTTTACTTAAGCCGAGTATACTCGTCATTAAAATCGAGTTACTCGACCGAGTACGAGTATCAAATAACCCGCCAAACACGCCGAGTATCGAGTATTAACCGAGTACTCGGCCCATCTTTACTTTCGTTGAAATTATTTCTTATGATCTACATTATATACTTAATTCAAAATGTTCACTTCACAGGGGGACACCTATTTTACATCTTTGGAAGCATCTATCATCCTAATGTTGGCCCCCCTGCCCCCCCTCTAACTTTTACATTAAGAACATGAAAATTTTCAATACCTGAAAATATTACTTTGTCCTTCGTACAAACGCTATAGAAAACGAATTTATTATTGCAGTCAAATAAGTGCTTTTCGGCTAGATGGGAATGCAGGATCCCCTAATTTAGCTTAAAGTTAGGAGGGAACCCTCAGTGCACGTGTCCGACTCGCAACTAGTATGTACTATAGCTATTCGATTGTAAATAGTTTTGTGGGGCTAGTGTTATTTATTGTAAAACATTGTTTGATTAATAAATTTATAACAGTAATAATAATTGTACATTCGCCAGCACATCAGGACTCCCACTTTTGCTGCAAAATAGCCCTAATTACAACGACATAAGACACCGCAGTGTTTACCTTGTCACACTGTTGTCCGTATGACAACAAAGTAGTGCAATAGTTTAAGAATGAGTAATGTATGTTGCTAAATACCAAAATGTTTCACAGTGATATGTCATTAATAAAGGTTGCTATACTAAAGACTCGATTAGGCAACGTGATGTCTGGGACATTTTACCTTGTTTCGTGCTTACTGCTGCTAATATTTTAATATTTAAAACTGCTCGTGCGCGTTTATTGGTCACAGTCCAAACAAAACACACGAGCAATCAACTTGGTCCGTGTACAAATTTTCCGCCAAAACTGTTTTTTACTAATATTCGGAAAAGTAGACAACACTAGCATATGGACAGTACTTTAGGTTACCCGCGTCATTGAGACTTGGCCTGCGGGGCACAGAGGCGCGGGGGAGGCGAAAGCGCGGTTCGTGAGTTGCGCGGGCGGGTGTATCCGCGCCGCCCGCACCCTTCTCGTAATATTGCAGGCGTGGACTCAATTTCGCGGTCTACATAAAAGCCGTCATATAGATGGTGTTTGACATAAGAACGAGGTTGACTGATGGTATTGTATTACGCATATTTTACTGAATGGTATATTGTGTAATTAATATTTAAACTGCCGTCAAAAAAGTGACTAAAAAGCATAAAATGACAAATTGGTCTTCCATTTAGGAAAAAAATATATTTTTTTTGTCGGTGCATGGTGTGTGTAGACTGTTAGTTTAGGTAAATTTGAAATTTAGGCAGTTTTTTGAAGACGGTTTAATTTTTGAAATTCATAATTTTAAGTTATTATGGATCATACCTCAAAAAATACAGGACCAATTTAGATAAAACTTACACTACACCCTAGATTGAACTACATCTGATTAAACTTAAAAGAATCATCTTACTATGACTTCTCGATTTTAGAGAAATCCTAAGAGAAACATACAATATACATAACGATGGTGGAAGTATCAATTAATGTAAGGGACATGTTGCGCAAAACGAGTTATATATACCACCGTATTAAGAATTTTAGGCTCTATCGATTGGTATACTTGAAATTTTTAAATCTTTGAAAAAGTGTCCCTTACCTTACATATTTTTAGTTATCTAATACGACTTTTGGCGAAAGAAATAATTTAAAGGACGTCAATTTATTTTCCTTTTTACAAAATAAAGTAAGTCTTTTTAATAATACAATTTGGCCCTTGCCTTAAACTGTTGGAGTACAAGTAAAGGCAAACAGAAAAAGATGTTAGACAATACAAACCGAAATCCAAAAGAAAATACAAGCTGTACCTAATATGATTCAGAGCAATGTCGATAATTAACCATATATTTATAAAGAAAGGTTGCCCATTTCTATTCCAAAATATAAGGATCTTAAAAAGTTTTGCGATTCTGGAATAATTCCAACAAGATTTCATGCTGAATATCTAAACCTTCCTTATAAAGCACCTGTAAAGGATACCCTGAATGAAACTGATGAAGATGATATCGACGGTAGGCCTGATGAAGATTAAATATAATACATAATTTATAATTATTAGAAGTTAAGAGTTGATTGTTTGCTGGACATATATTAAAATATTAAACAAGAATGTTTTGTCTAAATAAGTCTTAAATGTATAACTTGTAAAAATCACAAATGCTAACTCCGGCAATTTTTCATATAAACTATTTTTTATTATTATTCTATAGTAATAATTCTTTAGAAAACGATTTGTTAACTCATAAAATTATGAGAAATGAATGTGGTTTAAATAAAACACAAGAATAAGGGCCACTTGCACAGTCCAGAGTAAAATTTTAGCTCAAAGATAGTCCATCCATAACGTTGGATTAAATCAATAATTTAATTTTGATATGCAAAATTTTATTGATTGAATCTGTGTTAAGGACTAACTCTGAATTAAAATTTAACTCGACTGTGTGCAAGTGGCTAATATTTAAACGTTTTGGTACTTTCTGAAACTGAAAATGATTAAATATTAACAGAAATATAAAAGATTTTGATTTTTAAAAAATAATTTGTAATATAAGTTTGTATAGAAAAATACCTAGAATGATGCTCTTAGCAGATAGCCCATTATTTGTAAGAATGTTTTAAGTTAATAAACATAATAGTAAATAAATACGAGAGTGATTAAATATAGAAGATCTTTTTTTGTTACTGTTTTGAGTTGTGTTACCAAAATTTTAATATTATCATGGTGTTGTCTACTGTAATTTTCTGGTCTTATTGTAAATATACTACTGAACTATATTGTAACTGGCTAATTGGGTTCAAAAATAATATTTAAATAAAAAAATAAGCAATATTAACAAATATTATCTATATATTTTTGTGACTTACATCATTATTCACTGTTATATTTGTTAGTTACAATTATATTAATATCGTTTATTTATTTTTTAATGTTCCTTACAACATACAGGACGTTCCATATTGTGAAATTCCAACATTGTAAGGTACAATCAAGCTCGGTTCTTTAATGTAAGGGATATGCTATCTTTTAAACTACCGAGTTTTCTCAGATTTTGCGTTTATATTATGAAAGAAGAAAAAATCTAACATACTTTGCCATAGAAACCATTTAAATCCTAACTTCCCACGAAAATATATTGAGGTATAAAGAAAAAAAAATCTTGTTTTGGCCATCGTGAAAAGTCGTATTTTGTCCCTTACATTAATTGATACTTCCACCATATTACACTTAGGAAATTTTTACCTTTATATCAACAAAGTATCTATTTGCTTGCACAAACACACATAAAAAATATGTGTGTGTGATCACTCGCATAAGCTAATTTAATTATTTAAATGTAACTGTATCAAGATAACATAATAGTTTGTGTTTTCTTAAAATATAAAAACCCCATTAATATAATACAAAAATACTCATTTCATTGCATACTGATATCATTAACCGTAACAAAAGGGATTTCGATTATTCAAAGTAATCGCATACCTACTTTTTTGGTGTGTTTATTTGACTTAGACAGACACGTTTTTAAAATTGAATAATAATCTATATACGAGCAAGACTGACTTATAATTCATTAAAATATACTAAGTTACAAATGTAGGTTTAAGATTATTTTATTTTCTGAGTGGTGCAATACATAATTTCACTTACGAAATTATCTATTGCACCGCTCAAAAAATTCTCTCAAGAAGATCACCACAGGCAACGTTGGTTATGCGGCTTACTCGATTTTCTTTTGTTTCAACCAGCAAACATGTTGCATGGTGGATTTTTCATCAGGCATCTTTTCCAATATTGTTTTCCAATTTTCCAGAATTGTTTTTAAATCTAGAGTGCTCAGAAAAAATACCTCGCATTATAGCGTTTGGACTGCTTATTTCTCAATAACCAAAATAACGTACGCTATCGGATGAAATAGCGTAAAGTGTGTTTACTGTTATTTTCTTACTAAGTACCGATTCGTGGCCCAAAGCGAGGGTCACCTTGAACTTGACATTTATCTCGTCGCGTGCTCCACCACGAATTTCATGTAAAAAGCAACGGTCAAGTGGGTCTTATATTTAATTTATGTGCCCGTTTTAATAACTTCTTTCTTGCCATTAACCATGATTTAACGCAAGGTTGTCTGAATAGATAAAGTTAAAATGTATAAATATGACGTTAATGTGTTTCAAGTTAAGTGTTTTTCAATGGCTATCTTCTAAAAAAGAACAAAAAATTTGGAGAAAAACAATATTATCTTTACATGTTATTTGTAGTGTAGGCAAGATAACTCAAAGTTTTATTACTCATAGTTGCTTGTAATGTTTTTAATGTAAATATAGGCTAAAAACTATAGTTTAGTAGTTTATTATTCAACCTTCGTCCTTCATAGTTTACAAACATTTATTAAACGCTCTTGTAATATAGGCTTACCTCATTTTAAGTGAGTTCATATATAAATGGCCGATTCATCACAAAAAATGAAAGTTTTCTTGTAGAAAACACTTTGGTTTTTATGAGGTAGTTTTTCAGAAAATTAGAGACATTAAGGGAATGATTTTTTTCGAATTAAGGTTAAGGTAAAAGATAAAGAAGGATTGGTCAAATTGAGATAGCAAAAACCGATGACGTAGAAAACTGTTAAAGTCGTTAGGGTACTGTTAATTGTTAATTTATTCGTTAGAGAAAAATAAATATAGAATTCTCGATTATCCAAATTAAAATGACCGTGTCCTGTTTGTATGATGTATAGAGACAAGACAAAGTTAAAATATTATTACTTAAAACGATTTGACCTTATATTTAACAATGACGATAAATAATGGGTTTTTAGTGCAAATAAAAAAATGTCAGTTTATAGATGTAGTCGAGAATTCGCACTGAATGCTGGATGGAAGTCTCGTCATAGTTCCCTGTAAGTCAAAGTCAAACATTTATTTGCGAAAAACATGGTACATTATAAGATCTTATTTAATATCACAGGTTCACAAGTTTTACCAAAAGTTGATAACTAAAAACCACCAGGTTAAATTTGTGTTTATCGAGCGGAATTTTTGAATCAAGCTTAAATATTTTTTTTCCACGTCATATTAATCATATAGGCTACTTGTATTAAAAAGATACTGGATGCAGCAGAAAATCAGAAAATTTAAATAGCAAAAATTTTGCTACAGACTTCGCTCGCAGGTACAACAATCAGGTTCTATATTTTACGAAGAACTAGCGTGTGCACGAAAATAATAGTTCTGTTTTAGCGGACGAATGAGCAGTTGCTCACAAAACTGCCCATAAAAGACGGATGAATGAAAGTAACACAAGTTTTACGGAGCAATTCATTCCCAGATGTTGACTATTTCTCTTAGCTGTAGTATTATGTTTCGCGATTTTATGATACTAATTGTAGCTTTAGACGAACGATTAGGTAGACTTATTGTGAAGTTAACCCGGGGTAAAGTTAACCACCGATCTTAAACATGCGAAGTTATGATAGAAGTGGATTGCTATTTTTCCATCTAGTTTTAATTATGCAGTATTTAGCTATTACTATGATATGATGATGTTGACTGATGATATATATGATACTAAGTATTGATTAAATCATTAAATAAAGATAAGCCGATATGAGTGATTTATGGGAATTAGTCGTAGGTACTAACGATAAGCTCAAAATTGTGTTTGTTAAGGCCTATGTTATACCTGTTTAAGTTTAATTGCCTTTAGTGCGAAACCATAAATATAAATTTATTTTATATTAGTTTTGCGTGTCATTAACACATTTCTCCAGGTAGCAACCATAGCGACTGAGCTTAACATCAACGCAATTCTCCTAATTGGATTCCAATGGGCAAACCGGTACGTTTAGACAAACACACCAAACGAATCACAATTCAATCGCATGTCACTATAATTGCCCGGGTCATAAATATCAAAGCGAAGCTCGCTCTCGTCAGGAGAGGCAGACAAAAGATAGGCGTACCTGCTCATTTGTCAGGCAGCTCACTTCATTCGTGTTTTTTGGGGCTACAAATGATCGACTGTTGCTATCCGTACTGTCCTTTTTAGGGTTCCGTAGCCGAATGGCAAAAAACGGAACCCTTATAGTTTCTTCAGGTCCGTCTGTCTGTCCGTCCGTATGTCACAGCCACTTTACTCTGAAACTATGAGCATCACACTGTTCATATTTGGTAGGAAGATGTATCTTGTTAACCGCTTTACGATTCTTATACAAAATATAAAAAAATAATAATATTTAAGGGGGGGGGGGGGGGGACTCCCATACATGAAAATAAAACCGAAAATATATTTTTTAGTCAAACCTATGCATGTGGGGTGTCTATGGATAGGTCTTTTAAAATAACAACGAGGTTCCTAAAACCATTATCTCTTAAAGTCTAACGTTTGAGAGATAGATGCTTCCAAAGTGGTAAGATGGGCGTCTCCCCCGCCCACTCTAATTTCTAAACGAAGCGAATGTAAGTTTTTTAAAAATATATATATGATGTAGGTCTTAACAAATACTTTCAAAGAAAATTAGTTTGGACGGATTAGAATTAGTAGTTTTTGAGATATAACACATTTTCAACAACCGCCAATATAACTTTGTGTTTCATACAACCTCTATGAAAAACAAATTTATGTATGCTGTCAACAAAATATTATGGTATTTTGGCTAAGTGGAAGCAAGCGGATCTCTAATTCAGTTAAAGTTGGCACGGAACCCTCAGTGGGCGAGTCTGACTCGCACTTAGCCGGTTTTTTATATCGACGACTTACGTAATTGAGCCTATTTGTCTGCAGCCGACGGAACTAGATCGTCCTTTCTTGACAAAAGTTAGATGCTCATTTGTCAAACGATCTCCTCCTGCGTATTTTTGGAGCATGGAGCTTTTTCTTCCGGTAGCGTATTTTTTGATTATCTACTTCTCAATCTCTTGATGTCTAAGTTGCTAAATTATCTATGGATTCCTTAATGTTCTTAGCAACTGACAGCTATTTGTTTCGGAATTTTTCACTCATTCTTTTATTCTGTTCCTTTCCATTTATTTAGAAGAAAAAGAGATATTAACTTTGGTTTGAGTCCGTTGCTTATTAGAGTAGAACCCATTTTGTACCAATTAGCATTAAAAATGTCGTTACATCTTTCATTCGTAGGTAAATTCAGAGGCTTTGAATATATTATTCCCGCAGCTTTTCTCCTCATTCTCATATTTAAACGCGAACCGAACTGTTGTGACACAAAAACTGCCAAGCTCAGAACATGAAGTCCTTTATGGTTCCGAAACTTTGAACGGCGGAGGCCAATTAAGCCCGTCAATGTGTATGTGGGAACACTGTTTACGCGATATAATATTATGTAATTTTGAAAAGTGTCTTGTATCTTGTGAGGTAGCGAGATAGAGCATATCTCTTGTTCACATTTTGATACTAACTTCAAGATATTATTTACGAGAAACCAATGACTATCGCAGCCGTTCGATAGTAGTCTTAGGGCAGATTTTACCAACGTCAGATAATACTTATCCGATTGAATAAGTATAAGACAACCGATTTTAAAATGACATTTACATTAAGAATTGCTGGCAAATAGGTGACATTTTCAAATTAGGCGTATTTTATTTTATTCGACGAATATTTCTTGGTCCTAATGATATAGTTCAATGAAAATCTAAAATAAAATATTAGAAATATTTATAACCAAAAGTTTTAGGGTGTAGGTAGGCATAGTTGCCCACTGTTCGAATATTGGAAAAAAACTTCCGTCATAATTTTTTTTTACGAAAATTGTGGTAACACTGGAAATTAAAGTTGCTCGACTTGGTGTTTTCAGACTCTCAATTTGAGTATTTTTTTTATTTTATTATACAAAAAAGCCCCTAATTTACCGTCGTACCTACTATTGTGAAACAAGTTCAACAAGAAGTTCAATAAAATATAAAATAGTATATACATATTTTAACCGGCTGCAAAGAGGTGAGGTTATTAATTCGACTGTATGTTTGTGGCTATGTAACCTCATATTTCAGTAATATATATATATATATAAATATATATTGTGGATCGATTTGGGTTTTTTTTTACCTGCTAGGTTACTTTCTAGTTGGTTCAATTGTTGCCAAATCGGAATCTTGGTGCAATCAAATTGGTCAATTAATATTGACTTGTCTTTATGCATGACGGTCACCATTTTATGGAGCCGAGCTTATGGTGGCAGTTTTTAACGCTAAGAAGTTCACTGAATATGATGCCAGAGCTCAAATGTTAGGAATTTTGTAGCTCATTAAGGAACAGAGTCAAAAGGTCCGACCCCCTCTACTACTCCGATAAATGCACTAAAAATTCTTAAATAAACTCTTGAACGGACTCCATTTTAGGCAAATTATTTCTTTTTAGAGTCGGTACTATCACATTGGACATCTCATTTGCCAGCTCAAGCATCATCGATCAGGGCACCGACTCGACTTCACTGACCGAAGAAATGGTTTGCCCAAAATGGAGTCCCGTCAAGAGTTTAATCAGGAGTTTTAGTGCATTTTGGTTTTCAAGTCTGTTTTTTGGGTTATATCTAATTTACCTACACTGCCCGGATTAAAGCATGCAATTCTTTGTCCAAGTAGTTATGTATTTGCAATGAACCGCTTTATTTGTATTTTTGACTCGTGCACCGAGGGTTCCGTACAAAACTTATGATGAAACTAAAAAAATACGCATAATTCATAAAGATGAAATAAGAAACCAAAAATTTGCGCACGGGCGGGACTTGAACCAGCAACTGTTTCATAAACAGACGGCTAGATGGCGCTAAGCGTCACGCAATTGACGTTTTCGTAAGAAACCACAAATTTCGCAGGGTCGGACTAACAGCACGGTAGCTCAATTGGTAAGAGCGTTTGGCCCGGTTTGCCAAAAGGTTGCTGGTTCAAGTCCCGCCCGTGCGCAAATTTTTGGTTTCTTATTTCATCTTTATGAATATAAGATATGACACTGTGAGTGTTAAAAACATTCTAAAGCATTAAATAGCGAAGTGACATCAATTTCCAAGTTGAATTTATTCTGTAAAGAATAACTGCTTGGGCCATCTGTTTCATAAACAGACGGCTAGATGGCGCTAAGCGTCACGCAATTGACGTTTTCGTAAGAAACCACAAATTTTGCAGGGTCGGACTAACAGCACGGTAGCTCAATTGGTAAGAGCGTTTGGCCCGGTTTGCCAAAAGGTTGCTGGTTCAAGTCCCGCCCGTGCGCAAATTTTTGGTTTCTTATTTCATCTTTATGAATATAAGATATGACACTGTGAGTGTTAAAAACATTCTAAAGCATAAAAAAATACGTTTTCGTTGTAGTTTATCTGTGATATAAAACGTTGATACTAACCAAATAACAAGATTCTAAGTTTATATGAAGTATCCTGAAAGATTTTAATTCCAATGCGAGTAACGAAAACGTGCGGCAAACGGCTGCATCTTATTTGTTTTTTTTGCTTTGAAAAGTAGCCCTAAATTCTGAGTTCCGTTTTAACCTTTTGTGTTGCGAAATTCTAAAAAAAATATTTGTATCTAAAAAAAATATAAATAAAAGATGTAACATTATTGAAACCCGATCACGATCTAAAAATGAGGACTGAAAATAATGAGTTAACTTCAATAACACGACATACGACACGTTTTGGTGCAGTGGTTAGCGCTCCTGACGACTAAACCAGCGGTCGCGGGTTCGACCGAATCCCGCATGGGGCAAATGTTTGTGTGATGAGCACGAACATATTTGTATCTAGTCATGGACGTTATGTATTCATGGGAGACGCCTCCGCGTTACAATCATTGTCTAGTATTTGGTGACACAAAGAAGAAATTTTCTTACTTCAAACCATAATACAATGGGTGTGTCGTATGGCGCACATTTCTTTATAACATAACTAAATAGGTAGTGCTTGTGTTCCGTTTTCTCTCAGACAGGTGAAACTTTTATTAACACGGAAAATTTTAAACTTAAGTTTAATACAATACAATTGGTATTTAAATACCAATATTTTATCAAGGTTTTTATGGCAAATCTTACATGACGCATGTGAAACATCCCAAACCTTGGAGAGCTGCTAAAATGTCTGCTGGAAAATAGATGACGTTTTCAAATCGGCAATTTGTATTTCGTTTGACAAATATTTTTTGTTGATAAAATTGCATCGTTATACAGTAATTTGATTTTCTATTAGAATGTTATTACCAGTACGAAAATGAACAAACGAATTTTTGGTTATAAATATAGATTGCTCTATTTTAAAGTAAATTAGGATGGTGTAAACGAGTTTAACTGTTATTTCATCATCATCATTATCAGCCAAAAAACATCCACTACTCAACATAGGCCTCCTCCAACGTTTTCCACAGCGACCGATTGCAATTGGTCTGCATCCAGTTTGGTCTTGCGATCTTTACAAGTTCTTCTGTCCATCTTGTCGGTGGATGTTCTACGCTGTGTCTTTTGACGAAGGGTTTCCAATCTAGAACTTTTTAGTCCCAAAGGCCATCAGTTCTTCGCGCCATGTGCCCTGCCCGTTGCCACTTGAGCTTACTTGTTCTTAGGGCTATGTCCGATACCTTAGTTATTTTACGTATCTTCTCATTTCTGTTTCTATCTCGTAGAGTAACACCAAGCATAGCCCTCTCCATAGTTCGCTGTTTGATTTGATTGAGATTAAGTTTCGGATCCGTATGTCATCGCTGGTAATACGAACTGGTTGAAGACTTCTGTCTTCAAACACTGAGGTAATTAAGACGAGAAGACACTCTTGCGCAATTTCCCGAATGCCTCCAGCCGAATTGAATGTTTCGATTGACTTCTTTCTCACAGTTGGACCTACCTAATAAGATTACTTGTCCCAGTTAGATTTACTCGTCGACAACTACGAGAATTAAGTTCCCAAAAGATACTGGAGTGGGTACAACAAGGGAGCTCCACATACTTTTCGTCTTTTCTATGTTTATTTTAAGACTCACTTGTTCAAGGTCTTCGAGCATAGTGCTAAAGTCGAGTACAGCGTCATTGCCACAACGACTATTCATCGGCAAACCAGAGATTTGTGAGGTATTTGCCATTGACGTTGATGCCGAATACTTCCCATTCGAGCAGCTTGAAGGCGACTTCCAATGCTGTTGTAAACAGTTTCGAAGATATTACGTCTCCCTGTTTTACACTTTTTTCGCAGTGGAATCGGCCTCGTAATTTGTTCCTGTACTACAGATAGATAGATACACTTTAACAGCTCTCTATACCTAAGTCTATATGCCACCGCAAAAGATAGAAATCTGTAAGTTTCACATAATGATTACCTACTACTTAGATATTTTAAGAACAAAATATTTTATTTACAGGTACTAAAATTGGGAATAAGCGCAAAATATAATAATTATTCACCTTTCAAAATAAATTCCCTTAATACCTTCATAATGTTTTGTGAATTATTTCAGTAACAAAATAATTAGCTTTCAACGATATGAATCTTATCTTCATCTAACAAAGTATATTCAAAGGCTTCCGTAGATAATACTTTAACCCTTTTTATTTTATCGTAGGCTTTCAGTTCCGAAAATAATAATTTAAATGCTGAATCAAGACGGTGCCGGTGAAAATGTCAAAATATTTGGGGAAATGCAAGTTTTTTAAAACCATTACTATAACATTAAAACCGAATTGAATTTGGATACTATAGGGGTAGAATATAATGTTCAATACTTGTATCTGATTAAAAAATATTTATAAGAGAGTTTTTTTTTTTACAAAAGCATAGTCCAACCAAGTGAACAGCTACTTTAATAATATTTCGAGGTATGTCCGTGGACTTATTTGAGCTGGTACGGTGTCACATTTGCATTGCTTCATGCTTATAAGAAAAATAAAAACACAGATAAGACTGTATAGACAGAACTTCCTTTGTCCGCAGTTTTAAAGAAAAAAGCGGGGCGTAGAGAAATATTTTATGTAAATCACACACATTGTTACTATTTCAAAAATTATTCATACCGAAAATATTAAAATTAAGTGAAGATAGCATATCCTTATTTTAAGATAAGGAAAACCAAAATAAACAAAAAATAATATAAGTTTTCTCTTTACCCTTCCAAGGTGGCTCCCTATTTTGTGTTTTCAAGTAATTATTTTCCTCGTGTTGCACACGGCTATTGACACCCTTGAGCGCAGTCTCGACCAGATCAGACAAAGGGAGGGAAGCTGTCGCCCCCTCATCTTCACGCTGTATATAGAATAAATTATGAGGGTAACCAAGAAATATTGATAAATTTTCTATAGCTGAAATCACTAACATCATCATCAAACTTTCATTAGACAACAGTTTTGATGTTTCGTTTAGTTTTAGTGGTTTTAAATAAACCCCTTTCACACTGTGACTTTTAGCATTGATGCAGCCGCGCGTTTCGGAAAACGCGCTTCAGTATCGCGACTCACGCAATGAACAGATATAATTTAGCATCGATGCAGTCGCGCGTTAGTATCAATGCAGTCGCCAAAATTCAGTACATAATTTGTCAATTTCTTTGCTTTGCTTCTGCATCGCTGCTGTATTGATGCTAAAGTAGCGCAGTGTGTAAAGGTTTTCATTTTGCGACTGCATTAATGTTAACGCGCGTTAGCATCGCGACTGCATCGCTGCCAAAAGTCGCAGTGTGTAAAAGGTCATAGATAAAAAAGCGGATATTTAACGTAACCTACAGTTTTATAAAATGCCCTAGGCAAGAAGTATTTTGTCTGGACTGCCTTAAGATTTTGGGAACTTCCGAACTGAAACTTAAGTAAAGATAAGATAGATATTCTAAGTTTATGTAATTTTATGATGTCTGTGGTCCAAAACAATCTAAATATAATCTGAGCCATCATCTTAAGAACAATATGTTAACATATTTTGATATGAAGATTTGAGAATGCCAATTTTGTAGCCACACTTGTACATTCTCGCTACTAAGCTAACTAAGCTAAAAAGTGATACCACGCTCTAAGGCCAAGGTAATAAATCCGTCTAAGACCCGTAATGATGTTTACCCCAGCACTCATGCCCCTCACTCGTTCAATAAGGGTCGCGGTGCCTAGACAGCTAATAAGCTGGTCCTTCGCTTACGTCTGCTACTCTTTGTGCCTATTGAGGTTGTGCGTTATGACAGTTTCTCGATCTTTTGTATCACATAAGCAGCCCATACAGGGTGATTATGCAAGGTGTTGCCAAATTTTTGGAGGTGAATGACACCATCAACATGAACAAGTTTTACTATGGGGTCATCGGAATCTCAAATAAAATTTCAGTGGCAAAAATAGGGTTTGAACGATTGCCCCATAGTAAAAGAAGTTGAAGGTATAATGGTTTCATTCACCTCCTAAAATTTGGCCCCACCTTGTAAAGTCACCCTGTATACCTAATCTAATTAGTCCATTTAAGTTACTTGGACGAGCCTAAAAAGGTAAAGAACTAGTACGGATAAGCTCCAGAAGTCCGGAATGAATTTTGCTCGCTCGAAAAAACTTTTCTACAACCTTTTATACTTTATTTTTATAAGACGAGTTTTTCATAATTTTCTCGATCGCGCACACTACCTATAAGCTGCTCAGAAAATACCGTAAGTGGAGATGATAGTGTTCGTATCACATAATTATGAGGAAAACGATAAATGGCGAATGTCAACATGTTCAAAAGGAATTAGCAGTGGGCCGTGTTGATAAAACCCTATTATGTTAGGCCTTTGTTGACGAGATACGGAAATGAGCCCCCGAAACGTTTATCTTCAAAGAAAAACCTCTATTCGAGAGGGCCAGCCGAACTTATTTTATTGCTTGCGAGAATGGGCAAGAAAATATGTTTTCAGGAAAAGTTAAACGCGGGGTGTGGTGTAAAGGAATTGATAATAACACGAACCATTTGGTGTCGGACTTTTTGAATGCTGTGAGATATAATTCACTTTTTTCAAATGTTGGGTAGATTTTATTCTTTAGGTACAAAATAGTATTTTACATTAGGTTGTTGTTGGAGCAACCAATGGTGATTTGGCTAGGTATTGTTATTTGTTAGTCTGAACTCTACTTGTAAGTGTATAACCTGCAAAACATTTTTAAGTAGGTATGAAGGTCCGGTTACAGATCAATAGTTAACTCAACTAATGGTTAAATGTCGTTAACAGTGTCGTTTAAAATAACGTAACCAAATGACAGAATGGCTATTAAATTGACCACCAGACATGTTTAGGTATTTTCTTCAAAACAGACACAATGGTTTATACGATTATTCAATCAGGTAACGAAATTTAACCATTAGGTCAGTTAACTAACGATCTTGAAACCAGGCCTAAAGTGGCTATTTCTCTTACCTTTTACAAACATAAAAATAAACAAAATGCTAATAAAATTATTGCTTATAATTTGTATCTGTGTCATCAGGGACAGATAAAATAAAAACACTCGGAATTACTGACTACATATTTTATTTGCTTTAATGTCGAAAATAAATAACAATAAACGTCTTATTGGTTATAAAAAGGAAAACTAAAGTATCATAGATTACCCTGTGGAGTTTCAGAACGCCTTAAGGCTTTATCACATGAGAATTTTACGAGCTTTTTCTCTACATCTATGACCAGAATTATCAGTAATTTGAGAAGATAAATCAAAACTTTAAAGTATACTTAAAGACAAGGAGCTTAGTGATAATTTTTCTTCGAGCATATCATTTTGCCATCTCTTCGCACTAATTATTAAAAAAAACAAAGAGCCTATTGGTTTCTCAGCTAAAGTTTTGTTTTTTAATACTGATGTTAGTAATTCGCGCGGGTCAAGATGAAAGAAGTCCCCATCTTTGTATATACATTTAATTCTTCTTTGTATATATTTTAAATCTTTGTATATGTTTACTGAAAAGTATTTTATTTATTTCGCTTATACTACAAATAATATTATAGTATTTGTGTTCTGTAATGAGCTATCTATCTCAAATTGACTAAGTACGTCTGGGAGTGTCCGATGAGACACATTCTCAAATCGCTAGTGGGATACCGTCCTAATACGTTTTTACAATCGGCCACTGGTAATAAAACAGGGATAGGGCCACGATTAAGCTCGTTTATCATTCGTTTTGATAGCCCTTTTTGCTGTAATCATTCATTTTTCTTCCGTCGTTTTCTGCTTCCTTTGCGTTTAAATGCCTTTTGTTGGTGAGGTGAACTCTTTTATTGAATCAACTACGGCTGTAAGTAACAGTTCTGCCGTTTTTTTATCTTGAGAATATATTGGAGTTAGGGTTTAATGAAAGAATAATCTATAAAAAGAAAAAAAAAACTAATTTGAGCAGAAACTATTTTCTCCCATTTTGGACCACATTAGATTAGTCTAAAAATCCGAAATAAACTTTTAGTTAATAGGTACTCAGCACTGTTTTCACATTGAAATTTATATTTATTTGTTTTTTTGAAGTAAAAGTTTTAATTAAAGAAAACATTAAACTAATTACTTTAACCACTCAAATTCATATTTGTATGAAAACTTCACTTTCAATTCACTCAAAACTTTTGATACTGTTCTAATATTTTTTTGGTCGGGGGCTAATTTTGTGAACAAATGTGCTGAAAAACTGTCGCGTGCTGACAAAACATTAGACTAAGCTCGTCTTTGTTCAAAATCAATTACTATAGGCCCGGGTGTCTAAAGGCTTTTGCTAACAGCCTACTCGAAAGTTTGGGCACAACGTTATATTTCGAATAAGATTTAATAACTTCTCAATTAGCTTGTGTTTTGGAAGGCAATACTGTCCTCAAAATGTTAAATTGGCTATAGACTCTTTACATTGAAGAACGCTTTGACAGTGTGAGCGTAAAACATGTTTCAAACAAAATATTCTAATTAAATGTCTAGTATTTTTAGAGCACAGGAACACGTACAGAAAAGAAGGAGAGACATAATATTTTTTCTAAAAATGTAGGCGAAAATCTAACTACAGTTTAGTGACTGTTTTGTCCTAAAAGTAAACTTACAATAAGGTCTCACAATAAGGCGCAATGAGAAAAAACCCTCTACAAATTCTCGTCTCTCTGAAGTGGATTCTGGGTTATAATAAAAAAAATCCCTTTGGACAATTTTCCATTATCGTGGCGTCTATTGTAGGGGCCGATGGTCAACGTTTTATGGAGGGAACTGTCGCAGTAACTCCTTATTAAAGCGGCGGGACACAGCTTCTTGCTTCTAATTGATTTAGAGACCCGCCATGACAGGGCGCCATCTTTGTTTCGCAGACTTTGAGTGCACGTGTAGAGGTTAAGAATCAACTCCTTTTAAGACGTTAGTGTTTATGTGTTAAAGTTGCATTTTGAGAGGTGTTCTTGTGAAAACTTTGATCATTGACTTTAGTTTTATAAACATGTTTTGCTGTCTCAGCTTACGAATAAAGCACCTACTCATTTTTATTTTTAAAAACTGCTCTTGCTTAGATCATACTAAAACCGAATTGGAAGATGTAGGTGTTCTAATAACTCATGCAAATGTTGTCAGTAACAATTTGTTCTGTGCAATGAATTTCATAGGAATCTAAAAATACACACCTTCGAAAAATAACTAAAATTAAAAATAAATAAATTGTAAAAACAAGCTCCTATTTATATCTTTTTATTTATATCTTTATAATAATGATATTTGTTTGCTACATAAAGCTAAATTTAGTATCTTCACAATATTTAATTTTGTATAATCCACTGTTAACTAACCTACATTATACTTTTAGTTTGTTTATGATGTTGGTCGACGTAAACTGTAAAATTAATAAAATTACAAACCTTAGTGGTTAAATGCCAAGTATACCAACATGTTTTATAGGAATTTTTGTTTGTTAATAAATGGAATTAAAAAAAGGGACCTAAAAAGATAAAAATAAACTTTAAATTTAATACTATGTACCTATCACACAAATAACATTTTATAAAAGATTTTCGCGGAATATTCCTGTATCTTACTGGTTATTTACGACCCAATATTAAGTGACTTGACATAATGAAAAATAAAAGGTCTCTTAGATAATAAGCAAATAAATATCGCGAAAAGCGTCTATAAAATTTAGATTGTGTAGTAACATAGTATTAAATTGATTAGTTTGATTTCATGAAACATTTGTTGTCATCTTTTTAAGTAATTATTTTTTTATTTTATTTTTAAATCTTGTTTATACCTAACTTTATTATATCTGTTTTAATATCAAATATTGTATCAGTAACGTTACTAGAGTATCTCCCCGAGTGGCGTCCGAGTAGACAGGCTAAGGCTTACGAGGGCCACACGACACGACGACAGGTCACCACTCCACCCCAACACAGGGTGCATTATGTATGATAATGACGACTAAAGGCTATTCCCTCTTTGGAATGCTATAAAAATCTATCCGTGGTCTAGTCCGGGTCAAGAAATCTACGCTACGGAGTATGTGCAACCCATTCCAAGCGAGTTGTCACTCGTAGCCAATTGCGGCTTACTATATCTTTAAAGTTAAATCGTTTGAAGAGAAAATATTTTAACTGTCTTTGTATACATCATAGAAACAGGTCGCTATCATTATTTTTTGGAAAATCGAGATATATTTTATTCTTATTTTTCCTCTCCTAACAAAGAATATTTATTTTTAACAACACTTTGTCGATTTTACCTTCGCCTCCTTCATTTTAATGCCCTATCTTTTATTTCCTCTGATCTTAACCGTAATTAAAAATACAATATCTGCAAATAATAACTACCTATAAATCTAATTTTCTCAAAATCTAGCGTATTTTTAAATAAAAATGTTTTATTTATTGTGCTAAATCGGGCCTTTTAATATTATCTATCACTTAAAACGAGGTGACCTTATCTCACACTCTTCGATATTTCCATGGTATGGTTTAAAAAAACAAGTGTACAATATTTTCAGCAGAATCAGTTACGCTTACAAACGACTAGTATTTTCAATGATTTAAATCATTAGTGGATTCTCAGAAAGCATATATTATTTTCGTCGAAGTTAAACTGAAAACGTAAGCATATAGTGATAGACGCACCTTTGAAAGTTGACTCGTTCATTCTTATTCAACTTCGTTACTTACTACGACACAAAACAAATAAGAGAAAGTGCATTAAAATAATTTAAGACAATATTACGATCTCACATTAAATTTTGTACGTCGAAATACGTTCTGTTTCATAAGAATATACTTTTAAATGATATATTCGACTCTGCTTCTTTTCATTAGAACATTTTATTTACTGTTAGACACGTAACATATACTGTAACATTGGGCTTAATAATGCAAACAGTAAATTATTATCTTCGTTACCTATTTTAACATGGCTCACATTTGTTAACATTCTTGTTATTATTAATTGCCCTTTTTACATCGTTTCTGTTTTATCTTTAAACACTATCGATCAATTACGAAAGACACGATAGCAAACGCAAATGAAACGAAACTGATTGATTCAATCACATCACGCTGACATACAAGTGAAATATTCACAAAAGTAAAAAGTTTTTTACTAAGCATATACTTCTGAAGGCACTTTCACACGTCCCAATATATACCCTACCACAGTTTCGGGGTAATTGTAGGCTAGTGCTGAGAAGAAGCTGCGCAACAAACTCCGTCATTAATATCCTAAATCTCTCTCTTACTCTACTCAAAAGTTTTACAATGTTTGTGGTGATAATGAAAGTACATACATTAATATCTTTTAAATAATTATCTACTTACTAATACCCTTTCGTCATTAGGATTTCTTTAAAGATAGTTTTAAATTTATTAACCGGTATGTTTACAATGTGTTCTTTTAGTTTATAGAAAAATTGTATACATTTTCCCAGAGATTAAAAAGAACCAGCTGTATTATCGCCTCAATAATTGAAGTTAAGACATCAAATACCGTTTACTTAATGCAACACAAAGGCTGTTCACCGCAGTACTTAGGGGAAGTAACGAGCTTAACAACTATATTAAAGAACATCTTGACTCAGGAACATGTTACATGAGAGGCTTCCAGGAAGCAGGCTAAGCCGTTCTATACAGAGACCCTACTCTAAAACCTTGCACAAACCTGACAAGATAACAATTTGAAGTAAACTTTAATAGTACATTATGATACAAGTGTGCTAAGTTGACCATTATATACAAAGCGATATTGTGTGCGCACGAGCAAAAGCGAGTGCGCCATAAGAAAGCCGCGTATATAATGGTCACAGGCACACGTGTTTCATACGACGTTTTTCAACACACTTGCGAGGAAATAGCAAGACGCATCATTAACTAAGTTTTTAATTAATAAAACAGTAAAAATACATTTCACTCGATTTTGATGGCAAAAGACTATCGCTCGCCTTTTTCGCCTCGTTACGTATGTCCGGCAGAGTTAATAATAGGTTTTCTTCATTTGAAGTAGGCATTTTCGTTAATATTAAACTTCATAATTAATCCAAACTTCGTCACAGCTGACAATATTATTTACGAAAAATGGCGCGTTGTTTTTTTTTCTTGCCGCGATACCGATGCGCGCGCAAGGTTTAGGCGCGAACTAGATCGGCCAAAAGCCAAGATTACAAATGTAATAATTCATGTTTAAAACACAAATCACAGAAAGTGTTAAATGAATTTGAGCTATTTTTAAGAAATAAAGCTGGATTTACCATTAATTTAAATAAATATGTAGATACTGTTATTTTCGCATAAATATCTACGGATTGTTGCTAAAATAAAAGTTATAACCCGACCAAATTATATCGTTTCTTCTTCTTACTTACGACTTGGTACTAGGGTACAAATGTAAATTGGTCGGGTTAATAAACTAAAGGCACTAGTGCAATAATATACTGAAAAAGCACGCGTGTTTAATATCTATGATTATGAGCCAAAAATCGGTGGAATAATAACGTTGTTTTGAGCAAGTGTGTTGAAAAATCAATTATTTAAGGTTGGAAATTGTTGGCCGAAGCAAACTGCTTGCGAGCGCGAGTCGTTTCGGCCGTCAAGCTGATTTGGCATGCCGTTTTTAACCGCTAAATCAGTGAATTAGAACTCTTATTATTGTAACTCTTACGGACTGTTTTTTAATTACCTAGTAAGTTTTGGTAAGCGTAATTTGTCCATTGTTTAAGAAATGACGTTCCATATTTGAATTACTCGTTGGTAAGTGCTTACTTGTCGATGGTGAAACAGGCCCTTAGTTTTGTCTTCGTACGTTGTCAGATTTACGCTGAGCCTTAGACGATTCCTACTCACTTACTTCAGTCAACTTAGAGCAGGAAAGACGCTTAGAACTTAAAATACTTCGAACATAGTAGGGCCTCAGATATTATGCGGTCAACTTCGTCGCTAGACGATGCGCGATTTGGAACTTTATAATGAAGGCACAAAGCACATGATTTGTATAGTGGGAAGAATTAACGTTTAAGTCTAAGAGGTTTACGCTTTTGTGTAACGTGTTTATTAGATGTACAATGTACGAACCCAATTAGTTACATTGCAATGTCTAGAGCGTATTTGCTCATAATCGGTTTTCCGTTTGTTTCAGTTCTGAGAAGCTGCCACTGTTCCGATGAAGTGATATTACTTCCTAGATAATATATCTTCCAAGACTTGTATAGCTATTGCAGATAGTTAAGCTTTGAGCACTTATCTTTTGTTGAGTCAAAGTTCCTTGTATTATTAACTGAAGACCCGCTCTGGCTTCGCACGGGTACAATGCTGATACTAAATATTAAAAAAGAAATGGGTATTGGTGTAAATAACAAATTGCACTTGTAAAAAGCGAGTGACAGACGAGGAACTCGTCTGTCACAGCAGCCAAAGTTGCTTTTTACAAGAGCAATTTGCTATTTATATTATTAAGTTTGTATAGTGACAAAACACTATAAAAACAAAATAGTAATTATAAATAAGCTTCGTTCATCTTAACCGATTGTTAAATATTTGTAAAAATATTTCCTTCTGATATTGTGTGAGCAATTTCGCAACATTGATGAAGCCACGCAGCCTACGCGTTAAAGAAAGCGCTTGCAAAATTCAACAGGCTTGCTAATGTGACGGTGGCCGAGTGGTATAGGCATACGCCCGGATTGCGTAAGACACGAGGTTCGTTTCCTCGTCTGTCACAGCAGCCAAAGTTGCTTTTTACAAGTGCAATTTGCTATTTATATTATTAAGTTTGTATAGTGACAAAACACTATAAAAACAAAATAATAATTATGGGTATTGGTGGTTATCCCTAATAGGTAGACTATATACCACTGTGAGCTTTTTTATAGACCTTTTTAAGGTGTACTACTGTAGTCCATTATTTTGATCCATCTCTTAGAGTTCAGCCAGCTTTTCCAATATAAGCGCAAAAAATGAGTTTATTCACGAATTCACATAAAAACCTCTTAAATCAGCGGTCAATTACTATTTAGGTATTATGCATGTATTATACATATAAACCATCGTCTTGAATCACTTTATCTGATTGAAAAAAAACATTGCCTACTTTTAAAGATTGTAAATCCCTAAAGAGTATGTAAACGAGACACAATAGAGATTCTATTGTTATGCGCTTGCCTGCAACCGCTCGGGTGTTGAAACGTAGCATTCATACATACAGACAGTGGGAAGTGATTTTGTTTTATACTATGTTGTGGTTATTATTGCCATGTCCTTGATTACCCGAAACACTATAATTACTATTGAAGAAAATAAAAATCGTTCTAGATAAAAAGTCAATGTGAAACCTGATAGCATCCAACCTGAAACTGTCAAAGCAATTTATTTTCAAAAAATCTTTAGGCATCCCGTATTATATACGGTGGCGATACATTCGGAAAATATTGAAACGGAACCGATGCACCATGTTAGCTATAAAAGCTAAATTGCCAATGGAATAAGTAAATATTTTTTGAATTGAAACCTTCGCGTCGAGAGGAATAGTTTTATTGATGTCTTCGCGAATGGAATTTACATTTCATTACTATAGGAGTTTGTTTGCAAACAGTTCAACATTCACTTCAAACGAAAAAACTCGTGTCAGCCACTCTGCTCTGCTCCTTGAAATAACTGAGAGTTTTACTGTGTCAATAAATGAAACACGATTGGCTTACATTTCCTTATCAAAGCGTATCAGTAGCTTGAATGATTTCATTTTTCACATTATACAAGGTGTTGTTTCGGTCAGTAACATCCAAGTCCGATAAGATAATATGAGTTATGATTATTCTAAAAAATAAATTTTATTCAAATTATATTTAAGTTGTATAAAATAAAACCTTTTTACAACATTATAAAAAAAGTGAATGGGAAAACTCACACATTTACGCTTAGCTTGTGCGTATCTTCATAATACTACGTCGTATTTAGTAAAGTACGAAGAGGCGACCTGAGGGCTTACTCTGGACACATAGCCCGATCCAATGAATATACCCATCCCTGTTACTCATACCAGGTCGTGTACACGTGTGACAGGGATGGCTATATTCATTGGATCGGGATTTTTGTCCAGAGTAAGGGGGCTGGCGTTGGTAATTTTGAATTGCTCGCTAGTATCCCAATGATTAATTGATTTTGTGGGTTTTTTCAAAAATATTTTTTGTTGGCATCAGTATTGTTTGTACAATCATCCCTGAATCGCTCATCGCTGACCAAAACAACACCAGCTATTAGACCCTTTGCAGACTGTGACTTTTAGCAAAGCTACAGTCGCGATGCAGTCGCAACGCTAACGCTAGTTAGTATCGATGCAGTCACGATGCAGAAGCTGGACATTCACAAATGTCCAGCTTCAATATGTACTGTTTATGGCGACTGCATCGATGCTAACAAGCGTTAAGATCGATGCAGTCGCGCTTCTACATCGATACCAAATCAAATTCTATTCATTGCGTGAGTGGGGATACTTTGTGATGCGACAGCACTATGTTTCTTTTGCTTTTTAAAATAACTATTAGTAACTTTTAGGTACTGAAACAGGTGGTTACAATCCGAAATAATCACGCAATTTTATCATGTAAAGACTAAGCTCGTGTAAGGTCAAGGTCCACACCGCCTTACCACTTTCAAACGAAAATCGTTTACACACACAAAACAAAAACAGACGTTACTCCTAATAAAAAAGACACATTCTTATGTTTAAAGTGACGCCTGTTTTTGGCAGTAGTAAGCAATTAAAGCTCTTAAGGTGGTTCGGCGCGGTAGCCCCAATAGAAATTATTTTCAACTAAAGGACGATCATACCTTCCCACTTGACAGCATTGCCTTTGTTGGATTACCTACATAAACTTGGTCTTACAATAAAAATAATCTTTAGAAAATTCTGTGAGCAGTCTCAACAGCAGTAGTCGACGTAAAAATAAGCACTCACTTTTTTCTAGCACCAGCTTCGTTAGTCAGAGAAAACGTTTTACTTGCGGTCATTATCGCGTTTTCTCCGAGATGTTTTGCTAACACAATTCCAATGGAAGTCTTTTGTGGTAATGATTTAATAATTCGACAATACTGCTGCGAAATTAGTGGCGAGGATTTTTCTCTTTGGAGTCTGGCGTCTAAGTGGAGGCTCATTCTTATTTTCAGACACTGTCTTATTAGTGCGAGTACGTATTCAGTTTCTTATCCCTAATATACTTATTCTTTAAAGTTGACTTATTGCCTTATAAGTAGACACTTCATGATGTGCTTGTTTTTTTTTGGAAGGACATGTAGAACTCCAAATGCGCAGCTTTAAAAAGACCGATGGTAAGCTGACTAGCTTTTTCTGGGAGTTTTCAGTCAAAGTATACATAATTCTATAATTGGGAGTCTGAAAATTTGCGATACGATGTTTCTGCTGAGATGGAAGCCACCTTTTTTATCACAGACCAGCGGTCAAAGTCTAAAGTAAAATGTTTGACATTTCGCGTAGACAGTGTCAGTTTTCTGATTTTCTTCTCTATCAAATACCCTTTTAACTAACGTAGCTATATCAATACACCTTAAATATATATGTTAACTACTTTTAAGCTTTATTAAAAAAACTTCATCATCATTATTAGCCAAAGGACGTCCACTGCTGAACATAGGCCTCCCCCACGGCTTTCCATAGCGACCGATCACTAGCGGTCTGCATCCAGTTTGATCCTGCGATCTTTTAAAGGTCGTCTGTCCATCTTAGGTGGAATTGTGTAAAGAAATTGTATTCATTTGACAGTTCATAACGGAAAATATGATCTGTCAAACGCTTTGTTCTTTGCCGTTTGACAGATCATACCGAACGTTTTGAACTGTCAAATGAATACGATTGCTTTACACAATTCCACCTCTTGTTGGTGGATGTCCTACGCTGCGTTTTTGGTCGAAAGGTCTCCAATCTAGAAAAAAAGTTCTCAGTAAATAAATACACGAAAACACCAATAATTTTGCCTCAGCGTTTTTTGGACGCCACTTGGTGTATTTAAAAGGTAACTATGTCGAGACTTCCTTACCAGTTTTGTAATATTTAAGAATATAATTCTCTCTCAGAGTAAGAAAAAAGGTAATGTTATCAAGAGTTGTGTAATAAAACGCTTCAATGTTATCAAAAGTAGGGTTCCTAACAATTACGTCAATCCATGTTATTTAAGATTGGCCACCGCATCCAAAATTTTGGTGTGAGTATGATATTATTATTTCCAGAGAATAGCCAGCCGATCTAATTGATTCATGGGGCACATGAGCCCAAGATAAGGCGTTATAATGGCTGACAAGGCACTTAATTGTGCGGCCATACAGGCATATACGTCGCGATAGGCTCTGTTACAAGGTTATCTTCTTGACGTAAAATCAAATGCTGTAAAATAATGATAGGCGATTAAGCTTCTGCGTAGGGTGTGATGACTTTCAATGAGCATTTTATTTTCTAAAGAGCAATGAAGACGATAACAATGTTTTTAGGGTTCCGTAGCCGAATGGCAAAAAAGTTTGAAAAAATATATGATGTAGATCTTAACAAACACTTTCAAAGAAAGTGGTTTGGACGCGATTGAAATATCGTTTTTGAGATATAGCACATTTTCAGAAACCGCAAACATAGCTAACGTATTGTTCTTCATACAAACACTATAAAAGACAAAGTTATATTTGCTGTCAACAAAATATTGTGGTATTTTAGCTAAGTGGAATAAATGGATTCCCTAATTCAGTTAAAGTGGGCACGGGACCCTCAGTGCGCGAGTCCAACTTGCACTTGGCCGGTTTTTTAAATGCTAACTATTTTTGGATTGAGCGAGTTTAATAATTTCTAGGTATGTTTATAAGTACCCGTGTCTCCGAAAACTTAGAAAAATAGCATCCCATTTGTTAAAGCGTATGCACTACTTACGAGATTTTTTCCCCTGCACTGTGGGCGTTACTAAGATGAAAAAAAAAACGTTCGAAAACGTTCGAAAACGTCACCTAATTGTCAGCAATCAATTGCGTTAATTTCATTTTATAATCGGTCGTTGTATACTATTCGGTAGGGCAAGTCTTATCTGACATCGGTAAAATCGTATCTAAGACACCCTCAGACAAAACCCACTTTAAAAAACTCGCAACAGCAAATCCTAATCACGCTTACAGCACTCTTTCTACGACTCAGCGTGATCGTGCAAAACCTTTGAAATCCCGGTGCGTGTTTGTTTTTTTTGCCAGCAAATATTTTTATCTTGCCCCAGGGAGATAAGTTCAGGGGAGTTTTATTAACGACAGTTTGGGGAGAGACCGCGGAGATTAGGCCTTTCTATCATGCCCTAGTTGGCTCACTTATGTCACTCACTTCGGCTGTTTACTATCCGCTCAAAAAGTTCACGTTATTGTTCGGGACTACTTGATATTTGTTATTGCTTTTGTAACTTTATACTATGTAGATAGTTTTATTTACTAACTTTTGATTTCTTGAATTCTGCTTTAATTTATTTATTTTTTATGTCAAATTTTTACTCCGTTAAGTAAGAGATTACTTTTAATTAATTTACTTTTAATTTGTAACATTCATAAAAAATACTAGAATTATTAAAGCAACTGTAACTTACGCCACAAAAAACTCCCATAGTGACGTTCTGCTATCTCCAACTGTACCTAAATTGTCCAGCAATTTAGGTTAACACATCCACAGGGCAAGCTAGCCCTAACCTTCATAAAACTTAAAGCGCCCAACGTGCCCTGCGTTTATTTCCTGTAAATTCCAACGCGTTCCGGGCAAGGAATGCCATACAGTTCTATAATCACCATGAAACAGCATTGCCTTAGCTCGTTTGTCACAAGCCCTAATAGACGTTTTTACCTAATGCCCTCCCATTCTTTCCGCGTCACTTTTTGCCCAATCCTCACTTATTTGTCTCACTGTGCAGAATTCCGGGGAGGCCGCCTAGTCCTTAATTAGATGGAGCGACGTGAAACTTATTCTTGAGTACGAACATTAGAATTTGAGATAATTTTGCGTTAATTCAGCGTTCAGAACTTGCAGACTTTCATAACATTGATTTATGATAATATAAAAAAATTAAAGTTTGGATAAACAATGAAGTAAAGATTTATAATTTCCAATTTGATAGTTTTTCTTCTTCGAGTCGACTGGCAACAATCATAATATTTTCGCCCAGTGTTGTGCAACGTTGATTGCGTTGGCGTTTGCCTGCTGTAGGTCTTATAGCGTGCATGAGCTAGGACATTTGGGGCAGGACAGGAGTATTTGATTCTAAAGTCCGTTTTTCGTAGCTAAGCCAATAGTGTAAGTAATCTTTTTATTACCTTTTAAAAATATCAGTTCATAAAATTAATTATCTACTTAATTTTAAAAGATCTCAGTACCCAACGATAAATTTGTTATAAAATGTGTGCGTTTTTTTAAATCTATTTATCGTTTCTTAAAAGGGAATGTTAAGATTCATTAGAATATTCGACTATAAAAGAAAGTTATGTTATGCGGGGTAGATACCTAATATCGTATTGTGTTTGTAACAAAAACGTTTAGGTAACCGGCTCAACTCCCTCAGCCTAGCAAAACCTCTCATTGTATTTGTTGCCAGCGTTACCTTACTAAGTCATAACCACAGACTAGCAGGTGTAATGCCCGAAAATTGCCACTGTCGAGGCGCAGGTGCTTTCATACTGGCTCAGCTTAAAAGATTTCGCTTTTGCGACTATAAACCCTAGTTTTCCATTAAAACACCACACTTACTTCAAATAATTTAGTGCTCATTTTGTGCTAACTAAATATCGACTCTATTAGTAGTTTAGCAGATACCAACCTATTATCCTTGAGGTTCAGAAACAATGTTTGCTTTTAATTTGTGTCAGTTTGCGTTAAGCTCAGTGATTAGCCTTATTGGTGCCGATTGCCGTCATATGCGCTTCAGGTAACAACCTAATACGCAAATTGGCATTCGCAAATAAATGATTTCAGATTGAAGATTGATTGGTATTTGCTCAATCTAAATGAGACATGAGCTACACTGTGGAATCGATTTCGTTTGTACGATATAAAAATCATGTAATTTCAAACCATGGTTAAGGCTAATGCGTACTGAAAGGAAAAAAACCTTTTTGAAAGGACATTGGTTTATTTTTTAGATTATTTGCACTTGCTTAGAATCAGAGCGTGGAATACATTTCAACTCATTGGAACATACGAATATTGTTCACCAAAAGTCATTAAAAAAGTATTTTTGTTACCCAAAATTTGTTTTTATTTCGCTGTTTCACAATTACTCTTTTAAACCCAAAACACGTTTGCGTTCAAATTAACACCTACACTGCGGCAGGGGTCGACGCGACCGTAGTAAGTAATTTTAACATTTGTTTAATATCCCTACCTCTGTCACTCATAGTAGCATAACATTGTGAGTAAGTGGGATAGCTAGAGTTAAGAATAAAGGCGACAACTTTCAGGGTAAAGTCCTGTGGAGTTCATTGCATTTCGCACATCGCCTCGGCTGTCCTTCTATTTATAGTAAACTGCTATCTGGGGACCACTTAGCTGGCCAGTAATTCAACGTCGATTTACATGTCTCATTTTTTAATCTGAAATTTTTGTTATGTATATTTTTTGATTTTAAATCTTGATTATCATGATGTGACCTCGCGAGACTTTAACTCGTATATGTACAGTAAAATAAATATTCTTGAATCCCTATATAAGAATTTTATATCTATAACTATAAGACAATTAAGTATTCATTTTATTTCTGCTTATTCCAAAGTTATGACCACTCGAGATTGCCAAAAGTCCTATTATTATTTAAATTAGTAACATGGTAAGTTGTGAAGGAAGTTCACAATCGAACTCGTGTAAGTCGAAACTCGCGTAAGTCGAAACTATGCTTTATAATATAACGAGAGAGTGGAAAAAAGACGATGGGACAAAAAAATAAGTTACTTATCTATTTGATCTGAAACATATCATCAATCTTTTAAACATCTGCATTTCAATTCACGCAGCATCCATTACAATAGCATGTTTTGTCATTTCAGGTATAACCTCACCTGATTTTGTCTGGCAGCCTCAAATTAGGTTTGGCTCACTTACCCGACATCCTAAAAGCATATTATGCAAATGTGTTTGTACAACGTCACGGCTTACGCACAGAACGTTTTCACATAAACGCACCGAAGGGGTATTAAGTAAGAAGAGGTCCTCTTCGACTGTGTCCGCGCGTTTTGCTCAAACTCCCTCCTCTCCCTTTGTAGCGTGATGTTTTACAGCATATAGTCTTAAAATTAGAAAGCGTTATAACATTAGTATAGTTGCAACAGCAATGCGATTGCATGTAAATTCATGAGATTGCTTGGCGATTACACCTTGCAAAGAGGGTCAGATTTAGCGTTTGGATGTACAATTATGGCACCATCATGCGAGTTCAAACTTATTTTGTCACATCAATTGTCGATGGTCGATATAAGCACTAGCTTCAGGGCTGTAATAATCTGAATACGTCATTAACAATTGCGATCAGGTAGAAGCGGTTAGGGAATAGCGGATAAGTTTGTTAAGTGCTGCAGTGTATGTTAGTTTAAACCGAATTCTGTTAGGTGCTTTTAATCTGAAGTTTGTACTTTATTTAATGTACGTTAATAAATTGAGTATTAATAATAGGTAGCTTAAAAATATATCTTTGATGAAAATGAGCTATGACTGTGATATAGCATCATTTGCAAAATAAAACTTCGACTTTTGAATCAATGTTAGATAGAATATTAACTTCATTAATATCGAATGAATTTGAAGCTTTCATAAAGGGACAGCTTATAAAATAATAGACTTATAAAACTTGCATTTGCACATTTTTTCACATACTCACCAGGCTTTTTCTACATGCTTAACCCTACATTGTGGACGACCTCAGTAATATGCCATGAATTTACGGCTCTGTATTTTTCCTGTAAGCGCACTTAACCAGTGTCTACCTAAATTCTACTGCAGAAATACGTGTAAATCCGGCGGTCAGTACAGATAGCAGTCTAAACCAATTCCCGCCGTCACTAAGACCGGCGTTCGAACTTAATTGTCGCGTTCCGTCCGATGGCCCGAAACGGGTTAACGTGTACAAAGGTGCACCGTGTGCGATTTTGGCAAAAATAAATCGATTTCGCTTGTTTTCTGAATCTAACGGAACTGTATAATTAGCTACTCTGACTGAAACATCGATCTTGTTGCCGTGCATGAAATTAATAAATATGTGTTACTAGCGGACCCAGTGTTTGTTTCATCCCAGCCTCATCCCGCTCAACCCTGTAATTTTTAAAGTTAAGCGGTCCCAGCGAACAATAGTTTCGCCCCGGTCAGGTCCCGCCCCAGCCCCGGCCCCGTTGAACGGGATAAAAAGTATCCTATGTACTTCTCTTGGTTCTAAGCTACCCCCTCATTGTTTCTCCCCGGCCGTACCCCATCCCAGCCCCGGCCCTGCCGATCTATCGGCATGAAAAAATGACGCGGGATGTTTTGATGATTTCGTAATTTTTTATTGTTTTAATTATTCATCCAGAATTTATTGACTTAAATTTAGTGTCCTATATTAGAGTGTCAAACCATTGGTCTTTTATTACCGAGTAGGTAAGCAGTCTGTTTTATTTTCCCTACGCCAGCAGACCGTATCGACAGAGGTGCGTAATGCAATGAGTCGATTCGCACGGTCACCCCTGCCCACTCGGTAAACGTAATACGAATGTAACGCTGTTAGCATAACGCGTTGTTAATGTTATTAAATATGTTTTATGTAAGGTCAAAAGAGTATCATTTTTTTTAAAACGCGTTAAAAAATACCGCCTTCAGAAAACTGTCTTCTATTTATGAGAAGCAAAATCTTTTGGAGTCGGTGCATGGTCAAGCTTACATACATTAACAGTCTACCTACACACATCATACACAGACTCCAAAAGCTTTTGTTTCTTCTAATTGAGCAAGTTTTGAAATAAATAAAAGTTTATGATTATAACTGTAAATTTATACATAAAACTCATATAAACTTTGTAACTGCAATAAAATTTGAAAATAACAATTAATGAAGTTATAATATTGTTTCTGTTTGCTTTCAGGTATGTAAACAAAATCATTCTGATTTATTGGTATGTACGTACATTCTTGATAAGCCATTACCATAAAATGGAGTTTAAAAAAAAATAAAAACTCCAAATAAGAGAAGATAGTGTATTGGTTCCCCTCTTGCCTTTCACGTCGCAGTTTTTAAAACTATCTCTTGATAAGTAATACAAGATCTATCAAACAAAGAGTTTTCAAAGCTTTGACCGACTTAAAAAAGGAGGTCATCCATTCGACTTGTATGTTTATGATATCTTCAGTATTGAAAACAATTTTAGTATGTTGATCTAATCATATTGAGGCTTCCTTACACGTTTGCAAAATTTCATTAGTGTATATATGTTTGTATATTTGTATCTTTGTCGCATAATTTCTCGAAGACGAGTAGTTATAGAGGGGTGAATCAAGTATAGTCCAACTTAGTAAGTTTCATCGAAATCGGTCCAGTGGTTTTTGAGATATAATTAAATAGGTAACTAATTATCATGAAAGTAAAATTGGTGCACAATGTCAAGCTCATACTAACAGTCTTAACTCAACACTGACTCCAAAAGAATTGGTTTCTCCTTTTTAAAAGACAAATGCGATATTTTAAAATTTTTAGTCAGTTTTTATAAGGCGTTTGAATTTTTCAACTATTTTAATCACCTCGCTTCGTGAAGTCGGTAAAAAAGATTCGGTAATCCAATGTCGGTGAGTCAGTGACAAAAAATAATAAATAATAAATAAATAAATATCCTTTGGACATTCCCACACATCGCCATCTAGCCCCAAAGTAAGCTACTCAAAGCTTGTGTTATGGGTGCCAGACAACGGATATAATAGGTACTTAACTACTTCTTTTTTTGTAAATACATACATGATATACATAGAAAACACCCAGACCAATACAAACAGACATGTTCATGCACACAAATGTTTGTATTGTGCGGGGATTGAACCCGCACCCGCTGCGTAGTAGGCGATTTCTCGACCACTACACCAGACAGGTCGTCTTGCAACAGCAGTGGCAAAAAGGTTGCATCGACGAGGCTTTAAATGCCGAATGTGTTTCGCAAGATACCTGGAGCGTAATATGAAGCTAGTGGTTTTAAGCCCGTAATTATTGGTTCTCTGTAGACCGCTTATTATGTGAGGTATTTTCGTTAATTAAGGAATTCATTCTGATGATCAAGTAACAAAATAACGCATTATTTGTTCAGTAAAAGGATGTACTTTGGTAAATTTAATTTATTTAAATAGGTCGGCCGATCCCATTTTTGGATTTAATTAATTGCAAAATCATATTAATTTTAGAAAAGAAAGTAAATGCTAAATTAAGTTGGAACTGTGTAAGCATTTTTTAATAATATGCAAATCAGATGAATATAATAATGTCCCACTCACATCCGAACATCTAGACTAGACTACATGACTCATCCTTTTTTACTCTTGGCTATGCTGCACTGCCTGCATTTGCAACAGTCGTTCGTCTCAGTCACTTGCAGAACCACATCCAAAAGTGTAAATGCGACGTCTGCACTTGAAAATTTGCATGCGACTTTCATACTCATAGTAAGGCCCCAGAAGCAAAACGGCACGACCACGGCAATCTGTTGCAAACACGACCGAAGCGCTAGCGCATATGCTACGGAAATACGACTACGAGACCACCACTCTGTAGCAAGCTACGAGATGCTACGGCTATTGACTACGAACTACGAAGTTTGCTACGAGATACGTATTATAGTTTGATTGGTATCATAGTAGATGAGCATTTGTAGAGTATGTTCTTAGCTTGAGCACTTGTTTTAACAATATTGCTGGCAGTTGGTATATTTTCTTTAAAAAGAAGATTTTTCGGCGTTACTTAAAACATCCGTCATAAATTATTACCTCATCGTTTTCATATACTGGGAATACTTTAATGTTCTGTAGGATTACGTTATCATTAATTAAGTGTACAATAAGTGGTAACAAATCCGCGTTTTTTTTTCATTTATTTACGGTACTGTAGGCTTGTATACATTGTATTCAAGAAGAGAGCGAATAGACATGGTCCAACTTAGGCTTCATTGATACTTAAGGATCAATCGTGGCTATCTATGTTAGAATATATGTATGTATATATAATAAATACATACATATCTCTTGTTGAAGTGAAATGTGATTTGAACAATTCAAAAAATCGGAATGTTTTTTTTTTAAATTTGTGCAAACTGTGCCACAGTACATAAAAAAAGTTACAAATCCTAATACTCGTAATAATTGTTATGCACAGTTCGCGAAATTGATTTGATCCAGTCAATATCAAGTTACAACAGTTTCCATGTAGAACGTGCCTCTCGATTATTGAATAAAACCGTGCGACGATCAGTCACAGCACGGAATAGCAATAAACGTAGCTCGTGAATGATGATTGCGGTAGCTGGTTCAGTTACAGTAAAAAAATGAGCAGAAAGTCCGCTTGCATCTTCATCATCATCAGTTGTTAACTGACTTATGAGTTAACTGTGGCTCTTTCAGATAAAACATTTTTTTACTGATTTTATATCATCATCATCATCATTATCAGTCAAAGGACGTCCATTGTTGATCATAGGCCTCCCCCATGGCTTTCCACAGCGACCGATCATTAGCGGTCTGCATCCAGTTTGATAGTGCGATCTTTACAAGGTCATCTGTCCATCTTGTTCGTGGACGTCCTACGCTGCATATTTAGTCGAAGGGTCTCCAATCTAGCCTTTTC
Source organism: Pyrausta purpuralis (assembly GCA_963924145.1). Lineage (NCBI taxonomy): Eukaryota > Metazoa > Arthropoda > Insecta > Lepidoptera > Crambidae > Pyrausta > Pyrausta purpuralis. The sequence goes on along the minus strand of OZ001646.1, from coordinate 15,864,298 downwards.
TGCCCTAACGGCTATCAGTTCTTCGCGCTATGTGCCTTGCCCATGCCCAATTGAGCTTACTGATTTTCAAGGCTATGTCCGTTACCTTAGTTCTTCTACGTACCTCCTCATTTCTGATTCAACATAGCCCTCTCCATCTCTCGTTGTGTGATTTTGAGCTTCTATATAAGGTCTTTGCATATAAAAACAAATTAACGACCCGTCTGGTGTAGTGGTCGAGAAATCGCCAACTACGCAGCGGGTTGCGGGTTCGATCCCCGCACAATACAAACATTTGTGTGCATGAACATGTCTGTTTGTATTGGTCTGGGTATTTTCTATGATCATGTATGGATTTACAAACAAAAAGTATATATGTATTATATCCGTTGCCTGGCACCCATAACACAAGCTTTGAGTAGCTTACTTTGGGACTAGATGGCGATGTGTGGGAATTTCCAAAGGATATTTATATTTATTTATTTAAATATATTTTTTTATTGCGACTAAGCTTTCTGAATCTGCTTGCAATATGGTTCTAGCTAGTTTATTCGAATGATTGTACTTCACGCTCAAGTTGCTATATGACGGATGTAATGGCACTACGATTTGAACATACAGTTGTCACATTTATGCATTATACGACATCTCTGGTTTAGCAGCGCCATTAGATTTTAATGTCATGTACAGGAATGTCGGGAGTTATTATGCGCAGTCCATTTTGTAGTCTGTTAACACAACAGTACAATTGTTTTATTATGTTAGAGAGTTGCGAGTTGCTCTTTCCAACTAGCTGCTACATTGTTTTCTTTCAGTCATATTTTTCTTTTACAACATACATTTGGTCGTTTTAAACAAAATGTCTTACAATTCATAATCTTAGAATACGTTAACTATTGTCAATTCAATTGTCAATATATTTTTTATCTGTACTTACGTTGTCTGCATAAGCGTTATAGGTTAAAGGTTGCACTTAGGATTTGATTGAAACAAAAACTATACATCAGTATAATTTATTTATTTAAAAATTTTATTGCACATTTAACAGAGAACAAAAGGTGGACTTAATGCTAAAAGCATTATCTTCCAGTCATACCAGATTTTGCTTTCATTGTTAATTATTCAAAGATAGCAAACTACACAAACATTAGATAGCGGTATTACTTATGTTGCGGCAGAAGCATTTCGTTTGTCTTAAACAGAAATATTTTGCAAAATTAACCCTTAAACAGCTCGATATTAAAACGCCCTAAATTCAATACGCAGGTTCATAGTGATTAAGTGTATAACGAGGATGCTTGCAGCTCCCGGCGAAATTCTGAGCGATCCGTCGAACATTCCCGCTTTATTTCCCGGGTGTAATACCGAACTTAGCACAAAGCTGCCTTGTACCGTCTAATACCGAACATGGTTTCACACTGCGTCCGACGATTCACGACAATGCCACTCCTACAGACTGTTGTGGCTGTCAGCTGGGAAGTTAGCGGGATATTCCTATTTAGTGTGTAAATGTATCTATGTATTTGTTTTATTGTGATTTTGCGTAATATAATGCAAAAGTAAACTCACTACAAAATCATTCATCAATGGTGTATGATGTGCATGGATGGTGTGCGTAAGCTTGACACAATGCACCGACTCCAAAAGAGTTACTTCTAAATTCATACACTCTAAAACTTACACTGAACCGTAAGTTGGAATATAAAGGATTGAACAAAAGAAACAGCTCGCTATGATTTCTCGTTTTCGAAAAAAACCTTGGACCAACATACATACTTACGTTTTGCACCGATCCATCAATATCACAATAAATACTTATCGGATTGATATCCTCTTTTATTTGGAGCTAGTAAAAAAAAATGTTTAATATATTTAACGTGTATGAAGTCGCGTCGTTGGCTATCCCACTATTTGATATCCATGCAAAATTGAAAATATATATCTGTCATCCGCAAAGGCCTGCGCCAGTGTCCGATAAATTGGTCACACAGTTTAAAGTCCGTTTCTTTTTGCTTGTCAAATATTGTAAACAATCTTGTCATTACAATTTATTACTGAAATAATTCATTTTATAATAATATAAACATAAAATTCAACAACTCCATAGTTAAATTCATCATTTAACACCGAAATCCTTTTATTAATGACGAAAGGGTATTATAAAGTAGATGATTATTTAAAAGATAATAATGTGTGGACTTGTATGAATACTACAAACATTGTAAACCTTTTGAAAAGAGGCATTGACAATAGTGACTGAGTTTCTTGCGCAGCTTCTTCTCAGCACTAGCCCAAAATTGTCCCGAAGCTGTGGTAGGGTTTATTTTGGGACGTGTAAAAGTGTCCTCAATGGGCCTTGCATGAATACTACAAACATTGTAAACCTTTTGAAAAGAGGCATTGACAATAGTGACTGAGTTTCTTGCGCAGCTTCTTCTCAACACTAGCCCAAAATTGTCCCGAAGCTGTGGTAGGGTTTATTTTGGGGCCTATCTGCATAAATAAATGACTTTTATGACTTTTTTATTTAAATAGTACATATTTTTTATTGTACTAATATTGTTTAAAAAGTTATAAAACGATTGTTAACATTATTCGACTAGTAAAGAAAAGCGGACTTTGCAAATAGTCATTTAGGAAAATAATGGTTAGAAGACATGGAAATTCTGAATATAACACAAAAAATACCACATACGTTATATTGCACCTCCCGTCGTCTTTTGTTTCAAGTGACGACCGTTTTTGGATCGTGTGTGAAAGCGATTTTCGTTGAAACGTACTAATCACTCATTAGTCCAGCACGAGAGATCACAATCGAAACCAGTCAATGATCAATGGCAAACATCAGCAGTACGTAGCAAAACGAAGAACATTTGTTTTCTGATGCATCTTCTAACAAGCACACGACCAATATCGATCACACATATCTGCGTTTGTCCTTATACCGTTACACCTGGCCAAACCAACTACAGTATAACTCTAGTCCTACCGCACAACCACGACCCAACTTCGGACATCCCACAAGTTTCCCCATTCGAAGTCCGTTTCGGTCCAGAGAGGTCCTATTGCATATGATAGTGGCATCACTTTCGAATACAGCCATCCCATTCACTTGCAAGGTTAGAGTTACACGAGCGAGAGAGACAACTAAATTTGAAAACAGTCATTGCGTTACAAATACGAACTTGGGACGACTTTACGGCATTTTGCTTTAAATTGGTCGGGTTGATGTGTTTATGTCGTAATAATATACTCTTGTATTTCAATGTTACACAATTTTGAGGGAAGCGCCAAATTAAATGGGAAATGTTTTCATGGTTTTATTCGCAGTTTTAAACTATAAACAAACAACTATGATCCCTAATACATTGTGAGTTTTAGCATCGATGCAGTCGCACAACAGCATTGCGAGTCACACATTAATAAATTTAATTTGGTATCGTTGATGTCCCGAGTTAGTATCGATGCAATAGCGTAACTGAATTATGCACGTTAGTATCGAATCCAATAATAGGTATCCAATATACAGTATATAATTTGACAATGTCCAGCTTCTGCATCGCGACTGCATCGATACTAATGCGCGTTAGCATCGTGACTGTATCAATGCTAAAGGTAGCACAACTGTGTAAAGGTCATCATTTTTTTGCGAATGCATTGATGCTGCATCGTGACTGCATCGCGACTGCGTCGCTGCTAAAAGTCACAGTGTGGAAACGGTCTAAATGTTCGTGCAATTAATACTGACTGAAGTATGAGTTGTGGAATAATTTGTTGATTTTTGATTAGGGCTGCTTGAAAAAATTAAACTTATTTTAGCACGTACGTATAACGCACGTACGTAAATTAAAGAAATACGTGTTTTAAAGTACGACATTTTCTCGGTTGATGTTTTATGCAAAATATTAGCTGATTATCATATGCAATGGATGTAGGTATGGGACCATATGTACGTTATACAAGATAATCAATCGGTTCCATATGTTCATATTTATCAGTGGGGTCTTGACACAAAATACACAGATCTCTCGACTCTAAATTATTGTCTTACGAAGTTTACCGTAATAAATAATACATCGTTCTATAATCCCATCGTCAGAATGTGTCGCCTATACAAATACATTGTGCGTACCCAGCCTGACCTTAATATTTACCGAAATCCTAATGTCTTTCAAAGAAGCATTGTTTCACTGTCTTGTCTTGCTCCAAGGATATTGTTATAGATGAATATCGGATTATTTGTGTTCTTCTTCCTTTTAACGTTCCTTAAGCTTGAAACTATAAGTATTTACCAATTGAAACTTAAAAGGTAAGTGTAGGATACATAACCGTGAACCGCTTTACGATTCTCATAGAAAAACTAAAAAATAACGATAATTAAGGGGGGGGGGGGTGTGACTGATGGAAATGGAATGGAATGGATGAAAATACATGTGCAGGGATCCAGGAACCGGTTTTTTGACTGAGCACTTTGTAGTTTTATTTTGTATGTGGTAGTACTAACAAAAATTTTAAGTTATATGTTACTAATAACTATCTGTAGCTATAGATCCTTGATTTGGTCTGTAATAAACGTTTTATAATAATTATTATATATTTTTAAGACTTTGTCTTTCTCCATCGTGGGATAGGTGTTACACTCCTATTATTATTATAATTTATATACATAAAAGTATTAAAATGGACGTCCTCCCATCTAAATTTTAAACTATGTGAGTGAAAATTGAAAAAAAAAAACAATGTAGATCTTGACAAAGACTTTCAACTAAAATAGTTTAAACGAGATCGAACTAGTAGTTTATGTGATAGAGCACATTTTCAATAACCGCAATCGTAACTTTGTTAATAAATACAAATACAATGTAAAACAAAGTTATATTTCCTGTCAACAAAATATTGTGATATTTTGTCTAAGTTGATGTAAGTGAATCTTCAATTCAGTTAAAGTTGGCACGGAACGCTTAGTGTGCGAGTCTGATTCACACTTGGCCGGTTTTTGCTAGGTTACAATTTAGCTAAAAAGGTCTAGTTAGTTAACTTAGTAGTTAAGTATTGTTTAATAATTGTAAAACTAAATATTCGTCTATATTATCCAATAACAAAATAAAATGGAAACTGTATAGAATGTCATTTTTACGTATAAATGAACCTTGAACTCTTGCAAATAAATACTATGGAACATATAAACGATTCGACTCTTATAAAGCTAACTTAGAATAGTTCCTGTCCACGTCATGAACTCAAATTAGCAGACAAATTAGTATAAACTTAGTCATCTCTCGCAATAACTATTTGGCTCGCTACACCCTCAACTCAAACTTACCTCAACTAGAGCATCCAAATCCGAGATACATTTCAAGTTTCTGCTTTGGACTTCAAGGATTTGTTCAAGTTCCGCTTTGTCTTTCAAGTTTTAGTAAATTATAACGAGGAACTGCTAGAGGTGACCGGCACTAAATTATTAACTTAAAAGGCGTTATTTCGTAAGTCGTAACTAGGTAAACACTTAATAACACGCTTATATTAGCTTTACTTGTAACGCCTAATATGGCTGCCTCCCCAAGATGGCGACCAGGCTATTTGAAATGCACCCCCATGATATGGGTATCAAATGAAAGTGTTTGCTGAAAGCCATATCCATCGCCAGATCGACGTTTTGCCATAAGGTCAAGAGTGTGGACTGAGAGTTTTTGAAGTCTATTTTTATGGCCAGGTTTTACAACTCGAGTTGAAAGCTCTCGGAATTTGATATGAGCACGAGTCGGTCGGAGCGTGGTTTTAATTAGATGGGACCTTTCAAATTTGACATTTTTATTCAATGGCTAGAACCATTCGGTGATCGCTAACGGTTTTCACCCTGTTGATCAGGGAGACATCATTGAATAACCGTCTCTTGGAGGTCATGATGAAGTCAATTTCGTTTCTCGTGAAGCCATCGGGCCATCGGCCGTGCAAGCCAGCCACTCAACCAGGTCCACTTCCTTTGAGGCGGCTTCTGGAAGAAAGAGTTCATCGCAAAGAGTCCCTCCTTTTCCAGAAAATCGGCCTGCCTCTGTCCCCTGGCGTTTCTTTGCCCGTATCCACAAGGTCCCACCTTCAACTCATTCTCGCCTCGCTTACCCAGTTTTGCGCTGAAATCCCCCATTACAACAGTAAAATAGGTTTTGGAAGTATGTATGGCTCTACTTACGTCCTCATACATTTCCTCCCCCTCTTCATCCGAGTGTTTCGAGGTTTCGGTGCATATACCTCTATGACCTTTTAGCACACTTAGTAGAAGCACAATTTTAAATTTGTCAACGTTGCATATAGATTTTTTATCGTTGAACGTAAACGATACCAGTCCCGTCAATACGGGCGGCCTGGCATGTCATTATAGCACCTCATCACAGTTTCACTGCCTATTATTTTAAGAATATCAAAAGTTAAACTCCTCGACGCTAACTTGTTGAGTTGCGACACGGCGCCGTAACTTCATTCTTGAGTAGCAAACTTGCGAAATTTATATTTCACGCGTTACAAAGTTAAAGCTAGCTCGCAAACTCTGAGGTCTACTCTGGAAGAAATTCAGTTTCATTCATAATTGTTGGGATTACTATGTGGTCCTGGGTTCCAATCCCGGGTCGATCTAAGATCCTGGCCACGCTGCAGGTCTAACGCAACGGAGATAGGCTAACTATTATACTATTATATGGCAACATTAATATGTCAGTAAATTCACAAAATATATTTTAAAAGATCACATGTCTTCAAAAAAGTCAGCAACGAAAGTTTTTTTGATGTCATATAATAATAAAAAGTCTCATTTTTTATGAATTAAACAAATCACTACCTACTTCTATATTATTTGAACACTACTCTAACTAGACTTTGGTTCAACAGAACGTTCGATTAGCCATTCAGCTTGAGTTTCGGCTAGATTTTTATTTAATTTTTAAATAAATATCGTAGTTTGATCAGATGTCAAAATATCAGCTCGGTTAAAAATATTATAAAAGAGCAAAATAAAATTTTTGCATGGGATAAATTCACGTTATTTTAATTTTATTAATATGTGCAAGTAATTGAATCGTAACCGAATCCGTGACCAAATGGTTCTGATATGGATGGCTGGATCGGATTGTCTTATAAAACACCAGCAAATGTTTGCAACACCTGACGTCAAACAAGCATGAGTAGAAAAGAAAGATTTTCTTTTAGAATAGGACCTTAAGTCTAGTACATAAACACTTAGACTGGCGCGAGCGGGGGCGATAAGTATTTTTACTACATCCACAAATTGATATTGACACAAACTTAAAAGTAACCCTGTGTGTGTGTCCATTTCTCTTAGCTATCACGTCATTGGTACAGACTAAAGAACTAAAAGGATAATAATATTATGGTACAGAAATTGTATGAACGCTCCTAACCCTTCACTGTGGCAGCCATTTTTCAAAAATTTGCCCATCTGTGATCAACACATGGAGGAATATTTGGCTTAAAATCATCATCATCATCATTCTTTTGCCCTGTTCCCAGTTTAACTAGGGACGGCGCAGTATGTTTTTCTCTTCCACACTATTTTATCACTCGTCACTGAATCATCCACACCTGCCACACTCATATCTTGTTTTACACAATCCATCCATCTCTTTTTTGATCGGCCTCTTCCCTTCCATCCATTTACATTCATGCTCATCACTCTTTTAGTTACATGACTTTCTTCCCTCCTCATAACATGACCGTACCAAGACAGACGATGTCGCACCATCTTCTCGGTTATCGGTGCCACTTTCAAACTTCCTCGTATATATTCATTTCTTATTTTGTCCATTCATGTAACCCCACACATCCATCTTTACATTCTCATCTCCTATTTGGCTGTCATCTTTTTGAAATGATAGGACATTCGACTTGTGTGGACATCTGTTTTTTCTAGTAGATAGCGATCACTTTGAATACTTAAAATCTTTTTTGTATAGTCAATGATATCATTACATATTATTGTTATTACAATTTTATAGATATGGGTCATATGGGTTTGCATATTTTAAGAAAATATGCATTTAATTTCCTAATCCAGTTACATTCAAAAATTTAATCGGTTTATACTAGTGATAAAACTTTTTTCATTTGTGTAGTATTTAACGTCGCGTTATTATCTTACCGCCAGATTATAAATTACTCCTGAAAGTGTTGCTTTGTAAATCCTTATACCTCTTCTTCTGTTACTACGGATACTGTAAATGGAAATGGAATGGAAATGTCAGGACACAAAAAAATACATTTAAAACTGCACGAAATATATACTCCAGTCCCAAGTATCTTTGATACTCTTTATAAAATAATTATTGATCGCTTAAGCTTAACAATATGCCACGAGTTTTAAGAACAATGGTAGGATAAAAGCAGAGGCGCGACACTTTAGAATTTTAGAAAGTTCTTACAACAAAACATTAAGTTTTGTTTGATATGAAAGATACCAACTAGACTTAGCATTAGCTGTTGATAAGTTAAGAATGATAAATATTAAACTACTTTTGATAAAAACATACACTGGAGCTTCTCATTGTTTAAAAGAAATAAAAGTTACATTATTTCAATCCAATTAAGATAATTAGTTGAATTTGCACAGAGTCTTTGTTTTGAAATTAATACTGCACAACACTAATGACTAAGTAATTTAATATTAGACTTTTATGAAAATAAATTAAGAATTAGTTAAGAGTTATATTTAATGAGAAATACTGTAAATTCTGATTTATTACTGATCATTAAATATTTTATGATTGAACATTAAAAATTATTGTAACTGCAATTCATATAAATTCAGATACCTACGACTTTTTAAACTATAGCATTTAAAAACAAATCAGACAACAATATTTATAAACAGTTTAACAAAGTCTCTATGTAAAAGCTTGTAGCTTGTGAAAATTCGATATCATTTAACTTTTATAAAGATTAGGTAAGAGCAATAAGATCACGAAATTTATCTCATCGGTTTTCTAGCGATCAGGTGTTTGACAGGTTAATGATGTCGAGACTTCCATCAAGGATCTATATTTGGGGAAAATACAAATATATTCAAAGCAACGTAATCCGACACAGTAACTATTCTCAACGAATATTTAAAACAATTTATCCGCGGTATAACCTAATAGGCACATAATTTTGGCCCCAGGTGGCCCTCCCGGTATATTTTACAAAGTGAACGAATAAAGTTGTACGGTTCTATTCTTGAAGCGCATTGTAGGTAACTTAGCGTATCGAAATGTACAGGAAGACGTTTCGACCTTAGAAGAAAAATTCAAGAGGCGTTTAGGGGTAAAAAAAGAGAAGATTGTAGCGATAAAGATGACTATAATATCATGATAAACAGACATACTGCTTATTACTTTTGTAGGAATATAACAAAATATATATAAAAACATACACTAATTTTATATAAACGTTAGAATGGTACACAATATCAATAAGACTGGCCAGAGAGTTCGTAGTGATTAAAGTGTTCGCAATGCCAATGCATTTGTAAGCTACACATATCAAAACAAGTTGAGTTAACCAACCAGAGTTAATAAGCTGATCATTTTTTATACATATTTTTTATGTGTTCTCCTTAAATAAAAAAATACCTTGTAATTATATTACATATAAACACAATAATAATTATGTAATGATTATCATTTACCGTAAAAAAAGGGATTTCGATTTTTCAAGTTAAGTGATTGCAATCTTTTTTTGATGTATGAAGGTATTAAGAGTGTTGAGTCTTTGCTTACATGACCCAAAAATAAGAAATTAATCTTGTATTAGACCCCTTACACACTGTGACTTTTAGCATTTATGCAGTCGCAACCTGTCAACCTTTACACACTGCGCTACTTTAAGCATCGATGCAGTTGCGATGCAGAACCTGGAAATTGTAAGTACTGTATTTTGGCGACTGCATCGATAATTATGCTAAATGCATTGCACTGCGACTGCATTGATGCTAAATTAAATCTGTTCATTGCGTAAGCCGAGATGCTGAAGCGCGTTTTTAAAACGCGCGACTGTATCGTTGCTAAGTGCGCCTGCACATTAGAGCGATAGCAGCGCGTCTCAAATGTAAAGGGCTTAGTGCTGTCATTTTATGTATGAAACTAGCGGTCCCCCGCGACTTCGTCCGCGCGTTTTGAGTTTGCTCCCTCCCCTCCCGTCGCAGCGTCATGTTTAATACCCTAAAGCCTTTCTCGATAAATTAGCTATCCAACACAGAAATATAGAAATACAGAAATATATAATGTTTTGGTAAGAGCGTTTGGCCCGGTCTGCCAAAAGGTTGCTAGTTCAAGTCCCGCCCGTGCGCAAATTTTTGTTTTCTTATGTCATCTTTATGAACAGAAATATTTTTTCAAATCGGTTTAGCAGTTCCTGAGATAAGCGCGTTCAAACATACAAACTCTTCGGCTTTATAATATATTAGCGCAAGCGCACGTTGTACTTAAGCTGCGAACATTATTTTGGTGCGGAGTTATGTTAAAACTGTGATAGCTCCTAAGATATTTAATGAAATCAAATGATATAAAGGGCAACTTGGTTCTTAATGAAATGCTCGTGATGATGAATGTATTTATTTTGATAAGAATAAATACCTGTGTGAATAATACACCTCTAAAAATAATGCATTATTTTTTTACAAATTTATTAACATAAAAAAGGTTCATAAAGATGAAATAAGAAACCAAAAATTTGCGCACGGGCGGGACTTGAACCAGCAACCTTTTGGCTAACCGGGCCAAAAGCTCTTACCAATTGAGCTACCGTGCTGTTAGTGCTGAGCGTCACGCAATTGACGTTTTCATAAGAGACCACAAATTTCGCAGGGTCGGACTAACAGCACGGTAGCTCAATTGGTAAGAGCTTTTGGCCCGGTTAGCCAAAAGGTTGCTGGTTCAAGTCCCGCCCGTGCGCAAATTTTTGGTTTCTTATTTCATCTTTATGAATATAAAATATGACACTGTGAGTGTTAAAAACATTCTAAAGCATTAGATAGCGAAGCGTCATCAATTTCCAAGTTGAATTTATTCTGTAAAGAATAACTGCTTGGGCCATCTGTTTCATAAACAGACGGCTAGATGGCGCTGAGCGTCACGCAATTGACGTTTTCATAAGAAACCACAAATTTCGCAGGGTCGGACTAACAGCACGGTAGCTCAATTGGTAAGAGCGTTTGGCCCGGTTAGCCAAAAGGTTGCTGGTTCAAGTCCCGCCCGTGCGCAAATTTTTGGTTTCTTATTTCATCTTTATGAATATAAAATATGACACTGTGAGTGTTAAAAACATTCTAAAGCAATAAAAAAGGTTGTAGTAAGTCAACCATAAAAGAAAGACATATGCTGTCGCGGACTTTATTATAGAACTCTTTATGTTGAACAATCCTGTCATACATAATTTTTGTGTAACTTAAGCGGTTTCCGCAGCGTACGCAACGGAAGCTCTCAAAAGGAATATCTTTCTCCCGTTTTCGCAACATTTTTCATTGCTGCTGTGGTCTTGTGAGTCGTATCTTTATGTTATATAGTCTAAAGCCTTCCTCGATAAATGGACTATCCAACATAAAAATAATTTTTCAAATCGGGCCAGTAGTTTTTGAGATTAGCGCGTTCAAACAAACAAACAAACAAACAAACTCTTCAGCTTTATAATATTAGTATAGATTGACAGCAGCGCGACCATCGCGCTGCTACAGTTGCCTAAGTGTGAGCGTTCTTAAAGTTGCAATGAGCAAAGGGTCTTAAGTTTGATATCACACCTTTCAAATGACGAAGAAAAAGGAAATAAAGGATTTTTTAAATTAACCATTTAATATGATTACGAATTAGGAACGCTAACCATTTATAAGACTGCACTGTATTGCAAAAATACGAGTATTACTCAGATTCTTACTGTTTATTTTTTGTTGCTAGTTAGCGGCTCTGCTTTTGTATGGATTAGAAATTCGTATTGCGATAAAATAATAACATAACTATAAATATCAATATATTAACAATCATTAAATTAATGATAATCGTTTAATACCGAGTGGGAATTTAAACAGATCGGATAACGCCACCACAATAAAAACTGTCTAGGTTTTAGATGCTTAAAAGTAACTCTCTGATGCAAAGGTAGGTACAATATTTCCACGTAAAAAAAGACATTCTCATTTTACGTCGATCCTGCTTTACGAGTGTATTATTTATATCATCCCTTGCTGAATTTTAAGTAATATACATTCAAAATTATTTATGACATGCATGAATAAATGAATTTTAAAAGCACCCGCCTCAATCTTAGCATAATTCGTTTTCAATGCAGGTTAGTTGCGGATCATAAAACGTTATTACTTTTTATGATGCTGTACGAACGATTTTAATATATTATTTATATTATTATTTTAGTAGCTTTAATCAAGGCAGATGCTTGATTTGTAGATACGCCTTTTCGATTTAAATTAGGACGATATAATTATGAATTGACATGTAGAAGATTTTGTGCACTTTAAAAATTTAAAATACGGTAATTTAGGTACTTTACATCTTTCTCATGTACTTACAAAGTACTTGTATTTTATCAAGCACAACTTTTCACGACTGCGTTAAATATATGTATGTTAAGTCTCTATTTCCTCGCTAAAGAAAACTCGATCTAAAAATTGAACCACCTTTTAAAAACAAACACTAAAAGGAATAAAATTACTCTTATAGGAGAAACAAACTCATTTTAAGTTGGTGCATGATGTGCGTACATACAAGAATGCCGCTATCCATTAAGGTTGACATCATGACCGACTTCAAATGAGATTGTTTTTCTTAGAAGCGTTTTTTGCCTGTTTTCGTAGGCGGTTCAATTTTTATTTTAAAAAAATCGACGTTTTTAGTTATTCTTTAATTTACAATTTACTTGATTGAACTAAAATAGTTTTAATTATTAAACAACTCAGAGTAACAAATACTTTTGTGAAAACCTCATCAAAATCGGTCAAGCCGAATGCGAGATATTCGCTCACAAACATACATAAAAACATACAGGTTGAACTGAGACCCTCCTTTTTTATGTCGGTTAAAAATGGAGCAATCGTTGCAGGAGGTCTCTGTCTCACGACAGTCAATTCATATCTTGCATCAATCCTTGTCTCCTACAGCCGTTTATATTTTATCACATGGGACGTATTGCGATCCAACTTAATTTCCATACAGTTCAATTCCCACTCAGTGTAAACGATATTATCTATTAATATTTTTGTTATCAAATTTTGATAATATTATAAACATTATGAGAAATCGCAAAACGAATTCATAACTTGATAGTAAAGCAGAGTTGCTTAACTGTCAATAGCAACTGCATCGCAATACGCATTCAGGATAAGAACTGTACTGTCCCAAGGTAAAATGAAATGAAAAATTCACCCATTTGAATGTTTTGTACATGCTCGTAAGAATGTATAATATTGGGGCGGAATAACAATGCTCATAAGGTGTTGGATCGCGTTCTTGCGTTTGAGAATAATATATAATTTTTGTGCTTACTTTATTTTTATTTTATGCAGATTGTAGTACACTTGTTATTTAATGGTATTTCAAGAGAGAGTTCCTACTTGAAGCAGCTTTTATTTTTTTTAATGTAAACATAAAAAGGTAACGTAAAAGGTACCTATTAAAGGTAACAAAAAATATATAGTCGTTTATATTATAATAATGCTTCTTACAACATTTTTATGGAAGGAAATATAATAAGTCGTTTATCGTATATGTATAATATACGTCTTTTCAAAATCAAAAGTGTGTTCAAAAGCATCAAAGTACATTCATCAATTTGTTCAGGAAGTCTGTAAAGAGGTTATTGTATGAAAAAGAGACAGGAAAGTCCATTCTTGAATCTGTGAATGGGCGCGCCATTCCCGAGATGATCTCACATTTTGTATCGGTGACCTACAAAATCTTGGCATCACGTGTGCCGGTACATAAACCCGAGGAACATAATTGGCCGAATTCATAGATTCTTGCGTGATTGCACTTTGTGCGTGACTGCGGAGCTGTTGAATTACCGGCGCACGTTTTGTCTCGAGAAGTACAGCCTGCTCATTATGTCATCCAGCACTTTTCAGCAGCGATGCAGTCGCAAAATGTCAACCTTTACACATTTGTGTTATTTTTAGAATCGATAAAGTCGCTATGCAGAAGCAGGATATTGACAAATTATGTACTGTATATTGGCGACTGCATCAATCATTCATGATCATCTTATATTACATATTTACGTTATGAATCAATATTTAACTAGCTTATTATTTAAACAAAGCATAAATATGACATGTAACTAGCTGCTTTTGTTTAACTAGCGCATTGAACACGCCTACTACAAAAAAATATACTCGCACGAATGAATGAATGTCGTGCGAGTTTTTACTGCACAAAAATGTTGCGTGACAGCCAAATATTCACGCGGGGACAGCGCTGCGAAGGATCGCCGCTATTGCGTTACCTTTTTTTGACCCATGTTGTAATGTGAATGTATGCCATGACATAGATTCTCGTATTTGTGATGATATCTGTGATAATCTGATCTGGAAATATTACTTTTTTTTTATTTCACGGATATTTTCAAAAACTGAGCAACCATAATAATCGGAGAGGTTAGGTCCTATTTATTTTAGAGCGGATTCATTAGATTTTAATTAACAAGCAAGAAAAAAATTAAACTAAGACATGCAACATAAAAAATAACTTAAAATCTACCTATTCAAAAACGAAACCATTTTCTTGCGGCAAGGAGGCTATGATGCTGGCTGCGTTGCCGCGTTGGATACCTATGCTAATCCTTTGAGCTAGGAACCAGCCAGCTTTATTATTAGCTGTTGTTAAATTTTGGCGCATTTTTTCTAAACAGCAATTTAGCAGAGGGGGTCCCCACGGCCCAAATGTTTAAACGCCAAACGGCGCAAACACATAATCACTTGCAAGTGAGACGTACTTGCGACGCTTGGCGTTTTCAGCCAACTTCGCTGCTTCTCCAGCTTCTGCAGCAAGGGCTGATTCTTGAGATGGGAGGGGTCCAAAGTTCGATAACACAAGCTGCATCTCAAACTAAGGCCCGACCCCGTTCCCAGGGAATAAGCGTGAGGCCGTTTATTTTTTCTGGTTTGTTATTCATATAATAAAAGTAAAAACCGACTTCAAAACTAAAATGTACTAAAAGGTCTTAAATAATCTCTAAATAAGTCTTAAATAATCTGTAATAAATCTCTAATAATAATAGGAAGGCAAACAATTTCTTTTTGGAGTCGGTGCTGTGATAGTTGATGCTTGATGGTCAAAGTGATGGCACCGACTCCAGAAATTATTTGCTTAAAATGGGTTCCTTTCCTTTCAATAGTCTAGAGTTTATTTAAGACTTTAGTGCATTTTAGTTTTGAAGACGGTTTTTATTTTATTTTAAAGTTAATTTTATTTCTTCATTTTTAGAGATTATTATTAAACTACCTATTATAAGTTCTTTCATTATAATTACTGAACTCCTAAGCGTTAAGGAGTTCCACCATCAGCTCAGCCCTACAAGATGTTGACTATTAGACGTAACAACCGTAACAACACGTCAACATGCTTCAGAATGTTTTTAACACTCACAGTGTCATATTTTATATTCATAAAGATGAAATAAGAAAACAAAAATTTGCGCACGGGCGGGACTTGAACCAGCAACCTTTTGGCAGAAGCAAAAAGCATTAGGTAGCGAAGCGACATCAATTTCCAAGTTGAATTTATTCTGTAAAGAATAACTGCTTGGGCCATCTGTTTCATAAACAGACGGCTTGATGGCGCTAAGCGTCACGCAATTGACGTTTTCATAAGAAACCAAGAATTTCGCAGGATCGGACTGACAGCACGGTAGCTCCATTGGTAAGAGCGTTTGGCCCGGTCTGCCAAAAGGTTGCTGATTCAAGTCCCGCCCGTGCGCAAATTTTTGTTTTCTTATTTCATCTATATCAACATTAAGATTCAAGTAAAGAAACACTATACGTGCCCTCGTTACACCAAAATCCCATCATCAGATCCCAAATTAAAAAAAGGGGCCAACTAGAAGGTATACCCTCTAAGTAGGCGATTTTTCGAATCGGTCGATAAACGACTAAGATATGAGGTAAAACTTTCAGCTTTTTGTGTTTTTTTAACATTTAATCTTTTAAAAGTTAAATTCTATCAAAACTTACTTTATACTGTAATCCTCTGCTATGCTCAGTCACGCAATTGGATCCGAAACTTTATTTTATACCTACATAACCTACATTTGTCATACAATTTTCAACGTCGATGTTATTATTTTATATAACTAATTTATTCAATTATAAACGTATTTCAAGGTGCGAGTAATAAAGTTGTTTTTGAAATTATAGTTATTAAATAAAACTAAATTTAGTTTTTCAAAGATACTTATCAATCGGCTAAGCATAACGAGTGTTACGGAAATGACCCTTGTATGACGTGTAATGCCTAAAATGGGAAAATAATGGTCTTTTGCGTCATACTAGAAAGCCACGCCCGCCACTGCTATGACATAAATGTAAAATAGGTAAATTTTAGGTCTCTGATAAATTAAACTATATGCTTTATTTGAATTTCAAAGAGTCATTTCTTTGTTTGTATTTGAAGTGTAACATTTTCTTATTTATCGGCACATTGTAATGTAGAGTTTCATCTGGATGTCCTATAATTACTTACTTGTATAATAAACCTATGTATTCAAAGTTCGAGTGAACAGGCTTCTTCTGGGCGAGCTCGTTTCATCTTCGACTTCGTCTTAGTCGCACTAGGCTTGGTCTGGAGTCAAGAGCGAACCCATATTAAATTTAAAAAAGGTGTATAATATCGGTTCCATTCTCAATCACACATTTATAAAGTGTATTAATGAGAAAAAACATCTTTAATAATTTACATTCTACCAAACCAACTGATCTCAATCTCTGTAAACATTTCCTTTGCCTACCGTAGTTGCAAGAAAACATGCAAGCCTCCGTTGACTCAATTTCGTATATCGTCCTCCTAATTGGCCGGGTCTAGAGCCCCAAACCATATGTGGTTTTGTAGAGTCGACTACCCAAGCCCGAATTTAGTGAGCGTACCTGCAATTTCTGTTTGGGTAGCTTATGAAATTACGTGCAAAAGTTCAATTAAATTTCACCCTTCACTGTTTATTTGCGGATTTACTTACTACCTGGTAATTAAAACACATTTCGGGTTGCTCCCTCGAGAATTAAACGGAATATGTTTTGTGGAATTCAGGTTGAAATGCATAAAATCCTTTTTAATCTATTTAAACATTATTATTTTCTTTTGGTGAAATATTTTAATAATTGACAAAATTTGGGAGTTAAGCGTGTTTTTTATTACTAACGATTTTATGGATTATTGTTTTTCTGCGGTTGCGATTTACAGGACCATATTGATACTCGTGTGCATATTTGTTTAAAAAAATAAATAAACTTGTTCAGAAACATAATATAATAGGGATACCCATACTACATGTGATGTTAAAATAACTTAAAAAAAATGCTTGCCTTCCTTTTTGACATACTTAAATACTTAGTCCATAATTGATGGCCATTTAAGTTATTACCAGGTAAAACAACGGATGGTCCAAACAAATTACATAACACATTTTGGCAGTTAGACCGCGTTTAACTGCGCGTTAATGAAACTGTTAACTTTGAGGTACGGCCGTTAAAGTCATAATTTAAGAGATAGTGAGCTGTCATAACTGGGGTTTGATGTGAGTAAAGCTGTGCCAAATTGTTTTAGTTACATTTAAAATTATGGTGATTGGTTTTACATTTTAATGTAAGTAGCCACATAAAGTTGATGATTTTTAAAGACTTACAGTTTAGAGTTTCTTAGTTGGTTACGGATTCCGATGTAAGCAAGATATTAGATGTTTCTGAAAAACTTGTACATTTTGTACCTTCATTTAATTTGGCTAATTAGGTAAAAACCTAGGCAAAATGGTTTTCTTTTAATTTTGGATGAAAACAATGCCTGAGTTTAGTATTTTTGGTTACCTGCCGTGTTGGATAGCTATTATTTTATCCTTTTAGGAACAAGCCTGCTTTATTAAAAGCCAAAACAGAATTTAATACCTAATCATTTATTATAACATCTTTATCATCATTCACACTCACCCACGCGTTTCATAATTCCAGCCGCATTGTTATAATCACCTCAGTAATAACTCAATTAATATGCATTGCAGAGCACGCCATAGCAAAAACAGCCCGAGCAATTGCGCGAGTTGACAAGTTAAATCGAAAACCTTGAGAAATGTATTGTTGTTGTTAGTTTTACGAAGTTGGCACTAACTTTTCGTCTCGAGCCCGCATTTAAGCCTAAACGAGAGCTTTTCATTTCGCACTCACACCACTGAATCGTTTGTGTTACCTAGGGCTGCAGTGTTCATATTAAAATCCAGAGTGTCCAAAATAGCCAATAAGCGAAATTGATCTTGAAGTTTCTTACTTCAATATACATAGTAAAAAAAAAACATAAATCTAAGTGTGTAAAATATTACGCACTAAGTGAATAAAATATTACGCACTAAGTGTGTAAATATTATGCAAATGCTATTCATTTATTAAGACTATCTTTCTTTAACAAACATTGGTTCTTGGAGATCGAATTGCAGTTGAAAGGGCATTTTCTGCTGTTAACATTAGGTCATTCAAATACGAACCCCCAGATTATGGTAATGGTATTTATGTTTAGGAGTTGATTGTTTTTATAAAACAAAATATTGCGAGAAAAATATAAACAGACATGTCTTAGTTGAAAGTACAAATATTGACCTAACTGAGTTCAGCTCAGCTCA
Organism: Pyrausta purpuralis; assembly: GCA_963924145.1. NCBI lineage: Eukaryota > Metazoa > Arthropoda > Insecta > Lepidoptera > Crambidae > Pyrausta > Pyrausta purpuralis. The sequence goes on along the minus strand of OZ001646.1, from coordinate 15,845,458 downwards.
AATTATATTATATCATGAGATTTCGAATCACGTAAGAAAATAGTAACATGCAAATGTTTTGAAAGATGATAGAAAGTTACTCAATTGACCGAACAGCTTTTCATTGTGCCTTCGCAGCGCATTTCATTTTCACACTGCCATTGCTGAGGCGTTCTACATTTGTAGGGCTGTCGATTTTTTAAGTTAGGTACTTTGCTAAAATTATTACTTGGAACTCTAGGGCAGGGTAGGTAATTTCTAGACATTGGACATAGAGGAGTCATTCTTATCTATCTTAAAAGTCTCATTGCCTGACTAGGTCAAAAAGAGTTTCTTTTTTTACTTTATTTGGGATAGCAAACAACCACACACTATATCGATTGTGTAATAATTGAGGCTTAAGTAATAATAAATAAGTGTGTAGTCAACACACTGTCCAAATATTAAGATTTTTTATAATTAAATGTGTGTGTGAGTTGCGTGATGGTATGGCCTACGCTCAAAATGTAAAATTGTGTGTGAGGAATAATATACATATACTACGGTCGTATTATATTTAAACGAGCTCCAATTGTTTTGAATACCTAGACGACCATGCTCGAAATCTACTGAAATGTTTATCATACTTATATACCTAACATAGCCACGCTTTCAAAAGAATACACATAAACGAACTCGTACCAAATCCAACGTTACCATGAAAACCAAGTTATCTTATCCTCAACACAAATCCAGATAAGCAACGCTCGCGACAGCCCTGAGCTTGCGAACAAGTTTGGTTCGCGTCAACTTCCACAAAGCTTGTGAATAAAGACTTTGCTTGCATTTGTGCTCTTTTAGACAAACTTTTTAATGCCTTTTTTCTAGATACGTTTCTGTTATAAATTATGATATGAGCACTCAGAAAGTCAACCTTGGTTTTTGTAAATGCATAAATATTTTTGCATTTAAACAGTTAGTTTCGTTTTATGTGTAAATTTTGCCTCTTTGAATTGGGAAAATGACGGATATAATATCGTAGTAGATTGTACTCCGTTTTTATGATTTAAAAAAATGCCTCATCATCCAATTTAAAAGCAAGGCTCTTGAAAAATATTACACTTTTTTAAGAATAACGTATATATATAATTAACCGTTAAAATTTTGTCCGCATTGCGTTGAAATTAAGTTTGCTTTTACACAATATCTACTCACCATAGTCAAGCGAGTAATAAAAAATTTGACGTCCTGGTAGTTTTACATATTGTTGAAAAGCTTATATACTTATCACAGTATTCAAACTCATACATTCCGTAATTTTGACGTATTATGTACGAAAAAATTGAAGCAGTGTTTGACTACTGAACCCAATCGAATGTGTAGATAGGTAGTGCGTAACCGAGTTGCCCTTTCATTTAGCATGTTTCGACTCAAATGTAATTTCTATTGGCTCACAGATACGGAACCCAATAAACTCGTGTCACGCACATCCGTCGGCCACTTTGCGAGTCCGTTATTATTTCCCGCTCGAACCGAATTTTATGGCCTTTTTAACAACTCGTTTAGAATTTTAAATTAGATTTGTTTCGTGAAGGTTTAATTTCGGGACCCGCTTAGGTGTGATGTTGTGTAGGATGTGTCTTTACTGAGTGATTCATGTGTGAGGTTATTTGCATTGAACATTTTTAATAAATAATATTGAAATCTTTACGGTCGAGTTTCGTTAGGTAAGCTCTTATTACATTTTTTCATAAAGCATAGCACTTTTGAATTGCTTAGTTAGGATTTTTTTAGTTATTATGTTTATTTTATATTCAGACCATATTAAACTTATAATAAATAAGTGAAGATGCAGGTGGATTTGATAATATCATAATAAAAGTAACGATTACGTAAAAATTCTAAACATGGAAAAGAAAAAGTCTCCGATGAGGCGTCGATGACCGCCACGACTCACGCGCCAAATTCTTGTTTGACTGGAACCACCGCTACAGAGCGCCTTTGCGTTCCGTTTAGTGTTTCTAGTTGCGACATATATTATATTATAAATAATTGACACCACACACATACATTGCTCTGATCCCAAAGTAAGTAGCTAATGCACTTGTTTTATGGAAATCAGACACAATATTGGTACCGCAATACCCAGGAGGCCGATTCTCGCGGCAATCGAATTTTTTTCGTGTGGTAATTCGATTGCGAGTTTAGGCATTTTACCGAAAAAAAACAAGTAAAATATATACACGTAAAAAAACTATTACAGAAACAAAATCTAATTACATATAAATCGTGACCCTGAGAAATCAATAACAATTTTTTCTTCGACAAAGTAAAATTGATCGTTAAATTTTCTTCGCACTTTTCGGGCAATCCGTACCGTATTGCCAGAAAATTTCCCCCATACCCGATACAATATAGACAATATTGATTTCTAAATAGACCCGACCGGGAATCAAACCCGGGACCTCAGAGCAGCGACGCCTTGAAACCCAGCGTGCTTAGCCAATACACCACAGTAAAAGTAAAGTTAGCCCGTAACATCCGACTGCTGGGCAAAGGCCTTACCTCAACTATGAGGTAGTTTGAGCCTGGTGTATGGCTCAGTGCAGATTGGCGGTGGGGTGTCTACAAGGCAAGCGACTACCCTGCTGTCAGATGTTATCAAGCCCATATAAGGCTTTTCACTAGGCATAACGACTGATATCAACCGACATTAGCCGGGATCAACGGCTTAACGTGCCTTCCGATGCACGAAGATGCTCGTGATATAAGTCACTTAAATGGTTGGAATGGTCAGCCATTCAAACACGACCGCGCTGTAGGTTGCTTCACTACGGTATCACTACCAAAACGGTTCTACCTCTGCGCTACGAGCACCTTACGTCACGGAGGTCGTCGAAAATAAAAATATTTTGTTGTGAACGTGCCTTTACTCGTCCTTATGGTTACAGTTGAATCGTTCGTTGTTTTTAGTCCCATGTTATTTTGTCGTAATCTGCTGTGATAAAAACTCAATTGCTTTTGCAAATTACGTATATTTTTTTTGGAAATTTAATAAATATATTGCTTTTACACTCTTACTTCCACCTACTCGTAGGTAACAATTGTTAAGATCTGCCGACGCTGTGTCGATGGTATATTGACGGCATCCTTTTGTCGATGGTTTTTGTGAATTACAGCTTCTTTTACAATGTCTCATTAAGTTCTGGTCACGTTATCAGTTCAATTAACTACACAAAAAGACGTTAAAATTTGATGCTCTGACATTAAGTAACATCAACAAATTATCATAATTAAAGGATTTAAATAACTACCTACATTTTATAATACAATCCAATTTTAGTTCAGCAGCTAAGTCGTCAAAACAAAGTTTCGCCTTAATAACCACTAAGATGTTCTTACAGACTTTACAACTTCTTTCAACTTGAACCCTAGCTCCATCACTTAGCCGTCATATTTCACCTCCAAGTCGGGCTTTTTAGAGAAAATTAATTACATGGAAAGCATACCCTGAAGTCTTTTTAATCATTTTAAGTGGTATAAGAGCAACATAGGAGAACAAGTAGTACAACGATTTCATGCAATTTTACATTTACACACGAAAAAAAAACATCAATATAATATGTATTTTTGTTTTGCTATCATAAAGGTTTCAACTCACTATACCGTAGCATAACACGACCGTGCCATGAACGTATCAGGCAAAAAATATTTTTTTTTTTACTAAAAACTATGACTTCTTGCCTGCTAGACCGTTTCCTCCCTGAAAAACACCGTCGCGTGCCATGCACGAAATATGTAGTACCAGCAAAATACGTTCTCGCTTTCTCTCGCTCTCAATCCATATAACAGTGAGACAGAACGCTGTTAATCCGTTTAGTGGCCAAGTGCGTATCGTGTTGCTTATCGTGCGTGACACGTTCATGGTATGGTACCCACTCGACTGTCCGCGCTGTCAGACTATGATGTGGGAGAACTGTCCGGCGATATCGCGCGACGGTTGAATGATAAAAATCGCGCGACATGTCGCGCGATAAAAACGATTATATAAAGAAAAGTATAGTTGTGATTACGAAAACAAAAATACTGGTAGATAGGTAATAGTTATAAATATATAAAAAGTTGAAAATATAATATACTTACTATACTATAATATATACTATACTTAATATATATATATATATATATATATATACTATACTTAATACATACTTTTCAAGTGGTGGGCACTGTAGTACCACGGACAGTTTACCGTAAAAAAGAAAATGGCACTGTAGTGCCATTGGACTGCTGAGCGGGTACGGTGCAGTGGGACAAATCTTTATACTCAAGCGGCTGAACCTAAAAAATTAATACAAAAATTAAGGAAAGTATGGGGTGTGTAATCAGCCAAACAAGTTTTTAGGTAATAGAGTGTTAAAAATACTATACTTTTCGATTAAAGTAAAACAAAATGCTTTGAAGGAAGACGAAATGACACGGGTCAGTTTGCCAGTGTAATATAATTTTAGCTTAATTATTATAACCTTTTAAAATACACAGGGGAACAAGATTAATTTAAAAAAGGAAGTTTGAAATATGATTTCATTTCATTACCTTCCCACGTTATTCATTTTCATCATTAGTAGAATTAGGACGAATCGGTGTTAAAATATTATCAGAAAAGTTAGTCACGCGAATGTTTTGACACAAGATAACACCTCAGTACCGTTACCATGAGTATACGGCGGTTATGGAAAATTGCACAGCGCCTCTAGCGATCACTTGCAGAACTATAGTTTTCTATACACTTTTTTTGCGTCGTCGCTATTTTTTCGCGTTTAATTTTAATTAACTATGTATTTTCACTGGTCTTACCAGGTTTATAATAGTTATAGCGAACTTTGTTTCGCCTCCTTCAGGCCCTCGGTTACGATCATTATTTTATTCGGGGTCAAAGCAAATCCAACAAAGTAAAAATACTTTAGAATGTTTTTAACACTCACAGTGTCATATTTTATATTCATAAAGATGAAATAAGAATTTGCCAAAAAGGTTTCTGGTTCAAGTCCCGCCCGTGCGCAGATTTTTGGTTTCTTATTAATTTCATCTTTAATAATATAAATTAAAAATAATGAAAATCCGTCCACTTGTATTATAAGTACTTGTAAATATACGTGGTGTACCTAACACGACTTTCTATTATGTATTTGAATTTGTATCCATGTGTATGTGTTTAAATCTTTAAAACTACGCAACGACATTTTTTTATAGATAGAGTGATGTAAGAGCAAGGTTTGTATGTATAAATACGGTCGCTAGTATTGAAGAAGTATAAAACGGGCTATTTTAAAATTAAATTTCCATTCATAATTGCTAACAAATAAGTGACGTTTGCAATTGGCCATTTTGTATTTTATTAGACGAATATTTCTAATCTGGCTATTGACCGACCTGAATAAGATATACGACGCCCAATAATTAAATTAAATTCTTGTTTTGTTTTAATACTGCGTCAATGGTCAGCTTATATCTACTACATCTATTTACTTTGTGGTCGAGTGGGATTGGCAGTATGAAGCAAATTACTGGTTTTGCATAATATGTATTATTGTTACGGAAAAAAAGATTACGATACACATGCCTGTAGCTGGCACACTTTCATGCCAGCTACTTGCACGTTCCATCTTCTTGTATGCAGGTAGACGCTTAATGGCATGCTATGTGAGGGAACGCGGGGAGGACTCCAAAACTGGTGCGTGTGAATATCAAAAGTATAATATAGGCATGCAAGGACGCAAATAGTTTATCAATTTGCGTCCTACTTACCTACTAAGCGTCTCCCTGCATACAAGTAGATGGCACGTGCAAGTAGCTGGCAATATAAAATTAGCAATTCATATTGCAATTTCTCATGATATTTGTAATATTATTGTAATAAAATCACATTAATATTAATATTTTTACCATTGTAGTATCATTATGATATTATTATATTGATAATATTCGTTTACACTAAGTCGAAATTGAGCTGCCTAGAAATTGAAGGCAGTCAATGATATTAATAGAATATACACTTAATTACTTAAAAACATAATCTCAAAATGATTCTTGTAGAACATGCTTGGTAATTGTATGTTTGATAGTATTAGGAATCTCCTTTTTTATATTTGACCAACCAATTGTTGGCCAATCTAACACAAAAGTAGGTCAAATATTGTTGTTTTAATTAAACGTAAGAATAAAAATATTACTTTACTTGTGTAATCTAAAAAGTGAATCAAATGAAAAAGGTCATCTAATTCAAAAGTAGGTCAAATCGATTTTTCTTTAGTATCCATCTCACGTGACATCTCGGAATCGGTCAGCAGGTCCGTCGGTGACAACGTGACTCGACTTCGTCTACTCCATAGCACTTTTGTTCTTTAGAATCCAAGGAGCGGCCGCAATTAATTTTCTGTTAAGACGGAGTTTTAAGGGGTTTGCAAAGTTATTTTGGAGGTAAAAATATTTAAAAATATGAAGGCATAATGACATACAATACTGAAAACATGCAGATGAATACTTAGTTGAATAATCAGCTTGTAAGTATAATGTTAACTTTTTTCTATTGCCTCCATAACGTGTGATGTTAAATACGCAAAAAACTGAAAAAAAGTTTAATTGTAATAATGAGCAGAATCAATTAAACCACTTTATCACATAGGTCACATTTTTCAACAAAAAAAAAACATTAAAATGTTGCTCTATTTATTAATAAGTGCGCAAAATATAATAATAATAATGTCAGCACGACACAGCGGGCCCGGTGATATTACTACCTACCGATTTTTCTCTGGATAGACGGTCTCCGCAGAGTGAGAAATGTTCAGAAGTGCCAGTAAAACTAAAATACTACATAAAACCTTAAATTATTATTTTTTCTTTTTTCAGAATTAGGTCAATTGAATTAAAAATCATTTGGGGTGTCTGAGGTTTTGCGCATTTAATATTACACGTTCTATATTCTTTTGGCAGAAACTGGAATACAGGAAAAGGTAAAACGAGTACGTACGTAGTAGTATTTATCAGTCTTTTAGATTCAAATACGTACTCCTTGCAACTATAAAAGAAGTTTTTCTAATACCGACGTGAACCGTCCTATAAGGTAAGCACTCCCAGTTTTCGTAGCGTCGAAGGGTTTGCGTGATCGAACTCATTCGGTCTCGATGCGGCAACTTATACGGGTTTAATAAAGGTACACGTAATAAGCACCTAGCCAGGTCATAGTTCGCCGCTCTCTTGATGGTCCCAAGTTTGGCACCTTCGGGAAGTATCGATTTCTGTAACTCTATACTTATAGGGTGGTTGAAATATACTCGAAGACAGCCCTTAAATTAAGGTAATGAGGTCCGAGTATCGAATATTTGGCTGTGGTGTATTGGACGTAGGTGAAAAAAGTATTCTGATTGGGTCCTCAATAAGTAGGTATAGAAAACAAAAGGGTTTTTGCATTTTTATCTCTATTTTAGATGATTTTCATCTGAGGGTCTTCAAAATTCGTAATTGTAGAAGAAAAAGGTATAATAAAATAACTCAATACAATATATCTACCAACAATAGGTACTAATCTCGAACATTGTAATGCAAAAGAAAGGATTGAATAGTATTGAAAATAAAAATGATTCCAATTGAAATAAAATCCAAAGTCAAGCATTCGTAATAGCGTGAGAAAAAGAGTTTAGTATAATTCTAGCGCATCATATCGCTTTCAGCAAGCAGTACCAGTAAAATAAGGTTTCTTTATTTTCGTTCTAAAGTCTACGCGTTAAGATTGTTATTCGAATACATCGCACACATTTTAATAAATTAATAAAAAATGTGCAGTAGGTTTACACAGTCGATTAGTCCAGCGTAAATACAAAACACTTTTTATAAGAACATTTGATATTATCGTGCGTTGTATAGTGCTCCTATTAAAGGCCACATGTAATAGGTAAAAACAATTTATTCCATGGTTCTATATGCGTATGCGTAGTAACCTTGAATTGGTCATAGTATCTTCTTTAAATGCTTTAACTCAGAGATATATTTATCCAAATTTATGATACATAATATACAAATCGCAAATTCGTTGTAGTAAATAACAATGTCAAGACTAGGCACATTTGTATGGAATACATTGCTGGTTTTATTAATGTTGTTAGAAAATACCATTGATTTGGGCCGTGGGGACTCTGCTAAATTTCTGTTTGGTAAAATTGCGCCAAAATTAAATTCTGTAACAGCCAATAATAAAGCTGGCTGGTTCCTAGCTCAAAGGATTAGCATAGCTATTCAACGCGGCAACGCAGCCGGCATCATAGCCTCCTTGCCTCAAGGAAATGGTTTCGTTTTTGAAAAGGTTGAACTTAAGTTTTTTTTTTATGTGGCATGTCATAGTTTTATTTTTTCTGGTTTGTTATTAATAAAAAAATGATTTTATTTTATATATTATAACCATTTGGAACTTTATACATTATAATTAGTTACTAAAAGGGCCTTTATTTTTAATTTTTGCTCCTATAACAGACTAAAACCTGAATAAGTCTTGTAATTAAATCCAACTGCTATTTACTATTTGAGTAGAAAATACACGATACAGAAGATTTCTAGAATAATAAAATGAATTTATGATATTTTGTGTCGTGTCAGCCTATACAAAATACATAATCGATATCTTGCACATAAGGATCCTACTTTAACAAAAAACACTACCTACTGCATCATTTCACATTGTGTTACAAGAACCTTCAAGATACAAGGGTGTGTGTTATAAGAAGTCTCAAGCCAACGAGCATTCGTTATACGTGTCAGATTATCATAATGCAGAACTTGTTCAGGTGTTCCGCGAAAAGGTACGATCTTTTACGAATCACTCATGTGCGTGTCGTGTGTAACATGTTCCAACAAAAGACGAACAAAATCAAATCGAATTTCAAGTGTATTTCTCATCACAAACTCATTACAGACATAGGTACTAATGTGTTCTGTGTAGTCTGTGTAAAAGGTCATCGGCCTCCTACTACAGCAGACCGCCATAAAGCTGCGGATTTTCAAAATTGTGTTTGTGTGTGTGTGATCCAACCAGATGACATTGACACAGTTTTTCCTATAAAAACGCTGGCACCAAGTTCGTATTTTCGTGTTTTTCGCAATAATCTCACAAAAACACGAATTTTAACTCAATGTAAATAATAATAAAAAATAAAAAAAGTTTAAAGATGTGGATGAATATGTATTAAAATCAATACTACTCATATATCTCTCGTCAATCCTTTGGCTAAATTATCTTATTTCTAGTTTCCATAAACTGAAAAATCTAGGTCAAATAGTAAAGTACCAACATAAGTTTACTACAACAACAGTATCACTAACATTGTATTTGATACACATTTGCCAACTATTTCAGCAGCACACGTTATTTAGCACTCAACAACATTTCCGAACACTAATTACAGAATGGAACTATTCAAGACTTCAGTTTCAATAGCCTCTGTTTTCAATAGTTTCGTGAACTTAGCACCAATTTGGAGAGCAAATGTTACTACGAGTATACTCTGATAGTTAATAATAGAATGAAAACTTGTGAGTTACAAGGTTTCCTATACACATTGGTCATATTATATGACTATACATAGATAACTCAGGAAAAGATGGGTATTTTTGAGGCAAAATATATATCTTAATCAATAAAACCTTTGTTTTAAATGTTCTGTCATGTCCTTCAAAAAAATAAGGTGTTTCTCCCGCTCCCGCCTGGGAGCTATGGGCTACAATAATATATGCTTGGAAAATGCATGAAATTTGACACCACACTTGCCATGTTTGTAAAAACTAAGTTTTTCCTAAGCTAAAAAGTTTTCATATGGTATACAAAACTAAACGGTTCCAAGGAACATTTAGAATGCTACCGGATGATTTGTTTCCGAGACACTATTGATTTAGGCATTTTCAAGAGAAGAGTGAATATGCTGCTACTGTTCAGACATCATCCAAACTCGACCATATCATCACTTACCACAAGGTGGTAGTGATCACTTATAAAAAAATATATAGGACACAATGGGTGCCACTTTTTTTTTTAAGACTTCACCTTAGATCTAACTAGAACTAATTGCTGTCTAAACGTGATGTGAATTATTTATTTGGCACCAAAATCTAGCTAGTTTGTAAAATATAAAAATTGATTTGACCTTATAACTTTACCGAGTATATGTTTGCTTTGATTAGTAGCTGATGAGCCCAGCAGCTCAAATTTAAAATTAGTTTCTAAAAAATATAACAATTTTCACCTCTTTCGTTCCAAACGCACTTGATTGCTGGCAGCCGAGGCAGGGAGCCGGCAATTTGACCTATTTCCTGCAGTATTGTATATTTTATGTTCCATTTTAGTGGTGGCGAAATCAGGAAGAAATCTTCACAATAGTCGCGAAGTGAATAGCGGTGCTTAGGGCGTTCCTTTGTACACGGAATTGAGTTTGCACTTGTTTCATTTGCTGAACTGTGTATACGTTTACTTGGATTCGGTAGTTGATTATTTTATTTCTTATGGTACGGTACGGAAGTATCGACAAAGTTTTCAGTAAAACAACCACATGGCGCTCGAAAAACGCTGAAATAAAATTGCTGTCTTCGTGTATTTATAGACTGCTTTTAAAAAATTAAGCTTAAAGGTTTTTTAAACATATTTCATAAAGATTTCTTACAGATAAAGCTATGTTAGTTTAAAATGATATTTGCCACAGCAGAAAATTAGAAAATTGAAATTGTCTACGCGATATGTTAAGAATTGTGATCCAGACTTCGGCCGCACGCATGAAAAAGTCAACTTCGCTTATTTGTTTAATTAAATGCGATTAACAGACATTGCTAGCGTCACTCACACTCCATCGAGTAGAGGACTGTTAAAAGCCATAAATCATGGCTTTTTCATAGTCATTATTGACACTAATTTTGATGTGATTGTTCACCCGTCTGATTTAGTCGTTGTTGCTATAATAATAAATCACCATCGCATCTACGACAAAAGAACATTAATTTATTTTATGACAGAATAATTTATTATAACCTCATATAATATCATAGAACATTATCACCATTTTCAGCCAGATGACGTCCACTATGACTAGGACGTCATAGGATACAGATGGAATAATTGATGTTCCTTGAATGTCAATCAGAAAAAATATTATAAATACGCAAATATTTGGCTACAAAAAGCTTCCACTGATAATTCCATATGAACTCGTCCTTGATATGCCACATACTAATTTTTCATGAATCCTATGAAAACAGTTTGTCTCGCATTATACTTAAAGCAACGCCCATATTAAAAGACACGCTAACCCAACAGTACTCAAATTATATTCAGAATAGAATAGTCGGTAATTCTACAGAACTAGCGCTGCAACGAATTTCATCCACGGTACCACGGTGTCCCAATTTACTCAGAGATAAATGTCGGCTGGAGACCGAGACGTTAGGGCCACGAGTTGTTCGTCAGGAATCGCCAGTCAGAGATCCGCAGTAGAATATTCAACGATCCAGTACTAAAGAACCCAGAATCGCAACATCAGATTGGTGGTGACGTATGGATTAACGAAGTGTCTGTGAATATTAACAACGATAATCTGTGAAATCTTCTTAATTCTACCATAACCTAATGAAAATAACTTTGCATGACTATGTTTTTTTTTCATTCCTTAAAAGAAAATGAGAAATAAAGTACCTTATAAGTTTGATTATAAAATTAAGTTACCAAACACACAAGCTGTTTATATATTAAAACTAGCGTGCGTTAAGAAATTAATAATGAAAATAACAATCCCATTTACAAATGCAGTGCCCAGTTTCAGAAACAGAACCGGAGTTGAAAAAGCAAAAAAGCTGCCAAAAAATCCAGTTCATAGAATTTAAATGGCGAAATTAAAACTAACACGACAAAAAACCGGCGGTTAAAATGAAAATAGCGAGAGCTTAACGAGGGGACTTTAGAAAATTCCGCTTAGGGAATTCAAGTACGGAACCCTGTGGTTAGGTGGCTCGCCGTCTCTTCGCCGGTTATTTCATTAAATTACTCTCGTAATGAATAAATGTATTACACCGGGGATTCCTTTTCTTCACTTTTTCGCCCTTATTTTAATAAACCGTAGAAAAGTGTCGTATGCTCCAAGTTATTCTCTTGTCTAGGGCGTAATAAATTTTATTTAACGGCCCCCTTTTTGGATAGATTCTATGTAAATGGGCCAACCCAGTGGCAGTGACTGTCATCTGTCTGCTGATCTCATAAAGTGAATACAGATCAGATTAAATTTTAAAAATTTTTGGGGCTACCAAATAAATATTATGTAATCTCAACGGAATTATTTCTACATGATTGTCAATGTGGCTATAGGTATGTGGTTTATGAATCTTTTGCGATACAACTTACTTTAAGTATCGTTCGTTATCACAATGTTTCGAGAAAAGATTATAGTCCTCTTCTATTTACAATTTATTTTTGCTTGTTCCAGTTTCAACAGTGGACGTTGACGCAGTGCTGGGAAGGACAGCCTCCCTGCCTTGTGACGTCACACCAGATGCCAACGAGGATCGCGTCTACATGGTGCTTTGGTTTAGAAAAAGTGGTGGAAAACCTATTTACAGGTATGCAAACTTATTACATATTAAATCCAATATCACTTCTTGCCTCCAATAGAGGCTTCGTTGTTACTGACTCCGGTGCAATGTATTGAGCATTTTTTGAACTAAAAGATCAACACCAATACCTTGTCGATGGCCCTGTGCTAACAGAATATGCATGGGATTTGCTGATGCTTAATTAGATTTTAAATGTTTTAAAATAATCAATATTTTCCTTGGTCACGATATCACGCGTAAACGGCTAGTCTAATTTCGATGATTCTTTTTTTGTTATGTTTTTTATTGTCAGGAGAGGGTTCTTATGAAAGAACAAATTTAAAACATTGAGTGAGTTAACAGATTTTTACCATATTTACTATGTCAGATTCGTCAGTAAGATATTATTTATTAAATTTAGCGCGTAGGGGCGAAAGAAAGTTCGCTGGGTGCGTATTTTCATGAAGGTTCGCTTTCTTCTGTTTTTTATAATAAGCAAAATAATCGAAGTTCTTGTAGCAATGGTCGTGATAATCCTCGTGCTCCCACATGCTAGGTGTTCCGTCCAAATTCTTTCAACATTTTCCCATCCATTAACTACAGTTCAGGTTCTTAAAACTTGAATGCGTATCTGATTAACAGTTTAAGTTCTGCCTAATGAACTGTTCGGCGCCACCTTAAACGGATCAGTGGAAGCCGAGCCAATCCAATTAACTGACAGAGACCTACAACGAAACACACTTAAGACGTCTCGCGGCTCGTTAAGGAGATCACACTTGATGTCCCGATGGCCCAGGTGTTGGGAGATTAGACGGGAGGTATTTAGTCTTGATTGTGACAGAGTGTATACTAAATTATAGCTATGGCAAATGACAATGGTAGGTAATACGGTTACCACCACAAGTAACTGAACTAGAGTATCATGTCAAAAAGTACATTTTGCATTACCTGTCGTGTATAGGTACCCTTTCTGAGCTGGAATTGTGTAAAGCAATCGTATTCATTTGACAGTTCATAACGTACGGTTTGATCTGTCAAACCCTTTGTTCTTTACCGTTTGACAGATCATACCGTACGTTTTGAACTGTCAAATGAATACGATTGCTTTACACAATCGCACCCCAGATCAGAGATCTCTTTCTAACAAACAATGCCTTTTACTTTGACGTGATAATAAACTATAGTGTTCATGGTTCTTTTGTTCTGAAATTAAAAGATCTTTAAAAACTGCGCTCTGTATCGACCTAATATCTAATAATAATAATTAGTCGTTAAATGGTAAATTATTACATTTTTAATTTATTTTTATTATTGCACATAGAGTACTATTGCTGAAAAATAATAACTAAGAATCAATCAGTCAATTGAAATTTACAGGGATACGCCCGATTTGGGCTTAGACTACGTTCCGTTATTAAAAGCAAAACCTTCATTCTGGACTTAGCTTTACCTTAAAAAACAAGTATAAACTCAAAAACTGTGGTTTAGAATGTTTTTAACACTCACAGTGCCATGTTTTATATTCATTAAGATGACCAAACTAAAAATTTGCGCACGGGCGGGACTTGAACCAGCACTTTCTGAATTGGCGGTGCTCTGATAGTTTTTTCTTGAGATGGTCAAAGTGATGGCACCGACTCCAATAAGAAATTAGTCGCCTAAAATGGATTTCTTTCCTTTAACTACCTAACTTACCTACCCTGTAAAGGGTCAAGAGTTTATTTAAGACTTTTTAGTGCATTTATGTTTTGAAATTGGTTTTTACTTCTTCATTTTTAGTGATTACAGGGGGGGGGGTGGCACCTTATGACTCCCTTCTTTAAGAAGCTACAAATTACTATCAAAAGTTCTGTCATTAAAATCACTGCCTTTAAAATTTGAGTGTTTCTTTCGATTGCACCAAGATCCCATCACCAGACCCTGGCTTGGCAACAACTAAAAGGTAACTACCACACACTACAACTATGAGGTAACACAGCCACAAAAAAAAAAACATACAGTCGAATTGATAACCTCCTCCTTTTTTGAAGTCGGTTAAAAAGTAAATATTTTTGTATCGTTTTATACAGCGCAAATTTTCATTTGAAATCATACGTTATACTCATATCATATTTTGATTGTAAGAAATATATTTTTAAATACAAGTAATTGAATAAAATATAGAAGCTTTTAGTCGAGGAGCAAATGAATATTTAATTATGAATTGGAGAGAAATTGAGTGCCGACAAATTACCGTGTCCCATCAACTTTTTTAGTATTCCTTTTGAAGGCTATGGTTGAAAGCCCTTTCCTTTATTTATTAATTCCCAGAAGGCCACATGCCGATTAAAACAGACAGTTTATTTTCTATCTGATCTGGATAAAGTATTACTAATAGGTAACTACTTACTAATTGCCTTCGTATAAAGCGGGAGCAAAGTCTATAACAAAATCAATGATTATGTCTGAACCAAAACTTGCGTATTATTATAATAAACCTAAAAAGCCTGATTTACCTAAGACAATAGTCACTTTTCTCCACAATATTTTTCTATTAACAAATTTTGAAAAGTCATTACTACTGAGGTATTCAACACATTTCTTATACAGGATGTTGTTTTGGTCAGCGAAGAGTGATTCAGGGGTAGCTGTACAAGATACTGATACCAAAAAAAATTTTTTTTTATTTAAATGGAAAAAAGCCACAATTTTTTTTTATGTGGTACAGTGATCGAGTCAAAACTGCTAACACCAGGTAGCCTCTTCGTAGCTTACTAGCTACGGCGTAGTATTTCGTAGGTAAGCGCTAGCTACGTGCTAGGGTGCGAGTTTCCCCATTCATTTCGTAATTTTTTTGAATGTTATGAAGAGGTTTTCTTATATAAAACTTGCTCAGAATTTAAAGAAAACATTTTTTTTAGAATAAGCATAACTCATATTATCAACCCTGAGTGGGATGTCACTGACCAAAACAACACCCTGTAATTATTAAGATAGCCAGACATTTGGCTACGATTGCACTTGATATTGAGTGACAATGCAGCCTATGATGGACCATGTCTGTCTTCACACCCTAATTATGCCTTAAGTCTCTTTCCATTTGCAGCAAATACATAAATAGTGTTTAGCAACATTTTAGAGCCAACCACAGCTTTACAGTTCACTAATTGAATAAGCTTTTTTAGGGTAGCCGAATGGCGAAAAACGGAACCCTTTAGGTTCGTGGTCTGACTGTCTGACTGTTCAGTTCGTTCGTATGCCACTTCATTCTGAAACTATTAGTATTACACAGTTGAAGCTTAGTAGGTAGATGTATACTGGTAAGCGCTTTACGATTCTTATACAAAAATTTAAAAAAAAAGATATTTAAGGGGCTAAAACATGTTGACTTTTTTATCAGTATTGAGTGCGCGCGATTATTTTGTGTGCAGACTCCACTGATGAATATGAACAACTTTTATTATGGGGGCAATAGTGAAATCTAGAAAAAAAATCAGATGTTCCATATAAAAGGTCCAATTGGCGCGCGGTCAAAATGTATGGAACAGCTGTTTTTTTTCTCGATTTCACTATTGCCCCCATATTAAAAGTTGTTCATATTCATCAGTGGAGTCATTACAAAAAAATTCGGTACTGATAAAAAAGTCACCATAAAAAAGCCACATGAAACTAAAAACTATATTTTTTTTATTGTCAAACCTATGCGTGTAGGGTGTCTATGGATAGGCCTTTTAAAATGACATCGAGGTTTCTAATACCATTTTCTCTAAAAATGTATGATTAAGAAATTTTCAAAATAATACGTGATGTAGATGATGACTTTCAACGAAAATAGGTATGAACGAGATCGAACTAGTAGTTTTTGAGATAGAGCACATTTTCAATAATCGCAAACATAACATTGTTATTCATACTTTGACGACCCGTCTGGTGTAGTGGTCGAGAAATCGCCTACTACGCAGCGGGTGCGGGTTCGATCCCCGCACAATACAAGCATTTGTGTGCATGAACATGTCTGTTTGTATTGGTCTGGGTGTATTCTATGTATATCATGTATGTATTTATAAACAAAAAAAGTATTTAAGTATTATATCCGTTGTCTGGCACCCATAACACAAGCTTTGAGTAGCTTACTTTGGGACTAGATGGCGATGTGTGGGAATGTCCAAAGGATATTTATACAAATACTATAAAAAACAAAGTTATATTTGCTATTAACAAAATATTGTGGTAGTTTGGTTTTGTGGATCTCTAATTCAGTTAAAGTTAGCACGGAACCCGAAGTGTGCGAGTGCGAGTCGAACTTAGCCGGGTTTTTTTTCTTCTTTTCAAATAACCAGCAGCTCCACGTGATGGTTTGGTTTCCGGTGCCACAATATACTAAATAGTCTTAAATTATATACACTTATATAAAAAAAATAATGAAACATTCGTACTTTTATTTAAAATTTTGAGTCTGGTCAGTTCACAAAAAATAAAATTACGTAAGTACGGACAACAGCACGTCAAGGTAAACACTGCGGTATCTTATACAGTTGTAATAAGGGTTAGTTTGCAACAAAAGTGGGTAGCCTGATGTCCTGGCGACTGAACTACAACTATTACGCTAAACACCCACCAAAATAGGGGGCAATTCTCGTGCAATTCTCGTGTAATTCGTATACGAAAAAGTTTATAGATCGAATTTTTCTTGTCGCAGAAAAAATAGTTTTTGTTACTTAGTCATGATTTCTATGTGTTAAGATTTTGTTCGTGCGATCGTTTTATAACATTTTAATATTTTACTTGTTTTTTTTTTGGTAAAACGGTTGGACTCACAATTTAATTACCACACGAAAAAAGATTGCCGTGAGAATCGGCCTTCAGATAATACCTTCCTTGCCTTTACGTAATATAAATATTACTTTAGGTATTTCAATTGCAACAAAAATTTACAGATGTAAGTCTTACGTAAAATTTTGACCAATCATAAATGTCTTGGGAGCTTGCTGTATAAATTAAGACGCAAGAACGTAAATCGAGAAAAACGTTGGCCAGGACGGAAATTGAAAAACTTCGTCGCGTCTTTTAATTCTAGAAATTGATCGTATTTTTTTTGGATAAAATTGATGTGTCGTGCAATGATTCAAGTGTTTTGAATAGTCGAATAGTATTGGCCATGAGTTTTTTGGATTACAGGTCACAATTCGTAATAGCGATAATAAGGCCACCAATTTGTTATTGAAATATTTACAAAACCAAATGTCCGAATTAATAATTATTTTCGTTTCATTATGTACGTACAAGCATTTTCAGTAACAAACAGCTGCAAAGGTAGATTTTACATTAATCAGTACATCATTAAATCTATACTATAATATTATAAAGCTGAAGAATTTGTTTGTTTGTTTGTTTGTTTGTTTGAACGCGCTAATCTCAAAAACTACTGGCCCGATTTGAAAAATTATTTTTATGTTGGATAGTCCATTTATTGAGGAAAGCTTTAAGCTGTATAACATAAAGATACAACTCACAAGACCACAGCAGCAATGAAAAATGTTGCGAAAACGGGAGAAAGATATTCCTTTTTAGAGCTTTCGCTGCGTACGCTGCGGAAACCGCTAAAGTTACACAAAAATCATGTATGACAAGATTGTTCAGCATTAAGAGTTCTATAATAAAGTCCGCGACAGCATAAGTCTATCTTTTATGGTTGACTTACTACAACCTTTTTTATGTTAATAAATTTGTAAAAAAATAATGCATTATTTTTAGAGGTGTATTATACATTCTTATCAAAATTAACACATTCATCATCACGAGCATTTCATTTAGAACCAAGTTGCCCTTTATATTATTTGATTTCAATAAATATCTTAGGAGCTATCACAGTTTTAACATAACTCCGCACCAAAATAATGTTCGCAGCTTAAGTACAACGTGCGCTTGCGCTAATATATTATAAAGCTGAAGAGTTTGTTTGTTTGAACGCGCTTATCTCAGGAACTGCTGGACCGATTTGAAAAATATTTCTGTGTTGGATAGCTTATTTATCGAGAAAGGCTTTAGGATATAAAACATGACGCTGCGACGGGAGGGGAGGGAGCAAACTCAAAACGCGCGGACGAAGTCGCGGGGGACCGCTAGTATTGAATATAACTAGCACGAAAACGACTGACTTAACGATGTGCAATTAAGAACTCTCTTTTAATTATACCTACTTAGCTTGGGTAGCGCAGCGGTTAGAGGGTCGTACTTTAAAGCGATGTCTGCGCCAGAAGTCCTGGGTTCATCCCCGGGTCAGGAAAAAATATGTATCTTTAGAGTTCCGTAGCTGAATGGCAAAAAACGGAACCCTTATAGTTTCGTCAAGTCCGTCTTTCCATCTGTGTGTCTGTCTGTCTGTCTGTCCATCCGTATGTCACAGCCACTTTATTCTGAAAATATAAGAATTACACAGTTGAAACTTAGTAGGTAGATGTATCCTGTTAACCCCTTCAAGGTTCTCATTAAAAAAATATGATATTTAAGGGGGGGGACTCCTATATACATGAAACTGAACCCTATTTTTTTTACCTATGCGTGTTTGCGTAGGGTGTATAACAACGCGTCGAACTAGTAGTTTTTGAGGAAACGCACATTTTAATAACCGCATAAATAACTTTGTATTTTACACAAATGTAAATTTACACAAATACTATAAAAAACAAAGTTATATTTGCTGTCAACCAAACAGTGTGGTATTTTTGCTAAGTGAAGGTAAGTGGATCTCTAATTCAGTTTAAGTTGGCACGGAACCCTTAGTGTTTTTTCTGTTCAGAAATTCTGTTCTGATCAAAGAAGTTGACGGTGTTTTTACACCCGTGTCTCGGTAAAGCACGTAAAGCCGTTGGTACTGCGCCTGATCTCTCTCTAGTCGTGTCAGATTACTGTCCCATCGGCCTGGGACTGGATTTCTATTTCCTATATATGAGAGTGAAAGGAATAGAGAATGCACTTGTTGTTTGTGCATACACTTTTGCACTATAATATTATGTCCCGCACAGTCGCTCTATAATATGTCCCGCCTCCTATATATGTATAATCCTCTTATGATATTCTAAATGAGTTTGAAAAATCCATCTTAAACTTTTGTGCCATCCATTTTCACACAATTGTTGATAATAATCAGGTTCAGGTAAAAAGTGCAACCTAGCCTTACTATCTTTTTCGTCCTCATTCCCATATGATGAATCAAAATATGACTGGCTAAAATCAATTAATATATTTTCTATCAACAGTTTCGACGTCCGAGGCCGTTCTTTCAACAAGGCGCTGCAGTGGTCGGACCCCGGCGCCTTCGGTCCTCGAGCATACTTCGCAACTGTGGCCCGACCAGCTGCCCTGACCCTGAGTTCTGTGCAACTGGATGACGAGGGCGTCTACAGGTGCAGAGTGGACTTCAAGAACTCGCCGACTAGAAACTTTCAGATTAGATTGACTGTTATAGGTATGTTATCATATATTCTGATCCATTTGACTCTATGTAGTCATATTTTTTTATCTACTCCTCTCTGATTCAAATACCAATGGTTTTTGATCACACTCATAAAAATCGTACCATTCCTAACGAGTACTAGTCATAAACGAATTCATGATGAATTAGGTACAGCAGTAAAAACATGTTTGGAATAAAATGTGATTTTAAATATTGTGTTTTAGTTCTATTTTCAAGAAACCTTCAAAATATCCTTTAAATTTTTGTACTTCCCGTACTTGAAAATCCGAAAATATAAAAATAAACATACATTTAACCTGATATTAAGCAAAAAAACTTCATAAACCTGCCTTAAACTTTTGTACGTCTGGTACTTTGAGAAGAAAGCGAAAGCAAAATCAGTTGTTTCAGTGACTTACGAGAACTCAAAAATTGGTATTAGTTGAGAAACAATTTTAATCTTTTTCTTTTAATATTTTTAATTAAGTGTTCGTTACGAATATTTCGATTTTTATGAGTATAATCGAAAACTGTTGCATTAGTTTTGGGATTAGAATGGAATGGATCATATTTTTGGTCGTCATTCTTGTTTAATGTATGTCGCTATTAGACGAGCAGATAAAAATCTTTTGTCCATACACTGCATATTTTCTAGTCGATATCGCAGTATTACTTAAGGTAACTTCTGAAACTCATTTTCCTTCTAAGAAAGTCAATTCGCTCAATAAGCGTTGTTTCAAATATTTAATGACTTTTCATTACTTTCTCGTACCTGACTTATGAATAGTACCAATAAGACACACATTTATAAATTATGACACAAGTAATTGAAGGACAAAAGTCATCTCCCATTTTTTCTTTTCTTTTTATAGACATAAATTAATAGTCATCTTAAGAATTCGTGTATACATAATCCATCAGGTGTATTAAATGCAACTAAACTTTAATTACTTGTTCAGTTTAATTAAGTATCGTTAGAATTATTCGCAGTAGTCTTGCATTAGTACATAATATTATTATGCAGCTTATCGTTAATACCATCGCATTGACTTACACGATCGAGAGAGATATCCGAAAGCGAATATTAAACACGCTCTGTAGTGCTGTATGTGAGCGATTAAAGCTGAAACTATCGATGTTTCAAATATTGCATCAAGATTTAGTCATAATTAGGTCTAGCAGCTAAATCTTTTATAGTATACATACACTTCACATACACAATAACACATGTAATTTTCTAAATTAATTTGAACCTAAATAAGCTTTGCTGCCCTGGCAAAAACTGGTATATTTTTGCCGACTTCAAAAAAGAAGGTAATATATTCGACCTGTGTGTATGTGATATCGTTATAATTTGGTAAAATTTGAGTATATTGATCTATAAAGGCTTCCCAACACGTGTGCAAAATATCGTAAGTGTACCTTATGTATATTTGTATTTTTGACTCAGGATTGTTCAAAAACGAGATGTCATAACGAGTTATTACAAAAGTATTTTACTAAATTAATTTGAACCTAAATAAGCTTTGCTGCCCTGGCAAAAACTGGTATATTTTTGCCGACTTCAAAAAACAAGGTAATATATTCGACCTGTGTGTATGGGATATCGTTATAATTTGGTAAAATTTGAGTATATTGATCTATAAAGGCTTCCTAACACGTGTGCAAAATATCGTAAGTGTACCTTATGTATATTTGTATTTTTGACTCAGGATTGTTCAAAAACGAGATGTCATAACGAGTTATTTTTTGATCAATCAAAGATAGTCCAACCAAGGGTACAATGTAAGTTTCATCAAATTTGATCCAATAATTTTAAAGATATGCTTATAACAACTAATTATCATGAAATAACGCATTCGACTTTTATTTAGGAGAATTCAATTCTGTTGTCGGTGGAGTGTCGTGAGTCGGTGCATGATGTAAAGCTTAGCAACACCACCATCAGTCTGCACTCATCATGCACCGACTCCTAAAGAATTGGTTTCTCCTAAATAGAAGATGAATGCGTTATTTTAAGCTTATTAGTAAGTTTTTTGAAGGCAATTTTATATTTATATTTTTTGTTACCTAATACTTTAAAAAAAAACAGTTATATCCTTCGTAATTTTGAGCACTGCCTAATACATGTTACTACTACATTAAATTTTAGGTTTTTAACAGTTTATTTTATCGACAGCCAAAAAGCCACCCATTGGAAACGCCCAAATTAAGCCGAGCGCACAATAAGAGGTTTATTTGATTATTATTTGACGCCATTAATGGGACCCTCCTGTAATTGAGTATTTTACGATGTTGTGAATACGGCTGATTATGTATCTGAGTGGTTCTTTGTGAGTGCCGTCCCTTTGCTAACAAAAGACTTGAAGGAGATTACCACTCACGCGCGTAGTAATGGATTTCAACGGAGTTGCATATGCGATGTAGGCTTTCAAATGCTTTGTTCTGTGCAAAAGAAATTTACTCCCCTCATCTTCTTTGCTCGCATCTTACGCTTTAAATGGGGTAATTCCTTTGAAAAACTCGACGGTAGTTTTCCTTGCTTTTACAATCCGTGTTTATTTTATACATTTAAAATTAATTTGCCGGGGAATTGGATGGATGAAGTGCTGTTATGAGTTTATGAAGCAATTTTGAATTGAAATTGCGCGCACTACATAATTCGGATCATGAAAGAAGTTTTACAATATTTAAAGTTCTTTTAATCATAAAAACACAAATTGTGTACCAATTCCTTTTAAATATATTTATAAAAGTACTGACTAAAATCTAAAGCACCCACCAGTCACATTAATCCCCATCAATTTAACATTTTGGAATTAAATCTGGCAAAAGTATAAGATACCAGCAATTAAACTTCAAACAATGCAAACAAAGGCTTAACCTTTGACAGGCCAAAACTTCTTCCGAATAAATTATACCAGGAAAACAAATGAAATCACCGCAACTGATAGCGTTCAGACAATTTGATCTATTCAAATCTAATTTCCTTTTAAATTTAACCTGTCTCGGCCAGATTTTATCTCTGTCATCGCCGAGGCATCGTTTTTATCAGTGGCCAGGATCCCGACAGTTCATAATTAAAATGTCGAGGGTTGTCGTTACCCCGTGGTTCTCGATCCATCGGTAATGACTAAATTGATTCTCTGTCGTCGCCTCATAAAATTTCCATTTAAGATTGAAACTTTTTGCGATTCGATGCCGCTTTGTTTCGGAAGCCATTGTAATGATGTTATAGGTAGCAGGTGTATGGCCTTGGGCTGATCGATTTACCAATTAATTTGGACAGTTGATGTTTTTGAGAACAAACGACACCAATTATTCGAGTTTGAGTCGTCTCCGCTCGATCATTCGGACAAATTATAAAGATTTATCGAATATCCATTTCGTTTTTTATAGTAATTGGAATTAAAATTATTTCATAATGAGGATGGCCTTTTTGGCGTTTATATCCCGTGACGCAAAATAGAGATGGGTGTCATAAGCTTAACGTATAAGTATACATGCTGCTGTAAGCTGTAATATATTTAACTTTCATCAATTAAGTAAGTACTGAGTCCAGAATTAGATAGGTACTGCATGGATTTCAATTAATTTTAAGAAAGGTATGTATTTGTTCCCAAAATAAATAAAATCACATAAACTGCAGGTAGATTTTATTAAGTCGAGCAATCGAATAGTGCATTATTTTAAATGATCATTCAATAAGTATTATTATTTCAATGCAGAAAAAGCTTATACTTAGGCGCGCATTAGTGACTTTTTGTCACCATGACATACCGTGTCTGAAAACCACTTGATAAACAAAAAATAAATGATTTGCGAAATCTAATTTATTCTTTTTGTGTGACACCTGGGGGGTGATTCTCGTGCAAATTGTATACGAAAAAAGTTCACCGATCGAATTTTCTTTGTCGAAGATAAAGTATTTGATTTCTCAGGGTCACGATTTTATGTACTGAGATTATGTTTGTGCGATAGTTTTTTTACGTGTTGATATTTTACTTGTTTTTTTTTTAAGGTAAAACGGTTAATTCGCAATCAAATTGCTACACGAAAAAAGTTCGATTGCCGCGAGAATCGGCCTCCTGCCTCCTAGTCATCATCGTAACCTTGGTTTTATTTCAAAATATTGAACTGCGCGATTTTAGATTGAAGTGTGTCCAGGCTGTTTGCCCGTAATCATCATAACTGTTTTAAGAAGTTAATTATAAGTGAGCTACTTATAACCAAATTGAAAACATATTCTGAAATACATTTATTTTTTAATTAAGTTATCTGAGGATGTGTGTCATTCCTGTTTCGAGAAACACGGAGAGACGTCTGTGGTATCGTAGCTTACAAACGGATAAAACCATTTCAGTCTAGTTTTTTTGTCTCATAAATAATATTACACGTATAAATTATATTAATTCGAAGTAACAATAAATGAAAATGCTACATAAATGTTTTGTGCGAAGCATACTCGATGGTAATGGTTTGGATGGTTGTGTTGGTTTCTAATATTGTACTCAAACTGGTAACGCTTTGCTGTGTTATAATAACATTTTTTATTTAGATCCGAAAATTTTTGCCTACTGAAGTATTGTTACTGCAATACTGGCTGTTTATATTCATCAGTTTCATTCTTAATCTGTGAATCTTTACCTTTCTTGAAAAAGAAACTGACAAACAGAAAAGTTGAACATCAGACTTTTGTCTTTTGTTTTCCTGTCGCGAAGACAACTGACAAGATAAGCGCCGGTCAGCGCTCGCGAGCGGCAGCAGCTCTGCGCCGTTGTGTACATAGCCTAGTGTTTATTCGCTTTGAGACGTCACTGCGTACCGTTTCTGAGTTTTAATGCGAATATTCCACATTACCATTATTTTAAATCTAGTTAAAACTCTTACGGAAGATAATTTTAGCAGCACTATTTAGATTTTGTTATAAATAAGGCAGATTTTGTACACAATTGTTAATATAATAAATAGTTACACAGTAGCATAAAACCTATCAAGAACTGCCATACGTAATATTATCTTAGAAAATATTACGTATGGCAGAAAATATAACGTAAGCAGTATATATTGACATGTATTCTACTATCTTAGGTATGTGCTGTGTTCATATATTGCTCGGTTGCACCATATTTCTTCAACATAACTATAGCCATCACTGTGTTTTGTACTATGGGTTGAATTCGATTGACGTTACTCGAGATGAAATATCATACTTAGTACAACCTAGCCATATCACTCCATTTAGAAACAACCATTACTTCATTTCAAATTACGCCTTCATTTCGTCTATCAGTAAATACCCGAAAAAAAAAAACTATAACTCGTTTCATAAAGCAAACTTTTAATTCGATATAATCGTTTTCGGATTGTTAATATAGATCGCCACCCTATTCATACTGTGTTTATGACTTTATCAGTTTTCTACACTTGCAGATGGTATTATGTACAGTGGTCAGCACATCAGATTACTTAATTTTGTTGCAAACTAGCCTTTATTGCGACTGAATAAAATCCCGCAGTGTTTACCTTGCCGTGCTGTTGTCCGTACATAAAAATCTAAATCATGATTGCTTTTTAAATCTACATTCTAAATCGTTTTTCTCGTTACATGTGCATTTATGTTCTCAGGAAATATTTTTCCTTATCAATTTGTTTTAAGTAGAAATCAGTGTTATATCTCTGACATCGATTCACTTAGTGACTTGCTTTATTGCCCTCATGTTCCTTGTTACAGTTCCTCCACATCAGATGCTGCTCTACGACAAATCGGGTGCAGACGTGTCCGGTGTGGTGGGACCGTTAGAAGAAGGAGCGGCTTTGGTACTCGTGTGCGAAGTAAGAGGAGGTAAGTTGATACAACGTTAAATTGCTGTGAAAGTGTAATAATAACTAAAAGGTTAGCTTCAAATACGCTTTCACCAATCTGGCATAATGATTTCTAATTTATTCAAGCAATAAGACCGCCTAAATTGTCATCATCATCATCATCATTATTAGTCAAAGGACGTCCACTGCTGAACTAAGGCTTCCTCCAGGGCTTTCCACAGCGACTGATCGCCAGCGGTCTACATCCAGTTTGATCCTGCGATCTATACCAGGTCGTCTGTCCATCTTTTCGATGGAAGTCGTACGGTGCGTCTTTGGTCGAAGGGTCTCCAATCAATAACTTTCCTGCCCCAACGGTTATCAGTTCTTTACGATATAGACCTTGCCCTTTGTTGGAATATTACCTAAATACCATATTATGAGAATTAAAACCGGTAAAAACGAGTTTATAGAGGTATAACTAAATCTGAGCGAAGTTGATCCAAAATAAAAATATATTTAAATAAATCTCATAAGGAAGACCCATCATTTATTTATCAATAGTTTAGAATACTACGAAAATCTTTATGTGTCTTTTTTAATGTTGACGTTTGTAGGTTCAATGAAGTTCAATGAAGTTACACCTAGAAAATAACATTTTTAAGAGAGTCGCACTCCTATTTACAGCTTAGAGCGCGTTGCCAAGAAATGGTCTCTAGATGTGTGATTTAGGTAGATACATGTGTGAGTCTAGTCTAGATTTTATACAACAAAAATAATAAGCTATGACGTTTAATAACAAAAAAATATATATGCCATCCCAATGTTACCGATAAAAAATATCAACTCCTTTAATCCTTGTCTTGTGTTATGATACGTAGTTAAATGCTTAAATGGTTAAACGTTAGGTTTAAGCGTTATTAAAATCATTTTTTTTTCCAAATTTAAATTCATTAACTTGGGTATAACATCAATTAACTTTTAATCCCTCAAGCGTATGTGAACGAGACACAATAGGTATTCTATTGTTATGCGGTCGCATGCAACCGCTCGGGTGTTGAGGTATTAAAAAGTAAAAACCGACTTCAAAACCAAAATGCACTAAAAAGTCTTAAATAAACTCTTGAACATTGAAAGGAAAGGAATCCATTTTAGGCCAACTAATTACTTATTGGAGTCGGTGCTGCGACAGGTGAGGCTGAATTGTCAAAGTGATGGCACCGTCTCCAATAAGAAATTGTTTTTTTGTGCATTTTGGTTTTGAAGTTGGTTTTTACTTTTTTAAAGTTAATTTTATTTCTTAATTTTTAGAGATTACAAGGGGGGGGGGGGGAAGTTGCACCTTATGACTCTGTTCTTTAAGAAGCTACAAACTACCTACTTATCATAAGTTCTATCATTATAATTACTGAACTCCTAAGCGTTAAGGAGTTCCACCATCAGCTCAGCCCCACAAGATATCAGACGTAACAACACGTCAATATTAAGATTTTAGTAAACAACACTATACGTGCCTTTAAAAATTTGAGGGTTTCCCTTGATTACACCAAAATCCTATCATTAGAACCCAAATTGGCAACAATGGGACTAACTAGAGGGTACACCCTCTAGGTAGGCGAATTTTTTTTCGAATCGGTCGACTAACGTCTGAGATTTGAGGTAACATAAATACAAAAAAAAACATACATTCGAATTGATAACCTCCTCCTTTTTTTGAAGTCAGTTAAAATGAAACAATCTGCTAAAATGCTTATACTAAAGTTTTTTTATTTATTAATAGAAACCAGAGTGCTACAAAATTATCACGAAAATGTTATATTCCACGCTATTTCAAGCATCAATAATACTTTCGACATCTAATTCTCGGAAAAGTGCTTTGACCAACAGTCAGTATATATTGAACAATATCTAAAATTCAATCTGGTATCTCGCAAAAGCTTCAAGGAGTGAATAGCATTTGATGCTATTGTGTAAAGTTCAGGTCATCGCTCAAAAAATTTCATATTGCAAACTGAATGAATAGTAGATTCATAAATATTCGATATCTAAATCGCATTGTACAGATTTTCTTGATTTTATATGAAATAAAATATATACCAAATTATTAAAACTGCATTTTATTGAATCTTCAAAAGCAACAACTCAATTTTCTTACAAAAGACATGATGAAAATCGCAATCAAGTGCAATTGTAAAAGAAAGCTTTGTAGACTTCATAAATAAATGCTGACAAGTTTTCATCACACGTCATTCACTTTTTTATCACTACAGGTTCTTTAGCTGTTTTTACTTGACTGTGCAAGATCGTTAAATGTTATCGGAATTGCCCGAAGCGCTATACTTATCTATATTATAGCATTTTCAATTTTGTAGTTTAAAGTTTACGCTGCAAAATATCGGACGCGAACGAAATTAGATTCCCGTATCTGTTGAGGCTTTGCCGCCTCACTGTGGCTGCCACTATGAAAGCCACATAATTAAATATGTGTCCGATAAGACCAAAGGCCGAATACCCGAATACGGCCCTGTCCGCACCGCTGCATCATCACAATTATTGAGCACACGGGCAACGATAATCCGTCCCTGGCGAAACGCCAGTGACTCCATACTGCGGAGTTTTCAATGAACCCATTCGGACGGAATATCTCGCCCAATGTTTTCATAAAAGAAATCAAGCACTAGAAAAATTGAATTGTTGCGACCGAGCGCGGTTTGTTTTGATTCCTATCTACTTTTTATAGTCGAAAGCGATTTCCAAGGTTGCTACATTACTTGTGAAGTTAAGTTCATGACGGTTGAATAATCGAAGCGTAACATAAATTTGAGTGGGCACAGTTTACTCAAATTGAATTTACAAAACTATTGAAAATCGTCTGCCGCCCTCACAGTTTCGTCCTCCCAAAATAAACGAACGAACGTCTATTACAGAATTTAAGTACACTTAAATCCAGAATAGTTGACTAAAACAACAACTAGGTATGGTACCATTTTCTAAAGGTATTTTTTGCTTCACAATGTAAAATAACTGTTATCAGAACGAAAAATGTGAGACAGTTTTCCAGAATCGTCTAGTTCGTCTGGTGTCTCGGATGGCTTCGCAAGGGATAAGTCCTTGATATTTCGTTAAAAAATAACAGCGCGGTCACGGCGGCGTGTTCAATTTTATTCTTATTTTGTCTGCGGCGGGATAAGTGAGCTCAATTAGTTTATTTTATAAAATTTACCTTATAAATTGTACACTTAAATTGTTACTGTTGGATAGTCAGTAAAGTAACACAGTAACTTTTTACAAGTGAAATTTATTATGTTAAGTATATACTAATTGATCTGTGATTGATTAACTTGATTTTTTTGTTTTTGAATTATTTAAAACTATCGGTCCCAGCGAACATCTGTTTCTCCCCGGCCCCGTCCCGTCGAACGGGATAAAATGTATCTTATGTCCTTCTCCACGTTCTAAGCTACCTTCCCACCAAATCCCAGATAAATCGGTTTAGCTGTTCTTGAGCCCCGTCCCGCCCCAGCCGCGGTTCGGTCGAATGGGATAAAAAGTATTTTTTGTCGTTTTCCTGATTCTTAGCTATCTTTCTACTAATTTCCAGCCAAATCGGTTAAGCAGTTCTTGAGATATAAATAGTGTAACTTACACGACTCTCTTTTACGACATAACTTTGTAGTTTTTTTTACGACATAACTTTTCTAGTTTGTAAGAA
This sequence comes from Pyrausta purpuralis, assembly GCA_963924145.1. NCBI lineage: Eukaryota > Metazoa > Arthropoda > Insecta > Lepidoptera > Crambidae > Pyrausta > Pyrausta purpuralis. Next base: position 15,815,930 of record OZ001646.1, on the reverse strand, counting down.
AATGGTTAAAGAAAAGAGTGCTTATCAATAACGTACTGATTACCTATTTGCATACTATTTTTTTCCTTCCACAGGACGCCCAGAGCCAGTAGTCACATGGCTTATCAACGGCACGCCAGCTTCCCAATACATCGGGGTCAAGACTGACACACACGTGGTAGTGAACCGTTTGGAGCTTCCACATCTGAGGAGAGAAGACCTGAACACCACGTTTAAATGTCGAGCAGCAAATACTGTGTTGGTGCCGCCACAAGAGAAGGTCGTCAGGCTTGAAATGAACTGTAAGTAAATGAAGATGCAATTCAATGTAGAACAGCCGGCTTCGAATATTTTTTTAACATCAAGTTGTCAGTATGAAGGTTCATTAATATACATATTTTTAAGGTTCCGTAATCGAATGGAAAAAACGGAACCCTTATAGTTTCGTCAAGACTACATGTCTGTCTGTCCGTACACAGCCACTTTATTCTGAAGCTTTGAGCATGAGCACTGTTGAAATTTGGTAGGAAGATGTGTCCTGTTGACGCCTTTACGATTCTTATACAAAAAAAAAAATAAAAAAAAAAATTTAAGGGGGGGGGGCTCCCATACATGAAACTAAAACCGAAATTTTTTTTTAAGTCAAAAATATGCGTGTGAGTCCGACTCGCACTTAGCCAGTTTTTAAAAAAAGGTAATTTTTAAATCACTTGCGTTAAATTGGCGTGTGATATTAATTGATTCATGTCAGATTTTTAATGAAGAGTTGTTAGCTCCACACAGGAGTGATAATAAAATATAACTCTATTGTGTGAACATTAAACTATATGTTTTGCTTTTTATTCGTTGATTTTTAGTTTCGCATATTTTTGTGGATTTATTCTGAAGTCACTATATCTATCTTTAAACAAGAAAGTGAGAAAGCAAAATAATATTTTAAATAGAGTTAAAGAGCAGATAATACATTGAACTCACAACACAAACGAATTCACAACGTAAAAACATTCACCAAAAAAGCTTTTAGTTTAAAAATACAGACAAACCAATAAAAAATACGAGTACAAATGTTAACGAAATAGCGTTCAAGCTACAAATGAAAAACGTACTAATAAATCATTTTCGACGCCAGGTGTATTGATTTTCTGCATAGCTATAAGTTGATTATAACCGAGTCTAATAAATATTCAGCAGGCATTTCGGTGCACTGTATCTCTTTACGCTCTTTCGATCGGTAGGGCTATTACCTAAGTTGATAACTATTACATTGCAATTTGATAATGCCTTCGTGATAATAATAAATTGAAAATATGCAATTTAAAAAAAACTTAAATAAACTTAAATGAAGGAACCAGTATATTTTTTTAATATTTTTTTTTTGTATTTTTCCTAATAAGATTAGTTTTTAAATTGTCTATTCTAAAAGAGCGTAAGTACAAGAGGTTGGATTTTTCGAGTTCACGAATTTGCTATATTCGATAAATAACATATGATATCTATAGTTTGTAGTTATGTAGCAACTGTAGAAGCAAAAAGTCGATATCGATGAATCATTTAGTTTATTATGTATTATTACCAAATGCATGTTATGTAAACAGTAACCAAACAAAGCTCCTATGGCAATGTTTCGTTTTTAATATTATTATGATGTCTGAAAATTACTAAAATATATTCTCATATCTACAAATATAAATCATATGTCGAAAGAGTAAATTATGATGATTATTTCTTATCCGAACTAGAAAATCATTCGAATGCATAATGTTTTATGTTTTTATTTCATATTAATTAACTTTAATAACATTTTAAATTAATCTATAGTGTCAATTACGACAACAAAAACACTTAATGTCAAAGTAAGTGCTGACAGCAACGCATAAATGTTTTTTCAACACACTTGCTCAAAACGACGTTTTTATTCCACCGATTTTTGGCTCATAATCATAGATATTAAACACGCGTGCTTTTTCTGTATATTATTGCACTAGTGCTTTTAGTTTATTAACTCGACCAATTTACATTTGTACCCTAGTACCAAGTCGTAAGTAAGAAGAAGAAGCGATATAATTTAGTCGGGTTATACAATACTTTTGTTTAAGCAACAAAGAGTATTTATGCGAAAAATAACAGTATCTACATATTTATTTCAATAAATGGTAAATCCAGATTTATTACTAAAAAATAGCTTAAATTCATTTAACATTTTCTGTAATTTGTGTTTTAAACACGTATTATTACATTTTTAATCTTGGCTTTTGGCCGATCTAGTTCGCGCCTTAGCCTTGCGCGCGCACGGCATCGCGGCATGAAAAAAAAACAACGCGCCAATTTTCGTAAATAATAATTGTCGGCTGTGGCGAAGTTTGGATTAATTATGAAGTTTAATATTAATGAAAATGTCTACTTCAAGTGAAGAAAATGAAGAAAACCTATTATTAACTCCGCCGGACATACCTAACGAGGCCAAAAACGCGTGCAAAAGTCTTTGCCATCAAAATCGAGTGAAATGTATTTTTGCTGTTTTAATAATTAAAAACTTAGTAAATGAAAAGTCTTATTTTTTCCTCGCAAGTGTGTTGAATAACGTCGTATGAAACACGTGTGCCTGTGACCATTATATACGCGGCTTTCTTATGGCGCACTCGCTTTCGCTCGTGCGCACACAATATCGCCTTGTATATAATGGTCAACTTAGCATACTTGTATCATAATGTACTATTCTGCATAAGATGTCATTGCAAAGGTATAACCCGTGAAATGCCTACTTCCATGTTTTTCATTTCAGTTAACTTTAAAATCTAATAAAATATTTTACGTATTTAAAACATAGACTTATAAATATTTTGTACTATGGTAATATTAAACATTGACTTCCTCTGTGGCAATAAGACGTGACTGCGACAGTGAGTAATTATGTCTCTTTCACACTCACAGGCCATAAGGAAAGGTGTAGTGTTGCACAACACACTGCATAATTATAGATAAGCGCGTACGAGCACGGCTCATCCCCTATCGCATTGATAATATATGACCGCAGAGGAAACGAGTGTTTAATATCACTGTATCTACACGTTGTTCAGAGCAACTTTTGTGTCACATTTTCTAAAATGATAAAGTATGCATAAACATGGCATTACCGTGGCAACGCTTTTAAAGATGACCCCTCAGACTTAAAATTTTTGTACCACTGTTCTAAACAGCCGATCTAGTGTAACTATAAGATTATGATCTCTTATGTTAATTTTATAAGTTATGGAGTCGATTAAGAATCGTTAAGTTTTGAAATAGTTCTCGATCAGGCTGAGAAGTAAGCACTGCGTGCGTTGACAAACAATCTACCATTAGATTCATACCACTTCATTCATACTGTTACTGACAGCGCGCTGCATTCATTGATGGTTATGTAACATGAGATAGATTGACTAGCTTTCTTCTATATGGCAATAAAATTTAAAACTCAAGCTATTACGAAATACTGGTTAAAAAAACAAGCTGGTTAAGACAGTGACGCCTGTATTTGTCAATCACTCCCCCACTTTGTGACTCTTGCAAGTGCCATTACCGCGCTCACTCAGGTCAGTCTACACACGAATTGCAATCGCATCGCTATTGAAGCCAGTTATGCAATGACCCTTAGGGGTAAAATCGAGTTTTCTCCTAGGATTAGCCCGACGGCGACGCTCTTTTAAAATTGTTGAACCGCCAAACGTCAAAGCTAGTGGTGTCTTTTGAAATTGAAGTTTCGTTTCGTTATTTTTCGACGATTTCGCCACCTGGACTTTAAATTAGTGCGATACGAAAAAGCTGATTTGCTCTCAAAGGTAAAGTAATATAAACCTTAAGTGCTCAAATATTTAAAAGCGTATTTAAATCATTTTCAATAATAAAGGCTTGCTAATAAAACGGTAACAAAACGTGCTTTTATTCTAATTTTCCATTACAGTCATGATTGCTTGTTATAAATTTAAATATAAAATCTAATAAATAATAAAATAAGAGCATGAAAATAGTCAAATAAGGCATAGGTTCGAGTAGTCAGCCTACATTAATTTGAACGACGTACGTCTCATGTTTCTTAAAATAGTAGAATACTAAAACTAAGTACCTCGATATTTCGCAAAAAATAGTCCCGATAAATCTGGTTAGGCAATTAGGGTTCAAATTGTCTTAAATCTTGTGGAATATTTTCGGCAAGCGGAGCTGACTTGTGCAATAAAACAGTTAAAGTTAATTAAATGAGTATTACGGGGCAAAGACATCTGAAAAACGAATTAAACCTTTTAGTTTTTACAACACCAAATTCTAGTTAGACAGTGAAAAAACAACTTACATTTGTTAGGTATAAGAATGGTAGGTAATGTACTTAAGTACTTTGGACAGCAAACAAGTATCAAGCACGGGAGTTATCTTTCGAAGAAATTATAATATCAAATATATCAACTGACTATTTAAGACGTAATAAAATTGAAGTTATTATTTTAACAATGACTTTCAATAAAGCGCTATACTTACTTCCAAAAACTTAGTACCATGCTAAGAACCATACTAAGATATTGAGCAATAATGTAACTCAATAAACTGTCACAGGCCTGATTTTCCGAACGTCAGATAAGGAATATTCTTAGATTAAAATACAATACGTCAATATGAACACGTCACCTACTTGTCAGCAATCATTTACGGAAATGTCGTTTTAAAGTCGGTTGTTTTATAATTAGCCAGTCGGATTAGTCTTATCTGACGTTATTTAAATCGGCCCTTAATTACAATATTTAGTAATGAAGGTATACTTTTCCAATCTGCTTATGTTATAAGGACTTAGTTAATATTTTGTTCACCAGTGGCTCCACTGTCAGTTTCGTTACTGAATCGGCCTACACAACTGATCGCTGGCGCTGAGGCGTCACTCCGCTGCGTCGCTGAGGGCAGCAGACCAGCGGCGCAGGTCTCTTGGTTCAAGGACAACAGAAGTTTTGAGAAGGAGAAGGTAAAATTAATTTAACTTGGTATTTCACTGTCAGTCTCGCTATCGAACCGACATCCGCTATCGATCGCTGGCGTTGAGGCATTACTCCTCTGCGTCGCTGAGGGAAGCAGGTCAGCGGCGCAGGTCTCTTGTTTCAAAGACATCACAAGTATTTTGAGGGAAAAGGTAAGAGTCTTCGTACCTGTGACTCTACTGTCAGTTACATTATTAAACCAGGCTCCGCAACCGATTGCTAGCACTCCGTTCAACTGCGTTCGCTGCGTCACTGAAGGCAGCAGACTTCTCTCTTCTTTCGGTCTCTTGGATTATGGACAACAGGACTTTTGAGAGAGAGAGGAGGTAAGATTCTTCTTACTTGGGATCTCATTGTCAGTCCCGCCGCCGAACCAGTCTCCGCACCTAATCACTAGCACTCCGCTGCGTCACTAAAAGTAGCATGCCAGTGGCGCAGATCCCTGTTTTATGAACAACAGGACTTTTCAGAGAGAGAAAGGGAAAGATTCTTCTCACTTGGGATCTCACTGTTAGTCTCGCTGTTGAATCGGCTTCTGCAACTAATCGCTGGAGCTAAAGCGTCGCTCCGCTGCATCGCTGAAGGAAGACCAGCAGCTCAGGTCTCTTGGTTCAAGGTAAACAGGAGCTTTGAGAGTGAGAAGAATAGATTCTACTTCCCGATGGCATCACTGTCAGTGATTCAGCACATGAGTAACTGTTAGCAGTGAAAGAATCAAGTGCAGAGGCCATCACCTGTCAGCCTACATACGTGAACATTACCTACCTGCACGTGGAATGTTATACAGAGTGACTTTGCAAGGTAGTGCCAAATTTTAGGAGGTTAATGAGACCATCAGTATCTGCAACTTTTACCATCGTTCAAACCTTTTTTTCTGCCTCTCCATACATTACCGTCAATGTAGCCGACGAACGACGAACTGTTTAATTAGCTTTACACTACTTTTGGGAAATATTTCTATTATCACACATTTATTTTTTATTTTTTTATTTTATCATGCAGATAACAGACCACTCGAACGAGACGTGGTCACTCAGTACCCTGGTTTTCACACCTTCACCCACTGACAACGGTGCAACTGTGAAGTGCGTGGCGTCCAACCCGGCCCTGCCGACCAAAGCTATCGACGATCAGCTGCAGCTCAATGTTGTATGTTAGTATTATTTTTACTTTATCTGGGTGTTTGTCTTGAAATTGATTTTTTGACTAGAAGGTTAGTACCGTGATGCCTGGTGGACGTCCTTTACTGAGATGTCGTCCGCACGGTGCTGCTATTCTACTGTTTAAAACGAGGCGACATCGTTTAAAAATAATAGTATGTGCGCCTTCACATTAGAGCAAAAGCAGCGCGACATCAGCGCGTCTCTCTAATGTGATAGGCTTACTGCTGTTATTTTATGCATGAAATTGACAGCAGCGCGACTGCTGCGCGACCGTCACACTTCTAAAGTCGCCTAAGTGTGAAATCGCTCTAAAATTCACGGTCAACCTAGTATCGAAAATCCGGTGATCAGCCTACTCAATTAGCTACGTCACTACGTATGTTTGTATGTCTAAATACTTAAAACTACGTAACGGATTTTAATGTGAAGTTTTAAATAGATAGAGTAATTAAGAAGAAGGCAAAAATGAATAATAAATGCATAATATAGTAGTGAATCACTGATATTTAGAAATAAAAAATATTTTGCGCTTACATTGCGCACGCTGGCTGGTCCCTACGAAATAATTTCAATATTGCACCCGTGCGAAGCCGGTGCGGGTCGCTAGTTACTTACATTTTCCTATATTAGTAACGCACAAAGTTTAACCACCGTTGTTTATGAAAAAGTTGATATGTTTTTGTTCTGTTATTACATGTGAATAATTTTGACACTGACTATTTATGAACCTTTAACTGTTCAGTTGTAAAACTCCTTAGTTATTGTGCATTAATATTAAATTATTAAATCCAAACGATATCATCCAGATAGCCCACTAGTGACGCTGACGCTCGGCAGCACTCTCAACCCTCACGACATAAAAGAGGGCGATGACGTCTACTTCGAGTGCAACGTGCGTGCTAACCCTAGGGAGCATCGGATATCGTGGTACCATAACGTAAGTCATTCTACTATTAACGTTTCGCTATTTCATCGGTAATTTAAGGAAATAAAACAAGGGTTTTTGCGTTTCTTCGTTACTTATTTAATAAACAACATGTCAGAAAATAGTTCAATAAGTTAATTAAATATAAATTAATAACCAATAATTCTAGATACCTGTAATCGGTACTAAGTGTATTGGATTGCTGAATAAAAATAAAATATAAATAATAAATATTGGACACCAATCTCTGATCCCACAACGGTGGTATCACAACACCCAGATCCGAGACAATATAGAAAATTATGATTTTTACGTTAACCCGACCGGAAATCGAACCCGGGACCTCGGAGCGACGACGCCTTGGCGACGCATCCTAGCCACTACACCACGGAGTTCGTCAAATCATCAATCAATCGTGAATCATTATGTGAAGCGTTATTCCAAATAATACAACTCGTTTAAAAGCACTGTATTAAATTTAATAATTTCCAGTGAATGATCTTGGTTGATAACATCAATGAGATTATTCATAGACCGACAGAATTAAAATAAACCGGTAAATGGTAAAAATATTTTCGTGCCCAGTGCCCTGAAAATAACTAAGCCAATTTGGAAATTCCGATTGCGGAATTAGGAAACAGGAATTAGACCTGACCTTTGGGGCACTGAATGAGGGGAAAAATATTTTTGTTTTTAACGGTTGTCCTTTTTAAGGGCCGAAAGTATCCGATGAACTTTTGAGCTCGGTTGTTGCGTGGGCGTCTTAAATCCTATTACTGTTGATTGACGTCCAACAATCAACAATTTGCGTGCATTATTAAGTAATTGAGTAGCTTTGCATTAATTATTATAATTGGGTGGTTAATTGAGAATGATTTAGTAAGGTTTATTGCCAAGCTTACGATGGTTCGGGAGTGTTCAACCATGAATTTATCGTGTGACATGGACATCTAATTTCTATGAAGCAACACAATGCTTTAGAATGTTTTTAACACTCACAGTGTCATATTTGATATTCATAAAGATGAAATAAGAAACCAAAAATTTGCGCACGGGCGGGACTTGAACCAGCAACCTTTTGGCAAACCGGGCCAAACGCTCTTACCTGAGCTACCGTGCACGTGAATATAAAATATGACACTGTGAGTGTTAAAAACATTCTAAAGCATTAGATAGCGAAGCGACATCAATTTCCAAGTTGAATTTATTCTGTAAAGAATAACTGCTTGGGGCCATCTGTTTCATGAACAGACGGCTAGATGGCGCTAAGCGTCACGCAATTGACGTTTTCATAAGAAACCACAAATTTCGCAGGGTCTGACTAACAGCACGGTAGCTCAATTGGTAAGAGCGTTTGGCCCGGTTTGCCAAAAGGTTGCTGGTTCAAGTCCCGCCCGTGCGCAAATTTTTGGTTTCTTATTTCATCTTTATGAAAGCAACACAATGTTAGGTACTAGGGACGTAATCTATTAAAATATAGAAATCTGTTCCTATCTCTATGAATTACAAAATTTACAAATTATTGGTTTAGAACAGACAATTTGATAACAGTTGCAACGGAAACTAAACTTTTTATTTATTTTTTAAATTTCAATATTCGATATTTGTTTATTTTTTGAAAATGTTGTTCTGAAGCTAGTTTTTGTCGGTAAATTCTGATGAAACAAATAAAAAATAACTTTTGATGACGATATGCGTTAAGTACAATTCACCACACATTTTACCTCCTAACAACCTTCAATCTTGAGTGAATAAAATAAAATAAACAATCTAATCTAGGACAGGCCGGTGACGCAGAACATGACATCAGGCATCATCCTCAGCACCAGATCTTTGGTGCTGCAGAAGGTGACAAGAAGAGAAGCAGGGGGATACTCCTGTAGAGCAGCCAATGTCAGGGGGGAGACGTCGAGTGATATCGTCAAGTTGAGAGTGCAGTGTAAGTATTTTTGCATGTTTTTTTTAATGTAGTAGGGTGAATAAAACACTGTTTATTATTTTTTCGCGGATAATTAACAAATTGTATATCCCGACTAATTTCAAACACTTTACAGCGTTCGTGGTCACAGCTAGTCTAATATAATAATAATAATAAACATTATTTATTACACAAGAGACAATATCATTACAAAAATAATGATAAGTTCAATATTGACGGTCTTATTGCTGGAAACGATATCTTCCAGACAACCATTGGGTAGAGGAAACAACGTTTATTAGTGAAGTAGAAAGCGGTGTGAAAAATATCGCTAACATTTCAATATTACACATTAAAGATAGTGATAAAATAAAATATATGTAATACACGTAATTTTACAAATGCAATAAAACAAATGAATACATAGATAAGAAAATTAATAAATACATATAATATACGTACATAATATAAAAGATCCATTACTGAAAATTCCGTCAGTTTTTTAATGCTAACGGCAATGCGCTTTTACCCTAACTTTAAACACTGGAAGAGACTAGGATTCTCGGATATGCAGTGGTAGAGAATTCCACAGTCAAACGGACTGAACAGCTAACAACTGTAAGTAGCATTGGGTGGAGAAGGGTCTCGACGGCAAGGACGCCGTCGACACCTTGACCTGGTCGTTGGTGGATTGCAGAAAGTGGAAACGTTCCTTGAGATTGGGATCGTGGATTGAAAAGAAAATTGTACAACAGAGTAAGGAAAGATGTGAAGTTTACGTCGCAAACGTATAGGAACCACTCAAGCTCAGTGCGGAAGTCGGAAACATGATCATACGTACGTAAGCCGAAAATAATGCGAATGCAGAATTTTTGAAGGCCTTCAAGTTTATCAAGGAATCTAGATAGGAGTCTAGATAGCAACAGTCAGCGTAGTCAAAAATGTGAAGCAGCAGTGCTTGCACAAGAGCAGTTTTGATAGGTATCGGTAGAAAATCACGCAGTCGATTTAGAGAACTAGCCGATGCATAGACTTTCCTGCTTACCTCGCTGATCTGTTTCCACCAAAATAAAGAGCTATCCATGTAAATGATGAAACATAATTCATATCCGTATGAAAGATGATATTTGTCATTTACAGTTTTGAAGAAAAAAAAAAACATCCCGCAATAATATTAATTAACGTGCCTATCCATGCAGAAAGAGCTAACTGTGGCTTGTGATTATGCTGAGAGTGGTCTAACTTGGGTCTTCGATAGCACCGGATCCTATGCCGGTGGACTTTTACAGCCATCTTCGCGTAGCATACGAGAAACGTTCTTTTGAAATTACTTTGGGCCAGTCAAAAAGCTAGTAAAATTTGATATTACTTCAAATATATAATAAAACATTGCCTTATTTAATAGAAACATTTATTTTAATCCACCGTGAATTATTTGTAATTTTTTGTTTCATTGTAAAAAAAACGAAATCATGCATGGAACGAAACTCGAACTATAGTGATTGAAAAAGACTAATCGGTCTCAAATCGTGTATGTCCGAATGATCGGTATGGCTGTTAATAATCAATCAATATATTTATCTATGAAAACCGCATAAAAAATAAAATCTCTATCGATTAATAAGCTATATTTATTTAAATAAATGGGATCCTACTTGTTAATGTTTTACTGCTGTTTTCCTACTTGTTTTCGACAGAATTATATGTCAAAATGATTAAAAATTATAATATGTTATCTATAGGCCCTGAGCCTAGAAAAGGATTTGAATACACGCAAAATATAAAACATTAAATTACAACATTAAAACGTCAGACACTAATCGATAACTTTGACCGAAAAATACCCGTTCAATATTTTTGGATTACACCACTGAAATATCGAAATGACGACGTCTCAGCGATCATCATAAATAAATAAAGTTAGGGTTAATTTTCAACAGCTGTCTGAATACCTGAAAAAATAGTGTTACATTTCTTATCTGAATATTAAAATCTTTTTTCTAAATTAATCCAACAAACCTTCTTGTTAATAATATTCAAATTTGCTGTAGGATAGTGTGGTATATGACGGGTTATGAATAACTTGATTCTTAAACAAATGTGCTCACTAAGAGCGCTTTCTCACTGAGGCGACTTTAGCAGAGCGACGGTCGCACGACGCACTGCTGTCGCGCTGCTGTCGCTCTAATTTGATGGCGCACGAATAGTCGCTAACTAGAATAATTATTTTAACACTAAAAGTTTTACCTGATCACGGAAATAAAGTGACACTCTACAAGTAAGGCATATCCGACAAAATTAATGCACTGCAAGCCAAAACAAAGCTCTATGAGTTAAAGTGATTGCGCGACAACAGATTTGACGACACAGTAGAGATAGATCCCGAAATCATTCGATAATGACCATATTCAGAACAGCAACAGAAAATATTACACTTACTGCCTGTTTCTGGTAAGTGTTATCTGCCAGATACTGCATACTAAATGACGGTCTATATTGGATTTTTTTGTAGATTAGTGCTTATTTGTCGATAGTGAAACATGGGAAAGTTATGTCATAACTTTACGACAGTATTACAGGACTAAGTGAAATTTTAATAAAAAACTTAAAAAAAAATACGTAACTTATTAAAGTGGTATTTCCTGTACCACAGCATTATTTTTTATGAACAGACCTATTAACGCTGCAATTTACCACGATATCATTGTATTCGGACCGTTTGGGACTTATGTGTTTTTTTTTCATTAATTAAGGAAATCAACGACGATATAATATAAAATAACATTATATTCTTAATAGCTTACAGGTACGGCTAATTATAGATTTCTATAAGTGTTCATACAATATTATGTTGAAGTTAAAAAAACAATCATCTTTGCACATTTGCACCAAAAACAAAGTAAAGAAATAAAGATATATTAAGAAAATATTTATAATACATAATATCATTGAGATAACGCTAGAACTGTCCTTATTTCGCTTATCATTATGAATGTGTGTGTGTATGTGTGCGTGTGTTCTATTATTTTTATAAGACATAAAATTTTTGAAATAACGCTACAACTGTCCCGATGTCGCTTATCATTATGAATGTGTGTGTGTGTGTGTTCTATTCTTTTTATTTAGGGTTTGCTTTCTTTAATTCCACATAAATTTATTATTTACTTTAATCTTGATCTAGTGTATAAATTTTTACCTGTTCAGAATCTACTGTATCTTCGCCCACTATAGCAAACGTTTTACCACCGCGATAGTATTAGGCAATAATTTCGATGATTTACAGCACCGCCGGCTCGGCAGCAATTACTATGCGGCCTTTCGGCCAAGGAAGGAAGTTGGTAACGTCGATGCCCGCTATGGTTTGAATACCCGCAAACACATCGTATTTATTGCGTTGTAATTCATGTAACAGTGACATTTTACGGAGCACCTACCCGTCAGTGGTATCCGACAGTTGTAGGCTATGCAAATGTGAGGTTCGACCTAATAAATTCGTGCGTGTACGGGCGTATCGAACGAACGGTGTTGGAAGTTCCGTTCTGTTTATAATTGGAAGTAACTATGTGCTAATTTTTTTTATTATGTATGATGATCATCATTATCAGTCAAAGGACGTCCACTGCTGAACATGTCTCCTCCACCCGAAGACTGACCTTGTAAAGATCGCAGGATCTGCACACTGGACGAAGAACACTTGTGATCGGTCGCTGTGGAAAACAAAATAATAAACCTTCTATAATCATGAGTAATTTACCTGATAATATGAAAGATATCTTGAGATGAAGTACGTTTTAATTTTAAATACCCTATCCTTTCCTATGACTGCCTGTTTCCACCCTCTATTGTTTCATTATTGGTATTCCGGATTCGTTAATAAATACATGTGTGATCATGTTTTATTGAAATAGTGAGAGACTCAGAGCCACGTTGTGATAAGTAAACATTTTAAAAATTTAATTTAATAAACTTCTTAAGTTTCAGACAATGGAAGTTACGAGTAAGTCAGATATGTATACCTATGTTAGTTATATAATATATTAAACACACATGTAGACACAATCTGATCACAATCAGCGTTCATTACATGGGGCCGTATAAATCATCTCAGTGTCCGGCGCGAGATTTATTATACAATTCTATATTGCCTCATCGACGGCTTCCTTCCTGAGCGTATATATACACACTGACAAGAGCGGCCAGATATGGATCGTTAACTTTGGGGATTGTCACACAGGTCGGTTGGATAGGTAGCAGTATAACCGTGTTCACAAAAAATACATAATTCCCATCCTTTTTTACTTCAATATCTACTTGTACATGTTATGTGTGACTTGTCGTCCAATATTATGATTTATTAATTTCTGCTTAGCCCAATGGTTTTTTTTGTTTGTCTTTCTTTTATCTTTCGCTCTTTTAATTTTTTTTTTTTTAGCCCAATGGTTTGACTGGTAGAAAAAGCCATCGGTAATACCATATTTTGTTTTGTATTAATAAAAATATTATTGACTCTGTGAAGATATCAGGATCAAACTGGATACAGACCGCTTCTGATCAGTTACTGTGAAAAACCTGGGGGAGATCTATACGTCCTTTGGCTGGTAAAGATTGTTAATTTGATAGTCTACGAAAAAAATACTCACATATTTACATCCACATACTAAAGATTTGCTAAGCGATAATTAAACTATTCGATATAGGTGGCAGCTTATCTGTTCTCAGATTTTAACTCAAATGTATGCTGGTTTCAAAGATTTGAACTTACTTTAGTATAGCAATATTATAATTTAATTATTGGGTTCATAAAAAACAGATAAGTGTCTATTGATAAATAATAGGAGTACTGACCGAGTTCAGTCCAAATTATTAATCAGTTTTTATTTAATTGGTTGAATTTAAAAGCTTTCGTACTGTTCGTTGTTTGTTTTATTTTCTCTGTCTTCCTAGCTGCTGACCAGCATTTAATTGCCGACGTGATAGGGAAAACAAAATAATTCCTACCCGAAAAATAATTGCCTTGCTGATTTATATTTATCCCCTTTCAACATCTAAATAGGCACTACTTATTTTAAATTTATACCGGCACTTGTTTTTGTTGGCTAAAAGGAACAAATTAAACTTTCCTTGGTCACTGAAAGTTGGCCGTTATAACTTCGGCCGATAATTAAATTCTAGTTAGGTAGTAATTTTCAGTTTTGTGTTTATAGGTTTGGAAACAATAAAGCGAACGGATATGAGTTTCTGAAACAATATGAACCATACATAAGAGACATATTTTTTATATAGTACTGCAAAGTAAATGTACTTGTTATCATACGTGTGCAAAATTTCGTAAATGTATGTAGATATGTTTATCTCAGAATTTCTCTAAAAGGAGAAACGAGAAAACATAGCGAAATGATTATTTTATTTGGATCATGTATAGTTGAATTCAGGGAACAGTGTAAGTTTCATCAAAATCGGTTGGGTATTTTTTTTAAGATATGTGTAAATAACTAAAAATCGTGAAAAAAAAGTAGCTGCTTTCAAAAATCTGACCTTATAGGTCAAGTTTTTGCTCAAAATAACGCATCAGCTTAAAATAACGCATACATCTTCTATTTAGGGGATCCAAATTATTTTGGAGTCGGTGCATAATGCCAAGACTACACCAACTTGTCTAAAACACATCATGCACTGACTCCAGAAAAAGTCACTTCTCCTAAATAAAAGATGAATGCGTTATTTTAAACACTTCAGCCAGTTTCTTGAAGGCGGTTTCAGTTATTTTTTGTCTGTTTCTAAAATTCTTTTTTGTGTTGTACCCAGATGCCCCAGTATGTGGCGAATCATCTCCTCAAGTGGTCGGCGCAGCGATAGATGAAGCGCTGCGCGTACGCTGCTCTGTTCATGCTGATCCGGCCGATGTTACGTTTCTGTGGCAGTTCAACAATAGTGGAGAGAGCTTCAACGTTTCACCTGCAAGATATGGTAAGATAAGAGACTGCGCAGATTGTCGCACGGAGGTGTTTCACGTCGGTTGCGATGATTAGTAATTTCAATGCAGGAATGAAATCAAAAGATGCTTACCTTAGGTTAGGTTCTTTTTTGTAAGTTGATGTTCAAATAATGTGGGTAGAAGAAACATACAGGCTGACGTTAAAAAATATTTGCAATATTTTAAACTGAAAAACCCAATCCGTGGTCTATAATCCCTACCACATATTAAAATTAAAATCAATTGTTTTAAAATATAATTTGGTGAACTGAGGAAAAATCATAATAAAAACTTTAGATCTTTGCTTCAAACAAAACTCATATATTACAGTTTCATTTTCATAATTGACGATTAATATCAAAGATTCGAAAAAAAAATACTTGGTAAGCGGATCTCGGAAATCAAAGTGATGCATTATATTTTAAGGTTTCATCAAATCAATTGATTTTAATTTTAATATGTGGAAGGGACTATAAAGCATGAGTAGTTTCTTAGTCAAAATATTAGCGATGTTTTCAAAGTCACCCTGTATATGTTTACATATATAATTTATACAGTCATAATTTTTAACTATTTATAACCTCATAAGACTTAAAACATAGACATGGTTTTTAACTTTGAAATTTATAACAAATGTCTTTTCCGCATAATCAACTTTTTCATCTACCTTTAATAACATTTACTATATTTTGGTACAGCAACTGTGAACGGCAGTATCAGCGAACTCCGCTATACACCGGCCAGTGAAAGGGACTATGGCGCGTTGACGTGCAGAGGGACCAACTCGGTTGGCCGACAGGAGCAGCCGTGTGTCTTCCAAATCGTGCCTGCAGGTGAGAAAAAAAAGTTTCAGAGCGCAAGGTTAAAACCTCAGAAAACCTAAAGCGAGAGCACGAACTTGTCACGCACGGGCGACTTACATTGCATTCAATGTTTATACAAGTTCAGTTAGTCAGATATAAAATAACGTAGCGCCATTTAGGCTTGATTTTTTCCAACGTCAAATGAGAAATATTCGTCAAATATAATACAAAACGCCTAATTTGAAAACGTCACCTATTTGTCAAGAATCATTTCTAAAATGACATCTTAGACCCTTTACACACTGCGACTTTTAGCAGCGATGCAGTCGATACATAAGCTAGAAATTGTCAAATTATGAACTGATTTAAAGTAACTGCATCGATACTAACGCGCGTTAGCATCGGTACAGTCGCGCGTTAGCATTGATGCTAAAAGTAACACCGTGTAAGGGGTCATAAAATCGGTCGTTTTATACTTATTCGATCGTTTATGTGTTATCTAACGTTTGTAAAGTCGAAACTAATAATAAGTCATAACTGACGTTGATATAATTGACACTTTAGTCAGATACCTAGTTGTCCGACCATACAATTCAGTACTAACGTATCAATATTTTTTGAACACGTTACATGACCTTGACCTCATCAGATTTTACACACTATATTTCTCATCGATCATTTTTCCAAAGATAATTAAAATTACAAACTATTGAGGGATTAACGCTGGTTAAAAACTTTTGTATCCGTTTTTTTTAGTAAAATTGATCAATTATTTCCCATTCTGAATAAAGTTATACAGATAATAACAGTGCCTAAGCTTTCGATCGCCAAGTATTAAGAAGCAATTATTAACGATAGCTATTACGTTAGTACGCGTAACTGTGTACGACATCCAATTAATTTGATAAAATTTTTCGTTATTACCGAAAAAGATTTGTAATTTTATATGAGAACCAATCTTGTGTGGTTTTAATTGGATTCGGATTCGGAATAGGACTGTGTGTTTAATTAAATATTTACTTACACGTATGAAGTAGATTACAAGCATGGAATTGCACAATAATACCATACAAATAAAAATAAAAATATTTTTTTTTTATTTCGACATATTTAAGTCATACATACATTTTGAATCATAACATTTGTAAATTAAATTGAAACAAATTGTAAAGAAATATAAATAAATTACACAAATTAAGATAAATGAGATTCAATTCAGTCAACTACACCGACCACTCAATTGCATTTGGGTATAGTACGAGGGTCAAACTGAAAGTTCTTAGAAAATCAAAAACTGATTACATTAGCCAGTTTTTAGTTTTATTATATCTTTTCAAAATATTGTCCATTGACGTCAATACACCGCTGCATGCGATGGAACCATTGGGAAAAGCACTTTGCCCACTCGTCCTTAGGGGTCTCTTCAATGGCATCGCGATACGCAGCCACCGCTTCTTCAGCATTCATAAACCGCTTTCCTTTAAGTTTTTCTTTAATTTTTGGAAATAAATAAAAATCACAAGGCGCGAGGTCGGGACTATACGGCGGGTGACCCAGTAATTCAACGTTTGATGTCGCCAAATAGTCGATCGTTCGCTTGGCGGTGTGCGACGAGGCGTTGTCGTGGTGAAGGAGGATCCTACTGCGAGGTCGTTTCTCTCGAACTTTTTCCAATACAAGTGGCAAACAATTGGTAGTGTACCATTCTGCAGAAACTGTTTTTTGATCCTCTAACACAATTGTTGCGAAATGACCTATCCTTCCAAAGAACGAGGCCACCATTTTTTTTCCCGCACTTCGATCTCTCTTCACTTTAGTTGGCAACTCCTCGAAAGGAAACACCCACTGAGCAGATTGTCTTTTGGTTTCAGGATCATAACAGTAAATCTAGCTTTCGTCACCTGTTAGTATGTCGAACACAGCATTTGAGTCACCTCCGTTAAATCTTTCAATCATTTTACGGCACCAATCCACACGATGGAGTTTTTGAGCCTTAGTCAAATTATGAGGTATCCACCGGGCGCAAAGCTTCCTGACCGCTAAATGTTCGTGGAGGATTTTGTGCACTTGACTCATACCGATGCCTAAGCTTGTCCGAATCTGCTGATAGGTCACTCTTTTGTCAGTCTCTATCATACGCTGCACAACACAGATGTCATTTTCAGTCGTCGCCGTAGAAGGCCGTCCCTCACGTACATCATCAGTGAGATTAGTGCGACCACGTTTAAACTCATTAAACCAGTTGTAAACAGTCGCACGAGATGGGGCTTCATCGTGAAAGGCCAATCGTAGTCTATCATAACTTTCTTGTTGACTTAAATGACATCGAAAGTCATAAAAAATCATTGCACGAAAATTTTCTCGTGTTAAATTCATGTTGACGTGACACAGACAATTTTCAATTTGCCGCCAAATCGTTAAACAAATGACAAATGAATGAAATATATACTCAGTAATATTGGCAAAGAGTTCTATTTTCAAATTTTAGAATATTTTTTTTATTATATTGTTTATAAGTGGCCAGTTCTAAGAACTTTCAGTTTGACCCTCGTATATATGAACCCAAAATATTTTTAGGTTCATATATTTTAAAGTATTTCTTCTCTATTTAGACCTATGGTTAACAAGTAGAGAATGCTTTTGGCATTAAGTCCGCCACGTGCACTATTCTATGTTTTGTGCATGAAGTTTTAAATAAACGAATACCACCAATAACAAAAATAACCAGAATACTAGTAAATCCAATGAGTGTTGAATCTCTAAGCCGATGTGGATTTCACGTATGTCTTCGTTTTTTTACTGTCTCCAACCTTAATCATAATGTGGTGCCCAACAATGTCGTCTTAGATTTTTTTTTAAATAAAAATACATTTCTTTTTATCGTACAAAACAAAGTAGACTCCCGTAGTTACACAAAAATCACAAGAAATTTAACGTCTTCTGTTTGTTTCCCGGACAATAAAGGGTCTAAAACAACCTACACAAATAAAGGTCTATTTACTTTTTAAAAAAAAGCATTTGTTAGGTTTTTAGAGTTTCATAAAAATAATTCCATTTTCACTTTGCAATCAGTATCTACAAATAAAAGTATTAGAAAGCGATTTAGTACAGCAATAAATTTAAAAAAAAAAACAATTTCTTAAAATAAGTACATGTTACCTAAGAACATCAGTGTTTCTGTTACCGCCGCCATTCTTATTATATCCATTTATCTAGCTCGCCCATCACCACCTCGGAACTGCTCGGTGACAGCAGGCAACGCCACGAACTGGATTGAAGACAGTCTTCATGAAGAGTCAGCAGATGCGCTAGTGGTACGCTGCGTGACGGGCTACGATGGTGGTCTCCCGCAGTTGGTGGTTCTTGAGGCTTTGGACTCTGATAGTGGCGTTGTCAGATTCAACGTCACTGCTAATGAGACTGGTGAGTTTTGTTATTAATAATTAGCGGACCTATCGAATTTTTTTCCACCCTTGGCACCGTTCCTCCGCGGCTGCGGTAAGAAAGGTGCTCATAAATTAGATAATACACTCAACAATAATGTACTACATAACATTAAATGTATACTTAATTTATCCACAACTGGAGGTTTATTAAAGCATTTTAATTGGCGCAAGGATTACTCTATACGAACGAATAGTTGTGTACTACGACACTAAACTCTAATAGAGTCAGATGATGGGGCATGCCTGGTGATAGAAAGAGATAAATATATCACATTTGTTACGTACTGATTGCTACTGAGCGCTCATTGACGCCAGCGCGTGACATCTTACTCTTAAGCCTTATATAAAGACTAAAAACGTATTTTAAGTTTGAATACTTGAAAAAACAATACTTATGAATGTAATGCAGTGGCGTAGCTACCTAGGGGCTAGGCGGGGCAGTGCCCCGGGGCCCTCAAGCTCAGGGGGCCCTCGAATCCTTACCAGAAAATCTTGATCGAACTGAACTTTTGAAAATTTCTCCCATTATCAAAATAAATATGACAGGTTGCAACCTGACTTTAATCATGGCAACTCAGTTGAGAGAAATTCAAAAGTTATACCTAGGGATTTCCCCTAAATTCTTTCTGTTGGTTGGCAGTGTTGTCAATTTGACGGATAGAGATACGAGTATGTGCGTTTTATTGTAAATTCGAGTTAAGATTTTTTGTTCGAGAACGGTTACAAAATTAATGCAGTATCAGGTATAAGTAAGCTGATGTTAATAAACTTTTTAGTACTGGTCAATATAGTGGTTCAATTTTATTTGATTTTAGTACCACTCAAATTGATGTCTGTTACGTCAATCAATCATGTTAAATCTATGTATTTCGGCTACTCATTGATAAAGTAGCTTACCTTTTTTAAAGTATTTGTATATTTAATATTTTTACTTGATAAAACCTAACCAGTTTAGATAGCAGACGGGTCCCATTTTTTGATTTGCCCCAGGGCCCTTGGTTACCTAGCTACGCCACTGATGTAATGTCACGTTTTTCTTGTCTCTAACAGATGCAGTGTTATTGGTACAACTCCTAAACACACAAAGGCATTTTTACCAGAAAACGAGAAATAATTTTGGGTGCTGTCGGGACGCATAGCCATAAAGAGATAACCTGCCCAACTGAATGCACTCCGGGCAATTACCTGCTTTTCGTGTTACCATTTTCGAGCGCATACGACGTATCTTTAATTTAAAAACATCATAGAAGCGGGCCTACAACATCACTATACGCTGAAGAATGACAAGGTCGTCATCAAGTCCATTAGTTATGAAGCGCCATATCAAAAAAAAAATATTTTGCGCGGAGTCTAGTGACTGAATGACACTTGTGCGATAGGCTCTGAATTAAGATGCGTTGGATAAAAAAAAAACAAGCACAGTTATACAGATATTACTGAGATGGTCAGACATTTAGGGGATATAACTTTTTAATACAGGTACCTAATAACGGCTCAAAAGGTACACAAATATCATGCTGTGTAATCATTTTTCGCTTCTCTCGAAAAAAATAACCATTTCTCCCAGATGGAGTAGCAGTATTCCTCGTGCCAGCAGCCGTTCTCTGGGCGAGCGGCCATTCTCTTCGTCTGACTGTGCACTCGAGAAACGACAAGGGTGCATCGGAAAGAATCATGGTACATGCCCTCGCGTATCAGGATCCTGAACGGAGGACTGGTAAGTTCTAGTTATGATTGTTACTGGTAAAATGTAAAGATTGTTTGTGCTTTGTTGTTGTATTTAGGTTTGTGATCGAGTGTATTCGAACAAATATCGAATATTTTCTTGATTCATACGTTGTAGTATTTAGGTCCTTAATGTAATATTTACAACGAACTGGATAGGTTTTGCCTTCTGTACCAAATATCTGGATGTTTTTAGATAGAAAGTAACCTGGTATGACCAGCATTATTTCCTGATAAACAACTTGATGGTTGAGAATTCCTATACAATTAAGTACTTAATGATAAATGCTTATTAAAATGGATTAAGACCAACGACACTATTTATTGTTTCCGTGCCAGACTGAGTAAGAAATACTTGAATCAGGAAAGTACAGGAAATAATGTTAAATACCACCTAGCCGCAGACACTAGGATTTCTTGTTTTAATTTTTGGTTGATTACAGTATTTTAATTTTGGATTCCAATGTTCTAATAATATAATCGTTAGTACCACTTTTTATGAGCAAACCCTGATATAAATCTTTTCTCAATGCTACACATTTTCACTACACTGAATGAGCAAACTCTGCCAAAACTCTAATTAAAGGTAATGTCTAATTCTGGAACTAGCAAAGATAACTTTCGTCGACATCTGTTGCATTTCGTGTCTAGACGAAAATACTTATTAATTCAAATGTTAGCATTACAACAGGTTTGTTAATCAGTTTATGTCTGCATAGTTCCAAGACTGTTCCAAGTCTTTAGGGAAATCATTATCAAGTTCATAAGTCGATTATTAACGTTACCAGTATTTGTATATGAAAGGTATGCGTTTCGAGGAAGGTTACATGTAACATTTAACAAGTTTTGTACAAAATGGGGACGTATCGTTTTGTGTTCTTGGGACCAGTAGCTTGTAGCGAACATTTTAATACATCAATAGGCTATGTTAAACAAATTAAAAAAAACTAAATAATACGAAACATTAGTAAATATGTTTATAGTAAACCTTGATATTTTTTTAAATAATTATTATAACATGATTTTAAAAAGATTAAAAAAAAAAATTGAATGGACCTAAAAAGCGCTCGAACTGCCACGACGTCCTAAATGAGGTCACTGCTTAAGTTAGGAAGTTTTCTTAACAACAAAATACTACCTCTGAAGGTTTGTCTATGACAGCAAAAAAACCCGCCATTGAGGAAAGGATTGGCGTCACATCCTCCGATAAGCGTTTATGGCAGTGGTCCGTCTTGTGCTAAAGGTAAATAAATTGTCAAGAAAAATCCATTTCGAAGTACATTTTTTTACCACGAAAAAACGAGCCTGTAAAATCATGAACATGGAACACCAGTATGCCGCGTACAGCACACACTTAGCAGCACACTGGCAAAACCCATAATATTAGTTTAATGAAGGACAACTCATTCGAAACTTTTTTATCATCACTGACTGTTTATGAAAACACACCTACATTATTTGTTTTTTATTCGCAACAGATGGCAGTGTCAACATGATGGCTGGTGTGTCGAAGGCGGCTTTTTGGTCGATTATATTGACAGTGGTGGTGTGCGCATGCGCAGCTATATTCACAGGGTACTTCGTACGAAAGAAAAGGTAATGTGCGTGCTTACTGTCAGATTATTTCATACATTTTTTTGTTATAATGATTTAATCTACGGATTTTAAGTTCTCATCTTATCCGATTTTTAATTTTAACTGATTTTAACTGACACAAAACAGGTAATCAATTCAACGTGTATGTATAAGACATAGTGTCTCATACATATACGTTGAGACACTAGAATTTGATAATATTTAAGTATGTTGATCTATTAAGACTTCTCATCAAGGTTTGACGACCTGTCTGGTGTAGTGGTCGAGAAATCGCCTACTACGCAGCGGGTTGCGGGGTCGATCCCCGCACAATACAAACATTTGTGTGCATGAACATGTCTGTTTGTATTGGTCTGGGTGTTTTCTATGTATATCATGTATGTATTTACAAACAAAAAGTATTTAAGTATTATATCCGTTGTCTGGCACCCATAACACAAGCTTTGATTAGCTTACTTTGGGACTAGATAGCGATGTGTGGAAATGTCCAAAGGATATTATATTACATATTCTCATCATGTGTTTATGTGTTAAATTTTGTAAGTGTAAGTGTACTGTGTGTATGTTTGTATATTTGTAGTTTGTATGATTGTCTATGGATTTCTCAAAAACGAGAAACCCTAGCTAGAGAATTCTTTTATAGTTTAATCTGATATATCTTTGTCTTGACAAAACTTCCAACCACATAAAGCCTATAAAGGTATGAACCTTCAGTCACAAATCTGAGTTTTCATTAAAATCTGTTATAAATCTTGATAACTTAAAATAAGTTTTTAAATAAAATTTGTCTCAAAGTTAGCTCAATTTAGTACTGCATTCGTCTGTTCAAGTCCAGTGATTAAGTTTTAATGTTCTTCTGCTTTAATTGAGTCACTGAGTATTCATAATTACTCGCTTTGTGAAATATTAAGTAAATTTATTCTTCTTTCCATCTAAAATTGTATGTAAAGGCTAATTAGCTTACAATTACCGTGATGTTGCAATATTTTATAACTATTACTTTATTAGTGTGGTAAGTTCTCACTGGGCCATTGTTGTTTTGATTTTAACATGAGGTTTGATATTTCAAATTGCTGTCGAAATTAACGTCCTGAATTTCGAATCCGGGACTTTTTTTACGGGTCAGGGTATACGGCGCGTTGCACGGTTCACAATACATTATGTACATACGGCGCGCGCCTTAGGTAGTTCACTGTTTGGATTGATCGCCGTTGCCAAATATTAGCAACAAGGACATGACTAAAAGAAGGATATCAGCTTCAATATAATCTTATATTGTATCTTAGAAGCAGACCACCAACAAAGCAGCCGTCTTCAGAGCTGCAAATCAACGCGGGTGACGGTCAGCAATACGTGGTGGCGTACACGTTGAAACCGCCGAAGCAGGCGCAGCCGGATATATTGAACCCTCCACCGGGTATGCCGCCATCATAATTTACTATGAAAGTTTTAAAGAGCAAGTAAATAAAATACCATCTTAACTGGCGTTTGACAGCTCGTTTGGTGTAGTGGTTAGCGCTTCTGACTACTGTGCCAGCGGTCGCGGGTTCGAATCCCGCAAGGGCCATCGCATAGGCCATATTAAGCATCCCATCAGGGCACTAACTCCACAAAGTAATTGTTGGCCTAAATGGAGTTCTTTCTTTAAATTAAAAGTGTCAAAATTTTAGTGCATTTAGTTTTTTAAGTTTTTTTTAAGTTACTCTACAAAGAAGAAAAGCATCACTATTTGTGCAATTCAATTATGGAATATAAATTTCACCCCTTTTTTTGTAAAAACATAGAAAAGGAAAAGAAAAGTTTTCACTTGAACATGAAACTCTATAAAAATATAGTAAACATTGGACTTTCTTTAAGACGGAGTAATTTAATACATGAACTCAAATACTTAACTAACGTACGATTGATTTGAAAGCTACTGAAAGGACTAGGATTTTGATCATAAATGGAAACAAGAAGGCGTTTTATGTTTCAGTTTAGATCTCTTTAAAATTTTGTCACATCACTAACGCGTTATTCATACACTCGTCCGTTCCCAACAAATCACATGACACTCGTAAGTTCTATCAAAAATCCACCCGCTTCCGAAAATTGAGCGGCAATCCGGAATGTTCTAGATGGGGGCACTCCTGTGAAGAGCGAAGCCATCAAAAATGGGCCACTCGCGACTGAGGAGTGGCGCGCGCCCAATCGCGGCCTGGCGCGTTCGCAGGACGACCAGCGGAATGTAAGTGTGGACATTTGCGTATTCCCTTTTTGAGAGCGAAAGAGAGTTGTTTTGATTTTAATCGCCCTAATACGCGTTGGTAAGTGCCTAATCTGTGGTGTAGTGGCTAAACACGCTGGGTTTCAAGGCGTCCGCCGCTCTGAGGTCCCGGGTACGATTCCCGGTCGGGTCGATAAAGAAAACAAAATTTTCTCTATTTTCTCGGGTCTGGGTGTTGTGGTACCTACCACCGTTGTGTCTGATTTTCACATAAAATTATTATCCCTTTGGAATAAAACGACAAAAGCGAGATGTCACTAGCAGCAAACTGTGTGATAAAAAGAGATGGGTAGCAGAACCATTTTTGGCAGATGTCAAACAGTTGACCGCCCCGCAGAAGCTCGCTGAAAATTACGTGCATTTGATTTCTTATATTTAAAAGCGACATTGTGTATATTTTGGAGAAATAATGCGTCTGAAACATGGTGACTTGATCGGTGATTGATTTTTATGCATTACAGGTAGATTAGTCCAAATCGAAGCCTCTTAATATACGACTTATATTTACCAATGCGCTTCAAATTTAAAGTACGCAGTTTGATTATTCTATTCTATAAACGTTAACTTACGTAAAAAATAAAGACAGAATAACACAGGGAATGTATATCGAGGAATATTTTGTATAATGAAATATCATTTAGTTTTACACTAGAGCTGCATGTTCAATATTTTGTGTCGACTGTTTATCATGCAGTAAACTACTATATTTAACTTAGGAACATTGTTATAAATCACCTGATCGAAAGGTTATCTCATTTAAAGCTACAAATGTTACTTACTTATGTTAGTTACTAACATCTTACATCGGTTTCGTTTAACAGCTTTTACTTGTCCTTCTATTCCGATAGGAATATTAATTTTATGGATTATCATAACTCAAGTGCAATAGCTACTTAATGTGGGATCAGAGCAATGTGTGTGATTGGTGTCCAATATTTTTTATTAAACGTATGTATAACGTATTATTACGTTCTCATATAGCCATAATTAGTCACTATGAGGCGGAGTTAAAAACTGTTGTCAAAATATAATTTATCAACTACATTGCTGAGAAACACGAAGAAAGAGAAGTATTTTATATTTAAGTAAACGGAGAGTGAAATACTCATCATTTATCATGATTGCTCATCATAATTGCTTTAGAACACTCTATATTTTCCTAAACACATAATAATAGGTATGTCATATAAATAGGTCGCCCGTATTTATCGATCAACGAAAGACAAATAAAAACGCCCAGTTAGTGTAAAAACATCACAGCCTTTTAAATTAATGTCAGCATTGAAATATTTTTATTACGTTTCACACATAGGTACTACTCGCAAAATGAAAATAAAATAATCACAGCTCATTTTTCGGAATTCACAGTTGAATAAAAAATTCACGTTCAGTATGAATAAAAGCTACTGATTTTTTTATCGACATACACATCCGTTTTGC
The DNA here is from genome assembly GCA_963924145.1 of Pyrausta purpuralis. NCBI lineage: Eukaryota > Metazoa > Arthropoda > Insecta > Lepidoptera > Crambidae > Pyrausta > Pyrausta purpuralis. The sequence goes on along the minus strand of OZ001646.1, from coordinate 15,789,698 downwards.
TCTGTTGAATAAAAATCCTATTGTTATTTTTAACTCGATTGTAGGGTGAACGCACCAATCACTGGCCCGTGCCTAATAATAGGTCTTATGTATTTCCTACGAAAATCTAATGAGGTCCGTGGGTAATATTTCGCGAAGCGATAACGTGTTGGCCTGTAATTTTAAAAAATATGTTCATATTTGGAGGAGAAAAATTCGGCCCCGATAATTATACGGTACTCGTTTTGTTACTAGAGTTCAAGGAATATCTATGAGTTATGTTTTGTAAGTGATATATGGTCACTGTTCATTTTGAAACCTAATTCTATAATTTATTGTAGGTTCCCTTAGTTAATTATAAGTTCTAATGTGTTGAGCAAGATGAACCCGTATATATTTTTTTGGCACCACAAACATCGTAGACGCAGTGTTATCGAACTGTTTATGAACGAATGACTCAAGATTGTCTTCTTTTTCAGTTATTATCACCGCCAAGAGCATCAGTAGCGAGTAAAACGCCAGTCACCTCTGGCAACATGACCCTAAGTAGGAGAGAACACCTCATAGCCGAAGAAATACCTGGTCCAGAGAGTTGTGTATAGAACTATAGATTTTAGACAAATTCTTTGTAATTTTTGTAAATAAACTTGTATGTAATGACAGTGAAATTGTGATAAATTCGTTGTACATAAACATAAATGAAACGAACAATAAAACAAGTTAATCGCAGAGTTTTTGGCAATGTTTAATTTGAGTGTTCTGGATAAAGCTTAGCGGATTAGTTAAAATCCTTGCTTAAAGCGAGAGATCAGTTTTCTTTACTACGGAATTAGTGAGACCTACAGCCCGGCGTGGAGGGATTATTGAGGCAAGTATTGAAGTAATTACTACAGGCATTAAACGGAATGGCCCAGAATTTTGCTGGGAATTCAAATAAAAAAAGTACCACGTTGATAAGAAAAGAACGAAAGCCTCAGTATTTACATATTACATTCAAAACTGGGCTTCGGAAGTGGACTATGCTAAAACCGAGCCAAGCAAAGTGCAAGGGTAAATAATTACTTTTTCTCAAAGCTTATAGTAAGAGATAATACGTCGTGACAAGAAATTACAATATTTATTCTATAGGTTTTTCTTTTAGAGTGACGTGATATTTCGTACCTACGAAGAATACCGTTAATGCTATACATTTACTGCTTTAACTTTGACCACGTTTAAAGGACATCTAACATACCATTTTAATTGAGGGCTGGACTTAGTAAGAGGGAGAGAGATACAGCCTCTAATTAGTGTTGCTGAAAAGTCGACAGTTGGGATAAAGTGGAAGACAGTTGGGATAAACAGACGGCTAGATGGCGCTAAGCGTCACGCAATTGACGTTTTCATAAGAAACCACAAATTTCGTAGGGTCGGACTAACAGCACGGTAGCTCAATTGGTAAGAGCGTTTGGCCCGGTTTGCCAAATGGTTGCTGGTTCAAGTCCCGCCCGTGCGCAAAATTTTTGGTTTCTTATTTCATCTTTATGAATATAAAATATGACACTGTGAGTGTTAAAAACATTCTAAAGCATTAGATAGCGAAGCGACATCAATTTCCAAGTTGAAATTATTCTGTAAAGAATAACTGCTTGGGCCATCTGTTTCATAAACAGACGGCTAGATGGCGCTAAGCGTCACGCAATTGACGTTTTCATAAGAAATCACAAATTTTGTAGGGTCGGACTAACAGCACGGTAGCTCAATTGGTAAGAGCGTTTGGCCCGGTTTGCCAAATGGTTGCTGGTTCAAGTCCCGCCCGTGCGCAAAATTTTTGGTTTCTTATTTCATCTTTATGAATATAAAATATGACACTGTGAGTGTTAAAAACATTCTAAAGCATTGGAAGACAGCAGTAAAAGACAAATATAAACATAGCTCCTTGACATGAGTGTGCCTTAATGTAAAAATCAATAATGGCAGAACGTAAAGGTTTTTCAATGGCACATAATCAAATTCAATGGAATAAACCCCTACAGTAATGAGATTTTATTTATCTGAGTGTCTACGCAAAAAGCAGTATGTTTCACCATGACAACATTAATAGATAAACTGGTAAGAGTAAACTATTTTGTCGTGCTAAGTTATCATAGTCACTAAAATTTAAATAGTTAAGTACTGGATTGTTCCTACTTCTCTCATACACATCTGAATCTCAAAATCAATTAAAGCGTTTCTCGGTAGCAAACTTAAGAATTTACACCTGAACAACACTATTCCAAAAGCTAACTGAAAGGGATTAATTTGATCAAACGGACAGGTTAGCCGATTGTACGCTCACATATGGAGTGCGTTGTCCAGCTTGATGTAATTGCACTTTGGACAAAATACGATGCATTGAGCATTCAAGTCTGTTAATGGTTAGGTTAGGTAAGTCTATCTATAGTAATACAAGTCTATTTATTGATAGATTCTTGCTATTTTACGTTTGTATCATAATATTATAATAGTGTGTGATAAAAAAAGATGCGAGATGCGATGTAGCAGAACCGTTTTTGGCGGCTGTCAGTCAGTTTGGAAGCCCATGAAGGCTCGCTGAAAATTTCTTTCATTTGATTTTTTTAATCCTTAACCAGGCTGCGGAAAACTGCTGGAAGAAATTAAGAATTGCGTATAGATTTAGGTTTTGAATAATGCTCGGTATCATTCTTTATCAACATATTCCTGAAAAAATACTGATAACCCCGAAAAATAAAAGCGGGAAAACATCATCCCTGTGCCTGGGTAAGGACTACCTTTTAATTGTCGCTACATACATTTTTTTTAATTAATGTAAATTACGTTTATTTATATCGAATTCAAAATAAGGAGGTTATATTATTGAAGTTATTGTAAGTATATAATACATAAAACCGTCAGGAAAAATACTTAGTATTCAAAATAAAGTAATTTGATGTTGACATAAACACGCAAAGGACGTTGTTCCCACAAAACACTTCGCTCTAACAGGCTAAGGTCACATGTTTATTTTCCTTATTTCTCAAAATTTCGCAAGAAATCAAAAAAAAATATTGTCATTTCAATTAGGAAAACTGAAAATCTGCAATAAATAAAAAAAATGAATTATCTTTCTTTGTTTAGCCATAACCATAATCGATAAAAGGCGCGCACTTTGACGGAAAATCCCCTGTCAGTCGGTCAGTCGAAGCTCAAATGGCTGTCAGTGTCACAAACGTTCGGATACATAAAGTTGGCGAATTGAGAATGATAGAGTATATATTATTTAGGATTACAATAAGATAAATTGTGGGCTTTTTACTGCTTAAACCTGGCTTGTTACTGTTTAAAATCTACGTGGGATGCATATGTCTGCGCCTGCTGAAGGGTTTAAATTTAAGTAAAGTTGTGTATATTTTGAAGAAATAGTCCTCCTGAAACATGGTGATTGATTGTTGTTCATTACAGTGAAATACGACCAACAAATAATCATTCAACAGGTAAATTAGTCCAAATCGAAGCCTCTTAATATACAATTTATATTTACCTATACGCTTCAAATTTCAAGTACGCAGTTTGATTATGCTATTCTATAAACGTTAATTACGTAAAAAGTAAAGACAGAATAACACAAGTAATGCATGTCTACGAATACTTTGTATAAAAAAATAATATTTCGTTTTACACTAGACCTGCATGTTCGATATTTTGTGTCGACTGTTTATCATGCGGTACACTAATGTGTATAACTTAGGAAGATTGGATTAATCACCTGAACGAAAGCTTATTTCATTTAAAGCTACAAATTTTACCTACTTACTTAAGTTAGTTACTGACATCTTAAATTGGTTTTGTTTGACAGCTTTTACTAGTCCTTCTCTTCCGATAGGAACATTAATTTTATGTTTTGTATAGAAGTGGGAAATCGCCAGATTTGTCTTAATTTAATTGTGATATGCGATTATTCGATGAAGTAGCTTTTTTTAAATTTCATGTTTTGTAAGCACTATATCGAGTTGCTGAATTGATATAGTTTCTTGATGAAAAAGATGGCAAATGTTAAATAAGTGTAAATTTAAAGAGTTTAATACTACATGCTATGGGTTCAAGACAAATCACATAATTGGTAATATACAGACGTTGTAAAATATCGCATATCACGTACGAGAGTTACAGTGCCATAAGCGTAAGTATCTAATTATAAGTATAAGTAAACAAGGAGTCTCGATATTAAATAACATTGCTTGTTGGCATCATTTTGTTACCTCCGAACTCTTGTTACTATATTTCTTGAAAAAAAAAGCAAAACGAACGCAAATAGGGTAACACAAAAAAAAACCGGCCAAATAGGGTAAAACAAAAAAAGTCCGTGCAAAGGAGACGGTAACTGCTGGGCCCTAAACGTAACTAGTTGATTTATGGTTTAAAAAAATGGGCATATTTTTCCATCCTAAAATACCAAAAATGAGCCTATTTCTCTTTATGGAAACTGAGCATTATGAAAAACAAGAATTTAAGAATTCACTATATTATCGATTAAATGAAATATCGATTTGAGTCAATGTGATTACACAATTTAAAAAAGAATCACTCTTGCTCTATTTGTGGCGATAAACCCAAAAAAAAAAAGGTTACAATAACTATTTTAGTTCATAAAACATATATTTTATATTTTAATTGAATTGAATGTAAGTGAATTGAAACATTATTGCTTAATGAAATAAAATCGATTCTTACTTTTTTTTGTCTGTGCACTGATACTGACAGCTGCCATGTCAAATAATCTATGAATCACTCGTTTAGTTTGTATTTTTCGTCTTGTGCGTGTACGCCTTTTGAGTGTTTTTTTTGTCGACCACTGCTTTGTTTTACGGATTCTGACCCTGCCTAACGTGCTGTCGTCTATTTTGTGGCCTAATTGTAACTGCTGACGTTAAAATATCCTTTGCAGTTCGGAAATCAGCTGTTTGTTACATAACCTCACTTTAACTAAACCCCTAATTATTGGGCTCTCAGATTGTCAAAAAACATAGAATTTTCAGTGTAGGTCTACTAAGTATTAAGCTATTAATTGACACCATTTTCATCTTATTACATCAGGGCCCAAATTTGTATGTAATGGTTTCCATCTCCTTTTAACTGAATTAGAGATCAATTTACTTTCACTAAGCCTAAATACCACAATATTTTGTTTTGTTCACAGCAAATATAACTTTGTTTTTAAAATGTGCTCTATCACAAAAAACTTCTAGTTTGATCTAGTTAAAACAAAATTTTCATTGAAAGTCTTTGTCGAGATCTACATCATGTATATTTTTCAAAATTAACACTTGTTTAGTTTAAAAGTAAGATAGGGGGAGGAGGATTTTATCACTTTGGAAGTGTCTTTCTATCAAACGGCATTTAGAGAATATGGTTTTAGGAACCTCGATGTCATTTTATAAGACTTATCCAAAGACACGTCATACGCAAAGCTTTATAACATAAAAACTCTTTTAGGTTTTAGTTTTACGTACCTATGGGAGCCACCCCATAAATATCATTATTTTATATTTTTGGTATGAGAATCGTAAAGCGGTTAACATGATACTAGTTTCAACTGTGTAATACCCTAGATAATCTATACTAATAGTTTCAGAATAAAGTGGCTGTAACATACGGACGGACAGACAGACAGACTCCACGAAACTATAAGGGTTCCGATGGTTTAGAATGATTTAACACTCACAGTGTCATATTTTATATTCAAAGATGAAATAAGAAACCAAAAATTTGCGCACGGGCGGGACTTGAACCAGCACTTTCTGGCAAACAGCACGGTAGCTCAATTAGTAGAGTGTTTGGCCCCGTTAGCCAGAAAGTGCTGGTTCAAGTTCCGCCCGTGCGCAAATTTTTGGTTTCTTATTTCATCTTTATGAATTTGAGGATCCGTCCTTTGCCATCCGGCTACGGAATTCTAAAAAACCTACCTATCTTTGTGGTAACAGACTGTAAGGAACGGTATTCCACTATGTGTCCGTACGCGTAGCATCAGAAGCTGCATTGCGCGCGAGCCGAGTGCACACGTAAGCTGCGTTTGCATATCTGAGGCCTAAGTGCTTTGATTGATAATGGAAATTCCGGTAAACATCCCTCGTGTAACACATGAACAACGTTCAAATGTTGTTTTGTTCAGGCTGTCTTTGTCGCCCCAGAGATGTTAGTCTTAATTTCGATAATGAGCAGTTGCTTTTTGAGTTTTATTAGCAATGAGTATTTACTTTTTCTATTTTTATTTAGTTGTTATAATTACGAGTGCTACTCGTATATCAATGAATAAAAATTATTTATTATTTAATTAAAAATCTCTCAGTGATAAACGATGAAGTACATTCATATGTAGGTAGTGAGTTTTGTGTTTATCTTATTTTAAAATCGTTTCGTTAAAAGAACTTCAAGATTGCTTACAGTATTAGACAAACAAAGAAAAGACTGGTTCACAGCCTGTTACCTGTAAAAGGACCAATTTTTATCAATGATTCTACAGAGTATACGTAGTCACCTTGACTCATAGTGTTCTAAAATGCACTCAGAGATATAAGTAATCCAAAGCTATAATCCTTTGTCAATATGTAACAAAATCGCTAACTCGTTGTCGTAGTAAATGACAATCTCAAGATCTATAACTGAAACATTTATTGGAAATTCATTGCTGGTTCTATAGATTACATTTGAAAATAACAACAAGTGGTTTAGAATATTTTTAAGAATCGTAGTATATTTTTTTATATTTATAAGCATGAAATAAGAAACAAAAAAATGCGCACGGTAGTCTATTGCCTTTCTCATGCTCGGTTCAGTAGTTTTGGCGTGAAAGCGCGACAGATAGAAAGACAGATAGAGTTACTTTCAACTTTCACGTTTATAACATAAGTAAGGATTAAAATAAAATAAAAACCATTTAGAATTGATTACCGGTGACTTAAACGGTCTATGTTTTATATGGCTCCTATCATATGTTTTAGAGTAATACTAATAAGCATCTATCTAGAAACCTGCATATTTCTTATTGTTCTACGGCGGTTGAATTTATACACCTGTATTCGAGTAGGTTTATTATTGTTTTATCGTATTCTACATTTCATATTAACTTGATAAAAAAATAATTTGCAGACCTAATGAACCTTAGAATGTTAAAGCACGTTAATGACACATCTAAACATCCGCTTATGATGTAAATATGAATCTCTAATAAAAGGTCTCTTCTCGACCATTTCTACAAACTTCACAAAAATACACAAAGTACAAACCTACGCATAATATTGTGCAAAGCTCAACACGTCCTCAGCCGTACCGTTAAGAAGCCGAATTAAATTAACTCTTCTAATGAGCAGTATATTTCATTGAAATTGCGTTCGTCAGCTAACATTTATCCGGGTTCTGAGAAGCTCTGTAGTAAAGGGAAGTGCAGACTGGTCGTTGAAACTACAACGGAGAAATGGAGTGGAGTAAACCTAACGGCATAAGTATATAACGCGGTGAGTTCAAGCATGAGTTGCATGTATTGAGACTCAAGAGTAATATCTTGTGTTGAAACTGTCTGACTTTTGAAGTTAGCTATATTAAAATTTTGATCTTTTCTAAGACAAATCTGTAATTTAAATAAAAGTATTTTAAAATATTTCAAATTGTAAACGCATGTAGACTTTTTATCATTACAATATCTTTGAGGATTTGTAAGTTGTCGGTATATCTAAACTTTTTTACCAGTTATGCCAGTGAGCACCCAAACCTATTTGATAAGTCGTAAAACATATTAAAACGTTGAAATGGTTTTGTAAAGTTAGCCTGTAACATCCCATTGCTCGGCAAAGGCCTTACCTCAACTAAGAGGTAGTTAGAGCCACACTCCACCACGTAGGCTCAATGCGGGTTGGTGGAAGGGTGTTTGCAAGGCTAGCGACTTACCCTGCTATCAGATGTTATCAAGTCTCACATACGGCCTGTGACTAGGCTTAACAACTAATATCAACCGGTATTAGCCGGGACCAACGGCTTAACGTACCTTCTGAAGCACGGAGATGCTCGTGATGTACGTCACTTATATGGTCGGAATGGGTAACCTTCCAAACACGACCGCGCCGTAGGTTGCTTCACTCTGGTATCACTACCAAAGCGCTGCTACCACTGCGCTACGAGCAACTCTATATCTTTTCACTGTGAAATGGTTTAGTAAAAAAATATGGAACTATATAAAAAATTGTTCCCGGAATGAGATCTCTGCCTTATAGCGAGACGTACGTGAGAGTACAGGTCTACTTGCAAAAAAAAGCGTCTCCACCCGGGTGCGTGTCAACAGCGGTACTCGCAAATATACACGCACCCTAAAACGCCGTGGCATTTCTTCCCCTGTGAATGAGCGCAGAATTCCCCGGCGTATGCTCGTTTTGCTCGTAATTTTTCATTGAGGCCGAGAGTCGGCGGTAGAGCCTCCAATTAAGTTTCTTTTTACTGGACCCAGAAAAGGGAAGAAAAATGAACAGCACCGTCTAAAAGACAGTCTGTCTGAGACTAAGTCCGCTCGATGTATGGAAGTAACCATTGACTGCTGTTTACTGTGATTAGAAGTTTTTTTGTCATTAGATGTTTATGACATCAAGAGATGGCGCTAGCGTCACTTTAGGAAACAACATTTAAAACTTTATTTATGGTACTATAGCAGAGAGTAATTGTTTTTTTCCAACGTAAACAATAAACAGTTTTTTTTCCATAAGCCATCTAGTGAAACGATGGAATATGAGAAAAGCGCTTATTAGTCTAAAGCTTCTACAGTTTGTCCTGTCGTTCCCCTTTTTCAATGAAAAACTCGTGACACACGGCTAATGGGGGGTCATCAGTCCTTGAAAGGTTAGCCATTTAGCCTAATCAAATAATATAAACAATACCGTAGCACTGAGTTATGTCATCATTGATCGCATTCTGTCCACAGTTAATACAGAAAAGCTACAGATCTCTCCGCGTCCAATTTAACAATGCGTTCAGGGCGGTGATGGGGTTGTCCCGATTCTGCAGTGCCTTGGGTATGTTTGCGGAAGCACGCGTTGACTGCTTTCATGCTACTATGCGCAAAAGAGCTGCATCACTGGGACGCAGAGTCTGGGCCAGCTCCAACACCGTCCTGGCGATGATAGCCTCAAGAATGGACTCTTGCTATATACGACATTGCTGTGAACGGCATTGCACTCTCCCGATGCCAAAAAGAATGTTTTGGTACGTGCTTTTTTAGGTTAGTATGACATATAAATTTTATAATTCAATCAACAACATTAATTGCTCGTAATAATAATGTAATTTGCATTTGGAATATAATGACATTTGTATCTAAATTTATAATTTAAACTTCTGACATTTAATTTAATTTTAATTGAATAATTGAGTGTAATATGAGTCTATGGGTGTAATTTACCTGACAATAAAGATTTATTTATTTATTTATTCATAATATATCTACACTTAAAGGTAATAAATCATCAGCATTTTCAATAATCAAAATATTAATAATAAATCCAACATTGCGGATAGCAACATCAATTAGGCACCAAACTAATAATTTCACTAAAACAGTGAGGTTTTATTAAAACTATGTTGTTGTGATAAATTTTGTTTTGTACTGTAATTGGACTAATTAAATGTTTGATTGATCATATTAACGAAGCAGAGTTAATTACGTGAACCATAGTATGTAGGTAGTCTATATATTTCAATATCTATTCTCATAATATTTACCGTGTAGGTAAGGGTACCATGAAAAAATAAATCTAGAATGGAAGTAAGTACCTCCGTGTAATTCCACTAAGTATCTTTATTATTAAAACACAATTCGTGGCAGAGCTGTCTTTATATTTATATTATGACTACATAAAACGTTAACTGCTCGGTTCTTACGTCAAGGTGTAAATGAAACATTATTTTATTGGTATTTGGACAATAAATCTACTCACCTATAACGCTCGTAAAATTGCGTAGCTTGATTGAGTCAGTATTTTTTATTGTTCCGTCCGCGGTGTAGAGATGTGCAAGATATTTTCATCGATTCTCTAAATATTTAACTAATTTCCTACAGTCACCAACAAATCCCTGATTCCAATATTTATAGAGAATATAATATTTAAGGCAAGTTTAATTCATTATTATTAGCTCTGTGAACTTTTAACAGTGAAATGAAATGAAATATAGAGACTTTATTCGACATAAATAAAAAAACAGAATACAACAATAGAAAAGAAAATACAGTAATAAAATTATAAAATAAATGAATAAAATAAAATAAAAGTTATTTATTTCAGGCATTGCCCATAAAGAGTGTTAGTAACAATTTTATCTTATAAACTATGTTAGTACATTGAAATTCTATTATTATTCATTAATTAAAAATGAAAGTAATTTACCCTAGTGTCTTTGGTTAGGTAGTAGCGTGTCCAGTGCTGCATGATGGCACTGCCACGTCCAGCCTCGCCGCGACACTCTGCAGGAGACTGTTGGAGCTGCCACGCACCCTGTGGATCAAGGACGCTATGCGGTTTCGCAAAATAGGCGCAACACCTGCTTCCGCCAGCATCCTCGAAGCACTACAATAACGTCGCAGCCCCATCAGCATCCTGAATGCATTATTGTATTGAGTGCGCAGGGCTCTGTACGCAGTATGGGTATAGCTTGTCCACAGGCTGCACGTGTACAGGGAGTTACAATAGGCTTTAAAAAGTGTAATTTTAACCTGCCTAGTACAACGCGAAAACCTGCGAGCAAGCATGTTCGCCCTAACGCACAATGCCCGCGCTCTCGCTCCAAGTCCAGGTCATCTTTGAGCGACTCGGTAACCCAGTGTCTCAGGTATTTAAAACTGTGTACCTACTTGCTTCAGAGGAGTGCCGTTGAGCCTGACAGCTGGAATTTCGTAGGACTTGTTTTTAGCTTTAAAAACTAGCAGTTCACTCTTAACAGTGTTGTACCTGAGACCGTGAGCCACCGCATATCGCTCACAGATGTTAATTAGCCTTTTGAGAGCACTGATCGATGGGCACAGCAGCACCATATCGTCTGCGTAGCTTATGTTGTTGACGAAGGTGCCGTCCACAGAGCAGCCAACACCGGCACTACTGAGCTCAACGATTAAATTAAAATTCAAAATTACATTTCAAGAATTTTATAATAATTTATTGTTTTGAATGGGGGTTTTGTAGAAAAGGGGACCTTTTAGATTAGCATAATTCGTGACAATCGCGTTTTCATGTCATGATACCGGTATAGTGCGGAAACCCTTTCGAATAAGGGTGTACATATAAATTTTATAAATTAAATTTACTGCATGCACTGCCGTTGCATTACAGTTTAGTTTTTCAAGTGCTTTAGTTTAGCACAAAAAACTGTTGACAGATGACACACTATCACGTAATTGTTTCAAATCCCCTTAAGAAAGAACCGTTTCGAGAATCAATTAAAAGTACGTAATGATTGGTAGTACGAATATCAACGAGCCTATTATAACTTTGATAATATATTTGTTTTCTTCTATCTTATTATGGCAGCGGTGCTTTTAAAAAAAAACTGTCGTTTGCCAATAGTATAAAAAGGTAAGTAAATGATGGTAGTCACTGTGATTTTTTTCCTTATTTTTTTTCTCTTTCATTAGGAAACGGCAGTCAAATGAGCAGAGGTATACAAATTTTCTGCTACATTATAAAGAACATAGACAATTAAGTTTGTGGTGGATGCTGAACGGTGTATCGACATGCGAATGAGTCGATATTTTGTTCTGACCTCTCTACCACGAATCAATGGCGAATGTTTGAGTAATAAAAATCGTTTTACGATTGTTTTCGCTGTGAATTTGTGGGCCGTGAAATACTCTTCAGTGGTCATTTTCTTGCCACAACTTTTAAAACATTGGATAGGTCCGTCCGATATTTATTATATTTAATGTATAACTAAGACTAGATATCATTAAAGTTATATATTTTTTATTTTTTTTAGCTGTATTGGAAAACAGACAGATAAACATCGTGACCTTAAAATATGACATTCATGATGATAGGGATGGTCATTTGAAAGTGTCAGTCAGTTGTTTTTAGTACAAACCATACCAACACCACTGCAGTATAAACTTAATACTTCCAACATAACCTATACTTTAAACGGGAAATCCTTGTTAATATATTACATAAATATAGATATATCCTGGATCTCGGAAACGGCGGGTGTTTTTATACTCAGATTTATAGAGTTTCGTAGCTGAATGGCAAAATATGGAACCCTTGTAAGTTCGTCAAATCTGTCTGTCGGTCTGTCAGTCTGTCTGTATGTCCGTCTGTCTGTCTGCCCGTCTGTCTGTCTGTCTGTTTGTCGGTCTGTCTGTCCGTCCGTATGTCACAGCCACTTTATTCTGTAACTACAAGCATCACACTGATGAAATTTGGTAGGAAGATGTATCCTGTTATCCGCTTTACGATTCTTTAAAAAAAAAGTCAAACTTATGCGTGTGAAGTGTCTATGGGTGGGTCTTTTAAAATGAAAATGACAGAGGTTCCTCAAACCATTTTCTTTTTTAAAGTCTTACGTTTGATAGATAGACGCTTCCACAGTGGTAAAATGGGTGTCCCCCCCCCTCTAACTTCTTCACTAAGCGAGTGTAAATTTTGAAAAAAATAATATAACGTAGATCTTAACCATAAAGTATGATCCCCTATTACAAAGGTATAATAATTTTATGATCTTAACAAATACTTTCAACGAAAATTGGTGGACGGGATCGAACTAGTAGTTTTTGAGATATATACAATATAGTATTTAATATAGTTCGATCCCGTGCTATAGTAAATTTTCAACAACCGTAAACATCACTTTGTTTTTCATACAAACACTATGAAAAAACAACAATAAAGTTATATTTGCTGTCAACAAAATAGTGTGGTATTTTAGATATGTGGAAGTAAATGGATTCCCTAAATTCAGTTCAAATTGCCACGAAACCCTCAGTGCGCGAGTCCGACTCGCACGTGGCCAGTTTTGATATTAATTAGATTGACCAGAATGACATCTTTTTATAGTTTTTTTTGGAAGGAGTAAAAATTCGCAACAGCAATATTAAAGTGTGATTTTACCTGTTTTGTCATTTTACTACTTTCATTAAAAAATAACGATGATATTTGTAAAAAATATCAAATCATAAAGATTTGTGGACGAGTTTTATTGTAATAACACTGTTATTATTCATACTTCAGCGCAATACAAACTAAAACAACAACTATACTTTCATAATTGTATTATCGATTAAAAACAATGATTGAATAATATTTGAATATTTTGATTATTGAGGAACAACACTATTTATTAATTACCAAAAAGTGGCCACCCACCAAATGTTTTTTTTTTATTTATTTACCAAATGACATTAAATTGGTCCAAAATGACCATAGAATACAAAGGAAATTTCGCTATCGGTCATGCCCCAGATCACATAATATTACGTTAAGCTAAGCGGTCTCGAAACTCTGACACTTGGGTTCGAATTAGTACATCAGATTATTTTTGTAATTTAATTTTTGATTTAATCAGTGATATAAACTCATTTTTACCTTTTTTCAATAACCAGATATTATTAGTAACATGAGCAATTTTACGTTCACAGTTGAAGATTAAAACAGTATACGCCTTTTCCTCCGAAAATATCCACAGAAAAAAGGTTAAGTTTTAATTGTTATCATTCTTTTTTTTGGCGACCTCTGTGGAATAGTGGCTTAGCACGCTGGGTGACAAGGCGCGCCACTCCGAGGTCCCGGGTTCGATTTCCAGTCGGGTCAATGTTGAAATTATTTTTCTATGTTGTCTCGGGTCTATGTGTTGTGGTACCACCGTTGTGTTGTCCAATATTTATTTATTTGTTTATTTATTCTCAATAATAATAATAGTATTGCAAACCTAATGTAAAGATAATAACATCACACTACCATTAATGCATTCTTATCAACTCGCATTCACCGCTACACTGTACCCACAGCATTTTCTAAACAGCTATTATTATCAACAATAGTATTGTCCAGCACCATGACCGTTAGTGCTCGCAGGGTGGAAACAATATTCGCAGCAATTGTCGCACAAAGTTTTCTGTCCGTTCTCTCGTGAGCACTCGCAACTCCCTCCTTTGAAATTACTACAACGGAATTCGATGTAGGTACTTTTGAAATTGCAAGCTTGATAAGTAAAGAATTTAAATCTATACTTATAAAGCTGACGAGTTAGTTGGTTTGAACGCGCTAATCTCAGAAACCACTGGACCGATTTGAAAAAATATTTTTATGTTGGATATCTTAATTATTGAGGTAGACTTTTAGCTATAAAACACTACGATATGACGTATAAAAGCAGAGCAACAATAAAACGTTGCAAATGGGAGGAAATACCATTATGTAGAAAGGAAACAGTTAGAGATTTGGGGGTCCGACTTGATGAGCAACTAACCTTTCGTCCACATTATGATCAAATCATGAAAAAGGGAAACAGGTTACTTGGTTTCATCGTGAGAACCACTAAAGATTTTAAAAAACCTAAGAGTGCTCTTTGCCTTTTCTATAGCTTTGTCAGAAGCATTTTGGAGTACTGCTGTCCAATTTGGTCGCCTTTCTACATAAAACATGCAGATAACCTGGGGAGGATTCAGAGGAGATGCTTGCGATATTTATCCCGTAAATACCACTACGGTCGCTCCCTTAATAACTATGGCGAGCGACAAACTAAATTCGACGTCTTGCCCCTTATAACTCGACGGAAAAGATACGACCTTCTGTACCTTCATAAAATTCTCCACTCTACAGTCGATACTCCAGGTCTTCTCTCGGCTCTCAACGTTAATATTCCTCATAGATCTCCCAATCTCAACATATTTGACATGTACAGGAATAACACGTCGTATTACAACCCAATAGTCAGAATGTGCCGTACGTAACGAGCTGTCCCGCAGTAGCAAAGACATAGATATTTTCGATAGTAACTTCTCTCATTATAAAAAAGCCATATCCAACACTCTTAAGGCAGAAGTGTTCTCGCTGTAACAAGGAAATGCAACAATTTTAAGTTAATTCACTTTAATTTTTCCTTTCTTTTTTGTAAATTTATTTTTTAATTCGTATAAGATTTAATGTCCTAGTAGCATACATTAGCAGTTACCAAACATGTTGTGTATACTATTTATGGGCTACGGTCCAGTCTTTTTTGTGTTTTGTAATAATTATAGTATGTGATGACTGTATCCTGTCTGTATACCGAATATAAATAATAAAAAAATATATACCTTTTAAGAGCTTCCGTTGCGTACGTAGCGTAAACCGTTTTAAATACATATATCAAAATAATGTATAACGAGATTGTTCCGCTATAAGAGTTTCATAGTAAAATCTGCGACAGAATATGTCTATCTGATATGATTTACTTACTACAAACTTTTTGATGTTCATAAATTTAATATAAAATTATGTACTATTTTCAAAGGTGTCTTGATCCGGACGGGTATTTATTCTTATCAACACAAATATATTCATCATCACGAGCATGTTATGTCAAACAAAATTGTACTTACATCATTTGATTTCAATAAATACCTTAGAAAATATCACAGTTATAAAATAACTCCGCATCAAAATAATGCGCACTTGCGCTGAGTGCTAAGGTTTCAGGCCTCCTACTCGTTCTTCTCATAAAAATATTTGTTTATCGTTGAAATATTTTACGGGAAATCCGAAATTTACGCTAGCGACGCTGCGGGGGACCGCTAGTCTCAGTAAAATTCTGAAGAGTATGTTATTTCATTAAGTAAATGCTATTTACTACTGCTTTTAATGGATGCTGTAGTGTGATGGATGGGCGAACGGAGTATCAGGGAAGCTTTTATTATAAATAATTTATACTAAACCTAACAAGGCTGTCGACATGTACATCATCCTGCTTCACAATTTTTTGGCGAAACACCGTTGATTATACATTTTTAAATATTTATTCCTTTACGACGTGTTTAGGGTAGTTAGCGCTTCTGTCTACCAACCGGCGGGCACCACAACGGGCAAATGTTTATGTGATGAACTAGAACATTTGTACCTAAGTCATGGATGCTTATTTTTATTTCAGTCAAAGGGTTCAAAAGTAAGTGAATATAATAATAATTTATTATACATTGCATGGAGAAAGTAATCGAAATAAGTGTCAAAATTTCATCCATTTGCCTTTATCATACCTAGAGAAAAATGATTTGCGATAACTAACGCTCTCAGAGTAGAGACAAGTTAAAATAAGTTTGAGACTCTCTACAAGAGATGGAATTGATGCTACCAGCATTCTATGCCAGTCAAATCTCTAGGTCCTGGGTCATGCATAGAATTCGCTAGTGTGGTGTTTAAGAAGTATAGCAACTATCCCAATCCCTTAGGTAGTGGTTTTTATAATAACGCAATTTATTAATGAAACCAAGAATATTTAAGTGTTGCTGTTGTCATTCAAAATTTATATGCAGGCTTTCAGCTCTTGCATCGTGAAGCATGTAGGCAAGTATTATACGGATTATTTTAAATGACGCCTGCCTGTGATGGCGCAAACAGTGATTAGTTTAATGCATCGCAACCGCAAATCGACTGTATAATGTTGAATAGACGTACTAATTTTGTGGTGTTATTGAGCTGTGGCAGGGTCACATGTGTCGGATAGTGAACGTCCACCAGATATTATGGTATTTAGGTACGAATGTTAAATAAGCAGTTTCCGACCAAACAGTGGCATGATAACCAGAAAGTAGAAGGCTCAGGATCATTTGCTAGAAGCTCAGGTATGCAGTTATGGTGACGATCAGCTGGATTTTGAGGAAGTAAAAAATGTCATTTTGCGCCTAAAAAACTATAAAGCACCAGGTATCATCGTCACCATGGCGGCTTAGCAGTGGAATTATGGAAGCGTGGCGGGGGAAAAGTACAGTCCCGGTTTTATAAATTGCTGCTTTTATATGTCGATAAGTACGGCAACCATTAATGTACGGATGCGAGGCCTGGACACTAACCCTGAAAGAGGAAAACAAACTTCTCGTTGCCGAAAGGAATATTTTTCGTAAGGTCTTGGGACCAACACAGAGGGAGGATGGTGGCTGGAGGATCCGTAAGAACCAAGATCTGGAGGATTTAGTGTCTGAGCCGAATATCATTGGGGAGATAAAGGCAGCAAGACTCCATTAGCTCAGGCATTTAGAAAGGATGCCGGTTGATATTGCGGTAAAGAAGGCGTATATTTGGCAGCCAGTAGGTTGTCGACAGTTGACGGACCGCGATACCGGTAGAGAGACGAAGTGGCCAAGGACCTACGCGCCCTGAATTCAGAAAACTGGGAGGAGATCGCTCAAGATAGAGCACGCTGGCGCCATCTCGTACCGGAGGCCAAGATCCATTTCCAAGGACCACTTTGGGTCGCTGAGCCAACGGAGTAGTAGTAGTAGTGGTGGAAGGCAAGAGGGAAACCACCACACTATCCTACCCTTATTTAGTTTTACGAAAAAAACTTCACCGATAGAACCTACCGCTTAAATTTAATGCTGAATTGAGACGAATTGGGAAACTGTACTGTTTTTTTTGGATAAAGGAATATTGGCGTCATGTTTTTCTTGAATCAATTATTATCATTGTCATCTACAGACTACTGAATATCGACCTTTGCCGTGGTTTTCATAATGGCTGGTTGCAAGCGTTTGCTAGAAACTGCTGTTTGTTTCTAATATTCTATATATATAAAAAATAATTGCTGTTCGTTAGTCTCACTAAAACTCGAGAACGGCTGAATGGATTTATCTTATCTTAGTCTTGAAATGTTTGTAGAGGTCTAGGGAAGGTTTAAAAGGCGAGAAAAAATCGAAAACGCGCGTACAAAGTCGCGGGCGACCACTAGTCTGCAATAAAAAATAGAAATAAAGAAAACGTTTTTATTTGGTACACATCAAATAACAAACATAATAGAAAAATAAAACATTTGAAGTGGTTAACAAAAATACAAAATAAAATTACGATGTGCAACCAAATTGGTCCCTATTTAGCTCTTTGCCATGGCAAGCCATTGGCGCTGGTTTTCTGTTGAAACAATTATGGTAAAGAAAGGGTGTCACCGCCGATCCGCGTAAAAAGGTAACAAATTTTATAAAAGTATTCTTTAAATGTTTGACATCATGATTCCCATTTTCTGGATTATTTATCTGGAAAAAGAATAACATTTACTCATTCTCAAATCATGTATTTCCATTTAGACTGTACTTATTTTATTTAAGTCTCAATTACACCAACGTCAGATAAGGAATATTTCTCGAGTATGATACATAATTTGAAAACGTCACCTATTATTACACATACACAAATACTGCGATTATACAATCTCTTAGTTAAAATTAGGCCAGTAACATAACAGCGCAAAACAGTGATTATGTTAGCACATTGTCGCTAAAACGATGATCGCAGTTCGACGGACCCGCTAATCCTTTGCTAAATTGCTACAAAATCAGTCGCCATTTCACGCAATACTAACCATCACGGTATCGTATTGTATCATTTTGTTGCATGTTTGATAAAATCCACGGCTTTACTAAGAAACAATAATTTGAGCTAGGTTAGCCTTTCCTATGTATGTACAAACAACAAAATAAGTTTGCGATCACTTTGAAAATTCAAAATCTGTTTGGTTACGGTACATAACTAATTATTGATATTAACCATTATTATTGGGTATATAATTTAAGGTATATATATATATAGAACAAGTAATGTTTTTTTGTTAGTCACAAATTTTTATTGCTGGGTGTATTTATTTTTATTGGATCTCAAGATAATAATAGTACCTTGCGTTTCGAATTTTTCTCTTGTCATATTTATTTTTGAGTTTTTTTATTTGTCACAATTTCTTAAAGCAACTTTGCCTTAAATAGATCAGGTATTCGATATGACAGGTATAATCGTATATAAGTATAAATACTTTAGGTTTTTAACGGTAGTTTCTGAGAAGATAATTTTTCGGATCTTAAAATAAGGTAATTTTTCGGATCTTTTTTTAAAAGTTAAGGTAAGATAGATAAGAGAAAAAGAAGGATTTTTAATTAAGGCAGACGAAGTCAACGTACATAACCTATAAAATTGTTACAGCACTGTTTTATAAAAATAGTATTTTCTTTCTCAAATAAAAAACTCGATTTTCCAAAAAAAATGATAGCGCAGGACATTATATTTTCTATGATGTAAAAACATACTTAAAATATTTTCACTTAAAACGATATATGGATTACATATTGATCCTTTTCTATTTCAAAGTCTTAACCTACCAAAAAATTCAAACCACAGCTTATTATTCATAATTATATCGCTTTGATTTAAACGTTGCATAGCAGCGTAAACTGCGATTAAATAGCACGCAGGCCCTCCAACCATTGATCAAAAATGTGCACTGGACCTAATAATCTATGGCATATTGGAACTAAAGCGGTATTCATTTGTGGAGTAATAATATTGTGGGTGCAATATTTTTTACCTCGCCAATTATTATAACAGTTAGTTTAATTTAAATATTTTCTTAAACTGAAACTTTATTTATTTTTATTTTGCTTTGCCTGAACTAATATTCAACGCGTTAGCAGTTCGTATGGTTGTCTGCCTGCGCCGGCGTCGCTTAGCGGAAATTTAAAGCAAAAGATTTTTTTATTTAACTTTATTATAACAGAAGTTTGTACACCATTACAAACATAAACAGAATTTGCTACTGTTAATCGTTTTATCATGCTACGCCAAGCAAAAGATAATTGCAGCTCATCCAAACAAATACATACAAAGGTGCGAATTGTAAACAGCGGGTCTGAGCCCGGCGTTAAGCTGTAACACATCCTAATCTTCGTAATTGTATGCGTAACCCTCACGGTCAAGTAACCGGCAAATAAACACTGAGACCCGTAGGACGTTGTAAATTCAAAAATGTCCGAGACTGTGATAACAGGTTACCGTCGACCGGCCCCAGAGGACAGCGGCGATGATAAATCTTCATTTGCCGTGTTCGCACATCCGACCCGCCCGTCCCAATTAGCTAACTCTCGCCTCCTTTACCTACATCTCATAAGCACTCTTCTGACCCTTATTTTATTAGAAATAAGGTTTATTATACGAAAAACTAACGGTGGTAACCATACATGCTCGGATTTCCGCTTCGGTCACCTATATCCATTTTCCGAGCATGAACTCGCGTTAGGTAGCAATTCGAGGAAGCAATGAAAGTCAATGTAGCCAATTAATTAATATTTAAGCAAGAATGAGATGTATATGGATTATTTAAATTTGGAACCTGCAATTTGCAGACTTTTGTACAGGGGTGGCATTCATATACAGGGTGACTTTGAAAACATGGGCGATATTTTAAAGTAAGAAACTACTTATGATTCATAGTTCCTGCACATATGAAAATGAAAATTAACTATTATGAAATACCATTCAATGAAACAGAGAAAAATCATATTCAACACTTTATAATTGATCATTGCTTCAAATTAAACTAATAAATTATAGTTAAAGGTTTTCTTGAATTGACAAATAATATTAGAGTAACAAAAAAATTGTCCGTCTAAACGGATTTTGAAAATCGAAATGATACCTACTTTGTGATTTTTCTCAGTTCTATCAGATCAATTGATTTTCATTTGAATATGTGAATGGGGCTAGAAATCATGAAGATTCTTACTTTAAAATATTGCCAATTTTTCCCCTGTCTATTCTAAACTAAATCAACTTGTATATTTTAAACTTCAGTTATCACACAGGGGAAATATGAATTTTGGAACCAGCACAGTATGCGAATGATGGTTGCCCATCAACAGATTAGTTTTAATTGGTGCAGTTGTGTTACTTATGTCTTTTTTTAAATATGTATTTGATTTCTTCACCATACTTTTTAATTTACAAGCTAATCCGGATTGATTACTTAAAACGTGAAACCTCTTGAATATGTATAAAACATTCATAACGATGAAATAAGAAACCAAAGATTTGCGCACGAGCGGGACTTGAACCAGCAACCTTTTGGCAGACCGGGCCAAACGCTCTTACCAATGGGGAAGATTACGCAAAACTTTTTGGTAGAGGGCGCTGTGTGTTTGTTACATGTCAAATATTGTTGATTTGAATCTTTTGTGGATTTGTAAACTTTTTTTGACTCGTGACCCTTGTTTTGTGGACTTTTGTGGACTCCTGGCGTGTGGATAGGCTAAAGAAAGTGTTGAGAAAACGTGGAGCTTCGTTAAAAAGGAAAAAATCTGACCTATTCGACAGGTAAGATAACATTGTGTTTTTATACTTTCACACGTTTTGATAGCAAATCTAGGATTAAATTTGATCAAATAAAGTATAAACTAAAAGTTTCTTGTAAAAGAAATCCCAGTTTTATCATTTCCAAAGGATAAAAACTTGTTAACGCGACATAACCTCTAAAATATACTTATGTTTTTATCATACCTTGATTGGAGGCCTACGACAGGAACTTCAACTTTACAAGAGTCTTATCTTTTACAAGAGTAGTCCTAAACCCAAATGAGTTAATTAATTAATTTAAATTTAAAGTTTTCTCTTCTCAATGCCTTTTCCAATTTTTTCCTTTGCTGTGGTGGATCACTAGGGAATTTGTAGGAACCTATTTCTCCACTCCCAATAGATGTACAGCGCCCCATTTTTTAAAAAACTTACTTAAAACAGCAAAGCAACAAATATTTGTATGGGTTTTGACAGTTCAGTATGCATGTGAATATTTATTGATGTGAATAAATCTTGAAGAACTGGCGTAACATAATACGTTTTATACTTGCTTTAGAAGGTTTTTTTTTAACACTCACAGTGTCATATTTTATATTCATAAAAATGAAATAAGAAACCAAAAATTTGCGCACGGGCGGGACTTGAACCAGCAACCTTTTGGCAAACCGGGCCAAACGCTCTTACCATTGAGCTACCGTGCTGTCAGTCCAACCCGGCGAAATTTGTGGTTTCTTATGAAAACGTCAATTGCGTGACGCTTAGCGCCATCTAGCCGTCTGTTCATAAAACAGATGGCCCAAGCAGTTATTCTTTACAGAATAAATTCAACTTGGCAATTGATGTCGCTTCGCTATCTAATGCTTTAGAAAACTTTCATAAGGAACCACTAATTTCGCCGGGTCGGACTGACAGCACGTTAGCTCAATTGGTAAGAGCGTTTGGCCCGGTCTGCCAAAAGGTTGCTGGTTCAAGTCCCGCCCGTGCGCAAATTTTTGGTTTCTTATTTCATTTTTATGAATATAAAATATGACACTGTGAGTGTTAAAAAAAAACCTTCTAAAGCAAGTATAAAACGTATTATGTTACGCCAGTTCTTCAAGATTTATTCACATCAATAAATATTCACATGCATACTGAATCCTACGTTTTTATATACGATTACTTACCTACTTTTTGCACCTTGTGTAGTTCACGTGCAGCGTTCGTGAAAGAAATTGTATAGGTTTGAAAAGACGTCGGGCGCGTATGAAAAAAGAGCAAGGAAGGCGATAGGTCTACGACCTAGTTGCAATCGTAAAAAGGAGCTAATCTTGCCTTTGCACTATACTTACCGTCGAAGGGAAAATATACGAAGTTTCGTTCATAGTAGGTACCATGATTATTAAGGGGAAGAAGGTACTCATTTGCAAAATGAACGCTGTTGTTCATCATGTTCTTTTGATCTTACGTAACGTAGTTTCGCTAAAAACTTTAGTAGAGTTTGTAAGATTTTTGTTAATCTCTATATATAAAAGTGAATCTATATTTTTCTTGGTTACTTTCACGCGTAAACTGCTGGACTTTTTTGCGTTGGTTATTGTTACGAAAAGGTTCTTATGAAAGAAAAAAAATATCAGAATTGAGCGGGTGGATCGATTTTCATGATTTTTACTTGGACAGATTCGTCAAGGTCCAGACTAAGATTACATTAATAAAATAACGAGGCTGGAGCGGTACGGGGCCGGGAGCGAAACAGAGTTCGCTGGGTCTGCTAGTTTAAAATAGTTTTGATTATTTCATGAACGGTCTTCGTCTCTGGCGCATAACTACTTTCAAAAGTAAATCGCTTGCATGCACAATACTGAAACGGGGGTTCCTTCAAACAAAAGTCGTCGCGAGGTGCTAGCGATTTTTGCCCTCAAGGTGGTTTGACGGAGGTGTCCTCTACAGTAACTCTAAAATTCTGACTGCAATAGCGAACAAGTTCGCTACCATCGTACGTGACGTTGCCGGATAAACCCATAGAGCCTCGTTTGTTGCGATTGTGCTCGTAGTCGTGTCGAAGCATTCAAAATGGAGTCGTTATCAAAATAGTCGGATTCGGAGTTAAATGCTTTGCTGTACGATACGATGTTACGATGCAATGTCTCTATTTACCTGCAGCCATCCCTGTCACTAATACTTAATTAGTGAATTTAGATGGCTAAACGACTGCCCTAAGAATGTATAAAGATTTATCAATATCCTACAACTCTGAAATATTCATTAATAAATTATTCCGTATTAATTATTTCTCTAGAATTTAAGTAAAATAATAAAAATATATTAGTTATTATATTGATTTTTTTCGACAATAATGACCTCAAAAAAAAAGTCAGACGATAAAAAAGACGTCACTCGATCATGCTCACTATCGTCTTGTTTATTGTTAGTGGATTATTTCTTTTTAAAGTCAAGGTTACACATCTTACTACGAAACGGCAAACGCCTTATAAAACGTCAAATCAAAAGCATTTTTTGACAAGTTTGTTAACCAATCAAAGTAAAAATTACGTGTACATCCGGCCGTCTGAGCCAGGCTTCTATAAAGATCTTGCATATCTAGGCTGATAACGAATCGTTAGTGACGCTGATATATCCAGGTTTTATCGTTTGTGACGCAATAGTTTTCTTGGAAAATCAAAAAAACTAGGCTCAGACAGCCAGAATTTCGCATTTTCTGACTTTCCAGATCTCAACTATCAAAGTGTTTCAGGTCGCTGTTTCTTATAAAATGTGATGTGACGCGTTAGTGACGGTCATCCGAAGTAGTTTCATCCATTTTAATCCAGTACTTTTTGAGAAATCGTGATAAACGTGTGGCTCAGACAGCCTGATATCCGGTCGTCTGAGCCAACTTGTTTTTCTCTATATTTCACGAAATGTTACGTTTCGGACAAATGTTTTTAGGATTTACTGATGTGACGACGTTAGTGACAGCTCTCGTCCAGATTTGAACCTTCGTGACGCACGCGTTTTGGAGAAATTGAGAAAAAACTGCTGGCTCAGACAGCCGGATGCTGGCTGTCTGAGCCACCCAGTTCTACCACTTCCAGGTGTCGTACGAAGCTGAAAACTCATCTAATCTGATGTGACGCGGCCTCTTAGTGCAAAAAATCGTAAGTGACGGCTCTATATGCCGCCAATCAAAGTTATAAGCATTTCAAATGTTTTCCATACATCGATGCATTTGGGTGGCCACACTTCGCACTCTTTATGGAAACGGAAAGACAATTTAGTAGAAAATGTAAGCTAAAGCCCCTCATATCAAAGCGGATGCTTTCTCCTGCTATTTAAATATTTAATTACGTAGTCAATAACTACGCCGATGAAGGAAAATATGTTAATTATGTATGGGGTATTCCAGGTTTTTTAAAATTACTCTTTATTCAAAAATAACGACTAGCTTCAGCTGGTTACATAAGACTTTTTCGGTATTAAATACATACTAAGTACTCATTCCTCAACTCGTCCCAAATGATTACGGCCCATTTGGGACAAGATGTAATTTACAATTTATGTAATTAATTTTAATCATTATGCAAATCGTCTCCTGCTTTTTTGGGTGCAAAATAATAACCATAAAACAGCGCAGAAGGTGAAACGCAGTTCTCTGGGACCGCTTATTATTATTACGAACAAAAATTACTAAGCCAGCCTTATTTCACCTTCGGAACACGAGACGCGCGCCATCTTTGTGTCGTTGACATGCCATCAATGCGCACTAAACAGTTTCGAACAATATTTCTGATGCGGATAAAGAATGGAATGCGCTACTCCGCTGGATATGGTGTTCCCGAAACCCTTAATTTGGGCATTTTCAAAAGAAGAATGATTAAGCTATTACTGATCAGACATGATCAATCCTCGACGACATCATCACTTACCTCCAGTTGTGATAGTGGTCAAATGGCTGATCATATATATAAAAATATATAGATAGACTATAAAATTATGCAGGATGAAAAGAAATCATCCACTTAATATCATTTATTTTTATAGCCCAAAAGATGGTTGTTGAATTTTACAAGAAAGTTTAAATATGTATGTTACAAAATGTATATGTTACGGCTAAAAGCAGAAGTGCGGCTTCACCTAGTTTTAGCCGGCTACAACTAGGTGCAGCCCGCCACATGTGGTTAATCTTAGGTGTATCTTACTTATCTTCGGTTGCAACTAGGTTTAGCCTCCATTATAGCGGCTAGAACTAGGTACAGCCGCACACTGGTGGTTAAACTTAGGTGTATTCTATTTATCATCGGCTATTGTGTTTTCAGTTCAGTTGTTTTGGGATTCTAATATTGCGAATAAATAAAAGACAGGAATGTTTAAGTGACATTTATTATTTATTATTTGACAGGCAAAATTTTTCTTTTAACAAAAAAGGCGTTATTATAAGTAATCAAACAGAAAATATTATATATCTTCTCAACATATACTAACAGAACTAGACATAACAAAATAAACATATAAAATAAAGTTTTACTTTTTAACTATGAAAAAATAAACTAAGTCTTTGTTTCCTTTTGTCATATTTTTATGTTAAAACAAATAGGATAAGTTTTTTACTCAGTTTTATTTATACAAAAATAATCAAATACTCATATATGAAAGTATGTTGCAATAATGTATATCACTTATTTGAACAAGATAAACTTGAATGATATTTAGAGTTATACAAAATACTATAATAATTATATTATTATTTTAGAAAAGTATTGGAAATTATTTTACATATTGTCTTATCTCGCTGGAAAATATCTATTAACGAAAAAAGGCGTTATTTTAAGTAATTAAAACACAAAATATTATAAATCTTCTCTTCATAAACTAACAAAACTGGACATGCTTTAGAAAGTTTTTAACACTCACAGTGTCATATTTTATATTCATAAAGATGAAATAAGAATCCAAAAATTTGCGCACGGGCGGAACTTGAATTTGGCCCGGTTTGCCAAAAGGTTGCTGGTTCAAGTCCCGCCCGTGCGCAAATTTTTGGATTCTTATTTCATCTTTATGAAAACTGGACATCTTTGGCGCAAAGATAAAAAAAATAAACATAAAAAATAAAGTTTTACTACTTAACTAAAAATCTTCACAATCAGGAAACGCAAGATACGAATCTCAAAATACAATCAAATCCTTAACTGAACTGAAAACACAATAGCCGATGATAAATAGGATGCACCTAAGTTTAACCTCTAGTGTGCGGCTGTACCTAGTTCTAGCCGCTATAATGAAGGCTAGACCTAGTTGTAACCGAAGATAAGTAGGATACACCTTAGATTAACCGCATGTGGCGGGCTGCACCTAGTTGTAGCCGGCTAAAACTAGGTGTAGCCGCACTTCGGCTATTAGCCGTAACATATATATAATAAATAAAAATGTAAGTAAGTAACAATGGATATGGCGGTTAGAGAGGTGCGTAGAAACCAACTTACGAAAATAATGAAATAAAATGAAAAAAATATATTTTGTTTTGGACCTGTCATGTTTATTACCACAGGTTGTAGCGTTAATCTTCTTTTAAAGTTTATGTTCATAGGACAAGTAACAATTATTTTGTTTTAATAAAGCAATGATATAAGTTTTGTGCTCGTGGATTTTTACTTAGTTCGTAGACTTTATTGTTTTTATGACGAGTATAGTATACCTATTTACGAGTAGTATTATTCACATTTGACTAAAATTGTTTTATCAGATGTATATTATATTTCACTTTGTAATCATTAAAAGGGTTTCCTTTCATACAACAAAATTGTGTTAACTTTTTTGTAACAATATTATTGTTTTTTTCTGATTATACTCATATTGATAGTTTTAACTTTTTGATTACATTAAATGACGTTAAAAATCATTTGATTAAATTATCTGCATCTCGTCCAAAATAAGCTGTAGACATGTATGGGATGAATTGATGAACTACTATTTTGTATAAATGCTACATCAGAAACAATTCGTAAAATAACTTTTTTATTTACTAAAAAATCAATAATAGGAGACTTCCACATGGTAATTCTTAGACGTTGGGTGATATCAGAATTATCAGTAAACAGCTATCTAAACGCCGAGTAAAAAAGTAAGTGCAAAGCGCTGAGTATGCCTAGTCAGCCTGGAGCCTAGCTTTTTTCAAGAGAACGCTGACTACGCCTAGTAAAAGTAGTAAGTAGTCCAACTAAATACTGCTCTGCTTACTGAGGTCTGAGTCTGGAGCTCACGTCAAAACATGCCTGATTGTTGTCATAAGTCTTTGTGCCCCCTTTTATTATAACTAGCCCAATATTATCACCATAAATTTCTTTAAATGCATTTTTTAATGATTAACTTCGTAAGTGTAGGTTTCCTTGTCAGTACATCAGTCACTAATCAGTAGTGCGGTTTTTTTTTTAACAACTGTCATCACTGTAAATGTGTACTTTTTCGTCTGACGCTATCTTGAATGTCGAATTAACAGTGATTAAAAAGTATTTTAATGTTCTTATTTAACATATTTTCTTTAACTTGATAGCATATTCCTGATTTTTTAAATGGTGAATAAAATATGAGCCTGAACAAGTGTACATGGTCTGATAATCTTGGTAAGATCATCTCTCTAAACTAGAAATAAAAATAAAAGCCTTCTTTTAAACGTTGAGAAAGTTTAAGAATTACTCAGGACGAGCTGCAGTTTGTAAATATATCTTTGATTTTCCGCATTTCGTCCCAAATATTATATAGGCATGGTGGGACGAGTTAATGAATTACTAAGTTTTCCATCCAAACAAAAAAGGAAACGACTTGCAGGGTTAAGTTACTATTTATATTGATTTTTTGCATCTTGTCCCAAGTGGGCCGTAAAATCACATGGGAAGAGTCGAGTAATATGTAAGTAGTATGTACCTTACCAAAATTCTCTAATATTGCAGTACCTTCGTTAAACTAGCGGTTGTTTTCAAATAAATAGTAATCTAACGTTTTTTTTTCCTTGGAATACCTGAGACCATAAATAATTAACATATTTTCCTTCATCGGCGTAGTTATTGACTACGTAATTAAATATTTAAATAGCAGGAGAAAGCATCCGCTTTGATATGAGGGGCTTTAGCTTACATTTTCTACTAAATTGTCTTTCCGTTTCCATAAAGAGTGCGAAGTGTGGCCACCCAAATGCATCGATGTATGGAAAACATTTGAAATGCTTATAACTTTGATTGGCGGCATATAGAGCCGTCACTTACGATTTTTTGCACTAAGAGGCCGCGTCACATCAGATTAGATGAGTTTTCAGCTTCGTACGATACCTGGAAGTGGTAGAACTGGGTGGCTTAGACAGCCAGCATCCGGCTGTCTGAGCCAGCAGTTTTTTCTCAATTTCTCCAAAACGCGTGCGTCACGAAGGTTCAAATCTGGTCGAGAGCTGTCACTAACGTCGTCACATCAGTAAATCCTAAAAACATTTGTCCGAAACGTAACATTTCGTGAAATATAGAGAAAAACAAGTTGGCTCAGACGACCGGATATCAGGCTGTCTGAGCCACACGTTTATCACGATTTCTCAAAAAGTACTGGATTAAAATGGATGAAACTACTTCGGATGACCGTCACTAACGCGTCACATCACATTTTATAAGAAACAGCGACCTGAAACCCTCTGATAGTTGAGATCTGGAAAGTCAGAAAATGCGAAATTCTGGCTGTCTGAGCCTAGTTTTTTTGATTTTCCAAGAAAACTATTGCGTCACAAACGATGAAACCTGGATATATCAGCGTCACTAACGATTCGCTATAAGTCTAGATATGCACGATCTCTATAGAAGCCTGGCTCAGACGGCCGGATGTACACAAAATTACCACGATTTTATTTTTAAGATTGTTGGTTTTTGAAAAGCTCTTGAAACTTTTTTTATACAAAGTATTAATATAAATCTATTCAGCGTTATATAACATTTGGTGTCATGTTTATACATTGTTAGGACAGTCGCCCATACTTCTATTTAGCCATGTCTTTTGTATTTTTATACAATCAAATTCATTTTTTCCGTGCTAGACTCAACTCTAGCACTGAAACGTGATTCAATGATCGTGATAGTGATCGTGATCGTGATTCAATCTCGATGACGATCCACGACGTCATCAAGAAAATGACAAGTTTCCCTAAAAAAACACATTACACTGACGGTGATACAGGCTTCATATCCGGGGCTGGTGACGAAATACCCGGGACGTCCGGGCGCATGTCTCGGATGATACACGACTTCCTTTGTCTTGGACGCTCTCCTTGTGACGTCATTGTTGTATTTTGTAAGAGTTATAGTGCATTAGCTGGATGACCGTCTTGGTAGCGCGATGAGATGCATCATTTGTGGAATACCTAATAAAATAATTCTTTCGCTTGAAAACTAAACTCTTTTAAACTTTCACTTTGCATTATAAATATAAGTCGAGTCGGAGTTAAGGTTGCGATCACAATAAATATATTTACCACATGTTTCTGCCTTATGTTCCTTTCGCTTTGCCTAAATGTTGAAGGCTAAGCTAAAGTAGAAACTGACAATAAGCTTGTATGCTACTTTCCGGTTATAGGGTAACCGCATACGTAGGCTATTGAATATTTTTTTTTTTATTTATATGGAAAAAATACAGATTTTATTTACGTACCTAAATAAAATCAGTGTTTAAATGAAAGGTCACAGTTGAAAGAAAAGTCATGTGTCATATACCTATGAAGGAAAATCATGTTCATATAAACCTCAGTAAATGTTATTTAACATTTACTGAGGTTTATTGACTAGAAAATGAAATTATGTCACCGCATTTTTACAACACCTATGAATCTATATTCTGAGTAAATAAGGATTGATTATGAAATCATCCTTTCAAAGGAGGTATTTAAAATTCGTTGGTGCTTTCCTTAATCAAATGTAGCTTACAGTCCACAAAGGCGCCAGACTTCCATTATTGCGTCCGCATTACCTCTGTCGATATTATCGAGCCGCATGCCATCTCTTAATTGTCGCGCAAGCATTTCCACCCTAGGGATGTGAACTAACGATTCTATCCTGCTTTTCCGCAAGAAATAACCTCACTTACCTGGCATATTTCATGTTCGATCTTAAGAAAGTAAATAACTCACATAAAAACGTCATTTACGCAAAAATCAAAATTTAGGTAATAACAGACTATTTTAAACCACAGACAAGATGGACAAACGACCTTGTATAGATCGTAGGATCACACTGGATGCAGACTGTTCACAAAATCGGTCGCTGTGGAAAACCGTGTTGGAGGCCTATGCAGCAGTGGACGTCCTTCGGCTTATAATGACGATAATGAGGAATCGATAAAAATCATAAAGAATTCCTAGAGAACTGTGTGTCAAACTAAAAAAACAAAACATTGGACTATGTGCTTGGAGCTATATATTAGCTAGATGCACTAACCATAAAGCCAACCAAAATCTTCCTCAAAATGCCCCGTCACATGGGCCATTATTTGAGCACCGTTTTTTGATGGTCACACGTTTGTAATTCCAAACATATTCAATGTTTAATTAAAGAATAAATTTTGTATGTTTTATCATGTATCTATCTCTATGAATTCACTTTAAAATGTGTTATTATGTTTGTAGTTTTGTAGGAAAAAATATTTTACCATCGGAATCGGGAGTAAAACTGCTGTTCTTCGCGCGTCACACCGAGTTGGCGTTCAGTTTAAACACTTCTATCTTTATGGGCTTTTACATGATATTAACATGACATATTTTTAAAAATTGGGTACTAAGTCAGGATTCGTTATATCGAGGGGGAAAAAATCCGCCTTTAAATTTAAATTTAACATACTTAATTTTGTGTCGGTCACACGATTTTACCATTTTCGAAAATGTGACACAAAATTGCTCATAACTTCAAAAAGGTTCAACCTATCGACACAAACCATAGGTCCGCAGAAACTTCAGACCTGTCAAAACACCAATCGAAGCCAAATAAATACCTCATAGCAATGATATAGCTAATACAGCCCCTTGATTTTTATTTTTTTTCTTCAGACCCTAGTTCATGTGACCCTTCATGGGTAATGTTTTAAGATTATAAGTCAGCGTCAGGAATAAATGTCTACTATTTAATCATAAAACTCATAGTCAAGATTCATTTGAGCTGATTAGATAACATAAATGTTAGTTACTTAATTTAATATTTCTGAAAATGTAAAATTTTCGTCACTTGCGTGGCACAACTTTCGTGGTCAATTGCCCACGAAAGTTACAAATCATATCACGAAGGGTCTTAAAGTGTACTGATCTCACTAAAATTTATATTTTATGGTTTGTAAAAGCAGTTAAAATAACCGCCTTAACGTTTCAAACTTGAATTCTTCTACTTAGACAGTTTCCAGAGGCACGGATATATTTTATAGAAATAATGTAGCTTACTAGAAAAATGTATAGAACATGACGTCTTAAATCAAGATTTTCATTCGGCTTTGAATCGCCTGATCAATCTATATACTAATTATATAAAGTGATCACAATATGTTACTCTAAAAGAAGCATACTCATCAGTTAAATTTCGTGCATTATTCGTAATTAGCCCAATTTCTGTAGTTTATATGAGAAAATAATGAATATCACAAAAGCAAACCTTCAAAATAATTCTTTGCCACTAATAAGAATGATGGTAGTTATGCCAGTCGTCTTAATTTATTCAAACAAGTGGCATGGCTAAAATTTGAGCCTGGTCTAAAGCTGGAAATTTGTCCACTAGACCGATAAAAGAGTCTATTTTGAGGCTACTAGATAAAGACTGGAAATCATGAGTTTGCTTTACGGGAAAAAACTACAATCATCTAAGGTTCGACAATAAGCGCGTGACGTCTGGTGTTTATTTCCAAAGATTCTAAAAAATAGTTTAATTCTTTATTGGATAAGAAAAGGTCATATTTTGAACGCTCTTACAGCTATGACCCAGCAACTAGTAGTCTAAATAGTTTCACTCCAGGCAAGAAAAAGATCTGGAAGACTAATTTATTGTTTGTAAAGTTTATAAAGGGCCTAACCTATATACCTAATATAACCTTATGCATTTGACTTTGAAGAATGAGTTGATAATAGCCGGAAAATATCTAACTACTAAAATGCAGGGTTACCTGTATGTAATTTGAGGCACCACTTTGGAGGGTAAAGAGTTGATTGCTACAGATTTGCTACTGTGTTACCCTTACCTTTATAATCTCCGATAATTTCGACAGAATCCGACTACTTACCAAAATAGGCCAAGGAAGCGATTAAATTACAAAATACTAAAAAATTTGATCGTAATTTAAATTGTCGAATGTCAAAATACCATTGCTTCGAAAGTGTGAAACCGTAAAATTTAACAAAGTATCCTATCGCTGACCAATACTGTTAGTGTTGTGTGCCGAGAGCAAATGCGAGTAAACAGTGAATTTGAGGTCAGTGATACCGAAAATGAGTGCAATAAAAGACTTAGAAGGAGGGTAGACCATTAAGTCTGCAAATAAAATGTCTGGGTTGTCTGGAAGAGATCGCTTACAGCGATAAGACCGCCTAAATTGTACATTTCCCTAAAACGAATTTGTAAATCAATTTATGTAATGTGCAATAAAGAGTTATCTATCTATCTATAAAAGCTCACTCGCAACAGTTTTAGGTACTTCGTGATCATGGCACTTGCAACAGTGTCGAAATATCGGATACTCATAAATAATTTGGTACATAGTAGCAATGTTGAAGGTAACAAACTATTATTATGTTAGTGTTCATCATGAAAATATATGTAATACCTAACCACATTACTATTTGTCTCATACATATATAAAATTTCAAGTAATTGATACTTTTATTACCAAATTATCAATCCAAAAAGACACTGCGTAACTTTCGTGTCACGGTGAGTAACTTTCGTGGCTTGTGAAATTTCAATATTTAATATCTACATGAATAATGAACCGATTTTCATGATTTTAACAGATTATGTTACAGTTTGATAGTTTCTTTAAAGCAGTATTTTTTTCATTTGAATAATATCAGTATAAATTTTCGCCACGAAGGTGACGCGAAGAACACTTTCTGAAGAAATGCCCACATCACTACTCTAAACTGCTCTATTGAAAACTAGCTAACATATTGTGAATTGGACTCTCGCCAGAAGATTACCCTGCGTTCTTCAATACTTGGAACCTCACGTAGCATGTTCAGAGGATCGAAAAACTTTTCTAATATTCCTCCCGCGCCTGGAAATATGGCATAGATTTGACTGCTGATCAACATGGTGCCTCTGCGCATTGATTGTTATATTTTTTGAAATTCGAATTGAGTGAAGGTAATGGCGGTTTTAAAAAAAAATTGGCAGTGTTTTTAGAAATTAGAGAAATAACGGACAGTGAGCAGTAAATTCAATCTCATACTTTGGTAAGCGTTAGGAAAAATAAATATGCAAATAATCTCAAAAAATATTTTTAAAAAAATAATGTATTCCAAACTCTTCATTGTTGCAACCTTGTTATCACAGCTCAATAAAACAGCAGTCGGTGCAATTGCCTTGCATTTTTCAGGACAAACTTACACAGTCACGGCACAAAGTAAATCGGTCAGGTTATAATATCCGGCGTCGCACTTGAGCGATGGGCAATGTCGTCACGTGCTCCGCTCGTGTGTCTCAGAAGTTTCTACTCTGTACGATGGTGTCAATGTTTTCGACTTTCCCACTCACACAGCATCTTTCATCCAACTCCTCTCGGATACCTACAAATATCTAGCAAAAGTTTGTAAAATATTATACTCGTATGTTATCCTAATCTTTATCTAACCCAGTCATCGGGTGCGATCGTGGTTAAATATCTGCTTAGCCTAATAAAAATCTCAATATAGACTTTACTGAGAAAAGTTATCATTATTTTGAGATAACTTGTTAGATTGAGGGGCACTATTATACAGTGCTCAGCACATCAGGCTGTTGCAAACTAACCCTTATTACAACTGAAATACCGCAGTATTTACCTTGACGTGCTGTTGTACGTACAAAAAATACTTTTTAGTCTTTTTTTTTCAATTAAAAATTCTAAAAGATGGGAGGTTTATTTTTACTTCCCTCATACTTGCTACATATAAGTAGCTAAATGATTACTCCTTCAATGTATAAAATTGTTGTTTCACTGATCTATCAAAGCAAAGAAATGTAATTATGTTACAAAGGCAAAGTACATTTAGGATTGCTGGCAAATTCTCGTATGTATCTTGACGATGTCCTTATAAACGGTAATTATGTTACAAAGGCAAAGTACATTTAGGATTGCTGGCAAATTCTCGTATGTATCTTGACGATGTCCTTATAAACGGAAGTGAAAGTTCTGATGCCGTCCTTTTTTTACCTAACTAACAGAGTAGGGCCTCGAGAGACCCCGTCATGTGTAAATGCTAGTTTTGTCGACACGGACCCCGACATAATGGTCAACATGGACCTTTAGGGCGCTTTTGATTGATGTTCACGTTAAGATATTTCCGAAATTCTCACGTATTTCATACATTCTATGCTGTAACAATTTCTAGTATTGTTTAATTATAGATGGAGTGATGAGAATTTATAGTTACTTGAATTTTTAACAATACTTTTATTGTATATTGTAATTAAAGACCCTACTACACTTGCTCTCTTTTCTATCCAAAATCTTATTTTTCATATTCCATGGTTAATTAATAATAAAGATATAAATAATCATTGTATTTTTAAAGAAAGTCAAATAAATGCCTACTAATTAAATGATATTTCTATGAATAAAATCTTTCACTTTTCTTATTTTTATAAAAGTTACAAGATATGAAAAGCTAAAGACCGATATAATCTTCGAAAAACATACGTCAAATATTGAGCGATCAAAAGGAAAAATATTAAAGTATTTCATTTTGTTTGTCAAGCGAGAAATTCATCTTTGAAGGTGTTTACCCGACGTGAAATAAAACTGCGAGCACGTGTTTACACGTTTACGTGTGTGTGTCTTTAGGTCGTTTTTTTTTTCAAAGCACCCTTACGGGTATGACTGATGCTGAGGAGGGAAAAGAGATAAGTGCGACTCGTTCAGGCCTAAAATGGTTCCGTCTAAGATTTAAGACTAAAAGTGTTTTTATGCGAAATTCGCTCTGCTAATATTTTTATACATAAATGGCAGCATGTCTGACAATATCCGAGTAAGTATCGGTTAGTGCAATATTCCAGATACTTTATCTACACTTGTAATAATAACGTGATTTGTTTAGATTATTCGGTAGTAAGTGCTTACTTGGACATTGTGAAATAGACCTCAGTATCGACGAGTTGAATTTTGAATAAAGATTTTAGTATTTATATACTAATTCCTTCATAATTCCTTTCAAGCGTTAAAAATAAATCAGTGAATTAAAATGTCAATGAAAGCTTATAAACTTGAGATCCAGAATAATCATAAAACCAAGCATGTCATGTTTTAACTAACAATTAAATTCACTCCACAAAAGTCTTTCTGCATTTTACACGTTAAAAGGAAATCCACAATGAAAAGAAAAAAACTTGTAAAAGGCGTTCTGTTTTTCAATAGAACACGGAACGCTAAACATGTGTCAGAATTCTTTGCATTCAACGCCCATACGTGTCTCACTAAGACGATTTTTATTACGTTTCAAAGCTTAGAAAAGTACAGATTAATGTACAAAGAAAGAAATCGATGACTGCTGAAACAGATTTTCACATTCGTTTTTATAGGTTTTTTTCATTGAATATGAATACCCGTGATCCTTCTTTAGACTTGAAAGAGCTTTTCGCATTCATATTTTGTATATACAAATGGTTCAATATCGGGGCTAATGAAGATGGTTTTCTTATAAACTGTTCGATCAATAGCATGAATATGTTTTTTTACTGAAAAGAAAACCGGAAATCTTTATTTCAATACATAACTGAGAAATAAATATTTTACGACCAAAAATGGATAAGGCTGTGGCAAAGATTTAAAAAGCACAATTTCTAATCTTAACTACAAAGAAACTATAAACCTGGCCAAGTGCAACTAAAAAAGCATTAAAAACCTCATTATTTCCCCATACAAACCGCTATCACTAAATAAACGTAAACCTAGAAACCCGCTGTGTTTTATTGCGACTTTATCGGTCATTCCGTACTGCCGACTGTGAAAAACTAAAAATGCCCGGTTGCATTTCAAATTAACCAGACCTTTCGGGTAGAGAATTCAAATTTTTCAGTGGACACAGTAAAAACGTTCGCGAAACAGCTAACCTCTTTGCGGCCTGTCCTCGTTTATTGGTCGAATGGAATTAGCATAGTAATGAAAAATATTGGGCCGCCGTCCCTATGCTCACAGGCTAGTACCCAATTTATCAGGGACCTACTAAGGACTGTGATGGCAAGCGAAAATAAGCCTGCTTTGCCAACTTTAAATAGGTAGATTTTTTTTAAATGAAAGCTAAATTGGAAATACTGCATGTAACATCTCCATTATGCTTTGTTGCAATTGTTTGTTAAGCATATAATTTTAGTGCAATCACTATGAGCAGTCTGATAACTTTATGTAAACGTGACTTAATTCGATAGATCCTGAAAAGTTACCATAATTAATTACAAAAAGTAAAATGACGATACGCTCATAAACTGTTATCTGTTAAAATACTGTTTTATTTTAAAACCATTCCAAAAAAAAACTTATGTGAAACTTTGTTTTAATATAAAAACGATGATTTATGGATGTCTCATATGTTTTTTTGGAAAAAAGTTCGCAATCGATGTCTCAAATTCTAGGTTAGGTCTGCTTAGGTTTTAATTAGTTTTAAACCTAAACCTTTGCGACTTCTATGCAACGCAACATCAAAAAATATACATTTTAATAGCAGTTGTTAATACCACCCTTCGCTGCATGAAGCGAAATAGCCTGTTATATTCTGTGTTTAAAGTGATTACGACAGTTAATTACACGGTCGCAGTGGCGGTCAGTTTGTTATCAGTTCTGTTGAAATGATAATGCGAAAGGTTGCAGCTGTTGATATAATTTATTTCTATTGTGGACTTATCGGTTGATCGTCGCGCTTGTAAACTCTGATTTAATTTTGTTTTGAACAAAGATTTACTTTGGGGGTAGCGTTTAGTTAAGCTTTCATGTGTATATTTTTACATTTCTTATACTTTACATAACTTAATACGTAATAACTACTTCTCCGAATATTTTAACTAGTGACTCGATGTTATACCTCAACCAAATGAAATGTATTTGAAAGTTCATTCAGTATGTATATTTAAACCCCTTACACACTGCGACTTTTAGCATCGATGCAGACGCGCGTTAGTATCGATGTAATTGCCTAAATACAGCACATAATTTGTCAATTTTCAGCTTTTGCATCGCGACTTCATCGATGCTAAAAGTAGAGCAGTGTGTTAAGGTTGACATTTTGCGACTGCATCAATGCTGCATCGTGATTGCTGCTAAAAGTCGCAGTATTTGTAGGCAAGCAAAAAGCGAAATCGATGCTGCATCGTGATCGTTTCTAAAAGTTGCAGTATTTGCAAGCAAGCAAAAAGCGAATGTACCTGAGATCGTTTAGATTTCTATAAGTCACTAAGATCATTCAATTGTCATGAAAATATTTTTATGGGGTAATTTAGCCCATATTTTAATTTATTATTTTTTTTTATATTCTATTGCAATAGGTTATTTAAATAAACCTATTGCAATAGAACGTAAGCCGAGTATACCAAACCAATAAATCCATCGCGGCTAGTATGTAAGTATTGAATTTTTGTCATTTCTAACTATGTTTTGGCATTGTATTATAATAATGTGTATTGTATTCTGTATTTTGGTTTGTAGAAAGAATGAAATTTTTTTTTATTATTATCATATTTATTATGTCTAGGTATTACCTATAACGTTAATATTAACAACCACATACAGTTTATTTTACCAATGCAATTCAAAAGAAACATAAAACTATTTCCACGGATAAAATGGCTCATCTGTCACGTATTGCCTTCTTGTTAATGGTGCTTAACATTTTATTTAGCAAGCTCTAGTATTCACGCGTTCACGACACGAGCCATGAATAATGGGCGACTCTCCAAAATGATAATGTGCTCAGTATATTTGAATACTTGTAGAGAAGAGGTTATTCATACAAACCTAGTGTATGTAGATAAGTACAGTGGCCAGCACATCAGGCTTCCCACATTTGTTGCAAACTAGCCCTTATTACGACTGAATAAGATACCGCAGTGTTTACCTTGACGTGCTGTTGTCCGTACAATGTAAGCTCGTTTTATGCCTACGAGACTTCAAAGGTAAGAATATAATTATGATGGAAAGGGGAAATTAGGTGTGGACAGCATGTCAAGGTAAACACTGCGGTATCTTATGCAGTTGTAATAAGGACTAGTTTGCAATAAAAGTGGGTAACCTGATGTGCATGCGACTTTACATAACCCACCTTATAGAATCTTGTGGCCATCTATTTTTACTAGGCAGTTATTACTTTTGGAATGCGAATGCAATTATAATCACCTTACCTCAAGAAGGTTTTGAAGAATTTCATTTTCATGGAGAGCACTAACATTTAATTTTGAAGTATAAGATAAAACATCATGTTTTATGAAATATACACTTAAAGGGTCTGAGGGCTGAACATTAAAATGCTTTAAAACCATAATTCTTAAGCAGATCCCAAGCATTTTTAGTATGCAATGTGGTTTACTGCAAATGGTTTTGGATCAGCAAAACAATAATCGTATTGATTGTTTTCGTTTTTTATATTAGGCCTTTTGTTTCACAATGACTAAGTTTCGGTTAGTTATTTTCTTGCGTTGGTAACTGCTCAATTTGTCTTTTGTAAAAGGCCCATATTAATAACAGAAATGTTTTTCTCCCTAATTACTTAAACAGCCTTGGATCCTCTAATAACTCATCCACAAGTTTCTAGCCTCGCAAAACAGAGTTTAGATAAGACTGTCGGACGGAGCCCGCGGCCGATATTCAGTCAGGACGTATTTATCTTATATTTTATTACAGAACACGGTTTTTAAAGCCGTACCGATTTTAGATTTATTTCGGGCGACCGAAAAATATTGCGAAAATTTCAACTGGGCAACGAACGGAAACTTTTTAGTGCGACACTGGAAATATGAATTTAATTTTACTGGTTTCTAACTTGAATAGTTATTTGTGGCGTCGATTTTTATGTTGAACATTAATAAAGTTGAAATAAATATTATGAAGCTGAAGAGTTTGTTTGTTTGAACGCGTCAATTTCAAGAACTACTAGACCATTTAAAAAAATATATTTTTGGATTACACAGCGTAATTATCGAGGAAAGCTGTGGTGCGCCTTCACATTAGAGCAACAGCAGCGCGTCTCTCTAATGTTAAAGGATTACTGCTGTCATTTTATGTATGAAATTGACAGCAGCGCGTCTGCCGCGCGACCGTCACGCTGCTAAAGTCGCCTAAATGTAAAAGCGCTCTTAGTGCGCCTTCACATTAGAGCGTCAGCAACATTAGCAGCGCGATGGTCGCGCGATTGGGTCGGTCCCACTACACCCATTGCCCATTTCAGTGCTAATACGGGGATAGTATTACCACTGCAATGGGAAATAGGTATAGTGGGCAGACCCGCGCGATTTACGTGCCGCTGCGGCGCTATTGCCGCGCTGCTGTGTATAGTATGAAATCATCGGCAGCGCGTCTGTCGCGCGTAAGTCGCGTTGCTGCCGCGCTGCTAAAGTCGCTTAAATGTGAATGTGCTCTTAGGCTATACAAAATCACGCTACGATTGGAGCAAACTCAAAACGCGCGGACGCATTCGTAGGGGACCGCTACTTGGTAAATTAATGAAAATATTGTAGTATAAATGGGTTTTAGTTATTGTATTAATTTTTCTTCTAGAATAACCTTAAAATACTAAATTCCAAGTTTTTGTGACACAAACCGAGTTATCGATTTTAAACGTAATAGTTTTTGTCAATCCTATGAATACCTTTTGTATAAGCGCGCTATTGTTTTGAACTTTTAACGGAATTATTAATAACTGTATCCACGGGACCTGTGTATAAAGTATTATCTATTTTAACGGATAATACTTTTTACCCATTTTATTTAGTTTGCTATCAGGCGGGTAACGTAACTTACCAGCGTATAAATGTTATCAACTAATACACATTGTCTTTTTTTTGTCCAAATACAACTTTAGAATATATAAATAGTGCTTCTAGCCGATTTCGACTACGGTGGCTAGTCTCAATGACTAGACACTGCGCGGGACATAATTATAGTTCACAAGAGCACTACCTATTTCTTTCTCTCTCATAGCCCGATGGGATAGATATATAACACGACCGGAGATAGATCAGGCGCAGGAGCAACGGCTTTACGTGCTTTACGAGGCTTTACGTGCCTTTCTAGAATAAAAGCTCGCTAACTTATAGATACAAAATTGTGATACTATGCAATAAGTATACTGTTTTCATGCTACAGGTACAGATCTTTACAACCAATCTTCGTAACTACGTTTACAATCAATGTTCTCAATAGCAATTTGCGTAAAACGCTAAAAGTCACGTCTTGGCGCGTCATCACGCATAATCTTCAGCTTGGTTTAATGAATGGCCTCGTAAAAACCGTTTGCTTTATTGTAAACACTGCAAAATTCATTAGCAGAGGTGAAGCTCAGTACGAACAGCCAGTTCATTCTAGGAACGTTAGATATTAGTTGCTAAGTCTATGAGTTTTCTCAATAATCCTTGTAAAATTTTAAGATAAGTGAGAATCATATATCTTTTTTCTAGTTTTTTAGACTGATCTGTCATTGTATGGATATATTTTCAGCAAAACGTAAAGATAAATTCACTATAAAAACCAACCTAAGTTTATATTAATTAACTTGAAAATGAAACGGCCATATTTCACTCAACTATTTCTTTACTTTTGGTAGTTTGAAGCCTTGACCTTGTAAGAAACGCTTTGTTTATATGTTTGAGACTATAAGGGCTTGTTATATCATAGAAAAATAAGTTTTTTTTTGTATTAAGTATAGGACAGATGACGCTATCCAAAACTTATTACGACATTGTCAAAAAGGCATGAATATAAAACTGGAACTTTTATATTACATACTACGACAATTATAGCTCTTTCTGGCTTAAGCTGGACGGATAAAGATTAGATTTTGTATGTGTCAACATGTTTTTTCTTCCTGACCTGGGGCTGGGGCCCCTGTACGTGCCTCCCAGGTGTACGCGGGACGCTTAAGGCCTGTCACGGCCTTAAAATGTTTAGCGAACGGTGAACACCCCTTCGCTTCTTTGCTTTCCGGATTAAACTTTATATCTATGGCTTTAATCAAAGTTAAACTAAGCCTTAAATAATGCAATTACCCTTTGGAGGTAGGTAAGTATATATTTATAAGATCTTGAAAGCTTTAAAAGTGATATATATTTTAGATCGCTTGAGATTTACGGATATCGATATCGGAATATATGTATATAATAATAGTGAATGACTAGACATTTGGGATTGAGAATTACGCATAATTATTAAAAATATTGTCTTAATTGAAGTTAGAGTCTTGGTATGGCGTTAGTGTTATCTTATTGAACATAGATTCTTTATTATATTGTGCTCATAGGAATTGAGCACCAATGTGATTGTCCGAAATTATTTTTATCCTACGAGTATTCATCTGTTATCTGGGTGAAATGGAAAATTTTTAGGTAGCGAAAACCATGCGTTTAGCGACATAAACCTTCTACAAAAAAAAACTAAAATCTCCCAACTAAAATATTTATCTACCTATTTATCAATTCTTACAAAATCAAGTAATTACGTCGAGGCTGCCATTGCCTTCTACCTGTTTCATTTCAAATATAATGACAATTAAAATTAAACTTAAAAAAATATATATTCTATGGCAGATAACGGTATGATGTACTTCATTTTGTTATAATTAGAAAAATGGTAGATAAGTACTTTAGTACATTTACACATTTTAACCGGGGGAATTAAGAAAAATTTTCAATCAATTTTTGATTACGAACTGCATTTTTAACGTCGTGGGTTTTTTTTTAAATTTTCTATTTATTTTAAACTTTTCAATGTTTTTTTTTTTAAATTGTTTTAACGTATAAGTAATGACTTACGCAATGAATCGCATAAGTATTGACGTTATTAAGAAATGTCTTAATAACTATTTAGTCTAGTAGTAGTAGGCTAGTAAATTTTATTGATAATATATTTTCGGTTATTAATTTTATTATTATCGACAAATTAGGGGCGCAAAGTTAATTCCTATCCACCTGACCCAGCAATCACAATAAGTACTATTATCCTGTTTTCCTGTGTCAAACTCACGATTGCTCTCTCCGTTCTTCCGAAGATCTCTGGCTAGGCATTCCGACTCATCGCTCCTCATACCTGCCCAAGTCGTTTACAGTAACGGCTACATGTTGTGGA
Organism: Pyrausta purpuralis; assembly: GCA_963924145.1. NCBI lineage: Eukaryota > Metazoa > Arthropoda > Insecta > Lepidoptera > Crambidae > Pyrausta > Pyrausta purpuralis. The sequence goes on along the minus strand of OZ001646.1, from coordinate 15,746,931 downwards.
ATACACTTCCTCTAGAGATTAAGATGTCAGAGATGAAATTGTATTTCGAGAGCAAACTGCATAAGTTCCTAGCTGAATGATTGTGAAACTTTTAAAATATATAAGTGTGTATATTTTGAAAGAGATAAACTCGGTGTGTTGAAGAATATTCTTATTTCATAAAGAAGATACTAATTACACAAAAATCAATGCAGTAAGTAAAATTGCGCGGGTCAATTCTACAACAATCAAACTAATGTCAAACACAATCTATCTGACAGGTCTAGTGCTGTCCATAAGTCTTAGTGTTGTCTATCATAGTAATGCCAAAATCGATTATCCGTCTAACAGTTCGGTCATCCTGAAAAACCCTTCGTCCTCAAAGGATACTCTTGGTGTCTTCCCCAATAACGTCTTTACGCGCAGTCAACCGGCAGCACACTCCCTTCGGCAGTTGGCGTCGTTCGGGAAACAGCGCCTTCGGCAATGAACCACTCTCGGCGACGCAGCCCCTTTCAGCGACAAAGCTTTAGCAGCGATTGAGCCCCGTGTGGCGAGCAAGCCCCGTGCGGCCAGTGAGCCCCGTGCGGCAAATCAGCCCCGAGCAGCGACAAAGCTCGCGCAGCGAGTGAGCCCCGAGTGGCAACAGAGCTCGAGTAGCGAGTGAGCCCCGAACGGCCAGTGAGACCCGAGCGGCGACAGAGCTCTAGCAGCGAGTGAGCCCTGAGCGGCCAGTGAGCCCCGAGCAGCGACAGAGCTCGAGCAGCAAGTGAGCTCCGAGCGGCCAGTGAGCCCCGAGCGGCGACAGAGCTCTAGCAGCGAGTGAGCCCCGAGCGGCCAGTGAGCCCCGAGCGGCGACAGAGCTCTAGCAGTGAGTGAGCCCCGAGCGGCCAGTGAGCCCCGAGCAGCGACAGAGCTCTAGCAGCGAGTGAGCCCCGAGCGGCCAGTGAGCTCCGAGCGGCCAGTGAGCCCCGAGCGGCCAGTGAGCCCCGAGCGGCGACATAGCTCTAGCAGCGAGTGAGCCCCGAGCGGCCAGTGAGCCCCGAGCGGCGACATAGCTCTTGCAGCGAGTGAGCCCCGAGCGGCCAGTGAGCCCCAAGCGGCGACAGAGCTCGAGCAGCAAGTGAGCCCCTAGCGGCCCGGGAGCCCCAAGTGCAACAAATTAGACCAATTCATACTGAATTAGGATTAGATATACAATAACAGTAACCATTGATAATTACCATCATCACCATGAAGTTAGTTTTTTTGCCTCAATCACCATGAGATTCATTTCTTTATTTTAATATAGTTAAATTCAATAAAAAAATATTTTCTTTATACAAATAGGAAACATGAACTTGATATGACCACTTGTAATCCATAGATCACTGGGATGAATTTTGTTATGCTGAAATACTAGAGTAATATTCTGCAGTAATTAACTCACCGAAACACAGCTCTTTACTTCTTACCTCCATGTTTGATCATTGGTATTATTTTAACCAATACTTTGTCCTTTAATAATTCACTCCAGATTTTTCAAATGTGCTATTTGTCTTCTATGCACTTTGGAGATGCAATTCACAAGGCAGTTAGTTGGCATTCACATTTTCATGCACAGCTAAAACTTATAAAGTTGGGTTAGAATATGCCACATTGTTTTCAGAACTAGACACAACAAAAACAATAATGAAATAATAGAAACAGATCTGAATATTTTTTTTTTAGTTGAACATCAATTGCACATCCACATTTATTAAATTCAATAATTACGTCATTGGAAAACTATCCACCAGAACTTTTAAGTAAATTGTAATATTAGTACTTTAACATCATACCACAATTTTTAACTTTACCAACTAATTCTACTCAGTTATTGATAGACATTTACGAGGGTTAAACTGAAAGTTCTTAGAAAATCAAAAACTGATTACATTAGCCAGTTATTAGTTTTATTATATCTTTTCAAAATATTGTCCATTGACGTCAATACACCGCTGCATGCGATGGAACCACTGGGAAAAGCACTTTGCCCACTCGTCCTTAGGGGTCTCTTCAATGGCATCGCGATACGCAGCCACCGCTTCTTCAGCATTAATAAACCGCTTTCCTTTAAGTTTTTCTTTAATTTTTGGAAATAAATAAAAAACCCCAGGCGGGAGGTCGGGGCTATACGGCGGGTGACCCAGTAATTCAACGTTTGATGTCGCCAAATAGTCGATCGTTCGCTTGGCGGTGTGCGACGAGGCGTTGTCGTGGTGAAGGAGGATCCTACTGCGAGGTCGTTTCTCTCGAACTTTTTCCAAGACAAGTGGCAAACAATTGGTAGTGTACTATTCTGCAGAAACTGTTTTTTGATCCTCTAACACAATTGTTGCGAAATGACCTATCCTTCCAAAGAACGAGGCCACCATTTTTTTTCCCGCACTTCGATCTCTCTTCACTTTAGTTGGCAACTCCTCGAAAGGAAACACCCACTGAGCAGATTGTCTTTTGGTTTCAGGATCATAACAATAAATCCAGCTTTCGTCACCTGTTAGTATGTCGAACACAGCATTTAAGTCACCTCCGTTAAATCTTTCAATCATTTTACGGCACCAATCCACACGATGGAGTTTTTGAGCCTTAGTCAAATTATGAGGTATCCACCGGGCGCAAAGCTTCCTGACCGCTAAATGTTCGTGGAGGATTTTGTGCACTTGACTCATACCGATGCCTAAGCTTGTCCGAATCTGCTGATAGGTCACTCTTTTGTCAGTCTCTATCATACGCCGCACAACACAGATGTTATTTTCAGTCGTCGCCGTAGAAGGCCGTCCCTCACGTACATCATCAGTGAGATTAGTGCGACCACGTTTAAACTCATTAAACCAGTTGTAAACAGTCGCACGAGATGGGGCTTCATCGTGAAAGGCCAATCGTAGTCTATCATAACTTTCTTGTTGACTTAAATGACATCGAAAGTCATAAAAAATCATTGCACGAAAATTTTCTCGTGTTAAATTCATGTTGACGTGACACAGACAATTTTCAATTTGCCGCCAAATCGTAAAACAAATGACAAATGAATGAAATATATACTCAGTAATATTGGCAAAGAGTTCTATTTTCAAATTTTAGAATATTTTTTTTATTATATTGTTTATAAGTGGCCAGTTCTAAGAACTTTCAGTTTGACCCTCGTAATGTTAACATTCTTTTATTATTTTCATCTGAAAACTTTAGGTATAGCCTTAGGTATCGAAACCAAACTAAAGTTAGTCAAAAAGTAATCCTGAAATATAACATTATTGCAAAACATTTCAAGATTTCCACTGTCCTCAAAGGCCCAGGTCTAATAAAACCGATCATAGTATGACATTCTACTGCATATCTCTTAGTGCAGCATAACCGAATATTATAAGCATTGTCAAGAAATGTTACCAATATACCGGCATTGACATATTTAATACCAGTGTTGCAGCGGTAAGGCGGCTGTTAAGTGAACTTTTTTTCATCGATTAGCGTTTAGCAATTGCATAATTATGGCATTGTAATTAGTTTTTTTTTATTATTTTTTACTACTTAAGCTACCTAAAATTGTTATTCCTTTAATAAGGCATAATATTACTATTTTGTTTTAGTGTACCTTGGATTGTGTTCGATTTGTGCGTTCGTTTTCATTAAGTTATTGCTATTTGTGATTACCAATAAGTGGTTTAAATATTGTATAATGTGTAGCCTATTGTTCACTTGTAAACCCTGGTTATCCTTATAAATAAAATAAAATAAAATATCCAATTTTAGCATTCCCATTTCTTTGTGTCACTAACAATATAATATTATAGATTTTTCAAGAAATTGCTAACATTTGAAAGATGAGATTATAACTTTGCTGTTACTCTGCATTAATTTTAAATGTTTATAAAGTGATTTCTCTGGCATTATGTGATGTTATAATTAACCCATCCATTCATGCTTGAATCACACAAGGTAAACGCATCATACTTTTGGTGTAATACTACAAGTATATTTCAATAGAAATTTTCAACGGCTAAGGATGACATGCTCTCAGCACCTCTTTAGCACATTATTCTAGCTAAAATAATGAGCTGATGAACTGAGCTTTAGCGTTTAAATGATAATCTTACACTCAATGAACTAAGTATCACACCTCAAACATGTGAGTCAAGTTATAAATAATGAACATGTCACAAATTAGAAATCAATCAACAAAATCGTAAAACTTAGTATACTTAATTTGGTATCAGGTACATTGCTTCCAGCACATTGCTAACATTGTCTCCATTCAACCTAAATTGCTGATTTATTTAGCATGTTTTTATACCTATGCTTGCAGACCATAAAATTACTTGTGCATGTTTATGACTTCCCAATTAGCACACAGGATAGATTTCTTTTGTCTTTACATTGCGATAAGCTTGATATTTACATAATGTCCTTGTGTTTTGAAATTGGAGTAACTTCCTTTGATTTCTTGATATTCAATAAGGTTTGCGTAAGAAACTTTTGTTTGCCGGTTGCCGGTTGATTGCAACGTGAACTATATTGTGAAAATCCACGAGTGGGCTTGATGTTCACATTTCACTTCTGATATGAAAGAGATAAACTCGGTGTATTGAAGAATATTCTTATTTCATAACAAAGATACTAATTATACAATAATCAATGCAGTAAGTAAAATTGCGCGGGACAATTCCACAACAATTAAACTAATGTCAAACACAATCTATCTGACAGGGTTAGTGCTGTCCATAAGTCCTAGTGTTGTCTATCATAGTAATGCCATAATCGATTATCCGTTTAACAATTTTTAAGTTGAAATGAAATGAATATTTATTTGCTCAAAACGTGGTTTTAATAGATAATTACAGAAGTCTTCACATTTTACCAAAATTATTATTTACAATGCACGTAACAGTATTTATGGCCAGAATGTGTATTTTCAAAAGCTTAAAAACCCTTCGAAATGATAGACACCACACATGATAGTTTTCTAAAGTTTTTTTCACGTAAAAAATATTAGATTAACCAGCGCCGAAGATTTTTTAGCCATTTTGGGTAAAAAATATATATTTTGAGCTCCTAGTGTCTGTGTACTAAACTGTACTCGTACATTGATTTGTGGTTTTATTTGCATAGCTTCCATTATACGCTAGTAAAAGATGTTTAATATTTTTTCGTTGTACTAGACAATTTTCCTATAACTTGAGCTGTTCAAAGATCGTCAGAACTTCGTTTGAGTCCGAACAAGGATTGAGTTTACTCCCGAATAATACTCAAAAGTTGATATTTACACAACCCACCGTGTCGTGTTGTTTGTCAATTATTTCAGCTCCAAACTCGGCGTGCCATAAATACGGACGTAATCTTTTCCGCTCCACTCAAATTGAATTTATAGTCAACAAAGCTGCTTCGTGGAGACCGCTAAAAGATAAACTGAGATTTGCCAGGGTGCAATTAAAAGTTTACCTTACAACTAACTTCGTTAGCCAGTCAGTGTTTCCTTGGGAGGAATTATGAACGCAACGGGGAAATATGTCTGCTGTAAGGGGGTGGACACTGCACAAAATCGGTGCGTGTGTTTGACAGGGTTGCTCAGAATTAAAAGATTGATGTTGATATTTCATTTTCCATAATCAAATATAGAATACTGACGTACTTGCGAAAGTAGTAAAAAGCAATAAAAACTTATAATGGTATTTGAATTATACCATTAAATTTTATATTAAATAATAAACCCGCCGCAAATAAAATGAACTTTTTTTCATCAACATTTACATAAAATTTGAGAGAAGGCTTTTCCAGTGTAACAGTTTTTAAATAAAAAATAACATGCATCTAAATCGGTTTACTCGTTTAGAAATTACGTTGCCACAGACAGACACACAAACGCACATAATAGACCGAATCATGAGTGAGAATCTTTCTTTGCCGTAACCCAGTTTTACTAGCACGGAAGGTAAAGATCAACATTATCTGAATACCTCATTTTGTTATTAGTTATGCAAATTACCGTAGTTTTTAATTTTAACAGAACTTAATGAGTTAATTCATTCATACGGCCGATTCTTCGAAGGTTTTATAGTGAAATTTAATATGTCTACAAATAGTTTTATCTTAACTGACTGTTTTAAATCTGCCCATAATTGAGTTTAAACTTAAGTATTAGTTGAGTATGTAGATTAAGGTTGCTTCGTTGTTATTTTGATGAATAAAACTTATTATTTATTATACAGGGTGTTGTTTTGGTCAGCGTTGAGCGACTCAGGGGTGGCTATACAAACGATACTGATGCCAAAAAATATTAAAAAAAAATGTTTTTTTTTTAAATGGAAAAAAAACCCACAAAACCATTTTTTTTATCCGGTACAGCGATCGAGTTTAAACCACCAACACCAGGTAGCCTCTTCGTAGCTTACTAGCTACGGCGTAGTATTTCGTAGATAAGCACTAGCTACGCTACGCGCTAGGGTGCGAGTTTTCCCATTCGTTTTGTAATTTTTTGAATGTTGTGAAGAGGTTTTCTTGTATAAAACTTGCTCAGAATATCAAGAAACCATTTTTTTAGAATAAGCATAACTCATATTATCATCCCTGAGTTGGATGTCACTGACCAAAACAACCCCCTGTATTACTACCTAAACCTAGCAACCAAATCTATAGTGCCCTTTAATGCACCGGACGTTTTAAAATTTAAAAAATATCACTTTAAAATTTCATATATTTCTTTTAAACATACGGTATATTTGATAAGTTTCTAATTTTAAACATTTCCATGAAAATGCAGCCTTACACAAGAAATGTGTCTTCAAGGCTCTTGTAACTTTTTTGTCAAGTGCCCAAGTAGCCGTTATCACTTAACACCTGGCTGTCACGCTTATCACGTCCTCGTGTCGCTCCTGTCTCGTGAACGTCGGCTGTCTCGTTCTGTAAGCTGAACTTGTTGTGCCAACTCGTTTAGTTAAACTAAAGTCCAGAATGTCGAGATTCAATTAAATGAAAGTACAAGATAAGTAATAAGTTGAAAGCTCAACTTTTTGCTTCGCTAGATGAAAAAGGAAAACTAAAATATGTACCTACAATATTTGCATTAAAATATTGAATTCAATCACACATACCATCATACCATAGCATGGCTTATGTCTTCTGATTATGTTAACAGGCAGGCAGTATATGCACAGTACTCAAAACAATTATTAGTTCATATTCCATGTATTAAAGATCGATAATTAAATGCACGGAATTCTAAATTACTATAATTTCCTTTCATATGACCCCGCCCTTACATTCAAAGGTGGATCGAAGCGCCCAACTGTTAAATTGAGCCTGAGAATTACAACTGTAATCAAAGTGTCTCGTGAAATTACGCGCTGTGTAAGCCTTAGTTTTAGAATACTTCAGTGAATTAAGCATCCTTGAAATTAAGCTTGCGAGCTAAGATGAATGCTTCCATGTTGTGTAGAAAGATAGTGAAGTATTTCTTTGGTTCGCAAGTGGAAACGTTTGTGAATCAAGTAAGCCTTAATTGCTGGAACTATAATAGACCAAAAAGTGGCTTTTTTATTGAGTTTGGAATATTTTTTAATGATAGTAAGCGATGATAAAAGCTTCTTAGTTGATAAATACATTCATAATTTGTCTTTAATTAAGTGAGCCCACTGATGCAGTATTCAAAAGGTACATTATCGTAGCTTAAAATAAACAGTGGAGACCCTCAAATTAATATTATGCTAGTTTATAAAAGAAAATATTAAACTTTCTCTTTAGTATTTTAGCTCAAACATAAACAGCAAAGTAAAGGCATTATCATGACTCATTTCAATATTCAATTGAAATAGTTTCTATTTGAAATCGTATTCAAAGCGATTGAAACAAATCATTGATTCGGTTCTATAAGGTCTTTTATTCTACTGCTTTCTTAGAAACCGATGGATTCCAAGAATACTGTATCTTAGACTTGTATTAATCCTCGGCTTAGATGGTTGTGCTATTATTGGAAAAAACATTTTTATTCATCAACGGGTTTTTTTTAGGATCTTTTAATATTTTTCTAGAAATACTATGAAAGCAACCGTGAGCAAAGTAATGTTTCAAAGGAATAAATAATGATACTTTTTTGTAACTAGTATATATCATCATCATCATCATCATCATAATCAGCCAAAGGACGTCCACTGCTGAACATAGGCCTCCCCCACGGCTTTCCACAGCGACCGATCACTAGCGGTCTGCATCCAGTTTGATCCTGCGATCTTTTTAAGGTCGTCTGTCCATCTTGTTGGTGGACGTCCTACGCTGCGTCTTTGGTCGAAGGGTCTCCAATCTAGAACTTTCCTGCCCCAACGGCCATCAGTTCTTCGCGCTATGTGCCCTGCCCACTGCCACTTAAGCTTACTGATTCTCAAGGCTATGTCCGTTACCTTGGTTCTTCTACGTATCTCTTCGTTTCTGATTCGATCTCGTAGAGAAACACCGAGCATAGCCCGCTCCATCGCTCGTTGTGTAATTTTGAGCTTCATTATAAGTACATACTACTAGTTATTAACTGCTATTAACTAGTATATATACGTTATATGATTTGTTTTTATTAAGGTACATAAAAAAAAAAAACCTTTGGACATTCCTACACATCGCCATCTAGCCCCAAAGCGCTCCTGACTATACGCCCTCGCCCCTCCCCCTCACCAAAATTTTCGAAAGTAAAATTATTAAAAAAAAATACTTTTTACGAAAAACAAATTTTTGCTGTCAATAAATATTGTGGTATTTTGGCTAAGTTGACCCACATTGCAGTCAAAGTCAAAACATGCTACATCAGTAAGCGATTGTCTGCGTTTCCACCAGGTGAGCAGCTCCGGATTTAATTAAATGTATATTTATCATTTAGTTAAAGGTATAAAACAATTGTAAAAACAAGGTTCTCTTTTTGTAATGCGATCGAATGAAAGATATTTAGTTAGACGTGTGCTCGCTCAGTCCTCACAAGCGGTAAGCCATATCTTCATACTGAAATAAGTTGGTCGAGTCATTCAGTGTTCTTTTTTTTGTTACACCTTTATTTAATTGGAGCTTGTAATTTAAGATCGTCAAGTTTCGTATTAAAACATTTAATATTAATTTCTTGTGCTCACTCCATCCACACGCTATTGTATCTTTATGAACTAATTATAGATTTGCATTTCATCATTTACATTGTATAAATTGGCTAGAAATTGGACTATTCAGCTTAAAAACAAACCACTTTTACCGTGCGTTTATGAGTAAAACGGATGCCTGGTGCTCACTCCATCCGCCATCGCTAAATACTTAAATCTTTTGTGCTAAGTTAACTTAAAAGAATGAGTGAACATATTTTTTGTACAAAAATAATATGAAATATTCGGAAGTACCCAGTTTGATATTTCTTTTAACTTTTAGAGTTAAACAAAGTTTCATATTTTGTATGAAGGACATGGAATAGGGTGTCTACACGTGATAAAATAGCAGGACTTGGCTGACTTAACTTCACGTGTTCACGCTAGCTGCGTGTTATCCTCGCTTACTTGCCTAAAGGAAAATGTTTTGTTCTTAATAGGTACTTTGTTTGTTCAGTTTAAATTTTGAGGTTTTGTGTACTAAATGTAATATGAATATATCTGACCGGTCACATTTGTCAGAAACCATACATGACCGGTTAAATACGGTCAATATCAATCAATTTGACCGTATGTGATGAACCGTAAATATAATTTCCTGACTCAGTTTTCGCAAGAAAAACACATTTTGTGTCGTATTGCTAATGAGTTTTGATTACTTAATATGACTTTTTATTGTTTTTTGTAAACATGGTTGAAATCAGATGTAAAGAACGGTGTTTTACGGACTGTGCGAAAGTCACGTGACCTACCGAATTCGACCAATCGCGTACGCACAACCGAAAAAGTAATAAAATATTACTGAATCAATATGAATTACCATTTATGACAGTTAATGACTATTTCATAGTTATTTTCAACACTAGCTCTATAGCCGAATGGTAAAATACGGACATGAGGAAAGTACTAGAACAGAAAATAAGTTAAGAATTAGACCGTGTGTGACACTGACTGCCATTAGAGTTTTAACTGACAAGTGATTTCCGGTCAATGTGCGTGATTCTTATCGGTTATGGCTAATAAAAGGAAGATACGCCGTTAGATTTTTAGGTATGTTGGAGATCCTTTTTTTTAATTGGAATTACAAAATAAATGTTAATTTCTTGCGGGACTTTGTGAAATAAGGAAAATAAACATGTGGGGAACATATATCCTTAGCCCGTTGGAGCTAAGCGTTTTGTGGGAACTATACGTCTTTTGCCTGTTTATGTCAACATCAAATAACATTATTTTTAAATACTAGGTATTTTTCCTGACATTTCTGTGTATTGCATACTTAGAACACTTTGGCAAAATAACATCCTTATAAATATAACGTAATTTAAATTAATTTACAAGAATTATATGTAGCGACAAAAAAGGAAATCCTTACCCAGGCCAAGGGATTATTTCCCACATTTATTTTTCAGAGTTATTACTATTTTTTCTGGACTCTGTTGATGAGGAATGAAACAAGGCATTATCCAAAACCAAAATCTATATGTAACTCTTAATTTCTTCTAGCAGTTTTCGCGGCCTGGAGGCCGAGTCTCGTGGCAATCGAACTTTTTTTATGTGGTACCTCGATTGCGAGTTTATCTTTTTTACCTTAAAATCAAATAAAGAATTTAGATACATGTAAAAAACTATCGCCCGACCAAAAACTAAAAATATAGAAATCGTGACTCTGACAAATTTAAAAATATTTTTTTCTTTGACAAAGAAAATTTGATCGGTGAACTTTTTCGTATACGAATTGCGCGAAAATTGGTTAAGGATTAAACCGTCTCATTTTTCAGTCTAACTTTATGTCCTCTTATTATTGTTATGTGGAGACACGTTATTATATGTCATTTAAACCAAAAATTTAGTTTTGTATATCTATAAAAGTAAAAAGTAATATTAAACTGTGTACCGCCGAACATATTATAGTATTTTTGCACAAAAAAAACATAAGTTCACTCTTTCTTTTATGTTAACTTAGCAAAAAATATTTAAGTATTTAGCGATGGCGGACGGAGGCACCAGGCATCCGTTTTACTCATAAACGCACAGTAAAAGTGGTTTGTTTTTATGCTGAATAGTCCTATTTCTAGCCAATTCATACAATGTAAACGATGGAATGCGAATCTAGAGTTGGTTCATAGAGATACAATAGCGTGTAGATGGAGTGAGCACAATAAATTAATAGTAAATGTTTTATTACGAAACTTAACGATCTGAAATTACAGGCTCCAATTAAATAGAGGTGTAACAAAAAAAAAGAATACTGAACGACTCGACCAACTTATTTCAGTATGAAGATATGGCTGACCGCCTGTGAAGAATGAGTGAGCACACATTTAACTAAATATCTTTCATACAATCGCATTGCAAAAAGAAAACCTTGTTTTTACAATTGTTTTAAACTTTTAACTAAATGATAAATATACATATAATTGAATCTGGAGCTGCTTACCTGGTGGAAACGCAGACTAAACGATTCCAACTCGCACTTGGTCGGTTTTTTCAGCTCACAATATATCGTATAGTAGTAGTAGTAATCACCGTATCATTGAATTAAATCTTAATTTTTATTGAATCAAACTTTTCATTCAGTAAGATAGCGGTTAAATTGACATACGTGTTATTTTATACAGTCGCAGGGAATTGTTTTGTACACTTAAAATATTAGGTCTGTGCTAATTTCAGTACATCATACTTCGAGCGGTAAGTACTCTACTTTGTCAGATGTAGGTGGTCAAAATACTCGTAGTACTAACAATAGTCGTGCTGAGATCATGTTGGATTACGTAAAACAAAGGTGCACGGTGGCAGCTTTTCGTAACGATAGCGTACAGTTAATTCTGAGAAATAAAACGGGGTTTAGAGTATGGTCTCAAAAGCAGCGAGTATTTTACCACATAAAGCGTTTTTCATTTTTGCCACAAGACCATATTGATAGACAAAGCTCTACGCAATCATGATTTTATTCAGTGACCTTTGAGCGACTTTGAGCACGAGATTGAATTCTTAAGCCACATGACTTTAAATTGCCATTCAAGTACCTTTCTTCGTAAATTAACTCCTTGGTTTTAAGTAGAACGTTCGCTGTAAATATGCCCTAGTTTTTGCTACGCGCTACGTGTGGCTTTATTATTTTAGTATTTATCAACCAGCTCTTACAACGCTTCGCCATTGTTCGCAAAATTTAAAAACCTCAATTGGTGTAAGCTATGGAGATCCATCTATCCACCCAATAATATGAAATGTACTTGAAATATGTAACTGTGTCAAACGAGGAATTGAACCCCGTGTCTTATGCTTTCCGGGCGTATGCCTATGGCACTCAGCCACTGACACATTGGCAAGCCTGTTGAATTTTGCAAGTGCTTTCTTTAACGCGTAGGCTGCGTCACCTCATCAATGTTGCGTTTAGTATTCTTTGTATGAAACTCCATACTTCAACGCACATCTATCATTTTTGCAACGTCACCTTGCATCGAGATCAGCTCAGGACCTACTCTCTACCAGCGGCGCATGCGTTGTAACGCGCTTACGGCGTATCACCCGATGGTTGTCAACCTTCCACCTACCCTGTCAAACGTGCTATCATTCACAGGAAGAACTGTCACAAGTCATAGCAAACGATTCGAGGTGATGAGTTAGCTATCCAGTGCTGATCCCATGCCTAGGCGTTGCTGTTACCTTTACGTAATGTTATTTCGTTTGATGGACGCTTGCATGGTGCTGCTCCCATTACAGTTGATAAATGTAATTTAACGTTGAAGGTGGCATTAAACAGCTAAAAAGCAACTTTCAACATCAACTATTAAAATATTATATCTGTGGACAACGGTGCTGATATATTTATAGGTAATGTTAATCCATTGTTTGTTGTCCATAATAAAATAAAAGCTATACTTTTTACAAACATCTTAAGGATTTGAAAAGAAATGCTATCACTAACACCACACCCCGACCAGGTACATAAGTAGTCCGGTCCTGCAATTATTGGCACGTGTTCGAGTTCCGTTCAATACCTTACCGGCTCAACTACCTCATATTGACTTACAATGTGATCCTGGGAAGGACACACATTCTTCCTTAAAGATGTATGGAACTTTTCCTCGCATTCTATTCAGTTGTTGGATTTGGGGTTATACGGGGAACATTCATTTGAGGTCGGATTATATTTGTAAGATTTCATTGAGATATGAAATAAATTGTGTGTTAATTTACCTAATTTATTTCACACATTATTGTAATAAAACTAAATCTTTTTACGTTTATAACAATTTATTAATATTAATTGAATCCCAAATGTAACACTTTTTATTCACTCGGTAAAAATAATAATAAAATTGTATTTTTGCGAGCAGTGTAATTTAATTTAATGAAGGAAAACGGTAAATATTAATTTGATGATAAAATAATAAAATAACAAAAATCTTTAAGTGCATCGTAATATTTGTATAGTTACTCTAAAGCTTATTAGCCTTGAATCAAATTTTAAGCGCAAAAGAGATGACTCTTACAGTTATCTATGATTTAAGGCTTATGCTTTAAAGAGTTAATAATTGAGCCCTGGGTAGGTTCCTATTATAAGGTTACATAATTCAAAGAAAAATTCGGATTAAAATCAGCAGAGCGGTATGCTTAAATTTATTTCACGCGACGAAACTGCCAGCGGTTGGCTCCTTGCCACAGCCCAAATGTAACAGACAGACCATTACACCCAAATTGTAACAAATGACTTGGCTTTTTATTTGAAAAACTAAGTACCTGCCTACTATGCTTGGAAAACTCGAAAGTATTAACCAACCAATAAAAAAACGTACGTAACGTTATTTAATAATGGTTGAATGATTTTCTTGGTAAATTTAGTCTAAGTTTAAATCTGAACATGATTTTATTATTATTTATAATTTATTTCAGAACAAAATTCCATAAAGTGAATCCAATAAAAATAGGGACTTATGACTCTTTACTTAACATTTACTAACGAAAGTTTCGCGCCAACGTGTACTCTATTCCAGTGCATTAAGATCGGGCAGCAATACCAACTTCCGATCGCAGCCAGGAGGCTGTTGAAGCTGCCTCGGACGCGGCGCCACACTGAAGCCACCCGCTTGCGTATGATAGTTTGGAAGCTTTCTTTACGAGCCTCAGCAAACATAGCCGAAGCGCTGCAGTACCGAGGCAGCCCCATCAGCATCCTGAAACAATTGTTGTATTGCACGCACAGAGCTCCGAGCGTTCTTTGTATGTACTCAACCCATAGACTGCACGTGTAAAAACTTTGGCAATATGCCCTGAAAAGCGTTCGTTTTACTTCAGCATCACAACGCGCAAATCTGCGGGCGAGCATATTACTTCTCATAGCCAGAGCACTGCGCTCTCTCTCGATGTCTGCTTCATCAGACATACTTTCTGTTACCCAGTGCCCCAGGTACTTAAAGTCTGTCACTCTCTTTTGCGGTGTGCCTTGCTTTATTAGGGGGATATTGTTTTCAGATTAACCAAGGCAAAAATTTACGCTTTGTATGTGTCACCGTTATATTGTTAAAGCCGTGTGATTACAATTTAACGGATTCATTCCTTAGATTGTAATCTGTCGATTTATTCTGAAGTTTACCGAGCTTTATGCATTAAAACGTAAACTGAAATGACGGGGTAGTTGAATTCTCGTTTATCCTGCGTGTTAGGTTGACATGTAAGTAACAAAAAAAGCGTTAATTATAAACCATGTCAAGCTTGTTCACAATAACGAACGGATTTAATACCATTACATTGTAGTAGTTCGATGCCAGGGTGTTATCATTCCTGATTCAAGAACCCAAGCATTTGCAGGCTGGAACATCCTCTTGATCAGACCTATCTAATCAGATGCTAAATTGATATCCACCATAATCTCTAGGGGGTTTCTAAGTACTTGGGTGTTACTTGGCCTAATCTGCGGCATGCATTATGTAGCGGATCCACATAGGTTTGGAGATTATCAACAGAGTTAGCCATAAGACAGATGTCATCGGCGTAAAGGAGGTCTAGGATGGGTAATCTAGAGACTCGGCCTTGCTCTGAAGCGGGAGAGGTCAAAAATACTTCTATCCATCCAGGGGTTGATGTGCTTTGTTGCTTTTGCCGCGTCGCGCATCACGGATGCGAAATAGAGCGAGAATAATGTTGGCGCCAAAACACAGCCCTGCTTCATATCGCAGGTTACTGGGAATTGGTCTGAGAAGTCAGTATCGTGTTGAACTCGAACCATCATGTTGTCATGAAACTGGCGTATCAAGTTTCCATCAGACATCCAGCTTTCCTCAGCACAATCCACAAGGCTTCACATGGAGCGCCATCAAATGCCTTTTCTAAATCCACGAAACACATGTAGAGAGGCTGATGTTATTCCAGGCTTTCTCTTGGATTTGCTTTACAACAAAACTTGCTTTCACCGTATCTCTTCCTGGGCGGAATCCACAATGAGATTCCAGTAGAATAGTTTCTGCATGCCGGGATAGACGATTGTTAATTTGTGAGCTAATATTTGTCCAGCACCATAAAGAAGAGAGATACCTCTGTACGAGCCACAATCGGATAGGCCGATTGTGACGGGGGGTCGCTTTGGCAAGTCAATTGACGACAAAGCAGCCCTATTGAGAAACTGCTCTGCTTTTCTCAGACCGGGCAGGGGCCCAGAAAAGGTGGCCTAAAATTATTCTGTCTCTTTCCTTCACAGTTGGCTAGCCGCTGTCAGCTGTTCACTACTTAAAGCGGTCGAGATGTTCCAACTCTATTGAATAGTGAAGTTAATGCATGTCCAGAAAGGAATAAAACTTTGATTGCTAGAGAACTGGCCAGATATAAAATAAATATTGCCGCTATAAGTGAAAGACACCTACTGAGGTGTAGCCACTGAGCTCAGGTGAGCACTACGATCGACTCGGATGTTTTGCATACTATTGGAGTGGGAAATTATGCACTGAAAAAGCTTCCAGGGGAGTAGGTAATGCGGTGAAAATCTCTTTAGCCAAATAACTGCAAGAACTACAAAAAGGTTTAATGACAGGATGGGAACCCATCACTTGATCGCAATTTTCTTCATCGATTTTCATTCCCCATAAAACGATTCGCAGATGTTTCAAAATAATATTCAACAAATTCTAGAATTTTGTTTCATCACAATTTCATTTGATCGAATGCTTATTATCTACAAACTTACTTCATCGTTACTTATTTTCATAAATTATGTATTTTATCGAAGTAGCTTCCGTTAGCTTGCTATTTTGTTACTTATAATTTTATTTCCACGTAAGTTCCAATGTGCAGAATTCTTGAAACATCGAATTTTATTTCACTAAAGTTAGCATTTTTAAGCGAATTTATTACTTATAATACATTGCATACTTTATTAATTTGACGACCTGTCTGGTGTAGTGGTCGAAAAATCGCCTACTACGCAGCGGGTGTGGGTTCGATCCCCGCACAATACAAACATTTGTGTGCATGGACATGTCTGTTTGTATTGGTCTGGGTGTTTTCTATGTATATTATGTATGTATTTACAAACAAAAAGTATTTAAGTATTATATTCGTTGTCTGGCACCCATAACACAAGCTTTGAGTAGCTTACTTTGGAAGCTACTCAAAGCTTTGAATGGAAAAGGAAAGGATATTTATTAATAGACAATTTAAAGCATAACTGATATAAATATTATTTAAAATATATTGATCTAATAAATAAACTACGTTAATCCCGACTCGACGTGATACTAGTCTGCCCGATACTAGAGTGTAATTCAAAAGCCAGAGGCGCGGAGGGAGAGCAGCCTCCGCCCGCTGTTGCAAGCAAGCCGAAGCTGCGTAGGCGAGCGTGGGTGACTGTGCCTTGTTACCCAAGGGCGACGAGGCTGCAATTCCCGCAGCGGAGGAGACGAGGAAATCCTAATGCATGCATGCATTAATGCATGCATGCATGCATTAGGATTTCCTCTGATAAGTGTATATGCTGGGGGCATATACACTTATCAGATAAAGGTATTTTATTTTGCCCTCTTTAGAAGAAGATAAGGTGAAGTTTCGCACCGAACTTCAAAGTCATTTTAAAAATACCTGCTGAAGATAAACTGCTTTTCCCAGGGGACTTTGATGCCCACGTGGGTAATGATCACAATGCTTGACACGGACTTCTATTATGGGAGAATGCAATACCAACGGCTTAGAATTTCTAACTCTTTGTGCTGAGTTCGATCTCAGATGAGTTTCATTACACCCGTTTTTCGATTGCTAGAAAAACTTAAAACCACGTGGATGCACTCAAGATCCATCCAAGCACTCTTGAATTATGTGATCGTGAGGCAAGGGGATTTTACAGATGTTCTGCTGACTAGAGTTATGAGAGGTGCTCAGGGATGGACTGACCATCGCCTTTTCGCTTGAAGCTCCGATTGCACACAAGGACGTGGTGTTCTTTTGTGCAATCGGAGCTTCAGTCGGGCCTCGCACAAAGTAACAACAAAGCAACACTGCTCAAAGTTGATCAACAATCAACATCTTTCACAGGAACTAATGATGCTTCCCAGACTATTATGCCAGAGACAACTGGCAAATACATTTGTAGATAAAAACTGGCGACTGTACAGTAAGAATTTATAAGGTTGTGTCACATCAGTTATCGGAAAACCAGAACGGAATAACCAAGATTGGTTCGACAGCTAAGATATGAAAACAATCAAACTCTTCGAAGATCACAGACGCACTCTTGTAATGTGTTTTTCCCTACTCAGCAAAGTAATTACTCAAGCAAACTGTTTGATTAGTGCTGTGCTGTGGCACCACCCGGCAGAGATATAAATAGCATGAAATTCTCGGGTGGCACCTCGGTTTCATGAATTTTTGTAGCTTCATATTTCTTGACAAATAGTTAACTGCAGCACCTAGGTACTGCACGTTTGAAATTGGATCTTTATGAAGGAGAACTCCAGTTATCGGGGCCGAACTTTATAAATTCTGTAATTTTCTCGAAACTTCGATTTATAGACTGTAGTACAATTTAGTGTGCTTTTTTGTAATGAAGGCCTAAAACACTGTTTTGACGTTTCAAAAAAATTAACTTACGTATAGGTTGTCATTAACTTTTCATCTGCGGTTTTCTGTGAAAGATTTGCTAAAATTGGTCTTTGATTTGCAAAATTCAGACTGCACTGCTTGCAATGGAAAGCCATGGGCGAGACCTATGTTCGTCGGACGTCCTACGGCCAGGGACCGGAACCGCTTACCCTTAAAGGGGTTTTTGATAGGGTATTTTTTAAAGTTATTTCCAAGAACCCTTATCAATTCGGTAACCTAATCGTCAACTTACCCTAACGAAAGGCTTACCAAATTAATACAATTAATTCGGGTAATCGCTTACCAAATCCAAAAACACTATCATTAGGCTTACCCTATGAATAGGGTTTAAAAATCGATCAAGGAATCACGCTTACTACAATCGACTGTTGGCTAAGGCCCGTGAGTATTAGTTCTTTTACCTCTCATGAAAAACTTAATCTCAAAAACTTATCGTTCAAATATAACAATAATAATAATTAATGAATATATTAATAATTAATAATAATATATGTCTAAGTTGATACTAATATAATTATTAATTAGATTTTAAAGTTCGCTTAATGCACTTTTTTAATTCTTCATCAGAATCATGTTTAATTTTGTTAGGTTCCATGTAAAAAGAAAATGCAGCTGAAAATAATTATTGACGGGAACAAGCAAACACCAGCCGCGAATCTCCGCAAGTCCAAAATTAATTATCTGGACACGTCATTTTAAAGAAAGAAATAAAATGCGTGGCAAAAAGATAGAAATATGGTAACCCTATTCGTTGGTAAGTGCTTAAATATTAAAGTTACTGAAACCTTATTTAATGTGGTAAGCATATCAATAGGGTAACCCTATCTTTGTGTAACCTTTTTAATAGGCTTTCCCTAACAATTTGCTTAATCAAAAAAAGGGGTTTTCCGGTCCCTGCCTACGGCTGATAATGATGATGATGATCATTTTTGCTCAATTCATTATATATCAACATGAATACCTGACCTTAATATCCAACACAGATTTATTGATTTATAGCTTTACCTGGTTAATTATTTATGTTATTATATTTTTCGATGCTATGTCTACCCATTACTCATAATTTTATATTTACCTTGTAAAATCATTTAGCTGTGTACTCGTCGGCTTACCCTATTTTACTTAGCAAAGGTGAACACACAGTAAGTATACTCAGTTGCGTATATTTCAACCACATATCAAGTCATTAGCATCTAAATATACGGATCCTGGCTGAGGGCTCTCACTTTGTCATGAGCTTACGACTTTTTTTACATTTATTTATCACGTTGTCTCCAGAATCATATTTTTGCGGACGTCCGCTAGTAAATTACGCGTGATATTTATCATCATTCATCAGCAATGTTTAGTACACAGGATGATGAGAATTGTTTTGGAAACAGTGTTTACCTTTCAGAAAATAACGCTTAATAATTTAAATATCCTTCTTTTTTCAAAGAAATTTATCACGTTACAATATCACCTTCAGAACAATGACTAGTAGTCGTATTCATAAACAATTCTAACTTTTATTTGGCAATCATTTTCACGCAATTACAAGGCGCAAATTGAAGTATGAGCTGTCAAAATATTAACTCAAGTGAAGTTTTTAAACTTGTCTAAATACACGGGATAATTGATAATACCTTATTAACTCTTTGGTGAACAATACGCGTTCCAGGTACTTTTAGTTTTATTTAATAAGTCACAAGTACTTATTGTCGTGAGACAAATAGCCAGCTACTATCGAATTTCGAAGCATAACAATTAGTTTGACACGTCATGTTGTTGAATTAGGTAATTACTTAATTTAATTTCATGCACAAACAAAGGGTACATAAAGCGGACTCTTACATTCTCTACCAGTCAGCTAGTCTAAAAAAAAAGAAAACAGCCAACAATTTTGATCGGACACTAAAAAGGTATATAATACATGTACTTTTTGATGATGTGCTAATCTACAACGATAACCACTGACATTGATAGCAAAAAATCATCTTTTCAAAAACTCGGGCCACCGTACTGCAACTACTACGAATTGCTTGCTTGCGAAATCCGGAAACACTCTATATAAACGTTTGCTTAAGCCTCGTCAAAGAAGGAATTTCCGCGAGTCAGCGGAGTGTGACGCGCTTTTTGTTTTGCGCATGCGAAGCGTTGTACTGTACCGTTACCATGAGTTTACTCGATAGCGACGACGGTTTATCTCGCTAGCGAAAACGTAACTTTTGTATGAAAATTTTTAGTTCTGTCAGTGACCGCTAGAGGCGCTGTGCAATTTTTCATAGACTTTTTTACGTCGTCGCTAGCGAGTAAAACCGTGGTAAACTCATGGTAACGGTACTGAACACAGCTCTGGAATGCGTGGGGTTATTATATAGCTTATATACGATCACGATGTGAATGTAATACTTGTATACACTGATATGGTTGTCGACTTTCATTATCGGCTAGATAGCACGTAGGTTTTCATGATATCGCCATCCATGAAATCCTGCCCTATATACGCGGTCAGTAACCAAATGCTAGGGAGTTATTGTTTCGGAGCTTTCAAGCAGAGCTATGTCTTAATGGCATTATTGCGAAAGCGAACCAGTTAAGTAATAACCCTGATATAACTATCTATGATAACTCATACGTATCGTTTGAGTCTTATAAGATATAGTATTTTAGGCTTTGGTTCATCGTGTATAGTATTTATCAATTAAGGCAGATATTCCTAAAGATGAAATAAGTACACAAAAATATAAAATATGACACTTTGAGACGTGAGTAAAAACATTCTAAACATATGAAAGTTTTTTAAAAATATACATCTGAGCATTCAGGATTCTTAAAATTTTGTAATACTCATTTATAAGCTATAATCTTCAGCATTTTGGCATACTGATATTACGAATAATACTTATAATTTATTTTGTACAGTCCACAGCACATCAGGTTTTCCACTTTTGTTGCAAACTTGCCCATATTACAACTGCATAAGATACCGCAGTATTAACCTTGACGTGCTGTTGTCCGAACTTAGCTATTTAAATAGTCTGTTTTACATTTATTGAAAATAATAGAAGTTGTTGTTACTCTGACCATTTAGATAGCGCTATTAAAAATGTATAACTATCGGTATTTTGTACTATTTCCCTCAAAAAAGTTTACATACAATTAATTTCGAATGACGCGTAATCAAAAACAACAATCAGTTGGAAATTAAAAACAAAATGAATGTAATTAAGCAGCGTGTTCTGAAGTCAAAAGTGCAACCTTTTCCATGAATGTTTCACTAAGTAATTAGTGACATTAAAGTATTAATGTTACCAATTAAACACGTGGAATCGATGTCCAAAAAACGAGTAATTATTTCGCGAACCGTCCGAATTCAGCCGAATAATGACACACACGATAACGGGTTACGAATATCAATGATTTATGAACGATCGGCGTAATTGTGACAAAGTAGGGTGGCACTGATGACGTAACTCCGATCGGATATGAGACTTTATTTACACCAACGCCTCTTGGTAAGGTGTGAACACAAATACGACAGTTTACCAACGGCAACAGGCGGCGGCTACCGTCATTTCTTACTGTTGTGGTTGTGATGGCAGTGACTCATATTTCATTATAATTACAATACGCACACTATGACGCCATCAGTTATTCTAAGCTGCATGTAAGAATAGACAAAAGGAATATAACTTGAGATACAACAAAAAAATATACAGCTGAAAGCAAGGTTAACAAAACTAAGATTCTAAACATAAAAAAGAAGACTGGATGAATGAAGAAGTGTTATTTGAAATTGTTATCCACTGGGGCGGCCCGGTTACTTTTCAAACATGCGTCATTCAAATTGATTTCAATTAATTTTAGGCATACAATATTTATTCATGCACAACATGACCTAAATTTATTATTTACTGGTTCCAATATAATTTGCTGACAATAACACCTCGAAAACATGTTACATCTGGTTTAGAGCAAGGAATAGGTCAATCATGTCTAGCGCGCGTTAGCAATACCCATACAAGAAAAAGCCTGCGGGAAATATAACGGTTTGTATATGGAGCGCCATTTGTCTTGGAATAATCATATTTAAAAATTGATAAGTCTTCGGGGAACACTTCGAAATGGTATTCAATGCATTCCGCGTAAACTGAGAATGACAATTTAAAACTCCATAGCAAAATCGCAACTAAGGTACCTTATAGAAATCTGTGGAAGTGCATCGAAAACTAAATTGGCTCAACTTCTAAATTATTAAAATGCTTTATAATTATAAATTAATTACCTTTACTTAACCTAACACAGACTAAAAAATATATCGTGACACAAAAAAATGAATATCAAAAAACTTTATATTTACAATACTATAATTATTATTCGAAAAAAGCTTGAATCAAATACTCATTCCAATATAACATTCATAAAACGATAAAATGTTAACAACCACTGCAATTTCATAGACTCGTTAGATTCTTGGTTTTACCAAAACCACGAACAAATTACGGGAAGACGATGATAACTTTCTGCAGGAGTACAACTTTATAATAATGCACCCTCAGATATAGAAAATGTCAAGTCGTTCAATGTTTTCAAGACACAATAATTGGCTCAGTATTTTATTGAAAATGAATCGCTCATTTAAATATGTAAGTATAGTAAAAATATTAATTATTGCGCGTGTGTTTATAACGAAAAGTGTGTCTTATTTTCATCAGTCGAAGCCAGCCTTTGTCAACTGCCGTTCGTATGTAAAATCACTGACAAGTGGTAGAACTCATAATTAGCTCTAATAAGATATGACTAAAAATAAGATATAATCAGATTGAGATATGACGTATTTTTCAGTTAAAATGATTGATAATTATTATATATAGGTATTTATTGATACTCATTAAGCAACAGAACCAGTTTAAGTTCAAGGTGCGTAAAAATTTGTGGTCAAAGTTTGATGGTATTATGGTCACCCTACAGTGAGCGGCGTCACGCACGTGGGCCCATGATTATTGATGAGCCACGCATTGTGGCAATACAACATATGTCCGCTCTTTTGATTGGGCTAATTGCAATCATTCATGTTCTGTCTTGTTTGATAGACATAAGATACATTTTCATTCAATCATTATAATATTTAAGCTACTTGAAGAACCTTGAAGGTTATCATTTAACTTCTGGTTAGTATCGACACGCGTCTTTATATCGTTGTCAACGTCAAAGAGACAACAACAATCGGTATCATAAGTTCGACGTACGAGTAAGTAAAATATTTTTGCGTGAGGTTAACTAATTTTCCGCAAAAAATAAGTGCATTCATCACAAAGTAGTCCCGGTGAGAAAAATACTGAAAGTCCAAGATACAGAAAGTTAATAATAAATTAAAAATGTAGGTTTCTTTAATTCCCATCCTCAAATATTTCAGTCGTGGGCGAGACGATGAAAGCAACAAAGAAACGCTGAGCCATCCTTTTTCTTTCACAAAGGTAGGAGGGTGGCAATAAAATTAACTGAATAAAAACTTTATTATGAGCTAAATCTTAGTCTACTCCCGGCAAACTGGCTTTGGTTATAAGTAAAATTCTTCGCCACAAACTACCACCTCTAACCATTTCGGTATGTAGTGGAAACTTCCGAGGATCTTAAGTTTTATAAGGAAAATGGTGTGGTTTTTATAAACGTGACGGTCATAAAATGACTGTGTATTCAGAAAGTTTTAAAAAGCATGAAAAATAGCATTATTAGCACAGGTTAGTAGATAGGAGTTAGTAGTTATTAACCTAATGTATTGTATAATGGATACAGATTTGTGACATAATAATATTTTTCACAAGTTTTTTTATAATCTTCATACAACGATTACCTACGTTAACGAACGAATTATTTATAATTATGTATTTCGATTTTTATTTTTATGATTGTATTTATTAATTATTAATATACATACGAATATATGTATGTTTTATATAATATATTATTAATTACATAATTTGTCTTAATTCATTATGCACATAATCTATACTTAATATTATAAAGCTGAAGAGTTTGTTTGTTTGTTTGTTTGTTTGTTTGAACGCGCTAATCTCAAAAACTACTGGCCCGATTTGAAAAATTTTTACGATGGATAGTCCATTTATCGAGGAAGGCTTTAGGCTATATAACATAAAGATACGACTCATAAGACCACAGCAGAAATGAAAAATGTTGCGAATACGGGAGAAAGATATTCCTTTTGAGAGCTTCCGCTGCATACGCTGCGGAAACCGCTTAAGTTACACCAAAATAATGTATGACAGCATTGTTAAGCATTAAAAGTTCTATAATAAAGTCCGCGACAGCATATGTCTATCTTTAATGGTTGACTTACTACAACCTTTTTTATGTTCATAAATTTGTTAAAAAATAATGCATTATTTTTAGAGGTGTATTATACACACAGGTATTTATTCTTATCAAAATAAATACATTCATCATCACGAGCATTTCATTTAGAACTAAGTTGCCCTTTATATCATTTGATTTCAATGAATATCTTAGGAGCTATCACAGTTTGAACATAACTCCGCACCAAAATAATGTTCGCAGCTTAAGTACAATGTGCGCTTGCGCTAATATATTATAAATGTGAAGAGTTTGTTTGTTTGAACGCAATTATCTCAGGAACTGATGGACCGATTTGAAAAAATATTTCTGTGTTGGATAGCTTATTTATCGAGAAAGGCTTTAGAATATAAAACATGACGCTGCGACGGGAGGGGAGGGAGCAAACTCAAAACGCGCGGACGAAGTCGCGGGGGACCGCTAGTACCTTATAGGACTCTCAGTCTCTATAGGAGACTCATTATTTCTTTACCCAAAGGTTGTCTGGAAGAGATCGCTTATAGCGATAAGACCGCCTAAATTGTACATTTACTCAAAATGAATTTGTTATTAACCTTTCTGGTGTGCAATAAAGAGTTATCTTATCTTAAATATATCATGACGATAAAAAATAAAATTTCAAGATTTTGCATCTACAGTAACAGTAGCTTATATAACAATATTTGTGATGTGTTAATATGATGTATTTTGTTATTTATTTGAAATATTAGATGTATCTAATGGGAAGAAAGAGCGGATTTCTCGTAATTACTGGTTTTTATAAACTTAAAAGAAAGTTTCCCAACCCCTGAAATGCTTTACCTACTCTCAAATTAAAGAAATAATAATAAATATTCTATTTCTTTATTGTACACCGATTATTTACAGAAAACATGTTAAAGATAATTTTCATTTAAGTTATATTTTTGGCACAAGGTTAAAAAAGATAAATCAGTCGTAACATTTGAGATTTATTTGTCTCCTCGAAACGCTTGCTGTAAATAAGCTTTGACCATTTGACCGTAACCCTGGCCCTCGATTCATCAAACAGACAGGTTTTATAAGAAAAATGTAATAGTAGGTATATTATCTACGATGCCGTATGCATATCTAAACAATACTTAGAATATTTGCTTTCTCTTTTTTTTTCTTGCTTTCTCTTTTTCTATTAGGATTTGTGTTTTTTTTAGAATGTGAAAACTTATGATTGGTATGTATTTATGAAATCCATTTGATTTTTGTAATTGCGATCATACTTTTATGTTCACCATCAAAATGGAGACTACTTTGA
Source organism: Pyrausta purpuralis (assembly GCA_963924145.1). Lineage (NCBI taxonomy): Eukaryota > Metazoa > Arthropoda > Insecta > Lepidoptera > Crambidae > Pyrausta > Pyrausta purpuralis. The sequence continues at coordinate 15,721,122 of OZ001646.1, read as the reverse complement.
TACGATCGCAGCATCCCATTGAGGCTTAAAATGTTTCTAACACTCGCTCGCAGTGTTATTTTTGTATTCTTATAAAATGAAATAAGATATCCAAAATTGCGCACGGGTAGGACATATCCCGCATCTTCTAACCGAGCCATCGCTCTTACCAATTGAGCTTCCGTTGCTGTGTCAGTTCGACCGCGCGAAATTTCTGGTCTCTTATGGATACGCCACGACGTGCAGCGCCATAAGTTTGCTGCAAGCTGCTTGCAACGGGTCACTATGATAACCAATGATGATGGTCTATGTTTGGTTTTTGGATGTGTTTTGTTAGTAAAAATACTTTATATTTCGATTTTAATTTTGACTTATTACCCGTTTTACAATCTTCTTCTTCTTTTCGTGTCAACTCTGGCGTTATATTTTTGAGGACCAGTATTTGGAGACTGATAGAGCGTTATCAGTAGCGTTGTACAGGTCCGCACGTGTGCAGGTGTAGGGACACGTAGGGCAATACAAAAGGTGTGCCATCGTTTGTGGAGAGACACCACACAAGCATGGGTAGTCCGCAACATAACCCCATCTGTACATCCTCTTCTCTCTTTCTTCTGCCGACTTGTACAAATAGGAAACGCTTCAAAAACATAAAAGAATCCGGTCATGTACGAGTCGGATTCACGCATAAAGGGTTCCGTAATATGTATTTAATCCATTATAGCACTTGTATTTTCTTAATAATATGTCCTGTAAAACATTATTAATATTGTGTTATCAAGATTTTGGTGCCTTGAAATAATAAAACATCGATAATTATGAGACAGAGTCAAATAAATATTTGACTACACTTGCAGTTTTATATCATAAAGCGTTTCAGAGGAAACAATATTAAAGTGAAAACTAACATGAAAATTTATTTGCTTTGAGCTTATGGACTACACATCTATAATTTATTTACGTATGATAACCGCGCTAGATTTCCTTCTAAATTCATCATAATAAATATGCTACTGCTGGCTTAGAATCTTTTGACCACTCAGTGTCATATTTTTATATTCATAAAGATGAAATAAGAAATCAAAAATTTGGATACGTCATCATATGACCGCATCATAAGAGACCACAAATTGCGCAGGGTTGGACTGACAGCACGGTGGCTCATTTAGTAAAGCGTCTGGCCCGGTCAGCCAAGGGGTTGCTGGTTCAAGTCCCGCCCGTGCGCAAATTTCTGGTTTTTTATCTCATCTTTATGAATATGCTACTGCTGTGAGTTTTTTCACGTATCTACCTACTACCGTTTAACATCTGCTTTTCTGTGCTAGGACAATAATGTTAACAATATTTATATTACTTTTAAAATAATATTAGTAAAAAAAATTATAAACTAATGGGTTTAAAAAGATCTCAGTACTCAACGATGAATAACTTAAGTAAGACGTGAGTTTTGTATGTAGGTATATTATTATAAAATAATCATTTCGTTTAAAAGCAGTGCCATGATTGTTAACAATATTCGACTAGCAAATAAAAACGGACTTAAGTTGGGAGAGAGAGAGTGGGGACATCGGAGTCTAACAATAAATAGCCCTTTAAAAATTAATGTAATGAAAACAGACCATTTTACCGAAAAGTATTATAAAAGACCTATTTAACAATACCTTACATGATGAGTTAGAAAAGAGAAAAAAATAACTCCTCGTTTCTTGTATAAAAGGTACCTCGAAATATATATACTTTTTAGTGGGGAAATTACGATACATACCCATGCAAAATTAGAGTTTTCTAGTACTTAAGGCCTCTTCGCTGAACTGCAAACAGACGGACATGGCGAAACTACAAGGGTTCCTTGTTCAACTACAGAACCCCAAAGAAGAACTAACAGTGAAAAATAAAACTATCATTTGTAAAATTACAACAAAGCCTCGCGGCTGAGTGACATTATCCGAGCAGGTTCCCAAACACGAATGAAACTTTTAATTGCTGGCCATACTGAGCATCGGGACCGAATTATTTTTAGGATTCCGCGTAAATTACTGGCAAAACGCAAATTTATTATATGTATTTATGTATACAATTTGGGACGTACATTTTGTACATCATATTATTAGTACCCTAAGTATATGCGGTTTTTACAATACGACGGTGGTCATAATGTCAAAACCGCGTGATTACAATCTAACGGTTTTAAATCTGTGTGAACTGTACCAAACTTTATACATTATAACGTAAACTGAAATGACCAACCACTGGGCAAAGGGTGGGTCAGGGTAGGTTAGGAAGTACCTATAAAAGCGTTAATTCGAAACTATATCGAGCTTGTTCACAATAAATCAGCAGATTACAAACTTCCGAATTAAAAACCGTTACATTGTAATCTGGCAATTTTTACAATATTACGGTGGCATATACATTTTTCAACGTCTATTTTGGAATACAATGATATCCCCCTTAGGAATTATAACTCCGGATACTTATATTTTTTTACAAGTACATCGTATTCAATGGTGGAAAATTAAGTCATCAAATAATAGTTCTATACGACTCTAAATTGCTTTCCAGTAGCGTTTATTGTATGTGATATTAATACAAATATTATGTAACTTTGCCCATGAGGCATTACTTTGCCCAAACACGAAAATGCACTAAATTGCTTAGAAATTTTACAATAGCAAATCTACAGTGGGCCGAAAAAGTTAGTTCAGTTTTGAAGCCCGTTATGCGGCATTAATTGTTGCTGCTTTTAATCATGTCCTGCTTCAAATACTCGTCTTAATCTACGAGAAATTTGTGTGGGCATTGTTACCAATTCATTTTTAGACAGAGGTTGACAACATCGTCTATCTTATATGGCATTATTGAAAAAATCATAAAATATCTGAAAATTAATATCGACTTTACCAATCTACTTGATGTATCATAATCAATAATACTAATATTACACATGGGCACAAAGATAGGTTCTTCTATTTTCAGCGCGCCTTAGTTTGCTCCCTCCCTTCTCGTTGCAGCATGGTGTTTTAGAGCCTAAAGCCTTCCTCGATAAATAACGTATCCAATGGTTTAGAATATTTATAACACTCTGAACATAATTTCTAGTCTCTTATGTAACCTGCGACAATACGCGTGACAACTGCGCTAGCCACTCCAACTGTTTTTACAGTAGCAGTGGGCCAATATGTTATTAATTACAGAATAAATTCAACTTGGAAATTGATAATGCTTCGCTTCCAATGGTTTAGAATGTTTTTAACACTCACAGTGAAGTCCAAAATTGCGTACGGGCGGGACTCGAACAAGCAACTAGGCCAAACGCTCTTCCAATTGAGCTACAGTGCCGGCGGTCCGAGCGGGGAAATTTCTGGTCTCTTATGAATACTTACGTCATTACGCGTGACGTCTGCACCATCCACCCCAACTGTTTTTACAACAGCAGTAGGACAAGTAGAAGCGTAATATTTTATTGCCTATAGCCGTTGAGCCTTCCCCGATAAATCAGATATCTAACACAAATATTATTTTTTATACTCGAATCAGTACCTAGTAGTTTATAAGATTAAAACAAACCAAAATGTCTCCAGTTTAAAAAAAAAACAAATCATAAAAATCTTTGCGGTTTTTCTGAGTTTATGTTTATATGGATTAGTACTACTTATTTTAGGTTAAGATAAAACCTGTGCTGGAATAGTACCCTAAAATTTGAATAAATATAAGGATTGATATCGTTTAGTTACAACTTTTTCTTTTCGCCGTTTCCAACTGACTGAACTTGTCTGACAGTCCTTTGCGTATCATGTCCAGGTCCTTCCTTCTTTTTAGTATAGTAAATATGAAATATGAATACCTATTTCTTACCGTTATGTACCTACTAGAAATTAGTAGGTACTTGTTAACGATCTTATGTTTACTACACTGCAGTAAATCCCAGATGTTTGGGCAAAACTTAATAACTATATCTTTCCTTAGGGGTCGAATACTGAAAAAACCTTTCGTGGTGGTCACTTGCATCATTTAAGGTAAAAAAATTCAAGTGCATATACTAACGGAATAAGGAGTTACATAAATTTTTTCAACCTCTGTCATACCCCTTTAGGGTCAAAATCAAATCCCTTTCTTAGTAAATGGTATTAGGAATGTTTGAGCAAAATTTCAAGTCTTTAAGTCTAACGGTTTGAGCTGCGCGTTAATATATCATCCAGCCAGTTAGTCAGTTTACAATTTTACATATACAGATGATGCACAGCCCTAACCTGAAATTCCCTTAGTATGAAAACTCGACATAATATGAGGGTAACATTGCCCAACTCCATAAAAATAAAGCTAAATATACCACCATAAAAATATAATAATTATAGCTTATAGTTACTGAGATATTAATGACGGGTAAAGAGGTCAGGAATGGGAAATGGCTTTGCCCGTTTCTTTTTTTTGCTTATATCTCAGTATCGATAAAGAATTACATCGCCTGGTTTAAACAGTGTGTTTGTGGCAATAAGTGTCACTAAAAGTTCAGTAAAATCAAATAAAGATATGATATATTTAAAATAATCTAAAATAAAAACGTTAATGCGGCGAGCAGCCCGGTTTCCCAGTATTATAATCATATTAATATATATCACAATAACACAAATACGGGCCCTCTCTCTACGAGAACAGAACGCATTCGCTTGGATTTTCTGTCAGTACTCGTTTGATTAATTGATTTTTGTTATTACATACTCCTGTCATCCGAGGAGGTAATATTTCAGCCATAATTCACCTGTTGGGGTGGCTTTCGTTAAATGGACTTCCTCTTGTTTTTTGTAACATGTTGTTATATTTTGAATGCTTCGGACTATGTCCATAAAGTATATTAAGTGACTCAAGAACAAAATAATAAGACAATTTACAAAAAAAAAAAACAACGAGTAGTTGCTTGTGACATGGTCCAACAAAACATTGTCAAATTCAATCAAATCAAATCCTAACTATTGATAAGTACAAACATTAAATTTATAAATTTACATGACTTGCGACGGACGGAGCTATTATATACAGGGTGAAGTTTTAATCAGTACCGACATTTCAGCCTGTATACATCCTTTCATTCTTCTTTTCAGATTCTGAAGAAGCTCGATTGAAGCGCAAAGGATATTTTCAGTAGAAACGATTATCATACATAATTATTTCTGAAAAAATTTTCCTGCGATTAATACCTAGCGATTACCAATTATTTATGCTTTCAAAAACTAAAGCGCTGTAGTCTATACTAATATTGTAAAGCTGAAGAGTTTGTTTGTTTGTTTGTTTGTTTGTTTGTTTGAACGCGCTAATCTCAAAAACTACTGGCCCGATTTGAAAAATTATTTTTACATTGGATAGTCCATTTATCGAGGAAGGCTTTAGGCTATATAACATAAAGATATGACTCATAAGACCACAGCAGGAATAAAAAATGTTGCGAAAACGGGAGAAAGATATTCCTTTTGAGAGATTCCGTTGCATACGCTGCGGAAACCGCTTAAGTTACACAAAAATCATGTATGACAGGATTGTTCAGCATTAAGAGTTCTATAATAAAGTCCGCGACAGCATATGTCTATCTTTTATGGTTGACTTACTACAACCTTTTTTATGTTAATAAATTTGTAAAAAAATAATGCATTATTTTTAGAGGTATAATATACACACAGGTATTTATTCTTATCAAAATAAATACATTCATCATCACGAGCATTTCATTTAGAACCAAGTTGCCCTTTATATCATTTGATTTCAATAAATATCTTAGGAGCTATCACAGTTTTAACATAACTCCGCACCAAAATAATGTTCGCAGCTTAAGTACAACGTGCGCTTGCGCTAATATATTATAAAGCTGACTTTGTTTGTTTGAACGCGCTTATCTCAGGAACTGCTGGACCGATTTGAAAAAAATATTTCTGTGTTGGATAGCTTATTTATCGAGAAAGGCTTTAGGATATAAAACATGACGCTGCGACGGGAGGGGAGGGAGCAAACTCAAAACGCGCGGACGAAGTCGCGGGGGACCGCTAGTATATTATAAAGCTGAAGAGTTTGTTTGTTTGAACGCGCTTATCTCAGGAACTGCTGGACCGATTTGAAAAAATATTTCTGGGATGGATAGCTCATTTATCGAGAAAGGCTTTAGAATATAAAACATGACGCTGCGACGGGAGGGGAGGGAGTAAACTCAAAACGCGCGGACGAAGTCGCGGGGGACCGCTAGTTATACAATAAAATTTGTATCGCTTTCCGGCAAGAATATTGATTTTATGACTTATATTTAGGTTACTACATACACTTCGCTGATAAAATTAACTCCCCACGAAAACAATAGCGAAGACGGCAATACATAAGCTCAATCCGGCATAATAACATTACCGGGCAATGTGTCCGGGCGGTAGTATTTTTTCGAGATAGCAAAACGGACACAATCGGACGTCATTAGCGTTATTTATAGCCCGACCGTGGACGCGTACGATGCGCGTGACTCCAATCCGAAACGATACTTGTGTTGCTTTTTTACAAGGATGCGGGATGAGCAGTTTTTGTGCATCCAAAGGCATTGATGTGTAAAAAGTGTTATGTTGACTTATGCCCTTTAATTGGAAACTATTCTGGTACATTTTTCCATCTAGCAACTATTGTTGGGTATGAATCTGTAGGAGAATCAAGGAACAGGGACACTTGTTTGTGTATTGCGGAGAGGTCTGTGCACTTGGCTCATCTCTTCTGAGATTGGCCGATTACCGAATGTAGCGTAAGCGCAAACATACAGAGACACACTTGACCAAACGTCATATCCATAGTCTACCAGTGCCAGTGCATCACAAACATTAGTCACTCAAAACATTTCACTAACTCAAATCGCACTGCACAACCGTTTAAGTCATAAGCCGGAAAATTACTGCTCACATCGCTTCAATATTCAGTAAGCAACGTACGATGAACTCTCGCTTGAGAGTTTATCATCGCCCTGTCACTCCACTGTTATTTATGGTCGAGTAAACTTGGAAATATATTTTCCTCCGCCGCAGCCGCGTCCATTCCAGGTTAAGCCCCTTGGGCCCAGCACTAGAGGAGTCGAGTGTCATAAATTTGAAAACTGTTTCGCGAAAGCGAAAAAACGAAACAAATATTTGACGTGGCCGCTCGATCTTCGATTAACAGGGCGAGTGATTTACTCTGGCTCAAAAGTACTCACTGGTGGGATGGTCTCTGTAAAAGAATAAGTGTCTAGGTTCTTTCACTATAATAGGCGTGGTTATAAATATAAATATTGGACATCTATCACATACATTGCTCTGATACCAAAGTAAGTAGCCAATGCACTTGTGTTATGGAAATCAGTCACAACGGTGGTACCACAATACCCAGACCCGAGACAATATAGAAAATAATGAATTCTACATTGACCCGACCGGAAATCGAACCCGGGACCTCGGAGCGGCGACGCCTTGAAACCCAGCGTGCTTAGCCGTAGCGTCTAAGCACGGAGGTCGTCAAAATAAATAGTCGGTTAATAGTTAAACAGTAATTCATTCTAATTACTCTTTCTTTTAAGATTTCATATTTTCATTTTGCAGTCTTTACAATTTAGGTACAGCCCGCAAGATAAATAAAATAATTGCCACTTCTTATTACAACTTTAAGACCGTCTGACGTGTAACAATAAAATGGCGTGGAGTTCTTTGTTCCATTGAAATGCAAGAAAGTGCTACAACAAAACTATGTACTTAACGGTTCGTGTTATGAGGTGCAGCCCGCGTATACATACACTTGGGGAATTATGGCGTGACTTATTAGCACAAAAGGGGTTAATATAAGGGCTTATTACCTCTGATATTTCCCAGAAAATGTCATGTTGTAAGAATACGTAAATTATACAAACGGAGAAGTTATGCGTACTCTGCCAGTCAAGTAATTCATTTTCGGGCATGCAGAGATATGATCGATGTAGTAGATACATGTCGTTTTGAATTTATAAGCGTTCACCCAAAAAGATACGGGCATTATGCCAAAACCTAATGTTTTTACCTGTATGTTTCAAGTTTTGTAAAATAGTCGATGATACATACGAGTATAAAGCAGGGAAAATGGTTTAAAGGTTAAACTTTTTTTGTTATTCGACAACTGGTCACAAGAGCCTGGGGACACGTGTGCCAAACTTATAAATATTATCACTTATCATTTCGTCGTCTGGACAGGCAAAGATTTTTAAATTATATAAATAAATAATTCATTTATTTCCAAAAATCAGTTTACAAGAATGTTACTGAGTTTTCCCGGTAAATAGTCAGGGACACTTGTAATGGGAATAACTCGCTTATTCCCTCGTGGTAAACTAAATATTTCTATTTTATGATGAACGATATAAAAAAAAATTGACAATTAATAAGGAATTAAGTAAAAACAAAGTATTCTCGTTGTTGTGTGTGTGTTAAACATAAAATAATAAAAGGGATTCAATTTCGGTATCCCTATGTAAACACACGTAAAAGTTTTAGCGTGTCTTGATGACGAAGTTATAAGTAATAATATCATTAAGTTTTAACAACTGGACACACGTGAGTCAAATCTCTTTTTGTCCAGTTGGTGAAAAACCCATCCTTTTGATTAAAGTATCAAAATAAACATCTCATAGCACAATTTTAAAACTGCAGTGAAAGAATTACTCTACACTTCAATATATACTCTTACAGAAATAGCCATAGTCTAAAATCGAAAAATCCAGCCAGTGCAACAATTGTCGCGACAAAACAAAAGTACTAGATACAATTCGCAATAAAACTATCTCGAGTTTCTTTCATTCAGACTATCGGACGTATTCAGAACTCTAAGGGCGTTGTCACACTGATGACTGCTGATTTTTTTGGAAGCAAAGCAGGCGCGAGGCGACGCGAAGAAATATCAATATAGTTAAGAATCATTTTCACCATAAAGATGACCTTGTACTAATTTGTGTTTTTAAGACAATTTTATTTTTAAAAAAAACTTTAGCTATACTTATTGTATAATTTTTAATCATAAAGAACGTTTCATTTACTGGGGTTTTATTGTCATTGCCTAATCAGACACGATTATCTAAAAATCACGTTCGCGTTGCATTATAACTTATAACTGCGGGTCTATTCGCGACATATATAATGTAGTAGTATTGTTACTACTTACACCCTCGACGTTTCGACGGTGTTGCAACCGTCGTGGCCACGAGGAGACTGGCGCTCGGCGTCTTCGTCTGCATCGGGTGGCTGAATTTAGTTTCACCCTTAAATTACTAAAATGGCTATTAAAAATAAGGATTGATCGTAAAAGGGTGAAAATTGAGGATTGTATGTATTTTTGTATGTTGTATCATAAAAAAATAGAAATTAAAAATTTTGTCTAAAAAATAAATAAAAAAATAGGGGTGGACTACCCCTAACATTTAGGGGGATAAAAATAGATCTTGGCTGATTCTCATAGATACCGGATAAGCACAAAAAAAATCATCAAAATCGGTCAAACCGTTTCGGAGGAGTATGGCAACGAAAAATGTGACACGAGAATTTTATATATTAGATAAAAAGCGGTTATTTTATTATGAAAGCTATTCTGGCATCCGTTCCTTTTTAAAAACTTCAGTGTGATAAGACCATTACATCGTCTAAAATCTACACTAAATACTCTTTCAAGGGGGACTCCTTTGTCCCCCATTCTTTGTTTACTTTTACAATTGTACGAACAAAGCTGTAAAGGTCCAAATCCAAAAGGCTGAGTCAAAGTTTTAATTGCTTCAGAATAAGTCCACACCTCAGAGTTGGGACTAAGTTTGCTTCATGATTGACTGCGCCCATTTGCTTAAAAGGTTCACTGTTAACAAGAACGCTTTTTGTCCTGTTGAACACGTTTGAGTAAAGTAGTCATCATCATTTGAACTTTAATCTTTTCATTTCAAGGACTGACTAACTGAACAAGGTTTTCACTCAAATGGCTCCGCATTTTAACTGGACAGCAGAAAACACATTTTGACCTCAAAAAGTTCAAGTCTTGCCGTCTACAAGCCCAGCCCTAAAACTTATAAAGTTTGAAGGAAACAAAAAAAAAATAGCACGGGACATACGGTACAGACAGATAGATATCATCATATTTTTGCGGGACACAAGTGCGTGCGCAAACACAGGTGCAGTCTCTATTCCTTTCACTCTCATAGTCCGATAGGACAACAATCTGACACGACCGGAGAGAGATCAGGCGCAGGGCCAACGACTTTACGTGCTTTTCCAAGGTATGGGGGTGAAACACCGCCAACTTCCAAACTCCAGGCTACAGAAAACCCAGGTATATTTTTTGGCCCGACCCGGGGTTCGAAGCCGGGACCTCTGGCACAGCCGTCGCTTTAAAGTGTGACCCTCTTACCGCTGCGCCACCGTGGCAAAAAATATTACGTCTTACGTCAACGATAACGCAACAAAATAAAGGTACGGCAATCCGCGAATCGACGAGTCAATAAGCTTCGCACACAAAACTGGCGAAACGTACAAACTTTACGAGTCAGCAGCAGGTGCGCGACGGCGATAAATTTATACGTAAGTAACGGGTGCATTTATTAGCGTTAATAAAGTAACGTTATACCGGTGCAAGGTTTTTACGAGACGCAATAACGATCAGGTATAATCGGTAACTCGAGGCGAGGCGACCGAACGTTTTTGACATTGTGGGTTAGCTGATAATATTCTTGGGTAAAATGAGTTATTAAAGGTTCTGCTGCTTTGCTTTAACTACAGGGTGTTGTTTTGGTCAGCGACGCTCAACTCAGGGGTGGTTGTACTAACGATACTGATGCCAAAAAAAAATTTAATGGAAAAAAACACAGGAAATCAATTTATTATTGCAATACTAGCGAGCGAGTCAAAACGAACAACGCCTGATCACCTCCTCGTAGATGACTAGCTACGGCGTAGTATTGCGTAGATACGCGCGAGAGTGTGAGTTTTCCCATTCGTAAAGTAATTTTTAGAATGTTATGAAGAGGTTTTCTGTTATAAAACTTGCACAAAATAAATAAATATTTTTTTAGAATAAGAATAACTCATACGAGCCATCATCCCTGAGTTGGATGTCACTGATCAAAACAACAACCTATACTGAGAAAGACCAATTCAACGAAATCTAGCCTAAATTGTACGTGACTTTGCCCTTGCAATATCGTTAAAAAAAGGTAGTGAATTAACCATTAAACAGGTACAAGTAGTGTAGCTTAGGCCGCATTGTCACCTAATAAGGTCATAAAAAAGTCATAAAAGTCATTTATTTATGCAAATAGGCCCATTGAACATACTTTTACACGTCCCAATATAAACCCTACCACAGCTTCGGGACAATTTTGGGCTAGTGCTGAGAAGAAGCTGCGCAAGAAACTCAGTCACTACTGTCAATGATTCTTTTCAAAAGGTTTACAATGTTTGTAGTATTCATGCAAGTCCATACATTATTATCTTTTAAATAATCATCTACTTTATAATATCCTTTCGACATTAGGGTTTCTTTAATGACAGTTTTAAATTTATTGATCGGTAAGTTTACAATGTGTTCTGGTAGTTTATTGAAAAATGTTATACATTTCCCTATGAAAGAATTACCAACCTTTCGCAGCCTAAATTGTGGAATAGCAAGCTTATTTTTGTTCCTAGTATTATAATTATGAATATCACTTTTTTTCGTGAATGAATGTAAATTTTTGCATACATTAAATTTTCATAAATATACTGAGAGGCTACAGTTAATATTCTAATTTCTTTAAACACCTCTCGTAGGGAATCTTGAGGTTTTAGATTATAAATAGCTCGCACGGCTCTTTTTTGTAATATAAAAATTGATTCTATGTCAGCTGCCGAGCCCCACAGTAAAATGCCGTAGGACATCAAGCTATGGAAATAACTAAAATAAACTAACCTAGCTATTTCTATATCAGTCAAACGTCTAATCTTTCTTACAGCAAAAGCGGCTGAGCTTAGTTTTCCTAACAAAGCCTCTATTTGAGGACCCCATTGTAGTTTGGAGTCAAAAGTGATTCCCAAGAATGTTCTGGAGAATGTTATCAAGCGTTTTGTCTTTTATCGTAACCTGAGTTGATGCCTGTCGGACATTAGGCATCGTAAACTTTACACATTTAGTTTTACTTCCATTAAGAAGGAGATTGTTAACTGTTAACCAATGTAATACTTGTAATAGAGTATTATTTACATCGTCAACATTTTCTCCACCTCTTGGGATTTTAAATATAAGTGAAGTATCATCAGCAAACAACACTATATCACAAAGATTCCCTACAAAATGCGGGAGGTCATTTATATATATCAAAAATAAAAGTAGTCCGAATATAGATCCCTGGGGCACACCCATTGTTAGAGGCGCTCCAGAAGACTCAATTCCGTTTACATATACTTTTTGCGTTCTACCTGATAGATAAGAATTAATTAAGTTTAATGAGTTTAATGATGCCCCATAATGACGTTTTTTTTTTCAACAATGTTTCATGGTCCACACAATCAAACGCTTGGGATAGATCACAGAAAATTCCTAAAGCATCATGCCTATTATCATAGGCATCAAAAACATGTGTTAAAAGAGCAACTCCTGCATCGGTTGTGCTTCTACCTTTAGTAAAACCGAATTGTTTATTGTGTAATAACTTATTTGATGAAAAGTGTGCTAAAATTTGGTTAAATATAATCTTTTCATATATTTTACTCAAGACCGGCAAAATCGATATAGGCCTGAAGTTTGAGGGGTCGCTTTTGTCACCCGATTTGAAAAGCGGTATTATTTTACTAATCTTCATTAAACTAGGAAATTGGCCGTCATCAATACACTTATTAAAAGTTATTGCTAGTTGAGGAGCTATTGTGTCGATAATTGATTTTATAATATGCAAGGATAGTCCCCACAGATCCTCAGTTTTTTTCATATTCAACTCGAGAAAAGTTTTTATTATTACTTCAGGTCCTACATGCCTGAAGTCAAACTGAGAATTACATTCGTTGACATAAAGTTTTAGAATAGATTTGGCTATTACTGAAGAAGAGGCAAGTTCTTTAGTTGTAGTGGGCGCAATACGTGAAAAAAACGATTCAAAAGCAGTTGCAACTTCTTGATTTGAATTAAGTGTTTTATCATTTATTTTTAATGTAAATTTATTATCTCTTAATTTATTTTTACAGTTTTCTTTATTTATGATGCTCCATGTAGCTTTTGCTTTATTTTTGGAGCTAGCTACTATTTTACGAAGATGGTGTGATTTAGCTGTAGCACATACTTTTTAAAATATTTTTGAATAATTTTTGACGTAATCAATAAAGTTTGGGTCTTGCGAGCTTTCTCGAAGACTATACAATTCACACAGTTTATTCCTACTTTTATGAATCCCTGTCGTGGCCCAATTATTAAATTGGCATTTGGCCTTGTTTGATTTATTCTTCCTCAAGGGAAATATTTCATCAAAATCGTTTTTAATTAAATGAAACAGATCTCCATATTGCTTATCTACACTATCACTAGTATTTTGTTAAGTTGCATATACACTATCGCTTATTGTATCTCTAAATCTATCCAACCTATTTACTGAAACAGGCCTATACAAAGTCTCAACAGGTGTTATTGCGGTATGATTGTGTTCAAAAAAGACCTTTTGACCTCTATGGTCAGAACTGAGACCAATTAAGATACCTTTGTCAACGACACATGCATTTTCGTCACAAAAAATATTATCTAAGATGGCCGTACTAGAGGTCACCCTTGTCGGTTCCCTAAAGAGATTTTTTAAATTAAAAGATTTAAACAGACTAAGAAATTGATTGGCAGTTTTTCGTTCCTTTAAAATATCAAAGTTAAAATCTCCACAAACAACTATCTTCTTATTCGATTTCAATACCCTGTTTAGTGCTTCTTCCATAATTGGTTCAAAAAGTTGGTAACTAGCGTCGGGAGGGCTATACACACATAAAATGATATATTGTTCTAGCTCGGCACACGCTATTTCGACAGTACGTTACTAAAGAGAGCGACACAATGTCCCTGCGATCTTTAAAGTTGAAGGTTGAGGTTGAGGTTGAGGTGCAATCGTGGCCAAATTTCTGGCTATCAACATTTAAAAAATTGTTAAACAAGATGCAAAGTCTTATAACTCTGTTTTTTGACGATTTGGATTTAGCAGAGTGATAATGAGCAGTTTTTTTGTCATTGGATAAATCATCGATATACGGCGCTATCGACACTTGAGGAAATATTTTTTTAGACTTTATTTAACATTTAGGTTCAGTATTACAGCAGAGGGTGAATGCTTTTCACCAAGGTCAATGTTTCACATTATTAATGTGTACCTTAAGTGAATTTACGACTTTATAATGATTAAAATAGTTATCTTAATAATTCTAAAGGGCATTAACGCATTTTACAACAATAACTTAAGCAATTTTTTTCTTTGTCTATGGTTTTCCGCCAACGTGAAAAAAATGAATGTTCCTAAAGTTATCCCAACGCCATATAGTGAGAACTATACAGTGATGGGAGAAAACTGCTCATTAACATAGTAGGTATAAGTGGGAAACATGCAAATGTGAATTTTGACATTGGCTTTATTTATTTAAACTAATTTAAACACAATATTATCTAATACTAATATTGGTACAAAAAATTGGCACATTTTACTCGTGTCTGTTTAATTTGTTATTTATATTATAACTCGGTGCAACCAAATACCAACTAAGAAGATCGTTAAGTACGTAATACATAGTCAAAGAGCCGAGATGTCTTATGTAGACAAAGTAATAATTTATTATTTTATAAGTAATTTGGAGAAAACTAAACTTAATATACTACTAAAAGGTACAGTTATTTTCATTAAATACCCACTTGTTAACACCAAGACTTATTCGTAGATATGAGTACCTACTAAATAATGTTTTTATAAGTAGGTTTAATAAACAACCAAACCTACCAACCTTATTGCAGTGCGAGCTGTACAATAAACCTAGATCTCATTAGATAACTAATGTATTTACCCCAGTCAATCAATTATTTCATAAATCTTAAATATCATGTTTTTTTTTTTCTGCACAGTAAAGACTACATTGCTCTATCTCCATAGTCTTAGATCTCATCACAATTTAGTGACATGGTAAAAGACATTCTAGTTTAGGCTCTTGGTCTACAAAGGAACAATAATAGTTTTGGTGTGGTTATTGTTATTGACGTCGGAATTGGCGTTACGAACGAGACAACCATTGGTCCCAAAGTGCAGTCTGTGATACCGCAGCCGTAACAACGTGCAAATAGAATCATACTGAATATATTTTACTAACTGATAGTACTGGTATTGAAATCTGGTAACTGTGTGATCATCCCATGTAGTGATTTGAAACTTTGACTTGAGATTGGATAGCTATTGTATTCAGATATCGTAAGTAAAAGAACGTTAAAGCTTAACAATCGGACAACAACGATCCACCGCGTTGAATGGAAATACTTATCAAGTAATGTAAGTACAATGTTTCGATTTTAAATTATCGTGTCGTCATGGCTACTTTAATTAAAGACAGCTCTCGTTTGCTAATTAAACCAACTCAAGTCAAATGTGACAATAGCAAGGCTTGACTATAAAGGTAGTTTAGTGTTTTATTTTACTGTAGTAAACGATTTAAATAAAAAAAGCTTTTGACATTAATAATTACCTATTAATATTTTCTGCTTTTGTCAGTACCTACCATATAAATATATTAAAACTTTTATAACCAGTATTAGGTAAAAAAAAAACTGAAAAATTACCCCACGATTTCGGGTTATTTACTTTCTAAAGCGATCATTAGTCCTATCTCACAACTGGCAATATTGTACGAGTTCTGATAAATTCTCGGCAGAAGTTTTTGTGAAAGATAAAAATGATTTATAAGATTTAATAAAAACTTTTTATTGCCCAAAGAGAAATAAAATTTGTAAGGGTTGAATTAAAAATGAAGAGAAATGGAGTGCTTTTAAGAAGAAGTATCACTACGATTTTTAATATTAAGAGTGTATTATATTTTTTATTAAGAGAATCAAAAAACGCTCTTAAGGTTTTTATTTCTCTTATTTGTGTATCGAATGGCAAAAAACGGAACCCTTGAAGTTTCGTCATGTCTGTCTGTCTGTCCGTCCGTATGTCACAGCCACTTTATTCTGAAAATGTTAGCATTAAAACTAGGTGTGTTCTTTTAACCGCTCTACGATTCTTATACAAAATAATTAAAGGGTATCGAGTGGGGCTTCCCATACATTAAAATAAAACGAAAAATATTTTTGACTCAAACCTTTATGTAAATAAATATTTTAACCTTTATGTAAAATGGGCGCCCTTTCTTACTTTTAAATTAAATAAGCGTTTATTTTGTATATAAAAATAAAACATAATGTAGATCCTAACAAAAACTTTTGATGAAAATTGGTTTGAACGATACTAAAAAAAAGTAATATTTTTGTTTTTCATTGCATTTCCACTACATAACCGCTGTTTTCTCCGGTCGAACTTCGATAACAGTATAAACATACTAGAACTAAGATTAACACAGTGCCGAAACCCATAAACGTCGAATCAGCCCAACATAGCAGACAAACGGCCGGCACTCGATTTACTAAGAACAAAGAAAGCCTTTCCACGTACTTTCTTTTGTCGCCCCGCAGTCTATTCGCTTAAATGAGCCGATTAATTTATTGCTCTCAAATCGTTCTAAAGTTGAACTGATTGAGATCGACATTCAAACTGCGATCGGTTTTTGTTTTCTTAATTCGATTGTCTGGTTTGTTAGAATGTTTAACACTGATTGACGACTTTTCCAAAGATTTTTCTGTAATTATCAATAAAAGCTTTGCTTTGTTATGGTTGTATTTATTAAAGTAGAGATAATTAGGTCAAGGAAAATGTTTGGTACACCTGTCCAGTTAATTGAGATTTTTATGTCAAATTGGTATTTGACTGTTGAAGTATTCAAAAACGAAAATTTTGGTCGCCACGTCTAAGGGTCACTGAGGATTCCGTGGGTGTCCACTTACAGCCACTGAGCCAAAAAACAACAATAATAATATTTTGTTGACAGCAAAAATAACTTCTGTTTTTGATAGTATTTGTATGAAGGACAAAACCATTAGATAGCGAACCGTCATCAATTTCCAAGTTGAATGTATTCTGTAAAGAATAACTATTTGGCCCACTCTGTTGCATAAACGGACGGATAGATAGCGCTAAACGCCACGCATAAGGACATGATGAATGATGAAACTTGTTTTTGTTTAATTTAATTTAATCATTTATTCCAGGCAACAAAGGCCCTTATAATAGATACCTTAAAGACTAACATACACGTAATAATATTGAAAAAAAAAACACTTTTTGCTGGCGTAGTGTTGCGCATCTTGGTGTTCAGTAACCGTCCGCGAAACCGACGATACAAAACAGGCTTCGGTAAAAAATTCTGCTTTCATGAAGGTCGACAGCTGTTCAATCGGAACCCTCACCACAAACTATTGAAATTCTTATAATGAACAGATTTCAACTGTTCGACCGTCAGTGGGTATTTGGTCTTAATTTGGATGTACTCTACTATCTCCTCGACCTTTGTAGATTAATGAAGCCGGAACACGTATAACAGCGTCACTGATATCGCAGGCCGCAGTAGGTGGTTCGGTCCGGTCAGTGCGGAGCCGCACTGGTTGCAGTTTAAGTGTATGGGAGCCCCCCTCAAATGTCTTTTTTTTTGTATGGGAATCGTAAAGCGGTTAACAGGATACACCTATTTACCAAGTTTCATCTGTGTAATGCTCATAGATTCAGAATAAAGTGACTGTGACATACGGACGGACAGATAGACAGATTCAACAAATTCTAGAATCTTGTTACATCACAATTTCTTTTACTCGAATGCTTATTATCTACAAACTTACTTCATCGTTACTTCTTTTCATAAATTACGTATTTTATCGAAGTAACGTTAGCTTTCTATTTTGTTACCCATAATTTTATTTCCACGTAAGTTTCAATATGCAGAATTTTTGAAACATCGAATTTTACTTCACTAAAGTCCGTATTTCCAAACGAATTTGTTACTAATCTTATATTGCATACTTTATTAATAGACAATTAAAAGCATAACTGATATAAATATGTAATAAATATTGATCTAATAAATAAACTGCGTTAATCCCGACTCGCCGTGGTCTCCTCGCCGTGGTACTAGTCTGCCCGATACTAGAGTGTAATTTAAAAGCCGGAGGCGCGGAGGGAGAGCGGCCTCCGCCCGCTGTAACACGTGGGTGACTGCGCCTTGTTACGCAAGGGCAACGAGGCTGCTATTCCCGCAGCGCTGGAGACGAGGAAATCCTTATGCATGCTGCTTGTTTGCATGCCTGCTTGCTTGCTGCATGCATGCCTGTTTGCTTGCATGCATGCCTGCTTGCTGACTTGCATGCATTAATGCATGCATGTATGCCTTCTTACTTTCATGTGTATGCATGCGCATGCCTTTCTCCATGCATGCGTATGAAAAAATTTATAGGGAACCGTTACACATTGAAACAAGTTTTTATAAAAGGTTATATGAAACATTAGTTTGGTATATCGTTATTCTGCTTAACAAAACAGTTGCGAAACATTTTTTTGGTGAACTGTTATTCGATGTTATGAAACGACGATAAATAACTATTCGATTTAACAAGAAAAAAAGATATTATCTATTGAATATATTGAATAGTTTTCTGTGAAATGAAATTCGATATCAAAAAAATCTGTGTTATGATAGATACCCCTACGGAACCTTTAAAAGCATCAATAAACGGCAATCCTGCGGGTCTATTGCGACCACAATTTGGACCCTTCTGACCAGCCACTTTACACCCTAATATTTTCTCCTAAAATCAGGGATATACACCCAAACTCGTTAGTCCAATTATCGTACCTAGGCTAGGCATAGACAATGCGGGCAGGAGATAACCATGATAAACGACTCTTTTGACACGTGCGGTCCAGCATCGCATCGACCGGCGAGTAAAAATACACGCTTCATATATCAACCTCGGCTTAGACTTGCTAGACGTTCGAATTTGATTAATAGATCCAAATAACCGTGCCTTGTAAGCTATTTTCACTTCTTGCAGATTTCCTGATTGATTTTTAAGTGCAAAAATAAACTGAACACCAAAATGATGCCATGGCATCATTCGGCTTAAAAGTGCAATTTTTTGTACTGATATTCTCGTGGAGGTTTCTAAAAATTTGACAGACCTGGAGCCCTATTATTGTATCACTTGCGTCAAGATGGCGTGTAATTTAATTATTAAAGTCGTGTTTTTGGAATAAAAAACAGTTGAATTCAGTCATTCATGAGTTTTTGAGTACTTAAAAGTGAATAAGTCGCGTGAGTTTCTTTGATTTTCAATTGGTTTTCGGACAATTATCACACGCCATATTTAAAGTCCGTTTTTCTCTGCTAGTTAAACATGGTTAACAATCTTGACATTTCGTTTTACCGAAATGATTAATTTAAAAATAATATAAATACAATATTCACAACTTAGGTACATACGTAATTCATTGTTGAATACAGAGACCTTTTCAAATCAAAAAGTTAATTAATTTTATTCACTTAATATTATTCTAAAAGTTATAAAGAGTTTGTTTACATTATTGGACTAGCAAAGAAAAACGGACTATAAGCGAGTGATTCAAAAATTGTGTTGTGATTTTGCGGGCGTGCTACGGAGTTAGCCCGCAATCGGATGGCCGAATGTTGTGATTTTTATATGAAGCATATATTTTTTTACTTAAATAGGGTTAGAATATATCAAACCTGTGAATATATTTAAGTTAAGTAAAAAGTATACGCACCTTTGCAAACATTATAAAGGTAATTGGGGCCAAAACTTGTTTCCCATGTAATACGGTAAACATTTCATAGATTATTGCTGAGTTAACACAAAATAAGTATAGTATTATATTTATGCCGGAAGCCAAGAAAATGTTCAATATAACGGTTGTTGACACGAGTATATAATTTATCAAGGCTGTTATTGAAATAATAGCAGTCTTTGTAGGGTGATAGATAATGTTTCTATTTTGGGAAATATAATTATTTGGTTGGAAACAAGCAATATGAGTTTTTGGGGTGTGTCGTCAATTCTTTTGGATAGCTATCAATTACATACATTATTTGTATTGCTTTACAAAAACTTTATCGAGTTTTTTCTGTCAGCTAACGGAAAATAATTCAATTTTTTAATACAAAAGTCAACGTAGCTTAGCTTTCTCAACATATTTATGTGGCCCGGTTGCGTAATTACAAGTTAACTCAACTTCCTTTAGTCGAGTTAACTTTAGACAGAATCGCTTTTTGAATGGTATAATGGTTATATTTTTTCAAAATACACACAATCGGAAATATTTAACCGCTGGTAACGACAATCAGGCATTAGTTGAGTTAATTATGGCTCACGTATTGGGCATTTTTTTTTTCTTTGCGGAGAAAATGCTTTATACATGTGACTCTTTGGTGAGTAGTCAAGTATAGCTACTAAAACCTCCACGTGGTCCCTCAGACCGCTTAAAGTTTCGATGAAGGAACGCTGTTCGCATGCACGCCGTCATCCTAGAGCGGTTGCCTGAACCTCGGTGCCATCGGTGACAGCATATATTAAAGGGGTTGCCTCGCACTCCTCCTTCCGTCTGTGGGACTAACAGGCTGATGAAAGTTTTGGCCATCATTGCCTATGGGTCCGCAAGGTAAGGAATGCTCGTAAGATCGCCTCCTTGCTCCAAGACGTCTTCAACGGATCGGGCCTAAGGGTCATTTTTCATTAATTGTTCATTGTTCCGCAACGTCCTTCTATGATATGACGCCTTCACAATACAAGGCAGCTTCTTTACAGCCTTCTTCGCTTTCTAGCAAATGCTAGAAGCTCGTCATATCACCAAATGGTAAACGACACACGCAAGAGATCAGAATATTACCAGATCAGATTATAGAGCGACGCGTTGAGAGTCCCATGTCATGCCAGTTACCGGGTATAAGAAAATCAATTTGTAAAGATCTCCGTGGGCCGTTTGAAGACTCCATTATAAAAGTTTGATCGAATGAACACATTTTGTTTATTTATTGAATTATTTTTAGCACTGACAAAAAAAAACAAATGGTGGACTTAATGCTTAAAGCATTCTCTACAGATAGACACGATTAAGGCGGCGTAAAAGAACACAAAAAGCAACAACATTTTTAAGCTACGTATATACTTATATAATTATTAAGCATAAACCGACTTAAAAACACTTGAATACATACAATTATGCATATGTCGTGGCCGCATCGTAAAATTGCCCATTTCATGAAATGATCGGCCATTTAATGAAAGGTTGCATTTCATTAAATATTTCACTGTCCATTGGCCATATCATGATGTGCCCAGGCCAGATCAATGATAAGAAATCGTTTGACGATAGGGCCAGCTGGACGCACTGCTATTTCATGAAAAAATGAATCTTAATCGATCATATCGTGGAATTGTTCATTAACTACCGGTAGAGGCGCTGTAAGTGCCTAAGCGCTTTGTTTTTGTCAAGATGGCGGCCCTTGTAAGCGATTGCTACTTACATCAGTTGCGTTTTAGACCAACTGATGCTAACCCTCTTTTTTAATGTTTTATTGTTTACGTGACTTTTATATGCTTGTACTAAAATACTTGCATTTTCACTAAATGCTCCTTTTTATTTTAAATAGTATTTTTAGGTACTTTTACGCATCAAATACCTACATAACTTGTACGTGAAAAGTGATATAATGTGCCATCAACATCATAGATTAAGAAACTACGTTGTGTGTTATGGCTCTTTATACTCTTATTTTTCAAAGTTCCTATAAGTATTGCATTTTCGTCGAAGCGAAGCACGGTGGAACTATGCTACATATTTTTTTAGTCATAAACATTGTTAAGTATGTGATGTGCCAAAGTTCTTACTTATTTTTAAATATTTTTTCTATTATTTTACTTAGGTACCTTTTTGTTCAACATTCGTTAATGTTATGCTACCTATATTTTTTATAAATAATATAAGAGTTACCTAATTAGTAAGAATGTGATTTAGACTCAGGTAAAGAAACATTCCTACCAAAAACTTGAGATACCTTAAAACTCTAGTGCGCGGCAAAGATGTCACGTGTGGTTCAGTGCGTGTGTGTGAGCGCGTTTGTCCATGTGCCTTTTTAGATTAAGTAAGTTTGTTATGCTTATTTTAAAATTAATTTAATATTCCATAGCAAATTTAAACAACTAAAAATAAACAAGTACGTAACAAAATTGTTCTGAGTTTTCATTAAATATTTTACGATATGGTCAAACGTGGGTGACCAAATCGCTAAACGTTTATCGTTTAAAGATTTGGTTACCATTAGTTGACCATTTCATGAAACGTGAACACTTCACAAAATGGTCAACCATTTCATGAAATGATCAATTCAGCCATTTGGCCACGACACATACATAGGCTAACAGACATTATAATAGGGGAAACAGAGAAGGGCAAACCTTATCAAGCATCACGTGGTATTCTCACTGAGTAAAAGCTCACGAATAGACTTCTTAAAATAATACTTAGACGATGAAGTCTTGATGGTATCAGGGAGGGAGTTCCAGAGAATTAGACACATGAGCGATCTTGTGAAGAGGTGTGTATAGCTGGAGGGCATTGTTAGGACGGAGGGAGGCATTTAATCAGACAACCAAACATAAACCTTGAAACAGAGATGCTTCTCACAAATAAATTATGACCCATAAACCACGGAATAATAAATAAGCAATTCCTCAGTAGTAATCCGCATAAAACTAATGGTTTGAAAACGTGACAACTGAACCGAGAACCAGCGATAAAAGTAATCAAACAGTCGTTATATAATTTTAGAGCCGTCATTCAGGAACAATCTCTATTACACTCTTGGAGTAGAACTATTACACAACTCATTAAGGGGAAATGAAGAAATAATTAATAAATTGCGACTTTTCAGCGGTGAGTTCATATAATGGGTTTTAACAATTTGTAGGGTGTACGTTCGGACATTATGAAGGCTTAGTAAAGTGATAATTATTATTATCAAGAGTACAAAAAGTACACTATTTTAAACGTATCGTGACAACTTTAACATCAGAACTTGGCCATGAACAATCAATGATACTTGAAAATGGGTACGAAAATGAAATAGAATTTAACTATAACCGTCAGTGTCTAGGTATTTATTATATATACGAGGGTCAAACTGAAAGTTCTTAGAAAATCAAAAACTGATTACATTAGCCAGTTATTAGTTTTATTATATCTTTTCAAAATATTGTCCATTGACGTCAATACACCGCTGCATGCGATGGAACCACTGGGAAAAGCACTTTGCCCACTCGTCCTTAGGGGTCTCTTCAATGGCATCGCGATACGCAGCCACCGCTTCTTCAGCATTCATAAACCGCTTTCCTTTAAGTTTTTCTTTAATTTTTGGAAATAAATAAAAATCACAAGGCGCGAGGTCGGGGCTATACGGCGGGTGACCCAGTAATTCAACGTTTGATGTCGCCAAATAGTCGATCGTTCGCTTGGCGGTGTGCGACGAGGCGTTGTCGTGGTGAAGGAGGATCCTACTGCGAGGTCGTTTCTCTCGAACTTTTTCCAAGACAAGTGGCAAACAATTGGTAGTGTACCATTCTGCAGAAACTGTTTTTTGATCCTCTAACACAATTGTTGCGAAATGACCTATCCTTCCAAAGAACGAGGCCACCATTTTTTTTCCCGCACTTCGATCTCTCTTCACTTTAGTTGGCAACTCCTCGAAAGGAAACACCCACTGAGCAGATTGTCTTTTGGTTTCAGGATCATAACAGTAAATCCAGCTTTCGTCACCTGTTAGTATTTCGAACACAGCATTTGAGTCACCTCCGTTAAATCTTTCAATCATTTTACGGCACCAATCCACACGATGGAGTTTTTGAGCCTTAGTCAAATTATGAGGTATCCACCGGGCGCAAAGCTTCCTGACCGCTAAATGTTCGTGGAGGATTTTGTGCACTTGACTCATACCGATGCCTAAGCTTGTCCAAATCTGCTGATAGGTCACTCTTTTGTCAGTCTCTATCATACGCCGCACAACACAGATGTTATTTTCAGTCGTCGCCGTAGAAGGCCGTCCCTCACGTACATCATCAGTGAGATTAGTGCGACCACGTTTAAACTCATTAAACCAGTTGTAAACAGTCGCACGAGATGGGGCTTCATCGTGAAAGGCCAATCGTAGTCTATCATAACTTTCTTGTTGACTTAAATGACATCGAAAGTCATAAAAAATCATTGCACGAAAATTTTCTCGTGTTAAATTCATGTTGACGTGACACAGACAATTTTCAATTTGCCGCCAAATCGTAAAACAAATGACAAATGAATGAAATATATACTCAGTAATATTGGCAAAGAGTTCTATTTTCAAATTTTAGAATATTTTTTTTATTATATTGTTTATAAGTGGCCAGTTCTAAGAACTTTCAGTTTGACCCTCGTAACTTGTATAGCATTTTTGGTGCAGCAGATAAAGCACTGAAGAGGTATCATTTTGTACAGATTTACCAATAAAGCGTTCGTACTGCTTAGAAAAGTAGCATTCCGCTGCTGGGAAAAGGCCTCAACTCAATGTATGAGGTGGTATGAGCACTCCACCACATACTCCACCACGCGGGGCTCAGTGCGAATCAGTGGAGGGGTGTTTGCAAGGCAAGCGGCCTTGCTGTCAGATGCTATCAAGCTGCCTCATATGACCTTTGGCTAGGCAAAGAAAGACCAATTAATATCAACCGGTAATATTAGGTCGTCATTTTAAGCATCCTTTACATGGACTATCTTTGTTACGTTTTTAAGGTTCGTAGACGAATGGCAAAACAGAACCCCTATAGTTTTTTTATATTATGAAATTATTAGCATTACACAGTATCTTGGTAGGCAGATGTATCCTATTCAACGCTTTAAAATTCCCATCCAAGTAATAAAATATAATAACGTTTGAGGGGAGGTCCCATACATGGAACTAAAACAAACAAAAAACTCAAACCTATGCGTGTGGAGCGTCTATAGATAGTATTTTAATATGACATATAGGTTCTAATTTTTTTTAGATCTTCACAAATACTTTTTTTAAAATTAGTTTGATCAAGATCGAACAAGTTTTTTTTAGATAAAGCATATTTTCAATAACTGCAAAAATTACTTTGTCCGTCATACAAATACTCGATTTTCAAAGATATTTCTTGCATTCATCATAATATTATTGTGGTATTTTGGCTAAGTATATCGACCCTTGATTTAGTTATAGTTGACACAGAACCCTCAGTTCGCGAGTCCGCCGCGGACTTGGCGTGTTTTTTTACGTTGGATCCGCGAAAAAAGTTCAATATTGCAAACAATTCTGTCAGCTACCAAAATTGCATTGTTTGTCGTGTTTGCACTCTATTGAAAGATACCATAAATAGAAAGACAACTGTGAAAATTGATTTTAAAGAATCGGTATTGAATGGCGATATACCAGCCTGACACGTAAAGTCATAAAATAGATTGGAAAAATAATGCAATTTTAGATGCAATCACATTGCATGTTTTGCGGTACAAACATTTTATACAATTTTTTGTTCCGAAAATGCACGTAAAGCCTAGTGTATACTTAAAACTAGAGAATAATAAATGTACAGTGACATGACACGTCGTTGTGTCAGCGATTATACTTGACATATCTGGTAATATTGAGTGACTTACATCGCTGACAACAATTTTGTCGCGTAATTTTTGTCGCCTACTGTATCCCTGGCTTTACAAACTCAAGTTACGAAGGAATTTTGAATGCTTGGTTCTAAAACAACGGCAGTTAATGACAAGAATTGTAGATGATTATCCTAACACTTATTATGAGAAGTTGTAAATCGACTGTCAATTGTTTCTAATTTATTGCTGAGCTACCATACTCCTGTATTTTTCTTGAGATGACACAGTCATTTTGGTGTTACCCTCTTAGGCTACCTGAAATGTTTTTCGCGAGTTGTGAAAATGAGTTATCTTATAAATTTTTATGTGTCCTTTTCGAATTTCAACTTTGCCACGCCCTATCTCACCCGCTCACGCCACCGTCTTAAAAAATAGCGTCCAATAGTACTTTTTAGACTATATCTCCTTTTCGGCTTTTTTACGATAAAAATATCAATAAATATAAAGTTGAGACAATTTTCTACAGTTAATGCTTAGCAACATTTTTCACAAAACCAATAGTGTCGGTATTCAAGCTCCGCAAATAGTCAAGTAATTCGCGGTTTGCAAATTCCATTTTGGCGCCGTATTCCTTTATTGCTTTAAATAAGTGAAATTAAAGTTATTAAGATATATGATAATAAAGGTATTAGATAATTCAGATGATGATAAGATGTGATTTTAATAAAAGTAGAAACTAAATTATCTCTTTACGTGTAGAATACCCGTGATATAAATTGCACTTGTAAAAAGCAAATGTTTCAAACGAGGAATCGGACCGCATGTCTTACTTCGCCACCGACACTTTGGCAAGACTGTTGAGTATTGCAAGTACTTTCTTTAGTGCATAGGCTGCGTGACTTCATCAATGTTGCGCGATTGCTCTCATAATAACAATTTTGCTTAATATTTATAAGCGCTTGCTATATGCAACAGGCTAACCAACGTGTCGGTGGCCGAGTGGTAGAGGCATGCGCCCGGATAGCGAAAGCCACGGGATTCGATCCTCGTCTGTCAAAGCCAAAGTTGCTTTTTACAAGTTCAATTTATATTGATTTAACGATACTGCCAGTTTTTTGTACGTGTGCCTTTTTCTATAATTCCAATTAATAGTTGAATAAACCGTCAGCGATTTGTTTCATATTAGATTTGTGAACAGACATTATTCATAAAACGTATCCTATAAAGAGGATATTGCTGAAATAATCTCTTTGATAACACTTGTTTCCGAAACATTCCACAGAGCCCCATCAGTCCAGATTCCGAAACCTCGTCCAACACTGTTTTTCAAGTTTTTTCCGTTGCTTTTTACAAGTGCAATTTATATTATTGAGTTTGTATTGTTGTTGTTGTTTGGGGGTCAATGCTGTCCGCGTCCGTAGGCGAAGCCTTAGACTTCACGACTCAAGGTACCCTACACGTGACTCCTGGGTAGTGCCAAATGGACAGCACATATTCCAGTGGTAGGCTTGCATAGGCAGGCTGAGGCTGGTCACCAGCCTTCAGGCAAAGACGTGGCGTGGCGCTAAATGGCATTTGCCGTGTTCCTCCACGATGCCTGAAGTAGCTATTCGGGGAAAGGGTCTGAGTGGTTGTGTACTCTTAGTAACCAGCTTCTGCTGCTGGACACTGCTGCGCCGGATGCCTGGCTTCGGAGAGCAATGCTCTACCTTGCCGGTTGACGACCGGACGGGAGGACTAGGTAGCCATTGTGGGGGGGGGGGGGGGGGGGCTTGAGCGTTCCCGCGGTCCCCGCGTCACGTTCCTTTACGTGCGGCGGTAGCCTGTCTGTAGGGGGTTAAGAGAGCGGCACCTCACTCAACTGCCTTTACCCGTGCCTATTCGCTCTGTAAAAACAAATATTATGACGAGAATACGAAAAAGTAAAATAGTTTTACAGCGGCTGCACGTCCTCCCACTCAAAGTGCACCTCGCGAATATTAGAGTGCAACTCTAATCTCGACCCGGTCCATCATCATCTGGAAACCAAAAAACCTCAGCTGCTGTTCCTCACTGAGACGAAAATCAAATGTCCAGCCGACACGGCGTACCTCAGGTACCCGGGGTTCACTCTGGAGCACAGATTTACACTTAATGCCGGAGTCTGTGTGTACGCTCGTGACGACATTTGTATTAAGCGTCTCAAAAATCTTGAAACGTCCAGATTCTCCGTTTTGTGGCTCTTGGTGGACACAGGTTCGAGGACGATCAAATCATCTATGCCTGTGTGTACCGTTCGCACAGTGGAGATACGGAGACAACTAACCTCTGTGATCATCTCTGCCAGGCAGCAGATAAAGCGCGGGAGAGTTACCCTTCAGCACAACTGGTTATTCTGGGGGGCTTTAATGCCCACCATAAAACTGAAACTTGATATTTTTGTCTGTATTCCATATGATTGAAAAAGAACATTAAAAGTAACAGTAAAAAGAACTAAAAACAAAAGATCTATAAAAAAGATGAAAGAAAAGAAAAACAAAAAAAGACTATTCTGGAGAAAAAGAAAACTCTCCACGAAAACACGGGTGAAGGTGGGACAAAAAAAATGCCCACCATAAGGAGTGGCTGTTCCCGTTTCAGGTGACCGACCATGCTGGGAGAGAAGCGCTAAAACTAGTAATATCGCTGGATCTAACCCAGCTGGTAGACTGTGCTACGAGGGAACCCGATATTGACTCCCATACTGCTAACTGCTTGGACCTTCTGCTGACAACTGATCCAGACAGATACTCAGTGTCGGTAACTGCACCAATTGGTACCTCAGACCACTGTCTGGTGAAATCTGTATCCGTATATTCCCCATCCGAACCAAAAGCTTGTGCTCCAAGGCGGGTATGGTAATACAGGTCAGCGGACTGGGACGAGATGCGTTACTTTTTTGCATCCTATCCGTGGCGGCAGGTGTGCTTCACATCAGGAGACCCGTCACAATGTGCTAAAGCTGTATCCGCGGTCATACGTCAGGGAATGGAGTATTATATTCCGTTTTCTGACGTTGCGATGAACAGCAAAGCTCGCCCATGGTACGATGCTGATTACGCCCGAGCAGAAGCTCACAAACAGTCAGCCTATTCTGCCTGGGCTGAGGCTCGAGCTCACAAGTCACCGGACACTCAAAAACTGAAAAGAGCCTACAACCTTGCCGCCAAATTATGCAAGAGAACGTTACGCAGGGCTCGATTCAACCATATAAGCCGAATTGGATCAAAACTTGCCTCATACCCTACTGGGAGCAAAGCGTTTTGGTCCTTGGCAAAAGCGGTCGAATGTAACTTTGCTCGTGCATCCCTACCACCCATGCTGAAACCTGACGGTACGCTTGCCCATGCCGCTGAGGAAAAGGCGAACGTATTCGCATCGTTGTTCGCGGCTAACTCGCGCCTAGATACTGCAGGAAAAGTTCCACCTATCTCACTATCGCAATCAGACCACCCAATGTCTGAAATGCGAATCCACCAGAAAGAGATCCTTCAAATCTTGCAGAATCTAGATATCTTCAAAGCAAGTGAACCCGTCGAAATTCCAGCTATTGTCCTGCATAACTGTGCGCCTGAGTTGTCTCCGTATCTAACTCGCCTCTACCGACTCTCAATGAAGACTGGCTTAGTGCCTAAGTCGTGGAGGCTCGCAAGGGTGTAACCAGTGCCCAAAAAGGGTAGTCGTGCTGACCCTGCAAACTATCGTCCCATCTGAATAATAAGCTCTTGGCACACCTTGAAGGTAACGATCTCCTCAGTGACCGCCAGTATGGGTTCCGCCGTGATCGGTCGACTGGGGACCTTCTTGTGTATGCCACACACTACTGGAGTGAGGCCATAGATAATCACGGCAAGGCTATGGCCGTGTCTCTTGATATCTCCAAGGCTTTTGATAGGGTTTGGCACGTAAGCCTGGTAAGCAAGCTTCTCTCCTTTGGTATTCCTGCTCGTTTCTGCAAGTGGATATCTGACTTCTTGAGTTAGCGATCGATACGAGTAGTCCTTGAAGGACTACTCGTATCGATCGCTGTTCGCCCTCTTCCTGTTTCATATCAATGATCTGCTTGTGCCCGGTATAGTTGGGTATGCAGATGATAGCACAGTTGTCTTGTCGAGAATCTATGGTGGAATGCTTAGACAGCGTCCTCAAGACTATCTCTGATTGGGGTGATGCCAGTCTGGTGACGTTTAATGCCAGCAAAACACAGGCGAGTTTATTTTATTGCGTGTGTATATTAAGCGTACAATTTTCGATCTCCATCCTACTTTCCGAAATGTGCCTGTCTCTGTAACGGACAGCTTACAACTCCTGGGGATAGAGCTATCATCAAACCTAAACTTCGGCCGATATATCGAGTCTGTGGCACAAACTGCAGCCAGAAAGCTAGGCGTAATCTCTAAGGTCTTCAACTCTATCAATCTCAGGTCCGGTCATGTATGGAGTATTGCTGCCACCTTTGGGATGGTTCTGCCAAATACCAACTGGCTGCCTTAGACTCGATTGAAAAGCGAGCCAAAAGGATAATTGGAGACACGGAACTTTTTGAACGTAAGCTTCTAACCCTAGAGCATAGACGTAAAGTGGCGTGTCTCTATGTCTACAACAGGCTGCATTTTGGAGAGTGTGCGAGAGAATTGCACGACCTGATTCCACTAGCCCCCTTTCACCAGAGAAACACAAGGTGCGGGCGCGGTTCCCACCCTTACGTCGTAGACATACCAGCAGCACGCACTAATAGATTTCGATCTACATTTCTCATGCGCACGGCTAGGGAGTGGAATGCGCTGCCGGCAGAAGTATTTCCTAGCCACTATGATCTGGTTGAGTTCAAGAAGAGATTGAATAGGCTATTACTAGTCAGACATGATCCATCCTAGGCCATATCATCGCTTACCATCAGGTGAGATTGTGGCCAAATGTTTGCCTATATAACTCAAAAAAAAAGTATAGTGAGAATACACTACAAATACAAAAATGAAATTTCAAATAAAAGCTTTATTCAAAGCTAAGTTTATAATAACCAAAGCAACAGCAAACGAGATCGCAAGTAACATTACATTTTGCAATTAACACAAAATCCAACCATAGTTTAACCTAGTACCTCTTCAACAAGTCTATAACAATGGATATTTAGTATTACTATTGTACTGAACACTGCCTGGAGGCCACGGAAGTTTTCCAATAAATATTATAACTTGAATGTGTCTTGCAATTCAATAACATTGTTCTGCCGGAACCGTTGTGAACCGATTGCCAATAAATAGTTTCTGATGTTGTTACTTAGTTGTAGCGTGCTCAAGTGAATCCCAAGGCTTAAACTTGTGGGTTTGTAAATTCAGGATACCAATTACTTAATATCCAACGACAATTTATAAAGATGAAATAAGAAACCAAAAATTTGCGGGACGGCGGAACTTGAACCAGCAACCGCTTGGCTCTGTTTCATAAACAGACGCTAGTTGGCGCTAACCGTCACGCAATGACGTATCCATAAGAGACCACAATTGACGCAGGGTCGGACTAACAGCACGGTAGCACAATTGGTAAGAGCGTTTGGCCCGGTCAGCCAAGAGGTTGCTGGTTCAAGTCCCGCCCGTGCACAAATTTTTGGTTTCTTATTTCATCTTTATGAATATAACATATGACACTGTGAGTGTTAAAAAACATTCTAAACCACCCAACGACAAAAAAAGTGGTTGAAGTCAATATAATCTTTATATATACTAGCGGTTCCCCGCGGCGTCGCCCGCGTTAAATTTGGATTATCCGTTAAAACATATGACGCAAAACACATATTTTCATCGGAAAGAAGAGGCCAGAAACCAAAGCGGTTGTACAGTGGCCAACACATCAGGTTACCTTCTTTTGTTGCAAATTAGCCCTTATTGCAACTGCATAAGAAACCGCAGTGTTAAACTTGACATTCTGTTATCCGTACTTAAGCTGCGGGCATTATTTTGGTGTGGAGTTATTTTAAAACTGTGATACCTTCTAAGATATTTATTAAAATCAAATATTTAACAGCACAATTTCGTTTAAAATATATATTGCTTCTGAGGAAACATATTTCTATACGTATTGTTTATGTGTAAATGGCAACATTAAGATTTTAGAACAAAAAAATTATACGTGCCTTTAAAATTTAAGGGTTTCCCTCGGTCGCACCAACATCAGGTAGGCGTTCTTTTTTAAATCGGTCTTCAAATGACTGTCATATGAGGTAAGAGAGCTACAAAAAAACATAGAGTCGGATTGATAACCTCCTCCTTTTTTGAAGTCGGTTTAAAATGGATCCATTGGTCACAACATCACGCGTGAACGGATGGACCGATTTAGCTTATTCATTTTTTGTTGTGTTTAATAAAATCAAGATAATGTTCTTATGAAAGAAAAAAAACAATAAAATTGAGCGGATGTACCGATTTTCAGGATTTTTACATTGGTGGATTCGTCAAAATTACAAGACCGGGGCGTGACGGGGCCAGGGGCGAAAGGAAGGTCGCTGGGTTCGCTATTATAAATAAATATAAGTCACACAAGACACTTACTGTCTTGGTTTCGATGTAATGTATTTTCTTCCTTGTGAATTCGTATCTATGATATAATGATTATGATAGTGCATTTTCCATTCCATTCATGACTAAGGTTCAAAATATTCGTACTCATCACATAAATAATTATTTGCACCTTGCGGGATTCCAACCCGCGAACTTTCGCATAGTAGTCAGGAGCGTTAACCACTATACCAATCCTCTTTTCAAGTTTTAGCTTTTAGTATGTTTGTTAAAATCAAAGTAAGCTTTTGCAACTGAGCCTTCAAGTCAGAGCTTTCGTCGCGTTTTCGAAATGCAAATTACATGTTATCTCCCCTCCGAGTTCGGTGAAAACTTCTACCCAGATTTTATCCGTGAAAATCATCAATCTTGTAGCATTAGCACAGATTTAGGATAGTCTCGGCACTATCCCAAGTGACCTGAACAAATGCAGGTGGTACCTAATTACCTGCGAGAGAGAGAGAGATAAAATTATAGGGATAAAATGGTTAGAAAGAGACGGGGGTGTGTTGGAGTCAATCAGTCACTGTCGTTTTGGGTAATCTTGTAAAGCGTCCGTGATAAATCCAAGAGTCGGTGACTTCACCATGATTTTTGTTGTCATTAAATAGGGGTTGACATGTGTCGAGCCGCGTTTAGATTGTAATATATTTCCGACATGGCACTGTCTTATAAATAATCAACAAGGCTTACGTCACTAACAGAATTTTACATGAGACGAATGGTGTTAAGAGGACACCACAATGATGTTACTTTAGTTTCTATTTTTTTTACAAGTATGAATCAAATCATCAAGCTTAAACTTGCAAACATGATAAAGGGGCATTTTTGGAGTTTCGTAACCAAATGGCAAAAAAACAGAACTCTTATAGTTTCGTCAAGTTTGTTTGTCCGTAATATGTATATCATAATCACTTATTCGGAAACCAGTAGCATTACACAGTTAAAACTTGGAGATATGAGAATCGTTAAGCGGCCAACAGGATACACGTATGTGTATCCTGTTGGCCGCTTAACGATTCTCATACAAAAAAATATATTTAAGGGGGGCAGCATTCCATACGTGGTACTACGAGTAAAACAAACGTTTCGAAATAGGTAAATTGAGTGTCCCTCCCCTCCCCCTAACTTACCAAGTAAATATCAAGCAAATATCGGAAAAATAATGTAGTTCTTGACAGATACTTTCAACAAAAAAATAATGCACTAAACTAAATATAGTGGTATTTTGGCTAAGTGGAAGTAAGTGGACCCCAAAATCAGTTAATGTTTGTACAATACCCTCAGTGCGCGGTTCCGACACGCATTTGGCCGTTTTTTATTTAAAACTAGGGTTTCATATGAATTATATAAACCAAATACTTACTATAATCTATTGTCAAAAATATACATTATCCCAGAGAGCTGGTTTAACTGGTAGTAAACTATCAACAAAAAAATAAACTTTAAAAAAGTAAAAACCGACTTCAAAACCAAAATGCACTAAAAAGTCTTAAATAAACTCTTCACCATTTAAAGAAAAGGAATCCGTTTTAGGCAAACAATTTCTTTTTGGAGTCGGTGCGGATTCTTTTCCTTTCAATGGTGAAGAGTTTATTTAAGACTTTTTAGTGCATTTTGGTTTTGAAGTCGGTTTTTACTTTTTTTAAAGTTTATTTTATTTCTTCATTTTTAGTGATTACATAAGAGGGGGGGAGGGGGGGAAGGTGCACCTTATGATTCTATTTTTTTAAGAAGCTACAAATTATCTATCATAAGTTCCGTCATTATAATTACTGAACTCCTAAGCGTTAAGGAGTTCCACCATCAGCTCAGCCCCACAAGATGTTGACTTTCAGACGTAACAACACGTCAACATTAAGATTCTATTAAAGAAACACTATACGTGCCTTTAAAATTTGAGGGTTTTCCTCGATTACACCAAGATCCCATCATCAGATCCCAAAATGGAAAAAATGGGACCAACTAGAAAGTACACCCTCTAAGTAGGCGAAATTTTTTTTGATTCGGTCGACAAACGACTGAGATATGAGGTAACAAACATACAATAAAAAAAAAACATACAGTCGAATTGATAACCTCCTCCTTTTTTGAAGTCAGTTAAAAATAATATACATAATTATTATCCATCATCCCGACGGCAAATTTATTGGTGGTCCAAATAAAAGTGTCTTAAATAATAGGATTTCTCATCTGTCAACTGAAACCGCTGTATTGTGTCTTAAGCACGCTGTCAAATATTATACAAATCGTAAAACAGCAGTCCACGCCTGTTTTCTCGACCTGTCTAAGGCTTTTGACCTGGTTTCCTATGATCTCCTGTGGAAAAAGCTAGAAAATGTTGATTTACCGGTGGAACTTATCAATATTTGTAAGTATTGGTATGGAAACCAGGTTAACAATGTACGATGGGCGAGCACGCTGTCGCAGTCATATAGGTTGCAATGTGGCGTGAGGCAGGGGGGTTTATCCTCACCAACCCTTTTCAATCTGTACGTCAACGACTTAATTGTTGAGCTCAGCGGCACCAGAGTCGGTTGTCACATAGATGGAGTTAATATAAACAATATAAGCTACGCTGATGACATGGTGCTGCTGAGTGCATCAATTTGTGGCTTAAGAAAGCTTGTGACAATCTGTGAAAAATACGCTAAAATTCACGGACTTGTTTACAATGCTAAAAAAAGTGAAGTCATGGTCTTTGAGGTCAAGGGAAGAAGCACTGAGAGCTTCCCACCTATACAGTTAAACGGTACAGCACTGGAAAGGGTGTCCAAGTTTAGATATTTGGGACACATATTAACCTCTGACCTCAAGGACGATGATGATATCGAACGGGACCGGAGGGCGCTGTCGGTGAGGGCGAACATGATTGCCCGCAGGTTTGCACGCTGCTCTCACCAAGTTAAGCTTACACTCTTCAGAGCATATTGCACCTCTTTCTACACTTGTAGCCTGTGGAATACCTATACCCAACGAGCCTACAGCGCCCTACGAGTGCAATACAACAACGCCCTCAGGGTGCTGTTGGGGCTGCCCCGCTTTTGTAGCGCGTCAGGGATGTTTGCAGAAGCACGCATAGACTGCTTCTATGCGACAATGCGTAAAAGATGCGCATCCCTGGTGCGCAGGGTGCGGGCCAGCACCAACAGTATCCTGAGTATGATTGCGGCCAGGATGGATTGTGCGTACATGAATCACTGCAGCGCAATTTCTCATGGACTTGCGCTGAAGTGAGTCATGTGGTTTAATTAATTTTACTCTTCTTTTTTTTTTATTACCTACTTGTAACCCTTACTAACATTAGCATAAGAATATTGTTACTAACACTATGGACGTTGTCTGAAATAAATATATATTGAATTGAATTGAATTTCTAAGCTCCCCTCATTCTTGCAGGTATCACAGACAATCCCCTTTGCTTTGTCATCTGATTAAATAGTAGTGATGCTACAGTCCGAACTACATCGGATACGGAATATCCGAACTGCAGTAAATTCACAATTTTTGGTGCCGAATTATTAACCGACTTAAAAAAAGGAGGGTATACCTTCTAGTTGGTCCCATTGTTGCCAATTTGGGATCTGATGATGGGATCTTGGTGTAATCGAGGGAAATCCTCAAATTTTAAAGGCACGTATAGTGTTTTTTACTAGAATCTTAATATTTACGTGTTGTTACGTCTGATAGTCTACATCTTGTGGGGCTGAGCTGATGGTGGAACTCCTTAACGCTTAGGAGTTCAGTAATTATAATGACAGAACTTGTGATAGGTAGTTTGTACCTTCTTAAAGAACAGAGTCATAAGGTGCAACTCCCCCCCCCCTTAAATAAACTCTGGACCATTGAAAGACCTCTTTTTGGAGTCGGTGCCATCACTGTGACCATCAAGCATCAACTGTCAGAGCATCGACATCAAAAAGAAATTGTTTGCGTAAAATGGATTCCTTTCCTTTCAATGGTCAAGAGTTTATTTAAGACTTTTTAGTGCATTTAGTTTTTGAAGCCGGTTTTTACTTTTATTATTTTTTATGAATGTACTTTAAAACTGATAATAATACTATTATAAAAATAAATTAATATGCGTGAGGCAACACACCAATTGTCGTGGTTTCGAAGTAATGAATTTTCTTCCTTCTGCTACGAATACCTGACAGCGATTGCCCCGTGCGGGATTCGAACTCGCGACATATAGTCAGGAGCTCTAACCACTACACCAAACGCGTCGTCTATTGAAAGTATTGACAGGAAAATACTGTTTTTTTATATTTTGTACGTACAAAATATAAAAAATACAGTTTTTTTACAGTTATTGCCAATGGTATGCAAAAACTTTTTTACACCCGTTTATAACTGTGATTTGATACGAGATAACGGCTTAACCATAAATCAACATCACCATAAACATTTATCAGACAATAAACATCTTCTGCCGAACATACGAGTACTTATTTTGCTTATCAACACATTATGGCACAACATTTTTTTAACCAAAGGTGGTATTAAAACCATAAGGCATTCTCTTCAAGTCATACCTACAGGCTAAGCAGAAATGATTGTGAGCGGTGTGACAAAGAAATAAAATCACTTGTTATTCTGAAAAAAATGATTTGACTGGCGATCCCTCGCGACTTTGCCCTCGCGTTTAGTGTGCTCCTATCCCCTACCGTTGCAGTGTAGTGTATTATAGCCTTATGTTTTCCTCGATAAATTAAGTATCCAACACAAATATAATTTCAAATAAGTCCAGTAATTACTGAAATAAGCGTGATCAAACAAACAGCTCAGCAACTCTTCAGCTTTATAATATGAGTATACATTCAAATGTCAAAATGTGAAATTCCACCATAGCATAGTTGGTACATATCGCACTAATAGGATGGTACTAATGGTACTTGTTGCATTATGATTTTAAAATATTACTCGTAATATTATCTTAAAAACTACTTTACCAATTTTGATGAAACTTACACTGTACCCTAAATTGAAATATACCAAATTAAATATCTCGTAAAGATGAAATAAGAAACCAAAAACTTGCACACGAGCGGGACTTAAACCAGCAAAATTTTGGATAACCGAGCTAATATTAATACAGTAGTAAAAAATATACCAATCAATACCAGAGATACAAAACCACATCACTATTAATATTGATATGGGTACGGAACCACGATGTGCAAGTCATAATCACAGTGGTAGGTACATATTTCGCGTTTCACTGTCCATCTGTTTACGTCCACATAAATAAAGCGTGGGTTCCTTTTAGTTGTTTGTTTAGGTACTTATATCCATTATGAAATTGATTCTGCGAAAGAAAAAAGTTTTGCTGTCAAGTGATTACGAAAATACTAGGAACAGAGGCTATTGTAGAATCACTTGCTTGATAATGACGTGTCAGTTTTGTTCAAAAACTTATTATTATCAATGGTAATTTCGTGAAATAATAGACGTTAGTGCTCACAAACTTCAAATAAAGCTGGCTGGTTCCTAGCTCAAAGGATTAGCATTCTATTCAACGCGGTAACGCAGCCAGCATCATAGCCTCCTTGCATCAAGGAAATGGTTTCGTTTTTGAAAAGGTAGACTTTAAGTTATTTTTTTTTATGTTGCATGTCTTAGTTTTATTTTTTCTTGTTTGTTACTAATAAAGTTCAAAAATATATAAATCACTTCCCTGTGAAATTATACTCATTTCCATTGGACGATTGGACATGAATCAATTAATATCAAACGCCATCTTGACGCGAGTGAATCAAAAAAAAACAGCTAAGTGCGAGTCGGACTCGCGCACTGAGGGTTCCGTGCCAACTTTAACTGAATGAGGGAATCCACTTACTTCTACTAAGTAAAATACCACAATATTTTGTCGACTGCAAATATAACTTTGTTTTTCATAGTGTTTGTATGAAGTACAAAGTTATGTTTGCGGTTGTTGAAAATGTGCTATATTTCTAAAACTACTCGTTCGATCCCGTCCAAACTAATTTTCGTTGAAAGTATTTATTAAGATCTACATCACATATTTTTTCAAAATTTACACTTGCTTGGCTAAGAAGTTAGATGGCGGGGACGCCTATTTTACCACTTTGGATGCGTCTAGCTATGAAACGTTAGACTTTAAAAGAAATTGGCTCTGGGAACCTCAATGTCATTTTAAAAGACCTATCCATTGACATGCCACACGCATAGGTTTGACTAAAAAATTTTTTTTTTGGTTTTAGTTTCATGTATGTTTTGTATGAGAATCGGTAAGCGATTAACAGGATACATCTTCCTACAAAATTTCAACAGTGTAATGCTTATAGTTACAGAATAAAATGGCTGTGACATACGGACGGACAGACAGACAGACAGACAGACAGACTTGACGAAACTATAAGGGTTCCGTTTTTTGCCATTCGGCTACGGAACTCTAATAAGGGCCCAGTTCTTTCATATTTTTTCAGTACTTAGTGTCCTCTATAATGTATATGCAGGCAGTTACTATATTTTGCGTTGAAAGTTGCTTCAATCAAAAGGTACTCAACTTTTTAAATGTATTTATTGGTTATACTAATAAGGTAAATAGGTTTTTTAAGATTTATCAAAGATAGTTTAGCCACGTAAGTAAAAATGATATTTTATGAAACAGAAAGTGAAAGAATTGAAATTGTCGGCACGCAATTTCAAAAAAAAACTTCAGTGCCCCGATCACGAAGAAAATTGCGTCAAAGTATTCGTATAGTAACGTCATCATTGTATGAGAATCAAAAAAACCGGCCAAGTACGAGTCGGATTCGCGCACTGAGGGTTCCTTGCCAACGTTAACTGACTTCGGGAAACCACTTACTACCACCTTCTTCTACTTACCTAAAATACCACATTTTTTGTCGACAGCCAATAAAATTTGGTTTTTATAGTGTTTGTATGAAGAACAAAGTTATGTTTGCGGTTGTTGAAAATGTGCTATATCTAAAAAACTTCTTGTTCGATATCGTCCCAACCAATTTTCCTTAAAAGTGTTTGTTAAGATCTACATTACATATTTTAAATTTACACTTAGTTATTACAGCTTAGTTTAAAAATTAGATGAGGGGGACGCCCATTTTACCACTTTGGAAGCGCCTAGCTCTGAAACGTTAGACTTTAAATTAAAATGGTTTTAGAAACCTCTATATCATTTTGAAAGACCTTTCCATAGATATTAGACACCCCACACGCATAGGATTGACTTTTTTTTCGGTTTAACTTCGTGTATGGGAGCCCCCCCCCTTAAATATCATTATTTTTTGTATAAGAATCGTAAAGCAGTTAACATGATACATCTTTCTACCAAATTTCAACAGTGTGATGCTTATAGTTACAGAATAAAGTGGCTGTAACATACGGACGAACAGACAGACAGACAGACTTGACGAAACTATAAGGGTTCCGTTTTTTGCCATTCGGCTACGGAACCCTAAAAATGCCTCTACCGGAGGTACAACAAACGAAATTTGACAGATAACGTATCCTGTGTAAATGTTTTCTAATATATTTGCGAACACGAACCCTATATTGACGTATAGTATCGTGACGATATAATATCTTGTCACCGTAGATTTGAAGATATGAAAGTCTTTCTTGACTCCATCACCCCCATATGTTACTAATCTCCTTCTATATTCTAGTTTTACAAACCATAGGTGAGGTGGATTTAAAAAATAACAAGCGAAGTCACAAAAATAGATTTCATGACAAAAAATAAAAAAATCAAGACCTAGGTATCCTATGCACACTAATATTCATAGCAATGCCCGTCATATCCAACCAGCACGCTCAAAGTGAGCTCCTCGGGTCTTGCACCACCCTGCGAAGCTGGCTCCTGTACCCCAATCACGACCTTTCGACGTATTCGTCACGTAAGCGTAGCGAGTTTACGCAGTACAACGTTAGTCGGCATCACGAAACACTCTCGTGTCGTGTAGTAAGCTCGATAGTATTGACGAAGATGACGTCATACTAACGTAAATATGGCCGTTGAATGACACGTCCAGAAACAAGTTAAGCGATTTTTTATATAAAAAATATTGAAATATATCATGATATTCCAGTAAAATCTAAGGAAAATCAATGACGGAAGAATTTTACGATCAATATGTTTGACAGGGTTAGTAAATGTAAAATTTTGGTCTATTAAAATATAAAGATATATGCTAATATTTTATGATATGTTTTTCTGTAATCTTTAGATTTTTGAACTGTTTACTATGCTGTCAATTGACAGATTGATGTTATGCCATCATATTGTGACAAATTCAAAACTTTTACAAAAGATTTGGTTAAAAATAATAAAAATATTTAAAATAACGAGGCCAAGTCGTTTGCAGTAGAACGTTACAATATTTGAGTTTTTGAAACAGTAAGTACATACGTTAAAATAATACAAGGATTTGTGATTAAAATGCTATTAGAAACGTGTGGAATAAAGAAAACGTTAGTGGTCATATTTATAATTCTAAAATTAAGACATTACATTAGAAATATGAAATTTATTACAATATTTTTTATCTTATACACCTTATTTTTAACTTAAAAAGAAATCAGGAACAGGGCACTTGTAACAGGTGTATCGATTTTGATCTTGTTGGGTTCATCTTTGCTCTAAATATATATATATATGGGAGTAACGAAGACCCCCGGAACTGCTAGACTCACTTTATTTCTTCTAGCTGGCGTATATCTAGACATTGTACTTTGGTCTGTCTTCATTCTGAAAATAATATTATATAAAGTCTTAATTTTTTTTTTTTTTTCTTATTTTTTTTAAATATATCTACAGATGTTATTTACCTAAAGTACCATTATTTGCTGTACCCTACAGGGTGTGCATATGTATGATATTGATTATGTAAATTGATACTCTACTATGTATTTGCAATAAATAAATAAATACTGACGTTAATGCTTTTCATTCCATTTGTTAGAAACAACGTCCTCTTGGAGAGCTGAGGGCTTGGATAAATCACAATTTCTTGAGAAATAAGATCTATACGCGACGTATATAATGAAGTAGTATTGTTACTACTTACACCCTCGACGTTTCGACGGTGTTGCAACCGTCGTGGTCACGAGGAGACTCAAGACTGGAGACGAGGAGGCGTTTAGACCCGCAGTTATAAGTTATAATGCAACGCGAAAGTTTAAAAATATAAATAAGATCTAGTTAGAGTTTATCTCGCTATAATAGCCAATGAATAAAAGCACTTTAATCACTTATCCTTGTATTACTTTTACATACTTACTTTTTCAAAAATTCAAATATTGTTACGTTGTACTGCAAACGACTTGTCCTCGTTATTTTAATATTTTTTTATAATTTTTAACTAAGTCTTTTGGAAAACTTTTGAATTTGTCACAATTTGATGGCATAACGTCAATCTGTCAATTGACAGTCTAGTAAACAGTTCAAAAATCTTAAGATTACAGAAAAACATATATCTTCATATTTTAATAGACCAAATTTTTACATTTGCTAACCCTGCCAAACATATTGATCAAAATTTTGTTCCGTTATTGATTTCTCTTAGAATTTACTGGAATATCATGATATATTTCGATAATATTCATAAAAAAGATCGCTTGACTTGTTTCTGGACGTGTCATTCAACGGCCATATTTACGTTAGTATGACGTCATCTTCGTCAATGCTATCGAGCTTACTACACGACACGAGAGTGCTTCGTGATGCCGACTAACGTTGTACAGCGTAAACTCGCTACAATAACGTGACGAATACGTCTAAAGTTCGTGATTGGGGTACTGATCTCACGTTATATTTTTATTTATTTATTTAAAGACTTTATTGCACAAATTTAGTGTACAAAGGTGGACTTAATGCTAAAAGCATTCACGATGACGCGCTGCTTAGCCCCGCCTCCTTTCTCGGATCGGAATTTGGAATACTAGTTTTAATATTGAACTTGAGATTGACAGAGTTTCCAACAATGAGCGAAGAGAAACTAGATAAGTCTGTTTAACTTTAGCGATAAGGCCGCCTTAATGAAATTTCTTTTGCAATTATCTTATTTTCATTACATTATATACGCCTAACTGTTTACTTGTTTACATTTAAAGACGGATTAGGCATCAACATCAATAGCAAATGATCTGACACCTCCGGTTTCCTGATAGTATATTCGTACTGGCCAAGACGCTGGATGATTTGAGCACTACGGTCGATGACTTTGACGGAATCTTCCAAAAAGTGGGTCTAAGAAAGAGGTCAATTGACGAATCCAACGCGGCTGGCTGGGCAGAGTTCGGGAAACTGCGCAAGAGCGTTTTCTCATCTCATTTAACTTAATGTTGGCAGACGAAAGTCTTCAACTAGTGTGAGTTACTAGTTTGGCGCAACTGAGTTAGGAAGGCAAAGGGAAGCGCTTCCTACCGACCGGGTGTTATGGCCGGGGACCAAGGTCCAATGATCACCGTCTTGGTTTGTTCATATGTAGTTAGTCCGCTCTAAATCTTTAATAGCGCGGTTCAGTCTCCATACTTCGACTATAGCGCCATCTAGTCGCGTCGAGCCGAATCAGCGTATTGCGTTGAAAATGTAGTGACAGTGGTTGCTCATAGATGTCGCTACACAAGTAACGACGTACGGATCCAAAACATAGGCTTTAACTATATGGGATCAAAATCTCACAACTAAAGATGGAAAGGGACATGTCTCTGTACGAGATCGAATCAAGAAATGAAGACCTACATTTGTAGTTATATTTTTGATTCTTATTAAATTAAGACATTGCAGCAGAATTAAATTTTTATTATCTTATAATCTTTACTTTTGGAATGTCTGAGTTCCTGATTTCTTATCAAGACCTCTGTCTGTTGCCTCTTGTAACCGCTGTATCGATTTTAATCTTGTTGGGTTTATCTTTGCCATGATTATGACATAGAGGAGTAACGAAGTCCGCCAGGATCGCTAGACTCTGTTTATTTCTTCTAGCTGTGTAGTAGGTGTATAGTCTTACTTCATTCTGAAAAATAATGTCATTTTTAGAGTTCCGTGGCTGAATGGCAAAAAACGGACCCCTTTTAGTTTCATCAAGTCTGTCTGTCTGTCTGTTTGTCCGTATCTCACAGCCACTTTATTCTGTAACTATAAGCATCAAACTATTGTAATTTGGTAGGAAGATGTATCGTGTTAACCGCTTTACGATTCTAATGCAAAAAAAAAGATATTTAAGAAAGGGTTTGCATACATGTAACTACTTACACGTAAAACCTACTTTTTTTGAGTTCAACCTATGCATGTGGGTATCTGTGGATAATTCTTTAAAAATGACACAGAGGTCCCCCCCCCCATAACAAATTGTGAAAAAAAATTGTAGTTAAGTTGACTCAGAACCCTCAGTGGGCGAGTCCGACTC
Organism: Pyrausta purpuralis; assembly: GCA_963924145.1. Lineage (NCBI taxonomy): Eukaryota > Metazoa > Arthropoda > Insecta > Lepidoptera > Crambidae > Pyrausta > Pyrausta purpuralis. The sequence goes on along the minus strand of OZ001646.1, from coordinate 15,677,401 downwards.
GCACTTGTCGCGTTTTTATATTGATTTTAATGTTTTTCATTTCATATGTTTCAAAGAGCGTCCTCATGGAAGGCTGAGGGCTGAGATAAATCACAATTTCTTTAAAAAATATCTTGTTGGAGTTCATCTCGCTTTTATCACAAATCTTTGTATAGCTTTTACTTACTTACTTTTCCAAAACTCAAACATTGTTACGTAGGTACTACTGCTAACAACTTGTCGTCGTTAATAACTTTGAAGATTACAGAAAAATATATTAAAATAGACTAATAATTACATTTACTAACCGTGTCACAAAAATATTGATCGTTATTTTGTTCTTTTATTATTTTCTCGTAGATTTCACTCGAATTTCATAATATATTTCAATAAATAGATCGCTCAACTTGTTTTTGGACGTGTCATACGACGGCCATATTGACGTTAGTATGACGTCATCTGCGTTAATGCTATCGAGCTAACTACACTACACGAGAGTGCCCTGTGCTGCCGTCTAACGAAGTACTACTGCGTAATCGCATAGTAAACTCGCTACGCTAACGTGTCGTATTCGTGATTGGGGTACAGACGGCTGAAAACCGCAGGCTTAGAACCGTACTCAGGTAGGTACTAAACGACCAATTTAAACAATGTCTTTCTGACAACATTTAATAATGGAGGTAAAATTTTCTTATTGATCGGGTGTTTCTTGACTTGGCTTCTTATACTATATACTACCTATAGCGATAAATGGCGACTAGAGATACTTTTGAGAAGGACAACAATTGACGATACCTATTATGTCGCCATAGTACAAAGTTGGATTATTCTATACGTACGTATTTACCTTCAAAGTACACACCTAGAATATGAAGTAAATAATCCAATATGAAACAAGATAATTTTATAACACAAGGTCAAAATAACATTATTTGTTAACGGTCCATAACATTGAAATGTTATTACAGGAGAAGCTCTTGACTCGTTCAACAAGCCTGACTAAATATTGGTTTTGCTTTGTATGCTTTTAGGATTAGGTTTACTATTGGAGATATTATTTTATTAAATAGAGCTTAAGAAAATATTTTCTTCAAATATATTACTATAATATACCGATAGATGCTTTGAAAATACCGCCAATCATATTTCTGATAGACGTTTTTTTAAATCATTTATGGTACGAGTATAGTGCCTTTTTTACCCGACTGTACCGGAAGGAGGGTTAGGTCTTTCGAGAGTATGTATGTATGTCCATGATAGTACTTCTATGTTCCATTCTTTTGCACGCCGTGCAGCCCAACGGCTGAATGGATTATGACATATATAAGGAGACATTCATTTTTTAAGGTTCTGTTGCCGAATGGCAAAAAACGAAACCCCTATAGTTTTGTCAAGTCTGTCTGTCTGTCCGTCAATATGTGCGTCACAGACACTGTATTCTGAAACTATTAGCAATATACGGATGAAACCTGGTAGGTACGTGTATTTTGTTAACCGCTTTACGATTCTAATACGAAAAATGGATCTCATGTGGACTGAAAACATATTACTTAATACTGAAATTCTATTTAAAGGCAAAGGTCTATTATTGTTTTATTTTATGGTAGTTTAAGTAGACAAAGTTAGTACCGTGTACTTTATGTTAAGGTGGTCTATTTCGACACATTGAAACTTCTGTCTCCAGCTAGATGCTATACAGAAGAAAATACACCATAGAAATACGAGTATATGCCTCTATTATTGAAACATGAATCTATTATGTTAGTATTTCTTTTCCGTAGATGATGTTGAAGTAGTTGATAATAGTAGGCATATGTTTAGTAGCCATAAAAATCAACAGATGGCGTTATACCACGTTGAATCGCGATGAAACTGTATTTTTCCCGATTCACTTAGATAAATTATTTTGTTAGAACAAAAAACATTCATACAGTTCACCTAAGAGTTTTATTGCGTCTCCAAATCGCACCACAAGGGAGCGACCATGAGTTTGATCATGAATAGCTTAGCAACAACTTCAACAGGCGGTTAAAACCAAGAACACGTATTAAGATATATAGAAGCGTTGTTTTTGTAATGTTAGATCCACACACCATGCCGTCAATCTTTGTGTGGCATTCCGCACGCTGCAAAACTACTCGAACATAACAACCTAACTATAAAGCTTCCGGAACCGCCATTTGTTATTTGTTTCAAAAAGAAAGCTGACTTCAATTGTATCAACAATGTTCTCTGCGTATGCGAAGCATGACTCCGCCATCGTAAACTTTTTACGAGTTGAGCTAAACGCGCGAATTGAAATACATGACCAGTCATACAACGTCTCAGGATATTGCACTAGCATGAAATGATAAAGTGCGCTTACGTGACGACTGTGTCGTCTGTAGTTGAAACTTGCTTAATTTGTGCTGCAATTAGAAATTACATCCATATTTTCATTGACATAACATATATATTTATTTGGGGTCAATTGTCTTAATAAAGATTACATGCATGCATACTATTAAAGTTTCCTAGAACCTTTGCTACGACATTCAGTTCTTACTATCGTTATACGCACGAAAAACGTCATGTTTTATGTGCTTACCGTTAATGACTTTTTCATCTCGTTTTTAAAACAATGTTGATACGAGTATTCCTGCGGTCAAATATTATTAGCTATTCAAGTAAACTATTCATTGTATATCATCATGTTTTGTTATGTAAGCTGTTGTTGAAACCTTTGTGCATTAACTAAAGGTTTGACTGGCAGAGCATGCTTGTAGTACTAAGTCCACCTTTGTATACTTTGTATACTTTGTTTGTGCAATAGAATCCCTTAATAAAAATGAGCATTAATCGCTTTGATGATGCAAAAGACACGATGCATTCGGTCGAGGTATCTTGCGCCTAACACTTTTCAACGAAAATTGCTTACACCCATGATATAAAACCGACCAAGTGCGAGTCGGACTCGCGCACTGAGGGTTCCGTGCCAACTTTAACTGAATTAGGGAATCCACTTACTTCTACTTAGTAAAATACCACAATATTTTGTTGACTGCAAATATAACATTGTTTTTCATAGTGTTTGTATGAAGTACAAAGTTATGTTTGCGGTTGTTGAAAATGTGTTATATCTCAAAAACTACTCGTTCGATCTCGTCCGAACTAATTTTCGTTGAAAGTATTTGTTACGATCTATATTACATATTTTTTCAAAATTTACACTCTCTTGGTTTGGAAGTTAGATGGGGGGACGCCCATTTTACCACTTTGGCAGCAGATAGCTAGGAAACGTTAGACTTTATAAGAAAATGGTTTTAGGAACCTCAATATCATTTTCAAAGAGCTACGCATAGACAGACCTCAAACGCATAGGTTTAACAAATTTTTTTTTATTTATTTTAGTTTCATGTATGGGAGCGCCCCTTAAATGACATTATTTTTATTTTTGTATGAGAATCGGTAAGCGGTTAATAGGATATATCTTCCTATCAAATTTTAACAGTGTAATGCTTCTAGTTACAGAATAAAATTGCTGTGACATACGGACGGATGGACAGACAGACAGACAGACAGACAGACAGACTTGACGAAACTATAAGGGTTCCGTTTTTTGGCATTCGGCTACGGAACCCTAAAAACGGGCTTCAGACACTTATAATAAAAGACTACGAGAGATGCAAGAGATATTGACTCTTAAGGTGGAAAGGGGCAGGGGACCCGTACATTATTATCATCATTACCTTGCCGTGTTTCCAGTTCATTTGGGGACTATGTATTTATGTATGTTTAGTCATATAACTTTTCATGACAGTGTTTTGTTTTAAAACGAAGCTTGTGTCTTATTACCAGTTTTGCCACTCAAATTAAATAACTAGAGTAATGAAACTAGGGGCGACAATGGAATTATTCGTATCTAAGTGGTTAAAAGTTGACATTGTATCGTGGTGCCGTACAAAGTTTGTCTTTAATCACCGTTGTTAAAATATAGACATTGCCCAGACAGACGCTGAAGCACAGAATATTATGACGACGGAAAATTCCACAGAATTATTAAAGAAAGGTAATATAAGAATAATGTCAACGTGTTACAACTAGTTTTTATGGTTAGGGTTAACTATGTTAAAGCATAATAAATACCAATAAGAAAGTTTCTAGAGTAAGTGCGCCTTCACATCAGAGCGACAGTACCGCAAGCAGCAGCGCTGTCGCTCTAATGTGAAGCCTTACTGCTGTCATTTATGTGTGAAATTATTAGCAGCGCGGATGTCGCGCGACCGTTGCGCTGCTAAAGTCGCCTAAAAGTGTAAAAGCGCTCTAACTATAGTTAGGACATTTAGGATAACACTTTACATTACTTTACAGCGGTTTCAGCGAACTTTGTTTCTCCTCCGACCGCGTCCGTCCGTCTGAGACAAATCCAACAAAGTTAAAATCGTGAAAATCGGTCCAACCGTTCTCGAGTTAAAAGAGGTGTTACAAACATGATTTTCTTAAATGTATAAGGAAGATGTTCTGTCTTCCAATTATCCTATTTTAGCAAATTAATAATCACTGCTAAATAAATAAATACAAACTCATAATGTTGATGACCTTTTGAATCGTTTTCCCTGTTTAGTGGAAAATTCCGTCCAATCAAAAGGTACTTTAGCTTACCAAACGTTATAATAAAAGAAAACTCGTTCCAATATTCTCACACCTCATTGCCGCTACAAATATATGAACACCAGTTGTAACGGGCAAATTGTAAATTCATACCAACGCGATATACCCTATAGACGGAAACCTCATATCATAGGAAATTGGAAATAAATTCCTTTAAGCTTTCAATTACCTGAATCGGAACATTGAGTTCTCAGGCACATAAATTTGCGTGCACACCGCTCTGAAATTCGCGGCCTTGCTACTTTAGCGGTGTTTAAAATAAATAAATGGCTAAAATCTTCCAGGCTTTGGTTGCACTTTAAATTATTAGAATTCTTTCACTAGAAATAATTCCTAATGTAATAAATAAATAAATATTGGACACCAATCACATACATTGCTCTTATCCCAAAGTAAGTAATTGCACTTGTGTTATGGAAATCAGACACAACGGTAATACCACAACACCCCGACCCGGGACAATAGAGAAAATTTTGATTTCTATATTGACCCGACCGGGAATCAAACCCGGGACCTCGGAGCAGCGACGCATTGAAACCAGCGTGCTTAGCCACTACACCACGGAGGTCGTCAATATAGCTGTCTAATTCAACTACGAACTAACATTTTAAATGTGGCGCTTTGAACAACATTGATACGGAATTGCTAGCAATTTTCAAGTTATTCTAATTCCATTCAAAATATTCATGGCTTAGTTCTAATAGACCCACATTAAGAAGATCGATCTATTCCTGAATTTTGACTCGACACTGAGCCACTTATGATTACTAGTGAAAACAATGACTTAGCAACTAAAAGGGCGCGATCTTTGGGCTAGTTGAGACCTTATACTTGTTCTTGTAACGAAAGCTATTTCATAGGTTAACTCAGTAGGATCACGGACTACTTTTTATAATATTACTAACGAAATACCATGATACGTGACTAGGAAAGCGACGTTAGTACTAAACACAGGCATGCTTGTCATCTGCAGTCGCGACTTTGGGACCTTATCGGTGCACACTGGAGGATCATACCATTTTTTAAAACGAAAAACGTTTTTTATTTTATTTTATGATTTTTTATTTATTACTCATATCATATCTCAAAATTGTACCAATTTTGATGAAACTTGCACTGTTTCCTGAGTTGAACTATACCTGATTAACTGAAAAAAGAATTGTATCGCAATCACTTCTCGTTTTCGAAAATTCTAATGACAAACATACACAGCATACATACATATAAACAAACAAAGAAATATACATACACTTATGAAATTTTGCACACGTGTTAGGAAGCCTTAATAGATCAACATACCAAAACTTTATACAATTCTGACGATATCACATACATAAATAAGAAGGTTGGGGGAGGGGGGGAGGGTCATGATTAAAAAAAAAAGATTTCAGGAACCTCTTAGTCATTTTAAAAGATCTATCCATAGACACGCATAGGTTTGTCAATTACTTTTTTCGGTTTTTGTTTCATGAATAGGAGTGACCTTCCCCCTCCGCCCCCCTAAGATATGATTGTATTTTTATTTTTGGTTTAAGAATTGTAAAGCGGTTCACCTGGTTCATGATAACATGATACATCTTCCTACTACTTTTCAACAGTAAGATAAAAGCTGTTCTCGGGGTTGTGTATAGCCCACCTGGTGTAGATTACTTTGATCAGCTCGAACTTGCCCTTGAGCCGCTATGCACTGACTACTCACACATTATTATAATGGGTGATTTCAACACTGAGCCTACCGGAGATCCTACTCGATCCAATAAGTTTCTTAACCTGCTTAGGTCTACAGGTCTTTCCCATCTCCCGTTTTTACCCACACATCATAATATTGAAACTCGTAACACTTGGCTTGATCACGTGCTGACCTCATCCGAACAGTCTGTGCTCGATCATGGTCAATTGTTGGCTCCTGGGTTTTCAAGACACGACTGCTTGTATTTGTCTTACAGAATACGACCACCTAAAAACAAGCCGCAGACCGTTCAAGTCAGAAGTTATGCTCGTATAAATATAGATAACTTGCTGGAAGATGCATCTGCTATTGACTGGAACCCTGTGGTGGCTGCAGCTTCGGTTGACCTTAAAGTGGATGTATTTTCTGTTCTCTTACTTGATCTTTTTGATAAACACGCACCTTTGCATACAGTCCGCTTAAGGCGACCACCAGCACCGTGGCTTACCAAGGAGATCCAGACAGCTATGACTAAGCGTAACAAAGCCTTTTGTATTTTTAAAAAGAATAGGTCCAAGGAGAACTGGACGAAGTACAAATCCGTACGTAACCGATGCAACCAGATGATACGTGCAGCGAAACGTCGCCACATACATTCAGAGATCCATAAGTCTTCTACTCCTAATATTTGGAAATTTCTCAACTCCCTCGGGGTTGGCAGGTCTAAATCTGCCAATACCCATATTCCTTACGATCTCAATGTAATCAACCGGCACTTCACAAATATTCCAATTCTTGACTCCCACACTAAAGCCCACACTTTGTCTTACATAGCATCTCTCCCTACTCTAAATATTGCCCCTTTTTCGTTTACTCCTGTTTCCGAGGCTGATATCTCCAAAGCCATAACCTCCATCACATCTAAAGCTACCGGAGTGGATGGTATCAGCCGCCTCATGGTGGTGCCATTGATTAATATCATCTCACCTGTCATCACCCACATCATTAACTGGTCATTGGAAGCCGGCGAGTATCCTGACGTTTGGCGTAAGGCCCTTGTTTGTCCACTTCCCAAGGTAAGCAATCCCTCTTCACCCAGTCAGTATAGACCAATATCGATCTTGCCTTATCTCTCTAAAATTATTGAATCCTGTGTGCTGAAACAACTGTCTTCTCACCTTACTGTCAACAATTTATTGAACCCCTTTCAGTCTGGTTTTCGTCCTGCACACAGTACTACCACTGCTCTAATCAAGGTCACAGAGGATATAAGGGAAGGTATGGACGCTTCTAAAGTCACACTTCGCGTATTAATCGATTTCTCCAATGCATTCAATACTGTTGACTATGATCTTCTACTGGCCATTTTATCCAAACTAAATGTCTCTTCACTAGCTTTGGACTGGTTTTCATCATACCTGCGGGACCGCAAGCAAGCTGTTAAGACTCCAAACGGCATTTCTGACTGGCTCAGCTTGACCTCTGGTGTACCGCAGGGTGGTATCCTCTCTCCCCTCCTTTTTTCGGTTTTTATAAACCTCATCACTGTTAATCTTCGCTGCTCATATCATCTGTATGCAGACGACCTACAACTGTACGTACAATCCGATGTCTCAGAAATGTCTGCAGCGATCGATCTGATCAACGACAGTTTAAGCCATATTTCGTCCTGGTCTCGTGACTTCGGAGTTTCTGTCAACCCCACCAAGTGCCAAGCGATTATAGTAGGGAGTCCTGGACTCATCTCTAAGCTAGGTATGGCAGAGTTGGAGCCGGTTATGTATGATGGTACTGCTATACCTTACTGTACCAGTGTGAAGAATTTGGGCCTGATGTTAGACTCTACGTTGAGCTGGACTCTTCACGTGGCTGAGGTCAGTCGTAAGGTCATCACGTGTTTGAGGTCTCTCTATCGATTAAATTTTTTTCTTCCGTTCAAGACAAAACTTCTTCTCATGCAAACTCTCATTATCCCTATCATTGATTACGCGGACTCTTGCTGTACTAACCTCACTGAGGCACTCACTGACAAACTTGAACGTCTTCTTAACAGCTGTATTAGATTTATCTTTGGCCTCCGAAAATATGACCATATTTCCCGTTACAGAGCACAACTTAATTGGCTTCCCATTCGACAACGTAGAAACTCTCGAATTCTCTGTGTTCTGTACGGTATTCTCAATAACCCCTCATCACCTTCTTATCTTAAGGATATGTTCTCCTTTTTATGTCAATCACATGATCGTGCTCTCCGTTCTTCCGAAGATCTCCGGCTAGGCATACCGGCTCATCGCTCCTCCTATCAATCCAAGTCGTTTACAGTGACGGCTACGCGGCTGTGGAATACGCTCCCTCTTGAGATCAGGAAGTCAGAGACGAAACTGTGTTTCAAAAACAAACTGCGAAGGTTTCTGTTTCAATGATTGCGAAATATGTAAAATATGTATGTATGTATGTATATTTTTAGTTATGTATGCATTTGGTAGTTATATATCTAAACTCTTTTATACTGTATATTTAGTTTATGTATATTATGGTATGTATATAATATTATAATATTACACAATAGTATTTGTTGCAATTTTAATATCTATTTACAATATTCTCCTGCACCCATAACAATCTCTCTGCATGATCTGAAGGTATGACTGGGAGAGAATGCTATTAGCATTAAGTCCACCTTTTGTACACTTTTATTTGTGCAATAAAGTTTTTAAATAAAATAAAAATAAATAAAACTTGGTAGGTAGAACTGTGACATACGGACGGACAGACAGACAGATAGATTTGACGAAACTATAAGGGTTCCGTTTTTTAACCATTCGGCTACGAAAAATCTAAAAACAGTCAGTTTAGTTACTGATTATTATGCAGTGGTGCTTCTAAGCACAAGTGTTTTGTATTAAGGGTCACTTACTAAGGAAACGTCAAAACCACACATCAATATTGAGCCATTAACCAGGGTTTGTTTGTTGATAGTTCAGGGGCTCTATCTTTGAACCACTCGCGTTAATATTTTGAATACTATTCGTTCGTAAATTAATCAAAGGTCAACGAAAATCATGTTGAACATAGACGCCAGTAATTATCTTTTATAAAATCACTGCTGTGATTATTTTAACTAATTTTTAATAGAAATTTTAACCTAAATCAATGAAAACGTCGTATTACAACCCAATAGTCAGAATGTGCCGTACGTATAACGAGCTGTCCCGCAGTAGCAAAGACATAGATATTTTCGATAGTAACTTCTCTCATTATAAAAAAGCCCTATCCAACACTTTTAAGGCAGAAGTGTTCTCGCTGTAACAAGGAAATGCAACAATTTTAAGTTAATTCACTTTAATTTTTTCTTCCTTTTTTGTAAATTTATTTTTTAACTCGTATAAGATTTAATGTCCTAGTAGCATACATTAGCAGTTACCAAACATGTTGTGTATACTATTTATGGGCTACGGTCCAGTCTTTTTTGTGTATTGTAATAATTATAGTATGCGATGACTGTATCCTGTCTGTATACCGAATATAAATAAATAAAAAAAAAACTCACGCCATATTGACGCGAGTGATTTAATAATAGGGCTTCCGTTCGAGTGATGGCTACTTTGTAGTTCATATGTTCCGACCATAGATTAATCTTGTAGGCTATTAAATTAGCGTTTTGATGACGGAAATAGCGATCAAGGTTGCGAATCAAGAAGCGATTAGCAAGATTTTGGGTTGCTTTAGAATGTATTGCTTGGATGATAACGAATTATTATGTAGGTACTTTGGGTGGATTCAGAGTATTTTTACTCGGCTGCGCGAGAAGGAGGGCTTTTTTTTCTGGTCATAATATTTGTCCATCGAAAGCGCGGCGCTTACGGTTTACGCGTTGACTCCGACTACCTTGATGTGATTAATTTAACTGTTGAAGGTTTTGAGATTGTTGACTATATGTGCTATGTGGGTGTAAAACGATTTTACGCTTGCCAGAAGGAGGGTTATGTATATGCTAAACATGTTGGAGACAACGATTAAATTATTTAACAAGCGAGATTTTAAATTGATGCATTGATACTTCAAGTCCATTTAATAGGTAAAAAAGCTTGTTAGAACATAAGTTTATATATCTTTGCATACGAAAATACAAGACTGACAAGACAATTAATTTAATCCAGTAATCATCTTTAGCTTTATTTATACAAAGTGAACATGAAAGCGCTTTCATTTTGTCAGCAATGAAATTAGATGGAACATTAATTCTCCACAGAAGTTGAAATGTGGTTTCCAAATATCTGAAGTGAAAGGTCCGAGTTAGCCTTTGGGAGTAATAGATACTTTCTCTAGGAGATTTGAGGGTTGTTAAGATTAAAGGACCATTCTCATTGGAGTGGCAAATTAATACGTATAATAATTCCATCTGTTTTATTAGGGTTTTCACTTACAAGCTTATGATTTAAGGTACATTTTTACATGGTCCGGTGTTTTACATGGTAGTTGTACAAGTGAGTCATAGGAAACATTTTTTTTGGTGTATTCCGAATGTTAGTTTTATAATATGACTTCAACAACAATATTTATGTTGCAATATAAGAGGAATTCAGCAATTTGCTAAGGTTCCGTTATATCCCAACTAGCACATTAGTGGAAATAGCAGCCTATTTTGCAACTCGCAGCTGTACAGTAGCGCTTTAGGGGTTCAGAAAGTGGTTTTAAGTTCTACTATTGCTTCCGTTACTGCCCATAGCTGTAAATATCACTAGGGGTAGCAGAAGCTGAACCAAATGCCACTCTAGGCTTTACAAGAGTTCATTTTACAACCCATTTACCGCTCTAGCTTTAAAAGAGATTTCAAACATGTATGTTACAGCTTAAAGCTGCTAAAAAGCTTCTAGTGCCGCTGCTGTACGCTTCGTAACTACATAAAGACTGTAATTGCAGACTTTTTAACGAAACTGTAAAAAAGATATATTTATCACTGTTCTGCCACTGAAAGTTTCATTGCAGAAGTTATTTGCACTTTTGCGCAGATTTAAGTAGCAATTTGATCAACTGTGTTACTAATAGTGGCATTAAGGCTTTACAATAGAAGCAGACGAAGCGTCATGGACAATGCATATACTCATTCTGAAAACATGGTAAGACATAGTTAAACAATTCAAAGGGCGAAAACTATAGAAGCAGCTGCAAACGATCATCGTGTTTTAGGGTTTGCAACGAGTTTTACGGATCTCTAATCAAGTAATAATTAATGTGGTTCCATACCTGCAGGAAATATGGAATAAAAGTTTTTGTAAAGGCTTGAACTGCATTAGTGGTCCAATTATTACTTTGACCTTCAGAAGAGTAAAACTTAGCGCTTTGACGCGCAGAGAGGAAGTATTGAGGTTGAAGTTGCAACTCAAAGCTGCTTTTCATAAACGCCATGTTTACAGGACAATATTTATATCAGTATTTGAGAATTTTATAGATTTTCATCACAATTTGTAGTAAAATACCACTAAATATAGAACCAGAAACTTATAAAATACAAATGTAGACAAGTATGTAATTTTTATATTGTGTAGGTATGTGACGTAATAATATTTGTATAATGAAATTTCACATATTTTAGGATATTATGAGATAATTATTGAGGCGCGTAAAAAATACTCTAAAATAATATCAACTATTTGCACGGTAAACTGATCTGCGTTTTTAGCAACTTGCATATAATACGAAATATAGCTCAAAAATACTTACTTCACTTTACTAAATTATTCATTTACATTCTGTAATGTCTGACAAATAACAGCTGTAAGATTTAATAAATGAGAGACAAGGTGAATGATCAGTGTTCTAATCCGTTCATACAAACCTGTTATTTATTCACTAAGCTCCACAAGAGCTTGAGTGTGATAGTAATTATTCGTTGCAGCTCCTGCAGCCCTTTAATGCCACTAGCTTGAAGTTTTAATGGAACTGCAGGTTGCAAAAAGTTGTGCCCCTTTGGCTGCAAAGCGGCTGCATTAGGTCTGCAGTGCATGCTTTGGCGCTAGAGCTTGGCGCCTTTGGTAATAATCGGATTGGCTCCAAAGCTCATAAGCAACGGTTTTGTGCTAGTTGGATAGAGTTAGAAAGCTGTAACCGAACGCCATAACTTAGGCATTTAGTAAGTTTTTTTATATATTTTTGGTTACAGAATGAAGACTAAGTTGAAATTTATAAAATTATTTTGCTTTAAATTTCCGCGAAGCTACGCCGGCGTAGGCAACTAACTACACGAACCGTCACCGCGTTTAGTATTAGTTCAGGCAAATGCAGGATGCACCACCCGCCCTCCCTCAATACGCATGCGGCACAGCTGATGCAATTAATAGTACCCAACACCAACGTGCAAAAAACCTCGACGCGTTTCGCCACTACACGTGGCATCCTCAGGAGATGTTGTCGCCTCGGCGGAGCACGGACGACTGAACTGTGTCGACTGGCGAACAGGCCTTTTATACTTTCCGTCCACTAATGAGGTGACGTAATCGTTGTCACGGAAATTTGAAAATGAAGTTCAAAACAAAAAATACATAATTCAATGTAGAAAAATACGTGTGTTGAAGCGCGAGTCTCTTGATAACATGCAGCGGGGTTTCCACGAACAGCCGCAATCACATACATTCTACCCTCGCGTTAAAAATTTATCTAATGTTGAATTGTCCAGTGACGAAGTTTCATTATTAAGTAAAGGTTTAAAATATAATTTAAGACCGTCAATTAATCAAAAAACTTTAGAAAGATTGGCGGTTGACGTGGAAATTGCTGTTGTATGTAGTAAACAAGAACAGCATGTTAAATCCTTAGCCACTAATGTAACAGCTGATCAGATTAGAACGGCTTTGAGACAATCAAATTGTAGGTCACCTAATCAGGATTTTCATATTTATAAATCACTGTCTGTTAAAATTACTGAAAACGATTTGATTGTCTCCAAAGCTGATAAGGGTAACACGGTGGTGGTTATGGAACGTAACAATTATATTCATAAAGTAGAAGATATAATTCAGAGTGACGATTTCTTACTATTACAATCAGACCCCACCAAAACATTCGCGTCCGATATAAAGGAAGCAATTGATTCAACTCAATTTTTGTTTCGGGATGGCCCGTATAAACATAATAACAAATTATTAGAAAAGAATCCACGTAGTCCATGTTTATACGGGTTACCAAAAATTCACAAAGAAAATATGCCGATGCGTCCTGTAGTTTCATACATCGGCGCACCGGCATATAAATTAGCTAAACAACTAAATACAATATTAAGGGAGAAATCGTCATTCAAACCAAAATATTCTTTAATAAATAGCTTAGATTTAATTAAGAAAATACAATCTGTCTCTCTCCCTCGGAATGCAAAGTTGATATCATTAGACGTAGAAAGTTTATTTACCAACGTACCTTATCAAGAATGCCTTAATATTTTAAAGAATCACTTAGAAAAACAGCGATTGCATCCGGGGGAGATAGAAGATCTCATATCATTAACATTATTATGCATGAAACAAAATTATTTCCGGTTCAACAATCTATATTACAGACAAAAGGAGGGCTTAGCAATGGGTTCTCCTTTAAGTCCATTAATGGCAGATATTTTTATGGATTATTTTGAAAATAAATACTTAATTCAAGAAAGAAAAATACTTTATTATTATAGATACGTTGACGATATTTTGATTTGTTGGACCGGAACTAATAGACAGTTAGATATTTTTCTTTCTAAAATTAACAACATTCATCCTAAAATTAAATTTAAATTAGAAATAGAACAAAACGATAGTATTAACTTTTTAGATTTAACTATAACAAGGGTGCAGGGTAAACATGAATTTCAAATATATCGAAAACCAACACATACTGACACTGTCATTCATGCATCATCTTGTCATCCGTGGCAACATAAGATGGCCGCGTTCAATTCATATATTCATCGTCTCTTCACTGTTCCACTTAGTAAAGACAATTACCATAAAGAACTTAATATTTTGTATCATATCGCCATATCAAACGGATACAAGAGATGCATTATTGACAACTTAATAAAAAACAAGACTAACAAAATCATAACTAGTTTATTATACTCTGTTCCTGAAGAAAGGGTAGACAGGTATAATTCTAGTTTGATTTACTTAGGAGAGGTGTCGGAGCGTATTTCTAAAACATTAAAACGTCAAAATATCCACGTAGCTTTTAAAACTAATAATTCTTTAAGATTAGTTTGTAACGGAAAAGATAAGCTTGATAAACACCAAAAATCTGGTGTTTATAGGCTTAACTGTAGTGCATGTAACGCCATTTATGTAGGTCAGACCGGCCGTAGCTTCAACACACGTTATAAAGAACATATTTCTGCTTACCGAAACAACCATCCTGAGAGGTCTCATTTCGCCAAACATCTTTTAGATTCAGGACATAGTATTCCTGATAATCATACATTTTCTGTCCTTCATACTTGTGAAAAAGGCTTGAAACTATCCGTTTTGGAACAATTAGAAATAATAAAACATAATAAAGATAATACGCTTACATTGTTGAACGAACAGGTCAGTTATACCGCCTCTCCACTTCTAAATATATTTTCAAATCAACAATCTATTAATAATAACCGTCAACTACCAACGGATTAACTTCATTTTCAAATTTCCGTGACAACGATTACGTCACCTCATTAGTGGACGGAAAGTATAAAAGGCCTGTTCGCCAGTCGACACAGTTCAGTCGTCCGTGCTCCGCCGAGGCGACAACATCTCCTGAGGATGCCACGTGTAGTGGCGAAACGCGTCGAGGTTTTTTGCACGTTGGTGTTGGGTACTATTAATTGCATCAGCTGTGCCGCATGCGTATTGAGGGAGGGCGGGTGGTGCATCCTGCATTTGCCTGAACTAATACTAAACGCGGTGACGGTTCGTGTAGTTAGTTGCCTACGCCGGCGTAGCTTCGCGGAAATTTAAAGCAAAATAATTTTATAAATTTCAACTTAATAATGGATTTCCGCAAAGTAACGCCTGATTCCATTAATTATCTAGAATGAAGACTAGTAATTTTCTCAAATACCTATTTCTTTTAAAACACTAACTATCTCCATTCCTGTTGAATGAGAACGAAGTATGAATGAAACAAAGTGTCTTCTATGATAAACGAAATCCGTCGATACGATAATCGTTTTGCGGATCCAAAGCATTTCATAGTACGGACTCAATACTAAAAATGTTTCGGGTCCGAAAAACGGGTGGATTTCGTTTTTCGTAGTAGGCCTAAAGAAAATTTGGAAAGTAGCATCCGGCAGGTCCAAAAAATTAACATGTAGGGAAAAAAGACAATCAACCAAAATAAAAGTCCTGTGCTTATTGGCAGTTAGTACCAAGTAAGTCCATAATAATATGACGTAAAGTATTTTGAGGCTCCATATGGGCCATAATTGATTGATATTAACTTTTTTTTTCTCTCTCGATCTTTGGATTTTGTTTAATTATTATGTATAATTTTGTGAATGTGTGTGTTTGTGATATTTTTCTTTCTTTCTTAATTATTGACGTTAATAAGTGCCATTTTGAGTCCTAAATTAAAAAAATATATTTTTGACACTGACTTTTACTAAACGTAGTCATTAATAGGTTTTATTTTATGTTTGGATCTAAACGTAATACGTCGTTAAATGAATGATACAATTGTCAAAATATCGGTGTTTGACAAGAAACAGTAGCACAGGGCGATGTCCATTGTGTGTCCAGTCTAGCTTCAAGTTCCCAACGTGTGAAAGGGCTCTATCCGGGCCGAATAACAAACAGTGGTGTTTCGAGGTTTTGGCACTACTTGCAACTCAGTAGTCAGACATTGCTCTAATTAAACGGGATCAGACATGCCGCACTTTTGGTAGCACGCCAACTAGCGTCTTGTTCGAATGATTCGCCGGTTAAGTTTAATGTTTTTATTCGCCTAATTAGGGGAGTTAGGGCTTTTAATTTTGTTGTTCTTGAGCCAATTTTGCACAGCTGTAGGTTTAGGCCTTGACTTGGAGTAGGCGCTGTAATTTTCTTTTCTCTGCTACTGCGCTCACTTACTACCTTTTTTTCGCGGAGAAAATGCTTTATGTATACCTACTTCCGTGAAGACGGCAAAAAAAGTTGTGTGACTTCCTTGGCGAATGACAGACCATCGCTTTTCACATGCAATCCGTCATCCAAGCGGCATTCCGCCCAGACGCCCAGGGGATGCCTCGGGAACCTTAGACAACCTAAACAACTGGTGAATCAGTTTGAGGTGGTTGGTGGAGTCCCCACTCCCACCACCGCTGGGTCCACATAGACCCAGTGATCGGTCGTAACGCCGGCGAAGTCTTCACATCATCATCACTATTAGCCAAAATGCGTCCTGCTGAATATTGACATCCCTTACGGAATTTTAACAGTGAGCGGTGAAATATTAAAAAGTAGCAATTAAGTATTACAATTAGATTACAAAAAAATAGTTTTACTATTTTTAAGCTTTCAAAACAAATATAAAAACTTCTGACTTTTCTAATTGAATACAAACATTATTCGAGTAAAAGCGTTGTTTGTCAAAGGAACGGATTAGTTGAACTTTTCCAAGTCTAATAATATTTGTTCAATGCCTTTTAAAGTCGCTCGTAATCCCTCTATCGATTAGCAAGGAAGCCATTCAAACTAATTTCTATTTAGCAGAGCAACCGACGTATATGGCTCGTGTTTTTGACCTCGTTCTAGCCTTTAACTAGGACCTAAAAGTGCGGCGGTGCTATTAAAACTTGGAACCAAGCTACGGTCGTTAGAGCGCTGTACTTTTACTCTAGAGTGCGATGCATCCGATACATACAGAATGATAGTTTAGCATACAATCTTCCAGTTTTTATTATTCTTAAGACTTGATAAAAACGTTTGAAATATAGACTGCATTTGCATGTACTTATATTTAGTAGTTGTCAGTTTTTAACCGACTTAAAAAAGGGTTCTTAGATCGACCTGTATGTTTGTATGTATGTTTGGACGCAAATATCTCGCGTTCGGCTGAACCGATTTTGATGCAGTTTTCATTAAAGTATAATTGTTACACTGAGAAGAAAGTTTCAATAGCTATTTTAGTTCAATCAAGAGCCTATTAATCTAAAAAAATCCATTAAAAAAAATACCGCCTTCCAAAAAGAACACTATAAGAACTAAAATAACGCTAGTAGGAGTAGTAACAAACACAATTGAAGTCGGTGCACGATGTCAACCTTAACGGACAGCAGCAGTCTACGTACCCACATCATTCACCGACTTCAAATAAGTTTGTCTCTCGTTATTTTAGTCTTTTCAGTGTTTTTTTTTAAGGAGGTTCGATTTTTATGTTTTTTTTTTCATTTGAATTGAAAAAAAATGTTATCTTCTAAAACTGTGACTGTCTTCCATCGCAACTGGTGTAAACCCGGTGTTTTACACATCTATCACATTGAACGAGTAAAACTTCTAGTTGAATGTCCTAATTAAAACGTTATTTTAGGTGTGATGCTCCGGGGCGGGACCACCTTGAGATTGGCGAATTTAATATGCAAGAAAAAAATGTAGATAATGTGTATATAATTGTATACTCAATTAAAAAAAATCTATATCTATAGATTCGTTGTAAAATCAAAATCAATGTGGGCCCGCTGGAGAGCATACTCACCAGCGGGCCCACCAGGATAATTCCGCTACCTAAGTATTTTTAAATTTCTTCTATGACACCATAAAATGTATAGTAAATGTGTAACAATCTACTATAGTCTATTCCGTATTTAGTTTAGTCTATAAATTGTTACGACTCCTTTTAAATTTGCCTCCGGAATATTAGAGAAACGCCTGGTAAAAGGCATTGGCACAGTCTTCTTTAGGAGTAAGTGAGTGTAGTTTTCTATCAGAACGTATTGGCGTGATATGCTATTTAGTTAGTTGATGACATTATTTAACTGTATGGTTTATTTTTATTATTTTCCTGTAATAATTGAATAAACGTGCTGCTCCGGGGCGGGACCACCTTGAGAAATTCCGGAGGCAAATTTGAAAGTGGTCGTATCAATTTATAGACTAAACTAAATATGAAATTGACTACACATTAATTATACATTTTATGGTGTCATAAAAGAAATATGAAAATCCTTAGGTAGCGGAATTATCCTGGTGGGCCCGCTGGTGAGTATGCTCTCCAGCGGGCCCACATTGATTTTGATTTTACATCGAATCTATAGATATACTTTTTTTTAATTGAGTCTACTATTATATACACATTATCTAAATTTTTTTCTTGCATATTAAATTCACCAATCTCAAGGTGGTCCCGCCCCAGAGCAGCACGTTGATTTAATTATTACAGGAAAATAATAAAAATAAACCATCCAGTGAAATAATGTCATTAACTAACTAAATAGCATATCACGCCAATACGTCCTGCTCCTGATAGAAAACCACACTCACTTACTCCTAAAGAAGACTGTGCCAATGCCTTTTTACCAGGCGTTTCTCTAATATTCCGGAGGCAAATTTAAAAGTAGTCGTAACAATTTATAGTCTAAACTAAATATGGAATTGACTATAGTAGATTGTTATACATTTAATATACATTTTATGGTGTCATAAAAGAAATTTTAAAATCCTTAGCGAAATTATCCTGGTGGGCCCGCTGGTGAGTATGCTCTCCAGCGGGCCCACATTGATTTTGATTTTACAACGAATCTATAGATATATTTTTTTTATTGAGTATACAATTATATACACATTATCTACATTTTTTTCTTGCATATTAAATTCGCCAATCTCAAGGTGGTCCCGTCCCGGAGCATCACACTATTTTAGGCCCAAAGCAACCAGAGTGTAATATTTTGACATCAATTGTTTGTGAAACTTTGAACCAGTTTGTATTAAGTGAAACGCATATTATTAAAACTTCTTGCAAACAATACTCACGTCTATTTTGTTTTGAATAAAATATCTCACTAGAATTGAAATGTATTTCCTATCAATAAAATGTGTCTATTTATTCAAAATAAGAAAGCGCTATAAAATGAAGTGATGAAAGCAGAAGGTACTGCTATCGGTAAAACGTATCGGTAGAATCTTTTGATGACTGAAAAAAATTATATCGACATACGACATATTTCAAAATTAATTGGCTACTTTAAATGACAATACTAGACAGATAAAAAGTAAAGTAAGTAAAGTTAGCCTGTAACGTTCCACTGTTGGGCAAAGGCCTTACCTCAACTGTGAGGTAGTTTGAGCCATACTCCACCACGCGGGCTCAGTGCGGATTGGTGGAGGGGTGTTCGCAAGGCAAGCGACTAACCCTGCTGTCAGATGTTATCAAGCCGCCCATAAGGCCTCTGACTAGGCTTAACGACTAATATCAACCGATATTAGCCGGGACCAACGCCTTAACGTGCCTTCCGAAGCACGGAGATGCTCGTGATAAACGTCACTTATATGGTCGGAATGGTCACCCATCCAAACACGACCGCGCCGTAGGTTGCTTCACTATGATATCACTACCAAAGCGCTGCTACCGCTGCGCTACGAGCACCTCCACATAGACACTAGACAGATATTATAAATAAATTGTGTTTCAAAATAATAGTTCTATTTGATTTATGTACATTAGCAAAGCTAAGAAGACATTTTATTATAATGACTATTTGTGATAATAATAAGTTCATCATAAAACTTGAATGAAAATAAACAGTATTTTTAACCAATTTCAAAAAAGGAGGAGGTTATCAATTTGACTGTATGTTTTTTTGTATCTATGCTACCTCAAATCTGTCATTCGCCTACCTAGAGAGTAAACCTTCTAGTTGGTCCCATTTTTGCAGATTTGCGATCTGGTGATGGGATCTGAGTGTAATCGAAGAACACCCTCAAATTTTTAAGGCGCATATAGTTTTTTTTACAAGAATCTTAATGTTGTCTGATAGTCAACAAGATGTTGACTATCAGACGTAAAAACACGTCAACGTCTCATCAGCTGATAGTAGAACTCCTAAACTATAATAAAAGTACTTATGATAGGTTATTTGTAGCTTCTTAAAGAACAGAGTCATTAGGTGCAACTCCCCCTTTCCTGTAATCACTAAAAAAAGTAAGAAATAAAATTCACAATGTGTTTAAAGAAGTTTATTTCTCATAAGAACTTATATCTTCTTCTTCTTCTTCTTCTTGCGACTGGATACCCTCCATATTCATATTCATTTATTCACTTCATAATATAACATTACAGCAGACAATATATAACATATAGGCAAAAGATGGTTATTTTGTTACATTATGACCTCAACGAGGTATTTGTGAATTCAAGTTATTAAATTCAATAAATTACAATTAAATCAATTCTTCATTAAAATAGTAATGTCAATAAGTATTTTGTCAAATTGTTAGTATGTCAAATATAAGTCATTTCAATCTATGTAAATAATAATAATGCGGGAAATATCTAAGGGATACATATGCTTTAGAATGTTTTTAACACTCATAGTGTCATATTTTATATTCATAAAGATGAAATAAGAAACCAAAAATTTGCGCATGGGCGGGACTTGAACCAGCAACCTTTTGGCAAACCGGGCCAAACGCTCTTACCAATTGAGCTACCGTGCTGTTAGTCCGACCCTGCGAAATTTGTGGTTTCTTACGAAAACGTCAATTGCGTGACGCTTAGCGCCATCTAGCCGTCTGTTTATGAAACATTGAATGAATTCATTGTTTTGGCTAACCTTAAGTTTGGAATGACAAGTTTGCTTTTATTTCGTGTGTTATACGAATGTATGTCACTTTTTTCATGAAAAAATCTAAATTTTTACGTACGTACATGATATTATCAATTATGTATCGAGAAGCGACAGTGAGGATGTTAATTTCCTTAAAGAATTCTCTCAGGGATTCGCGGGGACTAAGTTTGTAAATGGCACGAATGGCTCTTTTCTGTAAAATTAAGATGGTATCGATGTCCGCAGCAGAACCCCACAAGAGAAGACCATAAGACATTATAGTATGAAAGTAACTAAAATACACAAGCCTTGCTGTTTCAACATCATTCAAATGTCTAATTTTTTTAAACGCAAAGGCAGCTGAAGCGAGTCTCCCAGCCAGAGCGTCAACATGTGGTCCCCACTGCAATTTCGAATCCAATGTAATGCCCAGAAAAACAGTGGAGTTTGATAGATCTATTTTTTTACCGTTGAGTGCAATTTCTGTGGTAGCTTGCTTCACGTTAGGCATGGTGAATTAAATACATTTAGTCTTTTTTGTATTAAGAATCAAGTTATTGCTAGTGAACCAATTTAATACCTTAGAGAGCTCTGCTAACATTGTCAAATGATTTTTCGCCTCTTCTTGATTTGAAGATTAAAGATGTATCATCAGCAAACTAATCTTACAGGAGTCCTTTGAATAAAAAGAAAGGTCATTAATATAGATCAAAAACAGCAAAGATCCCAATATTGACCCCTGGGGCACTCCCATTTGAAGCGGGGCACCTGAGGAGTTAATGCCATTAACGTTTACTGTTTGTAGTCTGCCTGAGAGGTAAGAATTCAACAGTATTGACGCATTATTAGATACACCGTAATGTTCCAGCTTAATAATGAGTGTTTGATGATCGACACAATCAAATGCTTTCGATAAGTCACAGAATACACCTATCGCATCATGTTTATCTTCATAGTCATCCAAACTGAGTTTGACGAGTGCCACCCCAGCATCTGTTGTATTTCTACCTTTGGAGAAACCAAACTGTTTCTCACGCAGTAACTTGTATTTAAATGAGAGAGCAATTGATTAAATATAACTTTTTCAAAAAATTTGCTGAATGCAATGGAAATTGGCCTGAAGTTGCTTGGGTCACTTTTTTCTCCTGACTCAAATAAAGGTATAATCATACTATATTTCATTAAAGTAGGAAATTGACCTTGATCAATACATTCGTTAAATATATGTGCTAAGTGAGATGCTACGAGAGGTATAATGGGTTTTATTGTGTCAGTTGATATTCCCCATATAACCTCAGTTTTTTAAAGTTTTCACAATCATCAAAGGATTAATGTGAGTAAAATCAAATTAGGAGTTACACCTGTCAACACACGATACCAGCAGTGATTAAGTATGCAGAGCGCACGAATTAAGTTGTTTTGTGGTTTCGATGGGTATATTACAGAAGTACTTCTCGAAGGCACCTGCAACTTCATTGTCAGATTTAATATTTTTGTTATCAATTTTTAATGTAAACGTATGATCACGTGGTTTATTTTTACAAGTTTCTTTGTTTATAATATTCCAAGTCTCTTTAATTTTATTACTGGATTTATTAATTTTATCACGTATATAATTAGATTTAGCTACCATGCAAACATTCTTGAATAACCTTGACTATTTTTTAACATATTCTAAGAATATTGGGTCATTATTTCTGTATAATTCAACTATTTATATTATATAATTCAATCATTTTTTTCCTACTGATGTGTATACCTACTGCAGCCCAGTCACTGAATTTTGGTTTCAGGTTGTTTATAATTAATTTCTTTTTACGAAAATTTTTGTCACATTCACTTTTAATTAATTCAAAAAAGTACTTATATTGGTTATTAACATTGTCATTAATAAAAGGCAAAAGCGGAATTTTATCACGTAAGTTAGATTTAAATTTTTCTTTACGGAAATCAGTGACTGGTCTAAATTTAATTTCATTTTTAGTCGGCACAAAACGGTGTTCAAACGTGACTGACTGTCCACAGTGATCGGATTTTACAAAATTTATTAAAGATTTTTTTATCACACGAGAATTACAAAATATATAATCTAAGCAAGTAGCTGTTGTAGCAGTACTTCTAGTTAGTTCAGCAAAAACAGGCATTAAATTAAAGGATTTGAAAAGGCTTAAAAACCTCACTCGATAGGTTTTTTCTTCATCTATAATATCGAAATTGAAATCGCCACATACAACTACTTTCTTTTTATTTGTAAATAATTTCCTGAGTGAGTCCTCCATAATAGACTCAAATAATTTAAAATTACCAGTAGGGGGCCTATACACACAAACAATTATGTAATCGTCCAGCTCTGCACATGATATCTCAATAGTTCGTTCAACAGAAAGAGATACAATATCTTTGCGCTCCTTACATTTTAAATTATTATTGATTAATATAAGTGACCCTCCATGGATGGCTGTTTCCCTTGAGAACGAACTAATAAGGCTACAATTTTCTTTATATAACATAAGTTCATACTTTTTGAGCCAGTGCTCAGTGACACAAAAAACATGAATACCTTACTTGTATGAATAATTCTACTTCTAATTTCTTTCCGGATAAGATTTGGATATTTTGATGCACTATGTTTAAATGATTTGAAATTTTTAAGCTCGCTAAGTTATTTTTTAAGCAAAAGTTTTCCTCTATTGTCTGAATATTTAATTTAAATAATTGTTAATTGGAACGGATTCCAATGGTAGAATATTCATGTCAATGGTCTGCTCAATAGAAGCAGACTTGGTAGCCAAGTTCTTGGCTGAACAATCTATACAATATGATAGCGAAATAGCTAATTGTCTTTTGAGATAATTATTCACATAATATTTATCTCTCGTCAGGTAAAACTTATTTTTAAAATAATTATTAATGTCAATTACATGGAATTTGTGAACATTATAGAATGTCAATTTATGCATGTCCAGGTTTATTTTATACCTGTGATTATTTTCTTCGTCTGGCAAGCCGCTGCTATATGGTAAGGTAAACAAAACAATTTTACCTATATTTAGCAATTTTAAACTTTCAAAAACATTTATGAATTTCTTTTGTTTACATAACCTCTATTTCCTATAAAAAATATAAGGGAAGAATTAACACTGAATTTAAAAGTAAGTATTTTATTGATAATAACATCATAAGATGCTCCAGGCATTGCAGTGATTTATCACACTTTGTCACATATATTGTGCAAGTACGGGCCCCATGTTTTTACCCATCTCATCACTAAACATAACTTTATTATTTGTTGATTGGTATGGAGTTTCGTTAGGCAGGAAATGTCGTAAAGCGACAAATGTGAAGAAGTAGAAGGTAAAAGAAAGAGGTAAAAGAGGGAATAGAATTTATATTAAAACAAAAACAAAAAAATACAGTACCGAATAATGAGATGAGTTGATGTATGTATGAATGTAAGTAAAGTGCAGTGGGCGTGAGTTAGTGTCTTCAGATCTTCTATAAGTATTGTCCTGGAGGCAGCAAAGGGCGGCGTCGGAGTGCAGAGCTGACACAGCGGAGGTAGCAGAGGGCGGCGTCGGAGTGCAGGGCCGACACAGTGGAGGTAGCAGCGACGCCGATGTGCAGCGGTGACAGGCGCCGTGAAGGAGTAACTCACAGCAGTGATGAGGGTAACGGGAACTATGTAGAAAATGTTATGATCAGTTGGAGTGCCAGAAGTACTTGGTCTCTGGTCCTCTTCCGAGAAGGAGACAGGTCCCTCCCCTAGAGCGAGGAGGTGTTACTGCAGTCAATGGACTCGGATACTCCTCCGAAAATGTGTCCGGTCCCTCCCCTAGCGTGAGGAGGTGTTTCAGCAGTCACCGGCGGTTCTTCAAGACTTCTTGAGGGAAAATGTAGAGTGTTAAAACTTGAAGTATGTTTGATGAATAATAGAACTGTTCGAGCTTAGAACTCGGAATCGAATGAAAAAAGTAAAGGCTTATATAGGGGCCTGGGCCGTTCAAATTTAGATCGAGGTAGGTTCAAAAATAGAACATGAATACTGGTGGTTTACAGAGGATTAAACCCGAAAAAGTAATAAACTTTGATAGAAGTTGTCAGACTTTGAAAGATATTGTCATAACAACCATGTCAATAAAGATATAAAAATTGTCAAAAATCAAGCAAATTACATAAATAATCTGGAAAACGAATCATCACCCAATGCAAATTAAAGGAAAATTGCAAACAAAGGTAAAACACGGCTATTTTTACAGTATTATGTACAGAAAAGTAGAATAACAGAGCTTTGAAAGTTTGACGTTTTTAGATTCACAATAAATATTGTTCAAAAAGGATTAGAAAACAACAATAATCCAAAAATACAGAGTAATAGTATAAGAAGAGTAGAAAGGCAGGTAATGCCTATAGTTTAATGTCTACAGTACGACTTTTTAGGGAGAAAATACGAACTGCGTTATGGTAGATAGAATCTATGATTAACTCTATGTTCGTGTTTACAGCAAATGAACCAGCAATCTTTGGATGGAAAAAGGAAATGAAAGCATTGAAAAACAAAGATAATGTGATGAAAATGTTAATGTGGGTCCGATGAATACTAAATAAATTACGGTACTCAATTTATTACACGTAATACATGTACATCGGTACAGAAACTGTTGGATTGTTACACAGGACAGTTTGAGTGGGCTTGTGGTTGATTTGGGAAGTGATGATGAGTCACACCCGGATCCAACAAACATCAATGGGTTGGAATTTGGTTTAGAAGGGTAATTACAATCACAAGAAGTTATGATGTCGGTTAACATCTAAATGTGTTAACCACACTCTTTTTTGGTACATTTATGTCTCAGTCGTTATTTTTAATGAGAGTTTGAGATTTTCTAATTCATTTGCTAATTTCAATATGTCTTGTTCATATTTTGTCACACTATTTTGTAATATTAAAGTACATGCATCTAGCTCATCGCCAAGTTGCCTTCTCTCATTTATATATTTTACTTTTGTAAACAAACATTTTTTTTTAAACTTATTTATTTGTTTTTTTAATAAACCTGTTAATATTAACATATTTCTTAAATTTGTTTTTACTGCACCTTGAAATCCCTGTAGAGGTGGAAATCCAGGTGCAGTTTGGATCTGGCTGGGCGCACTACCAACTAACTTGTCAAATAAAAGGCCGGTTTGGCTGTCAATGTAGTTTTGCTTCTCCATCTCTAAGTGGTGAATATGATCTCGGGCCTCCTCAAGATCTTGTTGAAGGGCAGTTATGCGATTGAGGTTCTGCTCGTACTCCTCACAGCACTTACCGAACCAACTTATGACGGATTGCAGCTTGTCACGTTCGTCAATTAATAAGCCGTAGTTGGTGTGCAGCTCAGCCATCTCTTTCTTCAATTGACTGTTACTATCCAGCACATCCAACATTGCTCTATTCACTATTCAGTTGCTCAATCCGTTCCTTGGCCGCCTGCAGTTCCTTCAAAGCCAGTAGGAGTTTAGATTCCTCCTGGCGAGCATAGGCTTTGCGAGTAAGCATCTTTACGCTCAATGAAAATAAAAACACGTAAAAAGTAAGCCAAAGAATTGGTTGATCAACTAGAGGTTAGATATTTGTTTGCGTAAATACGTAAACAATATAACCTCAACGCAAAAAAAATATTCGTAAGGCAGTGTATTTTATTGTAATTTTATAGTAAAATATGTGTTATACGTGAACTATGACGCATAAACAAGCTAATTTGAAAAATCAGAAAACAATGATTCACAATATTTCACAAGTTCGAATTCGCAATGTCATTGACCGGTTATCACCGTTACACATAAACACTAAAGTCCGTGAGTTGTTGCACTTTTTTAACACTTGCACTTAATTATACAGCTTAGCTATGTTTAATGTTGATTTTGAGCCGCTAAATAACTATTAAATTAATTAAATTCGATTTTTAAATATGACACAAATGCAATCCAGCTGTTAGCGGTAGTGTTGCCAGTCCAAAAAAAAAAGAGTGCGTGTGATGAAATAATCGATGATGATGAAGTGTTTGTGTGTGTGTGTGTGTGTGTGTGTGTGTGTGTGTGTGTGTGTGTGTGTGTGTGTGTATGTGTGTGTGTTTTAGGTTTCTGATATTTATTTTACTTACAGCACGCCAATGCAAATTTTAATGTGCATAATGTCTTATGATTGAAGAACATGCACTCTCAAATCAAATTCAAACAAATGTCTGGAGTGCATTTTAAACATTCCAAACTCTCCCAAACGTACTCAATTTATAACAAATGTTGAAACAGTTTGAATCGGTACTTTGGAAGTGGAACTAGTTGCTAGACGCGTGGTACCCATTGATGGACTAAAAAGGATAAATACGAGCTTTTGTGCTAACTAAAATAATTAAGAATGTTTTTTACCCTTACAGTGTTATTTTGTATTCTTATAAGATGAAATAAGAAACCAAAATTTGCGCACGGGCGAAATTCGAACCAGCAACCTCTGAAATTCTGAGCCTGAAACCTCAAATTTCTGAGCACGGTAGCTCAATTTGCAGGTTCGAATACAGCAAGCGCACAATTTTTGGTTTCTTATTTCATCTTATTATAGGAACTAAAAGCTTTTTAGGCTAGCAGTTGCCCGTGATTGCAACTGATGTCAAGTGTCGATGAGGTTTATGGTGAGACTTACATATCTGCTTGCTTACTGTATTTTCTAACTTTAATACAAGACTGATTTAAAGTTGCAACGTCCGTAAAAAACGATCAGAATATAATGGCTTTATGCCGCAGCAATATGTATGAGTTAGACGTCAAAAAGGATTAAGCATGCTTACTTTGGTTTTCCTTTGGATTTGTTTTTTTACTGATTAAAAAAACCGGCCAAGTGCGAGTCGGACTCACGCACTGAGGGTTCCGTGCCAACTGTAACTGAATTAGGGAATCCATTTACTTCTACTTAGTAAAATACCACAATATTTTGTTGACTACAAAAATAACTTTGTTTTTCATAGTGTTTGTATGAAGTACAAAGTTATGTTTGCGGTTGTTGAAAATGTGCTATATCTCAAAAACTACTAGTTCGATCCCGTCCAAACCAATTTTCGTTGAAAGTATTTATTAAGATCTACATTAATTTTTTTTTTAAATTTACACTTGCTTGGTTTAGAAATTAGATGGGGGGACGCCCATTTTACCACTTTGGAAGCGTCTAGCTATGAAACGTTTGACTTTAAAAGAAAATGGTTTTAGAAACCTCTATGTTATTTTAAAAGACCTATCCATAGACACCCCCACACGCATAGGTTTGACAAAAAAAATTTTTTTTGGTTTTAGTTTCATGTATGAGAGCCCCCCCTTGACTGTCATTATTTTTTATTTTTTGTATGAGAATCGGTAAGCGGTTAACAAGATACATCTGCCTACCAAATTTCAATTGTGTAATGCTTATAGTTACAGAATAAAATGGGTGTGACATACGGACGAACAGACAGACAGACAGACAGACAGACAGACTTGACGAAACTATAAGGGTTCCGTTTTTTGCCATTCGGCTACGGAACCCTTAAAAGATAGCAGTTTACTTTACCGCTAAAATTTATGTACAGTGGCCAGCACATCAGGTTACCCACTTTTTTGCAAACTAGCCCTTGTTACAACTGCAGTGTGAGCCTTGACGTGCTGTTGTCCGAACAATCACCGCAGAAATGAAAATTATTCCAAAGTTCATATTTTTCCATATTATAAATAATGCCTTAAATCTGAACGTATCAGCCAATACTATAAGTCTGGATAGAGCCAAAGGGTAACGCCCATGACATTTGTTAATGACATTCTCCTGCAACACGATCTCTGTCATAATAAAATCAAGTGCTGTTACCTGTTCACAATTTGTCCGCTCAGCCTTAGCAAACTAGAAGTCATACGTGACGGGACCAGACTACCATCGTATGTTCGACATCCCTACAACAAAGTCACAAAGGCCAAATTAGCAAAGCAGAAATGTTTTGAACCCCGTTCGTGGTTGTACTTTGTGCTCGTGTCATAGTAGAATTAATTAAATTTGTGTGTACACTAAAGATTACATGCGCCGCCCATGTTTGAGCACGGGTTAATCTATTATTAATATGCAGTTGCATCCAGCCCCGGGCATTATACTTCCATTGTTTTTCTGCTAAAATGGTTAGCAACGTGTTTATTCATTGCCCCACGGTTTGTTCTAAAGTATTTAGGCTTAGTACGAATTTTGTTTCCGTTTTGCACGCAGCTTTAGTAAAAAATGATTTAATGATCTTTTTATGTCTGTTATTGCTACACGTTCGTTAATTTTGTAAGTTAACATTTTTTTTTTTAAATGCGTAGGTAGCTTGACTTTAGAATAACAGTTAACTCTGATGTTTGTTTATAGTTGGATGTATTTTCATTCATTTACTTATATTTTTGAGCGATATAAAAAAAACTTTTGATAATGTCATGGATGAAATTAGACTTATTAAAAAATGCCGCTTTAAAAACGTTATTTCGTTATCTTAAATGACATAAGTTACAAACAGTTGACAAGCATTTTACTTTTTAATTAAATATTGGCACTATCTCTGTATCACTTGAATGTGAGGCCCTCGTTTACTTGTACATAAATTATGGTGACCCGAACAAACAAAAATATTAATTGCACACCTATTACACAGCAAGTTATATTTTACAAGAAGTTAATGACCTAGAAGAGCTACATAAAGTAAAACAAAAAACTAAGGTTGAATCGTATTAAATACTTCGATTTTGCGCAAATAATATCTCTGAAAATTATAAGCATACAATCATTTGCTTTCGCCATAATGGTCTTTCTTTAGCCATATTATCACTTACGAACGTGAGATAAAGCCTAACTATTTAAAAAAATGGATGATGTGAAATATTTGTTGGCATTTTCTCACCAAATAAATTCCATGATTAACTATAACTTCGATGTATTTTTTTTGTGTTTTGCAAGAAAAAGACCTCCATCTTTCGTGTGATTTTTTATTTTATTACGCATCCAATATCACGATCGCACCTGATATTGTTTGTGGACGCGGTCTATGGTGGTATATATTTGCTACTGGTGTACATACATAGTTAATGTTTTTTAAACGACTTTAAGAAAAAAAAAAGGTTATCAATTTGACTGTACATTTAAAGGCACATGTTAACTCCTGTAACTCCTTAACGCTTACACGTTTAGTGATCATAATGACAGAACTTATGATAAGTAATTTCTTTTTGGAGTCGGTGCCATCGCTTTGGCCATCTCAAGCATCATCAGTCATCACTGCACAGACTCTAATAAGAAATGTTTACTCTATGTTTACTTAAAAGTGTTAAATAAACTCTTTTAAAAAGAGTTTATTTAACACTTTTAAGAGCATTTTTTTTAATATGAGTTATACTTATTAAAAAAAATATATGTAAGTTTAAACCTTTTACTTCACAACATTTTAAAAAAATCACAAAATGAATGGGAAAACTCGCACCCTCGCACGTAGCCAGCATGTATTTACGAAATACTACGCCGTAGCTGTAAAATAGACGATAGACGAAGAGGCTACCTGGTGTTGTTAATTTTGACTCGATCGCTATATCGCATCAATAAATTGTTTTTTTGGGTTTTTGCCATTTTAAAATATATTTTTTGTACAGCCACCTGAAGCCTGAAGCGCTCGTCGCTGACCAAAACAACACCCTGTATATTTTAACATAATTAGTAAAAACCTGAAATTAAAGCCACATCTAGGTTTGATAAACAATGTCACCACCCTTGTCATGAGCCGTTGTAAGTCTGCGCGCACACAAAAGAGCTAATTGTTTGCGACCACCATCGGCAAACAATCACTTCATGCGTTTTGTTTGCTTTTTATCAACACCAGTAAGGATAATTTAAAACGAAAATGTTATTTTTAATGCGGTAAAACCCCAGTTAGGTGTCTTAGGATAATCTAATGTTTTAAACTGAAACAGAATTATAATTAAAATAAGTCACCCAGGGATGGTTGTTTTCAAGGTTCCAATTTTAATACAAAATCTATTAAGAACAATTTCCAACTTTCTGAATTTGTACGATAATATATGGAAAAATTTAACATTTCAAATGAGCATTATCTGGGCGAGTAAATCATAACAATTACTTAATTGTAATTAAATATTGTATACCAATCATAATAAGCATTGTAGAATTGTCTATCTGGAACGAGCACTACATTAGAATTTTCAACTCACCTTTGTCATTACAACTTACAACAATATACTGGTTAAGAATTAAAATATTAACGCTTGCCTACAGTTGCTTTCACTCTACGTAATTAGAGATCTACCCTTGTTTTTATTGGAAACTTCAAAGCCATTTCAATAGAGTAAAACATTCAGGTACCTACATTTAAAAGTTTATTTTTTCACGCCGAAGGTTTCTTAATTAAAACATCAAACGCATTCCGTTTCAAATTAAAATGATTTTCTCCGTATTATTCAAAGCTTGGTTTTTATCGACTTTATTGTGCAAAGTGGTAATAAGTGGGGAGAATGAATTACGCAACCGATCCTTATTACCGTATCTTTTGCTCTACAAGATCTTCTAAATTTACCTTAAAAAATAGGAAACTAGAAAGACCAATATAAATACCGATTTTTTAAGGTGAAAATTGTCGTATTAGGTAAGGGCCGGTTCCCACGGCAGTCTAGTTTTGCGTGATCACTGCATTACTGGACCCCGCAGAAAACTGGTTTGCCCACGCGGGAGTTTTTCCACGTAGATACAGTTATCTATCAACTGAGTCCTGTCAACAACACCTGGCAGAGTCGTAAATGTCTATCTCGTTTGCACTTTTGATAAAGTGGCGCGCTGTATATTCTTATCTTCCACTGCTGCGTTAGAGCGTTTTCACACTCAGTTGACTTTTAGCGCGACGGTCGCGCGACAGCTGCGCTGCTGATAGGTTCCTGGTGGATGGTAATTATAGTATTTTTGTATACTGACATATGAGGAGTTGAGATTCGAGAGTGCAAAACTGGATCAGTAAAACATCGCAAACGGGACGTGCGTTCAAATATTAGCAGAAAAACGCGTATAGGTACTACTTAACGAAATCCTGTAGGAAACAGTACTTGCAAAAGACGGGGAGTAACCCTGGAAAAGTTACTAAAGCTTATTATTTTCAATAAATAATATTTTATTTTTCAATTTAAACATCATTGGCAAGCAACTGCAAAGCTTATTCACATCTAAGTTAAAAGCAACTAAAAAGCAGTCTATATTTGTTTTAAAAGTTAAAATGGAATGTTTTAAAGGTTTTAGGTTTAATAATTTATTTCTCTAAAAGAATACAATTCACTTACTAGAGAAATACAAAACACTTACAAAATAGCATCGAGAATCGCAATCAGGTGCATTCACAATTCACATGTAGGTACGCACTATTTTAGTTACAAAAACAAACAGATTACAGCATCATTTACACAACATTCATTTTGGCTGAACTTAACAAGCCATTCCAATATATCAATAACTAGCGGTCCCCGCGACTTCGTCCGCGCGTTTTGAGTTTGCTCCCTCCCCTCCCGTCGCAGCGTCATGTTTTATATCCTAAAGCCTTTCTCGATAAATAAGCTATCCAACACAGAAGTATTTTTTCAAATCGGTCAAGCAGTTCCTGAGATAATCACGTTCAAACAAACAAACTCTTCAGCTTTATAATATATTAGCGCAAGCGCACGTTGTACTTAAGCTGCGAACATTATTTTGGTGCGGAGTTATGTTAAAACTGTGATAGCTCCTAAGACATTTATTGAAATCAAATGATATAAAGGGCAACTTGGTTCTAAATTAAATGCTCGTGATGATGAATGTATTTATTTTGATAAGAATAAATACCTGTGTGTACAATACACCTCTTAAAATAATGCATTATTTTTTTACAAATTTATTAACATAAAAAAGGTTGTAGTAAGTCAACCATAAAAGATAGACATACGCTGTTGCGGATTTTATTATAGAACAATCCTGTCATACATATTTTTTGTGTAACTTAAGCGGTTTCCGCAGCGTATGCAGCGGAAGCTCTCAAAAGGAATATCTTTCTCCCGTTTTCGCAACATTTTTCATTTCTGCTGTGGTCTTATGAGTCGTATCTTTATGTTATATAGCCTAAAGCCTTCCTCGATAAATGGACTATCCAACGTAAAAATAATTTTTCAAGTCGGTCCAGTAGTTTTTGAGATTAGCGCGTTCAAACAAACAAACAAACAAACAAACTTTTCAGCTTTATAATATTAGTATAGATTTTGCGGGTGGATCGGATAAAAGTTCCGTCGTACTAGCCGGCTCTCCGGTCGCCTTGGCGCTTGCTTGGAAACGTACCCATTACGTATCTTTAAGTAAAATGATTGCAGTCTGTAACAGATAGGCGTACATTATAATTACTTATTAATAATTTAACATTGTATCATAATTAATAAATCATAACACTTATAACTTGAATAAATCTTATAGAATAATTTATATAATACTAAATAATATTTGGATCCTTTAAAATATGGCGCTTCAGAGATTTTTTAAAAATGGTGTATGATTTTATATTTTTTAAGCTGTCTGGTAATTTATTATAAAGTTGAGCTCCTTCATACATGATGTTTTTTTTCCCATAGTTTGTGCGTGGCGGTTTTAAGTTGATGTGATTGGCTCGTCTCATACTTCGGCTCCGTGTTTGTGACTTGATTGTAAAAGATATCTGAGTAAGGATTTTTTTATTTAGTATTTTGCGTATGAGCAAACACGTGTTATATCTATACATTTGACAAAGAGGCATGAGACGAGAATCTTTGTATATCTTTGTAGTAGGAGTTAAGTAGTTAAAGTGAAACAGAAGTTTGATTATTTTGTTTTGTGCTATTTGTAATGGTTTTAGATTAGATTTTGAGGCAGAGCCCCATACCTCAATAAGATAGTCGAGATGCGACTTCACAAGTGAGTTGTAAATAACGTAACGAACGTGTTTAGGTAGGCATCGTACGGTTCCGCGGAGGACAGCAATAAGAGACGATATCTTCGAAGTAACTTTATCTATATGTGGCTTCCATGTAAGTTGACTGTCGATTAGGCCTAGATACTTTTCGGAAAAGACTCTAGTAAGTATTTCATCATTAAAAGTCAAGGGACTGAACTCAGTGATTTCTTTATTTTTCGCGTGGAAAATCATGAAGTGAGTTTTACTTACATTAGTTGTAAGTAAGTTATATTTAAACCATGTATTTAACAAATTCAAGTCATCTTGCGCGTTCTTAATAATTGAATTTAGTTCTGTGCCAAAGTAAAACAAGCAAGTATCATCAGCATATAGAGATATTGCGCCTTTTAGCCCTATTTCATTGATGTTATTAATGTAGATCAAAAACAGCAGAGGTCCGAGTATTGATCCCTGCGGGACGCCGTATGTTGTTAAATTAGAATTGCTGTGAATCTCTCCAAGTTTAGTGATTTGATATCTATTTGTCAGGTATGATTTGAGTATTTTGTGAGCTGTGCCTCTAACACCCAATATTTCTAGTTTTTTCAACAGAAGTTTATGACTTATAGTATCGAATGCTTTTTTCAAGTCTATAAAGCTTTTTCGTCAAATTCACTTTAATGAACCTAAAATGAAAAAGATCACAATAAACATCACTTGTTTAGGTAGTTATCAACAGAGACGTACATTTATTTTTTAAAATAACAATAGGTGTTATTTTAAAAATAATTAAACCTTCCAAATAAGGTTGCGCAGTATGGTCACCGATTTTTCTGAGACTAGCGGACCCGGCCAAGTTCGTTTCGTTTCTTTTTTTTTTAAATATATTTTTTAAACACTCCTGTCAAAATGGCATGTGATGTTTTGTTTTTTTGTAAATGTTTTTTTTTAAAAAAAGCTGTTTAATTTGTTACTGTTTAATTTTGTCAGTATATATTTTTTCATTTTGCTCGGATTTCATTGATTTATTAAGTTCGATTTTATAAGAAAAAATATTTTATTCAACATTCCATTTCTTTTCTTTCCTATTTTCTGAATTTTTTAAATTTATTTTTTCTTTCATAAGAACCTTCTCCTGACAAAAACAAACGCAACAGAAATAGGTCTAGCCATTCACGTGTCATAGTGACCAAGAGAAATAATTATTACTTTTTAAGATGACAATGTATTTTGAGAAAGAAGTACATATTAATTTTCAAGATGATAATATATGAAATTGATCTTTTATCGATACGCTAAAACCATTAGCAGTAACAAAACACAAACATCACGTTCTGCGTAAACACTAACAACAAACATAAAACAATCGTTTACAGACAGCCTCGTCCTTAATCAGACCGTGCTACTCAACCAAGTGACATAAAACAATCTGAAAACAATTACCTTCTTCTTACACCCTTTTGCTCAAGAACCAACCTTATCGCAATGTACTACGGTCCTCATAAAATCAGCAGTGTGTGTGTAGTTAGGGACTTTTATGTGGCAGTGGAAAGTGCAAGACTAGAGTGGAAAGAAGGCAAATTATCGCCTCTCCAAGTGGATACTTTAACCGAGTAAATAAATTACAGGTGTAAATTATGTAAAAGTCCCCGTCGGTGTAGTTTCTAATAGTTGTAGGGTAGGTAATAAAAGGTTGTGGGGAATCGGTAATTTACGAGCTACATGCGTGAAAAGGTATCTTCTTTTTCTTTGCAATGACATGAGTTCGAAATGTAAGTAGGAGTAGTTATTTTATGACCATTTTGTTTTGAAATCACAATATGGTGAGTCCTAATTAGGAATTGGCTTGGCGAAGATATTTCAAATATGAATTTCAATTATCTTCCTCATATCTAAAACAAAAATCAACTAAATTTATTGGGTTTAGAAATAAATTAATAATTATGCGCCAGAAAACACACCAATTGTCATGGTTTCGTACTAAGGATTATTTTTCTATGTATTACGAATACTAGATTATGATGAGGGCGTCTCCCATTAATACTTAAATACATATAAACATCAATGACTTAGGTACAAATGTTCGTACTCATCACACAAACATTCGCCCCTTGCGGGATTCGAACCGGCGACGGCCGGCGTATAATAGTCAGGAGCGCTAACTACTACACCAAACGATCGTCAATTATTTGTTTTGTTATCGAACAAAATCAAACGTTGTTGCTATTTCATAACAGTGGTATGCAAATATTATTTTTTTTACCGCTTTTATAATAAAATATATCGTCGACATACATATGAAAAGTTATAGTTTTTAAAATAAGTATATACCTAAAACGATCAAAGGTGTATTTTCATTTTCACACTTTTGCTCCTGCTTAAAACTACCCTTCTAAAATCCACAGATTCGTCTCCCAGAGGGGCTATAGAGTAATAATGTCTTATACTCTGGTTTGTGCCAACCCAAACTAAGAAAAAGTTTTTATTTTTACTTAAAGCCCACTGTAAATACTTTGGCTCTAAGTAATATTAATGTTTCGACCCTCACTAGCTCTGTGCTTGTGGGCGTAACTTGAATAATATTCTGCAGGTGAAAGAAATTGATACATATTCATATCTATGCTCATTTACTAACGCGAATCCTATAGCGAATAGTTATAAAAGTTATGAATTTAGTTATTTTTGTCGTATGAACATCATTTTCATTTATATACGTACATCGCTTGCAACCGGTCACTGTAGAAACCGTTGAGGCCTATATTCAGCAGTGGGCGTCCTTGAACTAAACCTTATGATGATGGTGACGTACGTACTTACATTCAATATACCTACGCTACACACAAAACTTAGCTACTTCAGTTGTTGTATCTCCAAAACCAATGCTATGAAACCAATACGTTTGAGTATGATGACACTTCATTTAACTAAATATGAATAAAATAGAAAGTATCTCTATTTCAAAAATAACATGAATGTTTCATAATAATAAATTGACGCAGTCAAACACGCGGAAATGAATATAATTAATTATTTAGCATTAAAATGGTTTACATTAAGTTCTATCCGCGAAGCAAATAAGCCGAACCAGCGGATTCACTAAGAAATACAATTTAACTTCGCGGGGAACACAAAATGTTTCATTCTGAAGCATTTCCTGAAGGATTGTAACAAATTGAATTTCACGCCCGCTCAACTCTTTATTTCGTCTCCTTTTAATGCAAAGAAAATATTATTAATCGAAAATTTCCTATCAAATGAAAAGAGGTTTTTAAGCATCTGTTCGTAAAATTCCTTCCCCGTTTATTATTGCTGCTTATTATTGTTTGAATAATTATGCTACCAGTTCAGGAAGGAAACGAAATTAAAATATGCATGCATTAAAATATGAAATAGAAGTAAAATAAAAAAACCGTGAAAATTACCACCTGCACATAATGTTTTTTTTTTTCATTTTTAAACGCAGTCTTACGAATAAGAGCTTTATGTGCACTGATTTTGCCACATAGCTCTTTTTAAAACGAAATCTCGTTGAAGCGAAAGCGATCCTTGTTCAGGCATGTTACTGACTTTTCCGAAGCCCACTGGCGCAAATAACATTAGCATAGTTATCGAGTGCGGGATGAGACCCGTAAAGGTCCCGCCGGCAGGACCGCTCTTAAACCCGCTACCGGGGCAGATGGTCTACTCTGAAAGACAGTTTTTGACTCCAGTGCCTTTTTTTTTGCTCTAAATCATTTGTCAATCACATTTTGTACTCGATTAGTTCCAACTAACTGAACTCCGATGTCAACCTACGTACGGTTGACGTGTTTGGCATTTAACTACATTGAGGGCCAATATCCCTTGCCATTCGCGTCGCGTCGTTTGTTGGGAGTGACGCTCGTTTTACTGACATTAAAAAAGGAGGTAATTAATTCGACCTGTATGTATGTGATATCGTCAGAATTGGATAAACATAGTATGTTGATCGAGTAAGACTTCCTAACACGTGTGCTAAATTTTGTAACTGTTTGTATATTTGTATCAGGAGAAGTAAAAGCGAGATGATCCTTCAATTAGTTTAATTAGGTATAGTTCAACTAATGGTACAGTGTAAGTTTCATCAAAATCGGTTCAATAGTTTTTGAGATAAGAGCAAAAACAATAAAATATATAATAAAAAAATATGTAAACAAATTAAGTACGCGCGTTTTAAGTTTGCTTCCTTCCTCTTAGTAGCGCTATAGTATAAAGATACTGTGTGACCAAACTATAAAGCTAATGCCGTAATAAATAACCATGTTTACAGCCACTGTGTAGCTTCTTATAGCGCTGTGCATTTGTAGTTCGAGACTGAGAAGGTAAAGTCGACTAAATCGACTATGTATCATAGAATAGGACCCCAGGATGGCTCTTAAACCCGCTCCTCGATAATGACTATCGATGATTTCGCCAGAATGCGGGCGCGGGCACAATATTATTACGTAGTTTGCCCGTTCTAGGGCATTGCGTATAAGTTTCCGTATTCCGTGAGTGTGGAACACCAAAACCACAAAGTGTATTAAAGGAACTTCGTTGTTTTTCTTATACGAAGCTAAAGTTTTTACAACTTATCTTAGGTTCTATGGAATCATAATACAACTTACCTAAGTATAAAATGCCGTGATCCTTGACGTGGGATAGGAAAGCTATGAACTGAAATAACTTGATAAATAACAGTCATCATCATCATCATCATAATCAGCCAAACGACGTCCACTGCTGAACATAGGCCTCCCCCACGGCTTTCTACAATGACCGATCATTAGTGGTCTGCTTCCAGTTTGATCCTGCGATCTTTACAAGGTCGTCTGTCCATCTTGTCGGTGAACGTCCTACGCTACGTGTTTGGTCGAAGGGTCTCCAATCTAGAATTAATAACAGTGTTACACAATATTTAAGTTAACCTAATAAGCTACATGATATATAAACGAACAACTAATTAAATAAAACATATAAATAATTATTTAAAAGGACGTTAATTTACAACAGATAAAAAACTTCAATTCCAACGCTACCATTTGGTATGAAGCTCAAAATGTTGGCAGCGTTTCTCCTCTGGGTAGCTAACCAAATCCGCTGTCCGAGATAACTGCCAGCCTTTTGGTCACCAGTCGACTCAGTCAACCTTTAGCGGAGATCCTTAAAGTAATCTGAATCTTATCCTTAACTTGATTGTTTTTCTTATATGTGGCCAAATCAGTGAACACGAAGCTTTGTTTTATAAGACCCTTTTAAGAAATAAAAAAGTTAAATAACTTAAGTAGTTATTTTCACAGTACTACATATAAAATGAAATACTGAATCATCACATTATAAATTAAAATGACAAAGTGATATTTTATTATACTCTGAAATACAATCTTAGTAGAAACCTTACACACTTAAAAAAAATGTGGTGATAGTACTAGTACTAGTTAGTACTTTATTGTTTTTTTTTTAAATTAAGATAAAATTAATTAGAAAATTGGCAATCTATCCTATCTTTTTATTGTAATGTCAATGAGATTTTATGCTGCTGATAAAATATATAAAAAAAAAATTGGACAGCAATCACATTCATTGCCCTGCTCTCAAAGAAAGTAGGTAATGCACTTGAGCTGTGAAATCAGACACAACGGCGGTACCACAATACTCAGACCCGAGACAATATAGAAAACTTAGATAGAAAACAATATAGAGAACTTGATCCGACCGACAATCGAACTCGGGAGCTCGGAGCGGCGACGCCTTGTAACCCAGGGTGCTTAGCCACTACACCACGGAGGTCATCAATAACTGTAGAAATAAAATAAAACACAATAATGCGAAAAACGATTAATTTGCCGTCTATTTTATTAAAAAGCTAGTATATCTAATAAAACCTCTACAAAGAGACAACGCTCCAATGAAGTATCAAACTGTTACGTGAAAGTTCTCGTACTTCAAGTTAATTGTATCAAATCGAAGAATGAAATTGTTTAGCTGGCATAAACTGTGCGTAGAGTCCTAACTCAGTAGTAGCGCTAAAAGTGGTATGTTTGAGGATAATATAGTATTTTTACTGCAAAACCCGCTATAGTAGTGGTTTTAATTCCTCAAGACTATGAGCAAAAAAATGGTAATACGTTATAGCGTTACTATAATGCTTTTAGTACGACAGGAGCTGATCAAAATACTTTGATTAGTATTCGTTGACGTCCACTTTGACATAAAATCTTCAGTCGTTATTAATAGAACCAAAACGACGAAATATTATGGTAAAAATAGATGGTAGTAGAAAATTTTATCGAAAATATCTTTTAATTCTAATGTGCTTTTATGCTGTTATAAAGTAACTGTAGAAACTTAAAATAAAGCAATGCGAAATACGACCAATTTACCGTCTTTTTTAATAAAAGGCTAATACATCTCATAAAGCCTTTACAAAGAAACAACGCAAAAGAAGCATCAAACTGTTACGCGAAAGTTCTCGTACGTCGAGTTAAATGTATCAAATCGAACAATAAAATTGTTTAGTCGGCCTAAACTGTGCGTTTAGAATAATAAAACAACAGCACATCTGCACCGTTTATGTCCCACGTACGGAACACCATTCAGTAGATCGAAAAAGTTTTCCAATACTATACAGTTGTGATGATAGAAAATAGTTGGAACCTGCGCGGATACTTTTATTGCAATCCCACAAGTTTCAGAACTACGTTTTTAATTCGATGACCGGCTAGTTTTGGGAATGCAAGATTACCCCTTGTAAGTTTTTTTTACTCGGCCGGTTTCACAAATTTGTAATAAATTATGTTTAGAGTAATCTGCCAGATATATCATAAGAGATGAAGTTTAACATATTTTTTTAATATTCACAAAGATGAAATAAGAAACAAAAATTTGCGCACGGGCGGGACTCGAACCAGCAACTTCTTGGCTAACCGGGCCAAACGCTCTACCAATTGAGCTACCGTGCTGTCGGTCCGACTTTGCGAAATTTGTGGTCTCTTATGAATGCGTCATTACGCTGCTACAGATTCATTCAGTGTTGTCAATAGCTACCTAACTAACCATAGCGCAGAAATAAAAATTATGAAGTTAATAATAATACATAATCACTGTTTATTACGAGAAACTGATTGAAGAATTGAGCTTCGATTGCTTTTATGCGGTTTTGTTCAGTGCAATATTTATTATTAGTGATGGTACCTTCATTAAATACCTACAATCTTGCCATCATTTTAAATAACTGAAATATAAAATATTAGAATCGTTCTGCAGATTATAATTTAAGATACCAATTCAATACATATTTTTATTCAACGAGGGAAACAAATATACCAGTTTTCAGTATAAAGGCAAAAAAATGTGATTCACCGAATTCAAAAAAGAAGTAATCAATTCGACATGTATGTGTGTGATATCATCAGATTTGGGTACAATTTTATGATGCTGATCTATTAAGGCTTCCTAACACGTGTGCAAAATTTCGTAAATGTACATACATTTTGTTGTTTGTTTGTCTCAGGATTTCTCGAAAACGAGAAGTCATAGGGAGATGATTATAATTTTTTAAATTTAATTAGGTATAGTTAAACTTAAGTAAAAGTGTAAGTGCAATTTACGAGTGAGTTTATTTTAAATAGAAGACGAATACACTATTTTAAGATTTTTATAGCATAAGGCGAAGCATTATAACACAAGAGATAACGAAACGTGCCTTAGTAAATCTGTACTAATATTATGAAGCATGTTACAAGCCCAAGCCTCGTCTACGTCACACATTTTCCAAGTGAAGGTGGCTCGGTGAAGCAACAATTATAGAAATCTGCTTCGTAGACAGTTTTCGTGAGTGTGAAACCTTCGGACAGTTTTTCGGTGCCTTTGAGTTTCAATCGCTACTATATTATATATTATGAGAGCAATCTCGCAACATTGATGACGTCACGCAGCCTACATGTTAAAATAAGCGATTGCAAAATTCAACAGGCTTGCCAATATGACGGTGTCCAAGTGGTATAGGCATACGACCGGATAGCGTAAGACACGGGGTTCGATATCTCGTTCGTCACACAGCGAAAGTTGCTTTTTACAATTGAAATTTATATTATTAAGTTTGTATAGTGACAAAACACTATAAAACAAAAATGAAATCATAATGCTCGCATCTTAATTTAAACACGTGCTTGCGCTAACCGCTAAGGTTTCTGGCCGCTAAGAGCCTTTACACACTGCGACTTTTAGAAGCGATTCAGTCGTAGTTCTGCATCGATACTAAAGCGCGTT
This sequence comes from Pyrausta purpuralis, assembly GCA_963924145.1. Lineage (NCBI taxonomy): Eukaryota > Metazoa > Arthropoda > Insecta > Lepidoptera > Crambidae > Pyrausta > Pyrausta purpuralis. The sequence continues at coordinate 15,635,133 of OZ001646.1, read as the reverse complement.
AGTATCGATGCTACATTAAATCTGTTCATTGCGTGAGTCACCATGCTGAAGCGCGTTTTCGAAACGCGCGACTACATCGATGCTCAAGTCGCAGTGTGTAAAAGGTCTTACTTACAATGAAAATATATGTTTCGCGTTGAAATATTTTACGAGAAATCTAAAATTAACGCGGGCGATGCCGCGAGGGACCGATAGTTTACAATAATGTAGAAAATCTTAAGTGCATTACGTATTTATATATCCATAATATCATATACACATAGCAAAGTTTCAACATTAATACCACAAAATATGGTGTGTTAATACACTATACTTAGTGACAGTGACAACTCTTTAGCAACTTGGAATTGCCCTGTCATAAGTTTAAGTTTCAAATTAATTCTCAAGACATTTGAGTTAGCGTTCTGAAAACCGAGTATTTTCGAGGTAACACGAAGGCAATTCTAAGTAACGTTTAACTTAGTTTTTGCGCTTAACGTATGGGTAAGGACGTGGATTAAGAAACGATTTCTTACGAAACTGTTAACTGTGGTATTGATCTTTGTAAATGAATGTTAAAATAAAAAAGACAATATAAAATAAAATACTTAGCTGCATTTTCGCCACAGAAAAGTACATATTTAACAAAGCTCAAATTTGGTAGATGCAAAAAGGGCTTTTATAGTACAAAAAAGTGTATTAGGGCCATTTGCCGAGTTCATTTCCTAGAATTTTGTAAACCTCTATTATTAGTTTATTATTAGTTGTATATATATATATATATATATATATATATATATATATATATATATATATATATATGCCTTTTAAACATTGGTAAAGGCACTTTTTTTAAATTTTCAGGCAACTAATAATAAACTAATAATAGAGGTTTACAAAATTCTATAATATAAAAAAATATATAATATAATAGTATAGACTTGAAATAAAAGCTATATTGCGTTTCTGTAAACAATTATAGAATTTATTTACATCAGTTTCCTGCTCATAAAATCATACATAACATCTTTCTATTAATAAAATCTTACCTGTAAAGAATTATAGAAACTACATTTAAAGCCTCTATTTCCAGTTTTCTACAATTTACTTATTTCGTAATTAATTATTATGTTTTCACAATAAAACTCAAAATCTGAAATATTTCAGTGTCTGTCAAAAGTGATGTGACATCATATCTACAGCTAAAGCCATAGTGGCCAGTTCAATTATTAAAAAGGTTTATAAACTCTTTTTACATCTCCCCCCTTGGAAAAAAAATTTACTAATATAGCATTTAATTTTTTTAAACAACAGTAACAATCTGCGAGAGTTTGGTGATGTGGTAGAAATTTGATTCTGTCTTCTGATGCCCCACATCAACTTCATAAATTGAATCCGAAATCTTTTTTAAAATTTTGTAAGGCCCAATCCTTAGTTCATCCAATTTGTTTCTATTTAGTCTATTTCCATTCTCTACGTAAACGAGGTCTCCCTCTTTAAATTTATATTCTTTCCAGTGTGCGTCGTAAATACGTTTATTATAATAATGAGACTTAAGTGTATTTTTGAGAGCTATTTCTCTATCTCTTTTTAAATTCTCTTCTGTTAAGCTTGATTTCAACTCAGGTGGTAAAATATTAACGTTTTCCCCTTCTAAAAGATACTTTGGAGCAAATTTTGTTGTAGTATGTTCAGTTTCGTTATATTTTTCAACACAAATTTGTGCAATAGTTGTCCATGCGATTTTCTTATCATTCTCATTAATTTTGCATCTTATTTTATTTACTAAAGTCTGGTTTAGCCGTTCATTTAGTCCATTTGAAAATGGTGCATCCACAGCAGTAAAAACTATTCGTATATTATTTTTATTTAAAAAATCCTTGAATTCTTTGGAATTAATGCCAGGGTATTGGTCTGTCAAAATCATATCTATATCATTACTTTTCGTGACATTTTTCACTAATTTGATAAAATCACTAGAGTTTTGGGTTTTTGATGTTAGAATGTAAGCATATCTCGTAAAATGATCCACTAGAAGATGAAGATATCTCTTTGTCGATCGTGATCCTCCAAAACCGCCAATAGTATCAATGGATACGATTTCAAATGGGCGCGTTGCTGGACCTAAATGTGACATTAAACCGTATTTAGATCTTTTCCGGGATTTATTTTTCAGGCAGACTTCGCATTCATCACATATTTGTTTAATGTTATTAATAATATTCTTTGCAGTATAGAATGGTGTAATTTTACTTGTCATTTGTGTTCTCCCAAGATGGCAGTAAGTATGATGGATGTCTTTTATAAGAGTCTTACTTAGTTCCTCTGATAGTACTATTTTGATTCTTCCCTTATTTTCTTTATAGTAAATTCCATTTTGAAATATTAATTTGTTTTTAAAATTTTGTAAGTTTTCATTTTTGTCCTGATCTTCTTTAATCTTTTGTAGGCTAATTAAATTCACTACTTTCAAAAAGTCATCACTATTATCATTTGGGTTCAAGACCGGATTCCGGCTTAAACAGTCTGCTTCTTGATTAGATTTCCCAGGATTATACTTTATTTTAAAATCATATTGCGATAAATAATACGTCAAATCACCAAGTTCCTCATCTGTTCTAGCCTTTATATTCATGTTTTCTAAAGGTTTGTGATCCGAATACACCATAAATTCTTTACCCATAAGCCAATGTTGCCAATATTTTACCGCTTCTTTTATTGCCAGACATTCCAGATATATAGCCTTCTTCTTTTTTTGTGGTTCAGTTAATTTTTTCGAAAAATAAGCAACTGGTTTACTTTCACCGTTTTCATCTTTTTGTTTCAAAACAGCTCCAACTCCTTTTATACTTGCATCTGTGTAAATTTGTATTGGCAAGTCTGGATCATAAATTCTTAAGACTGGTTCTGAGCATAACAGTTTTTTTATTTTATCAAATGATTCCTGGCATTCGGCTGACCATATAAATTTCACATCTTTTCTTAATAAATTGTGTAACGGATCTAAAATTATTGCACCACAAGGAATGAATTTATGATGGAAATTTATTTTTCCTAAAAATTGACGTACATTCTTCCTGGTTTCTGGCACGGGAAAATTCTTTATCGCAGTTAAATAATCTTTCAACGGTCGAATTGAATTGTTTTCTATAATATGTCCTAGATATTTCGCATGATTTTCCGCAAAACTACACTTTGAAAATTTTAGCCGAAAACCCTCTTTAAGAATTGCATCCAACAATCTAGATAAATGTTGTATATGTTCCTCAAAAGTCTTCGAAAATACTAAAATATCGTCGATAAAATTTACTGCAAAGTTAGACATTTTGTGCTTTCTTATGATATTACTCAAAATTCTTTGAAAAATTGATGGAGCAGTCTTCAATCCAAACGGTAGGCATGTCCATTGGTAATGTCCCTCTTGAGTAACAAAAGCAGTTTTGTGTTTATCTTGAATTTTCAACGGTATGGACCAAAATGCTGAATTTATATCTAAAGTTGAAAAATATTTGCAGTTTACAGTTTTGATCATCAAATCTTCTATTAATGGAAACGGTTGAGATTGAGGAACAACTATTTGGTTTAATTCTCTGAAGTCTATACATAATCTTGTTTTTTTATCATCTTCTTTTTTATATGCTAGCGTTACTGGAGCTGCGAACGGGCTATAAGACTCCTCAATTAATCCTTTCTCAAGTAATTTTGATATTTGACTCTCTATTTCTCTTCTGTCTTCAAATGAACATCGATATGGTCGTTTACAACAATATTTATCCACCATTAGGTCAATATGCGCCTCATAATCACGAACAGTACCAATATCATATTTATCTTTAGCAAATACTGATTTATATTTTTCGACTAAGTTATTTATTTCTGATTTCTGACATAAATCTAAATGATTTATTTCCATCAAAAAGTTTTCTGTCTCAATATGTTCATTAAAATTTATTTCACATTCTCTTTCATATTCAAATTTTGTTATTTCTTCGTCTGTGTTCGAGAACAATCCTTTTTTATTTTTGTCACCTTGTTCATCAGGAATTACGACATTCGCTGTATTTAAAGTATCATTTGTTAAACTGTTAGATTGCATTATCTTTAAATCTTCAGTTTGAATTAATTTGAATTTCTTGATGCAATCCAGACCAATCAAAAAATCATAATTGAAGTTTTTATTATCTATGATAAAAACATCCATTATTTCTTCCCTATTATATATCTTTATTTTCAAAGTTACCATGCCATTTGTTTCATTCTCACCATTAATAGTTTTTAGATTTACTTTTTGCATGTTCAAGTTATCATCTTTCTGTTGTATTTTTAGTAATTTTGCATTTATCAGTGATACATTAGAACCGGAGTCATAAATTCCAGAAACATTTAAAGTATCATTCAATAGCAAACTTACCCTTATTAATGGTGGTACTTCTAGTTTTTTGGATTCTTTTCATTTAATTCCACTTCTAATTCCGAGTTGTTTACAGTCTTTACAACAGCTTTTTGTTTGTCCCTTTTAAACCAACAATTTTCTTCAAGATGATAACGTTTCCCCTTTTTGTCAGCGATACAAATCGGACATGGCTTCTTTTCTTCATATTTTTTTGTATTTGCATCTGGATTTATAATTTTGTTATCATATTTATTCTTTTTAACAAGGTATTCTAGTTTTCCAATTTCATTGTACAGAGTTTCCGTTTCTTGTAAAGTCTCTCTATCAATTTTATCTGCTACATAATTAGGTAAGCCAAATACAATAAGGTCAATAAGTGTTCCAGTATCAATTGTTTTCCTTACTTCCAATAGTAGTTTTTCTTTTTTTAAAGCATAATCAAGTAATGATCCTGTTTGATACTTAAAAGCAAGGGCGTATCTAATTGGTGACCATCCCTTGGTTGCAAATGTCTCACAAAAGTTATTTTCCCATATGTCCCATTTAGACTCCACTGTATGCTTTATCAACATGCAGCTATACCAATCTACAGCAGAGTATTCCAAAAAGTTTTTCAATATTTCAATTTTCTTTTGGTCCTCTACGAGTCGAAAACGTTCACATTCTTTGTTAAAATCCTTTATCCACTGGTGGGCATTTGAGTTTTTTCCTGTAAATTTTTGAAGTATAAAATCCTTTGCGACTGTTCCTAAATTTTGGACTGCGCATGACTTATTTTCTTTTTCCTCAAGCAACTTCTCCAACAATTTATTAAGATGTTGACTGGAATAACTCGAAGTACCTTCCTATGCATCTTCAAACATTTCTTCTAGGTAAATATCCATAAACTGTAAATTATTTTCTTCATCTAAGTATGTTTTTGAAATATTATCTGTCAATGTTATCCATATTCTCCTTTTTTGGTGTCTCTTTATCAGTGTTTTCTTAACTTTGGTATAGTTGGAAGTGCTTGTTATTTCAGTGTGCAAATTTGCAGGTTGATATTCATTCGGTATTTCATATATCTGCCCACTAGTTGTAGCTATTGAGGTTATGCATAAAACATTCGATTTTCCATCTTCGGTAGGTTTAACTTCGAAATCGAATCTCAGTTTCTCCATATTACTTGCAATCGAAGCAAAAATGTAGTTTTATAATAGTATAGACTTGAAATAAAAGCTATATTGCGTTTCTGTAAAGAATTATAGAATTTATTTACATCAGTTTCCTGCTCATAAAATCATACATAACATCTTTCTATTAATAAAATCTTACCTGTAAAGAATTATAGAAACTACATTTAAAGCCTCTATTTCCAGTTTTCTACAATTTACTTATTTCGTAATTAATTATTATGTTTTCACAATAAAACTCAAAATCTGAAATATTTCAGTGTCTGTCAAAAGTGATGTGACATCATATCTACAGCTAAAGCCATAGTGGCCAGTTCAATTATTAAAAAGGTTTATAAACTCTTTTTACATATATATATATATATATATATATATATATATATATATATATATATATATAATTGGCTACTCACAAAATGTTTTTACTCCATTCAGGAATACCTCGATGCAAAATAATTTTGAATTGAATTTTGTGACATTATGTAATTATCTTTGACATGTTATTCATTCTTACTTTATCAAAATTATAAGACTAATATGATTGTAATTAATGTGACCTTTCAATTTAATTCAAATAATGACGTTTTAATTTTTAATTTATATAAATATTTGCATGACAATATTGTAAAACATGAGAACATGCACTAAAATAACATTTTCATTTCATTTCATTTGACAACGCGTTTGGTGTACCTAGTGGTTAGCACTCCTGCCTACTATGCCGGAGGTCGCAGGTTCGAATCTCGCAAGGGGCAGATGTTTGTGTTGAACATGAACATTTGTACCTAAGTCATGGATGTCTATATGTATTTAAGTATCTTTGGAGACGCCCCCATAATGAAAGTTGTCTGGTTTCCGTAACACAAGAAATAAATTCCCTACTTCAAAACCATGACATATTCGAATCGATACCAACGCGCGTTAGTTTCGATGCAGTTGCCAAAATACAGTAAATAATTTGTCAATTTCCAGCTTCTGCATTGCCACTGCATCGATGCTGCATCGCGACTACATTTCTGCTAAAAGTCGCAGTATGTAAGGGGTCTTAGACCATCATTATATCACATAAAGTCAATTTTGACAACGTCAAATTAAGAATATTCATTGAATACAATAAAAAAAACTTAATTTGAAAACGACACCTATTTGGCAGTAATCATTCATGTAAATGTCATTTTAAAACTGGTCGTTTTAAGGTCGAAGCCCACTAATCAACCCGTCACGGTGACAGCACCGTATCAACTCGAGGCGTTCAGTATTATTTGTATGAAACTCTATATTTCAACGCACATCTATCAACTTCGTAACGTTCGCGTTACCACCTCGGATCGAGACTAACTCTGGACCCACTCTCGACCAGCGGCGTATGCGTTGTAACGCGCTTACGGCGCGTCGCCCGCTGGTTGGCGACTATCCGTCCACCCTGTCAAACGGGCTGTCATTCACAAGAAGAACTGTCATAAGTTGAAGCAAACACAATCCAAGGCGAAGCGTTTGCTATCCGGTACCGATACCATCCGAGGCGTTGCTGTTCCCTTTACGTAACGTGCTTCCGTATGGTTGACGCCTAGTTGGTGCTGTTCCCGTGCCGGGTGGGTAGATTTGCTTTAACCTTTTTACTTATTTGGTCGGACCAGTCATATGTGACGTGGGTAAAATCGACTTTTAATCATAAATTTCTATTAACTTTTCAATATTCAAGCGTATGCAGGCAACCACATAACAATAAAATATCTATTGTGTCTCGTTCACATACGCTTGAGGGGTTAAATACCTCTTGCTGTTCACGAGATATTGATATTTAAATATCACTATGTTTACCACTGACTTACTCATCCAATAATTAATTTCACGAACTTGGCCACACAACATTCATATCTATATGATGAATGAAGGATAGAATATTAATATAATATAGACTCTAAACAACCAAATGATCTGTTAAATTTTCTTTCGATTTGCTGCTTGATTAAAATGCGAACATATTTGCGATTCAAATCTTTCTTTTTACTGATCATAAAGAATTCAAATGCTCTGTTAATATTTCCGACACGTCGTGGCGCGGTGTGCCGTCATTTTTTTTATTATGGCACTGTTAAAAGCAGAAGTCCACTAACTTACAGTCAGTTTGAATAAAAAATATTTCTTAGGAATGGTTATTATTTTCTGGTTTGGTGACTTCACTTCAATCTCGTCAGAAGGAAACTGAAGTGGTGTATTTATGCAAATATTTGCTTACATAGAAATGAAAATAAAAAACACAGAAATAGAAATAAATTTAAAAGATTTTGTGAAAGAAAATACAAAAATAATTTAGTTATAGCAATTTTCAAAAGATCCTTGTGGTATTTTTTTATTTATTTATTATAAAAACAACATGCTACATTTTTATAAACAAAGTCTTGCAAAATTATTTACACTGTTTGTCTGTAGGATCAAGTGTGTCTCATTTTATGTTATGTACAGACTATATTTATGTATCTAATGTTTTAAGGTTATTTTTTAAAAATTATGTTTAAATTTAATGCTCCTCTTTTTTGATATCGCGAACATATTTCGCAAATGTTTGGTAATTCATAATACCGGTAACATTCAGAAAACCAATCTGCATGTTTGCTATGTACCGTATGATGTGTTATTTATTTTGTTTCCCATTCCGCCCAGCAACCGACCAGTGATTTATTTCTGTTTCAGCGTTTTATCCTTTACGAATTTAAAGTGTCGACAAAATTAATTATGTCCTGTTAATTTCACATGTCCAAAAGTTATGTGGTGAGTGCACAGAAGTCAAAATGTTTTATTTTCAGGCAGTGTATTTATACTTTCAGTTACAAGGAGCTTAAAAATATAAATATAACTCCTTTTTGCATATTAACAATCTTATGTCTATAAGCGATCACTTCTAGCCAACATTTGGGTAGTAAAATTATGAATTCATTGGAAGAAATATTTAATTTTCAATTTTCATTTTTTTCGTGTTTCTTTCAGTTACAAATAGAAGAAACTCAATATGATAGAGTTAATCTACCTACATGCTTTATGCCATACGTTTTTTAAACTTTATCAAGCATTATTAAAATGAGATCCTACCTCTACTTATTTACTTTTTCAACGTTTTTTTTTTCAATGTTTTCTTGCCATATTTTTTCATTAGGTATATAGAAGAGTATTTCACGTTACCTATAAAGGGTCTCTTCTTAAAATCTACTTTGTAAAACCAGTACAATTCCAAATCAATAGACAAGCCATAAATCTGTCCACATTTACACGCGCTACTATTGCACAGTCTCGAAGCCCACTTGCAATAAATACGTACTAGCACTATCTGCGGCATAATATCTGTGACACTACTTCCAACCCTCGCGCTCTATCCGATGAATATGACCCGTAGGAAATGATGAGAGTGGCGGCGGGCTATCAACGGGGTCGACTCGAGGTAATGTCATCCGAACATCACCGTTCGGCGGGGCCAGGAAACAAGGGTTTGTGAAGATTGTTTGTATGATATGATATGATGATATGAGTCGATGATACAAACGTCAGATAAAGAATATTCGACAATTACAATACAAAACACCTCATTCGAAAACATCACCTATTTTTCAGCAATCACTTATGTCATTCTAAAACCGGTCGTTATATACTAATTTGGTTGGATAAATTCTATCAGATGTTGGTAAAATCGACTCTAAGAGTGCAATACCACCAAATCCCTCATTTAAATAGTATTCGTTGTTTGGTCCAAGACACTGCTTACTACTACACACTCCTTAGACTCGCTACAAACAAAGCTGTGCCAAAAAAAAACAGTTTAAAAGTGTGTTGAAAAATGACAGTGTTTTATACTTCGTGTAATTATTAAGATGTATTTGCTGTCCCATGCCGCTAATCCAAATATGAGTATATTACTGCGGTCCATTAATTATGAAATTCTAACTACAGGCTGTCCAGCTTGACTTACGTAGCTACTAGCCCATCTGCTAGTGACTGTGTTCACATTTATTTTATAAATCAATATTGCATTGTATTTATCATTATTTCATTTTATAATTTAACCAACTTCAAAAAGGAGGAGGTTGTCCATTCGACTGTAAGTTGTATTTTTTTTGCACTTAGTTACCTCATGCCTTAGTTATTGTGCACCGATTTCTTATTTTGTATTTTTTGAGAGGGTCTATCTTAAAGTCGGTTCCATTGTTGCCAAGTAGGGATCTGATGATAGAATCTTGGTGTAATCGAAGGAAGCCCTCAAATTTAAAAGGCACGCTTAGTGTTTTTGTACTAGTATCGTAATATAGAAATGTTTTTACGTATGACGTCAAAATGGTGACTCATTTTGACATTTTGTGGAGCTGAGCTGATGGTGGAACTCCTTAACGCTTAGGAGTTCAGCGATTATGACGCCAAAACTTATGGTAAGTACTTTGTAGCTTATTAAGGAACGAAGTGAAAAGGTGCAACGTAACCTTCCCTCCTTCCTCTCCTATAAATCACGAAATGATTAACCCCTCAAGCGTATGTGAACGAGACACAATAGATATTTTATTGTTATGTGGTTGCCTGTAACCGCTTGGATATTGAAAAGTTAAACTGATTTTCATTCCAAAATTGGACTTTAATTGAATAATATCACACGCCATAATGACGCGAGTGATTTAAAAATAGGGTCCATGTAATCGAAGCCGCCTTTTTTCTGGCCCCTAGCAATACACATTGAAAACATACCACCCTGGGGATATGTACGCTTTTTATTTATTACTATTGACATGTTTATTTAGGCTCGATGTAGTTATTTTGGTGTAATTTGCAAATGTTTTATTCCATTTTTCAGTATTGAGTATTATAAAATTATTTTGAAACGAATTTAATGATGCAAACATTTATTGAGTTATGAGATTATTTTTATAGAAATCTATGAAATAACAATGATTCGTCTTACTGATATTTGTTAATAAGAGATATTTATTTTGTAGTAATACTTTTCATTTCTCTACTTACTCGTATATATAAGATCACCTCGATTAAAGAAATAATATTTACTGATTCAGCACAACGAATGAAACCTTTTAAAAAAAACTATTGTTTATTCTACTTAAACTCTTTTGAAAAACAATTGAGATAAAAAATTAGAGAAAAAGAAGGATTGGGATTCTAATTGAGAGAGTCGAAGCCGGTGACGTCGATTACTTTTAATATTATCAGGGTGCTGATATAAATAACGTTATTTTCTTTTTAAGAGAAAAATAATAATAATGTAATTCTCCATCTTCCATAAAACAATGATTGTGTCCTGAGGTCGTATTGCGATCTAACTTTAGCCGTTCAATTTCCAGGCAGCTCAATTACGACTTAGTGTAAACGAATATTAACAATATAATCTAGAGTTTGTTTGTTTGAACGCGCTAATCTCAGAAACTACTGGACCGAATCATTTTTTTTTACGTAAGTATGTAGCCCATTTATCGAGAAAGGCTTTTAGTTAATAACATCAAGATATGACTCATAAGTCCAGCGCCGCAATGAAAAATGTTACAAAACGGGGGGAAATATTCCTTTTGAGAACTTCCGCTGCGTAAACCGTTTATGTTACACACAAATCGTGTATCACGAGATTATTTTGCATAACCAGTTCTACAATAAAGTCTGGAATAGAATATGCCTATCTTATAGGGTTTACTCACTACAACCTTTTTTAGGGTTTTGTAGCCGAATGGCAAAAAAACGGAACTCTTATAGTTTCGTCAAGTCTGTCTGTCTGTATGTCTGTCTGTCTGACTGTCTGTCTGTCTGTCTGTCTGTCTGTCTGTCCGTCCGTATGTCACAGCCATTTTATTATGTAACTATAAGCATTACACAATTGAAATTTGGTAGAAAGGTGTATCCTGTTAACCGCTTACCGATTCTCATACAAAAAATAAAAAATAATGACATTTAAGGGGGGCTCCCATACATAAAACTAAAACCAAAAAAAAAAAAAAACATTCAAACCTATGCGTGTGGGGTGTCTATGGATAGGTCTTATAAAATGACATTGAGGTTCCTTAAACCATTTTCTTTTAATGTCTAACGTTTTATGGCTAGACACTTCCAAAGTGGTAAAATGGGCGTCCCCCCCCCCCCATCTAACTTCTAAACCAAGCAAGTGTAAATTAAAAAAAAAAACATGGAATGTAAATCTTAACAAATACTTTCAAGGAAAATTGGTTCGGACGGGATCGAACTAGTAGTTTTTGAGATATAGCACATTTTCAACAACCGCAAACATAACTTTGTACTTAATACAAACACTATGAAAAACGAAGTTATATTTGCAGTCAACAAAATATTGTGGTATTTTAATAAGTAGAACTAAGTGGATTCCTTAATTTTGTTAAAGTTGTCACGGAACCCTCAGTGCGCGAGGCCGACTCGCACTTGACCGGTTTTTATTAAGTTAATAAATTGGTTGAAAAATACTGCACTATTTTCGAGGGTGTTTTATACACACGGGCATTGATTCTTATAAAAATAAATACATTTATCATTATAATGAATTACCACATGCATTTCATATTGAACAAAGTTGCCCTTTTCATCATTTGATTTCAACAAATTTCTTAGAAGCTATCACACTTTTGTAAAAACCCGTATCAAAATAATACTCGCAGCTTTTCAGAACCTACAACGCGAGCTTGCGCTAACTATGGTTGCCGGCCTCTCACTTTCATCAATACTAATATTATAAATCTGAAGAGTTTGTTTGTTTGAACGCGCTAATCTCAGGAACTACTGGACTGATTTGAAAAAAAAAAATATTTATTGAGGAAGCCTTTATTAGACTGCGACGGGAGGGGAGAAAGTAAACTCAAAACACGTGGACGAAGTCGTGGGAGACCGCTAGTAATATTTTAATAATACTACAATAGTACGTTTTTTTTTAATAAAAATATTATACATGTGAAGCGAAACTACAATACGATTTGCTAATTTGACAGAAAGCCTATGTCTTTTACCTATCAAAATACGTGCCCTGTTACTACGAGGCTTACAAAGATACAGTTTAAATATTATCACCTAAAACGATTTGACCTTATATATTACCTGTTCAATACAAACAGAGTAAACCAAGCGTGCTATCCAATAAATATCCTTTAGTAATAAACTAGTCCTCACCCCGACATTTCTGCATGACTGTATGCTTCAGCGAACACAATATATGGAGATACCTCATAGTATCAAATTAGCAAAGTCTTGCACAATAATTAAACGCTCCCGTCTGGGTAAGGCTAGCACCACACTACTGTAATATTGGTTTAGATTGTTTTAACACTTACAGTGTCCTTTTTTATATTCTTCTTAAAGATGAATAAAGAAACCAAAAACTGCGCATGGACAGGACTCAAACCACCTACTTCATGGTTACATGGTTATTAGCTACCGCGCTGTCGGTCCAACCGTGATTTTTGGTTTCTTATTTCATCTTTACGAATTATGTAACATTACTTTGTATTTTAAAACTTTATGAGACACTTACTACAATTAAGGATCTACTTTTAGTGGTATTTATTTATTTTTAATTAGACTAAATTAACTCTTTGATAATTAACATAAAGAATACATATTAATAAATAGGCGCCAGAAAACATACCAGTTGTCGTGATTTCGTACTTAGGAATTTTCATCCTTGTATCACGAAACGAAACAATTACGACGGGGGCGACTCTCATAAATACTTAAATATAAATATATACATCCATGAATTAGGTAAAAATTTGTACTCATTACATAAACATGTGCCCCTTGCGGGATTCAAACCCGCGACTGCCGGTGTAACAGTCAGGAGCGCTTACCACTACACCGAACGCGTCGTCGTGATAGAAAATGTTTGTCTCATTTTAATTAGTTGGTATTAAAAGATTTGTTTAGTTTTTCTTCTAATACCTTGCCGATATTACCTAAATAGGTTAAACCCACAAGTATTTGTCAAGTAACATTCGTAAGCTGTTAAGTTTGATTAAAACCTGATACTGTTTTATCAGAGTTGTGGATCTTTCTAGCTATGCATGCATGAAGATTTTCCTTTACGTAAAAAAAGATAGGATCCCGAACGCCAGTCGAGTGTTTTTAAACCGTAGTGCCCTTTAGTGTGTGCTTTACCTCAAGAAACTGCGTTTGACTAGTTGAAATTAAACTAAGTTATAGGGAAGGAATTAAGTTGTACAAACTCTACCTTTGACAAGTTCACTGTTGGTCGTAAGACCGAGGCCCTTTGTGGCGAATGTTCTTTCATTTTGAGTAGTTAAGAATTTGACGACTTAAGTTGGCTTAAGTTTTCGAGTAGTTGGTGTCTTCAAAATTGGTACCGTTTCTTTAGAAAATTACAGAATATGCTATTCAAAGGCAAAAAGGGAAAACTTAACTTTTAACGGGTTTCAACTTTATCATTGAAAAGCGTGACGTTTTACACTTTGACCCCTTAGAGCCCTTACACACTGCGACTTTTAGCACCGATACAGTCGCGCGTTATGAAACCGCGCTTCAGCACCGCGACTCATGCAATGAACAGATTTAATTTAATGCAGTCGCCTAAATTCAGTACATAATTTGACAATTTCCAGCTTCTGCATCGCGACTGTATCGATGCTAACGCGCGTAAGCATTGCAATCGTATCGATGCTAAAAGTAGCACAGTGTGTAAAGGTTGAAGTTTTACGACTGCATCGCTGCTAAAAGTCGCAGTGTGTAAAGGGTCTTTGGCAACGAAATAACTTTCACCAACTGACCAATAAGATGAATACCTCTTGAAGTAATAAAACCTGCCAAATACGAGTCGGACTCGCGGACCGAGGGTTCCGTACAAGCTGGTTGGTAAAGTAGTTCACTCATTACGACAATGGAGTCATAGTTGTTGTTTTTTTTCGCTAAATGCAATCCTAAACATTAAAATATAGAAATCTGGAGGACCATAAATCAAAGACAAAAGTTATTTCATCGTTTCAGTAAGCCTTTATTTATAATTGTCCTGCCTTCGACTCTGAGATTTAATTGACCATGTAGTATGCCCTGCTACGCGTCTATTCACTCGCACACAGGTTTAGCGCAAGAAAGAGAAGGTAAATGACCTCACTCCCTCCCACGCCTCACAGCACTGCCAGCCGCCTGTCGCTCATTCGTGTCCGTGCGCGCGCGCCGTTACAACGCACGCAGTAACCACAGTATAAAATCGTTAAGTTTTTATTTCGTGCTAAACGAAACTTACCTTATATATATATTAATAGTAAGAAAAAGAAGTAAAACGCACTACCCAGCGTGGCTGCACCATGCATGCTTTACGCTTCACGGCCGAGCTAGCACGCGATGCTAGCCAGTCCGCATTTTCCGCTCCGAATCAATACGCGATATTGATCTGTAGCAAATACCGGCCGAGCTGACACGCGAGGTCAGCCAGTCCTAATTATCTAGATCATTTTTGATCTCAGCTGAGACTTTTGGTATGCGTTGCTTCCAATATCCTACCCTCATTTTCATTGCGAAAAAAGGGGAACAAGTTGAGTGAAGTAACAGCCAATTCGGCTTTAGTGCTAATAATAAATTACAGCCAAAGGCATTCATGCATAATTCCACATACTAAGCAGCGCTGACGATGCGCCATCATGGCCTCTAAGTATGAAGCAGCGGCCCTCGCTCGCACTCATCCGGCCCAACAGGCGCCTGCCTGGGTATGTTCTACCTGTGCGAACGCGACGGCCCATGATGCGCCGCGAATTACTTCGTAACGGTGATCTACCGTCACAATTCCAGCGTTATTTCAACGTTTCGCACTCGGAATCAGAATCCGACCAAAAAAAAGGTATGTGTTTTTATGAAAGCTTTGTTATATCACTTTAAAGCCGTACGTACATATGTACTTATTACAGGCTACCGTATTCCACTCGTGGCGAAACCACGACCGAACACTTGTCTCAGCCAAACTTTTGACAAATATTAAAACGGAGCATAATGTAAGCCATCACACTAACAAAGAAAAATAGCAATAAAATAATACCAAGTACCTTTTCGTAAGTACCGAAAAATAGTGGTGGCAGATTTATTTCAAATCGAATAAATTTTTATTTATTTTGTACATTTTTGCTCGGAAAAGTAAAATTGAGAGATTTAAAAACACTTTTACTGCCTAGACCTTAATCATAAATACACGTATTCTGCAACCTGCAGTACACGCTCTAAATTTTTTCCCAAAGCTCTAAAATCGGTAGCATGGCATCCCTCCATAGCTCACGTAGTTATGGGTGGTTTTGGTCGTATATCCACCATTGGTTACAACTCTTTTGTACTTATTTCTTGCCAATGGCTATAAAATTGTCTAATTAGACAATGCTATGGTAAACACAACATTGCTTAATAATACTACTTAACATATCGAATTTAATAGATTGTGTAAAAAGATAACAATTTACTTTTTAGAAAGCAGTTTTCTATATACATTTCTGCTTTCTGCTTATACCTATAACTATTTAGCTTGTGGTTGGCCCTTTGATTATAAATAACAAGCAAGCAAGCTGTAAGCTTGCCCAGTACGTACCAAAATATGGTTGGGTCCATATAAAAACCATTCCGTTTAAAAACCCCATTTTTTGCTTTTAATTTTAACAGCTATGATAAAAATGAGAATGAGCTTTGCTCAATACCTGGCATATGTATAATTCTGAATGGTGGAAAATTTGACGTATTTAGTTTTGAAACCCAACTAAGATTTAATCAATTTCTCAGTAAATAAATCGGTAAAGCTTAGATTTTATTTACCGACGCAATAACAACTAGCTGGAAACCGTGATTGTTTTGAAATTTATCTTATCAAATTCCGTAATCAATATAGTACTACCGTCATATTAGATTTATTAAGGTTTCCGCGGTATTCCATTGTTTTAGAGTTATTACATTTTTAGAAAAATATGCTGTGACAGTGATACGCTTTATTATGAATGCATTCATATAACCGTCGCAAAGTTTGTTTGTTTGTTTGAACGCGCTAATCTCAGGAACTACTGGACTGATTTGAAAAAAAAAAATATTTATTGAGGAAGCCTTTATTAGACTGCGACGGGAGGGGAGAAAGTAAACTCAAAACACGTGGACGAAGTCGTGGGAGACCGCTAGTAATATTTTAATAATACTACAATAGTACGTTTTTTTTTAATAAAAATATTATACATGTGAAGCGAAACTACAATACGATTTGCTAATTTGACAGAAAGCCTATGTCTTTTACCTATCAAAATACGTGCCCTGTTACTACGAGGCTTACAAAGATACAGTTTAAATATTATCACCTAAAACGATTTGACCTTATATATTACCTGTTCAATACAAACAGAGTAAACCAAGCGTGCTATCCAATAAATATCCTTTAGTAATAAACTAGTCCTCACCCCGACATTTCTGCATGACTGTATGCTTCAGCGAACACAATATATGGAGATACCTCATAGTATCAAATTAGCAAAGTCTTGCACAATAATTAAACGCTCCCGTCTGGGTAAGGCTAGCACCACACTACTGTAATATTGGTTTAGATTGTTTTAACACTTACAGTGTCTTTTTTTATATTCTTCTTAAAGATGAATAAAGAAACCAAAAACTGCGCATGGACAGGACTCAAACCACCTACTTCATGGTTACATGGTTATTAGCTACCGCGCTGTCGGTCCAACCGTGATTTTTGGTTTCTTATTTCATCTTTACGAATTATGTAACATTACTTTGTATTTTAAAACTTTATGAGACACTTACTACAATTAAGGATCTACTTTTAGTGGTATTTATTTATTTTTAATTAGACTAAATTAACTCTTTGATAATTAACATAAAGAATACATATTAATAAATAGGCGCCAGAAAACATACCAGTTGTCGTGATTTCGTACTTAGGAATTTTCATCCTTGTATCACGAAACGAAACAATTACGACGGGGGCGACTCTCATAAATACTTAAATATAAATATATACATCCATGAATTAGGTAAAAATTTGTACTCATTACATAAACATGTGCCCCTTGCGGGATTCAAACCCGCGACTGCCGGTGTAACAGTCAGGAGCGCTTACCACTACACCGAACGCGTCGTCGTGATAGAAAATGTTTGTCTCATTTTAATTAGTTGGTATTAAAAGATTTGTTTAGTTTTTCTTCTAATACCTTGCCGATATTACCTAAATAGGTTAAACCCACAAGTATTTGTCAAGTAACATTCGTAAGCTGTTAAGTTTGATTAAAACCTGATACTGTTTTATCAGAGTTGTGGATCTTTCTAGCTATGCATGCATGAAGATTTTCCTTTACGTAAAAAAAGATAGGATCCCGAACGCCAGTCGAGTGTTTTTAAACCGTAGTGCCCTTTAGTGTGTGCTTTACCTCAAGAAACTGCGTTTGACTAGTTGAAATTAAACTAAGTTATAGGGAAGGAATTAAGTTGTACAAACTCTACCTTTGACAAGTTCACTGTTGGTCGTAAGACCGAGGCCCTTTGTGGCGAATGTTCTTTCATTTTGAGTAGTTAAGAATTTGACGACTTAAGTTGGCTTAAGTTTTCGAGTAGTTGGTGTCTTCAAAATTGGTACCGTTTCTTTAGAAAATTACAGAATATGCTATTCAAAGGCAAAAAGGGAAAACTTAACTTTTAACGGGTTTCAACTTTATCATTGAAAAGCGTGACGTTTTACACTTTGACCCCTTAGAGCCCTTACACACTGCGACTTTTAGCACCGATACAGTCGCGCGTTATGAAACCGCGCTTCAGCACCGCGACTCATGCAATGAACAGATTTAATTTAATGCAGTCGCCTAAATTCAGTACATAATTTGACAATTTCCAGCTTCTGCATCGCGACTGTATCGATGCTAACGCGCGTAAGCATTGCAATCGTATCGATGCTAAAAGTAGCACAGTGTGTAAAGGTTGAAGTTTTACGACTGCATCGCTGCTAAAAGTCGCAGTGTGTAAAGGGTCTTTGGCAACGAAATAACTTTCACCAACTGACCAATAAGATGAATACCTCTTGAAGTAATAAAACCTGCCAAATACGAGTCGGACTCGCGGACCGAGGGTTCCGTACAAGCTGGTTGGTAAAGTAGTTCACTCATTACGACAATGGAGTCATAGTTGTTGTTTTTTTTCGCTAAATGCAATCCTAAACATTAAAATATAGAAATCTGGAGGACCATAAATCAAAGACAAAAGTTATTTCATCGTTTCAGTAAGCCTTTATTTATAATTGTCCTGCCTTCGACTCTGAGATTTAATTGACCATGTAGTATGCCCTGCTACGCGTCTATTCACTCGCACACAGGTTTAGCGCAAGAAAGAGAAGGTAAATGACCTCACTCCCTCCCACGCCTCACAGCACTGCCAGCCGCCTGTCGCTCATTCGTGTCCGTGCGCGCGCGCCGTTACAACGCACGCAGTAACCACAGTATAAAATCGTTAAGTTTTTATTTCGTGCTAAACGAAACTTACCTTATATATATATTAATAGTAAGAAAAAGAAGTAAAACGCACTACCCAGCGTGGCTGCACCATGCATGCTTTACGCTTCACGGCCGAGCTAGCACGCGATGCTAGCCAGTCCGCATTTTCCGCTCCGAATCAATACGCGATATTGATCTGTAGCAAATACCGGCCGAGCTGACACGCGAGGTCAGCCAGTCCTAATTATCTAGATCATTTTTGATCTCAGCTGAGACTTTTGGTATGCGTTGCTTCCAATATCCTACCCTCATTTTCATTGCGAAAAAAGGGGAACAAGTTGAGTGAAGTAACAGCCAATTCGGCTTTAGTGCTAATAATAAATTACAGCCAAAGGCATTCATGCATAATTCCACATACTAAGCAGCGCTGACGATGCGCCATCATGGCCTCTAAGTATGAAGCAGCGGCCCTCGCTCGCACTCATCCGGCCCAACAGGCGCCTGCCTGGGTATGTTCTACCTGTGCGAACGCGACGGCCCATGATGCGCCGCGAATTACTTCGTAACGGTGATCTACCGTCACAATTCCAGCGTTATTTCAACGTTTCGCACTCGGAATCAGAATCCGACCAAAAAAAAGGTATGTGTTTTTATGAAAGCTTTGTTATATCACTTTAAAGCCGTACGTACATATGTACTTATTACAGGCTACCGTATTCCACTCGTGGCGAAACCACGACCGAACACTTGTCTCAGCCAAACTTTTGACAAATATTAAAACGGAGCATAATGTAAGCCATCACACTAACAAAGAAAAATAGCAATAAAATAATACCAAGTACCTTTTCGTAAGTACCGAAAAATAGTGGTGGCAGATTTATTTCAAATCGAATAAATTTTTATTTATTTTGTACATTTTTGCTCGGAAAAGTAAAATTGAGAGATTTAAAAACACTTTTACTGCCTAGACCTTAATCATAAATACACGTATTCTGCAACCTGCAGTACACGCTCTAAATTTTTTCCCAAAGCTCTAAAATCGGTAGCATGGCATCCCTCCATAGCTCACGTAGTTATGGGTGGTTTTGGTCGTATATCCACCATTGGTTACAACTCTTTTGTACTTATTTCTTGCCAATGGCTATAAAATTGTCTAATTAGACAATGCTATGGTAAACACAACATTGCTTAATAATACTACTTAACATATCGAATTTAATAGATTGTGTAAAAAGATAACAATTTACTTTTTAGAAAGCAGTTTTCTATATACATTTCTGCTTTCTGCTTATACCTATAACTATTTAGCTTGTGGTTGGCCCTTTGATTATAAATAACAAGCAAGCAAGCTGTAAGCTTGCCCAGTACGTACCAAAATATGGTTGGGTCCATATAAAAACCATTCCGTTTAAAAACCCCATTTTTTGCTTTTAATTTTAACAGCTATGATAAAAATGAGAATGAGCTTTGCTCAATACCTGGCATATGTATAATTCTGAATGGTGGAAAATTTGACGTATTTAGTTTTGAAACCCAACTAAGATTTAATCAATTTCTCAGTAAATAAATCGGTAAAGCTTAGATTTTATTTACCGACGCAATAACAACTAGCTGGAAACCGTGATTGTTTTGAAATTTATCTTATCAAATTCCGTAATCAATATAGTACTACCGTCATATTAGATTTATTAAGGTTTCCGCGGTATTCCATTGTTTTAGAGTTATTACATTTTTAGAAAAATATGCTGTGACAGTGATACGCTTTATTATGAATGCATTCATATAACCGTCGCAAAGTTCGGTACTTAATCTCGAGTCGAGAAAACTGTGTCTTTTATCTTTGGAAAAGTCAGCCACCGACCAGTAAAGATTGTGACAACCTTTGGTCACCTTAAATTAATTGACTTTTGTTTCTATGAGCTTGTTTTTTAACATATGCTACCACGATCACCACCGAAGAAAAATTCAAATAAAATGTCATATTGTATGAAGTATCCGGCAGATAGCACTTACCAGAACTAATCAACACATTGTTAAATATACCGTAAGAATAGGTAGCTACAAAATTGAAACAAGTCCATTTTACGAAAATAATGCCTTTTTTGTTTTTTATGGATATGTAATAACAAAGCATATTAATTGGTACAATTTAATTTTCTCAAGTATAATATTATTTTATTTCATATTCTTGGGTTATTTTTATTTACCATGTGCCACATGCCACACGTAAAACGTAGGGACGTTTAAGGTGAGATAAATACAAGACATGTTCATTACTACACAAATACTACTATCGATATTTATTTTAACAAAAGGCGATTATTATATATTAAAAAAAACTGGCGTATCCTAAATGCAATGCTGCATTAGACCCAAATTGCACTGCAATTATCTAATTCGAGTTATTGGAAATATAAACCATGTTAATTTTCCTACTATTTATTCTGTGATTTAAGAATAAACTACATCAAGTAAATATTTTCTCTAACCATCAGTTTTTTTCCACCCAATTACATTCATCCACTCCACAACAATCTTCCCCAGAAAGCCACAAGTTACTAAGGAACGATTCTTTGGAAACGTTGCTCCAATTAGTAATAAAATAGATTCTTATAATATGAACTTTATCGTCTGATGTTTAAAGTATTCAATAAACTGTGTTTAATGAATTTTCAAAGGACATTTTATCTTGATATTCACCAGTTACTAAGGTATGGTCGAACAATTGTAAAATTAAAATTAATAACAAAACAGGTCTAGTGGCACGATAGTCCGGCCCGCCTCCTAGTTACAAAAAAAAATGTTTTTTTCTTAAAGGACTTTCCTTTCACTCTTACGCCAGAGGACGTCATGTGATACGACAATTCATTAAAATTTGAGTCAAATAATTATTGTAATCCAAATAATTCTTGTTTTTTTTATGAACCATATATAAGAATGTTTTTAAATATGTATGAAACCAGTCTACCTTGGGATCTCGATATGACAAAGGTACTAGTATACGATATCAGTTTATTTTTAAATTTTTTGTTCAAATCAGACTTTTTCTGACACTGCTCATAATATTGAAACAAGTCAATATTTGTCAAACTTATATATATATATATATATATATATATATATATATATTATAGTTAAATAAAAATAAAATAAAAAATAAAAAACTCATAGTATAGATATTTACTATAATCCTTAAAAGTTATCCAGGCAATAAAATTAAGAGTAAATTTACAACGAGAAATCTGACCATGAGCCGACTATCGAATACTCGGCGAACATTCCTAGTCGATTAGTCGAATACAAGATAAACGTATTTGGCCGGGGCCGGGTAGTACCAAAACTTCTGTCGGAGAAATTATTTGCGGTCGTTTGCCCTTATAAAGTCACAAAGCTCTCAGAAGCCGATTCTTAAAGCATTTCTGAAGAAGATTGTTTATTGTATATTGATTGATATAGTTACTTTTCAGTAACTAAAATACTTAATGAATTTTTAATTATATATAAATAAATAAAAAATCATTACTTACCTACTTACCCATGCCTTAAAATTTCTGATAACGATAATATTTCAAAGCCATTGAATTTTCGTATTCTTTTGGTAACTCAGCAAATAATCATATAGCAATGCTATATGATAATTTGCTATGATAGCATTGATAGACACCTGTGAATGTTTCATGATCTTAAGAGAATTTCATTCCTTATAATAAATAAATCAATCAATTGCTTTTATATCAATCATCTAACACTTTTTATAACCAAATGTTTTCTCAGGTATTCGAAATTTAAATGTATAAAATATTATTTATATGTTTGGTATTCGGACGTATATCTTTAAAACAGTCACATTAATACCTAAATATTAAAAAGCAATAGAATATCATGCATGTATTTCAAATCTATAATTATAAAATATGTTAAAAAATTGCAAGACAAGATAACGATTTGTCAGACTTACATTCCAGCCCGTTACCTTAC
Source organism: Pyrausta purpuralis (assembly GCA_963924145.1). NCBI lineage: Eukaryota > Metazoa > Arthropoda > Insecta > Lepidoptera > Crambidae > Pyrausta > Pyrausta purpuralis. The sequence continues at coordinate 15,612,166 of OZ001646.1, read as the reverse complement.
CAAAGATAATGCGCTTACTAAAAAGTGTTTTCTGTATGTAGCTTTCCTCGTAATAAAATTATCATTTGTTTTACGTGCCAAATTCAGTGTGTAAAACTATAAAATTCGCAAACCGTCTCAGCTCAACAATACGTATTCCGTAATGTTTGTTATTTATATAACACGCCACAATAAAAATAAGAAATAAAACTATTTCAGTTTCAGATTACTAAAATAAATAAATTACATATTTTTAGTTAATCATTAAAAAAAAAATAAAAAAAAAAAACTCACAAATATCTTCTTTCTTCCTAGTAAAAATATATGTTTATAGTAGAAAGTTATAACTTATCATACATCCATTCTTTTTTAGTAATAGTAGTACATCTAAATGTCAAAGATGGTGACGTGAACAATAAACTGTTATTTAATATGATCGTTCTAATGATCAAACACTAACAGAAATGTCTTATTCTGTTGTAACAATATTGATTTTACTCCAAACATCTACATGGTCAATTAAATCTCAGAGTCGAAGGCAGGACAATTGGATGATCAAACGAACTTACCTTAAGTGAAGTTCGATCCAAATTGTCCTGACTTCGACGAAGAGATTTAAGGTCCCACCCTTCCCAATTCGCGTGTACGTTTTTTATGCAAAAATAATCGTCACCCATACCATAAGTATAATCAATGTTGTACATCTCATACATCGGTCTCCTTGCTCTGAAATGAATGAGCGACAGGCGGCTGGCAGTGCTGTGAGGCGTGGGAGGGAGTGAGGTCATTTACCTTCTCTTTCTTGCGCTAAACCTGTGTGCGAGTGAATAGACGCGTAGCAGGGCATACTACATGGTCAATTAAATCTCTTCGTCGAAGTCAGGACAATTTGGATCGAACTTCACTTAAGGTAAGTTCGTTTGATCATCCAACAAAGTTATTTATTTACTAGCGATCCCCGCGTATATTTTTGCTTTCTTGTATGTTAATTTGACCAATGATGCGCAATTAGACAAACATTTAGCTCAGGTAGGTATATAATTTAGTAAAATTCAAATCTTTTCTTTCAATATCATTATTTCTGGATGATTGGTGTTTTGTTGAAAATAATGTTCGAAACCATAATAAAAACAACAAATCGACTACGTACTATTGAGGTTTCAACCCGGGTGCCGCATTTGGTACCTGTCTGTTTTATCCACCGAGCTATCACACGGTAACAGTGGTACCGAGATTTCCGTATATACCATTTTTCTAAGCCTCAAAACATTAATAGTAACCATTTTCTGAAAATTAAAACTAGTTTAAACAATTCCTTGCATCCAAAACTCGCTGCATACAAAAAAATCATGAAAATTGTTGGATTCGTTTACGAGACTAACAAGATGCATGCTTTAAGTATAGGACAAAGGATTTGAATATATCTGTGATGTAAATGAAAGATTAAGATTTTTGGAATTTTTTTCTTTATCCGTGCTACAAGACGTTGCTTCGTTCCAAATTTCAAGGTTCTTAGTTCAAGGCAAGTACCCTGTAGATTTTGATTCCCTTGCGAGGATTGAAAGTTTGCGGAAATTACGACATAAAACGGCTGTATCTTGTGATTTTGTGCGCTTAGAAATTTGTTTTTTCCATAGCTTTAAGGAACCGCAGAGCTGAGTATTTGATGTTTATTCCAGCTTGATACCTAACGTTTTGTCAGTTAAAACAGCTGGCTGTTACAAATCACAATTTACACCATCCAAATGCTTACAAACCGATATCATTCTATAAAGTTTATTTCATTTAAATCCCTAGTAATATCCATATTTGTGTCGCCTGAAAACGTGACTAGCCGCTTCAGGTGTACAGTTACATCGGGACACGTTCGACAAAATCATATTTTACGTGATTCTATTCTACGTAATGCAGCTGCAGTCGTACCTTATGGCTTGTATCGGCTACTACGAATAAAGATGTAAGTGTAAAATGGAAAATTTCAGTCTGTTGCGCGCTAAAGCGCTAGAGGTTAAAATACGAGTACTTTAATAAGGTATAAATAAGTAGGTATATAGGTTTCAAAATAAGTACGTGACAATGGACTGCGGACTTAATCATTAAAACCTACCTACATAATTTTAAAGTAAATAGTATTGTTCTGTCATAAATTTATTAATAATAAACAAGAAAAAAATAAACTAAGACATGCAACATAAATAACATAAAATCTGCCTATTAAAAAAAACACCATTTCCTTGCGGCAAGGAGACTATGATGCTGGCTGTGTTGCCGCGATGTATTTTTGTAAGGGGTTCCTACTGCTGAACAAATGCCTTACCTCAAGTGTGAGGTGGTATGTGAAGTTAATGCGGATTGTTTTAGAGGTATTTATTATAAATTGATAGAGTAAGCGACGCACTTTGATATGGGCTATGTGTATATGTTTTTAACCGCCTGTGTCCCTAGCAATAAGTCTTGTCAGGAAACATAATAATCTCTTTATTTGTTTTCCTAAATATTACTAAACAAACTTCTACGAATTTTCTTTTGCAAAGAGAAACACGCCCGACTTAAACTCAATCGGTTCTCAGTACTGGTTTAGGGTCCAAGTGGCTTGTATAGCTTAGTTTAAATTATATGAAATTTGATTTGTGAGTGTAGGCCGTGGCCGCGGTGACATCAAAGCGTAGGCCCAACCGCTCCGGAGATCAGACGAACTCACCCACTGTTCCGCGTCGATAAACTTGCGAGTGACCTTGCTGTTTTGAAGCTCGAGTGATTCGGACCGTACTATTGGTTTGGAAAAGGGTAAAATTTGACTTATGCCGGTTTGTACTTCGGCCGCCGTTGAGCTATTCTTGTATTTTGTCTTGTAATTTAGTGAGGATATTAAAAATACTATTGTGGAAAATATCTTAATACATATAACGATAAACAAGGATGTGTTGCCTTCTGCATTCACAATTTTTACACAGTCATAATTCAGGTAATTCTTGTATTCATAATAATTTTATTATATTGAGGCACCAAGTATGTCAACAAATTTTTAGCAATTATTAAAAAAAAATACCGCCTTCAAAAAACTGACTAAAAAGCTCAAAATAACGCATTCGTCTGTTTAGGAGAAACAAATTATTTGATGTACACCAACAGTCTACGCACATCATGCACCAACTCGAATCAATTTGTTTCTCCTAAACAGAGCGCAAATGCGTTATTTTGAGCTTTTTATTTCGATTTTTGAAGGCGGCTTAATTTTGGTAATATTTTTTTTTATTTCATGATTTCTGGTTTTTTTTTATTACCCTTAAATAAAAAACTACTAAACCGATTTTGATGAAACTAACACTGTACCTTAAATTAGAATATACCTAATTGAACAAAATATCGCTATGACTGCTCAATTTCTAGAAATCATTGGACAAACAAACATACCTCTACACTTACGATTTTTCACACGTGTTTGGAAGCCTTACTAGATCAACATACTCAAATATTATGAAACTCCAACTATTACACATATATACAACTATTACACATTGAAATGAATTACCTCATTTTTTAAAGTTGTTAAAAATAGGTCTAGTATTTATCTAACTTGTCGAAAACTAAGGTCGAGAACTAATAGTTATGGTCAAAGTCACGTTATATCAGTGTCGCAAAGTTACAGATTAAATTACGGAGGTTGCCACCATTTACTTACCAGATATATCGGATTGAAAACAATCAGCGGGACAGACCGAATGTTTACTTAATCGACTCTCTTTGATTGTCATTTGTTTTGTTAATTACGAAACCAATCCGTTGCACGCGTATGAACGAAATACGATTAAATGAAGATTTTTATTTATAAATATTTGTTTTGGTTCGGGAATGATAAAATTGTTGAGTCGATTTTAAATGTGTGGTCATAAATAATATCTGAAAGAACAACAAGATTTAAATTTGAGATAGGTACACTTTCCATCTTGTTAGTGTAAATGATGATCGATAGCCAAATGCTTATTAAATTTCAATAGCAACTAAAAAATATGCACTAGGAATACAATTGTGAATCAATATTTAATTGTTGTAGGATCAATATCACACAGCGACCGATTAAGCTTGTGGTATGTCTACGAGATCGAATCAAAAATGAGGAGATACGTAAGATAACTAATAGCCCGTTTGCTTCGTTAAAATTAAAAAACCGACCAAGTGAGAGTCCGACTCGTGCACTGATGGTTCTGTGTCTAGGAGGTTAAACTTTTTTTTTATGAGATTCGTAATGCGGTCAACAGGGTACATCTTTCTACTAACCTATTTCAACAGTGTAATGTTTATAGTTACAGAATAAAGTGGCTATGACATACGGACGGACAGACAGCCTTGAAGAAACTATAAGAGTTCCGTTTTCTGCCATTCATCTACGGAACCCTAAAAAAACCTCTGATTTGGCTCCTACTTATCAACCAACCTAGGCCGTCATGCTTTTCATGTCAGATGTTGCTCTCAATAAGACGATTTTTGCACTAAGGATCTAGACATTTTCCACGATACCGTGCCTAAATTTAAGAAAAAGCTCCCTGAGCTGTGGACGTTATAATACTTTTGTTTTCAGTGTTGTTCCACTATGCAAAGTAGAAAATTATCTTAAATTCTAGATAAAGGTTGTTTTATTAACTTGTTCAACTAACTTACTTTGAAACCTTTCTTATAACTATTACTTCAAAATTTTCCTTAGGTCTTATTGATTTAATTACTGTTGTTTTATTTATTTACGTACACATGCTGTGTACGTCTTTAATAGGTCTACATATAAGATGGCAAACACTGTCAATTTTACTTTAGTTAAGTGTTTATACGTAAATTGTTGGTGTACCTTTTTAATATAATAAAATAAAACTAATGTACCTAACGGACTTAACCCTAAGAATCATTAGACCGATTCTCGCGGCAATCGAACTCTTTACGTGTGGTATTTGATTGCGAGTTTAACCGTTTTACCTTAAATCTCAAGTAAAATATCTACACATAAAAAAACTATTGCACAAACAAAACCTAAATACATTGAAATCGTGACCCTTAGGAATCAAAACCATTTTTTTTTTCGACAAAGAAAATTCGATCGGTGAACTTTTTTCGTATACAAATTTTACGAGAATTGCCTCAGCAAGCTCAAATGGTAAAAGGTACCATAGCCCGAAGAACTGATGACCATCGGGGCGGAAAAATTCTAGATTTAAGACCCTAATGCCAAAGTCGCGTAGCACATCTACCGACAAGATGGACAGACGACCTTGTTAAGATTCCAGAACCAAACTGAATACAGACCGCTTGTGATCAGTCTGTGCGGAAAATTGCGGGGGAGGCCTTTATTCAGCAGTGTACGTCCTTTGGCTGATAATGATGATGATGATGAAACAAATTAATTGGAATAACATTAAAGAAACTGGTAAAAATCTGCAAGCATTTCATCCAATAAATACTAGGTTCCCATACTTCATAATTATTACACGAAAGCAGATCTAACCTAACTGTACTGGGATACTTAAACTTCGATCAACAAATACGAGAACTATGGGTATTTTCGATAATTACTTCCGAAAACCAATAGGCAAAGTTTCAAGTGATCGATTATGTTCGTCAAGAATCAGTAAAGTTATTATATTTACTTAGTGTGTGAATAATACATAAGGTTAAATCGAGGTCACCGCCACCTTACTACCTAAACCACATCGTCTATTGTTTTTAAGTCGCGTGTGCAAGCTATTTACGTTTGAAAGTGGTCAGGTGCCAGATACCTCGATCGTACCTATGACTTGCTAGGTAATTAATACGTTATATTTATTTTTTACGCTATGTTTCATATGAAGACTAATTAATACCACACTGACTAAATTAGAAAAAAAAACAAGTAAATCTTTGTTTTCCATTTCCTGGACTAACTGTCTTGGTTTACTGTACTAAAAATGATATTTCCATGAACTTTGTGTTTTTATAAATAAACAAGTACATGTACATTAATGTTTGTTGGAGTTAAAATGTCTGCATGCTTTTTAAAACGTGTTTCTAACCAAATGTTGAGGAATACAAGACAGTTGATTGTTGTAATGCCCGGCTCAGTAACCAAATAAAAACTCACCTTTTTAAAAGCACACCCAAAAATAGACGGAAAGCGAAACATTCACTCGACTGTTGACACCGTTACCTCCCCGACATCAATAAAATATTAACTTTTTCCTACACTTCGTCAGCCCGTAAACTTGACAACATGCCTACAGGTGTTGTCAATACGACAACATTAACCAACTTTACGAAAATACTGCAAAAGATAAAAAACAGTCTTCCCCCTGATTGAATTGTACATCTGTTCGCAGTCCTTCACGAAATTATTTCTATTGAACATTTTGCCCGGTGACAAAGTTAAATTAGATTTCTTATGGTGCCGGGTAGAAGTGGCGGAGGGGGTTTTGTTCAGCCGGCATTTTATATTATGGCAATAGGCGTTTTATGTGACAACTAAACTTTGCTTTATTGCTTCGTGTCGTACATTATAAATTAGGTTCCGCGGATGTTATGGTGCGTTCACTGAATACTTCAACGCAACGCAACGACGATGAATTAAAAACTCTTTTTTCTCTTTTTCGTAATTTTACTTATAGAATCACACAAGCACTTTTTTGGTTGTTTTTTATTTCGTAAGTATAGAGGTAGAAATTATACCCCTTACACCAGTCGCGCGTTTTGAAAACGCGTTTCAGCATCGCGACAAAACGCAATGAACAGATTTAATTGAGCATCGATGCAGTCGCCAAAATTCAGTGCGTGATTTCCAGCTTCTTTATCGCGACTGTCGATTTCGAAATCGCTAGCACTTTACCTTACTTCATATAAGGGTACTTGGTTGTATCAGCTCATCTCACTGTTTTAATAACAATTGTCGCTAGAAATTTCGTAATGTTGCTGTTGAATGTAATGTGTTTTTTTAAAAAACAAATAATTGAGCGTATAAATGCTTGTACATGTATAAAAATACGGCCTGTTCCTCTATCTTTGAATAAGTGTCGTGAATTTGAATTATTCGTTGGTTAGTGCTCATTCGTCGATGGTGAAACAGACCATTTTAGTATCAAAAATTACGTTTTCATACAGACATTAGTTAGTTACAAAATTCTTATCATTAACTAACAAGATAACGAAATTCGATTAAAATTGTTGGCTATTCAATTATACCTTTTATTCATAATAATTTCTCGACATAGTGTCGAGAAAAATTAAGGCTGATTATTTTTTGAATGACTACCAACTTAAAGAGTGACTTATATTTTGGTACAAAAATTATAACTTGGCATCGACTCAATGTTTTAGCTCTTATTATAATAGATGAGTTTCAAAATGCAAGGATACTATAACAAAAAACGAGAATAATGGCTGCTACAAATATATAGAATAGGGTCAAAAAAAATTATAGGCAAAGAACTACAAATAAAGACACGGTGACTAATATGAACATTGGGACAACAATTATTGTATTATTGATGACTAAGTATTTCATATGAAAAAAAATAGGCTGCAATAGGCGTTTGGGCTGTGACTTGCAAGTAGATGTAAAAATTAAAACGAGTACTGTAATTTAGTATTAATAGTATTTTAATATTTTGGTTTTCGAATCATGATTTATTGGAAACGCAACGGCGCTATAGCCAATGAATGGTAAGTGGCGGACGAACTTTACGGGAATAGATATGTATGTGTTGTTTCGGTCCTAAATAGTTCCAGAAACCATGTCCGATACTGGTTCCACAGCCGGACAGAACGGAATAAAAACAGAACCCTTATAGTTTCTTCAAGTACGAGTATGTCTGTCTGTCTGTCTATCCGTTCGTATATCACAACTTTCTATTCTAAAACTAAAATAAAACGCGTGGGTTGTCTATGAATAGGTATTTAAATAATGACATAGAAGCTACTAAAATCATGGAATTAGTCTTTTTTGGGATTTGCATATTTTCAATAATTGCAAATATTACTTTTTGCTTCATACTAACATTATAAAACCAGAGTTATTTTTGTTGTTACTAAAATACTGTAGGAAGTATTTTGGTTAGGTAGAAGCATGTGGATCTCTATTCCAGTTAAAGTAGGCACGGAACCCTCAATGCGCAAATCTGACTCTCTTTAGGTTTTTGTTCTGATAATTCTTTGTACAGCTACTGTAGTTTATAATTTTGAACAAAACAATTAATACAATGAAACCCAATCAGTACCCTCATTTTACTCTTTCGCTATTATAAGAACAACTAAGCGGTCCCCCACGACTTCGTTCGCGCGTTTCGTGTTTTCTCCATCCCCTTGCATCGCCGCGTGATGTACTTTAGCCTAACACTTTTAACAGTTTTTTTTTTCAAATCTGTCCATTAGTTCCTGATATAAGCGCGTTTAAACAAACAAACAAAATCTCCAGCTTTAATAAATAAATATCCTTTGGACATTTCCACACATCGCTATCTAGTCCCAAAGTAAGCTACTCAAAGCTTGTGTTATGGGTGCCAGTCAACGGATATAATACCTAAATACTTTTTGTTTGTAAAAACATACATGATATACATAGAAAACACCCAGACCAATACAAACAGACATGTTCATGCACACAAATGTTTGTATTGTGCGGGGATCGAACCCGCAACCAGCTGCGTAATAGGCGATCTCTCGACCACACCAGACGGGTCGTCAAAACGGCTTTAAATATATGTATATACATACATATTATAGTATGTGTAGATGATAGCCAAGATAATTTTAACTGTAACAATATTTGTCATATTGTCATTCTTGCATGTTATCTATGTCTATCGCCGTTATCGCGATGTATCGCGACTGTATCGATGCTAACGCGCGTTAGCATTGCGACTATATCGATGCTTAAAGTAGCGCAGTGTGCAAAGTTTGACATTTTTCCACTGCATCGATGCCAACGCGCGTTAGCATCGCGATTGTATATGGTTTAAGGTAGAAACTAAGAAAGAATGTATTAGGTACCTTTTCTAATTTTTAAATTAAGCTGTTAGAGACAGATTCCCGATAAAAGATAATTACAAATTACGAAGCTTCAATTGACGATTCACCAAGCACACGGAAAATAATTTCAGGAATAAATTAAAATCATATTGACAGTGGCATTTAAGAAGGTAACAATTTCGAGTCGTAATTATGGTTGCGTAAAACATTATTACGAATTTTAAGGCCAGCGGCTAATTAGACCAAAGACAATTTTCTTGCCAATGAGAATTAATTTTGGTATGTATTAATTGCATTGACAAATTAATAAAAATATGGGTTAAACAAATATTGAAGCCGTAAGACAAAATAATAGACTGGCAGTTAAAGTGCAAAAAAAATAGGAAGAACGTAGCAGCTAAATGATAAGTTTTTATATTGGTAACTGAATTTATATTTCAGCGTACATTAGACAGCAGATAAAAAGTAGAAAATAGGCTTTCTTTAAGTAAACCACGAGGTTATTTATAAAATTAACTGAGATAAAATATGAACCTGGTCATAATCGAAAGAAACTATAGAAATGGTCATAAAAAATGATTATACTGGTACAACATTTCAAGCGCTTTAATTAAACGAATAGTAACATGCAAGAATAACAATATGATAAATATTGTTATAGTTAAAATTATCTTGTCTATCATCTACATATACTATAATATCATAAAGCTAGAGAGTTTGTTTGTTTGTTTGAACGCGCTAATATCAGGAACTGCTGGACCGATTTGATATTTTTTGGGTTAGATACTTTATTTATCAAGAAAATTTTTGGCTAAAGTACATCACGCTGCGACGCAAGGGGAGTAAGATAACTCGAAACGCACGAACGAAGTCGCGGGGGACCACTAAGTTGTTCTTATTATAGCGAAAATGTAAAAGGCATGAGGGTATTGATAGGGTTTCATTGCCTTTATTTATTTCTTCAAAATTATAAACTACAGTAGCTGTACCAAGAATTATAAGAACAAAAACCTAAAGAGAGTCAGATTTGCGCATCGAGGCTTCCGTGTCTACTTTAACTGGATTAGAGATCCACATGCTTCTACCTAACCAAAATACTTCCTACAATATTTTATTTACAACAAAAATAGCTTTGTTTTTATAATGTTTGTATAAAGCAAAAAGTAATATCTGCAATTGTTGAAAACATGCAAATCCCAAAAAGACTAATTCCATTATTTTAGTAGCCTCTATGTCATTATTTAATTACCTTTTCATAGACAACCCACGCGTTTTATTTTAGTTTAAGAATAGAGTAGCTGTGATATACGAACTCGTACTTAAAGAAACTATAAGGGTTCTGTTTTTATTCCGTTCTGTCCGGCTGTGGAACCAGTATCAGACATGGTTTCTGGAACTATTTAGGGCCGAAACAACACATGTATATCTATTCCCATAAAGTTCGTCCGCCACTTACCATTGGCTATAGCGCTGTCGCGTTTTCAATAAAACATGATTCGAAAACCAAAATATTAAAATTCTATTACAAAATTACTGTACTCGTTTAAATTTTTACATCTACTTGCAAGTAGCAGCCCAAACATGTTTTTTTTATAAGTATTCATTTCGACTGGAGATAGATTAATATCAAATTGGTGTGCGTGTTTATGGTAGCTGAAAATTATTTCAAACCCGAAGAAAACTGCATTTTGAAACTTCGCAACGAAAATACGAGAACAAATTGCTAGAAACAAACATGCACTCCGCTTAAGCCCGACAGATACTTGTCAACGTATGTCTTTAAATCTTCCGCATATTTTACCGAAGGTAAACTAGTAGTTTGGAAAGTGAGTCGAAATACTTTAAGGCAGACATTCCAAACCTATGGTAAGCCAAAACAAAATAATACTTAGTCAACATATAAGCATCTTGGATTAATTTTTGTGTCCTTAGCTTGTTTTAGAGTATTTAAGTATTTTTATCGTTAGTAATATCGTAAATTGCACTTGAACAAAGAGAAAACACGAACGTTGAATCTCTACTAGGGTGCGGAATATCTGTGCTATACTGCATACTCGTAAAGTTGGCTTCAGTATGACAATCTGTTAAAAACGCTATCCAAGTAAGCAACCTTTTGTTTTTTTTTTTTTTTAAATAAGGCACTTCTACCAATAAAGGTTCACCAGCCTTGCTTTGGAACTTAGAACTTGTGAAGTATGTTGAAAAGTAGTAGTGCCTGCGAGTTAGGAGTACGCAGCCCTAGAAACATTAGCTAAGAATTAACAAGTGGCGAGTCTCATTGTCTATGATGTCAAAAGGGAGGTACGGACGATTTACACGTAACGATAGAAAGCTTACAAACGTTGCTTTACCGACCAAGAGCTCTATTTTTGAACCACTCATTTGAATGTAGCATCTTTCGTTTGAAAGCAAACTTAAAATCCAGCAAATAATTAAATACTCTCAAAATTTAGTATTTTTTTTAAATCACATCACATCAGTGTGGAAATAACTGTTTTCATTTGAAAAAGGTCATTTTTAATGAATATCACACGCTACTTTGACGCGAGTGATTCGAAAATAGGGCCCTTGGTATTTTTGATCATTACTTATAAAAGAAATTTTGACAACTGTCGAGATAAATAATTTACGTTTATTACGTTTTAGTTTCGTATTTAAAGCTGTCATTATCATCATTTTAGGTACAACATGTAACATAAAATGGAATTTCCGTCAAAATCCGTGTGTGCTAGGACTAGAGTAAAATTGATAACACGCCTGGCAGAGTGACTTATTAAGCTATTTGGCTATTTATTATTAAGCGAACACTTAGAGATTTTTAACACTGTTCAAATTTAAATAAATTACTGCAACCAATGACATAACATCCATTTTGGCTTAAGTAGCCAAAGATGTAGGAAATGTGTCAGGTTTGCATTACGGTATAAATGTAGCCACGGAAACACATACAAACACTTTATATTTTTTATTAGAAGATCTATAACATACGGTGTTATTGTGATTTAAGATTATTTTCCAAAACAGAATTAGGTAGTTTCATGTAGCGTTAAGTTGAGAAATCTCTCAACACTAATCCTGTTGCTGTCCACTTTTTTTGCAGACCAATCGCAAGGTGTAAACGCCGCCCGCCTCACTTGTCCAAGCTCTCAAGCGGGGTCAGATTCGGCGGTGATACGGCACGATTCGACCCCGCAGCACTATGACGGCAAGTGATAGATGTTCCAGACTAGCCCTCTGTTAATTTACGCCGCCTCTATGGCCCTTATCGCCAGGTATTATGGCGTCGTGAATATAAACAATTTGTAATTTAATCGTGCGATGATAAAAGGAGAGCGCATCTGTAAATTTTGAACACGATTACCTAGTGCTAAAATATCTTCTTTAGATCTTTTAATTAGCTTGTCATTATCTAAATTTATAGTCTGATATTTTACTAGACCAGTAGTCGATCCCGAAGTTATTAAATTCACATCTATTGCTACTGGGTTTATAAATACTAAGCAAATGTACACGTGTTTAAGTAAATGAATACATATTTCTTTTTTTCTTTCTTTCTTTAGTATGAAACCGAATTTGACCAGACTTGGCCGCTGGACCGCCGGCCGCTCAGAGGACGCTGTCAAATTCGGTGCCTATTTTTGAATCACTCGCTTTAATATTGCGTACGATTTGCTGTGTTAATCTTCGTAAGAAAATCAGCTAAAATCCACACGGCAGTGCTTTAACGAAAGATATAATTTAATCTATTTTAATATTGTTAAGCTAAGAATTTGTTTGTTTGTTTGAACGTGCTTATAGTCCTTGAGACTACTAAAATGATTGTTTTTTTGTGTTGGAACGGTTATTTAAGGATCGACTTGTAAAAGCAGAGCAACGATGAAAAATGTTGCAAAAACGGAGGAAAATATTCCTTTTGAGAGCTTCCGTTGCGTACGCAGCATAAACCGTTTCAAATACCAAGAAATTATGTATGACAGGATTTTTCCGCTTTAAAAGTTTTATATTAAAATCCGCGCCAGCATATGTACATCTAAAATGGTTAACTAACTACAAAAAAAATATTTCATACATTTGATACAAAATAATGTACAATTTTGAAAAGTATTTTGATGAAAACGGTTATTTTTTCTTTAAAAAAAAATACATCATCACGAGCATTTTATTTCTTAACAAAATTGATCTTTTCATCATTCTTTTTTTTTATTCGTAACTATCTTAGAAGTTATCACAGTTTTAAAATAACTTTTAACCAAAATAATACTTGTAGCTTATGTACGGACAACAGCACGTCAAGGTAAACACTACGGTGTCTTATGCCATTTTAATAAGGGATAGTTTGCAACACAAGTGCGTAACCTGATGTGCTGGCGACTGTACAACACGCGCTTGCGGAACCGCAATGGTTTCTGGAGCCCTATTTTTGAATCACTCGCTTGGATATGGCGGGCAATGTTGAGTACTTAAATAATTGTACTACTATTTTTTCTTATCAATCTTGTGTAAAGTCAAACTGGTTTTCATATGAAAATTTGATTTTAATCAATGAATATCCCACGCCATTGTGCCGCAAGTGATTCAAAAGTATGCCCCCTTACTCTTACTTCCAATAAAAATATGTGTTTTGCGTTGAAATATTTTACAGGAAACTCGAAATTAATGCAGACGACGCCGTGATGGACCGCTAGTATTGTATATTCGTTGACTTTTAATTCATTTTCGATAAAGAATCACTCGAGTGAGCGTTTGATACGAAAATAGAGCTCCAGATTCGAACCCGCAGAGGCTCTTATATTAGATACAAATAATTAAGTGGGGTCACTACCATAATAATTGTGACTTTGTTCTTTAAGTATATTTGTATATTTCCAGTCTGCTAAGTGTCATGAATACAGCAGCTTGAAGTTTTTTACTCTCAATATCAAGTTAGTACAATCAAAAATTCAAAAGGGACTCCTCCCATTCCATGTTACATTAATGCATCACTCTTAGAACAAAGCTCGAGTTTAGTAACTAATTTAATTAGCAACAAAGCTATTTTATTAGTAAGTAGTACAATTCAGAAACTTTCCGAATTAGTGATATACTGATTAATAGATAAAACTAAGAATTGATGCGGCCGAGGTGAAGATGTAGGTATTGAATTTGAAAAACCGGTCAAGTGCGAGTCATACTCTCAATGACTCGCACACTTACGGTTTCGTGCCAACTTCAACTGAATTAGAGATCCACTTACTTCCACTTAGCCAAATTACCACAGTATTTTGTTGACATCAAATATAACTTTGCTTTTCATAGTATTTGTATGAATATCAATGTTATGATTGGGGTTATTGAAATTATGCTCTATCTTAAAAACTACTAGTTTGATCTCGTTTAAACCAATTTTTGTTGAAAATCTTTGTCAAGATCTACATTTTTTCCAAATTTACACTCGCTGAGTTTAAAATTTAGATGTGGTGGACGCCCATTTTACCACTTTGTAAGCGTCTGTCTCTCATATATTATTTTTTCTATGAGAAACGTAAAGCAGTTAACAGGATACATCTACCCACTAAGTTTCAAGTGTGTAATACTAATAGTGTATATAGAATAAACTGGCTGTGACATGCGGACGGACAGGCAGACAGACAGACATGGCGAAACTATAAGGGTTCCGTTTTGGCCATTCGGCTATGAAACCATAAAAATTGCTGAAAAATATCATTACCATTTTTTTTTTTTATTATCGCTTTAATAATGTTTGTAATTAAGTATTTATTAGTATCAAACAAGGAAAAAAAAACAAAGACATCAACACTAAAAAATAAACTTAAAATCTACCTTTTTTAGGGTTCCGTAGCCGAATGGCAAAAAACGGAACCCTTATAGTTTCATCAAGTCTGTCTGTCTGTCTGTATGTCTGTCTGTCCGTCCGTATGTCACAGCCATTTTATTCTGTAACTATAAGCATTACACAATTGAAATTTGGTAGGAAGATGTATCTTGTTAACCGCTTACCGATTCTCATACAAAAAATAAAAAATAATGACACTTAAAGGGGGGCTCTCATACATGAAACTAAAACTAAAAAAAAAAAATTTTGGCAAATCTGTGTGTGTCTATGGATAGGTTTTTTTAAAATAACACTGAGGTTCCTAAAACCATTTTCTTTTAAAGCCTATCGTTTCATAGCTAGACGCTTCCAAAGTGGAAAAATGGGCGTCCCCCCCCCCCATCTAATTTCAAAACCAAGCAAGTGTAAATTTTGAAAAAAATATATGATTTAGATCTTAATAAATACTTACAACGAAAATTGGTTCGGACGGGATCGAACGAGTAGTTTTTGAGATGTAGCACATTTTCAACAACCGCAAACATAACTTTGTACTTCATACAAACACTATGAAAAACTAAGTTGTATAAGGCTACCTCTTTTTAAGTGATAATATTTTAAAGGCAGATTCAGAAAAATAAATGAAACATATTTTGTACGAAAAAAAAAATTTTTCATACGCTAGTTTTTGAGAAAATCGCCTCTAAACATGTAGAAAAAAGAGAAAAATAAAACACCCCGTGCCGCGTGTTGCTGAGCGGAGCTCTCGGTATTTGTAGGTATTGTCATACGCGTCGCCCATCGCCGACGTGTCGCGCTCGCGGCCGCTCCCCCGCCTCACCGGATAGCCGCGCGACGCGAGTCAGTCTGCCAAAAAAATTCGCATTTGTACGTCGTGTGCGCGCGCGTCGCGGACCTGCGGTGCGTTTCCGGAGCCTGGGCCGGGTGACCAGCATCACATAGTTTCCCGTCGCGCCTTGACCTGGTACGGCACCTACTGCCAAACACCGCAGACGCTTGCTATGGCAGTTTCTGCACAACGAAGCCCTCCAATTCCAGCAAAGGTTCAGTGCATACGTGTGTGAATGAACAGTGAATGCCGTGATGGCCAGTGAAAAAAAAACAGTGCTCGTAATAGCTAGATTGTCTAGTGCTCGCTTCAGTTTGCATAATAAGGTTAGGAGGCATCGCCTCAATTGGCAATTGTAAGTAATAAGTAGTAATAAGATGTTACCGTAAAAATAGTAACCTGTTTTACTGTAAATCTCTGACGTCATTGTTTTCAAATGTTAACTTATCGCTGCTGATAAAAAAAAATGTATTTGTAAACCAATGCAGAATTCAAGTTTTAATTTATTTTATTGTGAAATAAGACTTGTATCCACATATCTGTACAAAAACTGAGCAACGCGATAATTAAAATTAAAAAATAATAAAAATGTACGTAATTTTCAAAGATGTGTTCGCGTTTTATATGTTATGTTTATTTTACGGTACCTAATAAATGATTAACACAGTTTTGTTTTTAATTATATAATTTACAACAAAACTGTGATAAATTTACTCACGCAATTTTTAGTGCATATCCATCTAAGGAATCAATAGGCACTCATTAGGTAAGTAGGTAACTACAACATCTGTTAAAGTTAGATTTGGTAAGATTGGAAATTTTAATAGGTATTCTTTTTAAAGTTTACTTTCACATAAGATTTGTCTTACTATTATTAAATAAACAGAGGTAACACAACATAATTAGGTAGTTTCAGTTTATCATTACCTGCAACATCTGTTAAAGTTAGTAATAAATTTTAATAGGTATTCTTTTTAAAGATTACTTTCACATAAGCTTTGTCTACTTATTATTATTAAATAAACAGAAGGAACACAACACAATTAGGTAGTTTTAGTTTATCATACCTGACCAGCTGTTCATGTTTTAAGCCTGCGATAAACACATAGGTACCTAAGTTGAGTTTCTGTCTTAATTTATCATACATACCTGCCCAGCTGTTAGTGTTTTAGGCCTACTATTAATGAACACATACCTACCTAAGTTGAGTTTCTGTTTCAGATAATCATACCTACCCAGCTGTTTTAGGCCTCAGATAAATGGACACATACCTTCCTAAGTTTTGTCTTTGTTTTCATACCCAGCTGTTTTGTTTGTTTAGCGTTTATCTAACTGATCTGTCTGTTTGATTTATTAGGTACTGATACACATTGATAATGTTTTTTTCATATTAGTGTTTCGTAATAATAGGTAATCGAATGCAGTAGTTAGTTACCTTTATTATTATTATGATGTAGGACCAAATAAATAGGCGCGCAGCGGCGCCCCCCTACCGCCCGAGTACCGCGCATCGGCACGTCGCATGAATGAAATAGGCATCTTCTGTCACGCTCACGCCCACGCGTCTGTCTCGTTCTCGCTTAGCTAGTCCATCTTCCGTCACGCTCAGGCCCATACGTCTGTATAGTTTTCGCACAATCTAGTACTTATGTAAGAGACGAAAGGCGTTGTCGCGGAACAGGGTGCTCTTAAAAAATAATATTTTTTGTTAGGAAAAATAAAAACGTAACCGGGCCAGTTTACAAAAAAAATAATTATTGGGTCCTCTTTCTATATTGTTTGATACTCTGTTAAAATATTATCACTTAAAACGAGGTAACATTATATTTGCAGTCAACAAAATATTGTGGTATTTTACTAAGTAGAAGTAAATGGATTCCCTAATTCAGTTAAAGTTGGCACGGAACCCTCAGTGCGCGAGTCCGACTCGCACTTGGCCGGATTTGTTATTATAGGTTTTTTGTTGATTTGCCCTTAATTTACTATTTACAGATTTATTTGAACAGTTATATAATTCAGAAAAAATGTTATCAGTTTAACGTCGAGCAATCTTTTAACGAAATTAAAAATAAAACTGTCACAGTTAAATCGAGTTCCTAGACAAAGATTAATGTAATTTTCAAATGGATTCCAACAAAAAACTCTCGGTTCCGCGTCGATAAGCGCAAATGCTAGAAAAAGCAAGTGCAGCGTTTAATTTCAGGGAAATTTTGTTCGACAATTAATTTAAATGGACACCTCCGAAGTAGAATGCAATGGGAGTTAAGCTGCCAGTGCCGACTTGCTAGGTAAGCAGTTGGTTAATGCATTTATTAGGAAAGTAAGGGCTATTCACTCCTTGGAATGAATCCTCGGGTGAGGCGTAATGCAGTGGAAAGTTTTTCGAAATATGAACGGAATAATACAAACGAGTAGCGCTTATATATTTATTGATTGCAATAACGCACTATTTGCCACTATATGCATTTTGTCAAATATACATAGATACTAATCATTTATATTATTGTCATTTGCTTCATCAAAAGTAGCCTTTTAGTTTAAGTTCTTATTTTATGTGCGCTTCCTCAAAAAGTATTCGTTACAAAGTTTTTAAGGTCTCCGAATAGACGTATCCAATAAATACAATTGCACTGAAAAAATGCTGACATTAGAAAGTTATCAGGCTCTAATGAAATGCCTTGAAACTAAAAGCGTGTTTCAAGCTAAAATCGTAAACAAGGTTAACTTTACGTCTCAATCCGGAAGTAGCCGTTAAGTTTCGTATCAGGAAAAAAGTTTTTATAAGGGAAACTGGCTGGTTAAAATCTTTTTCAAAAATATGATTATCTTATATAAAAAAATCTCCTGTCACAATGTTCGTTTCCGTACTCCTCCTTAACGGCTTTACCGATTCTTTCTAAATTTTATAAGCGTATTTAGTAGGTCAGAGAATCGGCTACTATCTATTTTTCATACCCCTAAGTGATAAGGGTTGTTCACCCTTATTTATATTTTTTTAATTTTTGGACGAAATTTTGTGTTTTAATTTTTTTATAATGTGGATTTAAAAATACATACACCTGACACCTGCCAAAGATAAGTATTTGTCGTATAGATTTTTTCATTTTTAAAATATTTTCCCCCTTCTTTCCTCTTCCCGGGGCCTCTCCATAATTTTCTTATTGTGTTTAGAGGCAGTAAGTTTGTGGGCAGGCCTCCAGAAGACCTCTCTGTATCATATTAAATTCTTGCATTTTTATGTTCCAGTTGACATTTGGCGTTAGCAGGGAGTCACTCCGGTTGCTAAGGCAACCAGACCTGCGCATCCCCTACTGTCAGCGTCCGTCATCCTAGTTTATTTACTTTTAGTTTTATTTTTATTACGTGTTTTTGTATTTGATATCGTCTCATAAGTTTTAATTTTGTGTTTTGGCAGGTTTTTGCAAATTTCTTTTTGTGATCAGTGTTAAGGCTTATGAGTACTTTATCTCCATCGGTGGGCACCCATTCACAGCCGCAGTTCTTTCACTGTTCAATTTGTAATTCAAATAGGACTTTTAAAGGTAAGAGGGGCCTTAATATTCATATTGCCCGTTGTCATAATAGCACCAATTTACCCGCGTCTCTCCCTATTTCCTCTATTCCAAATCCTTTATCTTCTTCTCAATCTTTTGAATCTATCATCACAAACCTTCACCAATCTACTCCGCTGGTTAAACGGATCCCTAGGGGAGCGAGAATAGCTTTAGCTAAATGCCTTTCTTCTTGTATTGAAAAATGTTTCGATAATACTGAAACTGCCTGGCAAAATCTTTTTACTTTTTCATACTCATTTTTTCACGTAAACTCTCCTTCTAAAACTTTAACTCGGGCGCTATTAGATAATGCTTCAAATTTCCACAATCCGTCCCTTCCATTCAGTTCGTCTAGTACGATATCTTCCAAATTTAACGTTTATCGTACCGTTGAGAACAAGGTTATGGACGGTGACCTGAAAAACGCAGCCCGAATCTTGTTCTCCGATGACACTCTCGCTCCCCCTAATCAGGAAACTCTCGAGAGCCTTCGTAGTAAGCATCCTTCACATCCAGATTCTCCATCTTTACCTGTTCCTCCTCCTCAAAATTTCCAACCCTTACAGATACTTGATGACGGCGACACGTTTGCTGCCATCATGTCATTTCCGGCTGGTTCTGCTGGCGGCATCGACGGCATCACTCCCCAACACCTTAAGGACTTGGTGAGTGCTTCCGCTGCTGACCCCGGTAGAATTTTGCTGTCCAACATTACGAAATTGTGCAACTTTCTCTTATCTGGCAAGGTAACTGAAAGTTTTTTCCCATTTTTATTTGGTGCTAGACTTTGTGCCTTTCGAAAAAAAGATGGTGGCATTCGCCCTATTGCTATTGGCTCAACGTTTCGTCGTCTTGCAGCCAAATTAGCCTGTCGTGATCTTTTTTCTCCTTTGAAAGAGTATTTTCAACCCATTCAACTTGGTTTCGGCAGTAAGGGAGGTTGCGAGGCCGTGGTTCATTCCGCTCGCAATTTCCTCTCCTGTGACGAATCTGAAGTTTTTTTGAAAGTTGATGTGAAGAATGCTCTCAATTCTCTTGACAGGTCTGCCTTGCTGAATGAAGTTCAGACTCACACTCCACAGATTTATCCCTTTGTTTTTCAGTGTTATCATAACCAATCAAAATTACTTTACAATGAACATTCAATTGTTTCTGCAGTCGGTGTTCAGCAAGGCGACCCTTTAGGTCCAGCCCTTTTTAGTTTAGGCTTCCATCCTGTCATTTCATCCTTAAATTCTAAATTCAATGCCTGGTATCTGGATGACGGCTCCTTTGGAGGCAAAGCAGATGTTGTTTTCCAAGACCTTGTCCTGATTATTGAAGGATTTAAGAAATTAGGCTTGGAACTGAACCTTTCAAAATGTGAACTTTTTATTAATGATCACGTTTCGTCTGGTTCCCGTCAGGCAATCATTGATAAATTCAATTCCCTTGCTCCTAACATCAAAATTCTGAATTCTGAATCGCTTTGCCTCCTGGGTGCCCCTCTTCTTGATCCCAGCATCGAACCTTTTCTTGATGAAAAATTGAATGATTTCACCCTTTCAGCCCCCAGATTAGAACACCTAAATTCACACATTGCATTTACTATACTTAAATCGTGTCTTTTTGTGCCTAAATTTACATATTTCTTACGTGCTAGTCCTATCTGGAAAAAGAAATATTTAAAACTATTTGACACCACCCTTAAAAATAGTTTGGAAAATTTTTTAAATTTACATTTCGATAATAATTCTTGGGCTCAGGCTTCGCTTCCTATTCGTTTTGGTGGTATCGGAATTCGCCAAATTTCTAGTATAGCCCTCCCCGCTTTTCTCTCCTCTTTGCATAGCACTTCCGTTTTAGCCGGAAAAATCTTCGAACATCCTCGCCAACTTTCTGAGGTGAGAGAGGCGGAGGAGTTTTGGCAAGGCCTCTGTCCTAGAGAAGACATCCCAAAGGAACGTCACCAGCAAAAACTTTGGGATGTCCCTCTTGCGAGAGAGACCTTCGATTCATTACTTGAAAATTCCGTCAGTGACAGTGGTCGCGCAAGGCTCTTGGCAGTTTCCTGCAAAGATTCTGGTCATTGGCTTCATGCTTTACCGTCGAAAAATTTGGGCACTCTTTTCGATAGTGAGTCTTTCCGGGTGTGTGTGGGCCTCCGCCTTGGTACCCCTATATGTGAAATTTTTACGTGTCCATGTGGCAAGGAGGTTGATAAATTTGGTCTCCACTGCCTTTGTTGCCAGCAAAGCGCTGGGCGTCTCGCCCGTCACGCTACCCTTAATGACGCCATCAGAAGAGCTCTTGCGACCATTAATGTTCCTTCCACGTTGGAACCACGTGGTTTGGTCCGTGATGATGGCAAGAGACCCGATGGCCTAACGCTTATTCCCTGGGAACGGGGTCGGGCCTTAATTTGGGATGCAACTTGTGTCGATACTTTGGCCCCTTCCCATCTCAGAGAATCAGCCCTTAAAGCTGGAGCAGCAGCGGAGTTGGCTGAAAACGCCAAGCGTCGCAAGTACGTTTCACTTGCAAGTGATTATGTGTTTGCGCCGTTTGGCGTTGAAACATTTGGGCCGTGGGGACCCTCTGCTGAATTGCTGTTTAGTAAAATTGCGCCAAAATTAAATTCTTTAAGAGCCAATAATAAAGCTGGCTGGTTCCTAGCTCAAAGGATCAGCATAGCTATCCAACGCGGCAACGCAGCCAGCATCATAGCCTCCTTGCCGCAGGGAAATGGTTTCGTTTTTGAATAGGTAGATATTAAGTTATTTTTTTATGTTACATGTCTTAGTTTATTTTTTTCTAGTACATAAATTAGGAGGAAACGTCTCAGTTTCGAAGTTTACATATAGTTACATCTCAACAAGATATTATTACAACCCTAAATTTTTACTTTTTTTATCAACAACCCCAATTTTTTTATAGCCAGTAAATGTGCTCATTTTTCATCCCGCTCAATAACTGATTATAGTGTTTTTCTTAACTTTTAAATAAAAATGAAAAACTTTTAAATTTAAATAAGAAATGAAAATGTGTGTTCCATTTTCAAAATTAGCTCATAAGAATACAATTTTTGACGCTGGAAGGTGCGCTGTCTGCGTTCGAGCAGGCTGTAAACGAGGTGTATGCGGCGGACTGGAAAAAGTGTTTTAAATACTGGTTCAGAAGCATGATTTTTTGTATAGAGGCTGGCGAAGATTACTTTGAAAATATTTATTAAAAATATATGTACCAATAGGTCTACATTTATTTTCATGTGCACAACTTTCTGGGTGTAGCTCTAATGGTTG
Organism: Pyrausta purpuralis; assembly: GCA_963924145.1. NCBI lineage: Eukaryota > Metazoa > Arthropoda > Insecta > Lepidoptera > Crambidae > Pyrausta > Pyrausta purpuralis. The sequence goes on along the minus strand of OZ001646.1, from coordinate 15,589,711 downwards.
AAAATAAAGAAAATTCCATTGCAATGAAGTCTTGCGTGATCTATCCGGTATCTGCCAGTCACGAAACAGTACAACACAAAACAGTGACTTTTGTTCGAAACAAGTGCCCTTTTGTATTATTTACTCTGTCTTCTTTAAATCGGCTGTCTTTAACAGAATAGAAATACGATAAAAGCGAATGATTCGATCGTTTTTAAGGTACTATTTGTTTTGTGAATCTCTAAAACAACATCATTCATGGGCCCCGATTCTAACGCCACTCAAACTTTTTCCTGGTTGATTGATTACGAATTTTATATAATAATGAAAAAAGTATCGCAAGGAAAAAATAAAACGCGTAGAAATGACCCTGATAAAGTAAAACCATTTTTTTTTTATCGAAAAAAAAACGATTAGAAACGTGTTTTGAGTGAGAACTTAACGAGAATTGGAGTTCAGATAACGTAATAAGGTCAAACGTATTTAATTTGCTAAAATAACGAAAAAAAATGTGTGTAGTATATGTTCTCAAGTGTCATACTAAATATATACATACACAAAACAGTTCATAGTTTTGTACTGTATAAAAATTATTTCGCTTCGACTTTTTGATCTCGTTTTAATCCATACAACAGCTTATAGCGTACCTGTCTGTAAAATCTTACATCCTCATTCAATGTTTATGGCGGCTATTTGTAAACGACAGAATATATGAAGGAAAAACTTGTTCCCACAGAAACTATAACGTATGCGTTACGCACAAAAAGTAGAGGAAGTTTTTGTCTTGGCAAACTTGCTCTACTGATGGCGTAAATTTATCATACTACGCACGGACAACCTACTTACTTACTGATCACTACAAAAAATGACGTCTACTAGACATAATAATGGAATTAGGAACAAAAAATAAATTGAGTCGGAATTGTAAATTGAAATATTTTAAACCTTTGTTATCCACAGATTTTACATGGACAATATCTAAAATATCATGTCTGATATCCTTCAGAAATAAAGTGGTCTATTTCACAAGTGTGATTAAGTTATCATGAGAGTTATTGGTTCACAACTTCATAAAAAATGACGTTGGTTATTCCTTATTTGTCAATGGTGAAAACGGTCCGAACGGTCCTTAGTAAGTTATTAAATTTACATTTAGGGAAATAAATGTCAAAAATTTCTAAGTATAAGGTATAAGGGCCTTCCTACACGTACTACAACCACATCACATGGTCGGGCACATATTTGTATTGAAAATGAATAGGACCATTCACACGTACCTCATTTTGAAGACGTTATCGACTTCTTTGTGATACCGACGACATTGCATCGACATCACAAACACAACACAACCACCGACGACACCAAGATCTGATGGCCGATAAATAAACGAGAACCATATTGACTTTGTCGGAAACACAACGCAAATACAAAAAACTGGCCAAGTTCGAGTCGCACTCGCGCACTGAGGGTTCCGTGCCAACTTTAACTGAATTAGGGATCCACTTACTTCCACTAAGCCAAAATACCACAATATTTTGTTGGCAGATAACATAACATTGTTTTTCATAGTGTTTGTATGAAGAACAAAGTTATGTAGGCGGTTGTTGAAAATATGCTATGTGTGAGATCCCATCCAAACCAATTTTCGTTTAAAGCATTTGTAGAGGGTCTACATCATATATTTTTTCCAATTTAAAAGTTTGATAAGAGGGCGCCCATTTTATCAGTGGTTTTTGGAACCTCGATGTCATTGTAAAAGACCTATTACCACTTGACACGCATAGGTTAGTAAAAAAAACTTTTTTGGTCATAGTTTTTTGAATGTGAGACCCCTCCCCCCTCAAATATAATTATTTTTTGTTTTTGTATGAGAATCGTAAAGCGGTTAACAGGATATCCTACATCAGGACATCTACCTTCTAAGTTTCAACTGTGTTAATACTGATAGATTCAGAATAAAGAAGATGTGACATACGGACGGGCAGACAGACAGACTTGACAAAACTATAAGGGTTCCGTTTTTTCCACTATTCACTCGTACCACTGCTTGGCCACATTTTAACGGTGCGATGTGGTGTGGTTTTGGTACGTGTGGGAAGGCCATAACTTTGACCCAGTTAAAAGAGAACAAATATCTTATTTAGAAAACTGACTAATGAGTCTTATAATCATTTTAAATTCCTAAGCCGTAACAATGAAGTTCGTTTTTTGGTAGGGCAAATTATCGCAAAAGATACCGCAATTTAATAACAGAACAAAAGACTAACGACTGAGCCTAATTACCCGTGTCATAAAAATACTTTTTTCGGCATTGCGTCTTATAAGATTAATGTCTCTTTACTCCTCCCAAACTTACTCAGAGCGTCACCTTAGGGAGAAATCAGAGCATCGTGTCTCAAATGCAGAACACTAACTAATTTAGACGTTACGCAGCATAAGAACTCATCATTATTTTGATGATGATGATGAGTTTATCAAATCTTGTACTCGGACACTTTAATACTGTTAAAAAGCTGTGTCAGCTGGTTGGTGATGTATGACGTAATAACTAGAATCCATTTTAAGGTAACGAATTTATAATACCTTTGGCTTTTATCTAAATAAGTGCTATGACTGGCCAATACTTGCTTTTTTAAAGTTTTTTTTCAATGAGTAGTATTTCATTTGTTATTGTTTTCAGACTTTAGTATTATTTTTTGTGAAAAAGGATAATTGAAGTTTTCTTTTGTTTAAATTTGAATGCGGAATCTATACTTCTAACTATGCAATGCTTTGGGGAGAAATCAGAGCATACGTCCCTAAGCAGCAATGGTGCCATTCTTCACAATTTTCATCGGCACTTTGAGAATTACAATGTGGTAAGGGCGTAAAAGAACTCGGAAAGTGGAAACATTCAACTCACTACTTTTTTGAATTGTAAAATCGAATTCCAAGTTGACGTAATGGGTCTCGGGTGCATTTACGCACTGTGGAACGATTTCAGTAGGCCAAAAAAGATATTATGGTCGCAAATAGTAACGAATCGTGTTACAGTGTTAATCTTGTGGGTGAGATTTAGACAAAAAGCATATGGTTAAATAAGACATTCTAAGTACTTAGGCCCATTGTTGTACACAAGGCAAATCACCGAAGATTTCAGTCTCCAAGCGACTAACGCCTTACAAATCTATTGAGGTTGGTACACGAGTCGCGTCCCTGACATTCATTCCGAGACTGGATTTGTACGAGGTAGACGCTTGAAGGCTAAAATCGTCGAGCATCGTTTCAGTCACTCACTGTCTCTGTATGATTCCTGGTCGAGTCAATGTAGAAATCATTACTTTTTTACATTGTCTCGGTTTTGGGTGTTGCTGTACCACCTTTGTTTCTGATTTCCTTAAAACATGTGCTCTGAAATATGTTATTTATTAATTATTTATTATTGTTTTTTTAAAAAAAATATAAGCTTTAGGAAAGGTGCATTTCCTCTTGTTTAATTAAACTTACCGGCATTTCATTAATATTTGACTGCCTTTCAATGAAACATTACCTTTTATGTAAACACAATTTACCGTTTATACCGACTTCAAAAAAAGTAGGTAATCAATTCGACATGTATGTATGTGATATCGTCAGAATTGGATAAATTATAAGTATGTTGATCTATAAAGGCTTTATAACACGTGTGCAAAATTTCGTAAGTGTATATATGTTTGTCTCAGGATCTCTCAAAAACGAAAAGTCATAGCGACATGACTCTTATAGTTTTTCGTTTAATATGTTATCGTTCAACTAAAGGTACATTGTAAGTTCCATAAAAATCTATCCAGTAGTTTTTGGGATATCAGTAATAACAAAAATCACGACATAATAAAAATAATTTAAAAAAAAATGGAAGCCTTCGAAAAACTAACTGCGCAGCTTTAAAAAAAACGTTCGTTTGCATTTTAGGAGAAACAAATTCTTCTTGAGTCGGTGCAAGATGTCAAGCTTACCTTTCTTTACGCCAGGAAATGCAGTTTTGCATACCCACCGACCGCGGAGGCAGTGGGGGTTATGTGGAATTAAATCTGACGGCGTTCTCCCATGCCATTAAGTGAGGCAAGAACTGACGGGTTACACCCTAGTAATAAACCATGAGCATTCGAGCAGCAAACACCACCCGGGTGCAGAGGGACAGAGGTTGCCCTTGCTTTCGTTGTCAACGGTGCACTGAACGCATTGCATCACCGCATCGGAGCTTCTTTAGCGAAGGACTGACACCCCCGTATCGGTCGTCCGCGCCCATCAATCGCATGGAGATCATAGGCCCTTCTGCGCTGGCCAGTATGTCAGCAGCGGATCAATGTAGCGACAGCCGAAGCAAGATCATTTGGACGATTACCGCCCCTTGGGACAGGTCTCGCCCAACTGCCGCGACGAGAACTTCACCCTCCCTATACAACGGATATAATACTTAAATACTTTTTGTTTGTAAAAATATACATGATATACATAGAAAACACCCAGACCAATACAAACAGACATGTTCATGCATTTTTAAATTTAGCTGTTAGAGACAGATTCCCGATAAAAGATAATTACAAATTACGAAGCTTCAATTGACGATACACCAAGCACATGGAAAATAATTTCAGGAATAAATTAAAATCATATTGACAGTGGCATCTAAGGATGTAACAATTTCGAGTCGTAATTATGGTTGCGTAAAACATTATTACGAATTTTAAGGCCAGCGGCTAATTAGACCAAAGACAATTTTCTTGCCAATGAGAATTAATTTTGGTATGTACCTATTATTAAATATGTATACATTAATATTAAATATATATATATAATGCATTAGCATTGACAAATTAATAAAAATATGGGTTTAACAAATATTGAAGCCGTAAGACAAAATAATAGATGCAAATAAATTAAAACGAACGTAGCAGCTAAATGATAAGTTTTTTATATTGGTGACTGAATTTATATTTCAGCGTACATTAGACAGCAGATAAAAAGTAGAAAATAGGTTTTCTTTAAGTAAACGACGAGGTTATCTATAAAATTAACTGAGATAAAATATGAAATTGGTCATAATCGAAAGAAACTATAGAAATGGTCATAAAAAATGATTATACTGGTACAACATTTCAAGCGCTTTAATTAAACGAATAGTAACATGCAAGAATAACAATATGATAAATATTGTTATAGTTAAAATTATCTTGTCTATCATCTACATATACTATAATATCATAAAGCTAGAGAGTTTGTTTGTTTGTTTGAACGCGCTAATATCAGGAACTGCTGGACCGATTTGAAAAATATTTTTTGGGTTAGATACTTTATTTATCAAGAAAATTTTTGGCTAAAGTACATCACGCTGCGACGCAAGGGGAGTAAGATAACTCGAAACGCACGAACGAAGTCGCGGGGGACCACTAAGTTGTTCTTATAATAGCGAAAATGTAAAAGGCATGAGGGTATTGATAGGGTTTCATTGCCTTTATTTATTTCTTCAAAATTATAAACTACAGTAGCTGTACCAAGAATTATAAGAACAAAAACCTAAAGAGAGTCAGATTTGCGCATCGAGGCTTCCGTGTCTACTTTAACTGGATTAGAGATCCACATGCTTCTACCTAACCAAAATACTTCCTACAATATTTTATTTACAACAAAAATAGCTTTGTTTTTATAATGTTTGTATAAAGCAAAAAGTAATATCTGCAATTGTTGAAAACATGCAAATCCCAAAAAGACTAATTCCATTATTTTAGTAGCCTCTATGTCATTATTTAATTACCTTTTCATAGACAACCCACGCGTTTTATTTTAGTTTAAGAATAGAGTAGCTGTGATATACGAACTCGTACTTAAAGAAACTATAAGGGTTCTGTTTTTATTCCGTTCTGTCCGGCTGTGGAACCAGTATCAGACATGGTTTCTGGAACTATTTAGGGCCGAAACAACACATGTATATCTATTCCCATAAAGTTCGTCCGCCACTTACCATTGGCTATAGCGCTGTCGCGTTTTCAATAAAACATGATTCGAAAACCAAAATATTAAAATTCTATTACAAAATTACTGTACTCGTTTAAATTTTTACATCTACTTGCAAGTAGCAGCCCAAACATGTTTTTTTTATAAGTATTCATTTCGACTGGAGATAGATTAATATCAAATTGGTGTGCGTGTTTATGGTAGCTGAAAATTATTTCAAACCCGAAGAAAACTGCATTTTGAAACTTCGCAACGAAAATACGAGAACAAATTGCTAGAAACAAACATGCACTCCGCTTAAGCCCGACAGATACTTGTCAACGTATGTCTTTAAATCTTCCGCATATTTTACCGAAGGTAAACTAGTAGTTTGGAAAGTGAGTCGAAATACTTTAAGGCAGACATTCCAAACCTATGGTAAGCCAAAACAAAATAATACTTAGTCAACATATAAGCATCTTGGATTAATTTTTGTGTCCTTAGCTTGTTTTAGAGTATTTAAGTATTTTTATCGTTAGTAATATCGTAAATTGCACTTGAACAAAGAGAAAACACGAACGTTGAATCTCTACTAGGGTGCGGAATATCTGTGCTATACTGCATACTCGTAAAGTTGGCTTCAGTATGACAATCTGTTAAAAACGCTATCCAAGTAAGCAACCTTTTGTTTTTTTTTTTTTAAATAAGGCACTTCTACCAATAAAGGTTCACCAGCCTTGCTTTGGAACTTAGAACTTGTGAAGTATGTTGAAAAGTAGTAGTGCCTGCGAGTTAGGAGTACGCAGCCCTAGAAACATTAGCTAAGAATTAACAAGTGGCGAGTCTCATTGTCTATGATGTCAAAAGGGAGGTACGGACGATTTACACGTAACGATAGAAAGCTTACAAACGTTGCTTTACCGACCAAGAGCTCTATTTTTGAACCACTCATTTGAATGTAGCATCTTTCGTTTGAAAGCAAACTTAAAATCCAGCAAATAATTAAATACTCTCAAAATTTAGTATTTTTTTTAAATCACATCACATCAGTGTGGAAATAACTGTTTTCATTTGAAAAAGGTCATTTTTAATGAATATCACACGCTACTTTGACGCGAGTGATTCGAAAATAGGGCCCTTGGTATTTTTGATCATTACTTATAAAAGAAATTTTGACAACTGTCGAGATAAATAATTTACGTTTATTACGTTTTAGTTTCGTATTTAAAGCTGTCATTATCATCATTTTAGGTACAACATGTAACATAAAATGGAATTTCCGTCAAAATCCGTGTGTGCTAGGACTAGAGTAAAATTGATAACACGCCTGGCAGAGTGACTTATTAAGCTATTTGGCTATTTATTATTAAGCGAACACTTAGAGATTTTTAACACTGTTCAAATTTAAATAAATTACTGCAACCAATGACATAACATCCATTTTGGCTTAAGTAGCCAAAGATGTAGGAAATGTGTCAGGTTTGCATTACGGTATAAATGTAGCCACGGAAACACATACAAACACTTTATATTTTTTATTAGAAGATCTATAACATACGGTGTTATTGTGATTTAAGATTATTTTCCAAAACAGAATTAGGTAGTTTCATGTAGCGTTAAGTTGAGAAATCTCTCAACACTAATCCTGTTGCTGTCCACTTTTTTTGCAGACCAATCGCAAGGTGTAAACGCCGCCCGCCTTACTTGTCCAAGCTCTCAAGCGGGGTCAGATGCGGCGGTGATACGGCACGATTCGACCCCGCAGCACTATGACGGCAAGTGATAGATGTTCCAGACTAGCCCTCTGTTAATTTACGCCGCCTCTATGGCCCTTATCGCCAGGTATTATGGCGTCGTGAATATAAACAATTTGTAATTTAATCGTGCGATGATAAAAGGAGAGCGCATCTGTTAATTTCAAACACGATTACCTAGTGCTGAAATATCTTCTTTAGATCTTTAAATTAGCTTGTCATTACCTAAATTTATAGTCTGATATTTTACTACATCAGTATTCGATCCCGGAATTATTAAAATAACATCTATTGCTACAGTGTTTGTAAATACTAAGCAAATGTACAAGTGTTTACGTAAATAAATACATATTTCTTTTTTTCCTTGTTTCTTTTGGTATGAAACCGAATTTGACCAGACTTCGCCGTCAGAGGACGCTGTCGAATTTGGTGCCTATTTTTGAATCACTTGCTTTAATATTATGTGCGTATTGCTGTATTATTTTCAGCTGAAATCCACTCGGCAGAGATGTAAAGAAAGATATTATTCAATCTTTACTAATGTTATAAAGGTGAAGAATTTGTTTGTTTGTTTGAACGCGCTTATCTCACGAACTACTAAAACGATTGTGTTTTTTTTGTGTTGGAACGTTTATTTAAGGATCGACTTGTAAAAGCAGAGCAACGATGAAAAATGTTGCAAAAACGGAGAAAAAATATTCCTTTTGAGAGCTTCCGTTGCGTACGCAGCTTAAACCGTTTCAAATACCAAGAAATTATGTATGACGGGATTTTCCGCTTTAAAAGTTCTACATTATAAAAACCGACTTCAAAAACCAAAATGCACTAAAAAGTCTTAAATAAACTCTTGACTATTGAAAGGAAAGGTGGGTTCTAGGCAAACAATTTCTTTTGTGAGTCGGTGCTGTGGTAGTTGATGCTTGATGGTCAAAGTGATGGCACCGACTCCAAAAAGAAATTGTTTGCCTAGAACCCACCTTTCCTTTCAATAGTCAAGAGTTTATTTAAGACTTTTTAGTGCATTTTGGTTTTGAAGTCAGTTTTTACTTTATTTAAAGTTAATTTTATTTCTTCATTTTTAGAGATTATAGGAGAGGGGGGGTTGCACCTTATGACTCTGTTTTTTAAGTAGCTACAAACTTCCTATTATAAGTTAATTAATTATAATTACTGAACTTCTAAGCGTTAAGGATTTCCACCATCAGTTCAGCCCCACAAGTTGTTGACTATCAGACGTAACAACACGTCAACATTAAGATTCTAGTAAAGAAACACTATACGTGCCTTTAAAATTTGAAGGTTTCCCTCAATTACACCAATTTCCCATCATCAGATCCCAAGTTGGAAAAAATGGGACCAACTAGAAGGTATACCCTCTAAGTAGGCGAAAAAATGTTTCGAATCGGTCTAGTTAGGGAGGCGAGGTAGCTAAATGGCGTAATTCAACGGCGCCGTCGAGACCTATCAAAATCGAAAGATAAAATAATTTCGAAAAGAAAAGCTCGTATGGTAAAAACCATTTTAGCGGTGGGTTTGGCGTGTACGGTTTTTCAAAAATGTAAAAAAAAACGGTTACTTGGGCATTCTCGAGCGCGTCAGATATTCATACTACGTATGCCCCAAGTGCCTCTGATAACAACGGTATACTAATCTGCCGGTTTGCGTGGTGGGGGTAGGCATATAAAGTTGTCAAAAATGTAAAAAAAATAAAATTACTCGAGCGCGTCAGATTTTTGGAAGGGGTGTTAAGTAGGCCCCAAGGAAGCTCCCTTAAAAAAAACTGACGATTTTGGCGTGACCATAAGTTACGATGAATTTTTGAAAATGCAAAAAAAAATAGTTTTTTTGAAATACTCGAGCGCGTCAGATTTTCATAGGGGAGGTTCATCTCGGTATCCTGAAAGCATATTTTCTTAATCTGACAAAAATGTTGGTGGGTTCTCTTAATCTGACCGGAAAGGTTTTTTTGGTTTCTTGTTTTTTCCTTTCTTCTTTCTTTTTAATAATTCTTCACTTCGTTTTGCTGACGGTACGTCCAAAAAACAATTTGAGGATCAACAGGCTATTGAATAATATACATACATGAAACTGTACATGTTAATAATACTTTTGTATATAGATACGCGTAACCTTTTCCAAGTCCACGAAAATTGTCGAGAAGCTTTAGAAAAAAAAAATTTTTGAGATTAAAGTAACATAATTTAATCATCGTTATTTCATATCATTTTTTTAACACCCTCAGTTTTCAAGATATACTCAAAAAACCGGGAGTTTGAGTTTTTATGAAGCTTCAAGTCAAAAAGTTTTAACTTTGGACAAAAATGTAAAGGGACCTCTTTTGTGTAAAATAAAATTACCTTTTTTGTTTATTTAAACTTTTTTTTTGTAAAATGTATCGTTCGCGACTTATATGCCGCAACGTGTTTTTCGGAAGACGAAATGGCTCCTCCACACTCCTGGTCATGCGGAAACCGGCAGATTTTGTATTTTTAGTACGTTTTAGATTATATTCTTCAAAATAAAAAATAAAAAAATCGCGCTCGAGAATGCCGGATTAACGTTTTTTTTTTACAAGTTCGCAACCCTATAACTCGGCGGCGTCAAGGACTTATCGTCAGATTAGTTAAATTTAGTCTTAAAACACTAAAATCAACCCCCAATATCTTAATCTGACGCGCTCGAGTATTACAGACTATCGTTTTTTTTTTACTAATCTGATCGTCTATCCCAGGCGCGCGTCACTACATACAGAGCTAAATACTTTACAAGGTTGTTCTATTAGGTCCAAGGTATCTCTCATATCTTAAACTGCCACGCTCGAGTATTACCGAAAATTCCCCTATTCGCCTCCCTAACTAGTCGGCAAACAACTGAGATATGAGGTAACAAACATACAAAAAAAAAAAAACATACAGTCGAATTGATAACCTCCTCCTTTTTTGAAGTCGGTTAAAAATCCCCGCCAGCATATGTCTATCTAAAATGGTTAACTAACTACAAAATTTTTAGGTTTATACATTTGATAAATAATAATGTACTATTTTCAAAAGTATTCAGATTAAACGGTTATATACTTGTTTCTGAAGTTTACGCGAATATTACTCATCGAAATAAAACAACTTTTTTACGGATTAACTTTTCGCGAGTTTATTAATTTTATCCCGACGTTTCGAACACTTTACAGCGTTCGTGGTCACGGGTAGACTAAGATGTTATTTGTCATTTACAGAGTTTTGAAAAATATACACTACCGTCACTCATATTATTAATTAACGTTCCTATCCACGCAGAAAGAGCTAACTGTGTCTTGTGATCTTGCAGTGAGTGGTCTAGCTTGGGTCCTAGTTAGAACTGGATCCCATGCAGGTGGAATTTTCCAACCATCTTCTCTGTTAAAATTTGGATGTTTTCTTATTTCTATAGCTTCGCGTAGCATACGTGGAATGAACCGACGTTCTTTTGACAGTACTTTAGGTTGGTCAAAACGTATGAAGTGGTTGGGTTTGTCTAAGGCATGTTCACACACTGCAGATTTTATGTTTCGTCTATGTTTAACGTCAGCTATATGTTCTTTTATCCGCACGCCTATACTTCGTTTGGTTTGCCCGATGTAGGAAAGGCCACAGTCACATTCCAGTCTATACACCCCTGCATCTTGAAGAGGTATGGTGCACTTGACAGGTGGTAAAAATTGGTTAATCTTCTTTGGCGGCTTGAAATAAGTCTTGATGGAAGCTCGCTTCAAGATATTCCCAATCTTGTCAGTGACCCCCTTGATGTAAGGTAGTACGGCAGGTGGGCGTTCAACTGTCATGGGCTTGGCACTGGCACGGGGTCTGCAACGACGTGGTACTGGAAGCTGGTTGTCCCGTAGTACCTTCCTTACATGCTGAAGTTCAGCAGCCAGGTGTCGGTCGTCACAGATGCCCAACGCTCTCTGAAACAAAGTTTTGCCCACGGTAGCTAACTGTGAAGGATGATGGTGAGATGCACCATTGAGATATTTGTCTGTATGGGTGGCCTTTCTAAAAACTGTGTGGCTAAGTGTGTTATCAGAATTCCTAGTAAGTAAAACATCTAAGAAAGCTAGTTTATTGTTTGCCTCAATTTCCATAGTAAATTGTATTTGTGGATGAATAGAGTTAAGATGGTTCAAAAAAGCAGAAACTTTATCTGTGGGTAATATTGTGAAGGTGTCATCTACGTACCGTTTATAAAACCTTGGTGATATAGGTGATGTGTTCAAAGCTGTGGCCTCAAAATCCTCCATGAAGATATCAGCAACAACAGGTGATACTGGGGAACCCATCGCTACACCATCCATTTGTATGTAGAATTCACCATCCCATAATAAATAGCCAGATGTAAGGCAATGCTCTAAAAGTTCTGCATACTCTATGGGCATATCCAATTCAACTAACTTCCTTCTGGTAATTTCAATGCAGTCTTTCACAGGTAAACTTGTAAATAGGGACTGTACATCAAAACTAACCATTGTTTCATTTTCTGCCAATTGCAAGGTCTTTATTTGGCTTATGAAGTCATAGGAATCCTTAACATGTGCCGTAGTTCCTCCTCGTAGTACAGATAGTGTTTTCGCTAAATGCTTCGCCAGCTTGTACGTTGGGGAATCAATCTGACTCACAATAGGACGAAGAGGAACATTGGTTTTGTGTATTTTAGGCAGCCCATACAGTTTAGGTGGTTTTGCACATGTTGGTACTAATAGCTTAGCATCAAGATTTAAACTAACGCTATGTTTTTTCACTAGGTCGCTGGTTTTCTTTAATATTTTGCTCGTTTGATCTATTTTTACATGTTTGTAGGTTGTTTCGTCCGACAGCAACTGTGATATTTTGAGTTTATAATCTGATGTATCCATTATAACCGTAGCGTTTCCTTTATCTGCACGTAAGATTGTCAATTCCGGTTTAGATTTTAAGTTTTTAAGGGCTAAATATTGGTCACGAGAAAGATTCGACTTAGGTAGTTTGCTATGTCGTAAGACGCATGATATGTCTTGTCGTATTGATTCTGCGTCTTCTTTCTTCAAATCATTCTTTACTAAACAATCCTCTACGCTGCAAATTATGTTTTCAAAAGGAATTTTTCGCGGTGTTACTGCAAAATTGAGACCTTTGCTAAGAATATCAATGGTGTTTTCATCCAATGTTTGTTTTGATAAATTGACAACTGCCCGGTTTCTGTTGTCTATGGTTGGAGATGTGACATTCGATGCGTTCCGTTTTACTAAATTTTGCGATGACAGTTTGTTGTATTTTTGTATTTGTGTTAGTTTGCATTCGTTATATTTTGATGTTTCGCGTTTATTAAGTACCTGAATGCATTCTTCAAAATCTAGTAGGGACAGTTTTAATTTTAATTCTTTACATAGATTATCCACAGCTGCATTTAAATGGACAAGGTCACTATGATGTTGATGAATGAGATGACGGAGCATTTTTCGACTTGCCTGGTTTAGGATCTTCGCACTCCCACGTATGTCTTTCTTTGGAGCGATTTGTACACATCGCGGGATGAGGTTGTGATCACGGCACCTCTTAAGGAAATTTAAAGATGATATTTTCCTTGCGCGTTTAGTCTTGAGATCTTCCAACCGGCGGATTTTGTTTGCTGTATCCAGTCCGTACTGGTTCACATACTTGTTTCTGAAGTTTACGCGAATATTACTCATCGAAATAAAACAACTTTTTTACGGATTAACTTTTCGCGAGTTTATTAATTTTATCCCGACGTTTCGAACACTTTACAGCGTTCGTGGTCACGGGTAGACTAAGATGTTATTTGTCATTTACAGAGTTTTGAAAAATATACACTACCGTCACTCATATTATTAATTAACGTTCCTATCCACGCAGAAAGAGCTAACTGTGTCTTGTGATCTTGCAGTGAGTGGTCTAGCTTGGGTCCTAGTTAGAACTGGATCCCATGCAGGTGGAATTTTCCAACCATCTTCTCTAACCAACCAGGCAAGTCGAAAAATGCTCCGTCATCTCATTCATCAACATCATAGTGACCTTGTCCATTTAAATGCAGCTGTGGATAATCTATGTAAAGAATTAAAATTAAAACTGTCCCTACTAGATTTTGAAGAATGCATTCAGGTACTTAATAAACGCGAAACATCAAAATATAACGAATGCAAACTAACACAAATACAAAAATACAACAAACTGTCATCGCAAAATTTAGTAAAACGGAACGCATCGAATGTCACATCTCCAACCATAGACAACAGAAACCGGGCAGTTGTCAATTTATCAAAACAAACATTGGATGAAAACACCATTGATATTCTTAGCAAAGGTCTCAATTTTGCAGTAACACCGCGAAAAATTCCTTTTGAAAACATAATTTGCAGCGTAGAGGATTGTTTAGTAAAGAATGATTTGAAGAAAGAAGACGCAGAATCAATACGACAAGACATATCATGCGTCTTACGACATAGCAAACTACCTAAGTCGAATCTTTCTCGTGACCAATATTTAGCCCTTAAAAACTTAAAATCTAAACCGGAATTGACAATCTTACGTGCAGATAAAGGAAACGCTACGGTTATAATGGATACATCAGATTATAAACTCAAAATATCACAGTTGCTGTCGGACGAAACAACCTACAAACATGTAAAAATAGATCAAACGAGCAAAATATTAAAGAAAACCAGCGACCTAGTGAAAAAACATAGCGTTAGTTTAAATCTTGATGCTAAGCTATTAGTACCAACATGTGCAAAACCACCTAAACTGTATGGGCTGCCTAAAATACACAAAACCAATGTTCCTCTTCGTCCTATTGTGAGTCAGATTGATTCCCCAACGTACAAGCTGGCGAAGCATTTAGCGAAAACACTATCTGTACTACGAGGAGGAACTACGGCACATGTTAAGGATTCCTATGACTTCATAAGCCAAATAAAGACCTTGCAATTGGCAGAAAATGAAACAATGGTTAGTTTTGATGTACAGTCCCTATTTACAAGTTTACCTGTGAAAGACTGCATTGAAATTACCAGAAGGAAGTTAGTTGAATTGGATATGCCCATAGAGTATGCAGAACTTTTAGAGCATTGCCTTACATCTGGCTATTTATTATGGGATGGTGAATTCTACATACAAATGGATGGTGTAGCGATGGGTTCCCCAGTATCACCTGTTGTTGCTGATATCTTCATGGAGGATTTTGAGGCCACAGCTTTGAACACATCACCTATATCACCAAGGTTTTATAAACGGTACGTAGATGACACCTTCACAATATTACCCACAGATAAAGTTTCTGCTTTTTTGAACCATCTTAACTCTATTCATCCACAAATACAATTTACTATGGAAATTGAGGCAAACAATAAACTAGCTTTCTTAGATGTTTTACTTACTAGGAATTCTGATAACACACTTAGCCACACAGTTTTTAGAAAGGCCACCCATACAGACAAATATCTCAATGGTGCATCTCACCATCATCCTTCACAGTTAGCTACCGTGGGCAAAACTTTGTTTCAGAGAGCGTTGGGCATCTGTGACGACCGACACCTGGCTGCTGAACTTCAGCATGTAAGGAAGGTACTACGGGACAACCAGCTTCCAGTACCACGTCGTTGCAGACCCCGTGCCAGTGCCAAGCCCATGACAGTTGAACGCCCACCTGCCGTACTACCTTACATCAAGGGGGTCACTGACAAGATTGGGAATATCTTGAAGCGAGCTTCCATCAAGACTTATTTCAAGCCGCCAAAGAAGATTAACCAATTTTTACCACCTGTCAAGTGCACCATACCTCTTCAAGATGCAGGGGTGTATAGACTGGAATGTGACTGTGGCCTTTCCTACATCGGGCAAACCAAACGAAGTATAGGCGTGCGGATAAAAGAACATATAGCTGACGTTAAACATAGACGAAACATAAAATCTGCAGTGTGTGAACATGCCTTAGACAAACCCAACCACTTCATACGTTTTGACCAACCTAAAGTACTGTCAAAAGAACGTCGGTTCATTCCACGTATGCTACGCGAAGCTATAGAAATAAGAAAACATCCAAATTTTAACAGAGAAGATGGTTGGAAAATTCCACCTGCATGGGATCCAGTTCTAACTAGGACCCAAGCTAGACCACTCACTGCAAGATCACAAGACACAGTTAGCTCTTTCTGCGTGGATAGGAACGTTAATTAATAATATGAGTGACGGTAGTGTATATTTTTCAAAACTCTGTAAATGACAAATAACATCTTAGTCTACCCGTGACCACGAACGCTGTAAAGTGTTCGAAACGTCGGGATAAAATTAATAAACTCGCGAAAAGTTAATCCGTAAAAAAGTTGTTTTATTTTTAAACGGTTATGTTTTCTTTAAAAATAATTACATCACGAGCATTTTATTTTTTAACAAAATTGATATTTTCATCAATTTATTTTTATTAGTACCTATCTTAAAAGCTATCACAGTTTTAAAATAACTTTTAACCAAAATAATACTTGCAGCTTATGTACAACACGCGCTTGCGATAACCGCTATGGTTTCTGGAGCCCTATTTTTGAATCACTCGCTTGGAAATGGCGGGCGACGTTCGTTCGAAAACGTCAAACTAGTTTCAATGCGAAAATTTAATTTTGATCAATGAATATCACATGCCATTTTGACGCAAGTGATTTTTAAAATATGGCCTCTTACTCTTACTTCCAATAAAAATAAATATTTTACGGGAAACTTGAAATTAATGCAGGCGACGGCGCGATGGACCGCTAGTCTTGTATATTCGTTGACTTTTTATTCATATACGGTAAAGAATCACTCGAGTGAGCGTTTGATACGAAAATAGAGCTCCAGATTCGAACCCGCAGAGGCTCTTATATTAGATACAAATAATTAAGTAGGGTCACTAGATACCAAAGTAATTGTAACTTTGTTTTTTAAGTATATTTGTATATTTCCAGTCTGTTAAGTGTCATGAATACACCAGCTTGAAGTTTTTTACTCTCATTATCAAGTTAGTACAATCAAAAATTCAAAAGGGGCTCCTCCCATTCTATGTTACATTAATGCATCACTCTTAGAAAAAAGCTCGAGTTTAGTAACTAATTTAATTAGCAACAAAGCTATTTTATTTGTAAGTAGTACAATCCAAAACTTTTCGAATAACTTATATATTGATTAATACATAAAACTAATAATTGATGTAGCCGAGCTGAAGATGTAGGTATTGAATTTGAAAAACCGGCCAAGTGCGAGTTGGACTCAAACTAAGAGTTCCGTGCATACTTTTGAAAGTCTTTGTCAAACTCTACATCATATATTTTTTCCAAATTTACACTTGCTTAGTTTAAAAGGTAGATGGGGACGCCCATTTTACCACTTTGGAAGCATCTATCTTTCAAACGTTAGACTTTTAGAAAATATATTATCATCCTTATATCCCCCCTTAAATATCATTATTTTTTATTTTTTCTATGAGAATCGTAAAGCGGTTAACAGGATACATCAACCTACTAAGTTTCAAATGTATAATACTGATAGTTTCAGAATAAAGTGGCTGTGACTTACGGACGGACAGACAAACAGACAGACTTCCGTTTACTGCCATTCGGCAACGGAACCCCTCAAAAGTGCTAAAATGAATCATAATTTTAACTTATTTTTACTCTGAGAATGTTTGTACATACTTATGTATTTTATTAACATCAAACAGGAAAAAAATAAACTAAGATAAACACCATAAAAAATAAATTTAAAATTATAAGGCTTTGTATAATTTTAAAATGTTTGTTGATTTTTTCAATAATTGACAACATACAGAGATATTTAAACCGTTATTTAATTCAGAAAACATTATTTCAGCTTAACGTTCAGCAATCTTTTAACGAAATTAAAAATAAAACTGTCACAGTTAAATCGAGTTCCTAGACAAAGATTAATGTTATTTTTTAAATGGATTCCAACAAAAAACTCTCGGTTCCGCGTCGATAAGCGCAAATGCTAGAAAAAGCAAGTGCAGCGTTTAATTTCAGTGAAATTTTGTTCGACAATTAATTTAAATGGACACCTCCGAAGTAGAATGCAATGGGAGTTAAGCTGCCAGCGCCGACTTGCTAGGTAAGCAGTTGGTTAATGCATTTATTAGTAAAGTGAGGGCTATTCACTCCTTGGAATGACTCCTCGGGTGAGGCGTATTGCAGTGGAAAGTTTTTCGAAATATTTACGGAATAATACATACAAGTAGCGCTTATATATTTATTGATTGCAATAACGCACTGTTTGTCACTATATGCATTTTGACAAATATACATAGATACTAATCATTTATATTTGTGTCATTTGCTTCATCAAAATATAACCTTTGCTTCATCAAAATCTGCAGCTGGCTGTGGATGCGATGAGGCACTGCGACCAACCAGTCACAGCCATATCTTCTGGGTGTGAATTTATGAGGTTTATTACCCTAGCTAAGTTAGATGTTAAGGTAAGCTGTAGTTATTAAATTAACCAGATTAAAGATAGTCACAGATATTTTATGATAGAAGACAGAAGATATTCTGTAAACTATCAGTTTGTAATATATCTGTTACACAATTTAATCACACAGTCCCAGTAGCAATGCTTAAAAAATAATTACCAGAGTAAAAATCAGTTTGCTTTGACTGTAAATGATTGTAAGTATAAGATAATATTATTGTTTCATAAACTTTTAGTGTAATCTTGATTGTTTTTCAGTCATTTGAAGAATGTGAACAGATAATGTTTAGTCTATGGTAGCCTATTAGTATAAGTACTTATTTTATGTAATGCTTCCTCAAAAAGTATTCGTTACAAAGTTTTTAAGGTCTCCGAATAGACGTATCCTATAAATACAATTGCACTGAAAAAAATGCTGACATAAGAAAGTTATCAGGCTCTAACGAAATGCCTTGAAACTAAAAGCGTGTTTCAAGCTAAAAGCGTAAGCAAGGTTAACTTTACGTCTCAAAACTAGCCGTTAAGTTGTAACAATAACTCAGTAACAAAATAGCAGGCCACTCAGAAAGTATCAGGAAAAAAGTTTTTATATATAGGAAACTGGCCGGTTAGAATCTTTTCTTCTTTCGAAAATATGATTATTAATAAATAAAAATAAGTGTGTTCCATTTTCAAAATTAGCTCAAAAGAATACAATTTTTAACGCTAGAAGGTGCGCTGTCTGCGTTCGAGCAGGCTGTAAACGAGGTGTATGCGGCGGACTGGAAAAAGTGTTTTAAAAACTGGTTCAGAAGCATGATTTTTTGGATAGAGGCTGGCGAAGAGTACTTTGAAAATATTTTTTAAAAATATATGTACCTGTAGACCTACTTTTTTTTCATGTGCAAAACTTTCTGGGTGTAGCTCTAATGGTTGAAAATAAAGAAAATTCCATTGCAATGAAGTCTTGCGTGATCAATCCGGTATCTGCCAGTCACGAAACAGTACAACACAAAACAGTGATTTTTGTTCGGAACAAGTGCCCTTTTGTATTATTAACTCTGTCTTCTTTAAATCGGCTGTCTTTAACAGAATAGAAATATGATAAAAGCGAATGATTCAATCGTTTTTTAAGGTACTATTTGTTTTGTGAATATCTAAGACAACATCTAATCATCTAATCATTCATGGGCTCCGATTCTAACGCCACTCAAACTTTTTCCTGGTTGATTGATTACGAATTTTATATTATAATTTAAAAAGGTATCGCACGGAAATAAATAAAACGCGTAGAAATCATGACCCTGATAAAATAACACCATTTTTTTGTGGAAAAAAAAAACGATTAGAATCATTTTTTGAGTGAGAACTTAACGAGAATTGGAGTTCAGATAACGTAATAAGTTCAAACGTATTTAATTGCTAAAAAGAACAAAAAAAATATGTGTAGATAGTTCTCAAGTGTCATACTAAAAATATACATGCACAAAACAGTTCACAGTGTGTTACTGTATAAAAACTCTTTAGCTTCGACTTTTTGATCTCATTTTATAATCCATACAGCAGCATAGAGCGTACCTGTCTGTAAAATCTTACATCCTCATTCAATGTTTATGGCGGCTATTTGTAAACGACAGAATATATGAAGGGAAAACTTGGTCCCACCAGAAACTATAACGTATGCGTTACGCACAAAAAGTAGAGGAAGTTTTTGTCTTGGCAAACTTGCTCTACTGATGGCGTAAATTTATCATACTACGCACGGACAACCTACTTACTTACTGATCACTACAAAAAATGACGTCTACTAGACATAATAATGGAATTAGGAACAAAAAATAAATTGAGTGGGAATAGTAAATTGAAACTTTGTAAACCTTTCTTATCCACAAATTTTACTTGGACAATATCTGAAATATCATGTCTGATATCCTTCAGAAATAAAGTGGTCTATTTCACAAGTGTGAGTAAGTTATCATGAGAGTTATTGGTTCACAACTTCATAAAAAATGACGTTGGTTATTCCATATTTGTCAATGGTGAAACCGGTCCTTAGTAACTTATTAAATTTACATTTAGGGAAATAAATGTCAAAAATTTCGAAGTATAAGGTATAAGGGCCTTCCTACCCGTACTACAACCACATCACATGGTCGGGCATATATTTGTATTGAAAATGAATAGGACCATTCATACGTACCTCATTTTGAAGACGTTATTGACTTCTTTGTGATACCGACGACATTGCATCGACATCACAAACACAACACAACCACCGACGACACCAAGTTCTGATGGCCGATAAATAAACGAGAACCATATTGATTTTGTCGGAAACACAACGCAAATACAAAAAAGTGCCCAAGTTCGAGTCGGACTCGCGCACTGAGGGTTCCATTCCAACTTTAACTGAATTAGGGATCCATTTACTTCCACAAAGCCAAAATACCACAATATTTTGTTGACAGATACTGAACCCGGCTACGGAACCCTAAAAAGCTGCAGCGACACTATTCACTCGTACCACTGCTTGGCCACATTTTAACGGTGCGATGTGATGTGATTTTGGTACGTTTGGGAAGGCCATAACTTTGACCCAGTTAAAAGAAAACGAATATCTTATTTAGAAAACTGACTAATGAGTCTTATAATCATTTTAAATTCTTAAGCCGTAACAATGAAGTTCGGATTTTGGTTGTGCAAATTACCGCAAAAGATACCGCAATTTAATAACAGAACAAAAGACTAACGACTGAGCCTAATTACCCGTGTCATAAAAATACTTTTTTCGGCATTGCGTCTTATAAGATTAATGTCTCTTTACTCCTCCCAAACTTACTCAGAGCGTCACCTTAGGGAGAAATCAGAGCATCGTGTCTCAAATGCAGAACACTAACTAATTCAGACGTTACGCAGCATTGCGTCTTATAAGATTAATGTCTCTTTACTCCTCCCAAACTTACTCAGAGCGTCACCTTAGGGAGAAATCAGAGCATCGTGTCTCAAATGCAGAACACTAACTAATTCAGACGTTACGCAGCATAAGAACTCATCATTATTTTGATGATGATGATGAGTTTAACAAATCCTGTGTGTACTGAGACACTTTTATACTGTTTAAAAGCTGTTCCAGCTGGTTGGTGATAAGATAAGATAAGATAACTCTTTATTGCAGACCAGAAAGGTTAATAACAAATTCATTCATACATCAATTCGAGAAAATGTACAATTAAGGCGGTCTTATAGCTATAAGCGATCTCTTCCAGACAACCTTTAGTTAAAGAAATAATGAGTTTATAGGAAGGGGTATTATGTGCATAATAAATTTAGACAATTTATGTATCTATGGTATGGTGATGATAATAATAATAATAAGTAAAAAGTAAAGTTAGCCCATAACGTCACACTGCTGGGATAAATAATAAAAATAAATATTGTTTATTACACAAAGAAGGACACAAGAAGCAACAACATTAACAGACGAAACATTTGTACAATATTGGCGGTCTTATCGCTGGAAGCGATCTCTTCCAGACAACTATTGGGTAGAGGAAACAAAGTTTATTAGTGAGGTAGAAAGCGGTGTGCAAAAATAAAGCTTATGTTTTAATATTAAACTTTTATAACTTATACATAGTAAAAATAAAGTATAATAAAAATATAACTAATACACGTTATATCACAAATACAATAAAACAAAATAATAAATACATATCAAATTAATAAATATATATAATATACGTCCATATAATATCCATTACAGGAAAAATCTGTCAGTCTTTTAAAGCGAAAGGAAGTGCGCTTTTACCCTAGCTTTAAACACATTGTCGGATATGCAGTGGAAGAGAATTCCACAGTCGAACTGACTGAACAGTAAACGACTTTGAGTAGCATTGGGAGGAGAAAAGGGAAAGGAAAGGTGTAGTCGACGGTAAGAACGCATGTTAACCTGGTCGTTGGTGGATTGCAGAAAAAGAAAACGTTCCTTGAGATAGGGGGGAGATTGTGGATTAAAAAGAACATTGTACAACAGAGAAAGGATGTGAAGATTACGTTGCAAACGTATAGGAAGCCACTC
Source organism: Pyrausta purpuralis (assembly GCA_963924145.1). Lineage (NCBI taxonomy): Eukaryota > Metazoa > Arthropoda > Insecta > Lepidoptera > Crambidae > Pyrausta > Pyrausta purpuralis. Next base: position 15,567,494 of record OZ001646.1, on the reverse strand, counting down.
AGGCTGAGTACGTAAGTTGGAGACATAATCGTACTTACGTATGCCGAAAATAATGCGAATGCAGAAGTTTTGGAGGCGTTCAAGTTTATCAAGGAACTTTTCGCTGAGGTCTAGATAGCTACAGTCAGCGTAGTCAAGAATGAGAAGCAGCAGTGCCTGTACAAGAACAATCTTGGTAGGTATCGGTAGACAATTACGCAGTCGATTTAGAGCACTAGCCGATGCATAGACTTTCCTGCTAACCTCGCTGATCTGTTTCTCCCAAGATAAAGAGCTATCCATATAAACGCCTAAGTTTTTTACCACATTACAGAAGGGAACTACGACACCGTCGAATATACCCGGAGGCAGCAAATCTCTGTCGATCTTTGAGATCAACCGAGGGCCACCAACAATAATAACCTGCGATTTGGTAGGATTGTCAGTAAGCCGAAATGACTTGCTCCACTGCAAAATGTGATTCAGGTCTTGATTTAAAGACTGTACTGCTGTAGGGAGTTCGTCATTGCTACTCTTTACATAAAGTTTGAGGTCGTCTGCATACAGATGGTAGGAAGAAGTCAGACCGCAGGTAATTGAATTAATGAAAATAGAGAAGAGAAGAGGAGATAAGATGCCACCCTGTGATACACCGGCACCGATGTCACACCATATGCATGGTGTGACATCAGGAAAGGAATTTATTAAATTATTTAAATCAGTCAATCACCGTTGGAGATATGTTAAGAGAACGTAGAAAGCTAAGAAGGATATCAAAGTCAACCCTATTAAACGTGTTACTAAAATCCAGCAAAGCCAATAGGGTGAGATCCTTACTGTCCATGGCAAAGCGGATGTCGACGGTGATTTTCACCTGGGCAGTCACTGTACTGCGATCAGAACGGAAATCTGATTGGAGAGGGTTAAGGAGTTCACGATCTGATAGGAAAATACTGAGCTGCTGATGAACAACACGTTCTAGTACTTTGGAAAGGAATGGTAGAATAGATATGGGACGGTAATCGTAAAAACAAGATGGGTAAGATTTTTTAGTAAGGGGAGTTATTTGAGCTTCTTTCCATGCTGTAGAAAAGATGCTCGTGCTCAATGAAAAGTTGAGGATTTTTGTAATTATTGGAGATAGTATGCCAAGGAGGGAGGAGAGAGACAGTCATCTTACGGCTGATGCTATCGCTGCCAAGAGCATCAGAAACCAGAGAAATTATGTTCTTCTTAACATCACAATCGGATAATTGACTGAAGGCGAATGAGGAATAGTCTGGAGTTGGGAGAGATGACAAGTGATTAAGATGACAGGTGATGTATGAAGTAATTACGAGAATCAATTTTAAGGTAACGAATTTATAATACCGTCGGCGTTTATGTAACTAAGTGATATTGTTTACAGAAAACAAGCGCTATGACTGGCCAATACTTTTTTTAAGAGTATTTTATTGGTTATTGTTTTTTGACTTGAGTTTTTTTTTTTGTGAAAAAGGATTAAAAAAGTTTTCTTTTGTAAAATTTCGAATGCGGGATCTATACTTCTTACTATGCAATGCTTTGGGGAGAAATCAGAGCATACGTCCCTAAGCAGCAATGGTGCCATTCTTCACAATTTTCATCGGCACTTTGAGAATTACAATGTGGTAAGGGCGTAAAAGAATTCGGAAAAGTGGAAACATTCAACTCACTACTTTTTTGGAATGTAAAATCGAATTCCAAGTTGACGTAATGGGTCTCGGGTGCATTTACGCACTGTGGAACGATTTCAGTAGGCCAAAAAAGATATTATGGTCGCAAATAGTAACGAATCGTGTTACAGTGTTAATCTTGTGGGTGAGATTTAGACAAAAAGCATATGGTTAAATAAGACATTCTAAGTACTTAGGCCCATTGTTGTACACAAGGCAAATCACCGAAGATTTCAGTATCCAAGCGACTAACGCCTTACAAATCCATTGAGGTCGGTACACGAGTCGCGTCCCTGACATTCATTCCGAGACTGGATTTGTACGGGGTAGACGCTTGAAGGCTAAAATCGTCGAGCATCGTTTCAGTCACTCACTGTCTCTGTATGATTCCTGGTCGAGTCAATGTAGAAATCATTACTTTTTTACGTTGTCTCGGGTCTGGAAGTTGCTGTACCACCGTTGTTTCTAATTTCCTTAAAACATGTGCTTTGCAATATGTTATTTATTGATTATTTATCATTGTTTTTTTTTTTAAATATATAAGCTTTAGGAAAGGTGCATTTCCTCTTGTTTAGTTAAACTTACCGAAATTTCAATAATATTTGACTTCCTTTCAATGAAACATTACCTTTTATGTAAACACAATTTACCGTTTATACCGACTTCAAAAAAAGTAGGTAATCAATTCAACATGTATGTATGTGATATCGTCAGAATTGGATAAAATATTAGTATGTTGATCTATGAAGGCTTTATAACACGTGTGCAAAATTTCATAAGTGTATGTATGTTTGTCTCAGGATCTCTCAAAAACGAAAAGTCATAGTGACATGATTCTTATAGTTTTTCGTTTAATATGTGATTGTTCAACTAAAGGTACATTGTAAGTTCCATAAAAATCGTTCCAGTAGTTTTTGGGATATAAGTAATAACAAAAATCACGACATAATAAAAATAATTAAAAAAAAATGGAAGCCTTCAAAAAACTGACTGAGCAGCTTTAAATAAAGCATTCGTTTGTAATTCAGGAGAAACAAATTCTTCTTGAGTCGGTGCAAGATGTCAAGCTTACCTTTTTTTACGCCAGGAAATGCAGTTTTGCATACCCACCCACCTTGGCAGTTGGGGGTCATGTGGGACTAAACCTGACGGAGTTCTCCCGTGCCACGAAGTGAGGCAAGAACTGACGGGTTACACCCTAATAATAAATCCTGAGCATTCGAGCAGCGAACACCACCCGGGTGCAGAGGGACAGAGGTTGCCCTTGCTTTCGTTGTCAACGGTGCACTGAACGCATAGCATCACCGCATCGGAGCTTCTTTAGCGAAGGACTAACACCCCCGTATCGGTCGTCCGCGCCCACCAATCGCATGGAGATCATAGGCCCTTCTGCGCTGGCCAGTATGTCGGCAGCGGATCAATGTAGCGACAGCCGAAGCCTCTCGCTCCCTCTCCGCGGCTTCCTTTTGTAGGATTACATCCTCGCAGTATGTTTGCACCGCATGCAAGGCCTCCTCCTTGCCTATCATTTGGACGATTACCGCCCCTTGGGACAGGTCTCGCTCAACTGCCGCGACGAGAACTTAACCCTCCCTCGGCCAGGCCGGGCATGTCTCGAGGTTGTGTTGCGCTGTATCCTAATCAGCGGTACAGTGGTGACACTTCTTGGTCCCTTCCCGGCCAATTTGTTAAAAGAAGGCACTAAAACATCCAGCTTACCTACACCAACAGTTTACACACATCATGCACCGACTTTAAAAGATTTTTTTCTGCTATACAGAAAACAAATGCGTTATTTAAAGATTTTTAGTCAGTTTTTGAAGGCGGTATATTTTTTTAAAAGAACTAAAGAGATTATACCAGTTTCAACTTACAAGATCATATCGTCGTTCACATTTCCCTGCAGCCTACAGTGAGTAATGGCATCGTCGAAGGCACCCTAATCTCCCTCCAGAGACGCACAGCTATTCGTTATACATAAGTGTGATTTCTCACTGATTTTATTAAGTGGTAAGTAATAAGGCTTTGACTGCAAGATGGTTCAAGTCCCGCCCGTGCGCAAATTTTTGGTTTCTTATTTCATCTTTATGAATATAAAATATGACACTGTGAGTGTTAAAAACATTCTAAAGCATTAGATAGCGAAGCGACATCAATTTCCAAGTTTAATTTATTCTGTAAAGAATAACTGCTTGGGCCATCTGTTTCATAAACATACGGCTAGATGGCGCTAAGCGTCACGCAATTGACGTTTTCATAAGAAACCACAAATTTCACAGGGTCGGACTGACAGCACGGTAGCTCAATTGGTAAGAGCGTTTGGCCCGTACTGCCAAAAGATTGCTGGTTCAAGTCCCGCCCGTGCGCAAATTTTTGGTTTCTTATTTCATCTTTATGAATATAAAATATGACACTGTGAGTGTCAAAAACATTCTAGAGCATAAGACCACGATATTTTGTTGACAGCAAATATAACTTTGTTTTTCATAGTATTTGTATGGATAATAAAGTTATGCTTGCGGTTATTGAAAATATGTTATATCTTAAAAACTACTAGTTCGATCTCATTCAAACCAATTTTGTTAAAAGTCTTTGTCAAGATCTAGATATTATATTTTTTTTAAATTTACACTTGCTTAGTTTAAAAGTTAGATCAACCCCGGATGTCCATTTTACCACTTTGTAAGCGTCTATCTCTCAAACGTTAGACTTTTACAGAAAGTGGTTTTAGGAACCTCGATGTCATTTGAAAAGACCTATCCATAGACACCCTTCACGCATAGGTTTTAAATCCAAAAAAAAATAGTTTCATGTATGGGAGCCCCCCTTAAATATTAATATTTTTTATTTTTGTATGAGATTCGTAAAGCGGTTAACAGGATCACCTACCTACTAAGTTTAAACTGTGTAATACTAATACTTACTTACTTACTTACTCCGTTGGCTCAGCGACCCGAAGTGGATCTTGGCCTCCGATACGAGATGGCGCCAGCGCGCCCTGTCTTGAGCGATCGCCTCCCAGTTATCTGCATTCAGGGCGCGTAGGTCCTTGGCCACTTCATCTCTCCACCGGTATCGCGGTTGGCCGACCGGTCGACGACCTACAGGCTGCCCAATGTACGCCTTCCTTACCGCCCTGTCTTCCGGCATTCTTTCTAAATGCCCGAGCCAACGGAGTCTTGCTGGTGTAATACTAATAGTTTCAGAATTTATTTTAGAGTCGGTGCATGATGTAAATCATGATTCATGATTCAATCATGATCATGATTTACATCATTAACCGACTCTAAAATAAATTAGCTTTACAGCTTACGAAGTACCTACACTAAAGTCTTCGCTCATTATGCACCGACTCCAAAAGAATTCATACCTCCTAATAGAGAACCAATGCGTTTTTTAGACTTTTAGTCAGTTTTTTTTGAAGCGTTTTAATTTTTTTAAACAATTATTTACGTGAAAGTATTACTTACTTAGATCTTATTTAAAAAAACAGAGACAGCAAATTGTAACTAAATGTACGTATGTATGTTTACGCATTTTCGAGAAAAAAGGGAGAGGGTTAAGATGGACTTGATGATCAAGTTATAACTGGTCAGAAGACATTATCTATCTTCGGCAGCATCACTAATTACTAGATATATTTACCAAAAATCTAGAATGTGTTTAAATATAAATTGCACTTGTAAAAAGCAACTTTGGCTGTGTGTCTGTTACACAGCCAAAGTTGCTTTTTACAAGTGCTATTTATATTAAGTTTGTATAGTGACACAACACTATAAAAACAAAAATGAAATTACAATCTGGTTACTAATTCGTACCTGTAACACGAGGACATTTAAACTAACTTATTTTGACTAAATATAACTCAGGTTAACCTTATTTGTAGCAATGATAATGCATGTGACCTTTGCACTTGTCCCTTTTCTCCAAGTTTTATTCCTAAATTTAACTTATTTATGATTCAATTTTACTTAATTAAGAAATTATAATCACGCCTACTAGTTTACGTTAGATTCCGAGTCTATAATTCACTGCCTTTCCGATGTCTTTTAACCAGCCATTTGCAGCCACATTCAACTAGATATCGCATAATTTAAAATCTCAAACACAATTTGCCCCATCCCGTTTGCATTGAACCTCTGGCCCACTATTTTAGAATCACTCGCGTCAAGATAGCATGTAATAATAATTGATTTATGTTCGAATTTCCTATGAAAATAAGCATAATTTTGCACGCGAGTGATTAAAAAAAAGATAACTGAATTTTGTGCGTTCTAACGTCAATATTTCGCGTGATTCCCATTAATTTTTAATTCGTTTTCGAACGAAAATCACACGCCAAATTCAAGCGAGCGATTCAAAAATTATTCAATAGAGCTTGTAGCTCGGTGAGCGATGTCACCCGCACGCAGCGAGGACAGCGCAATCCGCAGGGTTGTTTATGTAACTTAATTGCTATGGTATTGTTATTAGTTACTATGATAGTGTTTGAAACCTTCGAAGTTAAAGCCAATAGCAATTGATAACGCTGACAAAATAAGACATCATTCTATCTCTGTTAGTTCAGCTCAAGAAAGAGAAAACGTTTCGGTCTGCTAGTATAAATACATGCAAAACAGTGGGCGTAGTCTGAAGCATATTTTTTGTCATTTCGCGTAGACAAATTCATTTTCTTCTGCATCAAATATCCTTTTAACTTGGTTCCATTTGGCAACATTCGCGTTGTATGTAAGTTTACAGGTAGAAATAAGACCCCTTACAAATTGCGACTTTTAGCATCGATGCAGTCGCGCGTTTTGATACCCCGCGACTCACGCTTGAACCTATTTAATGTAGCATCGCAGTCGCGCGTTAGTATTGATGCAGAAGTGTGACTGCATCGATGCTAACGCGCGTCAGTATCGATCCAGTCGCCACAATACATTAAATAATATGTCAATTTACAGCTTCTGCATCGATACTAACGCGTGTAAGCATCGCGACTGCATCGATGCTAAAAGAGACTTCAGTACCAGTAGTGCATAATATGTAACGGCGGTTGTTGTTTAACTCGCAAACAAAATCTTAAAATAATAGGCCCTATGTAAAGTGTGATAAGGTTACTTTTTAGTTGACACTTTTATAAAGCTACATATGTACACCAATGGCTATTGTAATGTGATGATATCGTATTTACGTAATCTCAGCCCTGCCAGCTTGAAAAAGCGCGGATCTCGCGATAGCGTCGCGACGAGACAGCCGTTTACGTGATTGTGATTCAGATGATTTCAGCGCATTTTTATTTATTTAAACGTAATTGTGTATTAACTATCATATAAAATGTTTCGGTAATAAAAATAAATAAAATAAAAAATAAATATCCTTTGGACATTACCACACATCGCCATCTAGTCCCAAAGTAAGCTACTCAAAGCTTGTGTTATGGGTGCCAGACAACGGATATAATACTTAAATACTTTTTGTTTGTAAATACATACATGATATACATAGAAAACACCCAGACCAATACAAACAGACATGTTTATGCACATAAATGTTTGTATTGTGCGGGGATCGAACCCGCTACCCGCTGCATAGTAGGCGATTTCTCGACCACTACACCAGACGGGTCGTCAAAAATCAGACAAGCAAGCAAGCATCTTGTCATCATTAATTTTGAGAAGAGATCGTTGTAATACTATTTGGTAATCCGTGGATGGAAGAATACGTGAATGAGAAACAATTAACCTTTTCCTTTCCTTTTGTGATGTAAACTTTACCAATACGCATGTTTTCAGAGCATTACTGAATCCGAAGTATTTGATGAAAATCCTGGAGACCCGCTTACAGCCCGAAAAATACAACACAACATTGTAGCTGAAAAAGAAATATTTCAAAACCTGTTAACAATCCTCGCTATAAACAATTAAAAATTAGTTATTTTCAATATTTTTAGACACGTTTTCATTTATATACAGATATATTTTACGTAATTTTAATTGTACCTCATTTGATAATTTTTAACTTGCGAACCGCCTCGGCTTCAAGCGGATGCAATATTTGATCCAACTCGTAGGGTTCAGCCGGCGTTTACAATGTAAGCACAATATAAATATATATACATATATATATAGTATTTACGGCTCCATGATTCACTACTGTATTATGCATTTATAATACATGTAAACTTTCCTCTTAAATTAAACCAAAAAAATCAAAATCCGTTGCTTAGTTTTAAAGTGCATACATACTTATAGACAGCGGGAAGCAACTTTGATCTATTCTATGTAGTGATGAAGTTTAAAATTATATTTAAGTTAATCAAAATTATGCCTCGGGGGCGCAGCGGTAGGAGGGTCGCACTTTAAAGCGACGGCTGCGCCAGAGATCCCGGGTTCGATCCCCGGGTCGGGCCAAAAATATGTACCTGAGTTTTTCTGTTCAGAAATTCTTAGGGTAGCCCGGAGTTTGGAAGTTGGCGGTGTTTCACCCCCGTGCCTCGGAAAAGCACGTAAAGCCGTTGGTCCTGCGCCTGATCTCTCTCCGGTCGTGTCAGATTGCTGTCCCATCGGGCTATGAGAGTAAAAGGAATAGAGAGTGCACCTATGTTTGCGTACACACTTGTGCACTATAATATGTCCCGCGCAGTCGGTTAGTCGTTGTGACTGGCCACCGTAGTGGAAATCGGCTAGTGGGACTATTATTTTATTATTCTTTGCTAGCTAGCGCTCGCACCGTGCACATCGCTTTAAGGAAGTACCTATAAATGTTTATGATTTTTGTAGCATGGTCTTATAATTAAATATTTTAAATACTTGTCATTTTATTTATTCAACTACATTGCAGGGCAGTGTTAGAAAATGTTTACTGGCTGATGTATCCGGGCTTGGCGCGGGACATTGCTAGACATAGGATCCTGAAGCCACAAAGAGATTTCAGGATTATACAATTCGAAACAAATAGCATGAATTGTTTAGCAGATTCCTCTTGAATTAGACATGTATCCATGGGACTCTAAAACTATGTTCTCATTTGACTTTCAACATAGTTATTTTAAGTTGTATACAATGATAGTTTCAGGCCTGTTTGATCCCTTTTAATTCAGAATAGCTTGGTAGAAATCAAAATACTTTACGGGCAATTATAGGAAAAAGTTTTTATTGTTTTTGTAAAGTCATAGCCTACCAATGAATGTGAATTTATAGAATGGCAACTTAATAAATCAATGGCTATTTATTTCTTAACTTAAAGCGTTCTAGCAATCAGGTTTTGTAAAAGGTAGGTATTTTATTTACATTATAGTCAATCAGAAAATGGATTGGATTGAAAACCTAAACAAAGCATTTCTCGCGGAATTATAAACGGTCAGTTAACCATAGTACTTTTAGGATATGCATCTAGACTAAGATTTTTCTTTGAGTCACTCCGATTATAGGAAAGATCGAGCTTTAGAAAGAAGAAAAAACTTAATAAACTAGATATTGATACATTTCTCGAGTGTCGGGGTGATGCGTCACCCCTGTTGCCTTCCGAAGATATTATTATAATTTAAGCATATCCAGCGGGCCTAAGATGCGCGCCTATTTATCATTTATCGCGGCAATCGGTACATTTCAAACGTCATTATTATCATATTTAAAAAGGTTTTACTTACTTTCTTGCATTCATTTGTTATTAAAAGCAATTAAGATTGATTTACAAGTGGAAAATACTTGTCAAAACTGGTTGTTTAGGAAATAAAATTATTTTATCGACGCGATAAACGGTATCGAGGCGTGCATGCTAGGCTTACAGAAATCTCAACGGCAAGCCTTTACATCAAAACATTCGGTTTAATCTTACCTAAACAAAAAACCTTATTTACAAACACACCTGATTCCCGACCCCGTGACATGTGCAAAACAAATCTGTGCCCCAACTTTGATTACCGCGAACGTGACGCGAGCGCTGTTTAAAAAGGCTCAGGTGTTCCATGCTTAACACTTTTGATTAAAATTTCATCAAACTTCACCTGTAATATTTTCCGTACACAAGCCAAAAATCGCTCACCTACCCGACCGACCGCACTCGCTACATTATGTAAACAAACAAATTGAATTACGCAGGTTACCCTTATGTTGGGATTCAAATCAAATAACGTTTGACCCGGAATAATAAATAAATAAATACGCAATAATATTTTGTATTGATAAATTGTAATTGTTCATTACGTTAGCTAGGTCACTAACGATTTTTGTTCATTGCGTCTAGTGCAAATATGCTATGGATGTAATCCCGCGTTTATTATTGGATTTAAGCAATATGTTTGATATCGGAGCTATTAAAACATTTGGCTTTTCTGTTGAAACAGCTTTAGTTGGAATACGTTAATTGTCAGTTAAATTACCAATATCTATGAGAACCGTAGGAACTAAATCGATAAAGCATTAAAATAATTTATGAAATGATATTCAAGTTCGTACAACGTGACGTATATAGTTAAAATAAAATATGAATAGTATAACTTTAAATTTGCCTATCATCTTTCTGAAACCTTTGTATTTTAAAATTTCTTTACTTTATTCTCTATCTAACCTACACCATCCCACTGCTGGGTTTGCCCAGCAGTGGGATGATGTAGGTTAGATAAAGATCTCTCCCCCATTTTTTTCCATATGTCTGTGTCAGCGGCCAACAATTCCCAATCCCTCGCAAAGCTGGACAGATCGTCACACCACCTCGTTTTAGGTCTGCCCCTTCGTCGATAGCCGTCGGTGGTATCCATCGCGTGACGATTTGAGTCCATCTATCCGGGTGCATTCTACACACATGTCCGCCCAATCCCATTTAAGCTTTGCTGTCTTTTCGCCTACATCTGCTATGCCAGTTCTGGAGCGTATTGTGGTATTCCGGATCCTATCAATCCTTTTAATACCCTATACGCTCCTTTCCATAGCTCTTTGGCAAACCTTGAGTTTGGATTTTTTAGTTTGAAACTAAAATGTATTTTTAACTTGGCTTATTAAAATTTATTTTATAAAATTCTTCTAACAATAAATACTTTGTATTTCCATAACACAAGCGCATTAGCTAAAGTATACTTTGGGATCACAGCTATGTATGTGATTGGTGTCCAATATTGTCCAATATACTATAGCAAATGCCAAAAATATGTGTGTAAAAATAGCCTTTATTGATGAAGAAAAATATTATGTATACACAATACTTTGAGTTTTTTAAAGCAAATACTGATATGACAAATAAAATACTTTTAAGGAATAAAAAACATACAGGTCAAAATGAGAATCTTCTTTTTTAAAGTCGGTTAAAATGCGTCCAACATTTTTTGCCGAAATCATAAGAATGTTTGTAATAAAATTAAATTGTATTGTCAGCCTAAAAGGATATTATCAGTCGATTTGTCAAACCACTAACTTAATAATTAACCCCTGACAGTCTCAAAATGAGAACAGATTGTACCTGTCCTGATAGAATATGAAATGAACCGAACGTCGTGTTTAACGAACTGAACAATTTTGCCTCTCTTTGCGCTTTTGCTGAACAAATCTTATTTTAATATCATTAATTTGTTGACATGACATGTTCAAGAGACGCGTTTGTGTAACCTGATTAATAATGTCATCAGGTTTTTTAATAGAGTTTCTGGTTCAAGATCACATTAGGCGCATTTTATAGCTTCAAAGCTCCCATTTTTAAAAGCCCATCTTCTTATGATTATTTCTTTTTATTTAATAATAAGTACCTAACGATAATGCCTGTTTTTTTGTGCCTTTTTTTTATTCCAATTAATGGTTGAATAAACCATCAGCGATTTGCTTCATATAATGATTTGAGAACAGCCATGTTATTCATAAAAGGTATCCGACATATTCCTTAAATCTTGGGAAGATATTGGTAAAATACCTCTTTGATAACATTTGTTTTTAAAACATTCCACAAAACCCCATCAGTCCAGATTCCGAAACCAAAGCATTTCAATTTTAAGTTAGGCCTCGCTGTGACGCTACAGTTTGGAGCACCTTTTCAATTAGGAAATTCAGTACTTCGCAAAAATATGAAATTCTTTTCTCACAATCGAATCGAGATGAGTTGCCGAAGTGTTCCGAGGGGTGCCGAGTTTGTACGAGTAACTCACCTTTGGAAACATCGCCCAATCCCGAATCAGTGCGCGATCGTGTTTTGTGGAGGGCGGTTGCGTCGCTCCCTGCCGTGGCTCTACGTGCGTGCGGCCCCATAGATTAATCGACTATTAATTATTATTGTGTTGCTGTGACATTAATTGCACTTGTTGATCGGTGTTCACGTGTGATTTTTCATGACTGACTGACAGTGGTGGTCGAGCGTGGCGTTTGTATGTAGATGTTATAGATGATGGATTATGTTTTTTTTAGGATTTTTTATATTGTAAGCATTGAGAACTATCTCATAAATTTATTCGGCAAAACTTTTCTAATTAGGATTTTTGTAAAATGTGAATGACCATTATTAGTAATTTTGACTGCAAGCTTTCAGTGATAAAATGGCGATTATACATTTTATTTTTATCTTCATTTATTAAACACTATTTTTGCATATATTATAAGCTTTTACACTATCAACAATTTAACAGTCGCACTATACTCGCTTAATCTAGAACTGGGTATATATATATTTTTATAAATATATGACCTTTCATATTATTACAACTAGCAGATTAGAAGTTTATTTATGATATCACATACCGTGTGGTTCAATGATTCCTTTTAAAGAATGGCTTATGTAATAGCCAAAGCATTTCATAAACCACAGTCAACTTGTTAACTCATGGCTAATGTTACTTACGGTGACATGAATAACCCATCAAGAGACGATTATCATACAAAATACCGATCAGCCTATAAACGAAAATAGCTGGATAAGGAATACTATTACTATTCCATCCCATTTTACCCTAATAAAATGTACTGACATGTCGAATATCCCGTTCTAGTACTAGACGGGAATACTAACATTGTTGTGGGAAATAGGCTAATTCTAGGGTAAAATGAACTATTTCAGCACCAGGGATGGCAAACCTTTAGTTGGTCGATTCAAATACTGTATCTGATTGATATTTTCTTGTTTTATCCAGATTTTATTGGATTCAAAACAAAACAATTGTCTTGTTTTCAATGACAATATAAGTACCCCAAGTAAAGATTATTTAATATCGTAAATATATAACTTTATCATACGTTTTCATTTTTATTTAAAGATAAGAAGGCTAAATAATTCAAATTTATCTTACAGTAAGCATCGACTTTCAATCTACGTGAGCGTATTGCGATCCAACTTTAGCCGTTGAATTTCCAGGCAGTACGATTCGGCTCAGTGTAAACGAATATTATTAATATAATAATATTATAATAATACAACAATCGAACGACTAATTATATTTATTTTGTTTTATTAAATTTTTGATATCGCATTATATTGAAAATAGTATATCAATATCATGCGAAATCGCAATACAAATTGTTAATTTGACAGTTAAGCTGAGCCACTTGCCTATCAAAACTACATCGCAATACGCGCCCTGAAACATCTTTACATTAATAACGGAGTTCTAATAAGGAGTGACGGTGTAATGATCAGTAAATACTGTTTTACATTTATTTTCGAAATACAGCATAACTTGAACTTACTGACTCATTCATACATTTTAGCATGTTCTCTCCAATAAACGTCTTTTCTGTGACTTTTTCTTATCAACAATGATGCATCTTTTCAGTCAGAGTACTTGCGCATTTCAGTACCTGGGATCACTTGAGTAAAAAATCTAACTTTCTTATAATAAATGCTTTGACTTCATCAAGTATCGGGACATTATCAGAAATTATAACATTTTCCGCAAAAAATGTTCTCAACCCCTATCTCGCATTACTAAGAGTAGAGTTAGCCCTAATCTAACCTAATTTTAGGTCGGTTAGCAGGATTCTGTAGGAGCGGCGTTTGCTTTAATATTAAAGCCTTTAATTACACTGGAAAGATAATCCTGCTGCATTGTTTTAGCGTAATAGAAAATGCAGTAGAAACATAAAACGACATTTCTACATACACCAACAAGGTGTATTAAATATAATTTCACATAACAAATGTAAATAGATAAGGTAAAGTAAAGTTAGCCTGTATCTTCCCACTGCTGGGCAAAGGCCTTACCTGAACTAAAAGGTATTTCAAGCCTTACTCCACCACGCGGGCTGAGTTCGGGTTGGTGGAGGGGTGTTTGCAAGGCAAGCGACTAACCTTGCAGTCAGATGTTATCAAACTTCCCATAAGACCTCTGACTAGGTTTAACGGCTACTATCCACCGGGATATTTATATTAGCTGGGACCAACGGCTACCAACCAACGACCAACGAAGGTGCTCGTAGCGGAGTGGTAACAGCGCTTTGGTAGTATTACTGAAAGTAAAGCAACCTACAGCGCGGTCGTGTTTGGATGGGGGACCATTCCAACCATATAAGTGACTTATATCACAAGCATCTTCGTGCTTCGGAAGGCACGTTAAATAGATAAGGCACAACATATTTAATGTTCAGAATTAGAGTTTAAAAATCTTTAACAATGTTCACATACATTTAACGGCCAGCCTGCACTCTTACCATTAAATTTATACTACAAAAATACACACACACAACGCTTTCTTTGTACATTTATTTTTATGTAATGCAATATGTCTTGGCAAATATAAAAAACCTGGAAACATTTCTCAGATTCTCGTAGCAAGTTCTTAAGTGTCAGCCTAAATCGTTAAAATCCTTTTGTAGAAACTTCTCAGACTTTGAAATATTTGAAACTCTAGTAAGCAATTCGTTACAGCTAAGTTTGACATCCATTTAATTTAATTGACTTGCATGTACGGCAACCAGTAAACTTTAAGTTTGATTCTTATCAAGTAAACGCCAATACCGGAGTCATTAGTTCTTTGAATCTTTGTCCAGTTTGAAGTATTGGTTAAAACTCTTCATTTGGACATTGATTATACATACTAACAATTTCCTTCACTGGCTAAGTAGCATCGCAACTATGAGTTATAATAATACTAAACGTCTTGATATTATTTTTAAATAAATATTGTATGGATTATTTTTAAACAAACATTGCTTCACTAAATAAGTAGCTTAAGCACTTGTCACAGCGAAATCAGACAGCACAGTGGTATAACAACACCCGAACCCGAGACAATATAGAAAACTTTGATTTCTATATTGACACGACCGGTAATCGAACCTGGGACCTCAGAGCAGCTTGAAATCCAGCGTGCTTAGCCATAGGCTTGTTCACTTTTACGGTCAACGATTAATTTAAATATAAATATAAATAAATATACGTCATTTATTTATGCAAATAGACCCATTGAGGATATTTTTACACGTCCCAATATAAACCCTACCACAGCTTCGGGACAATTGTGGGCTAGTGCTGAGAAGAAGCTGCGCAACAAACTTAGTCACTATTGTCAATGCCTCTTTTCAAAAGGTTTACAATGGTTTACATTGTTTGTAGTGATCATGCAAGTTCATACAAACTTACTACTTTTTACTTTATTTTAAATAATCATCTACTTTATAATACCCTTTCATTATTAGGATTTCTTTAATGACAATGTGTTCACAATGTGTTCTGGTAGTTCATTGAATTTTTTTATACATTTCTCTATGAAAGAATTACCTGCCGTTCGAAGCCTAAATTGTGGAACATCAAGCTTATTCTTATTCCTAGTATTATAATTGTGTATATCACTTTTTTCATGAATGAATGTAAATTTTTGCGTACATACATTGAATTTTAATACACAGAAGGTTTAAAAAATCAATTTCATATCCGGCCCATTTAGCCATTGACAAAACTCTAACCACAACACCCAACATGTCGATTTTTAACTTGTGACTGCTGATATTAGTATATGGAACGTCATTTCCTATCAAATACGCTGATGCAAACTTAGACCCTTTATATACTGCGACTTTTAGCAGCGATGCAGTTGCGATGCTAACTCGCATTAGCATCGATGCAGTCGCCAAAATACTGTACATAATTAGTCAATTTACAGCTTCTGCATCGGGACTGTATCGATGCTAAAAGTCGCAGTATGTAAGGAGTCTTATTCAGACATTGTCATACAAACAGACAGAGGTATCGCTAAGTATTTGTCCAAATTTAATACCTTTAACACACCAAGAGCTCAATTTTGAATCACTCGCTTGGTTATGGCGTGAAAAGCCCAATAAAAATCACATGGAAAACAGACGTGGCTACTCAAAAAATTTGGCTTAATTTTTTCAAATCCCCCATGTGTGGATTACAACTGATTTTCAGTGTGAAATAATTAAACTTTAATCAATAAATATCACACGCCATCTTGACGCGAGTGATTCAAAAATCGGGCCACTCGTGAAGTCGAGAACATTATGCACAACCCTGCTGGCTACCGAGTCTTCAAATTACATTTTTATATCATTAAGCGTTTTATCTCAACCCACTCTAATATCATCAACGGACCCACAAAAATTTTACTGACAATTTTAAGGTTTATTTACATCAGTAATTTACTGCAACCATCATCATATTCAGACGATATGCGCACCCATTCCTCATTGCTACCTTTTTTATGCCACTCTTTACGATCTTGAGGCTTATCTGGCCCTTTCAGCAAAATTAATTTTGAACTACATTTTTGGTATGAAACCTTAAGGGTTTTTGCTCTGAAACATGTAGCCTAATTTGCTTTTCTAAATACTAACTCCTCAGATTGCCTTATAATTTAATGAATTACTCGTTCATTAAATATCTTATACTAAGGGCTTGTTCCACAAACGACAAACAAGCAGTAATTAACGAATAATAAAATATAGAACATCTTTTCATATTAGGTAACTAGAACTTATTTAGACATTGTGAAAAGGTAGTCTCGAACACTGCAAACTTGCCAATGAATCGCTACGATTTCTCTTCACTGCTACGGCGTTACTACGAAAACTTGCTACTATACTACGAATTACTACGATTGTGTTCGTAGCTAACAACCATACTTTGGGACACTATTAGGCCTCTTCTGAAGCAGCAATATGCTACTCGTATACGCTTGCTGGAGCTTTATTTTTGAATCACAACATTTTTTTTTTCAAACGAAAATCATACGCTTGGCTACGGCGTATGATTTTCGTTTAAAAACGAATAAAAATCATCGTAAATCACGTGAAATATACTTATAGACATGCGTGCTGACTAAATTGAGCTTTATTTTTTCAAATCCGTCCTGTGTGGATTACAAATTATATTCATTCCAAAATTGAACTTAATCAAAGAATATCACACGCCATTTTGACGCGAGTGATTCAAAAATAAGGCCCTGGTTCCCTTGTACCATTATTTTTAGTTTTGTAATAAAAAATGGGATATTTATGAATGTGATCTATACATTTATGAGGGGTAATGCGTTATGAAATTAATCTTTTGTAAGAATAATTGATAACAATTATGATCGCGTCTTATGCAGTTGGATACCTCTTATATCTTCAGCTAATTTTCTGCAAATACTATGTAATATTTTGCTATTAAGCCCTTAATACTCGTAGTTAGGGCAGTTTTATTTATTTGGAGCTCTTATTACTGCGTCATAAAGTTGTCATTACTGTGCCATACGATTTGATGCAAAGATTATGTAAGTCAGTGGGTTATTAATATTGCTTAGTATCATTCTTGTGACTTATATTCGTAAGTATTGTATTTAAATTACAATAAACTTTGAATTATTTGGCTGCACTCTTATAAAAAAGCTTACCAATAACATACATCATAGGTTTTTTTTTTGTGAAGCATCTTAAATATGGAGAATTCTAAACTTTAGCTAATATATTTTATTGCTTGTACCAACAGTCAACTTCGAAAATATAATAAAACCGTGCTTTGTCACTTTAATCCAGAAATAGATTGATACGAATTTCGAGCCAGTTTGTGATAAAATGGCCCGAAAATTCTACGGCGCGTAATTTACAAAACCTTTTTGACCGTAAAAAGTGCCCAAAAAATTCGATGCAAATCAACGTTTGGATATAAAACGTTTATCTCGTTAGCGATTTCGTTCGCATACATGTTAAAACATGGATGTCACGCCGTTTCAAAACTGGGAAAGCTTTCATAATTTAAACTTGTTATGAACATACATGTTCAACGTGGATTTTTTTACGTGTGTAGAGACAAACTACAATCTTCATGGGTGTTGCTGTATGTTTGAACTATTTGTCTGCAACTATTTCGTTATTTTTCACTTCACATGCTCTTTGTTTGTAGCTGAAAGTATTTCTCGTAGTATAACCAATCGATAACCTACGTTCAGAGTTACAGTTAACCTCCCTTATTTTTTTATACAAAAACGTCCTATTCACATATTATTCATACGTTTCATTTGATCTTATATGAAGGTCTATTATTCTTTGCTTTTTATTCTCAACACTCAACATAAAGTTCAAAATCGTTTTTCTTTCGTGAAACCAGAGCAGTTGAAAGACAATTACAGGCCTTCGCGGTTTGTTTACTGTGTCAATGCGGTTTTGTACTATTTCTTTCAATCCCCCAATACTACCGGACTACACATTCCCCACTTGTTCTTAGTTCTTAAGTGTTTACTTGACAAGGTAAAAACTAAGGATGAAAGCCACGGTATAACCTTAAGGTTAACCACAAGATAAAATATTAAGGTATAATGATTTTTAGTTATTACTCGTATTATGTATGTTAAGTATGATATAGTCCGTTCAGTAGAAAAATACATTTATAAGAGAGAAAATATTGGAAGAGGACTATTCAATCACATTTTTGATTCTATCTCATTTAAATGTATATTCCAAAGTACTTTTTGGTTAAGATTAAAAATTAACTTTAAAAAAAGCAAAAACCGACTTCAAAACCAAAATGCACTAAAAAGTCTTAAATAAAAACTCTTGGCCATTGAAAAGAAAAAGTCTATTTTAGGCAAAAAAATTCATGCTGTTGCAAACAAGTTGATGATTGATGGTCAAAGTGATGCACCGACTCCAAAAAGAAAATTGTTTGCCTAAAATGGATTCCTTTCCTTTCAATGGCCTAGAGTTTATTGGGGTTTGATGAGGGGGAGAGGGGGGGGGGGGGGTGTACCTTATAACTATGTTTTCAACACACTTACTCATAACGACGTCTTTATTCCACCGATTTTTGGCTCATAATCCTAGATATTAATAACGCGTGCTTTTTCAGAATATTATTGCACTAGTGCCTATAGTTTATTAACCCGACCAATTTACATACCCTAGTACCAAATAGTAAGTAGGAAGAAGAAGCGATATAATTTATTCGGGTTATAACTTTTATTACAAGCAGTATTTATGCGAATAATAACAGTATGTACATATTTATTTCAATAAATAGTTAATCCAGCTTTATTACTAAGAAATAACACAAATTAATTTAAAATTTTCTTTAATTTGTGTTTTAAACACAAATTATTACATTTATAACCCTGGCTGTTGGCTGATTTAGTTCGCGCCTCAGCCTTTCGCGCGCATCGGTATCGCGACCAGAAAAAAAAAACACGAACGAAAAATGGCGCGCATTTTTCGTAAATAATTGGAGTATTGTTTCTTCCTCGCAAGTGTGTTGAAAAACGTAGTATGAAACACGTGTGCCTGTGACCATAATATACGCGGCTTTCTTATGGCGCACTCGCTTTCACTCGCACGAGTGAAAGCGAGTGCGCACACAATATCGCCTTGTATATAATGGTCAACTTAGCACACTTGTATCATAATGTACTATTTTTGTTTCCCTCGATTACACCAAGATCACGTCATCATATCCCTAATTGGCAACAATGGGACCAACTAGAAGGTATACTCTCTAGGTAGGCGAAAATATTTTTCGAATCGGTCGACAAACTACTGAGATATGAAGTTAGATAGAAGAAAAAAAACAGTTTAATTGATACCCTCCTTTTTTGAAGTCGGTTAATTTTTTTTTAACCAACTTTAAGTTTTTGATACACTTACTAAGAAAAAAAGGTAGTACTAAAAATGTAGAGCAGATAGTGGTCAAAAGACAATTACGTTGCCCGAACGTGGACTGTTTGCCGTGTCGATTCGACAGCGAATTTCTTTCAATCCGAATTTCCGATGGAGCTCGCTTCGTGACCCGTTGCCGTGTTGACTTATTGCTTGTACGGCCAACACAAAACAAGGCGAAAGCCTTAATACAGCGGGATAGAGGACAATGTACCTACGAAAAATAGATGCCTTGAAACGCGAGTAAAAAATCACGGACTGTACTCGCTCGTTCGATTTCCATTCGGATTTCTACTGCGTATAATTCTATACTTTCAAAGGCAAACACAAACAGATCATAAACTATATTAATAAAAAATAGTATAATATGAAAAAAATATATAATATGAACATGAATGGATCAAATCCTCGCTATTATTAATAACTCCTAATTTTTTTCTGTAACGTTTGACTGTTTTGCTAGAACAATTTTTATGCCCGTATCAAACTTTTTGAATCTCTTTAAGTTTTTAACATAATCTTTTACCTTAAAAAAACCTAATTAAGCAGGTCAGTACTTAATATTAAGCAAAAAAATATGGTAAAAAGAATCTTATAAAGATAATGACTTCCATTGTTTACCTAATACCATTTTAAATGCCTTGCCATAAAACAAGGCGGAAAATCTAGGCGTCAAATTAATTACTCCTAAACCCCAAACTAAAACCGATAATTTAAGGCGGAAAAATCGTCAAGCCGTCCCTTAATAAGCTGAGGTTTAAAACAAATCCGGGAGTTTTTCGTAAAATGAAATTAGCCGAAAAAAGAGCCGCCATTAAAATTACATTAGCATAAATAAGAGGAATGCTAATCTAAGGAAAATAAATTCTGGGAAAGAAATAAAAATAATCCCCGGTCATTCAATGACACTGTGACAGATTCTCCTTTACCCGTTTTGATACTTGGTGTGTTTTTAACAAACATTCGTGAATGATTTGTCTTATTTTGTTTATAATGATATTTATTCTGCCTCTTTCCATGCGTTATCGTTCGCGTAATAAAGATTAACCATATATTTTGCCTATATAAATAGATTTTGTGTTGACGATTTCATCATTTCGTGGAATAATTATAAACGTATCACTAGATCAATAACTAGTTATGAATAAATAAATTCCAATACGAGTATAAGACGATTTTAAACTTTCGCGTTGCATTACTATGAAAATGAAACATAACGGTCTTAAATATAAATATAAATAAATAAAAATATCCTTTGGACATTCCCACACATCGCCATCTAGTCCCAAAGTAAGCTACTCAAAGCTTGTGTTATGGGTACAAAGCTTGTGTTGACAACGGATATAAATTTACTTAAAATACTTTTTTTTGTAAATACATACATGATATACATAGAAAACACCCAGACCAATACAAACAGACATGTTCATGCACACAAATGTTTGTATTGTGCGGGGATCGAACCCGCAACCCGCTGCGTAGTAGGCGATTTCTCGACCACTACACCAGGCGGGTCTTAATACGAATAACGAATGATTGTGCAACTAACTGCTCGACGTTTCGGCTGTCTTGTAACAGCCTTGGTCATAAGCCAACTTGATAACAAGTATATAGGTATAGTAATATATTATATATTTTTTTCTTATTTCCAGATCAAAAGCACATTAATGTTTCAACCTTTATTTCCCGATCAACCTTGATTTTCGTAAAACAGGTCATTTAATTTATTATTTATATGACCAAGTAAATAACCACTTTACTTTTTTAAACAGTAATTTTATCATTGTTTCTTAATACTTAAAATTAAATAAACGTTTCTTATTATGTTTGATATGTTTTTATTGGTACAGCAAATAAGACCTCTTTGTAAGTATAATTTTACATTTACAATGCTATAAATTTCTTCGCATTTGCCAATTAACTATATTTTCTTCGGATTCCAAGGTACATTGTTTTCGCAACAACCAGTATTACCAAACTCAACACAGTAATGAAAAATATAAATCTGTTTTCTATTATTGATATCAACTGAAGAGCTGCGTCATGCGATGCGTCAGTAATTCCAAATAATAATTGGAAACTCATAAATAATAAGGTACATGGTGGCAATCCCGTATCTAACTATTCTAATGTAAGTGACCATGAAAGTTTAAAACATTATAAAATTCCATATAAGACTGAAATTGAATAAAATCAACTTTTGTGATGTTTTTTTTTATTACAACTTAATATTTACATAAGCAGCAATATAAAAATTATAGCATGAACACTACACATAACGTTGTGCTAATGATGACAAGGTGGAAACATGTACACTTGCAGCAAATGAAGATTAATGAGAGGCGAGGTGAAGGAACCGAACCGACCTAGAATTGACTAGGTAATACATTTACTTTCTTGATGAACCGTTTTCAACCGTGTTGGTAAATTAAGCGAATCATGGGCGTGAATTTGTCGCAAAATGCCATGAATATAGTAATCAACACCAACTGATTACACTTGTGTGTTTGTATTTAGCTACCTAGGGAAAAAATAAGACCGTTTAATAGCTTGGTACGTTAAATTCTTTCGTATTTATTATATAATTAAATAGTAATGTTGTAAATAAAAAAATAATAAGGGTGTAATCCCTTCTATTTCATACTCAAACACAGCTTATTACAGGCGGTATTAAATAAATTACCTAAATTAGACGGAATAAAGTATTCATGTCGTCACAACTGTACCCAAACGGTTTTCCCAAGGGCTACAAATGTACCGGAGCTTTACCCAAATGCGTCCATCAGTTAGAAGGAAGTTTAACACTCTTTTATTATAATTAGTCTTTGGGGGGGAAACTCAGAGGGCCAAATGAAGGGCCAGGGATAGAAATGTAAGCCCTTTGCCCTCCAGAGACACTTGTTTAATTCGGGGTTATCTAAACTGTCATTCTGGCAAGTTTGAGTTCAGTTACACGGGTACCGTTTCAAATTATGCACACAAGATTAGGATTTCAGTTCGGATTTATGAGTTTTCGGACTTTTACGCAATCGGAAAGTTGGATGCGATCAGATTGAGCGGACTGAATTGAAACCGATTTGAATTTGGGTTTAACGTAAATAAAGTTCTCTCTATGACTTTTAGGGTGCTGGTTATTGATAAATTTAATGTTGTTTGTTTGACCTTTACAAATTATTCATGTTACTCATATATAATTAATGAACTAACAAATAATTAATATGACATTAAGTATGTTTAAATACATGTAACGTCATCGAATTCTCTTTCTTGATTGAGACTCCATAAAGGTGTGGATTTAAAACACGTAAGTTGCAGTTGTGGGTTTTAAATTTAGTAGTAAACAATCTCCGTTCACCTACGTCAGAATATTAAAATCTGTTGGACAAACGCTTTCTTGTTCTTCACCCGGATTCAATTCGATCTTCTTACGTATTCCACGTTCCCGTAAAAAGCCGAACCTTCCCTAGATCGATGTCTACCCGTCCTGGGAAGATGGCGCGATATCACAACAGATGTCCGCGACGGTTATGTCAACTAGCCTTCCATTCACAGAACTAATAAAAAATTCAGCATTGTCGTTTGCCTGAAAGAGGGTGATTCCGTACCACTGGTGCCTATTCCGAGCGGTGATCATAACCTTTCGAGGTCAGTCCGACCCTCCGTTGGTCATTACCACCGAATATGGTTTTCACAGAGGCAAACTACCGGTTATCGCCTATATAAATCCCCAGCCATATTCTGAGACAAAGTTATGGCAGCTGCTCCAACGGTTAAGGAAAATTGTTTGCTGTTTAAATTTTCACCGAGTCATAATTATTTAGGATGATACAGGTGGTATTTGATTAAATCGCGAGCACATTTAGAGGTTTATAGAACACATGTTTAAGGGTCTACAGTCCCCTGTCAGAAATATAAAAGTTTGACGCTTGGCTACGCGTACACGGGTAAATAATGTCTTTTAATCTCTATATAAGCGGCCGACCCTTATCCGAGGGAATAAAAACTTTGTATGGAGGTTAGGAACAGAACGCAGAATTTATTTTTCGATTAGCCACGTTGTATAACATTCGGTCAAAGGGAAAGGGTTAGGCATTATGATCAGGTTGAGTGGAGTTATTGTTACCGTACAGAAAATGGTAGAGCTTGACAACCTTGCAGATTTTTTTTATTAGATAAGATAACTCTTTATTGCACACCAGATAGGTTAATCACAAGTTCATTTCGAGAAAATGAACAATTTAGGCTATCTTATCGCTATAAGCGAACTTTTCCAGACAACCTTTTGGTAAAGAAATAATACCCAAAGGTTGTAGTTCATAGGAAAGGGTATTATGTGCGTAAAAGAGCAAGACAATTTATGAAATGAATAACATATTATGTAAAACATACATATATATGTATATATATATTATTAATACAATCATAAAAATAGCATTATAAATTTTATATACCCAAAGATAATATATTTTTTCATGTTCATTTTATATACCTATTTATAAGATAAAATAACTCTTTTTAACACAGCACATACTATAGGTCGTTAAAAATTCCGTTTAATTAAAATTTAAAGTTTGTGGTTAGCGTAGGATGTTTTGTGTTTAAAAATGTGATAAAATTAAAAGGTAAAATAATGTGTTACATTTTCTGGTTATTATTTAAATAATAATATCTATATTTGTATTTTTTTGTAGCTTTGGTTCATAATTCTCGGCATTTCTACTGGACACGTCGATAACGGACTACATACAAAGAGCCCTTAAAGTTTCAATTGTAATTTTATGAAGTAGTTGTACCATAAATTTGGGTCCAACTGTATCGTAAGACAATTTGGTTTATCTCATTTTTATTGAATATAAAATGGCTGAGTGCGTACCTTTCTCTTATCCGATAGGGTTATTTATTGCGCAAGTTTGTTTTTGACCGCCCCACGTACTTTATAAGGCAAACCTTCGCTATCCGGAATTGCCAATTGCTATTTGATATATACTTCAGTCTCTAACTTTTCGATCTCATATTTCTCTGATTTTTTTCGGTATACGTGACTGTTACATGTATTTTGTATGATAATCGGGTTGCAAATGATTTATAAGAGGTCGGATAGTTTTGCCGGATTTTGTTTGTGGTATTGAGGGCCTTGTTTTATTTGCTCCTTTTTACTCTTGTATGTGTACTTACAGAAAGATTGTTGTTTTGTTTGTACAAAACTTTGTTGACATAAGTGCTTTGCCGTTTAAAAGTAAACCAAAGTATTATTCTTAAAATTATCAAGATACACTGAATCCATGTGTTAGATGCCCAAAACCGATAAAAGCAATTGTCGTACCCGCTTGTCAAACCAAGGCACATGTTATTTTTCATCACAACATAGTATAAAATTATTGTGGCTTCCTGGCTGCATGTTTGTATGTCTAAATCTTTGAAACTACGCAACGGAATTTTCATGTAGTTTTTTTAGAGTGTTTCAATAGGGAGGTATATAAGTGTAATCTATACTAACATTAAAAAGATGAACAGATTGTTTGTTTGTTTGAGCGCGTTAATCTCGGGAACTACTGGACCGATTTGAAAAAATATGTTTTGTGTCGCTTATTTATCGAGAATGGTTTTAGCGTGTTGCAACGGGAGGGGAGGCAGCAAACTTAAAACGCGTGGACGATGGTGCAGGGGACCGCTAGTATAATATATTAAGTATAAGTATTGCACCCGCGCGAAGCCGGGGCGGGTCGCTAGTACCTAAATAAATGTTGTAGCGTGACACCATTTAAAACATCAAGGTCTTGCAAAGTTATTTAGCAAAAGCTAGGCTAGTTACAATATTAATGCTAATGTTTCGATGGGACCTTGAAGGCTTTATAATCTATTTATACGGATACTTTTTCAAACTGAAATGAGGCACTTTAAATTCGAAGAGATAGTTAATACATTTGCAAGAAAACAAAGAAATTACTCATGAAATAAAATTCGTTTGGAGGTCAGTTTAATTAAAACTGAGTGAGTTCAGACTGCCAAAGTAATAACAATTAAGTTTTCTTTCAATTAAAGGAGAGTTTAATGGTTTAGAATGTTTTTAACACTCAAAGTGTCATATTTCATCTTTATAAATATAAAATAGAAGATTTTGTTTACTAGTCATATTTTTTTAATAAAAAACTGACTTTTTGAGACACTTGACCCAAAAATCAGCCAAGCGTACTATACAGGTTGATTTTGAAGTTGTTGCTAAATTTTTGAAGGTGAAAGAGACCATACGTACCTTGGAGCCCGGAGATACGCACTTTTACCATGGAGCCATCGTTCAAACCGTTTTTTCTGCCTCTACATACATTATCAACAATGTATAACTCCATACATCTGAAATCTAAAACTTCATAGTAAAAGTTGTATGTATACTTGGTCTCATTAACTCCTAAAATTTGGTAACACCTTGCAAATGACCCTTTAAAGTAGGCTATGAAACGAAATCTCGCCCAGAAAAGTTTTGTTTTACTCTGTCTTTGATATGAACCGTTTATGAAGTACATACAAATGAGCAATTGGAAGTTGAAGTTTTCATACGCATCCCGGGTTATTCCTTTAAAGACCAGAAACAAAAAAGATAACAAAAATAACCTGGACCCGGCTAAAGGTTTTATTTATTTACTATACGAACGCCCACACTTAACAGATTCAGAAAATGGCAAGGCGGAATAGGGCTAACAAAGGTGACTGACTAAAACTGACCTTTGATAATGCAAAACGACCGAATAAATTATGTTGTAGATAGCATTATTTAAAATATAATTTGCAAACTTAAGACTGTTTTAAAAGTAATAATATACTTGCATGTCTTCATACACTTGTGTCTCTTACATTGCAATCTAAAGAAATGCTTTTAGGACTATTAAGATATTTTTCGCGACACCAAAAAACGAATTTCCAAATAATTATTTACTTCCTCCACATAAATATTTACTGTTATCTTTGCGATCTTCAAAATCTGCAGTGCAAACGCCACGAAGCCACTTTTTTTTAAATCGTTTATTTTGAACTCAGATTAAAAACCTGAAGAATGCCGACCAGTGCGTGAGTGAGTCCGGGACTCAGTGAGTGATGACGTCATGATGTAACAGTGAGTCGGTACGATGTGGTCGATCAAGTGGCGGCTGGTGCTACTGCTGGCAGCGTGCTGGGCGCAAGAGGGCGAGTGGAGCGAGGATGCTGAGGACTTGGGTGAGTTATAAGCCTAAAATTTAATTCGCATTTAAGATCTTGTTGCGTGATTGATACATAAGGTTATATGTCGTTACCAGCGGTTAATTTTTTTAGTCGTGTGTTTTGAAGAAAAAATACCTTAATCACTGGTCACTAAAATGGCCATTCTGACATTAAGTGTCAATCAAACCAAATTTTGGTTATATATTTTTTTAATACACAGTTTGAGTTGTAAATATTTAACCAATACTATCGATTATAAAATTAAGCAAGCCCAATTTCTTCATAAATATTAATGGTTAAGTTTCGTTACCAGCAGTTGAATATTTACGACTGTATTTTGAAGAAAAAATACCTTAACCAATGGTCAAACCATTCTGACATTTGGTTTAGATTTTTTTTTTTCAAAATATGCGAACCGAAAATATTCAACTGCTGGTAATGACATTTAACCATTACTATCGATGAAAAAATTGAGCCTTTATGAGAAAGGTAACGCGACTGCCGTGTGGACATCACTTTCTTTCCACGGTGAAGGGCATATTAAGCAATATGCCGTCGAAGCGTCGTGTCATTGTAACAATATGCAGATTGTATCTCATAGTGGCTAGATTTGTTGATCGATAATCTTAACTCCATTTAATATTCTTACCTTTGATTGAATAGTTGTGATAGTTTGTATTTTGAAGAAAAATACCCTCAAGAATGGTCATTAAAATAGACATTTTGACGATTTGAGGTACCCTTTCTGAAAGCACACACACTCGTAATTACTGGACTAATAGTAAGATTTTAACCATTGCTTGAGTTAAATATTTAGGAAAAACAGCTCTTATTTAAACTACAGTTTTTGTGCCACAATGCAAAATTAAAATAAATTCCAATTAAACGTGAACATGATATGAAGAAACAATATACATAAGCATACCCAAAATCAATTTTAACAAGTCTTAATTCTCGACCTTGATTTTATTTTCACAAAGCCGTGCTTACATTTCTAATTTGTAATCTCAAACTCGGCCTTCACAAAGCGGCCGACTTGTGTTAAACATTTCAGTTATTTTGATTACTCTGGTACATTATTAACGTATCCTTAGCAGACAGTTTTACAAGCAATTACCTTAATATCAAAGTGGCTTAGATCAAAGACGGTAAGTCACCATTAGCGTTCCCTGACAAGTATTTTACAAAGGTCCGAGACTCAAAAAGGCAGGTGAGTTATTAAATTTTCATATGATCATCGAAACCATGCCAGTAAAAAAAACCGCATAAAATAAAGCATTTGTCTTTTAATGAAGATAAACAAATTCTTTTATCGGTGATGCATAGTGTGAGGAAACTGATGGTTCAAAATAATTTGTTTCTCATACAAGACAAATGCGTTATTTAAAAAAAAAAAACAGTTTCTTTTGTTACATTTTTTTATTTATTTTTACCGACTTCAAAAAAGGACGTAATCCATTCAATGTGTTTGTATCACATACATACATATCGTAATATTTGAGTATGTTTGTATGTATTAAGGCTTCCAAGCAAGTGTGCAAAATTTCGTAAGTGTATGTTTATTTGTAAGTTTGTCAAAGGAATTCTCAAAACCGAGTTTCTAACTTACGGAGTTCAGCATACGTGTTTGGTCCTTACTAGATCAACATACTCAAATATTATAGTCTAAGGAATCAAATCCTGCCAATTCGTACTTTCTTCCTCACCTGTTATAAAGGAGAACAGTGAGTCCGCAAAATTAAGAGTCGTTTTCAATGCCTCGCAACCTACTTCTTCTGGTCTGTCTGTTAATGACATACAGCTCATAAAATTCCAACGATATCACATATACACATTGAAAAAAAGAAGGATTACCTTCTTGTTTGAAGTCGGTAAAATTACATCAAAACAAAAAAATGGCGAGTCATTCCGTCAAATCTCCATAAGAAAACCAGATTGCTGACAATTTATGTCTAGATTCGTTGTACGGACAACAGCACGTCAAGGTAAACACTGCGGTATCTTATGTAGTTGTAACAAGGGCTAGTTTGCAACAAAAGCGGGTAACCTGATGTGCTACCTACTGTAATTTCTTTCATGTTCGGACAACAGCACGTCAAGGTAAACACAGCAGTATCTTATGCAGTTGTAATAGGGCTAGTTTACAATAAAAGTAAGTAACCTGATGTGCTGGCGACTTCACCTAACTGAGAACAAACATCACTTCATTAAGTTTATACCTAGCCCTAATTACTTTTTAATATTAAAACCAAATTAAAATCACACCAAATGGAAGCGTCGATTTTTTGCAAATAATAAAACAGTTATCGATGGATTCAAATCACGAGTGGAGTTCAACATTTGGTCTAAAAACATGGCATTTTTATTACAACGCCATTACGCCACACCTCGCCATGAATCGACGGAGCGATCAAATGAAACAAATCGAACAAACTCAAGTGGGAATCGGGCTCAACCCATTAAACGCGATTGCTTGTCGAAAATGAAAATGGGGAGATATATTTTCGTTTGTTCCCCAGTTATTCCATGTTTTTGTCAGATTTTTTATGCAGCCCGCCGGGAGCTGCGTTTACACGCAACAAATTGCTCACTTTGATTGAACGCGCCGATATTTTAAGGCCAGTAATTCGGTGAAGTTAAATTAAAACTCAACGGCAAAGTCGATACCATAAATTACGAACGAAACGCAAGCGGCCGTCGCGTAAGTTTATAAATAAATAGCAGTCACTGTGCAGTGGAAGTCTACTAATTCTTTTAAAAACTACACTCAGGTCTTAGAAGTTCCCGGGTGATTCTGTCCGCAAAGTCAATTCTATCTAGGTCGGGACTTAGAGTCTCGTCTAGATGGGGAACTTAAACTTCGATTTCTCGTTTGGATGCCTACGAAAAGAGCAAAAAGTGCGACCCAATTAAAAAGTGTTCATGCATGGGTGGATCTATTCGGCTCCAATTTTATTGGAACGATTAATTTTATTGCGAAAATTTCTGGACAGCGGAACGAATGGAAAACGAGAGTGGCCGACGTGGCTCCACCGACCTTTTGTGGTGACGCGATGGATGGGTTTGTTCAGCGAATCTAATCAAAGAGCAGCGAAAAATCATTCGCCCGGTTATTGTGCACGTGATGAATGAATTTAAATTTTAATGTAATTGGATATCGGTGACGTCAAACTCTCATTTCAAAACGACATGCATGAGCAAAAAATTTACCCCGTCAGTCGCACTTCTGTATCAGTTGCTCAACTTCGAGAAATTACGCAATATCGTTTCAAACCTTTGAAACAAGATGAAGTTGGATATTATGACTCTCCCTTTGAGTCCAGACCCCTATTTTTGGATCATTCGCGTCAATATGGCGTGAAATATGTCCGATTTTACAATAAAAAGGTAGTTTTTCAAGAAAATTTTACGCCATGTTCAAGTAAATGATTCATAAAGAAAAACCTTTGGACATTCCCACACATCGCCATCTAGTCCCAAAGTAAGCTACTCAAAGCTTGTGTTATGGGTGCCAGACAACGGATATAATACTTAAATACTTTTTATCTGTAAAAACATACATGATATACATAGAAAACAGACATGTTCATGCACACAAATGTTTGTATTGTGCGGGGATCGAACCCGCAACCCGCTGCGTAGTAGACGATTTCTCGACCACTACACCAGACGGGTCGTCAAGGAAGGATAAGGGACCTAGGTCGTTGGTATTATAACATTATAGTAAGATGTAAGTTTTTGTGACAAATTTAGCGCACAGCTGTAGTTCACACTTTTTTAGCGGGTTTACTCGTGACTCTAGGCTAGATCGGTCGCATAGACAAAATCGTAGACAGATGTAGAATAGACAATTGAGCGACAAAAGTAAACACATTTTTCCGTGTTGTATACAATCATAATCATTACAGACACTCCAGGAAATCCTTGCACTAACTACCCTCTGTTACATCAGCACAATAATATTTTATTCCGCCCGCTCATATTATCCGATGCAACTTCCATACAAACGTACAGAGAACAAATGTCCGCAGGCGGATGAAATATTAGGTTACACAGCCGCTCGTCGTTCTTTATTTTCTTCCTTACAATGCTTAGCAAGTTTATTCGGACCGTTGATTCGGAAAACTTACCGGCGAGAGCGGATTATTTGCAGCCACATTATTTTGATAATTGAGTAGCAAGTCACATTTCTGTTTAGCTCATGGGTTATTATTCGATTCTTTTAGGAGATTGTTCCAATCAAAGCACTCATGTGTGTAAGATAGCAGCCGCCTCACATTGAGGGAACTTTTGGACACATGATACGTCAACTCTTGTGTCGAAATTAAAGCATGATTTGGTCATAAAGCATTGATGGGATATCTACGTTCAACAACCGCAAACATAACATTGTACTTCATACAAACACTATGGCCGGTTTTTTTAGGAAAGGAAAAGATTTAAATAAAGCACTGATGGGATATCTAAGTTTTTTTACTGGTTGCGTGATATAAGACAGCTGTTAGAGATGTTTCATGTAAGACTCCTTTCACACTGCGACTCTTAGCATCAATGCAGTCGCGCGTTTGCATCGATGCAGTCGCCAGCTTTTGCATCGCGACTGTATCGATGCTAAAAATAGCGCAGTGTATAAGATTGACATTTTGCGATTGCATCGATACTAACGCACATTGGCATCGCAACTGCATCGCTACTAAAAGTTGTAAAGGGTCTTAGACAGCGTCTGGCTTTTATATAAATTTTCTTAAAGAATATTTTAGAAATAGACGAAACGTTATTTACAATCGTATATCATTATTTGTTTAAATTAAATACGTTCTATTTGTCTTCCGTGGAGTTCGTGTGTGTTCACCGAATAAAAGCAAATAACCTTAATTCATCTTAGGATAAGAAACAAATTAAAGGCACATTTGTTAAGGTGTTTCTACATTAGATGTACATATTTACTTGCAATTAAAATGGAGGTACATACTCGTAAATGTATTATTAATTGAAAGCAGTTATTATTTACTTAATAAAAAGAATAAACGGCTATTTAAATTGGTGTTTAAAAAGGTGCGTGATAATAATTCGCCAATCTTTGGTTAAAGGTATTTGGTTTTAAACCAAGGTAAGTGAGCCTCCTCGAGTACCGTGGTTTACAAATGTAGGTTAAAGTAGAAAAATAATCATACTCTTGTTCAGACTTCGTTCTGGACACGTTTCCACCAACAAGTTCTCATCTAATGAAAACGTCTGACTCGCCAAACTGTTATATTTGTAATACGATAGAAGATGTACCTACAACACTTGCTATCGGAATATGTAAAAAATCAAAACTATTTTAGCACAACCTGCATCAGACGCTGCGAAACTTGTATGTAATATGGTTTCAGGGTCTCATCAATGATTAATGTTTTTTAAGTTCATTATTTTGGGTATTTATATTGTAGGGTATGATGGGACTGACGTACTTTATGTAAAAGTCCCTAAATAAATATAAAAATATAAAAAAAAACACCAGAAAAATCGTCTAATAGAGCGTTCACGACTTAATGATTAAAACCCTAACTTCTTCAAATCAGAGAGTCTAGCTTTCTTAAGACGATCTCACTACTTTGTCTCTGCAACTATTGACATTCTAGCTAGAGTCAAGAGTAAACCTATTCAAATAAAACAGTGAACACACGCCCTTACTCTAACAAGCCCCACTCGGACGAGTTAAGAATTGTAATTTATAGCAGTGAAGTTTCTTTCACTCTCGTATGACAAAGGCGGGTAAACGCTCAACCTAATTATATAAGGGTAAACAGCCTCAAAGGTAATAAATTATTGTAAGATTTAAAATGGAACAAAATGACTGCGTAAGTCCCCGTTTTCGGTAGTAAAATTACAAGCTATTATTTTGTACTTGTTTGATCATGGATCGCGGATAGAGGGTTGGAAAGTCGCTTCATTTAAGATTTAAAAGTGTAGGTTCACCTTTTTTTAGTTAAAAACGTACGGATGGCAATTAAAATTTCGTCAACATATTTCCATACAGTTGATTACACTTGTAGACAACTATTCGTTAATTTCAGTTCCATTTTTTTTAATTTACTGACTTTTATTAATTAATATCGTCTAGACACATTCTACTCTGGAATCCATTAAACATGTTATAATTTACTTATTTTCAAGGGTAAGCAAAAAGTCAACGTGACCCTTACGGGCGCCTTGCTTTATGCTTTTAATTACTCAAAAATCATGTCAACCCTCGAGCATTAAAAGGACGCAACAAAATCGACTTAGTCAACTCCCAAACTCCCACAGATGTTCCACATAATGGCTTATAGCGTTACAAGAGTAGGTCAGAGCGGTCTCGCGACGTGTCTCCACAATAATTTTATTAATATTACCCTCGGAAGCCTGTCACGCCCCAAACCACTGCTCATATATCTTCAGACTCCGGGAAAAAATATGATATATTGAGAGAACGAGAGACGTAAGAGCTTTTCTTAGCTTCCTTCGGCGAGTTTAGCGTCTTTTTAGTGTCCTTAAAAACTCGCAAGTGAAAAAGTTAGCGACCGATAAAAATAATTTGCCGGTCCATCGTGCCTTTCAGCTTTTGTGATGCCAGCTTACGAACGGATGGAGTTTTTGTAAAGGACTGTGGAATGTTTTGAGGATAAACAAAGGACGGATTGTATTTAGTTTTATTATTGAACTCGTTTAATAAGCTCGCCTTTTTGATATTGCCGTATAATCAACTAGAGATTTAAACATTCTTGGCCTAGCTTAGGAAACTTCTTCGTCTAAGTCCCTAAAATATGGATTGCAAGTAACAAGAAAACCAATTTATTAAAACTTTAAAAAGTTCATTAAGTGCCTACTCCAAAATAGTTTTTAAAATAACTAGTGTTTAATTTACAACCACCGTCAATCTAAAAGTTATTTCGGTACAATTTAATAATAGTCCATTGCCGATAACTTTGTTAAAGCTTAAGTTAAAAACTTCTCAAATTAGAAATCGATTTGTACAAAGCAAATGTTTTACGAGTTACCGTTACCTAGGAGACTTTCAACTTGGGATTCATTTTAATCACGAACTTGTAAATATTTAATTGTGTACTTTTATTACCTACGTGTTGATTCTATTTGTAATTTTCTATATACAAGGTGTTTTAAAACAATGGGTAAAGATTGAAGGGAGCTACTCAGAATCAGCAACTTAACAACTTTCTCCTAAAAACATGGGTCGAAATAAAATAAAATTCGACTCTTCATATAAATTATAAGGTTCACTTAACCGATTTAGTATCGGAAGTCATTTTTTAGCGTTATTTGACCTATGTTTCTAGGAGAACGTTGTTAAGTTACTTCTAAATAGTACCTTTTATTCTATACCCGTTGTTTTGAAACAACTTGGTTATATGACTATTCAGTAATTGTAATTATATTCAATTTCAAGTTTCACATATAACAATCAGATTTTACTAAATCCGGTTTGCCAATGAATATAAGAGACATGAATGCCAATTGATGTATGTGAACATAACTCGTAATTTAATATGAGATGTAATATCAACCTATACACCGCAATGACCAGCCGTTTCGTATTTCTGAGTAAGATAACCTTAATAACCATTGATAAGACCCGCGGTAATGTGTATAAAAATATTGTGATATTTCAGCTGCTACTTACGAGTAAATAATATTTAAAGACTGTTTATGTTTCGTAGGTACCCAGGTACTTACTTTTGTTAATACTATTTGTTGTTGGATTAGATTTATTTTACAATCGAAAGTACTTCTGTTTGTTGTTTCTTCATTCGCAACTTATCGTGAATAGGCTAGTTTCCACTAAAAAAACACAATATCGGTAGTTTCTAGTGATTAATTAAAGTATGGAGATATCAAAGCACTAATTTATTTCTGAATTTAAATTAGCATTCAGTATAAATATTTTAAATAATTAAGTACGTGACACTAAACACCTATCAAAGGATGTGACGTCAAGCACGATGGCGGTTTTTTTTTAATGTCGTATACCAGTATTTATCATAAAATTATTATCCCTTTGGAAGATAGTACTTCTATGGTATTTATAGTATTTTTCTGTCAAGAAGATCGTCGATTGCAAGAAGTGACGTCATTAAAGACGCCATGGCAGTTCGAGCGTTTTTGAGGCCAATTCAAATTAAATATTTTAAATAATATTTAAATCATGAAAACCGTGAATGTTTTGAAAAATATCAATGATTTGATTAATATATTAACTAATGTATGTATTATCTAGTCTTTGAAATTTAGTCAACTAGCTTATTATTAATGTTTTATTATTTCCTACTCGCGTTAAAGTCAAATGACATTGACACTTTGTAAATACGACGACACGCGACATGTATGCGAATTATCAGTGTAAGTACATTTAATTCGTAAGCAAAGTCAGCTTCAACTATAAGTAGACACAATTTATTTTAAATAGTATTCGATTGTATATTTATGAATAGTAAAAGTAGTAGATTGTTTAAGCGTGAATTAAAATTGTGGACTGGCCGAATTGATACTTGTTCGACGCATACGAAACAAGATATCAATCATTTTTTTGGGAATTCAACCGGCTCTTCACCACACTGACCTTAACAAGAAAGGTACGATAAAAGATATGCGTGCTTGTCAGCCCATCATGTACGGACAACAGCACGTCTACGTTAAGACTACGGTATTTTATTCAGTTGTAATAAAGACTAGTTTTCAAACAAAAAAACCATAACCTGATGTGCTGGCGACTGTACTATTGACGTGATGTACAAACGTAACCGAGGGTCCCTTTTTTGTATTCAAAACTAGTAGCTCCTTTTGGCTCTGCTTACTCAGTTCCGAAATCGATAAGGGGTGAGATTCGCAAAAATTTGGAAGGGAAACCAAGACTCGTGTACAGGCCAATTTTATCGAGGCGTTATTGTATGGGTTTGCTAATTTTTAAGCGCAAAATATCGATATTCTATTTTTTGATTCACAATAGTTTGCATAATTGTCAAAAAATACAATAAGTATATATAGTACAAGAACAGACTATAAAGGCCTAGCAATCTCGGACAAATAATGCAGATATGAATCTTTATCACGTTTGAACAATACAGTAGACAGTATTTAACAATTCATAGACAAACAAAGATGCCTACATAAAAGATGTCGAAATGACGCTGAACTTTTTTGTTCATGTTTTATAAAGGACTCTTTCTAGTTAAACAAAGGTGACTTTCCCTCAAATCGCTAGCTTTTTTGATTTTATCAGCAAATTAACGTATGGCCGGGAAAGATTATTTATTACAACAATTTTAAGGTAATTTTGCAATGTAAATAATTTCATAATTTAACCGTTAAAATCTCGTCATTATTTAACTACGTCTGAAATGCCCTCTCAAATCACTGAACCCGCTAGTTGGGGACCTTTATTTCTTTTATCGTGTAAGATTTATGAAATAATTAACCTAAATGATGGTACCTACTACTCATACAGTTTTAACAATTACATTATTTAACGTTAACCTTAAGACCCCTAACATACTACAACGTTTTGCATCGATGCAGTCGCGAGTTTTGGAATCGCGTGTTAGCATCTCGACACACGCGATAAACAGATTTAATTTGGCATCGATCGTCGATAATAACGTTGCAGAAGCCGACAATATACAGTACATAATTTCTCAATATCCAGCTTCTGCATCGCGACTACATCGATAATAACGCACGTCAGCATCCTGACGGTATCGATTCTGAAAGTAACGCAAGTAAATATAAATATCCTTTGGACATTCCCACACATCGCCATCTAGTCCCAAAGTAAGCTACTCAAAGCTTGCGTTATGGGTGCCAGACAACGGATATAACACTTAAATACTTTTTTGTTTGTAAATA
The DNA here is from genome assembly GCA_963924145.1 of Pyrausta purpuralis. NCBI lineage: Eukaryota > Metazoa > Arthropoda > Insecta > Lepidoptera > Crambidae > Pyrausta > Pyrausta purpuralis. The sequence goes on along the minus strand of OZ001646.1, from coordinate 15,530,710 downwards.
CATACATGATATACATAGAAAACACCCAGACCAATACAAACAGACATGTTCATGCACACAAATGTTTGTATTGTGCGGGGATCGAACCCGCAACCCGTTGCGTAGTAGGCGATTTCTCGACCACTACACCAGACGGGTCGTCAAGTGTGTAAAGTGTGTAAAGGTTTTTATCAATTTGATCGATTCTGCATCGCGACTGCATCGCTGCTAAAAGTCGGAGTATGCAAAGGGTCTTAAATAAGAGAAAACAAAAAAACTATCAATAGAGCCACACGGACTGACACGCTCTGTGCATGACGCGCTACGGTTCATGTATTCTTATGAAACGTCTTCTCAGTATGATTTGCTGGACGTAGTAAGCACCTATTACTTTTTCCACACGACTCTGAATCAATCTATTCTTTTTAAACATATTGTTTTGTACCTCATGATTTCTTTGAATTTTTGACATAATAAATTTATAATGTTCATTTTTAAATAATGAAATCGCTCCTCTATTTCATTGCCAAAACATAGCGATCCATGTTTGCGTTAAAAAATAAACAGTATTTTTTCTAAGCCCCCGCCTGAATTGTAAGTTTGCACCCGAAATTTAAATCACTCCCAAGTCGCGTGCTACACATCGGCACTCGCATCCACATTCGGCGCTTGTAATGAGAAAGGCATTTCTTTAGTGCCCCTAGACACGACATGCGCCTAAGGGGTCCGCTTTTTGCTGTGACATTTGAGCTCAATAACTGGCAGGTTTAGCTGAGTTTTTTATTTATTCACATTTGAATAAATTTAAGGTTTAAGGTTTTCATGACTTCGAACCAGTGTCAATCGAATTGAATTAAATATTCTGGGTGAGCTCACCCTAGAAACAAGTATGAAAAAGAAAGAAAGAAAATGAATTTATTCGACCTCAAATTAAAAGCATTGAAAAAATTCATATATTACGCTACTAAGGCCGAAAAAGTCAAGACAAAAGCGATTCCATTTCATAGTAATAAAAATACGAATTGATACAAAAGAGTTATTAAGCGTACTTTTGTATTATAGCTACATTGCAATTTTAACAGGTAACACCCTATGAGGAAAAGTAATTGCAAATGAATTTGTATTGCATTGAAAGTGGTTGCAGCTACCTACAAAGTACAGAAAATAAATGGCCTAAACAATAATTTTGTATGTTCCAAGTTGGTAGATTTTAGAATAGATTGTGACGGGATTGCTATCATGAAAATAATAAAATACATAGTGGCAATCCCGTTACAATCTATTCTAATGTTAGTGATCATGTAAATTTAATGCAATATATACATTTAAGTTGCCCACATTCATACTTCCACACCATTGAAATTATTATATGACTTAGTTCTGTTCGCAATACGTATCATAGTAAAAGAAAAGCTCTTACTTCCGATAGTCAATTAAGACTCCAATCCACAACGTAATCTACTCTAATTTATTTTTCCGATATATTATGCGTGACACTCCCCGTCAAAGCTGGGCTTTGTCAGAATAGCTTTATTATGGAATTACTCTGGAGGTCCTACTTTCAAGACGATATTTACAACTATTTCTACTCTCCTGCTCGCCTTCACTGTCATTCATGCAAACACATTGTGAACGAACGCCATGGTTAAATCCAAAATTCGAGCAGTTTTTTTAACTAGCGTTCTCTCGCGACTGTGTCCGCGTGTTGTATAGCCTAAAGCCGTTCCCAATAAATATGTTGTCTGAACATAAAACACATATTGTTAAATCGGTCCAGTAGTTCAAACAAACAAACAAACTCTTCAGATTTATCATATTAGTTAAGATTGGAAACAAAGTTTCAAGCTAAGTCTACCATTGAAAGATTCAACGATGCAGCGATTGTCTTAACTTATATTATGTAGAAGAAGCCTTTGACTTCAACTTTAAAGTTTGTTATCAGAATTTTGTACTTTACTTCATATTACAGTGTTAAAGATATTCTGCTTTAAGGCTATTGATAATTTACATAGTAAACGACCTAAACGGTTTACTACAGTCAGGGCCGTTTCTCATTTTTCTGCAGGATGCATTAGATCCTGTATCCTGCAGAAAACTTTGTTGTGTACACACGGCAGTTTTTGCAGGTACGGTTGTTCGTCAACTGAGGCCTGACAACAGTCTATCTCACCTGCACTTACAAATAAAGTGGCGCGCTGTGTATTCCCATCTTTCACAGGATTGCCATGGTAAGTTTGCACATACTGTCATTTTAGAAGTGGATCGGTTCCAAATTAATGACAAAACTTGATCAGTAAAAATCAGGCAGTTTTTTGCGGGTTACTGCAAACGGGATTTCCGTGTAAATATTAGCATTAAATCGAGTATCTTAATACTAAACGTCATACTACAGAAAACAGTACCTGCAAAATGCGGTCCTTAGTCCAACTATACGGATTTTACTCGCGAATTTCTTTCGCTTCGTAATCGCTCGCAAGCTACATATTTGCTCTGCTGTTTGTCATCTAAGAAAAAGTGACACAGATAATAATCAATTAGTATCGGTAAAACATCAACACTTTACATAGTAGGGCCCTAGGGTTCGTGTGGTGACATCGAAGGGCGGACCGATTTGGAATTTCGTTTCTCCGCGCTTATCTTAATGCGACTAGACGTAATGTCATAGCTCGAATTGTACAACCAATCTTGTTTAGAAGTAGGACCACTCTCTTTTGTACCTTTTATAAGTATCTAATGAATATAAGAAACAATGTGCTTATTCATTAATTATTTCAATAAATTATTGTAATATGCTCTCTAGTGTTATAATTTGTTGTAACTATTGATTTGAAGACTTTTGTTTCTCTGGTAACGCACCAACCAACACTTTTTTACTAAATTACTGAATTGTCAGGCTTTGACGGATGGTTCAAAATTTATTTATTTAAACTTTATTGAACTGTCAGTTGGTCTATTTGCGTTCTTAATGCCTTATGGCATTTTCAACCACTTAACAATGCAGAGGTCTATCTCAGTGTATGGTTGAGAATACTTACTTCTAAGTAAGGAAGGATGGTACACAAAAAGAAGTAAAAAGTGCACTAACATAAACATACATACTAATATTGAACAAATATATACTATGATATATATTCATACGAATTATGAACATATATAGAATACATATACTTAATGAATACAACAAAAGAGTAAGGTGATGATATTGACGACATCCAAAATGACACAAGTAAAATACATTTATACGAAGCTGAAAACTACACGTTTACGTTAAGGACCCTAGAGTGTGCACTGCGACATTTATCAGCGATGCAGCAGCGATGTAGTATCGATGCAGTCGCACAATGTCAACCATTACAAACTTGCGCTACTTTTAGCATCGATACAGTCGCGATGCTAACGCGGGTTAGTGTCTATGTAGAAAACCATGGGTGAGCCTTATGTTTAGCAGCGGACGTCCTTTGGCTGATAATGATGATGAATTGGTGAGCTATTTTATGTTTTTGTGGCTCGCAAATGAACTTACGAGTACACGCCTACATAAGCTCGGTTGATATCCTAAAGTTTCATAGAATTATGAAAACTTGATGTAGCATCTTATGAATTAACCGTCTAAATTTGTCTAACTGCATATGAACGTTAGTAACTTCATCTTACGAACAAATAGATATGTTAGGGAACTACATTCAACAGATCCTGTTGTAATAGATAAAATAGAATATTTCACGTGCTGGAATATAACTTTTATAACATAATACAAGTAACTCCCCTCGAAGTGGGGTAACTTACACAGTGAACACCCCACGATAGTTGGTTTCCTGTTTTCTTTTATTTTCATTGAGGCTTTCACGCAGCTCCCCCAGGCTATATCTTTATAAAGAGGCGATTGCACGAACGTCTGGTGTAACGTTACTGGCTGGAATAATGAAAATCAAATTACAGTTTCAGTGCAATAAAATAACATTGTTCAGTTCTTTTTCTTTTATTCACTTATCAGATAATAGTCTGTTTTTACTCACAGATACAAGCTCTAGTTACGCACTTTTGAGTATTACTGTACTCGACATGAATATTAAGCTGCATTACAAAGACGAATACTTAATATGTAGTATACTCAGCTGTGATACCTTAATACAGTTTTTTATCGTAGATTCCAAACTGAGTTCGTTGAAATGAATGTGGATTATGACTAGCCGTTTGGACGTGAATACTTATTACCACTAAAATTGAAACTGAAATACATGTTGCCGTTTTATCCGTGTAGAGGAAGTGAAATTGCTAGCGGCAGAAGTGTTCCTAAGGTTGCATTGTCACTTAACACCGGGTGCAATCGTGGCCAAATGGCTGGCTATCTGAAAAAATAAAAGATCAGCTCGGAAATTAGGATCTTAAATTCTAATGCAGTTGAGGGGTTATAAGAACAGACCTGCCAAACATGTAACATTTCTCCCGCTTCCCCGTTTACCTACCACTCGTTCGTCCATTTCTGCCACCAGATGAAAAATACGTTTAATTTTTCCACCCTTTTCTCACTTCATTCTTACAGGTTATACCTGGCTAAAGATATGGTTGACAAAGTAAAAAATATATAATATTAAGTGAAAAGAGCAACAATTTAGATATTCCCCTTGTAATGCAGGCGTTAGCAGGTGATTTTCAAAACATGGCAAAGCAAGTAAGATGGCTACGCTCTTACTCCGCTAATAAATAGGTATTTTCCACCTGAATAATAAAACTACACACGAGCGAATCGTCCACAGTAATCCGTCTCTATTACACTCAGACGAGTAAATTGAAATTCTTCCTAAGTATGAGTGATGGCGACTATTACTCGCTCCAACGTGGTGACACTTTCGCGGCAAAGAAAGAGGATTACCGCTGAAACGGACTGCCGTTTTAATATAACATCTATTTATATTCATGGTAGATGAGTTAGATGAATCGGGGTTAGAATGAAAGATAGGCAACAATTAACTTTTACAAAAAAAGTATAACCGACTACAGAAACAAATATAACAAAAAAGTCTTAAATAAAATCAAATCTTGACTATCTAAAAGATGGAATTTAATTTTAGGCGAACAATTTCCTTTTGGAGTCGGGATAGATGGCGCTTGAGATAGCAAATGCGATGGCCTATAGGTTTGAGTATTTTTTTTGTTTAAATTTCATGATATAAGGGGTGGGGGGGGGGGGGGGGGGGGGGGTAACGGTTTTTTGAATCGTAAAGCAGTGAAATAGATTCACCTACCTACCAAGTTTCAATAAGACATAACGAAGAAAGGTTTACCTTTTTGCCATTCGGCTAGCTAACCCTTAAAAGTAAGGAAAAACGTACTTTAGTAGAAACTTACATAACCAACATTTAGTAAATAATTGTTTGATCTGTGTGTGCGTGTGTCTATGTGTGCTACGCCTATACCTAAGAGGACCTCACTTAGCATAAGCCAGGTCTCCTAGAGAACTTAACGCTGGTTTACAGTGGCATTCACGCGAATAGAGAAGAAACCTACGTAGTAAGGACATCTATTTCTATCGTCTGTGCCAATGTCTAGGGGTGCTAGTCACACTACAGATATTTGCCTGGATGGTACTTATGTATACAGGACGTGGTTTTTAATCCCCATACTTAAACAGATTTGATCTTTTCAAGTATTTGTAATAATCAATACCGATACTATGAGTTTACTCGATAGCGACGACGGTTTTTTTCGCTAGCGACGACCTAACTTTTTGTATGGAAAATTTAAGATCTACCAGTGACCGCTAGAGGTCTGAGTAATTTTCTTATAGATATAAAATTCTCGTGTCACAGTTTGCCATACTCCTCGGAAACGGCGTGACCGATTTTGATGAAATTTTTTGTGCTTATCCGGTATCTATGAGAATCGGCCAACATCTATTTTTCATCCCCCTAAATGTTAGGGGTAGTCCACCCCTAATTTTTTTATTTATTTTTTAGACAAATTTTTAATTTCTATTTTTTTATGATACAACATACAAAAATTCATACAATCCTCAATTTTCACCCTTCTACGATCAACCCTTATTTTTTAGTAGCCATTTTAATAATTTAAGGGCGAAACAAAATTCGCTAGGAATGCTTAACTTTTAAAATTACGGGACTCGGCGGGACGGGGCTGGGGCGGGACGGGGCTGGGGGCGAAACAAAGTTCGCTGGGTCCGCTAGTTTTCTATAGACCTTTTTTTACATCGACCTTTTTTCGTACGTACTTAACTAAGTACGTCTTTAACTCATGGTTTCGGTACAGACTCTCTGATAGGTCTCACGTGGAGTCGACACGTGAGACTTTATTGCTTGACTTTAATAGCTAGTTGATGTCATTTTTAGGTTTTACTAAAAAAAATATTTACGTTTAGATTCATGTATGTACACCCCCCCCCCCCCTTAAATATCATTATTTTTTTATTTTTGTATAATTGTAAATCAGCTAACAGGATACATCTTCCTACCAAATTTAAACAGTGTGATGCTTATAGGTACAGAATAAAGTGACTGTGACATACGGACGGACAGACAGACAGACAGACTTGACGAAACTATAAGGATTCCGTTTTTTGCCATTTGGCTACGGAACCCTAAAAACAAGGTCCATTTGGAATAAAAAAGGCAAATATTAGCAGGGATCAACGGCTTGCCGTGCCTTCCGAAGCACGGAGATGCTCATGATATAGAAGTAAGTAAAGTGAGCCTGTAACATCCCACTACTGGGCAAAGGCCTTACCTCAAATATGAGGTAGTTTGAGCCATACTCCACCACGCGGTCTATGTGCAGGTAGGTAGAGGGGTGTTTGCAAGGCAAGTGACTAACCCTGCTGTCAGATGTTATCAAGCCACCCATAAGGCATAGGCTCTGACTACGCTTAACGACTAATATCAACGGATAATAGCCATGACCAACAGCTTAACGTACCTTCCGAAGCGCGGAGATGCTCGTGATATATGTCACATGGTCGCAATGGTCACCCATCCAAACACGACCGCGCTGTAGGTTGCTTAACTTCAGTATCACTACCAGAGCACTGCTACCACTGCGCTACGAGCTCCATTTGGAATTTTTTTGTATATTTTCACTAACCATTAAAATATTGAGGGTCTGTTCACTAATAACTACAGTAAGTAACTAAAAAAGAAGTCACAGATTTTTATTCGGTGTATCACATGGTACCTCGCATTATGAATAACTGTCATTGCCTCATACTATTAACACATTTCTCGCATAACAATAATACAAAACCATTATTCGTAAAAACGTTTTTACTCAGAAAACCTGCTAATATTGTATTATAACCTTATTATTGTTTCAATATCGAGGAAATCGTTCTCAAAAGTGGGTAAATACGAGAATGCAATATTGAGCATTTCCCATTTTAAATGCGCTCGTCGTGATTCTGAAAAAGGCTGCAATAGCCATTTTGAAATGTTTTATCCTTTCAATAACGTGTATAGAAAACGAAAACTGCGGCAATTCCATTATATCTTACCAATTTAGCAGGCAATAATTAAAAAAAAAACTAGTTGATAAGTACATACAATAAAGTTTCAGCTATTTCCAACGTTATATTTACAAGCGTTTATTATAAATATAACCTGTAACAGTCTTAGATAAAAACGCCTTAATAGTTAGCATTATTAGTATAATGGCGCTTGCAAGTGTCAAAATATTAAACCTCATAAAAAAGGTACAGGCGCCAGCACATCAGGTTACCCACTATTGTTGCAAACTAGCTCTTATTACAACTGCATAAGGTACCGCAGTGTTTACCTTGACGTGCTGTTTTCCGTACACAGAAGCTCCTGCATTCAAATATACTGATGTAAGGGACCGACAAAGGTTAAATTAGAAAAATAAAAATTTTGAACCATGCTTTAATCTCAACACCTATATCGACTCTATCTTTAACTAGATTTAATCGATGTTAGTTCAATTAGGACCATGTAATAGATAGCAGTGGAATAATCTAATCCTGTTTCATTAACACAGTAAATCATTAGATATCCCATGTTTAGTAATAATTAAAGCAACTAATACTGCGCTACATCATATTCATACTATACTAGTTGTGTTTTCATCTGATGATCAGGTAAATGTTGGAATACATTTGCATTTAATAAAATACATGTAAGTAACCTCGGTTCACTAAAAGTATTGTTTTTGAGAATATATTAATAAGGATTAGAATTAAGTTTGAGTAAGGTACGAGATTTCATAACTTTATTATATACCACCAGCAGTTTTCGACGGTATATGCATCCGCGTTTCGATTTTATTTGTATAACCAATCATTTCTATAGTGTTTGCCTAATCCTGTATGTTAAAGTTGATTGAAATTGTTTTAGTCGGTTCAACTTTAAATCGGAACATACATGACATAAAACTTGAGACTAAGTACTTGACCATATTACTGTGACGTAATGGAGAAAGCGTTTTTCATAGGCCTTATTTACGGAGACGCGGCGCGTCTTGTAATATAAAAAAACCCGGCTAAGTGCGAGTCGGGATTCGCGCACTGAGGGTTCCGCGCCAACTTTAACTGAATTAGGGAATCCACTTACTTCCACTTAGTTAAAATAACACAATATTTTGTTGACAGCAAATATAACTTTGTTTTTCATAGTGTTTGTATGAAGAACAAAGTTATGTTTGCGGTTGTTGGAAATGTGCTATATCTCAAAAACTACTTCTTCGATCCCGTCGAAACCAATTTTCGTTGAAAGTGTTTATTAAGATCTACATTACATATTTTTTTCAAAATTTACACTCGCTTAGTTTAGAATTCAGATGGGGGGCGCCTATTTTACCACTTTTGAAGTGTGTATCTATCAAACGTTAAACTAAGAAAGAAAATGGTTTTTGGAACCTCTATGTTATTTTAAAAATCCTATCTATAGATATCCCACACGCATAAGTTTGATACTTTTTTTCGGTTTTGGTTTCATGTATGGGAGCCCCCCCTTAAATATCATAATTTTTCATTTATTGTATAAGAATCGTAAAGCGGTTAACAGGATACGTCTTTCTACTAAATTTGAACGTGTGATGCTTATAGTTCCAGAATAAAGTGGCTGTGACATACGGACGGACAGACAGGCAGACAGACAAAGACTTGATGAAACTATAAGGGTTCCGTTTTTTGCCATTCGGCTACGGAACCCTAAAAACGTCCGACGCGCCACGCCACACGCGACGCCCGACGCGCCACGTCTCCGTAAATGAGGCCATACAGCGTTACCTGAAGCGGCAAGGATGTTTTTCCATAACGAAACGTTACATTAAGACGAAAATGTAATAGTATAACTGTTTTCTAATTCAACTCAGCTCCTAAGCAAACAATATCCAAACCGTGGACGCGACAACTCGTAGAACCAAAATTAGCTTTCTACGCAAAGATTGCAATCTTGTTTTAATGAGAACTGTCTGCTTTGTGCGTTCATGAAAACAACTATAAATATTGTTATGAATTGTTTAAATGTATGATAAAGATAAAGAGTATTTAACATCACGAATTTCTGGGGAACGCTTGAATAATGAGCATTTGGGAGCTGCTTTTTGCTCTCATGATTTTACAGGGGAAATATCTCTATTATTATATTCATATTCAATGCGTGAACTATCCCTGAACACATTCACCTGATAGTCCAAAAAGTATTATTCGGTACCTTTAAAATTCACAGTGTTTTCCATACTGAGTTACCTATATGTATTTCTACCAGATTTGCAAGCAATTTGGTATTTTGTAAGTGCTTAATCCTAATCTAGTGATGCAAGAAAACCGCGTACGACATGCGATATAGTTTTCACAGAGGTTTCTCGGCAAACTCGAAATAAATTGTAACATGTAAAGGCTATAACAGCAATCTTGTTATTGTTGATAGAAAGTATTTACCTTTCCGAACTCAAAACAAAAGAGTTCAGAAAGTAATAATAAAGCTATTTATCGAAGAAAACTGAAGAACTGTTCATAAACCTAACTGCTAGTACATAGTGCTGGGGGTGTTTTTCTTTGAGATTGAGTTGACTCATTTGTTTTTAGAAAGTGTTTAAATATTTTCATGGTTATATTGCTGCTATTTATCAACATTAACATTATACAATTGATGAAACACTATCGTTTTAATTAATACTTATTGTTTCATGTGCGCAGTTCAGAGTTAACAGGTCATGTGGAGTTTTTTGTATTTATTCATAATTATTTTCAACGCTACAATTATCGTATTTAACGTTATTTTTCCATCGCGAATTCGAAGAACGATTAGAATGAATTGATTCATAAGACGGACGACGGTGTCTTGATCATTTTCGTTACATTTTTCCCAACAAACAAAAGATTCAAATCAACCTCTATCACTTATCTATCTTGTTCCAGTATCAACAGTCGACGTGGACGCAGTGTTGGGGCGGACTGCGTCCTTACCATGTGACGTCACACCCGATACGAACGAGGACCGGGTCTACATGGTTCTGTGGTTCCGCGCCGGGAAGGCCACCGGAGGGAAACCTATTTACAGGTGAGAAGTGGTTTTAGGTCGTTGACACTGGCCATTTTCACGAACAGGGGTGTTGAAGTTTCCGTGAACACGTCGTGTTAGCCATACGGGATTTACTATGCTTTGGTTGCAGTTTTGATGTTGTGAGGTTTCTGCTCATTATCGAGACATGCTTTTTAAATCACAAATAATAGTACATTGATGCCATAATTGGTATTCTTTGTCACATTAATATTTACTTTATTAGTTAGAGCTGTAGTGTAAATGATAAGTAAACCTTGACAGCCCGTCTGATGTAGTGGTCGAGACATCGCCTACTACGCAGCGGGTTGCGGGTTTGATCCCCGCACAATACAAACATTTGTGTGCATGAACATGTCTGTTTATAATTGATCTGGGTGTTTTATATGTATTTACAAACAAAAAGTATTTAAGTATTATATCCGTTGTCTGGCACCCATAACACAAGCTTTGAGTAGCTTACTTTGGGACTAGATGGCGATGTGTGGGAATGTCCAAAGGATATTATAATATTATAACCCTTCGCCTGTTAATAGCTGTTTTATGGCTGTAAATCACACTAAGAGTCGATTTTTCAATGGTCAGATAAAACTTATCAGACTGACGTCAGTTACGTATAATTGCTGACAGTTAGGTGATGTTTTGGAATTAGCCATATTGTATTTTTTTCGATGAATATTTTCTTATCTGACGATTGAAAAATCAACCCTAAGATCAATAATTATATTCCTATTTTAATTTTATTAGCAGTCACATGAGATGATCCAATCTATTATCAACACTTAACTGTATCTCCCGTGCAAAATTGATTCAAGTTTCATCACTAAAAATGACATTTACAAGAAGGTAAGGACAAAACAGATCCCTATCCATCCTGTAATAGAGATAAACTCGGTGTGTTGAAGAATATTCTTATTTCATAACAAGGTAACTAATTATACAATAATCAAAGCAGTAAGTAAAATTACGCGGGACAATTCCACAACAATCCAACTAATGTCAAACACAATCAATCTGACAGGTCTAGTGCTGTCCATAAGTCCTAGTGTTGTCTATCATAGTACATAATGCCACAATCAATTATCCGTCTAACAGTTCGGCCATCCTGAAAAACCCTTCGTCCTCGAAGGATACCCTGGTGTCTTCCCCAATAACGTCTTTTCGCGCAGTCAATCGGCAGCACACTACCTTCGGCAGTTGGCGTCGTTCGGCAACCAGCGCCTTCGGCAACGAGCTCCTCTCGGCGACGAGTAAGCGTGCGGTAAGTGAGCCCCGTGCGGCAAGTGAGCCCCGTGCGGCAAATGAGCACCGTGCGTCAAGTCAGCCCCGTGCGGCGAGAGTGAGCCCCGTGCGGCCAGTGAGCCCCGTGCGGCAAATGAGCACCATGCGTCAAGTCAGCCCCGTGCGGCGAGAGTGAGCCCCGTGCGGCGAGTGAGCCCCGTACGGCAAATGAGCACCATGCGTCAAGTCAGCCCCGTGCGGCGAGAGTGAGCCCCGTGCGGCGAGTGAGCCCCGTACGGCAAATGAGCACCATGCGTCAAGTCAGCCCCGTGCGGCGAGAGTGAGCCCCGTGCGGCGAGTGAGCCCCGTACGGCAAATGAGCACCATGCGTCAAGTCAGCCCCGTGCGGCGAGAGTGAGCCCCGTGCGGCGAGTGAGCCCCGTACGGCAAATGAGCACCATGCGTCAAGTCAGCCCCGTGCGGCGAGAGTGAGCCCCGTGCGGCGAGTGAGCCCCGTACGGCAAATGAGCACCATGCGTCAAGTCAGCCCCGTGCGGCGAGAGTGAGCCCCGTGCGGCCAGTGAGCCCCGTGCGGCAAATGAGCACCATGCGTCAAGTCAGCCCCGTGCGGCGAGAGTGAGCCCCGTGCGGCCAGTGAGCCCCGTGCGGCAACAAATTTAACCAATTCACAGTGAATTAGGATCAGATTACGACAATACTAACCATTTATAAATTACCATCATCACCATACTTTATACTGAAGTTAATTTGTTAACCACGATCACCTAAGTGCCATGAGATTAATTTCTTTATTTTAATATAATTAAATTCAATATAAATTTATTTTTCCTTCACAAATAGGAAACATGAACTCGATATGACCACTTGTGATCCATAAGATCACTGAGTTGAATTTTGTTACGCTGAAATACTAGAGTAATATTCTGCAGTAATTAACTCACCGAAACAGATCTTTACTTTTTACCTTCATGTTTGATCATTGGTATTATTTTAACCAATTCTTAACACCTTGTCCTTTAATAATTCACTCCAGATTTTTCAAATGTGCCATTTTGTCTCCTATGCACTTTGGAGATGCAATTCACAAGGCAGTTAGTTGGCATTCACATTTTCATGCACAGCTAAAACTTATAAAGTTGGGTTACAACATGCCACTTTGTTTTCAGAACTAGACATAACTAAAACAATTATGAAATAATAGAAACAGATCTGTTTTTTTTTTAGTTGAACATCAATTGCACATTCCCATTTATTAAATGCAATATCTACATCATTGGAAATCTATCCACCAGAACTTTTAAGTAAATTGTAATATTAGTAATTTTACATCATACCACAATTTCTTACTTTACCAACTAATTCTACCCAGTGATTGAATGACATTCAATGTTAACATTCTATTATTATTTTCATCTGAAACCTTTAGGTATAATAGCCTTAGGTATCCAAACCAAACTAAAGTTACTTAAAAAGTTATCCTGAAATATAACATTATTGCAAAACATTTCAAGATTTCCACTATCTTCAAAGGCCCAGGTCTAATAAAACCGATCATAGTATGAGATTCTACTGCATATCTCTTAGTGCAGCATAACATAATATTATAAGCATTGTCAAGAAATGTTACCAATAGCCAATATCCAATTTTAGCATTCCCATTTCTTTGTGACACTAACAATAAATATGGATTTTTGAGTAATCACTAACATTTGAGAAATTAGATGTTCACTTTGATGTTACTCCACATTAATTTTAAAGATTCATAATTTTATTTCACAGACATTGTGTGATGTAATAATTAACTCATTCATTCATGCTTGAATTACATAAACAAGGTAAATGCATCATGCTTTTTGTAATGCCACAAGTATATTTCAAGAGCAATTTTCAATGGCTTAAGATGACATGCTCTCAGTACCTCTTTAGCACATTACTCTTAGCTTGGTATAATGTTAGAGCTCAGTTTAAATGATAATCTTACACTCAATAAACTGAGTATCACCTCAAACATGTTAGTCAAGTTAGAAATAATGAACATATCACACATTAGAAATCAATCAATAAATAGTAAATATTAGGATACTTAACTTGGTATCAGGTAAAACATTGCTTTCTGACACTTCAGCACAATGCTAATATTATCTCTATGCAGCCCAATTGCTGATTTATTTAGCATGTTTTTGTATGCTTGCAGACCATAGAATTACTTGTGCATGTTTATGACTTCTCAAGTTGGTTGCACACAGGATAGATTTATTTTGTCTTTACATTGCGATAAGCTGACTAAAGGTGCATTAGAGTTTTATGTGATCTTGAAGACTACACACGAGTTCTGGGTTGAATTTGATGATTATATTCAAATAAATCGTTTCTGTCTTACTGTTTCCATGTCTTACTTATCCTTGTGTTTCGACTTTGGAATTGGAGTAACTTCCTTTGATTTCCTGATATTAAATAACGTTTTCGTCTTGTAAGAAACATTTGCTTGCCGGTAGATTGCATTTGCTACATGACGAGAACTTTATTGTGAAAATCCATGAGTGGGCTTGATGTTCACATTTCACTTCTGATATAAAAGAGATAAACTCGGTGTGTTGAAGAATATTCTTATTTCATAACAAGGTAACTAATTATACAATAATCAAAGCAGTAAGTAAAATTACGCGGGACAATTCCACAACAATCCAACTAATGTCAAACACAATCAATCTGACAGGTCTAGTGCTGTCCATAAGTCCTAGTGTTGTCTATCATAGTACATAATGCCACAATCAATTATCCGTCTAACACCTGTAATACAGATACAGTTTGAAAAACATTGCAAATTAATTCTGCTCGGGCATATTTTAAATAAATAGCCGTCATCATGAGCAATATACAACATTGTACTAACGAGGTCCGTTACAGGCGGTATATAGACCGAGATATTAATAAGTTTGGTATCTGCAGTTAATTAGGGTGGTCAGTAGTCATAGTACAGTACTAAAGAGTCTATACAATGCAAATGATTAAATTCCAATAAAATCATTCACTTTGGAAAAAGGGCCAACTATTTTACTAAACGTGACTCATCTCGTGACCTGTTATACAGAAAAAAACCGGCCAAGTGCGAGTCGGACTCGCCAGGGTTGGCATGATTAAAACAAATGGTTTTAAAACACATGTTTAAAACAATGTTTAAAACAGTTTGATTTTAAACCGTGTTTTTTATCACACGTTTAAAAACACAGATTAAAACAAGTTTTAAACATTGTATAAAACGATGAGAAAAAACAAGCTTTAAAACTACTTTTCATTGCGAATGAATGATATAAAATGAAAGTAATATTTTTTTGATAAGTTATTTATTCAGTCAAACAAAGATCTAAGTACCTACCAAGTACCAGGATTTATATGGGTAAAATGGGATAAGATAACACGTATTTTTGAAACATGTATTAGATAATATAGAATATTAAAAATTTCAATTTAAAATCAATCAAAAACAAAATTATAACAAACAAAATTACCTATATTTAATAAACATTATAAAATCAAAATTGTTTGTCAGTCAGGAGAGTAAGACAATATGACAAGATCAAGATAACAATTATTTCTTCTTTTCCTTATTAAGGTATTTAAAAACTGTAACAAGTTTTGCAGCTTTCTCTGTACCCAGTTTATTTCGTACGTCAGAATGAATAAATCCAAATGTTGAAAACAGTCTTTCAATTCCAGCACTTGAAGCTACAGCAGTGTGAAGCTGAGCCACTAAGTTCATTGTTTGACCATTAATTTGTTTTTTTAATGACTGCCACCATTCGAGAGGTCCGTCCTGATTTACTACATGATCTTCAAATAGAAAGTTATGAAAGGGATCTGTCATTGCCCTGTATTTAACAACATAGGGCATCGCCTCTTTGTGATAAGCTTCTATAAATAATAAAGCCTCAGAAATATCTTCACTCGTGAGTTTTTCACCCCTGTACTTAGGATGTAGTAAGTTTGCTGCAAAATGAGCTGGAGACATTGCCATTTCATAACGAGCTTTGAACTTCCTTAAATCATCCAATGAATACTCGGTCTCACGCAGTCGAACATTCTCTCCCTCAAACATATTTTTAAGCTCTATCCATGCTTCAGTCACTTCGCCAATACAGCAGGATGTCTTTTGGGAGATGTCAAGTGTAACTGCGATGTTTTCCAGTTTTTTGTAGAGAGCCTGGACTTGTTGCTTCAGCGCCATGTCATTTACTTTCAATGAAATTGACAGATCTATAGCAGTTGAATGATTTAAGCATATATCTGACATTATATGCCAATTTTCTAATAACACTTTTAAGCAGTCAGCCATTGTGTTCCACCGTACCTGTTGTGGTATAACAATTGCTTTTCCACCAGCTTCTTTATATTTGGCAGATGCAAAGTGAGTGTATTTGAAGTACCGCATTATCGACTTAACTTTATCAGTAATATCTTCTGCATTCAAATCCTTTGCTAGAAGGTTTAATATGTGTGATGAACAGCCGTATGTAAGTATATCCTCGTGAGAAGCTAGTTCTTCCTGTTGGGCTAAATCTCGTCTCATACGGCTCATATTTGCTGCGTTGTCTGTCACTACACTTCGCACCGTACATTTGTAAGTTTCACATTGTTTTATTGCCGCAGTAGTAACTTTAACCAAGTAGTCAGCTGTATGGCTTTCGGCTCCTGTGTCTATTGTATCAATTAAATGAGTTGAGTCTGTCAACACATCGGTAACACAGACACAAACTATCGAGTCCTGCCTGACATTACTCCACCCATCAATTGCCAGATTAACAACTTTGTTTTTCAATTCATTTTTTACGGCTTCTTGAGTCGAGTTGTAGACTTCGTCGAGTAGCTTGCTAGCAATTTGTTTGCGGTTTGGAGGTTTATATCCTGGGCGTAAAATTTCCATTAATTTCAGTAACTCTGGGTGTTCTACGTGGTTAAAAGGCGTGTTAGTAGCAAACATATAACGAGATAATTGTAAATCAATTTTCTTCTTATCTTCTTGACTTGTAGCAATAATAAATCTTTTCATTGAAATGTTCACGCTCGCGCTGCTGCTGGTACTGGCATTTTTAGATTGAAGAGTAGTAACAGAAGATGTGGGTGTAGCAGAAGAATTATCTGAAGATCGGGAAGAACCAGCATCACTCAACAACTCCTCCTCCACGTCCCTGTCCGCGTCAAGATTTGCGTCAGTGTTAGAACCGGTGGTGGTGCTACATTGCTGGAAGTGTGCCTCCATTCTTTTCACAAGTCCAACTAGTTCTTTCTTACATTTTCTGCAACGCACCCTATTGGTCTTCAGTGTGGTATTTTCTTGGGGGATCGATGTGAATTGTTCCCAAATTGCATGCTTTTTGCGTCCTGGAGTTGACATTTTTATGAGGTGTTATCAGTCGCAGAATTAATAATGAAATGAAATGTGAGAAAGAAAGGCACTCGTATTTATAGAATTCATATTAAGTAATTCCCCGCCGGTAAAGTCCCGTTAGGAAAGTCCCTAATGGATGGCTGTCGAATGGAATAGTGGTTATTTTATTCCCCTCATTTAAATATAAATATTAGGGATGGGCCTAACTTCGGCATTCTTCCGAAATTCGGTTGAAATGCCGAACATTCGGTATAAGAAAAGAGTGAAATAGTTGCACAATTTTGATTTTAAGATTAATAAAACATAAAAAAAATCAAATCTGTCATACTCACTCATACCTGATTAAATAAATAAGCCTTTTACATAATTTAAAATCATGGTAATTTATTTATTAATCAAGTAACTAACTGTCATTATCAGTTTCCTTTTTCGACATTTCAATCTTAAGTTTTAGAATTAAAAAATCAAATTCAATAAGTTCTTATTAAATTAGGAAGTCTTATGATTTGTTTGAATCAAATAAACTTTTTGAAAATTCAATATATTAATTACTTATTGGTATATTTTATTGTTGTTTGTTAGTTGTTACCATATAAGTGCAGAATAAAAACCGAACTTCGGCATTTTTGATTTTTACCGAATGTTCGGCCGAAATTCGTATTCGGTTCAAACCACATTCGGCCCATCACTAATTAATAAATATTGGGGGTGCCCCTATTCATAGAATAGAATTTATAGTTTATAGGTATTTCCCCGCCGGTATAGTCCTGCTAGGAAACATTCAGGGTGAATGTAAATCGTTTAGTAATGATTAGAGATACGCACAACATAAAATAAATGTTTATCCATTGATCGTTTTTTGTCAATATTTATTTTACTATAGAAAATTTGAAAAGTCAAAAGATCTAGTCTGGAAATGAAACATTATAGGTCGAATCCGAATTAATTTAAAATAATGCCCTAAACTAAAAAGGACAAAAAAAACAAAAAAAAACAAAACAAACACTTGTTTAAAACAATTTGAACTGTTTGTTTTATAAAATTTTAAAAAAACTGTTTTTTTTCCAACCCTGGGACTCGCGCACTGAGGGTTCCGTGACAAATTTAACTGAATAAGGGAATCGACTTACTTCTACTTAGTAAAATACCACAATATTTTGTTGACTGCAAACATAACTTTCTTTTTCAGTTGTTTGTAGGAAATACAAAGTTATGTTTGCGGTTGCTGAAAATGTGCTATATCTCAAAAACTACTCGTTCGATCCCGTCCGAACCAATTTTTGTTGAAAATATTTGTTAAGATCTACATTTCATTTTTTTTTCAAAATTTACACTTGCTTGGTTTAGAAGTTAGATGGGGGGGGGGGGCGCCCATTTTACCACTTTGGAAACTTCTAGCTATGAAAAGTTAGACTTTAAAAGAAAATGGTTTTAGAAACCTCCTTGTCATTTTAAAAGACCTATCCATAGACACCCCACACGCATAGGTTTGACTAAAAAAATTTTTTTGGTCTTAGTTTCATATATGGGAGCCCCCCTTAAATGTCATTATTTCTTATTTTTTGGATAAGAATCGGTAAGCGGTTAACAGAATACATCTTTTTACAAAATTTCAACAATTTAATGCTTATAGTTAAAGAATAAAATGGCTGTGACCTACGGATGGACATACAGACAGACAAGACAGACTTGACGAAACTATAAGGGTTCCGTTTTTTGCCATTCGGCTACGAAACCCTAAAAAGGAAGGTCAGCAAGATAAAAGCAGTCTAGGTATAATCAAATATATTTTTAGGTGGCGTAATATCTTCTTCTGCGTGGCACCTAAATGTAATTATTTATGAAAATTTTACACGTAACAAATAGATAAATGTTGTATCAAAAACCCCAAACATTGGCTGAATATAGGCGTTGTGATGCAGATACGCTCACACGAACGTTTTTCCACGGATCCTCTCAATTAAAAGCGGTAGTACGTTGTAATTCCGGTCTTATAAAGCACAGACGAGACATGTATATACTGTAGTTATACAAATATAGCACTTAATATCAGAATAGTTACCTCTTAAAATGGCATGGCCGCTCTTGTCTCTCATGCGCCTTACCCTGCGGCGGCAGATAAGCCTCTCCGAGCCCGAGACATTAATCATTTGACAAATTTATGTGATTCAGCGCTAGATGTGTATATTGGACATTAAGGACACGCATCTATTGACAACGGGCACGACTTGGGTTAGTTTGTGTAGATAGCCAACCGCTGACGCTGGCGCAAGTCGCTGAGCAATTCAGAACCTTATCACTTGAAGATACGGTATTATAAATAATATATTTTGTCAAAACGTCTAAAATGTCCGGTCGGTACTTGGGCTACTAATAATGACGACTTACTCATACAATTTGAATTATGATGACTTTGGAGTAAATGAAGTATCGTCAAAGATTTAGCTGGCACGGTTATTAGCATATTTCAACCTTAAGACATTTAGTTATAATTTAATCATCTCAAGGCCGATTTTTCAATAGTCAGATAATAAATATTCGTCAAACAAAATACAATATGGCTAATTTGAAAACGTCACCTGATTGTCAGCAATCATAGGTACCTGTCATTTTTGAAAATCTGTCGCTTTATAATTCATCAGTCTGATATGTTTTATCTGACCATTGAAAAATCGGCCCTTACTAGAATAAAATTATAAAAGCTTCTGTGCGGGTCAATGTAACGAAATGACAAACATATCCAATAAACTAATCAAAAACAATCGACATGTTAATATTTGAATGTATGAAAATACAACCGTTAAAATGCAACGTTATATTTTCATAGCCACAGATATCAGATATACATGTCCAATATTTGTCAATGAAAGCCGTTCGACAATAGTGTATTGATTAAAAATTCACTCTGATTTGATGTCTTTATTTATTAATAGGTAGCATTATTGTTCCGAATATAGAGCTATTGTTCTTGAAATTAGTCGTATTTGCTTTTGAATAAATCTATTGGCTAATAGCATTGCCTGCTTTAAAACTTTGTTGTAGTTATACCGAAATAAAAAAGGAGGTAATCAACTCATCAACTCGACCTGTGTATGTATGTGATATCGTCAGAATTGGATACAATTTTAGTATGTTGATGTAGAAAGGCTTCCTTTTACGTGTGCGTAAGTGTATGCATGTTTGTAGGTTTGTATATTTTTGTGTTTATATATTTGGCTTAGGATTTCATGAAAAACAGAAGTCAAAGTGAGATGATTACAGTTTCTTATTTCATCTTTGTGAATAAAAAATTATTTGAAAATTTAACAGCCTTTAAAAAACTGAATCAAAAGCTTTAAATAATGTTCTATTAAGGAGCAAGAAGCTTATATTCGTCTTCTATTAAACAAATTCTTTTTGATTCGGTTCTTTGGACGGTTCTTTTACGCAAGCTTGACATCATGCACTGACTCCAAAAGAATTTGTGTCTCCTAAATAAAAGCGAATACATTATTTAAAGCATTTTATTCAAATTTTAACCGATTCCAAAGAAGGAGAAGGTTATTAATTTGACTATATGTTTTTTTATCTACGTTACCTCATATTTCAGTATTTTTTTGACCGATTCGAATGTTTTCGCCTGGCCAGGTTTATACCAGGTATAAACCTGGTCTGGTATTCTAGTTGGTCTCATTGTTGCCCAGTCAGGATTTGATCATGGGATCTTGATGCAATCGAGGAAAAACCTCGAATTTAAAAGGCACGTTTAGTGTTACAACACGATTGGATCGGGATGAAAAAAATAAATAGTTTCAGGGCGTTTATGCGCTGCGGGCCGCTGCGTTTAATATACAAAGTTCATTATAACATACAAAATTCACATTTATACTCATAAGTCTATGATAAAATCTGAAGTTTCTGTGTCATTAAGCACTTTAGAATCGAAATGATATAAATATAAAATTCGGTAATTTAGCTACTTTAGATGTGTGTTGAGAAATACTAAACTAAATAAGTCGGTCCGTTTTTTGTGAATATTCCTTGGTTCAATGATTCATACCTTCCATTTGCGACAAAAATTGGAAAAAACTCTTAAGTATTTCCTGAGTTTAAGATCAGCATAATAACATTAACTTGATTATAATTTGTAAAACATGCAACTAGTTTTAGTTTTAGGCCACGGAAAAATACATCCCACATAGATTTTTCGATGCTGTAGCCAGGTTTAAGCAGTAAATAGCCGACAATCTGTCAGAGGCAGAGAGATTTTTATCTCATTAGCATATATTTTTTCTCATGGCCATTGGGGCAGAAAAGTTCTAGTGAGACCATTCGACCAAAGACACAGTGTAGGGCGTCCACCGGTAAAGTGGACAGACGACCTTGAAAATATATTAGGATTAAACTGGATGCAGATCATTCGCTGTGGAAAATCGTGGGGGAAGCTTTTGTTTAGCAGTAGACGTCCTTAGGAATTGAGGATTGATGAGGAATCAAACAGTGCATTAACCAAAACCTAAACTCCATATGCAACACTTAATTTCTTCCAGCAGTTCTCCGTGGCCTGGTTAAGGGTTTTAAACCCCGTAGGAGAAAATTGAAAAACACCTTTTCGTATAGTTGTTATAACTTACGTTAAATCAAATAATTTGTAAATGTTTTGAAACGCTTTCTTATTTGGAAAAAATCTACTGTAAATAAGTAATTTGATGTTTCGTAGGAATCGTTTTTACAGAGTTGTAAAGCTTGGAAATTTCGCTTTTGGGCGAAAATCGCGTTGTTAACTCTTAAGCTAATTATTTCTTGGATTGTGCTTTGTGATAAGTAAGTTCAAGAACTAAAAAATAAGTAATTGATGTCAATGTTTAATTCGTACTAATATTTAAACCTAAAATTTCCGTTATGTAAAACTGAACGAGTAGTCCGTGATTTTATATTATAGTAGGTATTTGTTTGGAGTCACTATAAAAAAAAATAAAAAAAAACACTTCACAGTGTGTCTTCATAAGTTTTATCTATATTGCACATGAAAAAAGTCAGTTACGCAATTTAAACGGTCCAATTGATTTAAAAACTCGTAAAGTTTCATTTATTTACCTGAAAAATTCCTGGTTTTCAGGTGCATGAAATCGCACTGCAATTACTGGATTACACTGTAATTACTATCCCACTGCAACCGAGTTAATTCCAGTTCAAACGCGGTTTATTTCTCTTTAGAGCCGAGTGACCATCGGTAATTATGTTATTTCCAACCGCATTTGGTTGACCGGTTGTCAACGTTTAAATAAACGGTGTTTTCCAACAAAATTCCGTGTTTGGTTCGGCACATAAATAAAAGCTTCGTTGCACAATGTTAGCAATTAATCGGTTGCCGGCCGTGTTCGTGTAAATAATCAGGTGGCCAAAAATAAATTGAAGATTGTAGACTGAAAATAAAATAAAACAGACGAGGAAACATGATAAGACATCTGATGCAACATGCCAGGTTTTTAGAAAATATAATGGAAGGAAAAGTAGAAGGCAAGAGGAGACCTAGGAGAAGTCATTTCGACGAAGTGACGGAAACAGTTAATATATCATCATAACTGGAGCTCAATAAAAAGGCAAACAAATTAAAATAATGGCGATAACTCCACCAACAAGAGCGAAGCTCTTAGGTTTAAGAAGAAGAAGGCTGTAGTTGACAGCATGTTGACAGCTTCTTGGCGACATGCTGCAATAGCGCATTAATAGCCAGCCCATGACATGTCGACGACAGCTGTCGGCAAATCAACGAAACTTACAACACAGACGTCACGCCACTTTAAAAAAAAAAAACCTTCACCATGACCATGATTACTGGCATGAAAGCAAGTCTACCATAGAGTAATCTATAGAGATTAAAAATAGCTGAAAATAATAAGCATAACAAATAATCTGATATTTTTGTCTATGTGCGATCTGACTCGTACGTAATCGTTATAGGTTCGATAATCAGGCGAGACTTATTGGAGAATATTGGTTTGTTGGATTTCCAGAATTCGCTGAAATTATTTATGCTCTGCCTCGATAATATAATATTTTAAAATAATGCAATACGCAATTATATTAAAATATCGACGGCAGATTACGTAATTGCTGTAAGTACCAAAAATTGCGTAAGTGAACTAAATGCACAGTCGAAATCTGAAAAAAAAAACCTGCGTCGAATGGTCCGTTTCTCATGTCGCTACGACTGCAAAAAATACATTTTGGGGGATGATTTTTGAAAAATTTACGTGTTCATTTTGTCGTAAATGTACAAAAAAAATGTTTTTTTTGGTACTAATTCACTTTCAGCAACTACTACATAGGTGATAAAATAATTTTAATTTAGGTAAAATATTTTTACTAACGTCGTACATATTTAAAATCTAAACAAACTTATTATAACATTATTTATATTACAAAACACTTACTAATGGCGTTATTTTATTATCTGAGGAATGCAAAAATATTAATTATATATAAGCCTAACTCAGTTATAGACCGATCTCCGTGGTGTAGTGCCTAAGCACGCTGGTTTCAAGGCGTCGCCGCTCCGAGGTCCCGGGTTCGATTCCCGGTCGGGTCAATATAGAAATCAAAATTTTCTATATTGTCTCGGGTCTGGGTGTTGTGGTACCACCGTTGTTACTGATTACCATAACACAAGTGCAAATAGCTACTTACTTTGGGATCAGAGCAATGTATGTGATTGGTGTCCAATAGATAGTATATTTAAGAATCATTAAGAATCATAGCATTTTTAAGGTCAATTGCTGTAAGTAGTAAAAAACCTGTTTATCATAACTTTAGCAATACATTAATTGTTGCTTTGATTGCGAAACGTACAAAATAATATCTTTCTAATATGAATAGACAAAAAATCATGATATTTTCTTCCACTTTTTAAAGTGTTTTTCGGCTCTACTCTAAAATTGAGGTTTGGGCACTTACAGCAATTCCGATTTCTTCCGTTGATATATCATTTTATCAAATGGTTTTATAAAAATAAAATATGTATGAATTGACTTAAATTGCGGCTATATTCTTACACCATATTAAATGATCGTGGGTCACGTTTCCCCATACTTTACAATCTCTAGAAATAATGGTTAACAAAATGGTACATGTGTACATTTTTACAAAAATAAACTTATTTCATAAAACCAAAGGTTTTTTTTATTCTCACATTACTTGTTACAATTTTATACCAATTTAATAGAAACTTGCACTAATATAACACCCAATCACGGAAATGCTTGAAAATCTTAGATATTTGTTGATTTTCATAATCAAAATATTAGTTAATTCCAAACTCCGCGACTGTCTCCATGAAATTGCTTACATTTGCGGTAAAATTGCTTACGGCTGACAACGTTTTCCAAGTCGTAAGCAAGGTAATCAAGTTTTGTCTCATTCGTTTTCTACATCCTAAACTAAGCTCACGTCTTACAGTTTAAAAAATATGGCTTGATTGGTATAAATTTTGTCAAAAAAGTGATTGTTTAGGTTCTTATATTTACTGAGACTTATAATATTTTAAACCATTGATTACGAAATGACGAACGATATTTGAGATGGTAAGGTTTTTTGTCATGCTAAAACAGGCCTTTAATCTGTTAAAATCTCCAACCATGTTAGTTCTTATCAAAACGTACAGCAAGCTTCAGAATATATTGCTTCACCTAACTCCGGCAGACAGATCTCTGGAATAGAACTTCCGTACCTGCCCAGATACATCGCTGACCTATTGATACTGAACAATCGAATTTCCTCTGTATTTCTGTTCGAATAAGCTCAGATTTCCTTACGTCTAGACTGTATCACTCAAGAAAATAAATTGACTTCCTAATTCCGTTAAGTCGGATGAAACAGTTTGTATACTTTTCTCATATTTCAAGTTTTGTTATTTAAAGATCTTTATGAATTTAAAGATACTCTTCAACAAAATAGATATTAATAACCATTGTTTAGAATTAAAAATTAATAACCATTGTTTAGAATTTAGTGGTTAAGTTCAATGGATATTAACTGGTCATCAGTTAATATCCAATGAACTTATTCATTGTAGACATAAGCTTAGTGTAAAAATGTAAAAAAACAAAAGACAGCTGGCTAGGTTACCAAACAACGTTCATATCGCTGGCTGAACATGTTGCGTGCCTTTGCCTCGTAATGGAAGAATTAAAAAGTTATAACGAAACTCTTTTCGCAAATTGGCGCGTATTATCTTTCATTATATTCAGCCCAAGCCCATTCATGAGCTAGCTGCACATTTAATTTTTTTGGTGAAAACGTATTGTACATTTGTTGACATTTGATAAATAATACTAATAATATTGATAAATATTGGTTTTGGGTACTCTAAACTTTTTTGGTTTTTTTTTTTGTTAGTTTCAGGGTAGATCTTAGAACTGTTAGACCCCTAACATACTGTGACTTTTAACCTCGATGCAGTCGCGATGCATCATCGATGCAGTCGCAAAGTGTCAACCATTACACACTACTTACTGCGCTACTTTTAGCATCGATTCAGTTGTGATGCTAACGCGCGTTAGCATCGATGCAGTCGCGATGCAGAAGCTACCAAAATTGACAAATTATGTACTGTATTTTGGCGACTGCATCGATGCTAACGCGCCACTACATAGATGCTAAAAGTCATAGTGTGTAAGGGGTCTTGGAGCTAAGAGCCACTAGTACAAAAAGTGACGAGTTTTTACAAAATAAAACCTCAAATGTATGCCACTTTGATTAAAAAGACCTGCGATCGTGTTTGTAATACTAGTTTATCTTGTTACGTGGTAAATAGTAAACGTTCAGCATAATATTATGTGATTACATTGTTAACGTTATAATTGGATGCAAGTTGGACTTACAGACTTAAAAAGTGCGTTGTTGCGGCTTCGACAACACGCACATACTATTACTCCTGAATAGATTTGTGGACAACTGCATCTTCTTTCTATCAAACGTTGTCGGGAAGAAAATAATAATTAAGGTATTAAGTATTTAGGTATTGTGTTTAACTATAATTAAATTTCATTAAGTGTATGAAAATGTAACGTAAACACATAAACTTATTTACTTCCAAACTTCTCATGGCTCGGATTTTATAACTTGACTAGCAGTCCCAGTGAACCTTGTATCGCCCCCGGCCCCGTTATTTAAACAGTTATTATCTTATTCTGGAAGGTGACGAATCTAACAAAGTAAAAAACATGAAAATCGGTCCACCCGCTCAATTTTTTCTTTCGTAATATCCTTCTCCTGTCAATAAAAAATACAAAAAAATATATATTAAAAAATCGGTCTAGCCGTTTACATATCGCTGTCGTGACCAAAGGAAATATGGATTTTTTTTTTAAAATAAAAGATACACAAAAATAACTTATTGTGCCTTTCAAATTATCCGAATTGTAATAAAAAATAAACTATCAAAATAATCGTCAGTATTCACTACAAAGCAAAAATAATCCCGTCCTTTCTCTAACTAATAGCTATTAAGTAAACCCTAAAATAAATACGTTTAAAACAACAATAATAATTGCCTCCTAATTGCAAGTTAAAATGTTAGAACCTTGTAATAGTTGTTTAGTGTTAGCGGCCCACTAAAGGCCCCGTCTGTCATTAATCACGCTCGTAGCTCGCCTCCATTATTACGACGACGGCTCTTAAATATCTATTCGTGAAGTTCCAATGTCCTACTTATAAAAACAAACTCTCAATTTTCCACTATACCCGTCTTTGTTACTCTTGCTAGTAAGATTGGGCGAGTGAGCGCGATGGCTAGACCTGAAAATGTGGATGAAGCCGTCAGAGTGGGTCCTCTGAAACGTCTGAGCGATGGCAGCAAAAAAGCTATCTTTGCTTTTTGCCGGGCCGAATTTGGGGCATCCGTAATATAATGCAGACGTCGGAGATAGTCGTTTGGTATCAGAGGGCTTAACAAGTGACTTGACAACGTGGAGTGGGACGATAAATAAGAATTGTTTATGCCTGGGAAGTTTTAAGATTGGTCTTTTTGGAGTTCCTTAGCCGAATGGCAAAAATCTGAAGTTTCGTCAAGTCTGTTAGTCTGTCCGCCCTTATGTCACAGACACTTTATTTTCTGAAACTATTAGCATTACACAGTTGACACTTGGTAGGTAGATGTATTCTGTAAACAATATTCCCATATTTTTTTAAAATAAAATGATATTTGAGAAGAGGGGCCTTTCATACATGAAACTAGTAAAAATTTTTAGTCAAACCTATGTGTGGTATCCATAGATAGGTATTTTTTAATGACATGTAGTTTTCTGTAAACGATTGAGCTTCTAAAGTGGTAAGATGCCCCCCTCCGTGTCTCCTTTAAACACAAAGTTATTTTTGATACGAACAAAATATTATGCTATTTTATTAGTAAGTAAGTATTAGTAAGTGGATCCCTAATTCAGTTAAAGTTTGTACAGAATCCTCAATGCATGAGTCCGACACGCTCTTGGCCGCTCTTTTTATCTTCGGATAGCTCATCTGTCATCACCAGCTACATAGGATATACTTACATTTTTATTGAACCTATGTCCTAAATTCTTTGTTTGTTCAACGGTTCTTTATAATGTATTTACATAAACATGTATGGCTTGTAATAGGAGCAAAATCTATTCTATACTATCTATACTAATATTATAAAGCTAAAGAGTTTGTTTGTTTGTTTGTTTGTTTGAACGCGCTAATCTCAGAAACTACTGGCCCGACTTGAAAAATTATTATTATGTTGGATAGTCCATTTATCGAGGAAGGCTTTAAGCTATATAACATAAAGATACGACTCACAAGACCACAGCAGCAATGAAAAATGTTGCGAAAACGGGAGAAAGATATTCCTTCTGAAAGCTTCCGCTGCGTACGCTGCGGAAACCGCTAAAGTTACACAAAAATCATGTATGACAAGATTGTTCAACATTAAGAGTTCTAAAATAAAGTCCGCGTCAGCATAAGCCTATCTTTTATGGTTGACTTACTACAACCTTTTTATGTTAATAAATTTGTAAAAAAATAATGCATCATTTTTAAGGTGTATTATACACACAGGTATTTATTCTTATCAAAATAAATACATTCTTCATCACGAGCATTTCATTTAGAACAAAGTTGCTCTTTATATCATTTGATTCCAATAAATATCTTAGGAGCTATCACAGTTTTAACATAACTCCGCACCAAAATAATGCTCGCAGCTTAAGTACAACGTGCGCTTGCGCTAATCTATACTAATATTATAAAGCTGAAGAGTTTGTTTGTTTGTTTGTTTGTTTGTTTGTTTGTTTGTTTGTTTGTTTGTTTGTTTGTTTGAACGCGCTAATCTCAGAAACTACTAGCCCGATTTGAAAAATTATTTTTATGTTAGATAGTCCATTTATCGAGAAAGGCTTTAAGCTATATAACATAAAGATACGACTCACAAGACCACAGCAGCAATGAAAAATGTTGCGAAAACGGGAGAAAGATATTCCTTTTGAGAGCTTCCGCTGCGTACGCTGCGGAAACCGCTTAAGTTACACAAAAACTATGTATGACAGGATTGTTCAGCATTAAAAGTTCTATAATAAAGTCCGCGACAGCATATATCTATCTTTTATGGTTGACTTACTACAACCTTTTTTATGTTAATAAATTTGTAAAAAAATAATGCATCATTTTTAGAGGTGTATCATACACACAGGTATTTATTCTTATCTAAATAAATACATTCATCATCACGAGCATTTCATTTAGAACAAAGTTGCCCTTTATATCATTTGATTCCAATAAATATCTTAGGAGCTATCACAGTTTAAACATAACTCCGCACCAAAATAATGTTCGCAGCTTAAGTACAACGTGCGCTTGCGCTAATTATATTGTAAAGCTGAAGAGTTTGTTGGTTTGAACGCGCTTATCTCAGGAACTGCTGGACTGATTTGAAAAAATATTTCCGTGTTAGATAGCTTATTTATTGAGAAAGGCTTTAGGATATAAAACATCACGCTGCGACGGGAGGGGAGGGAGCAAACTCAAAACGCGCGGACGAAGTCGCGGGGGACCGCTAGTTATATTATAAAGCTGAAGAGTTTGTTGGTTTGAACGCGCTTATCTCAGGAACTGCTGAACCGATTTGAAAAAATATTTCTGTGTTAAATAGCTTATTTATTGAGAAAGGCTTTAGCATATAAAACATCACGCTGCTACGGGAGGGGAGGGAGCAAACTCAAAACGCGCGGACGAAGTTGCGGGGGACCGCTAGTTAATATTATAAAGCTGAAGAGTTTGTTTGTTTGTTTGTTTGAACGCGCTAATCTCAAAAACTACTGGCCCGATTTGAAAAATTATTTTTACGTTGGATAGTCCATTTATCGAGGAAGGCTTTAGGCTATATAACATAAAGATACGACTCATAAGACCACAGCAGAAATGAAAAATGTTGCGAAAACGGGAAAAAGATATTCCTTTTGAGAGCTTCCGCTGCATACGCTGCGGAAACCGCTTAAGTTACACAAAAATCATGTATCACAAGATTGATCAGCATTAAGAGTTCTATAATAAAGTCCGCGACAGCATATGTCTATCTTTTATGGTTGACTTACTACAACCTTTTTTATGTTAATAAATTTGAAAAAAATAATGCATTATTTTTAGAGGTGTATTATACACACATGTATTTATTCTTATTAAAATAAATACATTCATCATCACGAGCATTTTATTTAGAACAAAGTTGCTCTTTATATCATTTTATTTCAATAAATATCCTAGGAGCTATCACAGTTTTAACATAACTCCGCACCACAATAATGTTCGCAGCTTAAGTACAACGTGCGCTTGCGCTAATTGCTATGGTTGCTGGCTTCTTAGTTACAATAAAACTGCGTATGTTTTGCGTTAAAATATTTTACTATTTTTATTCGATCATTATTTTCGAAGGTGTTTTATACACACGGGCATTGATTCTTATCTATACTTATATTATAAAGCTAAAGAGTTTTTTTTGTTTGAACGCGCTAATCTCAGGAACTATTGTACCGATTAGAAAAAATATTTTCGTGTTGGATAGCTTATTTATCGAAGAAGGCGTTAGGCCATAAAAAATTACGCTGCGACGGGAGGGGAGGGGGGAAACTCAAAACGCGCGGACGAAGTCGCGGGGACCGCTAGTTATATTATAAAGCTGAAGAGTTTGTTGGTTTGAACGCGCTTATCTCAGGAACTGCTGAACCGATTTGAAAAAATATTTTTGTGTTAGATAGCTTATTTATTGAGAAAGGCTTTAGGATATAAAACATCACGCTGCGACGGGAGGGGAGGGAGCAAACTCAAAACGCGCGGACGAAGTCGCGGGGGACCGCTATCGCGCTAGTTTAAAATATAAGATCTCCTTGTTTTAAGTGATAATATTTAAAGGGCTAATTCAGCACGATAAATGGAACATTTTTTGTAGAAAACACTTTGGGCTTTTAAACGCTATTTTTTTGAGAAAATTGAAGATTGAGATAATATTTTTTAATAATTAAGTATAAGATCTGAAAAAAAAATATTGGGCATTAAATTCAAAGGAGCGTAGCCGATGACGTAGACAACTTTTAAAATCGTCAGGGTGCTGTTTTAAAAAATGATAATTTCTTTGTTAAAATAAGTAAATAAATTAAAATAAAATTACCAAAAATAATGATAGTTTCCTGTTTTTATGATGCATACAAATACACAGTTAAAATATTATCATTTAAAACGATTTGACCTTATAGACTACCTGTTACTAGGGCACGTATTGCGATGCAGTTTTGATAGGTTAGCGGCTCAGCTTTACTGTCAGATTAGCAATGCAGAGAGGAGAGGAGATGTGCTGCAAAGCTGGCAGCTTATTGGAAGTTAGGAAAAGAGATGTGAAAATAACGAAATCTGATTGGTTTATTCAAATACATCTCCTCCCGTCTCCTCTCTTCTCTGCTTTGGTGGAAACCGGGCCTAACCTTGCTGTCAGCAGATGTTATCAAGCCGCCCATAGGGCCTCTGACTAGGCGCAACGACTAATATTAACCGATATTAGCCGGGACCAACGGCTTAACGTTCATTCCGAAGCACGGAGATGCTCGTGATGTACGTCACTTATATGGTCGGAATAGTCACCCATCCAATCACGACCGCGCTGTTGGTTGCGTCACTTCGGTATCACTACCAAAGCGCTGCTACCACTGCGCTACGAGTACCTCGCATATTTTTATATTATCATAAGAAAACTAAATAAGTATTAATGTTCGTACCATGGTAGTATTATTATAATATTATTTTATTGATAATATTCGTTTACACTGAATCGAAATTGAGCTGCCTGGAAATTGTCGCTCAAATCTAAACGGTGTTAATTTATTATAATTATTTACTTAATTATTGTTTTTTTTTCTAACAAAATATGTAGAACCAGCAATGTATTACAAACAAATATGCCCAGTCATAGAACTTAAAATTATTATTTACTGCAACAAATCGATTTTGTCGAAGCATTGATTAGGGATTATAACTTCGGATTTTACCGCTTTGGAAGCGTCTATCTATCAAACGTTAGACTTTATAAGAAAATGGTTTTGGGAACATCTATGTCATTTTAAAAGACCTATCATAGACACCCCAGACGCATAGGTTTGACGAAAAAACTTTCGGTTTGAGTTTTTATGTATGGGAGCCCCTTTAAATATCATTCTATTTATTTTTTTGTATAACAATCGTAAAGCGGTTAACATGATACATTTTTCTACCAAATTCCAACAGTGTGATGCTTATAGTTACAGAATAAAGTAGCTGTGTCATACGGATGGACAGACCGACGGATAGACAGATAGACACACAGACATGCAGACAGACAAGCAGACAGACAAGCAGACAGACAAGCAGACAGACAAGCAGACAGACAAGCAGACAGACAAGCAGACAGACTTGACAAAACTATTAGGGTTCCGTATTTTGCCATTCTGCTACGGAACCCTAAAAATCAGCCATTCGATAACGTTTAGTAGCTCTGTATAAATACTCCCAAATTACTCTTTGCCTCAAAACATTTATCTAATATTCAGGTCGTATTGACGTGAGTTCTGTTTGCGCTACAAACAGTGAGCTGAATTACTTAGAAATGTTGCTGTATGGTCGAATTCCTATACAAATAAATAACATGGACTTGGACAACGTACTCGTATAATTAAAGTATCAATATGGAGAATGGGGTTAAAATATTATTAATCAAAGACCCTTTGCACACGGCGACTTTTCTTTGCACACGGTCCTGATGCAGCATCGAGGCACTCGCGATGCTCATGCACGTTAGTATCGATGTAGTCGCGATGCAGAAGCTAAACATTGACAAATTATGCACTGTTTATTGGCGACTGTATTGATGCCAAATTAATTCTGTTGCGCGTTTTGGAAATCGATGCTAAAAGTCGCAGTGTGTAAGGGGTCTTTGTGTTACAATTGTATATTTAAAATTAAATTACATAGTTAAGCAGCGGTTCCAGCGGACTTCCTTTCGCCCTCGGCCTCGTCCTGCCGTGTGACCTCACTTTTTAGTTGTCATCTTAGCCGAAACTAATACAAATCTAACAAATAATTCGCTTAAGTTTAAAGTAATTGTTAATTAAATTTGTAATTACCGTGTCATGTAGTGCAAGTTACTACAGTTTGTCTTAGACTACAATATTTATAACGCATGTCGTGGCAGCCTTCCATTAAGGCAACACTCTAACTACGAGTATGTTGTCATTTCTTGTAATTTGTGATTGTGAAGTGATGCTTTATTGGTTGTCCTTAAATAAAAATTAAAAAAATGCATAAAGCATAAAAATTCGCCCGTCAGTTCTCGAGGTATAAGTAGTGTCACTCATACGAATTTATTTTATGTACATACAAATAAAAAGATAAGATATATTATTTATACAGCATTCTAAATGCTCTGCGTATTTCATAAAACGTGAGCCACGTAACTAAACGAAAAGCGAAACAATGATTTATCTAATTAGTAGTACCAACATCTGTACATTTCAAAGTAGTCTCACACTACCTGTGATTGATTTCAATCCCATGAGCTCCTTTAGTCGAGGACGTCATGACAAATGACGTATCGCGCCTCGACGGGGCACTACCGAACGTCTGGGGCAATTTGTGATTCAGACCCGAGCGTCTAATGCGACGTCGTAAGTTTCAACATGACGACATTTTTAGCGTCCTATCTGTGTACTGGCAAGCTTTTTGGGATATACGAGCGCTCGTGATATAGAGAAAAAAAATATTACGGGCGAATGCGTACGCAAACTGATTTGGATCATCATCATTATCAGCCAAAGAACGTCCACTGCTAACAAAGGGTTCTACTACAGTTTTCTACAGCTACCGCTAGTAAGCAGGCTATATCCAGGGTGATCCTGATATCTTTACTGAGTCATCTGTCCGTGATTTGGATGTAACTTGGATATACAGTCAAAATTATGTTTAGCACTTATACTTGGGTTTTTATAAAAACATTATCAAACTAGATTCAAGTCAGATGTATTGGGATTAATAATAAGTATCATGATATCTTTTAGGATTACTTTTGATATTGCCATTAGAGAATCTGTTATTTTATTTACGTGTTTTTATTTGCAGCTCCTAAAAGGTTTTTTAACTCTACTCTTTTACCGAAACTCAACAACATCAAGACTAGAATGAACAAAACAACTAAATAAGAAAATCATAATCATTTTATTTCTCACCATAAAGAAAATATAATATCAAGAAAAACAATTTGCCGTACTTATAGATTATACATGCCGTACATATAGGTGGGCTGATACCTGAACTAGGATGTTTCCTGTATCTCAGGTTATCAACCCTCCACCCCATCCTGTGATCTTATGTTATGAAATGAGCAATATTAGTGAACTAATATTTTAAGGTAGGTATGTACTACCATTAATTTGGAGGGTAGTTTAATCGCGCTAGCAACCGTGCGCCAAGCCGCCGAATAATTGTATTAAAAATGCGTGTTAGAAGCCTAAAAAAGGTCAGAATCAGTGAGCAACTTTCTGCTAAATACATCGAAATATGCCAAAAAAGACGAAAGCATCACAGATTTGGTATGCGTTTTTTATTCGATTGTTAACCTATGTCCAAGAAAAAGTTGATTAGTTAGGTACTGATTCCGAGTAGCTACTTCATTTCTAACAGAGAGTTTTGAACAGCCGTGATTACTGCTTTACACCTACGATTGATTTCACCTCCTTTCCCAAAAGACTGTGTGATTAATGTTCTTGGCGGGGGCACTACCGCCGGACCGTCTGGGCAATTTGTGATTTGGACTCGCTACTAATGTGATGTCGTAAGTCTATTGAAGAGGGTTAGTTTTCAAGATGACATCCAACCGGGAATCGATTTGCTGGCTCTTGATGTTATTATTTGAAACTATGTTTGGGGCTCTAGATTCATTATTGAAACTTTTGAAATTGAAATCTTTTATTTCAGAAACAGTTTTAAAACATTTAACCCAACTATAAAGAAATAAAATCAAAGCCTCACTTAAAAACACTCAAACAGTCCAATCCAATCCCAACTTCAAGGTCTAATAGAATTAAAAGTTAGGATTAGACCGGAAGTGGTTGGATGCCCAGATTAATCTATCAATTAAAATATTATGTGATATGAGAAAAAATATGATAATCTTATCAAATAAGTCAGTGATGGCCGCGAAAACAATCCAAATGTCTTACTGTACTAATAACGAATATTAGTTTATAATTTGATTTTTATGAACAATTGATTTTTATGTACCATTAATTGGTACACTAGCTGGATTGACTATTTCTGCTTTGCACGAATGGTGTATCTATTAAAAAAAAACATTAAACAATATCTTCCATTTACGCACATTTTATGGATTGTCCTGCCTTCGACTCTGAGATTTAATTGACCATGTAGTATGCCCTGCTACGCGTCTATTTACTCGCACACAGGTTTAGCGCAAGAAAGAGAAGGTAAATGTCACTCCCTCCCACGCCTCACAGCACTGCCAGCCGCCTGTCGCTCATTCGTGTCCGTGCGCGCGCGCCGTTTCAACGCACGCAGTAACCACAGTATATAACCGTTAAGTTTTTATTTTTATAAGATAAAATTCGTGCTAAACGAATTTTATCTTATAGTGACATGTTAGTTCAAAAATGTTTTTGTTTATTTAACAAGTGAATGTGAAGTAAAACGCACTACCCAGCGTGGCTGCACCATGCATGCTTTACGCTTCGCGGCCGAGCTAGCACGCGATGCTAGCCAGTCCGCATTTACCGCTCCGAATCAATACGCGATATTGATCTGTAGCAAATACTGGCAGAGCTGACACGTGAGGTCAGCCAGTCCTAATTATCTAGATTATTCTAGATCTTATCTGAGACTTTTGGTATGCGTTGCTTCCAATATCCTATCCTCATTTTCATTGCGAAAAAAGGGAAACAAGTTAGCTGAAGTTACAGCCAATTGTTCTTTGATGCTATAATAATAAATTACAGCCAAAGACATTCATGATTAATACTAAGCAGCGCTGACGATGCGCCACTATGGCCTCTAAGTATGAATCAGCGGCCCTCGCCCGCTCTCATCCGGCCATACCTGTGCCAACGCGCCGGCCCATGACGCGCCGCGAATTGCGTCGCAACGGTGATCTACCGTCACAATTCCAGCGTGTTTTCAACGTCTCGCACTCGGAATCAGAATCCTACCAAAAAAGGTATGTGTTCTTATGAATGCTTTGTTATATCACCTTAAGGCCGTACGTACATGTACTTATTACGGGCTTCCGTATTCCACTCGTGGCAAAACCACGACGGAACACTTGTCTCAGCCAATATTTAGGAAAAGATTAAAACTGGAGCATAATGTGAGCTATCACACGTACAAACAAAAATACCAATAAAATGGTTTACCAAGTACCTTTTCGTAAGTATCGAAAAATAATAGTGGCAGAAGATTTATTTCAAATCGAATAAATTAATATTTATTTTGTAATTTTTTACGCAGAAAAGTAAACATGAGAGACTCAAAAACACTTTAACAACCTAGACCTTAATCATAAATACACGTACTCTGCAACCTGCAGTACACGCTTCTAATATGTTTTCCACAAAGCTCTAAAAACGGTAGCATAGTATCCCACCATAGCTCACATAGTTATGGGTGGTTTGGGTCCTTATCCATTGATCACAACTCTTTTGTACTTATTTCTTGCCAATGGCTATAAAATTGTCTAACTAGACAATGCTATGGTAAACATAAATTGCTTAATAATACTACTTAAAATATTGAATTTAATAGATTTTGTAAAAAGAAAACAATGTACTTTTTAAGAAAGCAAGATTTTTCTACATACATTTCTGCTTTCTGCTCATACCTATAGCTATTTAGATTGTAACTAGCAAGCAAGCAAGCTGTAAGCTTGCCCAGGACGTACCAAAATATGGTTGGGTTCATATAAAAACCAGTCCGTTTAAAAAACTCCATAAAATGCTTTTAATTTTAACAGCTATAATAAAAATGAGAATAAGCTTTGCTAAATACCTGGCAAATGTATGATTCTGAATGGTAAACAATTTGCCGTATTTATTTTATATCCAACTAAGATTAAATCAACTTCTCAGTAAATAATTCGGTAAAGCTTAGATTTTATTTACTGAAGCAATAACAACTACCTGGAAAGCGTATTTTCATTTTTAAATATACCAATGAGACATCTTATCAAATCCCGAAATCAATATAGAACTACCGTCATATTAGATTTATTAGGGTGCGCTGTATTCCATTGTTTTAGAGGTTATTTCGTTTTTCGAAAAATATGCTGTGAAAGTGATATGCTTTTTTATGAATGCGTTCATTTAACCGTCGCAAAGTTCGGTACTTAATCTCGAGTCGAGAAAACTTGATAAAGATATGTGTCCTTTATCTTTGGAAAAGCCAGCCACCACCCAGTAAAAATTGTGACAACCTTTGGTCACCTGAAATTGACCTTTGTTTCTATGACCTTGTTTTTTTGTTACCATTTACTACCTACCACGAGCACCACCTAAGAATAATTCAAATAAAACGTTCTATTGTATTGAAGTATGCGGCAGATAGCACAAACCAAAACTTATCGACACATTGTTAGATATACCATAAGAGTAGGTAGCTATTAAATTGAAACAAGCTCATTTTATGAAGATAATGCCTTTTTTGCTTTTTATGGAAATGCATAAGCAAAGCATATCAATTGACACAATTTTATTTTCTCAAGTATTATTACAATATTTCATATAATTCGGTTATTTTTATTTGCCATTTACACACACACCTACGTTTGACGTGAAATAAATACAAGCCATATTCATTTTTACAAAAATATCACTATCAATATTTTTTTTAACAAAAGGCTAGGAAATTATTATTTATATCTATATATATATATATATATATATATAATTATTATAAAAATTGACGTATACTAAATGCAATCCAGCATTAGAATCAAATTGCACTATAATCATCTAATTCGAGTTATTGGAAATATGAACCATATTTATTTTCCTACTATTTATTCTGTGATTTAAGAATAAACTACATCAAGTAAATATATTCTCTAATTATCAGTTTTTTGTAATCAATTACATCCACCCACTCCCCAACAATCTTCCCCAGAAAGCCACTAAATTATTAAGGAACAATTCCTTGAAAACGTTGCTCTAATAAGCAATAAAATAGGTACTTATTATATGCATTTTATTGTTTAATGTTTATAGTATTCGATATACTGTGTTTAATAAATTTTCTAAGGACATTTTGTCTTGATATTCACCAGTTACTTACATATGGTGGAACAATTGCAAATAAAAATTAATAATATAAAAAAAGTAAAAACCGACTTCAAAACCAAAATGCACTAAAAAGTATTAAATAAACTCTTCACCATTGAAAGGAAAGGAATCCGTTTTAGGCAAACAATTTCTTTTTGGAGTCGGTGCTGTGATAGTTGATGCTTGATGGTCAAAGTGATGGCACCGACTCCAAAAAGAAACTGTTTGCCTAAAACGGATTCCTTTTCTTTCAATGGTGAATAGTTTATTTAATACTTTTTAGTGCATTTTGGTTTTGAAGTCGGTTTTTACTTTTTTTTAAAGTTTATTTTATTTCTTTATTTTTAGTGATTACATAAGAGGGGGGGGGGGAGTTGCACCTTATGATTCTATTTTCTACGAAGCTACAAATTACCTTTCATAAGTTTCGTCATTATAATTACTGAACTCCTAGGCGTTAAGGAGTTCCACCATCAGCTCAGCCCCACAAAATGTTGACTATCAGACGTAACAACACGTCAACATTAAGATTCTAGTAAAGAAACACTATACGTGCCTTTAAAATTTTAGGGTTTCCCTCGAATACACCAAGATTCCATCATCAGATCCCAAAATGGAAAAAATGGGACCAACTAGAAGGTATACCCTCTAAGTAGGTGAAAAAATTTTTCGATTCGGTCGACAAACGACTGAGATATGAGGTAACATACATACAAAAAAAAAATCATGATAAAAAAAAAAAAAATATAGTCGAATTGATAACCTCCTCCTTTTTTGAAGTCGGTTAAAAATAGGTCGGGTGGTTTAGTTGAGAAAAAGTATTTTATTTTGAAAATTATTTTTTTATAGGACTTTTCCTTAATTCTTACGCCAGAGGACGTCATGTGATTCGACCATTTATTAAAATTTGAATCAATTAATTATTTCAAACCAAATTATCTATGTTTTTTATTAACCATATTTAAGGATGTTTTTAAATATGTATAAAACCAGTTTACCCTTGGGATCTCGATATGACATAGGTACTTTTAATACGATATCCGTTTATTTTTGGATTTCGTGTCAAAATAGGTACCCTTATTCTGAATCATCATCAGATTTTTTTTGACACAGTTCATAATATTGAAACAAGTCTCATCTGTAGCCAAATATGTTACAAATATTTGTCAAACTTAAAAATATAAATATAGTTAAATAAATAAAAAACTCATAGCAAACAACTCGAAACATAGGATTGATATTTATTGTAATCCTTAAAAGTAATCCAGACATTTACCCAGGCAATAAAATTATGATTAAATTTACAACGAGAAATCTGATCATGTGCCGACTATCGAATACTCGGCGAACATTCCTGGTCGTTTAGTCGAATATTAGGCAAACGTATTTGGTCGGGGCCCGGTGGTACCAAAACTTATATCGGAGAAATCGGTTGCGGTCGTTTGCCCTTATAAAGCTCCCAGAAGCCGATTTTAAATCTTTTTTAGAAAAAAAAAACTAATATACTTAATGAAATATAAATAATACATTAAAAAATCATTACCCACCTATCTATGCCTTAAACTTTCTGATAACGATAATATTTTAAAGCCATTGAATTATCGTATTCTTTTTCTAACACAGCAAATAATCATATATCATTGATAGACACCCGTGAATATAATCATGATCTTAAAAGAATTACATTCCTAAGAATGAATCTTTTAATCAATTACTTTTATACAAATCATTAAACACATTTTATAACCAAATTAAGCAAATAAATT
This sequence comes from Pyrausta purpuralis, assembly GCA_963924145.1. Classification (NCBI taxonomy): domain Eukaryota; kingdom Metazoa; phylum Arthropoda; class Insecta; order Lepidoptera; family Crambidae; genus Pyrausta; species Pyrausta purpuralis. Next base: position 15,490,977 of record OZ001646.1, on the reverse strand, counting down.
TTCTCAGGTATTCGAAATTTTAATGTATAAAATATTATCTATGTGTTTGGTATTCGTTCGAATATCTTTCAAACAGTCGCATTAAAACCTTAATATCCCATACTGAAAAGCAATAGAATATCATGTACACACGTATTTCAAAATTATAATTATAAAATCTGCTAAATACTGCAAGAATAAGATAACGATTTGTCAGACGACTTTACCTTCACGCCCTTTACCTTACTAAAGATAAGGCGCTAACTAAAAAGTGTTTTCTGTATGTGGCTTTCCTCGTAATAAAATTATCATTTGTTTTACGTGCCAAATTCAGTGTGTAAAACTATATTATTCTCAAACCGTCTCAGCCCAACAATACGTATTCTGTATTGTTTGCAATTTTTATAACATGCCACAATTAAGCAAAAATGCCTTATTTCAGTTTATAATTACTGAAATAAATAAATCATCAATTTTTAGTTAATCATTAATAAAAAATACTTGGATGATCAAACGAACTTACCTTAAGTGAAGTTCGATCCAAATTGTCCTGACTTCGACGAAGAGATTTAATTGACCATGTAGTATGCCCTGCTACGCGTCTATTCACTCGCACACAGGTTTAGCGCAAGAAAGAGAAAGTAGAAAACCTCACTCCCTCCCACGCCTCACAGCACTGCCAGCCGCCTGTCGCTCATTCATTTCAGAGCAAGGAGACTGATGTATGAGATGTACAACATTGATTATACCTATGGTATGGGTGACGATTATTTTTGCATAAAAAACGTACACGGGAATTGGGAAGGGTGGGACCTTAAATCTCTTCGTCGAAGTCAGGACAATTTGGATCGAACTTCACTTAAGGTAAGTTCGTTTGATCATCCAATTGTCCTGCCTTCGACTCTGAGATTTAATTGACCATGTAGATGTTCGGAGTAAAATCAATGTTGTTACAACAGAATAAGTTCTGTTAATCTCTGTTAGTGTTTGATCATTAGAACGATCATATTAAATAACGATTTATTGTTCACGTCACCATCTTTGACATTTGGATGTATTACTATTACTAAAAAAGAATGGATGTATGATAACTATGATAAGTTATAACTTTCTACTATAAACAAATATTTTTACTAGGAAGAAAGAAGATATTTGTGAGATTTTTTTTTAATGATTAACTAAAAATATATAATTTATTTATTTTAGTAATCTGAAACTGAAATAGTTTTATTTCTTACTTTTATTGTGGCGTGTTATATAAATAACAAACAATACGGAATACGTATTGTTGAGCTGAGACGGTTTGCGAATTTTATAGTTTTACACACTGAATTTGGCACGTAAAACAAATGATAATTTTATTACGAGGAAAGCTACATACAGAAAACACTTTTTAGTAAGCGCATTATCTTTGGTAAGTTAACGGGCTGGAAGGTAAGTCTGACAAATCGTTATCTTGTCTTGCAATTTTTTAACATATTTTATAATTATAGATTTGAAATACATACATGATATTCTATTGCTTTTTAGTATGGGATATTTAGGTATTAATGTGACTGTTTTAAAGATATACGTCCGAATACCAAACATATAAATAATATTTTATACATTTAAATTTCGAATACCTGAGAAAACATTTGGTTATAAAAAGTGTTAGATGATTGATATAAAAGCAATTGATTAATTTATTTATTTTAAGGAATGAAATTCTCTTAAGATCATGAAATATTCACAGGTGTCTATCAATGCTATATGATTATTTGCTGAGTTACCAAAATAATACGAAAATTCAATTGCTTTGAAGTATTATCGTTATCAGAAATTTTAAGGCATGGGTAAGTAGATAAGTTATGATTTTTTATTTATTTATGTATAATTATAAATTCAATAAGTATTTTGGTAACTGAAAAGTAACTATATCAATCAATATACAATATACAATCTTCTTCAGAAATGAAGAAGATTAAAAATCGGCTTCTGAGAGCTTTGTGACTTTATAAGGGCGAACGACCGCAAACAATTTCTCCGACAGAAGTTTTGGTACTATCCGGCCCCGGCCAAATACGTTTATCTAATATTCGACTAATCGACCAGGAATGTTCGCCGAGTATTCGATAGTCGGCACATGGTGAGATTTCTCGTTGTAAATTTACTCTTAATTTTATTGCCTGGATAACTTTTAAGGATTATAGTAAATATCAATACTATCTTTCGAGTTAGTTACTATGAGTTTTTTATTTATTTAATTATTTATATATATATTTAAGTTTGACAAATATTGACTTGTTTCAATATTATGAGCAGTGTCAAAAAAAAAATCTGATTATGATTCAGAATTAGGGTACCTATTTGGACAAAAAATCTAAAAATAAACTGATATCGTATACCTTTGTCATATCGAGATCCCAAGGTAGACTGGTTTCATACATATTTAAAAACATTCTTATATATGGTTCATGAAAAACAAGAATTAATCCCTCAAGCATATGTAAACGAGACACAATGGATATTCTATTGTTATGCGGTCGCATGCGACCGCTTCGGTGTTTATGCGTTATTTGGTTTACAATAATTAATTGACTCAAATTTTAATGAATTGTCGTATCACTATCTGTGGCGTAAGAGTGAAGGGAAAGTCCTTTAAAAAAACATTTTGAAAATGTTTTTTTTTTCAACTAGGAGGCGGGCCGGACTATTGCCACTAGACCTGTTTTGTTATTAATTTTAATTCTACAATTGTTCCACCATACCTTAGTAACTGGTGAATATTAAGATGAAATGTCCTTTGAAAATTTATTAAACACAGTTTATCGAATTCTTTAAACATCAAACGATAAAGTTCATATTATAAGAATCTATTTTATTACTAATTGGAGCAACGTTTCCAAAGAATCGTTCTTTAGTAACTTAGTGGCTTTCTGGGGAAGATTGTTGTGGAGTGGATGAATGTAATTGGGTGGAAAAAACTGATGATTAGAGAATATATTTACTTGATGTAGTTTATTCTTAAATCACAGAATAAATAGTAGGAAAATTAACATGGTTCATATTTCCAATAACTCGAATTAGATAATTGTACTGCAATTTGGGTCTAATGCAGCATTGCATTTAGGATACGCCAGTTTTTTATTTTATTTTAATATATAATAATTGCCTTTTGTTAAAAAAAAAACGATAGTAGTATTTGTGTAATAATGAATATGTCTTGTATTTATCACACCTTAAACGTCCCTACGTTTTACGTGTGATATGTGGCACATGGCAAATAAAAATAACCGAAGAATATTAAATAAAATAATATTATACTTGAGAAAATTAAATTGTACCAATTCATATGCTTTGTTATTGCATATCCATAAAAAACAAAAAAGGCATTATTTTCGTAAAATGGACTTGTTTCAATTTTGTAGCTACCTATTCTTACGGTATATTTAACAATGTGTTGATTAGTTCTGGTTAGTGCTATCTGCGGATACTTCATACAATATGACATTTTATTTGAATTATTCTTCGGTGGTGATCGTGGTAGCATATGTTAAAAAACAAGCTCATAGAAACAAAAGGTAATTAATTTAATGTGACCAAAGGTTTCCACAATCTTTGCTGGTCGGTGGCTGACTTTTCCAAAGATAAAGGACACAGTTTTCTCGACTCGAGATTAAGTACCGAACTTTACGACGATTATATGAATGCATTCATAAAAAAGCGTATCACTGTCACAGCATATTTTTCTAAAAATTAAACTCCAAAACAATGGAATACCGCGGACACCTTAATAAATCTAATATGACGGTAGTACTATATTGATTACGGAATTTGATAAGATACATTTCAAAACAATCACGGTTTCGAGCTAGTTGTTATTGCGTCGGTAAATAAAATCTTAGCTTTACCGATTTATTTACTGAGAAATTGATAAATCTTAGTTGGATTTCAAAACTTAATATGTCAAATTTTCTACCATTCAGAATAATACATATGCCAGGTATTGAGCAAAGCTCATTCTCATTTTTATCATAGCTGTTAAAATTGAAAGCAAAAAATGGGGTTTTTAAACGGACCGGTTTTTATATGGACCCAACCATATTTTGGTACGTACTGGGCAAGCTGACAGCTTGCTTGCTTGCTATTTATAATCAAAGAGCCAACCACAAGCTAAATAGGTAAAAGCAGAAAGCAGAAATGTATGTAGAAACTTGCTTTCTAAAAAAGTAAATTTTTATCTTTTTAAAAAATCGATATTTTAAGTAGTATTATTAAGCAATGTTGTGTTTACCATAGCATTGTCTAGTTAGACAATTTTGTAGCCATTGGCAAGAAATAAGTACAAAAGAGTTGTAATCAATGGCGGATATAGCTATAACATACATAACTACATGAGCTATGGAGGGATGCCATGCTACCGATTTTAGAGCTTTGGGAAAAAATTGAAGCGTGTACTGCAGGTTGCAGAATACGTGTATTTATGATTAAGGTCTAGGCAGTAAAAGTGTTTTGAAATCTCTATTTGACTTTTCCGAGCAAAAATGTACAAAATAAATAAAAATTTATTCGATTTGAAATAAATCTGCCACCACTATTTTTCGGTACTTACGAAAAGGTGCTTTGTATTATTTTATTGCTATTTTTGTTTGTTAGTGTGATGGCTTACATTATGCTCCATTTTAATAATTATCAAAAGATTGGCTGAGACAAGTGTTCGGTCGTGGTTTCGCCACGAGTGGAATACGGTAGCCCGTAATAAGTACATATGTACGTACGGCTTTAAGGTGATATAATAAAGCTTTCATAAAAACACATACCTTTTTTGGTCGGATTCTGATTCCAAGTGCGAAACGTTGAAAAAACGCTGGAATTGTGACTGTAGGTCACCGTTACGAAGTAATTCGCGGCGCATCAGGGGCCGTCGCGTTCGCACAGGTAGAACATACAGGCGCAGGCGCCTGTTGGGCCGGATGAGTGCGGGCGAGAGCCGCTGCTTCATACTTAGAGGCCATGATGGCGCATCGTCAGCGCTGCTTAGTATGTGGAATTATGTATGAATGTCTTTGGCTGTAATTTATTATTAGCATTAAAGCCCAATTGACTGTAAATTCACCCAACTTGTTCCTCTTTTTTCGCAATGAAAATGAGGGTAGGATATTGGAAGCAACGCATACCAAAAGTCTCAGCTGAGATCAAAAATGATCTAGATAATTAGGACTGGCTGACATCGCGTGTCAGCTCGGCCGGTATTTGCTACAGATCAATATCGCGTATTGATTCGGAGCGGAAAATGCGGACTGGCTAGCATCGCGTGCTAGCTCGGCCGCGAAGCGTAAAGCATGCATGGTGCAGCCACGCTGGGTAGTGCGTTTTACTTCACATTCACTTTATGAATAAATACGTATCACTATAAGGTAAGTTTCGTTTAGCACGAAATAAAAACTTAACGGTTATATACTGTGGTTACTGCGTGCGTTGTAACGGCGCGCGCGCACGGACACGAATGAGCGACAGGCGGCTGGCAGTGCTGTGAGGCGTGGGAGGGAGTGAGGTTTTCTACTTTCTCTTTCTTGCGCTAAACCTGTGTGCGAGTGAATAGACGCGTAGCAGGGCATACTACATGGTCAATTAAATCTCAGAGTCGAAGGCAGGACAATAACAAATATCTTCTTTCTTCCTAATAAAGATATTTTTATTAGTAGAAAGTTATAACTTATCATAGTTATCATATAACTAATGTTTTTTAGTAATAGTGATACTTGTATATGTCAAAGATAGTGACATGAACAATGAATTCTTATTTAATATGATTGTTTTAATGATCAATCACTACTAACATCAGAGATGTCAACTTATTCTATTGTAACAACATTGATTTTACTCCAAACATCTACATGGTCAATTAAATCTCAGAGTCGAAGGCAGGACAATTGGATGATCAAACGAACTTACCTTAAGTGAAGTTCGATCCAAATTGTCCTGACTTCGACGAAGAGATTTAAGGTCCCACCCTTCCCAATTCCCGTGTACTTTTTTATGCAAAAATAATCGTCACCCTTACAATAAGTATAATCAATGTTGTACATCTCATACATCGGTCTCCTTGCTCTGAAATGAATGAGCGACAGGCGGCTGGCAGTGCTGTGAGGCGTGGGAGGGAGTGACATTTACCTTCTCTTTCTTGCGCTAAACCTGTGTGCGAGTAAATAGACGCGTAGCATGGCATACTACATGGTCAATTAAATCTCTTCGTCGAAGTCAGGACAATTTGGATCGAACTTCACTTAAGGTAAGTTCGTTTGATCATCCAATAATATAGGATAATAGCGTTTTGTAATCGGCTTCAAATAAGGAAGACATCAATTCGATCTATATGAATGTGATATTTGAATTTATTTAAATACGTTGATCTACTAAAGCACGTATGCAAAATTTCGTCAGTGTATGTATGTTTGTTTACGAATTTCTGGAAAACGGGAGTTTATGGCGAGACGATTTTTTCACTTTATTCATTCGTTTGTATTCTATTAAGAAAAAACAAAATAATTTGAAGTCGGTTCATGATGTCAAGCTAATTAACATCATTAGTCTACGCAATTCGCCTATTAAAAGTTTACATTGAATTTCCAGCAAATTCCCTGTAACAGCATATCAGTGTGGGCGATGCCTAATTGCACTTTAGTGTTTCAAAGCTTCAGTAACAATGCAGTAAAATACGATTTTTTTTTAAATAGAACATACTTGCATTATCATTGATCAAATATTTTGACTACATTGACGCTTAACAAACGCTTATAAAACGTTGCCATTTTGGCGTGAAAATCATGGGAATCATGCTGAAAACCAAGGAATTTATTTTTACATTTTAACAACTTCTACCATGTAACCTCTGTAACCGATACAGTCGAGCCGGATTGAACTGTTCGAAATTCGATTTGCTCACCGGTTCTAGTATTCTGAACAAAAAACGCTACACATGTTCCTACGTGACGACAACATGTCAAGGTAAACACTGCGGTGTCTTATGCAGTTGTAATAAGGATTATTATTGAACTAAAATGTTTAACCTGATGTGCTGACGACTCTAAATGTTTCCAAGCCAACACAGTATTGAATAGCGACTAACTACAAGAGATCGGTTATCGAGGATGTTTTTGACGTCATACAGTCGAGAAAAATGGCGGAAAACTGTTTCGTAAGTTGTCTCGACGGCTTGTTCAGACATCTCACGGAGCAAAAGCTGGCCTCGACCTCGGCCAGAGAATTAGTCTCGCCATCCAGCGAGGTTATGTGGCCAGCCTTTTGGGCACTTTCCCTCACAGGGCACCGAGATTTTTGATGAATGTTTGAAGTTTATTTATTTATTTTTATTTGTAAAAAAATATTTATGTTTTTTATTGTTTTGATATTAGACTTATACATCTAAGACTTTAACGTATAAAAACACAAGCCTTTCGTAACTTGTTTAGTTAATAATGTCTGCGCCAATAATTTAGAAATTACGATCCAATGACTCCCAAAGGTTGCAGACTGTATCTAAATGTATTTTAATTTATAGCTGAAAGCCGACATTTTGATCACATTAAAACTGTAATGGTTTAAATGAGAAATAGTTTCTGTAATCCCCGGTGAGCTATTTATAATTCAGGGATTATTTTGATGCATAATTTTAATCAAAAATGTATGCAGCGGATATTTTGAAAGAGACATTCATATAGGTTTGTCAATTTCACATAGTTTGTTTAAAGCACTCAGTAGTATGCTTTATTTATAGAACTAGTTACAAACGTTAAATTAAATAAGGTAGAGTAATATTTCAACATTTAAGGTATGCCTTCTTACTGTAGAAACAAAACATCTAAAAGCCCTGGCTCAAATACTTCTAGCAAAAATACTAAGAAATGTTTCACAAGGCCTTGTAACCTCAAAAAATGTACATCAAAAATCTTATTTTTCAAGAGGTTTGAACAATGGGAACATTTTAACCGAACGTATTCCTCGGCATAATTCACGAAACTACAAGCTACAACCTAAATATTAAAGTAAAATTGACGAAACTATAAAACGCCCGTTTCCATGCGATTGTGGGGTAATAAAACCTCCTTTTAGTAATCTATGTTTTATTGTTTTGACTTAAGGTTTCTTTTGCAGTTTCGACGTTCGGGGGCGGTCGTTCAATAAGGCGTTGCAATGGTCGGACCCGAATGCTTTTGGTCCGAGGGCGTACTTCGCGACCGTGGCGCGGCCTGCATCGCTGACGTTGGACACTGTTCAACTCGACGACGAGGGCGTTTATAGGTGCAGAGTCGACTTCAAGAACTCGCCGACGAGAAACTTCCAGATACGTCTCGCTGTTATTGGTGAGTGTTATTTTGAATCAGTTTCGATACAATATATAAAAAAAAGGCCAAGTGCGAAACGTACTCGCGCACTGAGGGTTCTATGCCAACTTTAACTGAATTAGGGAATCCACTTACTTCCACTTAGCTAAAATACCACAATATTTTGTTGACAGCAAATATAACGTTGTTTTCCATAGCGTTTGTATGAAGAACAAAGTTATGTTTGCGGTTGTAGAAAATGTGTTATATCCCAAAAACTATTGTTGAAAGTATTTTTTTCCAAATTTACATTAGCTTAGTTTAGAAGTTACGCACATTTTACCGCTTTCTTTTTGTCAATCGTTACACTTATAAGGAAAATCGATTTAGGAACCTCTATGTCATTTTAAAAGACCTATCCATATACCTCACACGCATAGGTTTGACTAAAAAACCAAACCAAACCAAATTTCAACAGTGTGATGCAGTATGTAGTTACAGAACAAAGTATCTGTGACATACCGATGGACAGACAGAAAGACAGACTTGATGAAACCATAAGGGTTCCGTTTTTTGCCATTCGGCGACGGAATCCTAAAAATAGATTTGAAAGTCTAAAATATGTACGTAAAACGTACATAGGAAGTAACTAATGGTGACCTTCATAGCAACCTTACGGTGAATGGAAAAAGACATGACATTTGTATTTGATAAGCAAAGTTATGATACGGATACACAATAAAACTCGTACCTCCGTCGGATGTCAACTGACGAAATAATGAAAGCGGAAATTGTCGAGAAATGTTACTTCCAATGTATTTTTATTGAATCATAGCAAGTGTACAGACAACAACACGTCAAGGTAAACACTACGGTATCTTATTGAGTTGTAATAAGGGCTAGTTTGCAACAAAAGTGGGTAACCTGATGTGCTGGCCACTGTACATCGTAGCAATACAACAAAGTAAATGTGTTTTTTTAATAGCAATTTTTTTTTCTCTATTTAATTTTATAGGTATTTTTCAGTTATCTAAGGTCGAAACATCGCTACTTAGTCCAGTATAGTGTTTCCGGAACCAAAAGGCTTGTAAGCCTTAAATTTAGCCTATTAGTTATGGCCACGATATACTATACTAGGCTTTTAAAAGGCAACTCATTTTGGAAAGCCTATAGGTAAAAAGAAACCTATGAGCCTAAATAACCTTTAAGGCTTTGTTTCCGACTAAAGTATTTTTCGAGTAGTGGGCTTATTATAAGGCTATAGCCATTATTCAGATTATGGTATTATTAAAAAATACTTGTTTATTATCTATTTTTTTATTTTTAAAAGTTAACCACTTATAACCTATTCATTCATAACTAAGATGCAATGATTGTCTCAAGTTTTGTCACAAGTTACTTAACAATCATCATACTCATATATTAAAACAAAACCTACTTATCTTTCCTACCCATTGATAATCATAGAAAAGCTATTCATAGCCCCAAAAACTGTAGCTAACGAGAGAACCGATTCCGCAAATAAGTTCCGACCCTTAAACTAGAATGAGAATTGCACCATCTGTTCGCATTCACATGGAAAAACTTCAGCGTTCCGCGTTTACTCCACGCTGAAAATTTATAAGAGAACCTTATCTAAAAAGCCAGTCTTTCAGCGGCTTTCGTGAAGCGGGCGATGCAAAACAAAGCTTTGTTAGAACTCCTTTGAATTTCGGTAAGGAAAATGAGAGGTTACACACGACCCCGCCGTCAAAGACCCCGAGTGGCGTTATTACAATAATGTACTGCGATATCACGTTTGGAGTGCTGGCGCTCCCAGGAAGTTACAACTCACAGATAACCGGGGGCAATGCGCTGCACCGTTCAACTTTTACCGTTTTAATTCTATTTTTAAAATACCTGGTGCGGTGCCGGTATTTGTTGGTATGATAAGGTTGCTTGTGACTAGTCATTAGTTTAGATGAACAAACTAAGACTAGGCTGAAACAACTGGTTAAGAGTAGGTTCTTAGAAAAAATAACTAATAATTTAAGCATTTTTAGTATGGTAAGATATTACTTATTTATACCATTCATTGCTTATTTGCACACAATATGTCGACGATATAATAACAGAAACTGTTTTTCGTCATGTGCGAGAATTCATAACATGACGTTCCTATTTATAAATCGTTGAATCTAAAAGTCATCAACAATATCTACGGTAGAAAAGTGCAAGACCAATCGGGTGAAACCAACATATACACAATATGAATTTCCACTTACCAAAACCAGAGAAAAATTAAAACAATATATTCGGCAGCTTTATGAATTATGCATGCCGCACCCCTAAATACTATTTTTAATTTTTTGAGGAAAAAATCTTAAGCCACAATATAATGTAGTCCAACAATATACCGATTAGACGTCCGTGATTTTATTAGCACTCTAATGCCGTACCTTGGGCATGGCTCGTTATGGCTCTCGCAAAGTTATGGACGGTAAAAATATGATGGCGGATAAAACTTAATGATGTAAACAACCAATATTTTACCGGATAACCTGAGTGATACGGAGCAGACGAAGTTTGAGAATGGATTTACGAGTATGGAAGGGTTTCTAAGTTATGGAGCTAAACTTTTTAAAATAATGATAGCTACCATAAAGTACGACTATTATGATTACTTTACTGATATAGGTGAACATAGCAGTTAGCAGCTTAATACTCGAAGAAAGCGCTACCAAGCGAAATTGCTGGCACTTTTGATGGAGGCTAAGCGTAAGTTGTCAATTCCATTCCTTCTATTTGTAAACTAAAGGATGAAGCACATCTATCAACCCGAAATGGGAACAGAACCGTATCAACTCAAAAGGTCCGGTTTTTTTTTTTATAAAACTCGATAATTAAACGCACATTTATCAAATTTCTAACGTAAACACCTCATATTGAGATCAACTCAGGATCCACTATCGACCAACAGCGCATGCGTTGTCTCGCACTTACGGCTAGTCGTCCGATGTTTGTCAACCATCCGTCCATCCTGTCAAACGGGCTGACCTCCATAAAAAGAACTGTCATTAGATGTAGCAAACAAGATCCGAGGCAAGGCGTTTGCTGATCCTATTGCGTAACGTGCTTCCGTATATATGGCTGACGCCTGGTTGATGACAATACGGTGCTGTTCCCTATATAGGCGAATAGATATGCTTTAACCTTTAAACTAAAAACTGAAGAATTGATGGGGCAAATACCGAAAAGATATTGAAAAGAAGATCTCCAAGAACTTTTATGCCCCAACGGCCATCAGTTCTTTGCGCTATGTGCCCTGCAAATTGCCACTTGAGCTTACTTATTCTCAGGGATATTCTCAGGGTCCGTTTCCTCCTAAACTCATTGTTTACGTCAGCATTATCATAGCTTACAACAGAGACAGAACTCAATCATCAGGTACGTGCTCAAATAACTTATATCCTCGTAAGGCCCGTGGGGTCGCCCAAGGTACTAATTTGATATATGTAATCATTCAGGCCCAACTCCAAAAACTATAGATACTCATAGCTACCCAAGGTGTCGCGCAGGGGACTTATTCAATTTTGCGTCATAGCGATTTCAAATTTGGCGCTTTTGACAAGTGACAGCAAAAAAATTCTGAACGAAAATCATGGCTGTCAAGTAGTGATCGAGGATTGGCTGATTTTTTTATTTTTTTTGACACATTGTCATTGAACCGGCACGATGGCAGCTCCGCGTGGTCGAGGTAAGTTAAATCCATTTAAATTTATGTAATCCTCTGTATTATAGAATAATTTTGGATTAAAGCTAAAAGAACACTCATTGTTTGTCTTTGCAAAATATTTATTTGATGTAATAGAACTGTCATTAGATGTAGCAAACAAGATCCGAGGCAAGGCGTTTGCTGATCCTATTACGTAACGTGCTTCCGTATATATGGCTGACGCCTGGTTGATGACAATACGGTGCTGTTCCCTATATAGGCGAATAGATATGCTGTAACCTTTAATCTAAAAACTGAAGAATTGATGGGGCAAATACCGAAAAGATATTGAAAAGAAGATCTCCAAGAACTTTGATGCCCCAACGGCCATCAGTTCTTTGCGCTATGTGCCCTGCAAATTGCCACTTGAGCTTACTTATTCTCAGGGATATTCTCAGGGTCCGTTTCCTCCTAAACTCATTGTTTACGTCAGCATTATCATAGCTTACAACAGAGACAGAACTCAATCAGTACCTTATAATGTATACACCTAGTACGCAAATGTGAATAAATAATAAATAATAATATGCAGTATTTGTGGTGATTTCTAACTGTACGAAAAAAATAGTCCCGCTAGTGCCACCGCGGGCCTCAAGTAGTATGTCTGGAGTATTTTGGCTGCATAAATTAATACTACATTTATAAAAACTATATTGATAAAGACTGATAATAATGTGCCTTGTTTTGAGTATTGTTTAAGTAAACCTTTTTTTTGTTTAGATATATTAAGAACTTTCTAGACTGTTTGATTTCAAAGATTAAAGATTTTAAAGAATTGTTTTTTTAGTAAGTATGTTTTTCTAGACTGATAAATGACTGACAGTCAGTAATTAATGCCAAGATGTGCCATTGGTCTTTTTAAATACTTAAGAAAAAAGTTTAATTTGTTTAGTTTTTTAAGATTAAAAATTTCTAATTTTTTGTTTACTTACTTTTTGAATACATTGTTTTTCTTGAAATATAGCATTGTTTTATTTTGAATAAATAAAAATCATTATAAATAAATAAAAATATGCATAAAATTGCTTATTTCACTTGTGTAAACTCTGGTTCAAGAAAAAAATCCACACTACATTACAACCCATGGTACCTTATACGGGACTTATTCAATCAATACCAAACATATGTGCTAGGCTTCTAAATATAATAAATTTTATACCCTTAGTCACTTATTGCGATAAAACAATCGTACTGTAAAAAAAATACAAATTTAACTCTGGGCCTGAACAACTATAACAAATAAGTACCTTAGAGGGGACCGTGGGCTGAAATGAGATGTAGTACATTTTGGCGCTGGGTCTTACGAGGTTAAAATTCTGATTAATCATTATTAATCAAAATCCGGCCAAGTGCCAAGTGCGCGCTTAACTGAAATAGCGAATCCACTTACTTTCACTTAGCTAAAATACCACAGTATTTCGTTGACAGCATATATAACTTTTTCATAGTGTTTGTATGAATAACAAAGTTTTGTTTGCAGTTATTGAAAATGTGCTCTGTCTTAAAAACTACTTCTTCGATCTCGGTCAAACCAATTTTATTTGAAAGTTCAGATCTACATTATATATATTTTTTCAAAATTTACTCTCGCTTAGTTTAGAAGTTAGATGGGGAGACGCCCATTTTACCACTTTGGAAGTGTCTATCTATCAAACGTTAGACTTCAAAACGAAATGGTTCTAGAAACCTCAATGTCATTTTAAAAGACCTATCTGTAGACACCCCAAACGCATAGGTTTGAGTATATATTTTTTTTCTATTTTAGTTTCATGTATGGGAGCTCCCCTTAATTAACATATTTTATTTTTTGTTTAAGAATCGTAAAGCGGTTAACAAATTACATCTTCCTATTAAATTTCAACAGTGTGATGCTTATAGTTACAGAATAAAGTGGGTGTGACACACGGACGGACAGACAGACAGACAGACTTGACGAAACCGTTTTTTGCCATCAGGCTACGGAACACCCCTTAAAAATGCTATTAAAATACTGACCGTCAATATAAAACAAAAGGCAGTCAAGATGCGGCAAGGGACCGCACTGGGTCCTCGCTTCAAACAGTTCCCAAATCACTGTCACAAAATCTTGGCAGTAATTCATTTATGAAAGGAAAAGGGGCTTAGAGCAAAGAAGATGCTCTTTCCAAAACGCTGAATAAGATATTACTCGAATAAGCAAAGTGTTGAGCGAATTGTTTCGATAGTGTTCGAATAAATGTAAGTTAAACGAAGCTAAGAAACCTTAACAACAGCTTCTTTGTCTAACTAAACGCTCTTTATAATCCACGAAAGAAACCGAGTATATAACGACTAGTATTTATTTTTATATGATATATTTCTAGTTATAAAATACCTTACTTAGTGATTTCCTGCCTGTATACATTTGTAACGCCTATTTTGTATCTTACGAGACGATATTTACCTACTATCTCAAAAACGCCAAAAGCAGTTTGCGACGTAATTGTTAAGCCACTGTAAATTCACCGTAATCAAGTGAACTTGACGATTATCCGAACGCGTATTTTAATAAACCGAGGTCTTTAAATATAATCTCTTCCACGTAACTGGCAGAGAACACGGCATCGGCTATCAAAGTGATTTTATTAACTGGCCCAGTGTTCCACCGGGCGCCTTCCGCCGATTTATTATGCCCACCCTATCTACATATGTTTATTGCGGAATTTTAAATTGTAAACGAACCTCACTCGAAATACCAGTTCAGTTCCTGTTGAAATTTACGCCGCATTTGTTTAGTAATACATGTAGATGTATGGAAAGTAGATTGTTCTGAATAAAACGACGCTAAAGAATGCTACGGGAATGATAAATAAGAAATGAAATCCCAGATGCCACGGCAGAAATGAACGTAAAAACTGCTAGCTTGAAATAAAGTTCGCGAAAGCCAAGTCCTAGTTTTACTTTTCGGTTTTTATGAAATTCTGTTAAAAGTTTTCTTGTAGCTTTGACAAGACTATTCCGGATTATATTATTTCTTATTGGAAAGTAACTTTCGAGTCAGAAAATGTTGCAGAAAATATGAACTACCAGCACAGCCAATCACGAAAAATTTGTGACACTATAAAGTTACACAATTTCAGCTACAATGAGTACCGTATTCGTCTATCTACTATACTACTTATTCTCGTCACATAATTGAGTTCTCATTTCTTATTATATATCGATATTGGTGACATTCACAAGCACCAGCATTCCTTGTAAAAAATCTGGAGGATATGATTCTGAAAATAATAATGAAGCTTTATCTGGTTGTTGTGCCCATCCCAAATACCAAACATTTGAACCCTTATTAGCCCGCATTAGTTACGAACAATCCTACCTCTGTAATCCTAAAAAACCTCATCGAACTCCTGGGCAGTTGAACGCTGTTTAAATTACGGCAATCACCAAAGTTGGCCGGCCATTCCGCATCCACCGAACCCGTTTTTCCACTTCACAATTTCGGTAGGAACCTATTTATTTGTATGCAACTTCACTTTATTAGTTGCCGTTTAGCAAGCCCGGTAATTTGTATGTGTGGATACCGTTCGTTCAGTTTTGGGAAGGCCGATTTGAGCAATGGGAATTCTCGCTAGTAAATCAACGTCTGAATATAAGTGCGGCTTCGTGCATGTGCAACTGTAAATAAAAGTAGGTCAGCCTTTATAAATACTGATTAGCTGAAATTAGGCTGCTGCTTCGTTCTGGCGGTTAAGGCTTAATGTTAAATTCTATTACTTGAGAGTATTCTAGACGATACTTTTGGAAAAAGCACCTTGCATTCTTATCTCTTCTAGTACACTAAACGCATTCAATAGCGATACGGTTGACTAATACCGGCAAGGATGCTGATATTACATCACATTTTACATGCCGCATGCGAGTGCGTTGGTGTACTAACGGTGTTAAAAGAGTAGGGTTTAAAACACATTTATCCACCCGTAATGGAAACAGCACCAACCAGACATTAACCAGGCATTTATCATGTGGAAACGTTACATAAAAGGAACAGCAACGCCGACATGGAATCGGCACCGGTTAGCGAACGCCTCACCTATTGCGTTTGCTACAACTTATGACAGATTTTCTTGTAAATGACAGCTCATTTGATAGGGTGGCGAGCGTATATAGTAAATTGTATGTAACTTATGTTGACTATCTGTCGAGACAATAAACCGTTGTCTGCGAAGTTGGCTTTTATTTAGCAAAGCAACCTACCATTCCCTTGACTGTGGCCTAACAACCTGGCGGTTGTACAGTGGTTAAACCTTTATTTTTCTCTGTTTTTTCTAGAGTTCTGTTGTCACTGCAGCGGTATTTAACTCATTGTCACTTAAAGCTATAAAAATAAGTAAGTGCCATTTCCCTGTTAAATGCTACATGCACACGGTACATAAAATTTATGTGCATGTTTTACTGCCGCATTTTCATAATGATAGTGCAGTTTCCTAGCTTAGCATTCGTTGCTTCGCTTTTCCAGCTCGAGCCTCCAGCTAAGCGGAGCGATATGTAATAGTTAAGTGTGGGTTGCAACACTGTGATCGTAAGTCATCGCCTCTGGGGCGCGCCCGGCGGCCTATATATCACGTTGTTTGAGTAAAGGCGAGGGCGCACTTGAGAGCGGCGGAGAAGATAAAGGCTCACGAAAAATGAAATCACCAGTCGAACCTGATTTGCCATATCACTGATTTTCGTTCTACTCGACTCGCCTCGACAAGAAGGTTTCACAAACAAGAGCATGTTTTTGTATCATTAAATATCAACACATTTTAGCATACCAACCGTAACTTTAATAAATAACACATATCCATAAAATTGTGACCTTTTAAAATTATTAAAATATGTTTTAAAATATTTGATTCACGTGCTTATTTTGTACCCCTCAAATCAGTCGTTCAAGTTACTAAGAAATAATAAATTATTGTTTGTGTGTCTTAAGCCTTACAGTACAAAGAATAACCGTCTTACAATGGATTGTAACACGCTATAAATGAGTGATAGGCCGCTTCACGCAGTATTCACACTTATCAACAGCCCTCAAATGGCTTATCAGGTAAAATAAATTTTATTCTCAAAAATGATGGGTTGTTATTCGAATGTGCAGACAATAGTACGACAAGGTTAATACTGCGGGTTTTTTTGCAGTTGTACGCGCACTTTAAACGCACGACGAGATTGTAATGATTTTAAAACAAGCTTTAGTGGTGACAAACCATGTTATTGTTAAAAATATATGCCCCTGGTTTTATTAAAGTTTAGGAATATTGTATGTTATAAACATGTAATGAGTGTTTTAAATGTATCGAAACCATTTTTAGGATATGAAAGGCTGCATTGCTGCAAACGCTACAAACAAATTTCTTTAGTTCTATTTGTTCATGCTTTGTAGCTTGTGTTACAGAGATTCTTCATCATCATTATCATCCAAAGGACGTGATCTACTGAACAAAGACTTCCCCCATAGTTTTCCACAGCATCCGGTTAAGGCAGAAAAGTTCTAGATTGGAAACCTTTTGACCTAAAGTGCAGTGTTAGCATGCAAACATGATGGACAGACGACCTTGTAAAGATAACCGAGTTTAGTTAATGCTTCAACACTCGAGCGGTTGCAGGCAACCGCATAACATAGAATTTGCATTGTGTCTCGTTCACATACGCTTGAGGGATTAATAATAAAATCAATCAAATTAATAGAAGTAAATTGTCCTTATAGTGCAGCTAATACTAAGGTATCTTCAGAATAAATCAGTACATACCAACACGAAAACCAACTTACTGTAAAATTATTGTTGCTTACTATAAAAGTCAAAACCTCGTTAACGAGACTTGTAAGTGGGTTTTTTGATTAATCATTCTATGAAAGCGCCGGATATTGGCTGTCTGTTGTATATGGTTGTAATTATAAAGTTCTAGAGTCAATGAAAACTGAGTTATTGATGTTATAATAAATTCGAATTTGCGGGAGGACCTAAAACTTAGGACTTTGAACAATCTTGATTGACAGAGCTTTGTTATCTATTTACACGAACAATAAATAATTTGATTTCAAATAGTGATTATTTATTATGAATTTAAAACTTAATGTCTAATCTACCTGTCAATCATATACGTCTGAAGAGAAAAAATACAGGCAGTGCAAATTAAGTTATGGACGCAAGAAAAGAGAAGAGTACACCGATAAAGATGACTATGATCTGATGATAAACATACATACTGTTCATTACTTATAAAATTAGAATGGAATTTTAAATTTTTTTAAGAATAATTAAGGAAGTTCCTATTATTATATTTACGAAGTCGTAATTATTATTTTTTACATTATGTAATTACCTTGTAAATACTTATTTACTGTTAATTTTTAGTCCTTTTTTTAATAACGCCCACTATTGAGCAAACATTTTAGTACCTTATTCTGTCACCTCAACCAAATTCTAAACTTTGATTACATATAATAATATTTGATATTAAACCTTCGTAAAAGGCTAATAATATTAGACGAGGGAAAATAACGTACTCGAGTTAATTTAAGAGTATCAAGCTTTGTACTGTCATGTCAATTGTAGGAACTTTACTCAAAATCATGTTAAATTGTTACATAGTTATAACGAGACTGTAAAAAAGTCTTAATTACTGGTAGATTGCGATTTATTATAACCAGTAATATTCTTCTCATCTCGAGTCCTATTCATACTTTGCCGTTCATTTCGCTGCCCTTTGTGCCGTTTGCGAACTTTACCAATTAACTCCTCCAGTATAATAGCTTGATAGATTTAGCAGGTTAGCGAACAATCACAGACTAGTTAGCTACCGACAGGTTTTCGAGCTATTGAACTATCGTCTTTTTGTTAGAACTAACACGTTGGTTTTAACAGTTTGGATTTTTTAAAATCCGTTTTTTCTGCTTTGCGAATATGTAAACAATATTTTTATTACTTTCGGATTAACATTCGTGAATATAATTCAATAAAGTTCAACGAAGTATCAACTAGGTATGCAGGTTCTGAGTTTTGTAATTATTTTCTTTAAAAAATAATATCAAGATTGTTTTCAATTTTTGCAAAGCATAAACAAACGGTCTCATAACCCTTCTTGTTTATTATTATCTAAATAAGGCAGTAAACATATCTTGAAGTAGGTCTGGCCTCTTCTCATTGTTAAATAGTTCGTCAAAATGGCATGAATATTCTGTTTCATAGCAAATATCGTGTGCTACGAAAAATCGAGTCAACAACATACATCTAATAACCTTAATCAAATTAAAAATGTACGAGTATTTCAAATATCAATAAATAGCAACAATGAACAAATCGAGCTCAACTCGATTTCCCGCGTTCAAAATCCAATTTCAAACTTCAGTTCCTTAATTACTTCGAACAAACAAAATATTCATAGCCAACATATGCAGGATATTAATGAAAATCCGTTCTAGCGCCAAAAATTACTCCTCTCAAAGTATCTGTTTCCCTCATATTTTGCACGAACTCAGTGTGGAACTTTCACGTTCTTCGAGAAATGTTATTATGTACCAACTTTAAGTGAATTGCTTAACATGAACTTGCGAAACTTAATTGTTCTAATATGAACGGCTTAGCGTTTGCTTTGCTTTTGTACAGTCGCTCGAATATGGGGCGTTTGTTTTGTAACGTGTTTGGAAATTTTGTTTTATGTGTTGTTGAAAAGAACATTCGAGTGAGGTTTGCAGTTATTCTCATACTCTTAAGTAAGAATGGCAAAAAACGGAACTTTTATTTTATGCCGAGCCTAGATATTCTTTTGTTTTTACCATTTATAACAATTTTGTACACAGTACGACCAAATTTAAGTTTAATTCATTAGTTAGGTAGTATAAACTACGTCTTCAACACTTTGATTGCCTTAAAAAATAAGAAGATAAACCCAGAAAACCAGATTTTTTCCCCTCATTAAATAAAACTACATTCAAAAATATTTGCAAAATTATTATTAAAAAAAAAATGGAAACTCGGTCCCGAGCTGGTGGCCAAGCACTCGGGACCGTGCTATATTTATAAAATGACGTCGCCTTTAACACTCGGACCCGAGTGGGCGGTACTGCTGCTGGAATGGTTCACGCTTACACTGGCCCGACTACTCGACACTAAACGTGTTAATATGACACATTAGCCTTTTAGATCTGTGTAAGTTCATTTTACAAGTAAAAGCATTAGCAGATTACATACCTTTTGCCTATAAATAACCAAACAAGTTTTCTAATTTCTGATAGGATATCTTTTCGGTCGTCTATGATTAGGATCCTGTTACCCCTTGAACCCAGTTAAGCAATAGTTACTAATTGTTCATACTTTGTACGTAATTTATACCTAGTTGATTTATCTCGCGTTGTTAAACTTGTTTTTAGTTGGCGCTTGATGCATGGTGTTTGCGAACACGCTGAAGAAAGTTTCCCCCGCGGTGCATTATTCATTTTATATGGTTTAAGCGGGTCAAACAGGTGTGTAGACTTGTTTTAAATAGTCTGGGGAGTACTTAAAGTTCGTTTTTCTTTGTAAGTCAAATATTGTAAACAATGTTGACATTCCTTTTTGATTAAATGATTAATATTAAATGAAGATAAACACTAAACTCACGACATACATAGGTAATTCATCGTTAAATACAGAGATCGTCTTAAATCAAATAGTTAATTAATTTTATTCACTGCGTATTATTTTAAAGTTTTAAAAAGATTGTTTACATTATTGGACTAGCAAAGAAATCGGACTTTAGTTATTAAATAAAGAAATATAGAAAATCAAAATTAGGTAAACTGAGTACTATCCAGTGACGAAAGTCTTCAACCAGTGTGTTACCAGTGATGACATACGTATCCGAAACATGGTTTTTAACTATGAACCTTACAAAGAAGCTCAAAATCACACAACGTGCGATGGAGAGGGCCATACTAGGTTTTTTCTACGGGATCGAATCAGAAATGAGGAGATACGTATAAAAACTAAGGTAAACGACATAGCCTTGAGAATCAGTAAGCTTAAGTGGCAGTGGGCAGGGCACATAGCGCGAAGAACTGATGGCCGTGGGGCAGGAAAGTTCTAGATTGGAGATCCTTCGACCAAAGACGCAGCGTAGGATGTACATTGACATGATGGACAGACGTCCTTATAAAGATCGCAAGATCAAACTGGATGCAGACCGCTAGAGATCGGTCGCTGTGGAAAGCCGTGAGGGAGGCCGATGTTCAGCAGTGGACATCCTTTGGCTGATAATGATGATGATTTTGAATGATGAGTGCTATATAGACTGACTATTTTCAGTGATGAAGAGTTTTTTTGTGTGGTGTTAGGTACCTAGTATACAAAAACATCAACCTCAACCTGAACCCTGTTAAAATTGTATTACAGTATTCTAAACAAATTATCACGCCAAGGCACCGCTCAATAAATATATCATGAAACGTATTTACAAGTTAGGTACCGAGTTTGGAGCAAAATCACTTATGCTTCCCGGATATTGGCTGTGTTTACATTTGAACTAACGGACTTATAACAAACGCGTCAAATGCTTTCAATCATACTTTGACACAAAGCCGAAGTATCGAACAACTTGTCAAACCCCATATAACCCGCATTTTCGATTTGGAATTTCGTCAAACTTCCCCAATACGTATAAAAAGCACTCAAGCACCGCGCGGAAAACCGGCTGAATTAATAAGTACAACACGAAATTTGAATTTAATGAAACAAGTTGGATGGGAACAGCTGAGCGTTTATCGATCGCGTTCTTATAAGAAATGAACTGTCGAGTAATCGTGGAACGAGCTTAGAATACAAAGAGCTCCGTATATCTTTAGGAATGCTCACGCATACAATCCAAGAACATAATACCTCACGTCTGTATCCTAACAATAGTCGATCACCTATTTACTTCACTCAATGGAAACGATTTTGTGCCCAATTTTCACGTTTTATCAAATATTTTTAACGAGCTTTCTCGTTGAAAATAATACACGTGATAAAACACGTGTTTGGGCTTAATAAATTGTTTAAAACTTTTACATGGCACCTCTAATTGAAGTGTGCTTCCTGAACATTACTGTCTACATTTTGCTTTGTGTCTTTTAAGTAATTATTGTTTTGTGTATGGTTTTGTCAAGTTATATATACTTTTAAAATTTTATAAAAATTGTGAAATCAATCCACTTTTGTTCTGTAAGGACAATTGAGACGGGCAGTTTTTTATCCAGCACCAATCAGGCCTAAAAACATACATTTATTTACGTATAATATTTATTAAGATATATTACTCGTACAAAACATGCATTAGCTAGACTGTAATAATAAATAAATAAATTTGGCAATGTTTTGACACCGATCACATACATTGCTCTGATCCCAAAGTAAGTAGCTAATGCACTTGTGTTTTGGTAATCAGACACAACGGTGGTACCACAACACCCAGACCCGAGAAAATGTAGAAAGTATTGATTTATACATTGACCCGACCGGGAATCGAACGTGGGACCTCAGAGCGGCGACACCTTGAAACCAAGCGTACTAAGCCACAACACTATTATATTGTGTAGTGGCCACTACAAAATAATATATTTTATAAAAGAAATGAAAGAAATGTGTAAGTTTGCAATGCGAACCAACCAACAATCCATAACCCTTCTCGCATTATGAATTGTGGTGGATTTGAAATTCCACGGAATTAGGAGTTCTGCGAAACTAAAATAGACTTGTTATTGGCTTATAAAATTGTGCTTACACACCACCTCATATTATTTCGTAACTGACATAAATTCTTGGGTAATTTTATGAAAACTCAGCAGAATGGTGAAGGAGACCATAAGGTACGAAGCTGTAGGATGTCGTAAAATCCGATTTTAAGTTATAGCTTTTGGGTCGTGTGGACAAATTTTCACTACTTGTAGTATAAAGGGGGTGCTGAAAACTCGTAAACTGTAGTGCTGTTGTAATGCTGGAAGCAGTTAAACAGTGCTAGTTGGCGCAAATGCGGTGCCATTAGTTGCAAAGTATTGATGAGAGGGCTGGTACGGATTTAGTTTTTAAATATTTTGTTGGAAAAGTGTGTTTAGTGCTGTGATAAAAATTAAGGCCTAATTGTATTAATGAAAATATATAAATGTAAATCCACAAATGCAGTTTTGCTAGCATTCAGCATTTTTTGTACCTAAACATTTAAAAACGATTGCATTTCAAACACCACACCACAAAGTAAGTCATCGCTTAATAAAAAATTTGTTTTTTCAAAAATGACTGGGATTACATTACAAACAAAAAATATCGAAGCCTATTCTGCCTGCACAACTTCTCGTATTCTTTTTTCTATCTATTTTACCTCATATCTCAGTCATTTGTCAACCGATTTACAACAATTTTTCGCCTACCTAGAGGGTATACCTTACCTAGAAGGCACATATAGTGTTTTTCTACTAGAATCTTAATGTTGACGTGTTGTTACGTCCTATAGTCAACATCTTGTGAAGCTAAGCTGATGGTGGAACTCTATAACATTTAGGAGTTCAGTAATTATAATGAGATTACTTATGATAGGTAATTTGTAGCTTCTTATAGAACAAAGTCATTAGGTGCAACTTCCCCCCTCCCCTCCTGTAATCACTAAATATGAAGAATTCAAATTAACTTTTAAAAAAAGTGAAAACCGACTTTAAAACCAGAATGCACTAAGGAGTCTTAAATAAACTCTTGACCTTGGAAGGGAAAGGAAGGCATTTTAGGAAACCAATTTCTTTTTGGAGAGTCGGTGTCATCACTTTGACCATCAAACAAAAACTATTAGAAAACCGACTCCAAAAAGAAATTGTTTGCCTAATAATGGCTTCCTTTCCTTATAAGGGTCCAGAGTTTATCTCTAGTCATTGTCTAACTACAGTTGAGAAGTTTCCGCTGCCTTTTATTAGCTGCAGTTTATTGCTGTCGCCTGCAAGCAATGAGTTTGTGTGCAAAAATCTTTAAGAAGATTTATCGACCACAGTCGCAAAAAAAGTTAAAATCGACTTCAATACCAAAATCCACTAAAAATTCTTTCGTTTACAATTTAAAATTCCGCGATAAACATATGTAGATAGGGGTGGGCATAATAAATCGGCGGAAGGCGCCCGGTGGAACACTGGACCAGTTAATAAAATTACTTTGATAGCCAATGCCGTGTTCTCTGCCAGTTACGTGGAAGGGATTACATTTAAAGACCTCAGTTTATTAAACGTGTCGACTACCTACAAGTCATTTTCATGTAGTTGACATGCCAAAATATGATGACATTTTACTACTGAGTGCAACCAGTCGCTGTAAAACCTTGGTGAAAGCTGATAATGATGATGATTATGACTAGTTATATTGGCATTTAGCAGACGTGGCGTCAACGTCCCGATGAGGTGAAAACTTCAACACGTAGACCTCAGACAGTTGACGGCTCCTGCAGTTACATAAGCTTGTGTAGCTTGTCTGTCAGACAAGAGCCCCGCAGCCGACCACACGAAACCGCCGCGCTATAATCGAACGATTTCATCAAGGCGCAGCGATCGCGCGAACAATTTTACGAGCGTGTTACAGTTATGCATTATTCAGACGCTATAATTCCGCTGTAGTCCCCGATGTACGGGCGATTTGGTGTCATATCAGTTGTAGCGATAATGTTCAGAGCTTCCAATGATTTATTATTTCTAGGCTCAGTTTGTTAAGAGAATATCTTAACCAGCAAATAAAAGAAGAATATTTCTTCATATTGCTATTTTTGTGGAGGTGGTGAACTATCGCATTATGTGGGCATTTTGAGCATTGAGTAAGATACTCATTTTCTATAAAAACAGGTCTTATTCGTTATTATAGTTATAGAAGTACAATAACGAACAAGACCTATTTTTACAGGTACTTAAATTTAGGTACAGTCCTATTTGGTCCACAAAGTAGAATATGAAACAAAATCTAAGTAATAAAAAGTAAAGTTAGCCTGTAACGTTCCACAAGGGCAAAGGCCTTAGCTCAACCATGAGGTAGTTCAAGCCATACTCCACCACGCGGGCTCAGTGCGGATTGGTGGAGCGGTGTTTGCAAGGCGAGCGACTAACCCTACTGCCAGGTGTTATCAAGCCGCCCATAAGGCCTCTGACTTGGCTTAACGACTAGTATCAACCGATATTAGCCGGGACTAAAGGCTTAATGTGCCTTCCGAAGCACTTATATGGTCCGCGCACATAACACAACCACGTTATAGATTGCTTCATTTCGGTATCACTATCAAAGCGCAGCAATCACTGCGCTACGGGCACCTCATGAAACAAAATCTAAAACAAACATAAATAAAATAATATTATTTAAACAAATAACTTTACTACAGAGCCTTCTTGTAATTTCAATATAAACAAGATCAATCAAAATATTAGAATGAACCCGCAATTTTCGTAGAAGTTTATTACTACTCAAGGGAATCGCTGCATACGTATAGTGGACTATTTTCATGGAATTCATAAATTGTTTGTAGCGTCGTAATCGGCTACAGATTTACTATTGCTACCGGAGTTTACTAGTCTGTAACATTCATGCATTTTTCAGCAGCTTTCATTTCGACTCCTAATCTTTTATTATGGTGCAAGTGTACTTAGTTAAAAAAAAACGTATCAATTTTTGTGTTATTTGCTTGCGTAGGCTTAAAACTAAATTATTAGCGTTCCTTTTTTTATTAATATAAAAACTATATTGCTATATTTTTATTGTGATTCATAGTCAAAAAGACATACAATGTAGTAAAGTAGTAAATTATATCTGATCATTGCGTGAGTCGCGATGCTCAAATTTCATTTAATCGTATTTGCTACAAACACAATGAATGCTACAAGTTTTTGAAAGCAAAAAGATACTACATACGTCTTTCTTGCACATTTATAACTATTAATAGTACATTATGATACAAGTGTGCTAAGTTGACCATTATATACAAGGCGATATTGTGTGCGCACGAGCGAAAGCGAGTGCGCCATAAGAAAGCCGCGTATATAATGGTCACAGGCACACGTGTTTCATACGACGTTTTTCAACACACTTGCGAGGAAAAAACAAGACTCTTCATTTACTAAATTTTTAATTATTAAAACAGTAAAAATACATTTCACTCGATTTTGATGGCAAAGACTTTCGCACGCGTTTTTGGCGTCGTTACGTATGTCCGGCGGAGTTAATAATAGGTTTTCTTCATTTTCTTCACTTGAAGTAGACATTTTCATTAATATTAAACTTCATAATTAATCTAAACTACGTCACAGCCGACAATTACTATTTACGAAAAATGGCGCGTTGTTTTTTTTTCTTGCCGCGATACCGATGCGCGCGCAAGGCTTAGGCGCGAACTAGATCGGCCAAAAGCCAAGATGAAAAATGTAATAATTCGTGTTTAAAATACAAATCACAGAAAATGTTAAATGAATTTGAGCTATTTTTTAGTAATAAATCTGGATTTACCATTTATTGAAATAAATATGTAGATACTGTTATTTTTCGCATAAATACTGTTGTTGCTAAAATAAAAGTATTGTATAACCCGACTAAATTATATCGCTTCTTCTTATTACTTACTACTTGGTACTAGGTTACAAATGTAAATTGGTCGAGTTAATAAACCAAAAGCACTAGTGCAATAATATAAGAAAAAGCACGCGTGTTTAATCTCTATGAATATGAGCCAAAAATCGGTGGTATAAAACGTCGTTTTGAGCAAGTGTGTTGAAAATAATATTTATAAGTATTTAGAAATGTTGTTTTGTAGGCAAAAACTATACCGCTGCTTATTATTACAGATTACGATTTGTATTGTAAAGAATAACTTTTCGTAGCACTATCTCTTCATCTTACTACCAATTTACATTTTTGAAACGAATACTATGAGCATTACTCCGTAGGTCCCCTTGCACACTACATTTTTTAGCATCGATGCAGTCGCGTGTTTTAAAACGCGCTTCAGCATCGCGACTCACTCAATGAACAGATTTATTTTGGCATCGATGCAGTCGCACGTTAGCATTGATGCAGAAACGCTTCTGTCTCAATGCTAAAAGTAGCGCAAGTGTGTAATGGTTGACATGTTGCGACTGCATCGATACTGAATCGCTGCTAAAAGTTGCAGTATGCAAATGGTCTAACCCTTATGCATAATTCAGTGCTATTATTTAGCGTGGCCGGTGCGAGCCAGTCGCGTCAAACGGTATAGCCGGATTCCGCGTTTCGGCTCTAATTACCGTACGTATGTAAGGAAATTAATGATATTTGAAATGTTAAATGGTTGTTGGGTTTTCGTTTGGAAATTATTGGGAAGTTTGTTGTTAAATAAAAGAGCTTGACTGCCAATCAGCCCGTTCTTTCTAATCTTTGTTGATTATTTGTGAAACATTTGGGATTGGAGCTGAGATTCGCCGGTTTGGGAGGTGTCTAAAAGGTACGTTTGATGTCTCTGTCGCTAAATCACTTTCGAACGAAGATCCTTTGCACACACGACATAAACAGGCGTCACTTCAACGAAAAGACGACACGAGATGCACCCAATTTTGGCTCTACTGTGGTAACCTTCAACCTCAAAAGCGTCGACCGCGTTATAGAAAACAAGGCAATATTCACGTCGCTATTTATTTGTGTGTATTTTTTTAATATAGGTACGTCTTTTATTTACAATAATATTCACAGTTTCAACATAAATAATGATTAAAACATTCCGCTCTTCAATCATAATTAAACACAACCAAAAATCCATATACCGTCTGTTTTCCGAAAACATAAAAAGCCGAATCGAGTTGCCGTCACAAAAACGCGATTAATTTCCATATCAGATGGTCCACCCCATTACTGTCGATATATTGGTTATACGCCAAACTGTGACGGACGCGACCACTATCTCGCCGTGACACACACTAATTACAATTCGGTCAACAAAACAACGAATCCACACCTACCAAATTAAGGTAGTGGTCTTTTCAAGTCTACTGTACTGGTCACTCGCTTTTCATTTGTTTTATCGAGAATATTTTTTTTTAGACTGATCACGACTTTCTTTGCTGGAAGTCAAGAAAACACTGCCCTTGCCTTAAACCTGACCAACCGTTAAAAGAGCTTCAGTTTTAGACTGAGTGTTGGCTATATGCTCAACATTTGGTGTAA
This sequence comes from Pyrausta purpuralis, assembly GCA_963924145.1. Classification (NCBI taxonomy): domain Eukaryota; kingdom Metazoa; phylum Arthropoda; class Insecta; order Lepidoptera; family Crambidae; genus Pyrausta; species Pyrausta purpuralis. The sequence continues at coordinate 15,462,781 of OZ001646.1, read as the reverse complement.
CAAAAAAAACTTACGTTCTCGTTAAAATTTAAAAAAAGCTATTTAGTACCATTGCATTGACCATGATCAAAAGCTGATAATTTTGGATCGCTTAAATAAAAAAAATATGTGCAATGGAACTTGGTAATGAGATTTTTTGGTGAAAGCTCACAACCAACTTTGCTTTAAAAATGTTATAAATGTCAGACTATTTATGTATAGACAGACTTATCTTCTTGTAACTAGATATTCACCTGCGACGACAGTCACCTTCTTAAATCTTATTTACTAATACTTAGGTACTCCCATTCATGTTAAAAGATAATAAGTTCAAAAGAAATTCAAGAGAGCATGATATCATTCATTCCCTTTTCATCTTTCAAGGTCATTGAACCATGCTGCAACCTTTCGGAGTACAAAACTTTCTTTACCTACTATTTTCAAGGTCATTGAACCGTGACGAACACAACTATCTCAACATGACAGAGCTTGCTAATTAAGCTTCGGGCAACAAAACAACAGTTCGGCACGTCGGCCCGCCGCAAACCGAATTACGACCCTTATACTTGGAAAGCCATTATTAGTAGCCATTGGTAGACATTCTGAGGCTAGAAATACTTCAACAATATCAGGAAACAGGAGGCGAACCATGAATAAAATGTGAAAGTTATATTTTTTTTGCATTTGTCAAAGAATTGACAGTCATTCGTGGATTGTAAAAAAGTTGGGGATTAAGTCGTTCTTTATCGAAGGCACTAAATATAGATTTAGTTCTTATTCGACTTAGATTAAACAGTGTTAAACAGATGGGAATAAGAACAAACATTTAAAATAAGCGTTTGATATACATATTAATGAAGCTACTAGTCGACTAAAGTGTCAGATATTCTTTCAGTTGACAAGGTATTTGCGGATATATCCTTACTATATTTTATCTTGTTTGCCAATATCTTGTTTGGCAAACAAGATAATAAGATTATACGAAAATGAGATGTCAAGATACGCGCTCTGGCTATTCATATTTTGGTTATACTTTTAAACAGAGGAATCTGTAGGCAAAGCGCCAGCCAATTTGGGTGGCGAATTTCATAAACGTCAATTAAACACTGCGTTTTGATTGCGCTGCAATTAGCGTTTTGGCCGTCGTCTGTTATTAATTTTCGGGCTTATTTTGGGGGACTCGAGTAATGTTAAGGACCAGGGGCCCTATTTTTGAATGACTCGCGTCAAGATGGCATGTGTTATTTATTTATAAAAGATAATAATAATAATAACATAAAAATATAGCTTAATTTTGTGAGTACTCACATTTATATTTCGCGTGATTTTTGTTGATATTTTATTCGTTTTCGAACGAATATCACATGTCATAACCAAGCGAGTGATTTAAAAATAGTGACCCAGAGGAATTCAGGCAAATACTATTTGCAGGTAGGGGCTATTATGTTGCAAATATTCAACTTAACCTTTTTTTAAATCGCAAAAAATCCACACTGAGCAGGCGTAGTGGATCTCACTACACTGCTCGCATTCTTTTCGTTTCAAAAGATGTGAGTCCGCCAATGCTAAGTAATTTTAACTTAGCTTCAAAATAAAAATAATAACTTTTACCCAGAGCAAGCTTTTATATAAACGTCCAGGCGCTCAGCATAAGAGTGGAGCTGATTGCACTCATTAGTGTATCATAATGACTTTGAAGATGTCACATCACAAACATCTTTAAAGTCTAAGTAAGCTTGCTTCTTCTGGACACGTCGCTTCATCTTAGATTTGACACGCTTAGTCTATTCATTCAATTGTACTTACACTATTTCAAACAATAATAATGCGCTGAAAAATATTGCCATTAATAATCTCAATCTCTGTCACAACTTAATAAAACATCCCAAAAAACTAAGTTATTGTCAAAATTTACTATTGACAGTAACAAATAGTTAAACAACAATACAAAACTATACGAGTATAATTTATCGAAAGAAATAACAAAAATAATACGTCAAAAATGGCCGCTAGACGCATTAGCAATGTGCGGTGCTGATCGCTTCCTTTACAAAACGAATCTTTGAAACTTTTTTTACACGCATATAAGACCCTATACTGAAGTTTCAAATCTCACCCCACTGCCCATTTGTTCGTCACCAATAGCGGTCCCGAATTCCGCATGATAGCCGTCCCATGTTTTTTACAAAGCCGGGTCACCCTGCTCAAAGTGGCACTATTGTATTGTGCGCGTTGCATTATTCAATTGGCTACACGATTGTATATTGCGGAGGCCTCTCGACATACACTGTAATACAAAGCATTTACAAGTGATATGGGACAGGCGTGAACTGTGGGGCAGAAAGACTGCCGCATTCGCACAGTATAGAAAAATGCGGTAGTGCTTTATTTACAGGCAATTTTACTATCTTTCCATTTTTTTTTAGGATCCGAAAGGGCTCCTACTGCCTGAACACCCTTGATAGAACGTCAGTCATTAAGTATACCTACATTTTTTGCAACCATTAAGCAGTTAATTCGGCCAAATTCTAATACACACGACGTGGTTGATAGTTGTTGCTTACGGCGTTAGACCACCACCAAATTCGCATGTGTCAGCGATGCGGCATAATTGCGAATGAAAAACATCTGCCGGTCGTCACGGAATCTATTACAAAACAATTGCGTTTATCTGCGTCAATGACCTTTGCGCATTAGTTGCCATCCCATTGCCATCTCTTGCAGATAATTAGTCTGGCAGAGAATGCTTTTAGCATTAAAGCCAACTTTGTACACTATGATTTTTGGAATAAAGTATTTAAATAAATAAAATAGTTTGCAGAACGATACTGGCAAGGATGCAACTATCACATCTAGCTGTTATGTTAAAGCAAGACCGTTAGCATATGCGAAACACTGCCATACAATTTACAGTATCCGCAGTGCCGCAAGAGTTTCGCATGCAGCACGTAAATGCAGCGGTGGACTAACGGCGTTTAAAAAAGAAAACTTTGATTATTATTTATTCTTACATTATGCCTTCTTATTTCTCTACATATCCCATGTCCAATATTACGAAAGTAATCATAACGTAAACAATGGTCAATATTTTGTAACGATTATGACAGAACGGTGCTTTTAACACCGCATGAAATTTTACGCTTTCAATATAAAAATAATACGAATCACAGTTTTTTTTAATGTTAGGTACGCCGTCTTTGCATGGTGTTGCACCGTCTTTATTCGACTGTAAATAACGTCAAAATACGAAACCATTAGTTACTGTTTTGTTTAATTGTATTTTTTGGCACTATAATAAAAAGAAAATGTGCGTACAGTCACCGACCGATGTTTTGTAGCAGACAACCTGCAGATATTGACTCGGATCCACTCGGATATTAATGAAGTAATTAATGTTCCGGTATTAATGGTAACTTGTAATGTATGCAATTACTTTTTGATACTTCAACTGTTCAGAAGCATTCGGCCACCTTGTTGCTACAAAACATTTGGCTGTGGCTGCACGTACACGCGGCCGAAGACAAGGATACGCCTATTGTTATTTGATTTACCGTTTGTTCTTTTTATCACGTTTTGTTTGTCCTCAGTGCCTCCTCATCAGTTGATCCTGTACGATAAGTCAGGGCGAGACGTGTCAGGAGTGGTCGGTCCCTTGGAAGAGGGAAACGAGCTGGTGTTGGTCTGCGAAGTAAGAGGAGGTAAGTAATTTGAAGAAAGTTTTGGTATATCTGATAATTCATTGATTTAGGAAATTAAACATATTTAAAGAACCAGATATATTAGTACTATTAACTCGCACAGTCGCGCTCTGGCATCGATATTTACGCGCGAATGCATCGATATCAAATTAAACATCATGTTCATTGCGTGAGTCGCGATGCTGTTGCGCGTTTTCAAAACGTGCGACTGCATTGATGCTTAAAGTTTTAGTGTGTAAGGGGTCTAAGGGACAGTAACTCAATCGGTTTTGCTGTAGTAGATACTTTGTTTTAAATAAGTACATATAATCTCCATAATCGCAAGTAAGTAAAATTGATGTCTTCAATTGTTTGTTTTTTTTTGAAAAAAAAATACACCGTCCAATCATAACGCGTTCAGTCTGTACGTAAAGATGACGTCAGCAAACCTCCACGGCTATAGGTACCTATACCCGACCCGATCCATTTGTTAGCACAGTCTACCATGAAAATGATCCGGCGAAGTCGTCCCCGCCGCGACACGGGATGACAACCCGCTAATCCCAGAGGCTATGCATAATTCCAACTCGAAACATTAAGCGCTTGAAAGGATTAAGCCCGGTTTACACAGAAGATTCCCAACTTGCTTTCATATCGGCAGAAAATATTGTTATGCGTACAACTTCGGAACGAAAGCTCTGGAGATTATTACGCGAGTTGCGGCTGCCTTTAATGATGCAGAAAAATCTTGAGACACTAAAACTAAGCGGATTTGGGATTGCTGTCGTCCCCTTTTAACTTAATGGATTTGGGGGATTATACGGCTCTTTAGTTTTTGCGATATCTGTGATATTGATGCTGCACCCTGTTCTACCATTGTTTTACTCTTGATATCTTTGTCATCGACAGTTATCTGACGGGATAATGACGCCAAGACACTATCATCTAAGTTGATTGAAACGAAAATCATCACTTCTCTTTCTCTTCTCTATGATATATTAATAAAATAAGTTTGTATTAGTTACACCACATAGAACTCGAGAGTAGGTTGACCAATTATCACGATTATTAGTGTGTTAGATTCGTCTTGGGTCCGAATAGTTAACCATAAAACATGGCCAAGAGCGAAATCATCTTCGCTGAGACCGCGAGTTTCATATGTTAAAAAATACAGATAAAACCAAGTTTGTTGGAATAGATATTTACCAATCAAACTGTAAACGATTGGAATATTAAATGCAAAAATGACAAATGTATTCGAGCGTCTTATTTCGTTCGATAGCAATCCCGTAACTTCACACCGTCTGCGTCGATCTCTGCCTGTGACTTATCGGCAAGTTTAACAGCAATATATCAAAGTAATCGGTTTAATTTCTCATCTCCCACTTTAGGGAGAACTTATGCTTATTTCTTGACTGATCCTGCTGTGATTTGTGATGTTCCCGACGTATACGAAATTGTTATTTGAAATATTCGTATCATCATCACGACGAAGTTGCTACTTAGAAGAATGAGTTTGGAAGGCAATTTACGTAAGATCCTTAGGTCTTTTATGACAATATTACGTCAATCAATAGACGTTGGCAGTTTACTTTTTGGAGAGCTGTAATAAAGTAGTATTTTTGTAACGTAGCAACTGACATAGTATCTATTTAGTTTGAACCCTTCTTTATGTACTCCCTGGTAATAATAGTAGTCGTATATTCAGGTTACAAAAATGACCCTTGCGTAAGTTATGGTAAGCGTTATCTGCCAAATATATTCCACTTAATAAGACGATCCATATTTGGATCATTCATTGATTTGTGCTTGGTCCCGTTACACAATGTTCTACTCACTTCTGGTGAGCGTTATTTGTGCAATGATTTCTAAGAAATGACGTTCCATATTTGAATGATCCATCCATCGATAAGTGCTTATTTCGTCGAAGGTGAAACAGCCCTATCGTGTCAAAGTTTACAAATTAGATACGTTATCGATAGTAGATAAAATAATAAACATACCCGTAGTGACCCTTCATAAATGTATTTGAGAATTAAATACAGAATATTTTATAATAATTATCATGAAACCTGAATCAAAAGGTTATATTAATCCGCAACTCCCCAAGGCTGTAAGCTAAATTCGGTAATTGATATCCTTGACCGCTGAACATGATATCGCTTTGACACATTCATCTGTTTAGCCAAAGTTTTCACTTGTTTGGAATTAATTACTTGAGATATTTAAACTGTTAAGTTAGGTGTCATTGAGACTTATCGATTTGAGGATTATTCACTAATCCTGAAACTATAAACCTATCTCAAAAACTTTTGGAAAGCCTTCATCTTGAAGGGCTAGAAAAGTAATTAGAAAGTTTAATCATGCATGAAAGAGCAAAAGTCGAAGTTTTAAAAGTCCGAACACGGCCCATTGAAGACACGAAAAATAACAAAACTATCGATCAAAGCAATAATCAAGTAGAAGAAAAGTGAGACGCCCAATTGACGAGCTTTACTAAGTAATTAATCCAACTGCTAGGCATAGACCTTGCCTCAAGTTTGAGATGTTTTTTTTTTTAAACAACAGTCTACGCGTTAGCCACTCTTTTTTAAAAAAAAAAATATGGACACCAATCATACATTGCTCTGATCCCAAAGTAAGTAGCTAATGCACTTGTGTTGTGGAAATCAGACACAACAGTGGTACCACAACACCCAGACCCGAGACGGTATAGAAAATTATGATTTCTACATTGACTTGACCGGGAATCGAACCCGGGACCTCGGAGCGGCAACGCCTTGAAACCCAGCGTGCATAGCCACTACACCACGGAGGTCGTCGGTTTGAGCCATTAACTCCATCACAAGTTCAAATTGGATTGGCGGAGGGTTGTATGCAAGACAAGCGACTAACCTTGCTATCAGATGTTATCAAGAACCTCTGACTACGTTTATCGACGAATATCAACCAACAGCCATACCAACCAGTTACCAAAAGCGTAACGTGCCTTCAGAAGCACTTAAGATACTCTTTCTCATAATAACACTAAATTATTTCGAGTACATGCTAAAATGCTACTTAGAGTCTGTTTCAAGAGGAGCTAAGCAATAACTGTGCTAATTTTCTCAAGGCACTCGTAATTATACGAAATTAGGCCTTAATTATAGGAACAATAAGTTTGTTAAGGCAAGTGACGTAGAATGAAAATGATCAATACGCCGAACAGCAGGCTGCGCGATAACGTAATTACCACCAAGAATCTACTTAGTACTTTGTCTTCCAAATTTTTGACTCTATACATCCCTTTCTGTCTTTCTGGTACACATACAGAGTGAGCAAGACGGTAGCGCTAAAATATAAGGATGTCTATTTAAGAAGTGGGGCCTCAGTTTCGAGCCGCCCTACTTTAGGAGCTTACGTTCGACATTTTCATGCAGTTTTCGTATAGATCGTGCTAAGAGCATTTGGTGTACGCTTATGCTTACTAAGCGATGTCATGGCGTGGTGTAAACGTTTTTTTTTTAAATTTGTCACTTATTTAATTGGACTAATATTTCTTTTATATTGAACTGAATTATCATTATGACCAAGCAAGATAGGGCAACTAAACCTCTACTCGTTTAGTGAGTGCTTGTTAAATAAAGTAAAATAAACATAATATACAGCTAGTTGAACACGTAGGGCACAATGTGTTTACTTATTTATCTAAATAAAATCAAAGAAAAGAGAATATAGCTAATGGAAACCCAAAACCTTTGACTGCAACCTATCAGAATAACTTATAAAGATTTAAGGAAAACCCTTTCGATTGAAAGTTTTGGGTCTCGTGGGAGCTTTTTTCGTTGCATTAAACCCTTACACTGAATACAACTGTCATACTGTAGAGATCAGTATTCATATCATATTACATTTTGAGTTTCCTGGAGTTGCCTGCCTGAGAAAACTCATTTTAAGATTGTTTCTGGGAAATAAATGGGAACAGTTCCATAGGATAAACTAAACAAACAATTAGCTCCATAGAACAAAATCGACATACTTATATAAGTAAACAACTTAATTGCTTGCTAAGTGTTTATTTAACTTGGAAATAAATAACCCAGCCGCAGATTTCTGAGTTGGCACCTAGTATATCTATAAAAATCGTTCATGTATTTTTAACACATGAAAAAGGATTATCCAAATCCTTCACTCGTTGACCCTTTGAATGCAATTAAAATATAATAATAGAATAAAAAACTTCCAACCACAGGCTTAACGGAATAATGTGGGTACTTATACGAAAATTGGCCGAAAACACTTGAAGTTGGCCGCGCTCGCTGCTCATAGCGGCATTATTAAGCCGCTCAAAGTTTCCAGAGTGATTTCACAATAAATTACCCGAATTAGCATTTGAAATTCATATAGGCTGAGGTACGAGAACACTTGATTATTAAGCTGGGCGCTTAAAATTTAGTACTTTCTTAAAGCGAATAAGTTTCAACGTTCATCGTGCGTAGCATAATCATTACATAACATTACAGACTAATATCTGATTAAACCTTAATTACTTTATGGTTAAATATAAGTTTATATTACCAAACGGCCAAATGAATTTAGCCACCAAGCTAAATCTGGTTTGGTAATAGAAACTTATTTTTTGGTTGCATAATTCTGAAAAAGAGAAGTCGGAGTTTCGTTTATATAGAAAAATACTTGTACAGAAGCACAGCAAGTCAAGTTTGAAGTTTTATAACTCGTAAATTTTTACGTTGAAAAATGCGCCACAAAAATGCGATCGGTTTTTAGTTTCCTAGACGCAAAAGGGTTTACACCGACGTGAAACCCAATGATCTATCCATATACCGCGCTTGCATGCAGCGCATAATATCTTGAAAAGATAAAAATTACTGTGAACTTACGATCTGCTTTATAACTATGACTTGATTGTCCAATCAAAAGTAAGAAGCTGAAATTGGAGCTGTTTTAATACTCACAAACATCAGCGTATACAACCAGAAGTAATTTGAAAACCATTGCCATTCAGAGCTTGGAAATAATGGCTCATTATTTTTAATGACCAACTTATTTCACATAACACATGGACAGAGAACACCGATTTACGCAGAATTTTCAAAATATTCCAAATGATATTGGATTTATTTTTAAACTAATATTACGATTTTTAAACCGACTTCAAAAAAGGAGGAGGTTATCAATTCGACTGTATGTTTTTTGGTATCTATGTTACCTCATATCTCAATCATTCGTCGACCAATTCGAAACACGAATCACTTACCTAGAGATTATACTTTCTAGTTGGTCCCATTTTTTCAAAGTTGGTCCTGATGATGGGATCTTGGTGTAATTGAGGGAAAACCTTGAATTAAAGGGCACGTTTAGTGTTTTTGTACTAGAACCTTAATGAAGACTTGTTTTGCGTCTGATAGTCTACATTGTGCGGAGCTGAGCTGATGGTGGAACTCCTAAAGGCTGAGGAGTTCAGTAATTTTAATGACAGAACTTATGATAGGTAATTCACATTCACATACACATACACCAATCACATACATTGCTCTAATCCCAAAGTAAGTAGCCAATGCACTTGTGTTATTGAGATCAGACACAACGGTGGTGTAGTACCACTCAAACTCGAGACAATACAGGAAAATATGATTTCTACATTGACCCGACCGGGATTCAAATCCGGGACCTCGGAGCGGCAACGCCTTGAAACCCAGCGTTCTTAGCCACTATATCACGGAGGTCGACAACGCAAATAATTGTATAAATTAAAAATCGATGTAAGGTTGTAAAAGTGGTATTTTTTTTTAAACGTAGTCCTTCGCATATTTCATTTCGAATTTAAAGGTTGCGACACCATGTTTATGGCGTGAAATTCCCTTACTTACAAACACTAACAGATAAGAGGCAACTTGCTCTATTTTTTATTTATTTATCTTCTTTACCAGGTCGCCCCGCCCCAACAGTGATGTGGCTCATAAACGGCACGCCAGCACCGCAGTACATAGGAGAAAAGACTGACACACACGTCGTGGTGAACAAGCTGGAGTTGCCACACGTCAAAAGAAGCCATTTGAACACCACCTTCAAGTGTAGAGCATCAAACACTAACCTTGTCAGCCCGCAGGAGAAGACTGTTAGGCTGGAAATGAATTGTGAGTATGACCCTTCACATTTACTTGGAGTTAATAAAATGTGCAATCAAGGTCACTGCTGCCTAACCACTGTACGAACCAAAATTGATTGAATATTGCGTCGTTTTTTGTTTGTTTGAAACGATGCTCGTTTTTTTGTCGGAGTCCTTGTGGTACGGTGCCAGAGACCTTGATTGTATGTATCTTTGACATAGTTTTTTGTCAATCGTAAAGTATCAAAATCGTTACTCTCTTACAAACATAAAATTACCTCTGTTTTGTTGCAGTAAAGCCAACACTGGTAGAAATTCTCAACAAACCAGCCACCCTGTCTTCGGAGCGTTACATCAGCCTCACCTGCGTGTCTGAAGGGAGTAGACCACCAGCTCAGCTAACGTGGTATAAGGACAACAGGAAATTTAAAAGAGGAAAGGTACATACAGTTAATTACAGTTATCGTACAAGGATATATAATAAAGTCGACTTTGATTAGTATTTGAACATATTTTTGCTGGTTTATTTTAGTTAATTGTTATTTTTACCACATACGTTTAAATCACGTCATCAAAGAAAACTATTACAAACCCTCTTCATATCATTTGTAATTTTCAGTCTTTTAGTGTCTCTCAACCACTTGCATCCCTTATACATGTTTTTTTTTGCTTAAGTGTTAATGTAACACTGCTGGGCCTTTATAGCAATAGCCTCTTTTACTACGTATTTATGTAATTTTTAAACGCTTTCATAATTATTTTCTAGATAACAGAAAGCATGAACGAGACGTGGGTAAGCAGTAACCTTCAGTTTATGCCGCTACCAGAAGATGACGGGGTTCAAGTCAAGTGTCAGTCAGACAACAGCGCGCTGCCCGGACAGAGCATAGAGGACTCCTTCAAGCTAGATGTTGTGTGTGAGTGACAGACTATATCTTTTTTTGTTTTAGTGATACTATGTCAAAGACATGTAAGCAAGGATTATATTGCGTTAAAGCATGATACGGTCGAATCCCCCGATTCAGAACCATTCAATAACGATCGATATCTTCCACTTATTAATAAAATTATGATAACGTGGATTTATCCGATGCATGTTTTATTTTGTAATTTTATTATTTTTTAACTAACTGAAATATCGACATTTGATCAAAATGCGTCATTTATTAAAAAAATGAATAATAAATCGAAACCCAAGCCAAATGGCTTATCGAACTTTCTGAATCTCTGTCGCTTGAAACTCGACGCAAGAAACGCACAGCTTACGTGCAGTCATCAGATTTATACTTAATTTCTGTGTTCTTCGGTTCCATTGTTTTGAGTTCAGATATAAGCACATAACATAGAATAGATAATAAGCTATCAAACGTGTTTTTAGTGCTGGCAAAATTTTCACAATTGGTCAGTGATAACCACAGTTACTCGTATGCTCGTGAAAAGCAGCTGTAGCATCAACATTGTCACTTCTTAAAAGTCACAACACTTTCAACATGTTTACTTTGAGTGTCTTGTTGCTGAAATTTTAAAAAGAGCCAAAGTTTCTCAAGTAATTTTATCACATGTTACCCATATACTTAAATTAGGTGGCACCTCATTCGTACCACGTGTACGCACGGCTACAGAGCTCGACTGCTCAACTGACAATGATAATTAAGCTTAACGACGTTACAGATGTGCCAACTGGTTGAACCGCGTTCCTTTATTGCCTATTCCGTCGCAATATCCGTTTTGAGAATGGTCCGAATTAAGAAGTAACGCTAATTGTAAGGCGCGAGGCAGTGAGGATTTGTTTGAGTTCTTTGAATGAGGTTGGGTTATATCTGCGATGGTGGATGGAGTGTTAAGGTGTAGAGAGATTTTTGTAGTGAAATTATTAAAATTTAATATTTACCTTTAAAACGTTAAGAACATTGTTTTGTGATCAGGGGTGTTAATGCTTATGATTTAAAATGATGCCTTAATGATTATTATAGAGCATGAGAGTTTATAGGAAGATAAGAAAAAAAGAAAAAGTAATGCATGAACCTTATAAAAAGTAAATAAAAACTTTAGTAAGTAATGTTGAATAAAGAATTCCCAATCAAACAGGGGCAGGATTTTGGGAGGTGGATCACAAAAAGGGGGATCAGACCGGAATAAATCGCCAGAATGTAGAATGTAGTGGGGAGTCAAGTAGGATTGGCTAAATAAAAACTATATCATTTAGTGACGTTTAGCGAGTAAACGCCGCCATCAAATAAGCGTTCCCCTGGTGTTAGGTAGCAGCAACATCAGTACTAGCAGACGGCTGAAGCTATATAACACCACGAAAGCCGTTTGAATGGGTAAGAAAAGGCGGGAAACCCTCGGTTATTAAACTGCGGTGTGGAAGGCACGAAGAAAACCACTGGGTACAATGTCTTCCGTGGTAGTCCAAATGACTTTGATTTTGAATTTGAGCATTGAGTAGCCAAATTCATAACCTGTTCGCACAGATTTAACTCTGTGTAAATAATTCAGTCTTAACGTTAATCATACTGTTCATTCCAATTAGAATCTTTTAACAGCAAAATATTCTAACAAAATAACGTTACCCAAGAGAGTGTGACCAAAATGTGTTGACGGAAGCAATATGGCGTCTGTTTTCAAAGAGTAAACAAAAAGCGAAAATCTGCAAAATCTGAGTCGACTAAAATGTCTGTGTTTTCAGGGAAACGTTTGCCGGATTCTCTTAAGCTGGGGGTACACTGAATGACTATATGAGATAAGCGTTTAATTTACACTAACATTCGTAAAATTTATCTTTATGCATTTTTTTCTCTCATTTCCACTGCATACATATAATCTGGGAAGTACTAAAGTCTAAAACTCCACAAACAATCGCATTCTTACTCTTACTATACGATTGATGTTACTTGATGCGATCTATCATTGTTTTTTTATCAGTGTATGTATAGGCGGCTTTTAGTACAGTCGATGCGTCAACGACTGAGTTGTGAGACTATATTTTTTACAGAAGTAAGCATAAACAGCGCGCCACATTATCAGTAAGTGCATGCAAGATAGACACTGTATGCCACTGTCACGACTCAGTCGATGACACGCTGACTATTCCAAAACAATAATTCCATAAATAGCTTCTAACTTTTAGTATGCAATGTTTGTCACTTCACCACTCTCCTTTTAATGTAAATGCTCAGACGTACATTCACGAAGCATTTTGTTACGTCGCCCCACTACAAACTCGCGAATGGCGCTCGGTAACAAAACACAAACGTACACTGTATGCTTAATTAAAATACGTTCTGTTAAATTGAATTTATGTCCTAATTGAAATTGTAATGTTTATTTAAAACTGCTTGGTGCTCAAAACAAGCTGAGCAAGGTGATATACAGTTTGAAATTTGAATAGAATTTGGAAAGCTTTTAAATAGTACAGTTGAAGTAAGCCATACTCCTGAAACTGGTATAGTTTGTTATAGCTTCCTAAATCCTATTCATGATTGTTTTTATACACATATGATTTAGATCACGCCTATAAGCCTTTATTACAGAAAAAAATATCACAATACATAATATTTAAAATTGGTGGTCGAGCTACATACACTCAATACTTCATATATTATATGATAAAATGATTGAAAAGTTATACATTTTAATTTTGCATAGATAATCTATAATATGTAACAGTTAACCTGGCTCCTGATGTTATATTATTTATACAAGATACATCAAATATATAACTTAGTAACACAACTTTAAAGATTACCTGTGTTGTAAAAAACCTGTGTCGCCTACACGTACGCCGTAAAAACCTGGCTTATTCCCAAAGTTGGTAGGAACTTGCCAGTGACAGTTTGTCCACGACTAACTTATATTTCCAACTAATTCCATCTAATTTAGTCCCCGCTGGTTTCCGCATACACGTCGGTGTAGTTTGCTTTTGTCTAAATTTAGTTTAGACTGATGTTATTGTTTGTTTTGAACCTAGTACGACGACGCGATTGGTGTTGTCGTAAGACCTCCTGACTACTATGCCAGCCGTCACAGGTTCGAATCACTCAAGGGGCAAATGTTTATACGATGAGCACGAACATGCACCTAAGGCTGTCTGTTTATGAGTATTTTAATATTAATGGGATACGCCCCCTTCATAATTGTTGTCTGGCATTCGTAACTTAAGGAAGAAAATTCCTTACTTCGAAATAACGACAATTGGTGTGTTGTCTGGCGTATATTTTTTTAATTAATGTTTAGTACAAAAAATACCTGAAATGACTTAAATTATGCAGTGGTATTATTTCATTATTGTAACGTTCACAGAAAATGGGTAAAATAATCGTAAAAAAAATATTTTTGACATTTGGCCTATACTGAAATGGTCAAAAATAGTAGAATAGAACTAAGATGTTTTAACGTCATTGGAATAGAACACCAGATTCTTTAAACTATTTTTAATTTTTCACCCAAATAAAAAATCTTGCTTTAAATATAAAATTAAATATTCAGTTTCTAAAACAACTATTAATACCTAAGTTCATACCTAATTAAGGTGTGGAACGGAGAAAATTTTATATACTTCTTGTGGAATCAAAAATGCCCGACTCACGTTATTTTCATGTTAGTTCATAAATTGAAACCTTATTGATATGATGCTTACTCCTTTTTGCACATCTATCAACATTATAGTTAAAGCTTTATAATTAACTTACACATTAAACGAGCTCAAGCGAAACCGGGTAAGACGAGAAAAGCCTGACTAATCCTCGGGGCGGTGGCAGGAGCTGTCAGTGTGAGTTGCAGTCACTCCACGAGCCTGACAGAATGTGTGCTTACTATACAGGGTGTTGTTTTGGTCAGCGACGAGCGTCTCAGGGGTGGTAGTACAAACGATACTGATGCCAAAAAAATATATTTATTTTGAAATGGAATAAAACCCACCAAACCTTTTTATTAGTACACTTTAGCGATCGAGTTTAAACTACCAACATCAGGTAGCCTCTTCGTAGCTTACTAGCTACGGCGTAGTATTTCGTAGATACGCGCAAGCTACGCGCAGGGATGCAAGTTTCGTTTTGTCAATTTTCTGAATATTGTGAAGGGGTTTTCTTTTATAAAATTTGCATATAATTCAAAGAAAATATATTTCTAGAATAAGTATGACTCATATTATGATGCCTAAGTTAGATGACCAAACAACAACAACCTGTATAGATTAGTTAGTGTACCTATTTGCAGAATACTTAATAACTGAAACTAAAATGTATTTTCTTAAATACAATTTGCGCTGACTTTAGAACAAATTTGTTAATATTTTCAGCTTGCTAAGACAATGTTTTGAAAGTATTATTAAATCATTCATTATCACCATTTCATTATTTTATTAATTCTCAACGTCGGCTCACAAAATACACGTAGATGAGTTCTGATTGGTTGTAAATAATTATTTATGTTTTTTATTTTATTTTTTGGTCGTAAACTTTGTTGTGTTCAATTGTCGACTTTAAAAATACTTTAGCACTAACATCCAACCCCTGAGCCTATATAGGTCATGCCCAATCCAACATCACATAACTTCGCCAAGCTACATTGTTCAAACTGTGGAATTCTCAAAACATGTTGCCGAAAGATTACGTCCAAGTAATTTACGCTTATGTATTGTGTTAGTACAAAGGGCCCAAGGGTCAAGACGGAAACCTGAGACGGGATCTAGCCCTAAATCACTGGCCCTGAAATTGATACTTGTCCCCATATACAGGATGTGACCTATCATAGAAGCAAAATTTTTAATATAGGCTTTTATGTAACCAGTCATCAATTTCAACGGTTGTTTTGTATTTAATGTAGTAAAAAATATTTTTCTTTTTTAATTTTTTAAAAAAACAACAACGATCCAGCAATGTATTGCAAACAAATATGCTGCGACAGAGAAGTTGACATTATCATATATTCTGCGATATGACCAGATGCATTTTTCTGTTCTACTGAATCATTGATTAAAATTTTTGCTCTTATTTGGCCACACGATGTATGTATACTAGATTAATAGAGAAAAATGCTTGTAAGTAAAAGTCCTCCTAGCCGATTTCGACTACGGTGGCCAGTCACAACGACTAACCGACTGCGCGGGACATATTATAGTGCACAAGTGTGTGCGCAAACACAGGTGCACTATCTATTCCTTTTTCACTATCATAGCTCTTAGGGACAGCAATGACTCGACTGGAGAGAGCTCAGGCGCAGGACCAACGGCTTTACGTGCTTTCCGAGGCACGGGGGTGAAACACCGCTAACTTCCAAACTCCGGGCTACCCTATGAATTTCTGTACAGAAAAACTCAGGTATATATTTTTTGGCCCGACCTGGGGATCGAACCCGAGACCTCTTGCACAGCCGTCGCTTTAAAGTGCGACCCTCCTACCGCTGCACCACCGAGGCAGTGCTTGTACTATTGAACTAATTTTTTTTTTCAATTTATGCATACATGGTATTGTTCATTCCGTACACTCCAAAAACGTATAAGGCTAAAAAATGCTTTGCACATTTTGAAACAGCAAAAATACTCAGTGGCGGTTTAAAAGTGGAGGTACGAGTATGTGTTTTCGCCTAAAAACAAAACATGCCTGGCTTCTACCTTTCATTGAACTGAAAATTTTGACGTACAGCCAGTACGTACCAGAGACTATGTTTGCTTTATATAGGTGTATCATTTCTGATATTTGTCTATAAATATAAACCCTAATTGTTTTCACAGTTTGTTTTTATTTAAAAATATGAAGTTTTACTCTTTTTTAAAATTTACTCTAGAAAAGCATTAGTACGGAAACTCATTTATTTCAAAGTAAAAATTTTGCTAAGGTAACTGACAGTGTTTTGTTTTGGTCAGCGATGAGCACTCAGAGGTGGTTGAACAAACCAAAAAAAAAAAAAAATTTTTTTATAAGCAAACTCATATAATCATCCCTAAGTTGGAAGTCACTGACCAAAACAACATTCTGCATACATGTAATAGTTATAGAAAACTATCACCATCATTTCATAGCATCAGGATTCAACGGCTAAACCGCAACTAACGTATATTAAACTACCTACGTATATTTCATATGTATTTGCACAATTTAACCTATGTTCCACGAAACAATAATTTGAACCTAAACTACCTGAAACAAACAAACAAGGAGAAAGCTCATTGCCGGGCCGAATAGTAAAATAAACTTAACATAGTCGGACCATCAAACCTATTACGTAGCTCAATCTCTTTGACCCCTTACACACTGCGACTTTAGCATCGATGCAGTCGCGTTTGAAAACGCGCTTTAGCATCGCTACTCACGCAATGAACAGATTTAATTTAGCATCGATGCAGTCACTTGTTATCATCTATGCAGAAGCGTGACTGCATCGATGTTAACGCGCGTTTGTATCGTTGCAGTCGCAAAAATACAGTATATCGTTTGTCAATTTCGCCCGCACGACCCTAACAAATATGTCTATGGTAATGTATGTTAATATGTCTGTTATATAAATAACTATAAATTTCACCTTCAATTTTCTTTAAAGTAACAGCGTAGACTCACGGATCAAAAGGTCACCGGCACTCGCGTTAACAAAAGTATAACAAAAGACTGTTGATAAATACATCTGTGAGGGATGATCCTAACGATTGTAGAAAAAAATATGTGCACTCACTATTACTCAAATAACATTTGAAGGAATCATCCTGTTTACATGATGCCAGATGGCTATGGTGTATTAGCAAATATTTCTTTATTTATTAAAATAAGGACTGTAAATATTTTAATTAATTTAATTTGTAAAAAATATACATGTGGTCACGTGATCGTGAATGCCTAGCAGTGAACGTGACTCTGATATTGGCGCCATGGCGTTTCACGTGATACATTTAAATTGCATTTATTAGATAATTATTTAATATTTAAAATGTTAAATAGTTTGAAAATAAAATGTTTTTGTTGATTAATATACTACCGAGCTAAAGTGTGAACTCAATTTTAAAATTAGGCCAACGAGTCTATTATAATGTACCTACATACTTTAGAAAATATATTAAGAAAGCCACTCTATTAAGCCTTTGTTCCGAATCTGATGTCTAATGTGATAGATTTCAATCCATTGACATCCATCAATCAGACGGTGCCATATTGTGTTAGTTCGCGAGGCGTCATCTACTTCTAAATTCAATATCATTGCTTTAATTACACTATAGGTTATGGTTTAAAGGTCGAAGCAAATCTACCCACCCGGCACGGGACAGCACCAACTAGGCGTCAACCATACGGAAGCACGTTAAGGAACAGCAACGCCTCAGATAGAATCGGCACCAGCTAGCGAACACCTCGCCTCGGGTCGTGTTTACTACAATTTTTGACAGATCTTCTTGTTAATGACAGCCCGTTTAACAGGGTAAACGGATAGTCGTCAACCTTTTCCACGCCACTTTCGAGTTACGTAATCATACTGCCGGCCGGTCAAACAAACCGAGTTGTTTGACAATTAAGTGTTGTAACAGAAATCGTCAACGTTTTGTAATAGACTCCCAACTACCGGAGTCAGGGCTGCGTTCTATTTTGCCGTTAAAAAAGTTTAACCTTTTTAAAATGCAAATACATTCTCCGCTCTATTTGTAAAACATGTGTGACTGACCAGTTTGGGTAAAAAAGGTTGGTAGTTATTGGTATATAGATTGCAAATTTACCTAAAACAATCATTATGTCGATTTTAAAATTTGTATTGCGGAATAAAATTTGAAATTAAAAAATAAAATTTGTAAAATCATTTAGTATGATGACATAATAATAAAAAAAAATAGAACAAATTATGTACTAATAAAACTTAATAACAGGATCTTTCAGAATATTATTAAAACGTATAAAAATTACGAAGGAATGCAGTTACATACTCATCCATACAGAAAATCGCTAAGCCGAAAAACGTAAAAGAAAAGTCATCAAAAGCGCCTCCATAGGTACGAATCTGGAAATCCAGCTATTCTATTGTGCCTAAAGCGGATCGTTAAAATATGCGTTCCAAAACTCGGTTCCCGTCTCGCGCTCGCTTTTTTCGCTCGCCATGGAAATTTGGCTAAGGCTACAACGCGACAAGTCGGCAGACGTACTCGTAATTAAAACCTTGTTAGTGTTGGTTAGTCCACACAACATGGACAGTTAACATCCGTGGTGGACTGGCCAAAAACTAATTGTGATTAGAGCGGGTTGAGGATGCCAGTGCGAAGGGTTTGTTTCTGCATGTGGTCGATGCGTTGCTTAACTTCTGAAAGCGTTATAGAATGCACTCGTAAAAGTCAACTATGTCAGACAAAAAATCGAACCCTGTGTCTTACGCTATGTAAAAGGCGTTTTAATGTTTAACTAACCTTTTTACTGTGTTGATGCACTAGTATAGTTAGTGTTGAGAATTTATGAATTATACCTATTCAAAGGACATATTAACATATTAACTATAGAAAATATTAGCATAACGTCAGCATACAAATGTTTCAAAAACAACGTTTTCCAACCTTGTGTACGTGCGCTAGCTTAAATCAATTTTTATATAGCGATTGTCCATTCATTTTAGCTCAATATTTGCATTTATTTCATGATGTAAAATAATAAAACATTATAACGTAACTTAAGCGAGTATTTTAATTTCTTAATCGTAGTATATTCTTAATTCATTACCGAGATATCGGCAAAATTCATTAAAAAATATACACTTGTTTTGTCGATAATTCAGTCGATAGACCTCCACACTGCACACTAGGGCGGATCGCGAAACGTCCTCGGAGGGATTAAACTGGGTTTAGCGGACGTTTGCATTTTGATACCCGAACAGCCTTCACGCGTCACAGTCGATATACCTAGTTCTGCGACTATCAGGTATCTTAAAATCATCGCTTGGCAAACTTATGTTTTGAAACTGGTATTTTTACTCGTGCACTAAAACGATCAGTGGTCACCCCAGTGTATAAGAGTGGGGACAGAGGTGATGTGAATAACTTTCGGCCAATATCTGTGCTTCCATGCTTCTCGAAAATACTGGAAAAGCTTCTCAATAATAGACTGATTAGTTACCTTTCCAAATACGATATTCTTTCGCAATATCAATATGGTTTTAGAAAAGGTATGTCTACGCAAGATGCTGTGATAAATTTAACTACTTATATTGCTGAAAAGGTTGATAATGGCCAAAAATGTGTCACTGTGTTCATAGACCTCGAAAAGGCGTTTGACACTGTCTCCATCCTTGTCCCCATCCTTGTGCACAGACTTGAAAATATTGGAGTAAGAGGAGCGCCCTTGAACCTTTTTAAAAACTACTTGGAGGAGAGGACACAGGTTGTAAGGGTTGGTGATTACTGCAGTGATGAGGATAATGTAACTTTTGGTGTTCCACAGAGAAGCGTTTTGGGCCCTACACTTTTCTTAATATATACGAGGGTCAAACTGAAAGTTCTTAGAACTGGCCACTTATAAACAATATAATAAAAAAATTATTCTAAAATTTGAAAATAGAACTCTTTGCCAATATTACTGAGTATATATTTCATTCATTTGTCATTTGTTTTACGATTTGGCGGCAAATTGAAAATTGTCTGTGTCACGTCAACATGAGTTTAACACGAGAAAATTTTCGTGCAATGATTTTTTATGACTTCCGATGTCATTTAAGTCAACAAGAAAGTTATGATAGACTACGATTGGCCTTTCACGATGAAGCCCCATCTCGTGCGACTGTTTACAACTGGTTTAATGAGTTTAAACGTGGTCGCACTAATCTCACTGATGATGTACGTGAGGGACGGCCTTCTACGGCGACGACTGAAAATAACATCTGTGTTGTGCGGCGTATGATAGACACTGACAAAAGAGTGACCTATCAGCAGATTCGGACAAGCTTAGGCATCGGTATGAGTCAAGTGCACAAAATCCTCCACGAACATTTAGCGGTCAGGAAGCTTTGCGCCCGGTGGATACCTCATAATTTGACTAAGGCTCAAAAACTCCATCGTGTGGATTGGTGCCGTAAAATGATTGAAAGATTTAACGGAGGTGACTCAAATGCTGTGTTCGACATACTAACAGGTGACGAAAGCTGGATTTACTGTTATGATCCTGAAACCAAAAGACAATCTGCTCAGTGGGTGTTTCCTTTCGAGGAGTTGCCAACTAAAGTGAAGAGAGATCGAAGTGCGGGAAAAAAAATGGTGGCCTCGTTCTTTGGAAGGATAGGTCATTTCGCAACAATTGTGTTAGAGGATCAAAAAACAGTTTCTGCAGAATGGTACACTACCAATTGTTTGCCACTTGTCTTGGAAAAAGTTCGAGAGAAACGACCTCGCAGTAGGATCCTCCTTCACCACGACAACGCCTCGTCGCACACCGCCAAGCGAACGATCGACTATTTGGCGACATCAAACGTTGAATTACTGGGTCACCCGCCGTATAGCCCCTACCTCGCGCCTTGTGATTTTTATTTATTTCCAAAAATTAAAGAAAAACTTAAAGGAAAGCGGTTTATGCATGCTGAAGAAGCGGTGGCTGCGTATCGCGATGCCATTGAAGAGACCCCTAAGGACGAGTGGGCAAAGTGCTTTTACCAGTGGTTCCATCGCATGCAGCGGTGTATTGACGTCAATGGACAATATTTTGAAAAGATATAATAAAACTAATAACTGGCTAATGTAATCAGTTTTTGATTTTCTAAGAACTTTCAGTTTGACCCTCGTATAAACAATCTATGTAACCTTGAAATTAATGGTGCTCACATTATCTCTTACGCAAACGATACAGCCGTTGTGTTTTCTGAGCCGTCTTAGAATTCTGTACAAGTGGCAGCTGAGAGAGGCCTGGCTGGGATAGCCGAGTGGTTGAATGCAAACCTACTAACTCTTCATACAACTAAAACACACTTTATCTGTTTTTCTCCCAGTCGGCGGTTCCAGCCAGTTTCTGACTTTCAAATCAAAATGCATCACCGTGGTAATTATCAGCATGTGAGCCGTGGGTGCCCTCCTCTGCAAAGAGTAGAATCTATAAAGTATCTGGGTGTTATAGTTACCAAACTTTTTCTTGGCACAGCCATATTGATCTAATTAAAGGAAGGATTAGAAAACTTATGTGGGTTTTTAAGTTGCTAAGGCATGTCATGTCAAATAATTTGATATACAGAGTCTACTTGGCTTTGGCTCAGTCTGTTTTAACATACTGTATTCCAGTCTGGGGAGGTGCAACAAAGACCAAATTCCTTGAAATTGAGAGATCTCAGAGGTCACTTCTTGAAATTATGTACTCTAAACCTAGGATATAGTCATCAGAGAGTTTATATAAAGTAAGTAACCTTCTTACGGTAAGAAAACTATATTTACTCGATACAATTTTAAAATTGCACAAAAAACTTCCGGTGGGCCTTGTTACATTAAAGTTTGGACGTAGACTGGCTGTGGCTCAACCTCAAAGGTATCATACAGCTTTTGCTAGACGTCAATATAGTTGTCAATCTATTTTTATTTATAAAAAGTTAATAAAATTTTAAATATATACAGTATAAATACGTATGATTGCAAAAAATGCATAGTTAAATGGTTGAAATCTCTTACGTATAAAGAAACTGAAAATTTACTTGAAAGTATGGTATAGTTTTGATATACTTAGTTGTTACAAAGGTACATACTCACTCACAAGACATACATAATATACACACATGCATTACACAAACAATAACACACTCACATACACACATACACAACACACTATTTTCAAAAATTTGAATATTTAGTTAATCTAAGATATCACTAAAATTTTTGTCATTGATTTAATTTTCAATTAGCATACCTATTTCTTACTGTTGTAAGGGCTTTGAGCGAAACAAACCCTAACACAAGCATTTCTAAAATTGCTTAATAGGGTAGTTTCATTTATGAATATGTAATGGAAATGTTTATGCAAATAAAATATTTTTTTTAAAAACTCTTTTTATAGTTTTTTTTTTAATTTAACCTTACCCAGGTTCTGTGTAATCAGAAGCAAAAATTTTGACATTTCGCGTAGGCAACGCTGAGACGAAATTGGTGTTTTCATGTGTTAATTGCTTAAGAAGAATTTTTCAATTAAGCTTAAAAAATAACAAAGATTTTTAAAGATTTATTCAAGATAAGATAAATAAGTAAAAATGATATTTGATGAAGCAGAAAATCTGTAAATGAAATTTTTGTCGCAAAATGTCAAAAATTTTGCTTCAGACTTCAACCGCTGGTACGGAAGTCTCGACATAGTTCCCTGTTAAACCGCCTGTATAACCTGGCACTCGAAAAACGCTGAGCTAAATTGGTGTTTGTGAATTTATTGATTGAGAAGAATTTATGAACAGATCTTAAAAAATTACATTTTTTTTTAAATTTTAAAGATAAAGCTACGCAAGTTGAAGGGATATTTGATGCAGCAGAAAATCAGAACATTCAAATTGTCTCCACGAAATGTCGAAAATTTTGCTTCAGACTTCGACCGCTGGCCGGGTTTCCAAAAACTTTTAAATATGTTTTATAGTCAAATTGATACCAGAATTTGTATTAGTTATAAAAACTTTTTTATGAAAAGTAAAGAATAACTTCATATTACAATAAATATAACTACTACCAACTAAATTAAAGATAAAGAAGATTCGCTTTGCTTAAACAATGTAAACTCAAATCACCATATTCATAGCTTCGTGCATCTTTTGATTCTTTAATTTGTGTCTTGGTATTATTATTCAAAACTACGTTAATATTATTATACCCTGCTAAAATAAATTTGTTATTTTCCCAATCTAATATTGATTTGTCAAGGTAATAACTTGCGAAAATGCAAAATTCAACAATCCTGTTACAGAGTAACCAATCCATAGCCATATTTCATCGGCAAAATTTATAAACGAAAGGGCATTCATTGTACACGAATAAATTCGCCCCACTTACAAAGCGTAGGCTTTTCTCATAATAGATTGAATGAAAATTGTATTAGAATGTTCATTAAGTCATCAAAACTTAGCCGTTTCCACTTCCTATTACACAATTATTATACTCGTACTAAGTTACTACCCAAAATTTCCTTTTCACCTTTCTGAATCACGATATTAATCACTGTTCATAATAGAACCCTTCAGAAATTCTTTCTATTTAAGTTTGAGCTGATTAGCAAAATAACGTTGTCTCAAAAGTTCTTGATAAAAACCCGATGTCGTTAAAAAAGGTTCGGCAAAAAGAAAATATAGATCTCTGATTCGAATTAGGTCGTCAAATGTTGATTTATTCGCTCCGCTACCCTCCGTCTCTCTGCAAACATTTTAAGTATGCTCTTTTAGTGTTTTGAGTCATCGAATGATTATTAGGATTACTTAGCTGCAAGGGGGTTATTCAGGTGCTTACTTATCTGAAACCAGAAACGGGTGCCGACGTTTTATTACCCATTAAAGACCTATAACGTCGCCTGCGAGACCGTCTCCGAATAAACATTTACGATTCCACCGTTTAAAATGTTGCCAAAACGATTCGCGCCGGGAGCGAGGAATCCCCCCAGTTCTAAATGCGTTACGATTCGCCGAGCAGAAGTAAATAGAATTTATTTATATTTGGAAATTAATTTCCTTTCTTAATAGAGTCAGAGTTTCTTGTGCTTTCGGAAAAATGACCGGCCCGCTCTGACTTAGCTTTGTGGCTCTCTTCAACCGCGAACTGAGAAATTAAAATAGCAATGGACCGGTTTGAGGCGAAATTGGACATTTATTTTGTTATCCAAGTTAATAATTGCTACCATTTTTTATACAATTTAACTTGCAAATCAGTTTTCGTATCCCGTCTTCGCACTTTTCCAAATACAATATTAGGTACGCAGAGTAATTTACTTTGTATAATAAATCAGTATTTTAGTTAATTTGAAAAGGTTGTGTTGGTGAGTTGAAAGCAATATTTGTGAAATCTGTATCAAATTCATTTATTTTTTGAGTTAAAAGGGTTCCATTAGGGTCAAAACACTTTACTAGCACTGGTATCTTAAATCTATACTAATATTATAAAGCTGAAGAGTTTGTTTGTTTGTTTGTTTGTTTGTTTGAACGCGCTAATCTCAAAAACTACTGGCCCGATTTGAAAAATTTTTTTTACGTTGGATAGTCCATTTATCGAGGAAGGCTTTAGGCTATATAACATAAAGATACGACTCATAAGACCACAGCAGAAATGAAAAATGTTGCGAAAACGGGAGAAAGATATTCCTTTTGAGAGCTTCCGCTGCATACGCTGCAGAAACCGCTTAAGTTACACAAAAATCATGTATGACAAGATTGTTCAGCATTAAGATTTCTATAATAAAGTCCGCGACAGCATATGTCTATCTTTTATGGTTAACTTACTACAACCTTTTTTATGTTAATAAATTTGTAAAAAAATAATGCATTATTTTTAGAGGTGTATTATACACACAGCTATTTATTCTTATCAAAATGAATACATTCATCATCACGAGCATTTCATTTAGAACCAAGTTGCCCTTTATATCATTTGATTCCAATAAATATCTTAGGAGCTATCACAGTTTTAACATAACTCCGCACCAAAACAATGTTTGCAGCTTAAGTACAACGTGCGCTTGCGCTAATCTATACTAATATTATAAAGATGAAGAGTTTGTTTGTTTGAAAGCGCTTATCTCAGGAACTGCTGGATCGATTTGAAAAAATATTTCTGTGTTGGATAGCTTATTTATCGAGAAAGGCTTTAGAATATAAAACATGACGCTGCGACGGGAGGGGAGGGAGCAAACTCAAAACGCGCGGACGAAGTCGCGGGGGACCGCTAGTGTTTAAATAAAAACATAGCGTGATTCTGCTTAATAAAAAAGTAGTAGAATTAACAGTATCTTATGTAAATCAATTACCGTATCTTTTCTCTTTTACAAATATTTGATAGCTGATATTATAAGTACCACCACTACTACTGGACCCCAGAATAAGTCCTGAAGTAAAGTGATTTGTCGGGTTTATTTATTAATGAAAAACACTCAAGCATACACCTCAAATTAGTACACTAAGATAATTTAGTGTTACCTTGTTTAAAGGCTGCCGAAAAATGTATAAAAATACTGATGAAAATAGCTCAATCTGAAAATATGTAATTTATCAATGATATCTATGCTAATATTATAAAGCTTAAGTGTTTGTTTGTTTGCACGCGATAATCTCAGACACTACTGAACGTATTTTAAATATTGTTTTATTTATTTGATAGCTTATTTATCGGGGAAAGCTTTTTTTTAAAAACATCATGCTGCAACGGGAGGGGAGGAAGTAAACTCAAAACGGGCGGACGCAGTCGCATTAAAGTAAACAGCTTTCACACACAGGGCTTAAACAAAATAAAATAGTACTGCACTATTTAATATTAATAGTTATTAAAATGAACTCGTTGCTAGATACATGAAACTAACAAACTATTTAATTGCAGATCCGCCGGTGGTGTCCCTCTCTCTTGGCAGCACGCTCAACCCTCACGATATCAAGGAAGGCGACGACGTCTACTTCGAGTGCTCCGTGCGTGCCAACCCTAGGGAGCATCGCATCTCTTGGTACCATAACGTGAGTTGCATCTGCTATTGTACTCGTAGCAGACATATCGGAAATTAGACGTTACTTTTTTAGCTTTTGTGCTATGGTTCTTGAGTTGAGGCGATTACTTTATGATTCTGAATAGTGTGCGTTTGAAAAATTTTCATACAAAGAGCACTAAGCTTCTCGAGTTAAAACAGTGCGTTCATTTTCCGATTTGGTGAGTCTGCTACCCTTAAATCGGTGAGAATATACTGTATGAGTTTATATAAAGAACCTTGCACAATGATACCTAAAAGATTGCAAGATGTAACGATTTTATTTCATCTAAATCTGAAATCCAAAACATAAAACCAACACGACACATGGATTGAAAAACATAAAGCTGCATTACAAAATATAAAAAATCGATCTTCAGACACAAAATGTTACCAGTACTTTATCCACAAATTCATAGATAAAATAGAATTGACCTACTTATATATTAAGATACATTGGAAATAAAAAAGACCCACTGCATCCAACAAATCCGCACAAAATGTCAAGAAACATGATACTGATTAGAACCTTAGCTAGTGTGATAATAATTTGCGAGTCTGCTGTCACCCTTAACCCGCCACATCTCATTGTGCAAATACGTGAGGTGCATTTGCAATGGTGTTCCTCGCAAAATATGACAATTAATTAGTGTGAAGTGAAGGGTTAACCCACGGCACTACGCTCGTATACGTGACGCGAATCGTGGATGGTAGTAAATTATTAGAGCAATATTAGTCTGATAATTATCGAATACTAATGAAATTTTCTATTTAGATGAAGCTTTGTACTTGTTTAAGTACAAAGCTTCTTTCGTCAAAGTGTAATTTATTAAGTTTATTCATCAAAAGCAGACAGAAATTGTTGTAAAATTATGCAAAGATTCGCCTAGACTCTTTACGATTTTTACAGTAGAGAAATTGACACCATTTTTTGTGTAACGATTGTTCTATACAGCTGGGTATATCCAGGGTGATATAAATATAGGTAGCAGAAAAAATATCGTAATTTTCAAACTGCGAAAGACAAATGGGGAATTTAATATTCATGTACCACTTAGTGAAATTACACTCACCGTAAAATAATCACTTCTAAAATAAGCACTTAGTGGTAACAACGTAAACAATGTTAACTTTGTATCATTAAATAAGGAAGTTCAACTCATAAATGTTTGGGACTACCCGGCCTACAAATTCTTGTCATAATTGAACAAATTTCTCAATCAGGAGTCGCGATTAAATTACTTCGGGCAGAAAATTAAACTTGATTCTATCATGTTTGCAAATGTTCAGAAGCAAAAAGAGAGTTACTTTTATAATATTGGTTGAATTCAAATTGATAAAGTCATAGTTCATACGAAGAAGTATTGCTAAACCTCTGGCGTTGATGAGTTTTGTGTTTGTTTGGTCTTATTTTAAAATAAATTATTTTTGTAAAAGGGAATGTCAAGATTGTTTACAATATTTGACAAGCAAAACGAAATTGACTTAACGATCTAACTTAAGCATTTAAAACATCTTTTATAAATAATATCGCACTCAATAATTAAGCAAGCCCGTACTAATCTAGGTCAGATTAAACCTACTGAGCCGCTGATTAACGAAGTCCCTTTCATAAAATTCTTAATTAATTTATCAAGGCTCAACGGTCATAACATCAACTCAAAACTAACACCGAAAGAATATGTACGATTACATTATTAGCAAACGAAAATAACATTTGAGTAAAGTGTTTAGTAATAATAACACGGTTTCGTGTGGGTAATCTTGATCAAGTGGGTCTGCAGCACGAACATAATTCCAGAACGATCAATAGCTTAAACGAGAACACCGAAATAGATAATTACATAATCAATCTTGAAGTGGCTTGCATGGCCCACTTAGGTAAATACAGGTGGATATGAAGTAATCAAGTGGTTGAGATTTGATCTGTTTTACAACAACTTCTATTGAGAAGGAGAGCATTAAGATTCCGTCCCGCTCACATACTATGGAATAAGTTTGCTTTTATGATGAGAAAGGTAACATCTCCTAATTATTGTATATGGAACGTCCGCATGCAAATCACATTATGGTTGAATGTGTCCAGGGCCACGTATTGAGACATATTTGACGTATTGCGATCCAACTTTAGCCGTTCAATATCCAGGCAGCTCAATTCCGACTTAGTGTTAACGAATATTATCATTATACTAATATTATAATAATACTACAATGGTACGAATATTAATATTTACGTTGTTTTATTATAATAATATTATAAATATCATGCGAAATCGCAATACGAATTGCTAATTTGACAGTAAAGCTGAATCAAAACTGCTTTGCAAATACGCGCCCTGTAATGAAGTTTTGTCTTCCCCTCTATCCAAAGGTTCATTTCATTAATGTAAAATTGTCAATATCAATATTAATATCAAATCATTTATTGCTCATAGTCACATTACATTTTAAGCTGGTACATTTCAAGAAAGGTATACATGTGACGCCTTGCAAGCAATGAACGCTAGTCGCTTAAAATTAAATTTAATTACTAACATATTTAACTTAAATTAAAACATCAAATTATGAAGTGTGTCATTGTAAGAGTGCTTAAAAAGATTATTATGGTGATTTGTAAATGTCATTGCGCGGATATTCACTTAGTAAACAAGCTGATCAAATAAAGATTAAAAAAATAACTCTTTGTTGTCCAGGACAAGCCAGTTCTCCACAACGTGGTAGCAGGTATCATCGTCAGCACCAAGTCTCTGGTGCTGCAGAAGGTGACCAGAGATCACGGAGGAGAGTACTCTTGCAGAGCTACCAATGCCCTAGGAGAAACTGCGAGTGAGGCTACTCATCTGAGCATACAATGTAAGTTTACTTGTAGGTACAAACGAAGACACCTTACCAGTTAAAGGGACAAAATTGTTTGCACTTCATGCCCGTTTTTTAGTCACGAGAGAAAGCCAGTCGTGTGTCGTGCAATGTGGGAAGGCGGCGGGAGGCGCTTAAATTGAGCTCTGCTTTGAAGGAACATACAGAAAAGTACTCTTTTTAAGTAAGACCTAGCTTTACAGATTAAAAATTTAATTCTATGGACATCCTATATTGATAATTTGATATGAACTGTGATAGAAAGTTCTTTTACACCTACTGTTTTCGCAAGATCAAAGCTGTGTAAGCAATTTATAATAATTTTATATAACTTGTTTTGTGACAAGCATTTATGCATAGTATTTGGGTCTATATCTTCCACTTTTTGAAGTCGGTTAAATAAAAAATAACAAAGTCTGATTGTTACCAAATTTATAAGTTGATTGTAAGATAAAAACAAATAAATCATCAAATCGCATCCTTAATGTTTACCATTACTGCATTCCTGTAATATCTTCTCTAATAAAAGCAAACAAGATAATCCCTTAAACGAGGGAGCTCAATAAAAGGGGCCCTTCCCTTCAAGAGTTAAATAACAACGAATAAAAATAAAACACCTCAATTTATAAGTGAATTGTAACGTAGATTACTTTTCCAATCCAAATTGGGGAGTCTTTTGTGCGCTATTATCAGAGCTCTAATAAATTTAATTTAGTCGCGACGGAGATATCGTACATTGATGAACGTAAGCGGTTACTAAAGGTTCGTTCACAAATTAATTAATAGAAGTAATTAGAACCTTGTGTTCTACTTATTTTGAAAATGTAATCTAATCTTGTTAAAAATTACCTATGTGTTCTTCATGTTGACAGTTCCTTATTTATTAAACGATAAATGATGATAAATGAAAGAGTCATTTGCTTGTTAATTAAAACCATCTGCTAACTTGCATGATTATACAGAATGTGGCCTATAATATAAGTAGAAAAAAAAATAGGCCCCTTAAGTAAGCAGTAATAAATTCTCGATGGTTTTTATTAATTATAATTAAAAAATAAATATATCATTATTTTCTAATAAAATAAATCGAACCAGTAATGCATTCCCAACCAATGTGTCCAGTCATAGAACTTGACATTGTCATACACTATAACGAGTAAGCGATTTTAATTACATTGATGAGGGATTATAACTTTGGATTACTATATCTCTGAGTTTAATTATTTTGAGCACTTTGACCGTGTCTAGGTAGCTACGTATACTCTGTAGAATCATTTATCAAATTTTTTGCTCCTATTGCAGTTACAGGCCAAACGCTGTCTAGAAAACTTGTACCAAACATGATACCAAATATCTTTCATTTTGTGTGGTACCACCTTTGTGTCTGATTTCCATAACACAAGTGCATTAGGTACTTACTATGGGATCAGAGCAATATATATGATTGGTGTCCAATACTTATTTTTTTTCTTTCAAACATGTACGATAAGCACTTACCGCCCTTGTGATATTCCTTATTTTCTTAGGAACAAATCGAGCTATATTTCCTTTGTAACCTAGCAATAAAAACTAACTTATCTATCGAGGCATATTAACTTTTTATGTAGTATGCAAACTAAGCACGATTTTCAATAATCATACCCGTAAGATAAAAAAATGACTATCCGCGCCCGCGCTCGCTTCCTCTTGACGCTCGCTTCTCACGTCACCAAATCAAAAGCCTCTCCGTCTCCTGACTGCTATATCAATCATTCCTGAAGAGATCTTAACAAAGATTTGTTACAGTCAACGGGGTGAGGCGAGAATGTATTGAGCGAATATTTCCATTCCCTGATGAAATAAG
Organism: Pyrausta purpuralis; assembly: GCA_963924145.1. NCBI lineage: Eukaryota > Metazoa > Arthropoda > Insecta > Lepidoptera > Crambidae > Pyrausta > Pyrausta purpuralis. Next base: position 15,431,701 of record OZ001646.1, on the reverse strand, counting down.
CAATAAATCACTAAAGCTCCGAAAAGATCTGTGTTAGACATTGCAATTTATGAGACCCGATTTTACGTTATTAGCCATAACTCCTGTTAGAAGGATTAAATTTTATGGCAAGATAAGTAATAGCTTTATTATATGCCTAATATTCGATCGTTAAAAAAGGCATATAATTCTATATAAGATGCATTGAGTATTTTTTTACCTAATTTTACTTTTAAAAAGTAGTTTTACTCCTATCGTAACTAAAACACATTACTATAGATACTGTCTTTCAGTCTTCATGAACGCAGCGATACTTATAAAGGCCTTTCCTTTTTGTGAAATGATTTATTTTAAAATTCCATAAATACAAAACTATCCAACCAAATAGATAATTCAACGTTTTGCACTGACATCTTTTTTAATCAAATAGTAAATGAATTTTATTCACTGGCTTTATTTAAAATGTTGTAAAAAAATTGTTTACATAATTCGACTAGCACAGAAAAACCGACTTTAATACCCAAAGTTGAACATAATTTACTAATTTCATCAAAAACCGTTTTTCCCAACAAATACCCCTTCCACAACCGAAACTCCATCGTAACGGCACAAACATCCATCAATAGCGAAACATAAACTATATTATCCTGAGGGATTAATTGAGAAGCAGCGTTGATCAATACATCAACGCCCTTCTATTAGTGGGTGAATTTGGCCAACTCTTCGAAGTCACGGGAACATCAATCATTTGTGGAGGACCGGATTTAGGAAGGCTGTCCAAGAAGTATCCGTCAAATTATAATACTGCGAGATAAATAAACTGTTTATGGCCTATTTCACCATCGACAAATAAGCACTAACCAACAAATAATTCAAATATGGTACGTCATTTCATTTATGAATATAAAATAGGACACAGTGTGTTTTCAAAATATTTTAAAGCAATATAAGTTATGCTTGTTAAAAAATTCCTTTCTTTCAATTATATGCAAGTTCAATAAAATAAAATCTCTTCACAACATTCTAAAAAAAAATCAAAGCGGATGAAGAAACTGGCACCCTCACGCGTAGCTTGCGCGTATCTACAAAATACTACGCCGTAGCTAGTTAGCTACAAAGAGGCAACCTAGTGTTGTTAGTTTTGACTCGCTCGCTAGTATTACAATAATCAATTAATTTTGTGGGTTATTTCCATTTCTTTTGGTATCAGTATTATGCAATCACCCCTGATTTGGGCGTCGCTGACCAAAATAATACCCTGTATGCCATTTATAGACCTATCAATGCATAAAAATGCTATCAAACAGAAAATCCGCAAAAGTGGATAGTTGACCACATCGAAATAAGAACCTACGTTTAAAACAAGTACATACGAGTACAGCTATTACTTTAAATTCGTGATATACTTCTTGGTTAGTTCTTAAATCTATGCACTATTATGATACTAATTGGGAAACGCTGAGGACTGAAGGTTCATCACGAGTTCAGCCGGATTGTTTCCGGACGGCGTTATTCAGTACGCAGCAGCGTCCGACCGGCGACAAATGTATGCTTTGTCCCTATTCGTTACCTCAACTCGTTTGTTTCACTTTGTACCATTCGCGCGCGACACTTTGTTCCTGCCTTATTGATCCCTCCCTCGCCAACAAATCTAAGGTAAAATAATGTTGTTGTTCGCTCGCGGCACACTCCCCCTTAAATAAGTCCACATATTTTCATATTCTTGCCTCAGTAATCCTTCCATGGAACCGACGCTTAACGCGAACAAATATTTGAGGGTTTAATGAAAATCTAAGGCAGCTGGCAGCGCAGTTTTGTAAGTAGACACCTAAATGAATCACAGTCCCGGAACAGTTGGGCGATAAAATTCGTAATCGTCTAACTTCTGTTATGATTTAACGAACTGAATTCGGGGTCTCTTTGTGTTAATTATTGCATTCTTCCATTGTTTGGCGACGTAGAATCAACTTCGCCAGATTTGTTTAAGCCAGTATAAGGTTGTTTATTCTTCTTAATTACACAGTTGAAATGCCTACGGTGAATCCCGACGTTACTCTTTGCCTTTATTGTACAAAACGGCGGGAATCTTAGAAGCAATTTATGATGGAAATTGAAGAGAGTTATTTGTCTACTCAGAAGTCGGGTAACTTTATTACGGCTTCTAGATAATAGGTAATATCGTTCAGTCAGTGCTTTATAAAATAAATTATCATATTTTACAAAGTAATAGCTACTACTCTTGGGAGGAATTCGATTAAGTCGCTAACTTTATTTTTTACGAGTCGTGTTGCTCGTATAATTTGATCTTGTAACGGTTTAAGACCCCTTTACACACTGCAACTTTCAGCAGCGATACAGTCGCAAAATATCAACCTTAAGAGCGCTTTCACATTTAGGCGACTTTAGCAGCGCGGCAGCATCTCGACTTACACGCGACAGTAGCGTTGCCGATAATTTCATACTATACACGGCAACGCGGCAGCAGCGCCGTAGCGGCGCGTAAGTCGCGCGGGTCCGTCCCACTATATCCATTGCAGTGGTAATACTATCCCCGTGTTAGCACTGAAATGGGTGATGGGTGTAGTGGACGACCCAGTCGCACGACCGTCGCGCTGCTAATGTAAAGGCATCCGCTGCTGCCGCGCTGCTGTCGCGTTGCCGACACATTAATTTGAAAGCGCACTTAGACACTGTGCTACTTTTTTTGCGAATCTAACGTTAGCATCGATACAGTCGCGATGCACAAGCTGGAAATTGTCAAATTATGAGTAGAATTTTGGCGATGCAGTCGCGCTTCTGCATCGATGCTGACGCGTGAGTGTATCGATTCTAAATTAAATATATTTATTGCGTAGGTGGCGAAACTGAAGAGCGTTTTCAAATAGCACGACTGCATCGATGCCAAAAGTCGCAATGTGTAAGGGGTCTAAGGGTGCCTTCATTGATGACCTCGAACTAGAAACTTTGTTGGTTTACGGTTGATGTATTTAGGACTGGTTCAGGAGTTCAATCGTGACAGTTGAAATGTATGCTGCCGAAGCTAGATAAAGCTTAAACTAAATTTGGAACATCCGATTACGCCCTATAAATATTGTGATTTGTAAGATAGACAATTTTGCATGAAGGTATGTTATCCGACATTAGTAGGTTAAAAATATTTCCATGAAATGTACTTGTCAGGATTTGGCTAATATGCATTCCATTGTATATCATATAAATAATAATAAATAATTATGCGCCTGACAATACACCAACTGTTGTGGTTTCGAAGTAAGGAATTTTCTTCCTTGTGTTACAAATATCAGGCTACGATTATGACGGTGGCGTTTCGATAAATACTGAAATACATATAAAACGACTCAGGTACAAATATTCGTGCCCATCACACAGACACGACGGCCGGCGTTATAGTCAGGAGCTCTAACCAATACACCAAACGCGTCCTCAATATCATTCCTGTGCATGTTTCTCATTTATTGTCATTAGACACGATTCATTAGACAGATTCATAGAATTTTCATTCTCATTTAGACACGACGTCCACACATACACGGTTTTATAAGACGCTGTACTTAAGATAGTATGTAAATACCAAGTGAGGGTATAAAAAGGCGTCCACTCTCCTTCAAAACCTCTGGTCATCTTGCAAACAAACTAATTAATTTGACATGGTAATGCAATTGTCCAGCGATTAATGACCCTTACTCTGTGTCTTGTTATTTCTTTTGTTCGTTAGATAACCCATTTAACCAACGTTCTTCGTCAGACATTTGGTGAGTTATAATGTACCCGTTTATGTACAACGTATGTTCAATAGTGAATGTCCCATGATGAATGTACTTGTATCACATCATTGTTTTTCTCCATAGACGCTCCAGTATGCGCGCACGCATCCCCACAAGTGCTCGGCGCGCAAATTGAGGAAGCGCTGCGCGTGCGCTGCTCCGTAACAGCAAATCCGCCGGATGTCACGTTCTTTTGGCAGTTTAACAACAGCGGAGAAAGTCTTGACGTTTCACCGACGAAGTTCGGTAAGTCCAGTACGTATTGCCAACAAGATATTGAATTTTCTTATGTGTTTTGTTTTCTGTATATTTCCCACGATTATACTATGTCGTATATTGCTCTAAAACACTAACCTTCTATGTTTTCCGCACTCCATATTTAGTTCTGCTAATCTCAAAGGTTTGAAAGTAGTAACTTACTTTTTAACAAAACATGATATCAAACTAATAACTAATCGGACACTGCCAGTTGAGTGCCACTGACACTTGAGTGATGTAGTCACGAGCTATACATACAATAGCTAACTTAAGGTACAGAAAGTATATGTATATGGTAGAAGACGAGTTAATGTGAGAACTCGTTTTAATAGACTTTAAAAAATGCAGTTATCAGTTTTCTTCAAAAAGAAAGATTCATGTTAGTAGGGAAATTTTGTTTTGTTTTTTTTTGTGATTTATATATGAAGATTTCCAAAACTGCAGTTCTTGCTTGCTTAAATAACACAAATGTATCTGCAGATGATAAGCGGCCAATGGGGGGTCATCCGACGTCCAAAGGTTATGTGCTTTCTTTTTGGAATAACATCGAGGAGTTTAAAGGGATAGCAGGCTTTGATCATTTACACACTACGACTTTTAGCAGCGATGCAGTCGCGATTTTAACTCGCGGAAGCATCGATGCAGTCACAAAATGTCAATCTTTACACACTGCGCTACTTGAGCATCGATACAGTCGCGATGCAGAAGCTGGAAAATGTCCAATAATGTACTGAATTTTGGCGACTGCATCTATACTAACGAGCGTTAGCATCGATGCTAAAAGTCGCAGCGTGTAGGGGGTGGTTGCAGTTGATCAATCGTTTTGTTTTGCAGAAAATCTGGGCCATTATGGTAGTAGGTGTTTGAAAAATTATTTCATTTATAAAAAAAACTCTTCTTTTATTATTTTAGTGATTGTCTTGCCTAACATAAACTTTAATTGACAGGCACGGCCAACGGCAGCACGAGTGAGTTGAGCTACAAGCCGCAAAGCGAACGCGACTACGGAACCCTGACCTGTCGAGGCACCAACTCAGTGGGGAGACAACTAGAACCTTGCGTCTTCCAAATTGTACCAGCAGGTGTGTACCTTGATTATGTAGTTAGGTGTAGCTTAAAGAAGACGCTAGAGAAACTATCAAATGGCAAAATTGTAAAAAAAAACATATTTCTTTATTGCACCTTCATCATCATCATCATTATCAGTTAAAGGACGTCCACTGCTGAACATAGGCCTCCCCCGTGGTTTTCCACAGCGACCAGTTGTGAGCTATCTGCATCCAGTGTGATCTTGCGATCTTTACAAGGTCATCTGTCCATCTTGTCGGTGGATGTCCTACGCTGCGCTTTTGGTCAAAGGGTCCCCAATCTAGAACTGTTCTGCCCCAACGGCCATCAGATCTTCGTGTGCCGTGCATATCAACTTATAAAGAACCAATAGCAGTGTCGTAAAAATGAAGTGCTTTGTAGAACCGCCTCACTTAGAATAACAAGTATCTATAAAGATATGAAAAGTTAGAAAATCAGATACTAAATAGAAATAATGTAATAAACGTTAATTAGATTAAAGTCCAAGAACAATGCAAAAAGAAATGGTAAAATTGTAGTTAAAATCAAACGACATTTTAATTAGTCTTAAAGCGAGATACGCACTAAATGTTGTCAGAAATTCTCCAAACATTCGTTTCTGATATCGAGACCCGACTCGTGTTGCTTGCAAATCAACCGTACCAAAACTAGCCAGCTTTGATTTTATAACGGATCGTCTAATTTTCGTTTGGGATCGCAGCAAGGAAACTCGGAAGTTCCATTTTAGACCGGACAAGATACGTATTTCGCCTCTGCATAACTTTTGCCTGGCGTCTTATAATTTCCCCAGGGCGTCCGAATATTTGCCCAAAATAACGTTAATGTCGACTTTAATAATCTGGGAGAAATTATAGTTATAATTCATTGATACGTGACCTCGTTAAGGTAATTACTTAATACATGTAAATAAACAGATTTCACGATTGCGTAATTTATTTTATTTTTTATTTATTTAAAACATTTCATGCACCAAAGAAAAGTATATATGGCGGACTTAATGCTTATAGCATTCTCTACTAGTCAACCATAGGTCTAAACAGAAAAAATGCTGTCGGCGAAAAGGAAGTGAAAGAAGGGCAAAAGAGAGAGCTTGATTAAAACTACAATAAGTATTTAAAACAAAAAAATAACATACATACTTCTTATTACATAAATGCCGTATACATTAATACATACATTACATTACATAATACATTAATATAGTTATATACAGCGTGTGGCCCTTAATTAGAGCAAACATTTTAATCAATGATTCTACAGAGTTTAGTTAGTTACCTTCACCTCATCATAGTGCTCTAAAATGCTATATCTCAGAAATATAGGTAGTAATCCAAAATTATAATCCCTAATCAATGTATATCAAAATAGCTAACTCATTGTAGTAAATGACAATGTCAAGACTGGACACATTTGTTTTATGCTGTTTTTTTTCTTCATTTTATTAAATTCAAACCACTTAAAATCTATTATTGGTTACCTAAAGGGCCTCTGTTTTTTGTTATTGCCCTTATTACAGGCCACATCCTGTAAAAATGACCATTTGAAGCGGATTTAAAGTATATTCCAATATGCACTCCAAGACCTTGTATTTTACAATAATCTCCAACACGAGTGACCCAATTAACCAACATTTCCACAAACCGACACAAAAAACAAATGGCATCCATTATATTGTATCCGTTATCGCGATGCGAAATCCCGCGATTCCATTCTGCATTCAAGACAACAATAGCCTAGAAATTCTAAGTTCGAATAGCTTTTGAACTCGCGAACGAGCCAATAGAAGCAATCATACACACACATGTGCGCACCATATTAGACAGCGTGCACAATAGTGAACTATGGCCTTAATATAGGTAGTAGTTTAAAGGGATCAAGGCTTTTATAATCTAGGTGTCTACTTACTTAGGCGGTGCGTTAGCAACTAGATCATGAGGCTGTAAATGGACAGTAAATGTCAATAGATATAAGTCAGTGCAAGTGAAATGGCTGTTGACGACTCAGTTAATAAAGCGTTGACATTATCCACTTTTATGAGGACCTGAATTAAAAAAAAACAAGCAAGTCCATTACATTGTTTCTAAAGTGTATCTTATAAGATATTCACATTTAGTATGCCTGTCTATTCCACTTTGTTCTAGTTCATTCACTGTCGTTCATCACGTTCGTACATTTGAATCAACAACAGGATTGCGCACGTTTTATAATTTCGGTCTGCGGCTTCTGTCGCACAAGCCAAATCTCATAACTCTGCCACTTGGATGTGTTACTTCTGGATGTGTGAATTTGGATTAAATTGATTTTAAGACTGCAAAAAAATACTGAATGATGTGGAAATCATTACAAATGTTTAAGGTCTACCGTGATCTGAGACTTTCAATTATTATTGTTGCCCATGGGGTCATTAACGGATTTATAATTTAGCGCCGCTTGCAATAACAAACATTGACTTTATCAGCCTCAATAAAATTATCATTACATAACGTTTACAACAAGCAGTTTTTTACCTTTTTAACCGACTTCAAAAAAGGAGGAGGTTATCAATTCGACTGTATGTTTTTTTTTATCATTATTTTTTTTTTGTATGTATGTTACCTCATATCTCAGTCGTTTGTCGACCGAATTGAAAAAATTTTTCACCTACTTAGAGGATATACCTTCTAGTTGGTCCCATTTTTTCCATTTTGGGATCTGATGATGGGATCTTGGTGTATTCGAGGGAAACCCTCAAATTTTGAAGGCACGTATAGTGTTTCTTTACTAGAATCTTAATGTTGACGTGTTGTTACGTCTGATAGTCAACATTTTGTGGGGCTGAGCTGATGGTGGAACTCCTTAACGCCTAGGAGTTCAGTTATTATAATGACGAAACTTATGATATGTAATTTGTAGCTTCGTAAAAATAGAATCATAAGGTGCAACTCCTCCCCCCCTCTTAGGTAATCACTAAAAATAAAGAAATAAAATAAACTTTAAAAAAAAGTAAAAACCGACTTCAAAACCAAAATGCACTAAAAAGTCTTAAATAAACTCTTCACCATTGGAAGGAAAGGAATCCGTTTTAGGCAAACAATTTCTTTTTGGAGTCGGTGCCATCACTTTGACCATCAAGCATCAACTATCACAGCACCAACTCCAAAAAGAAATTGTTTGCCTAAAACGGATTCCTTTCCTTCCAATGGTGAAGAGTTTATTTAAGACTTTTTAGTGCATTTTGGTTTTGAAGTCGGTTTTTACTTTTTTTTAAAGTTTTGGTTACAACATAAGTTACTAATTGTTACGGAGCTTAAGTACGTGAGGTTAAACAAATCAATCTCCCACAATAAGACACCCACAACTTGATGGATATAATTAGAATCACGCATAATCAAAAACATATTTGTGTTGAGAAGTGATTCAAAGCCAACTACGTTTACGGTTGTTTGTTTGATCTCGATGTCAAGATCTCATGATTTAATCCAACATATAACAAAACACAATATTCTCAGCGTTTATTTCAACATTTCTCAGAACGAACAAGCCTTTGTTTCTGTCACATCTATCGCCTCTACTTCCTTGTCTCTGCTGCAAGTGGAAATATGAGGAATACTGTAGCTAGGTGCAACGAAATACGCCCCGACCAAGTTTAATATCCTTCGCAGTTTGTTATAACGTATAACGTGTTAAATTGTCGCCCGCCGTAAGTCAGGCGAAATTAGTTAATTCGGTACACTTAATTCTAATTCCAACTCACGCACGCCATTCCTTTCGGATTTGCATAGATTAAATGTGCGTAGCTCTGACACGTGCATAATAAGCACGCGTTTTTCCACATTTTGCCTACAAGAATGTGGTGCTGATTTCAAATTAGGGTGGAAAATTCTTCAAGGTTTCCAAAATGATAAATAGGGACTAGGTAATGATTTAAGTACCCACGTATCGTATCGTATCGTATTTTTTGCCAAGTTATACTTTATACTACTCATATCAGTTTAAAGCTTTTAGGTACTGTTACACATGCTCTTAAATATGCACCAAGTATTGAGATTCAGAAGGACTTATATCTTGGTTTATATCGACGATATTTTTCGAGAATTGTAAAGCAAATAATAAAAAAAAAGCGCTAGACAGCACTGTGTGTGAATGTGTTGTCTGGTGCATATTTATGTAGTTCAATAGCAATCGTTTAGTTGGGGGCGCTATAATAGAGTTTATCTTGATACAACTCTAAATCCGACACCTAATAATTTCAGAACATAAATTATAAAATTAATTAAATTTCTTATATCACACACAGCGAGGCCCACAGCCCCCCGCAACTGTTCTCTCCAAGCGGGCAACAACAGCATAGAGGGCGCTGGGTGGCTGCGCGTGCGCTGCGTGGCGGGTTATGATGGCGGCTTGCCACAGACCTTCGTACTACAGGCTCTCGATCCTAACACTGGCAAGACGAGGTTCAACGGCAGCGTCAATGATACTGGTAAGTGATAGAAAGCTGACTATTAGCACTTGCTTTCAACAAAAGTCAACAACATCATAGGCTACAAAAAACGTGACAGTGGCTTACCGCAGACCTTAGCCTTACACTGGCAAGACGTGTTGCCTTCTCAAGGAGGTTTTATCAACAACTAGCGGTCCCCCGCGACTTCCTCCGCGCGTTTTGAGTTTGCTCCTTCCCCTCCCGTCGCAGCGTGTATTTTATATCCTAAAGCCTTTCTCAATAAATAAGCTATCTAACACAGAAATATTTTTTCAAATCGCTCCAGCAGTTCCTGAGATAAGCGCGTTCAAACCAACAAACTCTTCAGCTTTATAATATCATTAGCGCAAGCGCACGTTGTACTTAAGCTGCGAACATTATTTTGGTGCGGAGTTATGTTAAAACTGTGATAGCTCCTAAGATATTTATTGGAATCAAATGATATAAAGGGCAACTTGGTTCTAAATGAAATGCTCGTGATGATGAATGTATTTATTTTGATAAGAATAAATACCTGTGTGTATAATACACCTCTAAAAATGATGCATTATTTTTTTACAAATTTATTAACATAAAAAAGGTTGTAGTAAGTCAACCATAAAAGATAGACTTATGCTGTTGCGGACTTTATTATAGAACTCTTAATGTTGAACAATCTTGTCATACATAATTTTTGTGTAACTTTAGCGGTTTCCGCAGCGTACGCAGCGGAAGCTCTCAAAAGGAATATCTTTCTTCCGTTTTCGCAACATTTTTCATTGCTGCTGTGGTCTTGTGAGTCGTATCTTTATGTTATATAGCTTAAAGCCTTCCTCGATAAATGGACTATCTAACATAAAAATAATTTTTCAAATCGGGCCAGTAGTTTCTGAGATTAGCGCGTTCAAACAAACAAACAAACAAACTCTTCAGCTTTATAATATTAGTATAGATTAAAATTATAAGCTTAAATGTCATACTTTGGAACTGACTATTAAATCAGCAATCAATCAATAGATCAATTAACCATTATATAATCACTGATTCTTAGTTATAAGATTCTTAGAAACTAAGTGAAAATATGTAGTACTCCAAGTTGAAAAAAAACTACTAAAAAGATGTATTTATTCTCAAATTATTCTCCTAGATGGAGTAGCAACTTTTAGGCTGGATCTGGCCCAGCTATCTTCAGTTGGCGACGGTGACGGCACCACTTTCAACCTGCTCATCTACGCAAGAAACTTGAAGGGCGAATCCGAGAAAACCCTCCTTGAGAACATTGCTTTCAATGACGCTGCTAGAAGAACCGGTAAGGTTTACATAATATTTGCTTTTAGCAAGGTTAGTCACAAATTATTATCGAGTGAAATAGTGAGTTAGTCTACCTTACAAACACAGTAAACATAAAAGTATGTACTCCTACCGTATATTTAAAGTGAATGATCCATAGTTTCGAAACCCTGATTTTAGCTACCCATTTAAAGATTTTTGAATTGCTTATTACAGTATCCATCAATATCAAGATTGTAAAAGTAATGACTCAGCCAATAACCTTAAAGCTTTACCCAATATAATAATTTCCAAGCAAAATAAATGATTAATAAATGACGTCGAAACATCTTTCACTGCTGTAAACGATAGCCTAATGAACGAATTCTACGGAAATCTTTTCTAATTGAAGACAAATTAGTGACTTCGCAAAATGCCTTCCATAATTTATGAAAGATTCTTCTTAGTCCATTTAGAATTTATTTTAGAAGCGGAGTACCATCTCATTGTGCGATACTAATATGATTTTATTGAAATTCGTGGGTACTAATGCTAAAACGTGAACAGCTTATAAAGTTACAACCAACTATATAATTCTAATTTACGTCTGACAAATTAATTTATATTCCACTTTGCACTTGTCTACTTATTTTAAGTGCTTCTCTAGGCACTTTATTGAATTTACCAAAAAACTTAATTACATTTAGAAACTTTATGATTTCGTAGAAAGCTGAGTGATCTAAATTTTTGTTCCTTGATAAATAAAAATGTTTAAATGTTATGTAATATTTTATTTTATTTTATTTCGGACAAAAACAATTGTACAATCCTCTTATTTAGTAAAAAAATATTTATTATGTTATCATTATTGCACAACTAAAAACTTTGTTCACATACTGTGTGATTGAATATTTATATAGTTAAAGTAATGCCATTATGGAGGTAAATATTTTATCAACACGCATGAGTGATCAGTCTTTATAATGAATGAAATTCTCGCATCCATTTTACGTTTTCACAAAACGAGGAGAAAAATATTGTGTACATTTTTCTGCCTACACTGACAGTCGCGTAGTCGTGCAGAATTTCTGTTTGCCAATTACGCTTTCAAAAGAATAGTGCAATACCAGCTTTGTCATTGATATAATATGAAACATCAAAAAAGACAATCTAGCTCAGTTTCAGTTTATATTATTTTTTTCTGATGAATTTAAACAGAAAAATACTTTTTGTGTTTGATGAGCGCCGTTGTTTAGATAAAACATTAATCCTACTATGATCAGTCTTTATAGAATTTAAAATTTTGATAGCCAGGCAATAGGCCACGATTGCACCTGATGTTAAGTGACAATGCAGCCTGTGATGGACAATATCTGCCTAGTAACCTATTCACTCTTTCTTGAAAACGTTTAAATTGTAGTTGTCAGAAAACTTTTCTGCCGGCAGTGAATTGCACTCCCTAGCAGTACTCATATTAGTATTTTGTATTTAGACCCATCATGTTAAGTGCTCATAGTCAGTCTTTAGTTTCCATGCTGTGTGTATATCTGATTGAAATTCTGTATTAGTAAATATTTTATTTTACTATGTAATAAATAATAAAACGTTGCAATTTGGAGAGTATACAGTAAAGGCAATGCCTGTTTTTAACCGACTTCAAAAAAGGAGAAGGTTATCAATTCGACTGGATGTTTTTTTTTTATTTTTTTGTATGTTTGTTACCTCATATCTCAGTCGTTAGTCGACCGATTCGAAATTTTTTTTCGCCTACTTAGAGGGTGTACCTTGTAGTTGGTCTCATTGTTGCCGATTTGGGATCTGAAGATGGGATCTTGGTGTAATTGAGGGAAACCCTCAAATTTTAAAGGCACATACTGTTGTTTTACTAAAATCTTAATGTTGACGTATTGTTACGTCTGATAGTCCACATCTTGTGGGCCTGAGCTGATGGTGGAACTCCTTAACGCTTAGGAGTTCAATAATTTTAATGACAGAACTTTTGATAGGTAGTTTGTAACTTCTTAAAGAACAGAGTCATAATGTGCAATTTACCCCCCCCCCCCTCCCTTTCTTGTAATCTCTAAAAATGGAGAAATAAAATTAACTTAAAAAAAGTAAAAACCGCCTTCAAAACCTAAATGCACTAAATATACTCTTGAACCATTGAAAGGAAAGGAATCCATTTTAGGAAAACAACTTCTTTTTGGAGTCGGTGTCATCACTTTGAAAATTCAGCCTCACCTGTCGCAGCACCGACTTCAAAAAAGAAATTGTTTTCCTAAAATGGATTCCTTTCCTTTCAAATGGTTCAAGAGTTTATATAAGACTTTTTAGTGCATTTAGTTTTTACTTTTTGTTAATTCAGATCTTTGACTAGAATGCTTATCAGCAGTTTTCATTTGTCCCAAACAGATGGCAAAGGGGCAATCGGTGGTGTGACCTTAGGGGTAGTGGTAGCAGCAATCTTAGGGGCAGTTCTGGCTGTTGGAGGCATTGCCCTGGCAGCTCTCTGCGCTCGAAGACGGAGATCCCAGCCTCCACATAAGCATCCACCAGGAGATATGCTGGAGTTGAGCGATGGTGGAAGAAGATACGTGGTGGCATACACCATCAAACCTTCCCCGGACTTGAAGACACCAGACCCGCAGCCTGATATATTGAATGCGCCAGGTATGGATGATAAATAGTCGAATACATACATGGGAAATCGAAAATAAAACTTTATCATAACAACATGCCTTCTCATTGTTTAGATTCTGACAATCAAACAGTACCACCACTATCTGTGGAAGCAGACGAGTGGCCCAGTATAAAGGAAGTAAGAGGTATGTTAATTTCTGAATCTATTTAATATTCTCTTTTTTAATTTTTATTCCACGATTTACCTTTTTACAATACGTTCTCTTTCTTATGTAGGAGACTGGAGTAAAACGGGAGCCGTATTCTCGGCAGAAGACCTAGCTCTACTGGACACTGCTGGGCGTCCGCAGCAGGTATGATAATTAATATTACCTATCAGAAATTTTCAACCTTAGGCATTAAGATATACTTATACAAATTATTTATTTGTCCAACAGCTCACACCAGGCAGTGACATAGATCCAAATAGTAGGCAAGAGGATGTTCTTAATCAAAACATGAACACTCTAGGAAGTAATTTTAGGCCTAATTATGCGATGAGTAACAGTCCCACCCTGGGCAGTCCTAACTTTGTGTGTCCTAACGGTAACGTAGGGTCTTTTGGAAGTCAGACACTAACCTTAAGTGGTCCTACGTTAAGTTCTGGAAGCATCGCTACGTCGACTTTACATAGAACTAAGGGTAAAGGTAACGCTAGAAGAAGAGAACACGTTTTAGCAGAAAATTTACCAGGACCAGAGAGCTGTGTTTAGTTTAGTTTTTGCATTTTATTTTGCTAAAAGATCTCTTTGTTATAACCAATTGGAATCGGGGCAGGTAAAGAATGCGACTCGCAATGTAAAAATATTAATAATCGTCAATGAAGTTCTGTACCCAATGCAAAAATATGCCTAAATCTGTTTGCAAATATTTGAAACTGCTATTGGTTCATGCTACAATCCTACAGGTAAAGTAAAGGTAAGTTGAACTGATCTTACAGAAACACCTTACAAATAGCTAGCCTAAGACATGAACTTCTTCTAATAGGGCGCGAACGAGTTACCGCCAATTCCCTGCATCAGCAGAAAATATGTCTAGCCTGCTTTACCGTGTAAGGATGCGTCACGCTGTGTTTTGTGTGTGTTAGAAAACGCAGTGTCCGCTTAATAATGGTACCTTAGTTCGTCTGGCATGTAAGTTGGGGTGAATATTAAATGGGTAGTGCATAAAAGTTCATAGTCAAAAGTGTTATAGATACAGCATTCGCATTCTTTACCTAGACTGTTATAATAACATTTCCTTGAAAATATTGATTTAATAAAACTGGTCCGTAATTTGGTTTTACTTGACTGAAATACTCAAAAACATTAGATTCATTTACTACTGTCAAACAACGCTTTACAAGTAATAAATTTTAAATATGACAATATTAAATTATTCGTAATATTATGTTCTTATTCTGGATACTACTTTGTGTATTCTCGTTACTACGCAATAGATTACTATATTAACGTAGCTTACATTTAAGATCCTACTATACCTACCTTTCATTTTATCGGTCTAATCTTTGCTCAAAAGACTGTAAATATTTTATACATAAATGTATTTTTTCGACTAAGCAGTAAGAGCGTCTGTGTCTGAAATTATTATTTTAACATGCCTGATTGGAACGGAGTGTGATTCTCATTTCGGTAAATTAATTTGAAAAATACATAAAAATGTAACATATATTAGATTCTTACTTATATATGCGAGGCTTGTAGAAAATTATATTTATTTGTAAAAAATCGGTTGTGTGAATGTAAATATTAATAGATATAAACCAAAGATGTATAGTTGGTCGTAAGATGGTAGATTGCTTTTGTTGTAATTTGTTTACATGGTAATGTATAAGAAATGTAAATATTCGTTCATGTAAAATGTATAGGTAACAATTTTAGAAATGCTATATATTATTATAATTATTTAAAAGGGCGCAGAACCAAATTGTTTGAATTCTTATCATTTTACTACACTGATTAAATCGGATTGCTATCAATATACAAATTGTATTTTTAAAATACATGCTTTTTTCGGAAATCGTAATTTTTATATAATGCAAGGACTTTTTTGGTCAGTGTCTCCCGACTTGGGATGATGATGAGTTACGCTAACTCTAAAATAATAATAATAATAATAATATTGGGGTTAATTAAAAATAACCTCTTCACAGGATATCTTAATTTTTAAACGCCAAATGCGGACGCTCGAGTTATCGCGCGTATCTTGTACAAAGCTATGGAACGCTACGCCATAGCTAGTAAGCTACGAAAAGCAGACCTGACATTGGTAGTTTTTTGACTGGCTCGCTAGTATTGCAATAATAGATTGATTTTGTGGGTTTCCCATGAAAAATAAAGGTACCTATTTAGCATCAGTATCGTATATGCAACCACCCCTGAGTTGAGGAGCGCAGACCAAAACAACAGCCTGTATATTTTCAATTTAACAAACTAAATGTCTTTTAAATTAGTTGCTTGATTCTTAAAAAAAGCAGTCAGTAATTAAATCGAATCCAAACAAGTATAGAAATAAAATGCTCGAACTGTTTTTAAAATTGTTTATCTATGGGTAGTGCAATTTTGTAAATGTTTCCATTTTGTGTTAATTCTATGTCATAGAGTTTACGAAAGTATGGGTTAGTATGGAAACATGTCGACCGAACTGTTCTAGTTGTCAATAAATTCCCCGTTGTCCTAACGATCTGATACGGTATTTTATATTAATTAATATAAAATAAAGATTTATATTAACTCAAGAGTTTTAATAAGCCCTCCTTAATATGCATATATCCTGCATGTACCCAGATACTAGTTTATATTAAAGAACCTCATAAAAATACTATAATAACGAGTAAAAAGAAAATAAATTAAAAATTTTAGTATAGGTAGGTTTCCCATAACTAAAGTTTAATATTTTTATTTTTATAACTATCTATACGAATAACATTTAACATAGACGGGTGTTGTTTATGAACTAGAACAACTTATAACAAGGTCAGCCCTATTTTTGAATCACTTGCGTCAAGATGGGTGAGTATTCATTTATTTAAGACGTATTTTGGAATGAAAATCAGTTGAAATCTACACAGTAAGGATTTAAAAACAAATATCTACATTTCGAGTACTTACGTCAATAATAAGCGTAATTTTGGTTGATTTAAAATTGGTTTTCGAATAAATATCACACGCCATACTTACGTCAAACTGAAAGTTCTTAGAACTGGCCACTTATAAACAATATAATAAAAAAAATATTCTAAAATTTGAAAATAGAACTCTTTGCCAATATTACTGAGTACATATTTCATTCATTTGTCATTTGTTTTACGATTTGGCGGCAAATTGAAAATTGTCTGTGTCACGTCAACATGAATTTAACACGAGAAAATTTTCGTGCAATGATTTTTTATGACTTTCGATGTCATTTAAGTCAACAAGAAAGTTATGATAGACTACAATTGGCCTTTCACGATGAAGCCCCATCTCGTGCGACTGTTTACAACTGGTTTAATGAGTTTAAACGTGGTCGCACTAATCTCACTGATGATGTACGTGAGGGACGGCCTTCTACGGCGACGACTGAAAATAACATCTGTGTTGTGCGGCGTTTGATAGAGACTGACAAAAGAGTGACCTATCAGCAGATTCGGACAAGCTTAGGCATCGGTATGAGTCAAGTGCACAAAATCCTCCACGAACATTTAGCGGTCAGGAAGCTTTGCGCCCGGTGGATACCTCATAATTTGACTAAGGCTCAAAAACTCCATCGTGTGGATTGGTGCCGTAAAATGATTGAAAGATTTAACGGAGGTGACTCAAATGCTGTGTTCGACATACTAACAGGTGACGAAAGCTGGATTTACTGTTATGATCCTGAAACCAAAAGACAATCTGCTCAGTGGGTGTTTCCTTTCGAGGAGTTGCCAACTAAAGTGAAGAGAGATCGAAGTGCGGGAAAAAAAATGGTGGCCTCGTTCTTTGGAAGGATAGGTCATTTCGCAACAATTGTGTTAGAGGATCAAAAAACAGTTTCTGCAGAATGGTACACTACCAATTGTTTGCCACTTGTCTTGGAAAAAGTTCGAGAGAAACGACCTCGCAGTAGGATCCTCCTTCACCACGACAACGCCTCGTCGCACACCGCCAAGCGAACGATCGACTATTTGGCGACATCAAACGTTGAATTACTGGGTCACCCGCCGTATAGCCCCGACCTCGCGCCTTGTGATTTTTATTTATTTCCAAAAATTAAAGAAAAACTTAAAGGAAAGCGGTTTATGAATGCTGAAGAAGCGGTGGCTGCGTATCGCGATGCCATTGAAGAGACCCCTAAGGACGAGTGGGCAAAGTGCTTTTCCCAGTGGTTCCATCGCATGCAGCGGTGTATTGACGTCAATGGACAATATTTTGAAAAGATATAATAAAACTAATAACTGGCTAATGTAATCAGTTTTTGATTTTCTAAGAACTTTCAGTTTGACCCTCGTATTCAGACGAGTGATTCAAAAAAAGAGACTTGTTTTTTATTTATCTCGCAGGAAAAGTGATTTTTATTTGAATTATTTTAAGTAAGTCATTTCCAAGGTATACAGCCGGTTTCTGAATTGAGCATTTGACGTTGAGAACAACTTAAGCTCGACTTAAGTATGACTCAAAAGTATTTCTATTTTTGAATTAAGTTTAAGTGTAATTTGAGCATTTGAGGTTGAGAATTCTCAACTTGACATCAACTAGTGCTTAACTCGAAATTTGCGTTGCACAACACTACTGACAGTACTCAAAGCCTGCTCACTGTGAACTTAAGCGTCTGACAGCTAAGCAACCCAATGAGAGTACTTAAGTCCTACTTAAATTCAAATTTGCGACAATTTGCGAAATCTGCGACCTGCGTAGGTAATTGGGGAAGGCTAGAGCTGTAATAGATCAAGCTCCAACAGGTGATGAGGAAGTGCAGGCAAAACGCCATAATAATTCAAAGTTATATTTATCTCAAAATGTACTATAATTCAGACAAAGTTATATTTATCACGAATATACAAAGGTGAACACAAATAACAGAAAAAAAGATTGGCACACTGGTTGGGGTATGCGATCCGGTCCATACAAAATAGCCTGCATCCGATCAATTTTGTATGGACCGGACGGCAGACCGCAACCAGTGCGCCAAATCCTAAAAGGAAATACTAGTAGTAAGCATTAATATATGTTATCCTTGGCAGCTTCTTTTAACTCCTTCTTTCAAATCTTTACCTTTATTATTTTTAACTACAGGAATACTATAATTTTCCTTCTCTTCCTGTGTGTAGTTAGGACATCTTTTTTCTTTGTGGTTTCCATTTCATAAACTTTGAAAGTATTTCTACTTTGAGAAAGAGGTCAATCGTCGAATCCAAATCTGCTGGGCAGCGTTTAGGAAACTGCGCAAGAGCGTCTTCTCGTCTGAATAACCTCAGTGTCTGAATACGAAAGTCTTCAACCAGTGTCTGTTACCAGAGATGACATACGGATCCGAAACGTGTTCTCAACTATTGACCTCATAAAGAAGCTCAAAATCACACAACGAGCGATGGAGCGGGCTATGCTCGGTGCTTCTCTGCGAGATCGAATCGGAAACGAGGAGATACGTAGAAAAACTAAGGTAACGGACATATCCCTACGAATTAGTAAGCTCAAGTGGCAGTGGGCAGGGCACATAGCGCGAAGAACTGATGGCCGTTGGGGCAGAAAAGTTCTAGATTGGAGACCTTTCGATCAAAAGCGTAGCGTGGGATGTCCACCGACAAGATGTTCGTTCGAACGACCTTGTTAAGATCGCGGGTTCACACTGGATGCAGACCGCTTGTGATCGGTTGCAGTGGAAAACTGTGGGGTAGGCCTATGTGAACGTCCTTTAGCCGATAATGATGATGATGAATGATTTCGAAGTTTTTCAACTTATAAACTTTTCAAATAACAAACATTTCAGGAAATCAAACTTTATCAAGTTTGAGTATGACATTGACATTGACATTGATTGATTGACAAAAGACATTCCGTTCTTGGTAGTTGTTCACAACTTAATTTTAAGAATTTAACTACAATATAGAATAGTGCCTATTTGACTTGAAAACTTATTCGCAATCTGATGCTCTTAGGAATATATAACTAACGTAATGAAATCCAGAATTCATTAATGCCTATAATGAAACCAAATATCTTTATAAATAAAAACCGGTAAAAATCGGTTGTTTTTACTCGTAACGGAACGTTGCAGTATAATCAAGGACAAAACTCAGTTGAATGTGGTTTGAGACAATCAAAAATTTACGAATGAAACGTAGGAAACTTAAGTACTCATCAACTATTTGAGCAGATCTCAACAGATTTTCACTCAAATGCTCAAATCAGAAACCGGCTGTTAGTATCAGTCCCGAGCTATTTAAGTGGTACATATATTGACTATCTATAATACAATATCATCTTTCACCAAGTTCTTAGAATCATCTACAAAATGATTCCATCAACGGACTTCATTAGGACCAAACGTATTATTACATATTCGGCAAAACTAAAATGTAGGTCAAAATCCTACCTATCTGGGCATAGAACCTTTATGCTGATAGAGATTGCCTTAGGCTGAAGGAATATTTTATCAGAGATGTCGGGCCTTGCGGGCGGTGAATTGATGGACAAACCTCATTTACCAGTACCCTTCAAATGACCACCCAGGAGGCTATAAAATTGGCACCAAATAGCTGTTACCTGTTTCGGGCACCTGGGCTTTATAGGTCACGGTATAGAATCTTTGGGGAGATTTCTGAATTTTGGTGTCAGGTTGTGTTCAGACTACAGCGACTCTGTTGTAATATAATGACATAATTTATGAATGTAGGTTGGAGTTATGCATGAGGCCTATGTATGTAACAGCATGTTTAATGTGACGAATACTCTCTAAAGCAATTAGAGTGCTTATAACTATGTGACTCACTGAGAATGGTACACCTTCTGGAGGTCTAAATCAATGTTAATTATCAAAAATCACATTTTAAGCTACATAAAGAATCTGTTTGAAAACAACTCTAAGAAACCCTTAAAGTATACCCTATTCACCAAGCAAAGTCTATAAATGTAAACAAACATGGCGGCTTGATTGCCATAGACAAACTTTGGTGCTGAGAAAAAGTAGAGGAATTTAGTCAATTGAATTGATACAATATACAATCGATTGCTATTAATAAAAAAAAAGAAAAGTGAAATGATTTATTTTTGCAAATATTTAATATCTTTGAAAAATTAATTCTTTGGCAAATATATAATATTTATTATCGTGTTAACTAAACATAGAAAATTGAGAAGTGATTTTGTTATAATTTAAAGATACTTTAGTCTACTTTTAAATTTAAATATCCATGAATATAATATCTTACGTTTAGAAACAAAATTCGCATCAAAACAAAAAAAATAGGAACGGTCACACACAATTACGAAATTGAATATAAATTTAATCAAACGTTTGTATGAGTGATGACTGATTGATAGCATTAAGTAATTTTAAAAGGTTAATCACGATTATTATTCCTTCAGTTAAAAAAATGCATATTATTTACATGCAATTTATAATTTCTATAACACCATGTTTGAGCAATTCAATTAATTAACAAAAGCGTTCGACAATATGAAAATTAAAAATCTAAAAGTGTTATTTAAGTTTATTTAGTGAGATTTTTTTAAGTAAGTGTATCGTGTAGTAAGTGTAAGTGCATCCAAATGCTAGATAATCGCAAAAATATACATACCTCATTTTAAAGTTTGTAAGTAATATTTAAATAACTCATTTACTAATTATCAAATTTAACAATTTCAGTTTATTATAATAAAATAAAATAAACTCAGACAACCTATATGATTATATTTCAAATGACGAAATTCTAATAGAAAGAAATATATTTATTAATAATTTAAATTTAATGGGGCGTAATAGTTTATTTGACACTTCTTATCATTTTTTGCACTGCGGACGACGCTCTGTCGAGATAGGATTCGGTAGGTAGTTATATCACCAGCATAGTTATATTACCTTGAGCTTACGGCGGTCTCACTCGCTAGCGACGATGTAACTTTTTGTATCGAAAATTTTAGTTCTGTAAGTGACCGCTAGGGGTGCTGTGCAATTTTCCATAGACTTTTAAGTCGTCAACTAAATCTTAATCATACAATTTTCAGGTTTTGCACACACAACGTTACGCGTTGTACATCCAATTATAATAATATTATTTTGTTTACTTACAATGATTAACAACAACCCATTTCATGAACAGTAGAACAACAAAATTTTGATATAATTCCTTTCTAGAAACTCGCACGTTTAATAATATTGACCCTAATATTACTTCACATGCGAGTTTCGAATAACCAATTGAATCGATCAATTGAACGAAATTGGTGTCCCAACACTAAATTAAAAAATATGAAGTTTTTCGTCATCTTCTTGTCTTTGTCAAAATGGTGGTATTTTTCCGATGAATCACGTTTTTTACTTTAAATAAGTATGTTTGAATGCAATAATCATATTTATATTGTTACGGCATAATTGGTAAAGGTGTTTGTGAGATTTGTGAAGAAATTTACTTGTGTACGTGCCGACAATTTTCTGATAATAAGGATAATAGGTCAGTCAATGGTTTGTTTACATTTATGGACTTTCCGTTGTGAATAGGGTATAGTAGTTTATGACTCGGAGCTCAATTTTTTAATCACTTAGTGATTTTGTTTGAGAATCAAATAAAAGTCAACTAACATCATGCTATTAAAGACGTGAGTAGTTATCAAATTCAGTTATCTGTTTTTAAATCCCTGACGTCTTCACGCAAACCGCATGCCATATAGACGCAAGGGATTTAAAAACAGGGTCCGTGTTTTTTTTGTAGCAGAGAGCCTTTACTGGAGAAAAGTATGCAGGTATCTAGAGGTATTGTTTTCTTATTATTTTACTGTATCTGTTACTTAATGCTATCGATGTTTAATCTCCAGGTGCTCTCAAAGGCAACATTTTACTCGACCCATATTTCTTTGTATCGGTTTTCTTGCTTTAGTACGGTAGATAAATAAAACAGAATTGTGTACAGAATGAATGTCTCAGCGAAGTGTTTTGTTGCATATATGAACTGATATGTAAGTATACAACAGGAAAATATACAGCTTGTGGTCTATAATAGTAGAAAACATTTTAATCCATTATTCTTCAAAGTATTATGTACTTATGTCTGCCGTTCTGCCGTTTGACATATCATACCGTACGTTTTGAACTGTCAAAGGAATACGATTGCTTTACACAATAACACCTCTCTACTCTTGTTGTAATTTTGTTTAAACATTTTGTTTTGTATGCGATTAAGTCTTCTTATTGACATAAAAAAATCAACTAACTAAAAATTCTGATTCAATTTTTGGTTTGTTTCTTTTTAGTCCTAAATAAATTTTGAGGTGATGAATAATTTGACAAGGTTCCGGAAAATTGCGGGGCATAGAATTAATTTTATTTCTCCTAAAGTGTGAAACGAGTATACTACCTTTTGTCACTTAGTGTCAATGGAGGTGAGTTGTATAGGATTTTATAGGTTTAAACACGGCGCCGTAAGGTATAAAGGATCGAGTCGAGACTCGGCTTAAAATAATAACACTCGCTGCAAAGTAATACCTCTTACCAAACGAGGAACTTATTTATGAAATGCAACGAGTATTCTGTCGAAAAGGCTGCCGCCATTTAAAAACGGGCAGTGAAGTTTTCGAAGTGATTTTTCCTGGGATTTAGTTTATTTTCAGAATTGGAAATGGCGTATATATTCAGCTCTATTTTTTGGATCATATAACCAGGCTACAGACTTTATCGTTGAATTGTACGATACGATTTGTATTACTAAGGAAAAATGTGAGTAAGTGTTCATGGAAACCAACGATGTCATAGGATCAAACTGATCCTGTTTACTAGGTTCTTTAATGGAGTATTGAGCAGAAATTAAATGTAATGAAATTGTGTTGCGTATGTAAACAAGTTTATATAAAGGTTGTACATCTAATACAGGTTTCACTTGGATCTATCTTTTCAGGTGTAAACACATTTAATAATTAAATCATGACAATTTTTAGTAATTTGTTGAAAACTATATAATTTATCCTATAGAGTAAGTGCCTATTTATAAAATAGTATTTTTCAATAAATCAATATGAGGTGTTTTATTATATATAACGTACATACACACAGGAGCCCTATTTTTGAATTGCTTCAAAATGGCGTGTGATACTCGTTAATTAATGTTCAATTTTCGAATTAAAACAGTTTGATTCCACAGAGGAGTGATTAAAATAAATATTACCTAAATTTTTAAGTATTTACTTATCTATCTTGCTTGGTTTTCGTTGATTTTAAGTTTGCTTTCTAATGAAAATCACATACCATGTGAATGTTAAAAAAATAGGGACCCTGCAATTTAACAACAATATCAGTGAACATATCTACAAGTTTAGTTATCCCGAATCAACAATCAACTTGGAAATATGATTTATTAGTGCTGAACGAATAAAATCAAAATTAACAAAAAATAATTCTACTAGGTACGTTAGAGAACAATCCCAATAAATATTTTGATACAATATTTACGGTCAACCACGGTATGTAAAGAGTATTTTTGTCTATATAAAGCTTTTTAAGCCGGAACAGGATTTTAAATCTGTCAAGTTAATGGAAAAGTAGAAAGTTATACAGGGTGTTATTTTGGTCAGTGTCATCCAACTGAGGGATGATGAGCTATGCTTATTCTAAAAATGCTGCAGCGTTGTCGACAAGATGGACAGACGACCTTGTAAAGATCGCAGGATCAAACTGGATGCAGACCGCTAGTGATAGGTTGCTTTGGAATATCGTAGCTCCCCCACTTGGTTGGCCTTTGTTCAGCAGTGGACGCCCTTTGGCTGATAATGATGATATGCAAGTTTTAATGAAAAAAACCTCTCCATAACATACTAAAAAACAAAAGGAATGGGGAATCCCGCACCCTCACGCGTATCTACGAAATACTACGCCGTAGCTAGTAAGCTACGAAGAGACGACCTGATGTTGGTAGTTTTGACTTGTTCTCTATTATCGTAACAATAAATTAGTTTTATGGCTTTTCCCAATATTCCTTTTTTTTGGCATCAGTCATCAGCATCAACCACCCCTGAGTCGCTTGTCACTATCCAAAACAACACCATGTATTAAAAAAATATAAATAGCTACACTACACTGATATGGTAAAGTACTGTAGGTAGTTGATTTTAGAAGTTACTGAAACAATTCAAATCCTTTAAACTTTGGTGTCCAGATAAAGCAAGCAAATCAACCAGTAATAAAATGTTAATTTCTGTTATGGCATTAATTGCATTAACTTATTTTTTATTATGTTACTATACTAAAATGTGATAGCTGATGGTATGTATGTATATCTCTAACAAAAGAAATAAACCTATTAAAAAATATATTTTTTCAAACTAAGAAAATAAACAATATTATTTTAAACACTTTTAAACTTTCGCGTTGCATTTTAAATACACTTATATATACGGGAATTAACGCGATCGCGATAAAAACATAAATACCTTATGTTTTGGCCTGACGTTTCGATCGGGTTTCACCGATCGTGGTCACAGGCGAACTGATGAACTGCGATTTCTTAACTCCGTTTGCGGGGTAGAAGTATCTTGTTCCACCCGCAAAGTATTTATTATTTGCGCACCACCGCCACACACTACACTGACAATGTCCCTATTCTGGAGACCGCTCAACGCGTCCGTATTCTGATTCCTGATTACTCGACTGCGAACTTAAACAAGGCTGTGTCATTCTAATCACGGGATTCCACGTCGGAGACAACTTAAAACCATCTTCCCTATTGAAATTAACATATTTTTGTATTTCAATAGCTTCACGCACAACTCTCGAGTGAAAATGGCGATCTGTGGAGAGGACTTGCGTTTTGTGGAATTCTATCCAATGATTGGTGCCCGCTTCTAATAGATGTTCAGCAATCGCTGACTTGTTAATTTGGCGATTTTTCACAGCTGCGATGTGTTCTTTGATCCTTTCCTTTGCGGTGGTGCGCAAATAATAAATACTTTGCGGGTGGAACAAGATACTTCTACCCCGCAAACGGAGTTAAGAAATCGCAGTTCATCAGTTCGCCTGTGACCACGATCGGTGAAACCCGATCGAAACGTCAGGCCAAAACATAAGGTATTTATGTTTTTATCGCGATCGCGTTAATTCCCGTATATATAAGTGAATATTATTTTATATTACCAACAGCCAAAAAGGATTGTTATTTAACAAATTGCTTATTTAAATTAATTACAGCGAATGGTTGTGAAGGTTAGAGAAACAATATGACGTATAGAAAATAAATTAATAATATCATTTTAAAAAACTAAACGTGCTCATAATACACTTATAAATAAATAAATATTTGACAAAATCACATACATTGTTCCGATCCCAAGCTAATTAAGTAGCTAAAGCACTTGTGTTATGGAAATCGGAAATAACGGTGGTACCACAACACCCAGACCGATATTAAATAACATTTTATTTTACAACTTTGGCGAATTGGAATACTTATCTTTGTCAAATTACAGTTTTCTAGTCCTTAAGGTCTCTTCGCTGGACAGACGGACCAGCTGTCGACCTTTTTGAAAGCAGAATTTTGGCTGAAGGGTGTTTTGTATCGTCGATTTCGCGGGCGGTTACCAACAACAAGATGCGCAACACTCAGCCGACTAAATATTGTTTCATTTGTTTTGATATTTCAATGTTAATAAATAATTTTAGTTTTAAGGTATTTATTGTATGAGCTTTTGTAGCTTTCAATAAATAATAATAAGGGTTACTTGTTCGACTGCCGATCCAGAAAAAATTGGACAGCACTTTGAAAATTTGTCCTGAAAACTAAAAAATGCTTCTTACTGAGCAGAGCACTAGTTACAAATAAAAAACACGTTAAAAGAGGCATATGAAAAATTTAATCTTGTCATTCAACAGCGTTAAATTAAATATGTCCACCGTCCAACGTCCAAACCATGTTTTTACACTATCAGCCTTTGAAACTCATAGCGTGGCAGTCAAAAATATAATGGTAAAAACTTTTTAGTAACATAAAACAAAAGTCGTGTTTCGGAGGATTTAATAACTGCCCGTCGGGTCTGGGTTTGAAACATAATAAGCTTTTCATTAAACCCTTGTTTCATTTTGCCCTTTTTTGTACAAGCTGATAGTGGTATGATGATGGAAATAGTTAGTTGATAGATATCAGAAACAATCAATTTCCAGTTTATACAAAGTTTATTGATTTACGAGTAAAAAGGCATGGATATATCCACAACACGTAATAATTATTACCAACATTAACACTCATTTAATGTTGTCAGTACCACGAATAAAAGCTAACTACATATTTAGCAGGTACACAAATATATACCATTAGTATTATCTGATTGTGTTCACTCCAAAACAGACGCTGACTTTCTCTAGCTCTTATTTACCAAACCAATCTTAAACAAACCTACAAACGCGAAGCAATAACCCTGATGCATAGCAAGCGTGACACGAGACATAGCATTCCTGTAATGCAATTACTGTTCACAGCGAATCTTCGTAAAAGCATCTCAACAACAACTGTACTGGGAAATCTATACTTATCTGTTTCTTTGTCTCGGGGATCCTACTCTTTATCACAAGCTGTTTAGCCAATTATAGACATATCTGTCTCTCGTACGATCAAAAAGCACGAGCGAGTGTGATGGCTAGATCCTAAAATAAAGAAAACTTCCAGCGTACCTCCTCTACTGATTTGTTGGATTCATCTGATGGCTTAGTATTCTGTTGTTTAGGGATATCAAGCATGTTGACTTGTAATGAAATCTTGTTTTAATTCAAATATATTTGACATAAAGTAGCAAACGTTGCTATTTAGGTAACGAGAACAAAATTAATATCTTCTTTTAGACATAGTTTCGTATTATAGATACCAATGCACAGTTATGAAATGGTCTGCGACAAAACTAAGACGCACTTGGCCATACTTCAAATCGTCAGTAATGTTGATAAGAGTAAAACGACTTTTCGCTTCTGCAACTTAACAGTCTCATTCAACGGACCCATTGGAAAAGGGGTTATAAAAATGAAACCAAGCACGTTTTTATTTAACCAGACTAGTCCAGTGCCAAAGTAATTCCGTGTTATTACCCCGGTCGTTAGGTCTAAGATGGTTCTTGGGTTGCGTTCAGCTGATCGTTACCGCGCTTTGTCATCATTATGTCTGGACTATGGCTAATGGCGGCATAGATGATACAATTGTATGTGGACTGGTACAGTCAGTCTGATTTAACAGCTGAGAAGATATATTTATATATTCTTAGGAAGATTTACAGTTTTAATAATCACTATACCTAAATAACTTAATGCTAACATCAACACTAATAATAAATCTCCACATATTGTAAAACTAAGCACCGTTAATTAAAACATATATTTTTCATAATTAAGTAATAATTGCATCAGCTGTGCCACATGCGTATTAATGCGTTGTGTCTGAATAAATGTAATTTGTTATTATTGTTAAGCTATTTGCCCAGTACACCGTAACATACCATGGCCGTGCTTGGAACGTGTTCGGCAAAAAAAAGTTGTATAGAAAACTATGACACCTTGTCCTGTAGACCGTTCCGTCACTGATCAACGCCATTTCGTGCCATCACGGAGCATATTTTGTCGATGGTGACATGCTCCGTGCACTTTTATTGCTAGACCGGTGAGCATACAGGTTGCATCCGCGTATGCTGACCGTTATATAGGCGTCGTCGTAACGTAGCCTGTGAATTGATAGCCCTGCAAATACAGACTGTCGGGCTGATCACAACATCTGGGTCTGAGTCTTAGGTAGACCTTGCCAACAAAATATAAAAGGAATCGCGGTTCGCTCATTAACAACAAATACCATATGACGTACGGGTATCATACGCGTTGCTGGTATCATACGGGTTGTATACGGGATCAGGTCATCGCACGATCATGATTTGATCCGTTGCAGTGAGAAAATACCTTTAACGGTACGTGTGATTGGGTGCCTGCGTCGACTTTGCTTAGCGGAAATTTAAAGCAAAATAATGTAAGGTGTTGGAAATCTGAAGTTTTGTTATGCCATTAAACTACGTTCTGAAATATAGTTGACTCTATTTGTATGTTACACCGGAAACATGTTTAAACTTTCAACCTCTAAAGAGTAATGACAAGAGTTATTTAAAGAATTATATGAGTAAAAATTGATTCAGATTCTTTGTGCTGGAACGTAGCATAGCATTTTCAAATAGATTTCAAACAGATTATACCCCACAAGATCATATAAATCTACAAATAGCGTTCAGTTCTCGTTCTGGACTGTACGTTACGTCTTGTGTCGTGAGTAAGGTTAACATTATCTGATGACATATACCGAAGACGGAGATAGCATTTATGCGCTATTACAGTTGCTGTAACACTGAGTTTCAGTACCACACGCTTTGTAAAGCGAGCGTTGAATTGTGTAGAGCAAGATTTAAAACTGATGACTAATTGTTTAGGTAGTTATAAGACATTGTTTTCAATATAGTAGCAGACATAACGCAATGAGTAATATACAATATTTTTAATTGACTATTGTTACAAACATCATTAGCAATAAGTTTACCTTAATGAAAAAAATCACCACATAGTGTCATTTTACATTGCTTGTTATTATTTGTCTCGTATTTTTTTTATTCCTAATAAACTTGCAATAATTGAATATTACATTTAATTACTTAGTGTCAACGTCAAGGTCTTTCACTGGAAACATTGTTTGCAATACATTGCTGGTTCGATTAGTTTATTAGAAAATAGCAATAAATTTATTTCTGATTATTATAAATTAAAACAATTTAGAATTGATTACTGGATACTTTAAGGGGCCTATTTTTAAATCTTTTGCTCCTAGTAAAGGCCACACCCTGTATAATTAATTCGTAAAATATCAACTACTCAAAGGGCCAAGTGCTCTAATTACGTGCGCTACTGCAATCTCGTTGCACTTTTTGCGCAAACAGACTCGCGGACCGCGGGCTAATTAGTCGCCACCTGGGGAATATTGTTTGCGAAAATACTATGAACATAACCCAAGTGTGTTTCTCCTGCTATGATGCTCTTTTATTTTAGCAGTTACTTTGTTTTTTAAAGAAATATATGTATGAGACTTTTTTATTTTAGCTTCAGTAAGCCTGTCAATGCTGAAAAAAAGCTTAGCACTCGGATTAAATAAAATCTTTTACACAAAGTTTTAAATAAAACTTCAAAAACAAAATGCGCGAAAAAGTTAAATAAATTCTTGAGTATTTTAAAATAAAGGACTCCATTTAAGGTAAATTATTTCTTTTTGGAGTAGTTGCCCTGATGGATGATGCTTGACTTGGCCAATGCGATGACTCCGACTTGTTTTTTGGTTAGTTTTTTTTATTTGCATTTTTTTGTGGTTTGCACCTTTCGACACTGTTCACTGATAAGATATAAAGTACATAACATACGTTCAGGCGTGATAATTACTAAACTCCTAAGCTTTAAGAGTTCCACCATCAGGTCAGATCCACAAAATTATGACTTTCAGACGTAGAAACAGGTCAACAACAAGATACTATCACAAAAAGCAATAAACGTCATCATCATCATCATCATTATCAGCCAAAGGACGTCCACTGCTGAACATAGGCCTCCCCCACGGCTTTCCACAGCAACCGATCACTAGCGGTCTGCATCCAGTTTGATCCTGCAATCTTTATAAGGTCGTCTGTCCATCTTGTTAGTGGACGTCCCACGCTGCGTCTTTGGTCGAAGGGTCTCCAATCTAGAACTTTCCTGCCCCAACGGCCATTAGTTCTTCGCGCTATGTGCCCTGCCCACTGCCACTTAAGCTTACTGATTCTCAAGGCTATGTCCGTTACCTTAGTTCTTCTACGTATCTTCTCATTTCTGAATCGATAACGTAGAGAAACACCCAGCAAAGCCCTCTCCATCGCTTGTTGTGTGTTTTAGAGCTTCTTTATAAGGCCCATAGTTAAAGACCATGTTTCAGATCCATATGTCATCACTGGTAACACACACTGGTTGCAGTCCTTCGTCTTAAGACACTATGGTAAATGAGATGAGAAGACACTCTGCGTAGCCGAGTTGGATTCGTCGATTGACCTCTTTCTGAAGTTGGACCTACCAATTGGATCACTTGTCCCAGGTAGACGTACTCGTCGACAACTTCGCGAGTTGAGTTCCCAATGGATACTGGAGGGGGTACAACACGAGAACTCGACACAATTTTCGTCTTCTCCATGTTTATTTTAAGACCCACTTGTTGGGAGACTCGGTCAAGGTCTTCGAGCATAGTGCCAAGATCGTCCAGCGTCTTTGCCACAACGACTATATCATCGGCAAATCGGAGGTGTGTGATGTATTCGCCATTAACATTGATGCCGATTCCTTCCCATTCCAGAAGTTTGAAGGCGTCTTCCAATGCCACTGTGAACAGTTTCGGAGATAAAACGTCTCCCTGGCTCACACCTCTCCGCAGTAGAATCGCCCTCGTGTTCTGCTCCTGTACTCGGACCGACATGGTGGCGTTATTGTAAAGGCACCTTAACACCTCTATATACCTATAGTCTATGTGGCACCGCTGCAGAGACTGAAGCACCGCCCTAGTTTCGATCGAATCAAAGGCCTTCTCATAGTCCACAAACGCTAAGCATAGAGGCATATTATACTTCTCTGACTTCTGTATAATTTGCCTAAGCGTAAGCGTGTTTTATTGGAGAGCAAGAAATTTTTATTTTCTTCATCATCATCATCATCATCATCATAATCAGCCAAAGGACGTCCACTGCTGAACATAGGCCTCCCCCACGGCTTTCCACAGCGACCGATCACTAGCGGTCTGCATCCAGTTTGATCCTGCGATCTTTATAAGGTCGTCTGTCCATCTTCTTGGTGGACGTCCCACGCTGCGTCTCTGGTCGAAGGGTCTCCAATCTAGAACTTTCCTGCCCCAACGGCCATCAGTTTTTCGCGCTATGTGCCCTGCCCATTGCCACTTGAGCTTACTGATTCTCAAGGCTATGTCCGTTACTTTAGTTCTTCTACGTATCTCCTCATTTCTGATTCGATCCCGTAGAGAAACACCCAGCATAGCCCTCTCCATCGCTCGTTGTGTGATTTTGAGCTTCATTATAAGGCCCATAGTAAGAGACCATGTTTCGGATCCGTATGTCATCACTGGTAACACACACTGGTTGAAGACTTTCGTCTTCAGACACTGAGGTAGATGAGATGAGAAGACACTCTTGCGCAATTTCCCGAACGCTGCCCAGCCGAGTTGGATTGGTCGATTGACCTCTTTCTCGAAGTTGGACCTACCCAATTGGATCACTTGTCCCAGGTAGACGTACTCGTCGACAACTTCGAGAGTTGAGTTCCCAACGGATACTGGAGTGGGTACGACAAGGGAGTTCGACATCATTTTCGTCTTTTCCATGTTCATTTTAAGACCCACTTGTTGGGATACTCGGTCAAGGTCTTCAAGCATAGTGCCAAGATCGTCCAGCGTCTTTGCCACAACAACTATATCATCGGCAAATCGGAGGTGTGTGATGAATTCGCCATTAACATTGATGCCGATTCCTTCCCATTCCAGAAGTTTGAAGGCGTCTTCCAATGCCGCTGTGAACAGTTTCGGAGATATGACATCTCCCTGTCTCACACCTCTCCGCAATGGAATCGCCTTCGTGTTCTGCTCCTGTACTCGGACCGACATGGTGGCGTTATTGTAAAGGCACCTTAACACCTCTATATACCTATAGTCTATGTGGCACTGCTGCAGAGACTGAAGCACCGCCCAATTTATTTTCTTAGAAACACGAAAATCGCGCTACATTAGATTTACAACATTTTATAGATAATTCTGACACCGTTACCTTGGACATTTTTATAAATTGCTACAAAATGTTTAAAAAAGGCAATCTTCCGTCAAAGCAAGCCCGAACATTATCAAACAAGTTTCGAAGCCGAAATTGGATTTTTATGAAATAACAAGAAGCCATTTAACTGCAGCCCAAAGAAATAATGTAACCATCACGGACCAAGTCGAATAACAAGTCCGCATATTGCCAACTTTTTTGCGCGCAAAATTCGTTTCGCAACTTGGCCTTCAATTTACACTTCAATGAAGTGAGCGTAAACTTTGAGTACAAATTTACTTAAAAGTGGCCTCAATCAAAAGTTTGATGGCGCCAAAACTGATGAAAAGGTTGAAAAGACCATCATACCCTGTTGAATTTTCCTCGACCTAAGGACGTATCGTAGGACGTAGAAAAAGATAAACAGACGACCTTGTTAAGGTCGCAGGATCACGCTGGATGCAGACCGCTTGCGATCGGTCTTTGTTCAAAACCGTGAGGAGGGCCTATGTTCAGCAGTGGACGTCCTTTGGCTGATTATGATGATGACTCTGTTTATTACATCTAGGATTGTAATAATATGATCATGGCATTTTTTTGCAACATGTAGCTCGTTTTCAGGTCGAAACCGACGTACCACATTGATAGCCAATATCGCTTGCTCTTCGTGTCGTCTTTTGTTTGAATGCTCGTTCCTGGGCCATGTGTAGAAGCGATTTCTGTGTGAAAGTAGTAAGGCGGCGGTGTCCTTGACCATAAATATGCATTTAAGACTGTCGAACGTAGGTAAATAATCGCAAACGAAGAAATCGCAGCCACTCGAGAAAGCTTTCCTTGTAAATATTGCAACTGCACTCCAATCACGCTGTCATGTCTCTTTTTTTTCTGTTCTCTATATGGTGCTAGAGGGTTAAGGCAAATGTTTCATTCATCGAGGGTTTCCTTACAGCGTCACAAGCGGGGCTAACAATGTGTAGGCGACGCACCACACATGCATATTTTTATTATTTATATTCCTGTCTGTGTGCATAAAATTGTATTACGTACCTTCTTATATTTTGAATAAAATCATTCGTGAACGACCGATGAGCGGACCAATCAGAGCGCAGCTCATCCCTTCACTCGTTCCCGCCATATTAGTTAGTATTAGTTCTGAGTGTGTCAAAATTACGGCAACAACAAAACCCGCTCCTCGGTCGCGCCGCGATAGCCTTTCCAAAAAAAGCGTGGTTCTTATTTCGATCCCCTACAAAGTTGTTCCTTCGGCCAGATCTTATCAGGGCTATGTTTCATACGCCACACAAAAATAGGCTTATGCCCAAATCGCGCGAAAACCTATTCGAAAGGCTCGAAAGTGCATCGGAGCACGTGTTGTCACGTGACACGGCAATGGATTCCGAAACGAAGATGCAATCTGCTAAATCCAAATCCATCACAGCGCCTAGTGCTACATCGTCATCCCGTGTCAGGCGTAAGCAACTGGAACTAGCAGCCGCGGAAGCCAAAGCCAAAATTGAGAAGGATTTGATCGACAAACGGCTGGAATGCGATCTGGCGATGATGGACGAAGATTGCTGTTCTAGAAGCGACAAGAGCAAGGCTGTCAGCCTCGCAGAGGACAAATACGACGTGGAGCAATGGCTGGAACAAAGTAACGCACAGTCGCCCCCAGCGGCGGCACCTATGGTAACGGAGGCAGCGCCGGCACCCGATGGCTCGGAACGCGGCCGCGCACCCGCCCCCGATGTACCTGCCAGCGGCATTATTCAGCTCGCCCACACGCTCAAAGACATCATGATTTCGTCAGCACCGCAGCAACAAGACGAGCGCCTCCTCACACGCTTGTCTACACCTCGTGAGCTACCTCTCTTTAGTGGAGACTGTTTCGACTGGTTGCATTTTCGAAACGCATATGATGAATCGACACGCGTTTGCCAATTTAGTGACTCAGAGAATCTGTGGAGACTCCGTCGAGCCCTCAGAGGCGAAGCCAAGGAGGCTGTCACCGACCTTTTGATCGGCAGCACATCGCCAGCTCAAGTCATGGAGACGCTAGAACTCAGGTTTGGCAGTGCCGAATTAATTGTGCAACAGCTGACTACCCAAATGAAAAAGTTATCGCCACTCACGAGTAATTATCAACATGACATAATTAACTTTTCTATGAAGGTCAATAACTGTGTTGCAACCTTGAATTCACTCGGCCAGTTTGACTGTTTACGTAGCCCAGAGCTAACGACGGCTATTATCTCGAAGCTACCTAGTATATTACTAAGCAAGTGGACAGAGTACGCATACGATAAGCTAGTCAGCAATATACCTAAACTGCAATTGCTAGCGGAGTTCCTGAAACGAGAAGCCACAATGTCATCGACAGTCGGAGTCGCACATCTACGAGACAACCGCAAATCTGACCCGACGCAGCATCCCGGGCGAAAACCGGACGATCATCGGTCTCGTCAGCCTATGTTCAACCGCTCTGTGTTTACTACGTCCGCTAACTCAACTCAGCCGACGTTATCATGCATTTTTTGCTCGAAATCGGCTCACCTACTCACCGAATGTCGACCTTTCAGACGAGCTATGCGAAGAGACCGATGGAGATTCGTCAAATCTAAAAATCTGTGTTTTTGCTGCCTACTAGATCGGCACGATAACAATGCATGTCCGGCTCCCGTATGCGACATAGATAACTGTGGGTTATCGCATCATCGATTACTGCACTATAAGAAACCGGACGCACGCACACATGCAATCAACATAGTTGCGAACGAAGAGGAAAACACATCATCACCGCCGCAACCAGCCGCCAGCGAGCCAGCATCACCGGCAGCGTCAGCGCGCGGCGAGACCGTGGCGCACGTCGCAGCGCCGAGCGCGCACCCTGCGCCGACGCCCGCCCGGCGCGGCCCGACGGCCGCCGGCGCAGGCGCCGCTCCTCCGCGGTCAGTGAATGAAGTGCTCCTTAAAGTGATTAAGGTAAATCTTAGTGGCCCTAAGGGCACAGTGAGTGCTTATGCGTTACTGGACGACGGGTCGTCTGTATCCATCATCGATAAGGACTTGGTGAGCGAACTTGGACTTATTACTTATCAGTCTACCCCTATTAAGTTTACCGATGCATTCGGCATCGATGTCTTTCAAACAGATGTACCTAAAGTTAATTTAAAAATATCTGGTTTCTTTGAAAATAAATGTCATGATATAACGCTACGGCAAGTTGATAATTTAAAATTACCTAAACAAGATTTGTCATTAATAAAATCTCTTGAATGTAAACACTTGCTAAAGATTAAAGATTTTGTATGTGACCAATGTGTGGTGCCGCGACTACTGATAGGTGAAGATAACTATAATTTGATTGCGCCTCATGAAATTCTGCATGGTAATAAGCAGGAACCATATGCTACGAGATGCCTACTAGGTTGGTCCATTCATGGCTGCTACGGTTTTACTCACACTTCCGTGAACGCACACACCTTTCATCTCGCTCACTCAGAGACGTCTGATATTGATATAGCTGCACTAAATGATATGGTAAGAAAGTCGTTCGAGCTCGACTCCATTGGAGTGTCGACCTTAAGGCGGGAGAATACGGCACACGAGAGAGCAGTGCGTATTCTGGACGAAACGGCGCGAAAAGTCGGCACTAAATGGGAGGTAGGTCTTCCTTTTACAAAAGACAATCTTTTATTACCAGAAACTTACCAATACGCACATTCTAGACTTCAAGGCTTACTAAAAAAGTTTCAGTCTGATGGTAAGTATGCAAATAAGTATCGGCAGGAGATGCGGCGACTTTTTGATAACGGCTACGCTCGGGAACTGGAGGTCAACGAACCCGCGCCAAGCCACACATGGTATTTGTCGCATTTCGGGGTTCAAAACCCAAATAAGCCTGAAAAGCTGAGGTTAGTATTTGACTGTGCTGGCAAAGTCAAAGGTGTATGCCTTAATGATTTTTTACTTACCGGACCTGACCTATATAATTCATTGTTAGGTATTTTATTACGTTTTCGTGAACACAAGATTGCTCTGACGGCCGATATCAAAGATTTTTTCGTTCAAATTAAAATACGGCCGGAAGATCAAAATGTCTTTCGTTTCCTCTGGCAAGAAAACGCCGATGCGCCTGTGAAAACATGCGTTATGCAAAGCTTGCTGTTTGGCGCAACATGTTCACCATTTATCGCGCAATATATAAAAAATAAAAACGCGATCAAGTATGAGCATGAATGCCCCGAAGCAGTTT
The DNA here is from genome assembly GCA_963924145.1 of Pyrausta purpuralis. Taxonomy (NCBI): domain Eukaryota; kingdom Metazoa; phylum Arthropoda; class Insecta; order Lepidoptera; family Crambidae; genus Pyrausta; species Pyrausta purpuralis. The sequence goes on along the minus strand of OZ001646.1, from coordinate 15,394,960 downwards.
ATGTAATTATAAATAATCACTATATGGACGACTGTTTACATTCGTGCCGCAGTAGCAACCTGGCTAAACAATTAGTGCGCCAGATAACCGATATTCACAGATCGGGTGGCTTTGACATAACGCGGTGGTCTAGCAACAATACGCAAGTACTACAGTCTATACCTACAGAGGCGCTTGCGCCGGCCGCCATACAGCTGCAGAACGGAGCTACGAATACAACTGAGCGCACTCTCGGATTGATGTGGCATCCTAGCAAAGATTGTTTTGGTTTTAAAATAGCTTTGGAGCGCATTTCACCTGATATCTTGAACGGTACTCAAATACCTACTAAAGCTCAAATGTTGAGTGTTATTATGTCAATTTACGATATTCACGGCTTTCTTTCCCCGTTTATAATAAAAGGTAAAATTATTTTTCAAAATGTACATCGCAGCGGTGTTGAATGGAACTGCCGCATCCAATCCGATGAGCACGCTCTGTGGGTTAATTGGCTCAAAGATTTACAATGCCTACACTTGCTTCGCATTCCGCGCTTCTATGGAAATGCGCACGAATGGGTAAGTTGTTACTCATCTGAGCAGATGTTGACGTTCATGAATAATAACTCGAATGATTATTATGACATAATAGAATTAGCTGAAGAATAGGCCCCAGGGGGCGTGGCTTCGGCTGTGACGTCAGAGTGGCGTGATGGTGGTGCGAGACGGAGAGGGGAGGGCGAGCTGGAGAGCGGGGACACCGGCAGGCATCGGCCTCTTTGCGCTGTGACCATCGGATCGGACGGACGTTCACTAGCATTGCTCAATTTCGGATTAATTTATTTTAAACTTTAATTATTTGATACTTTTGTAATAATTTAATAAATATTCTTTTGTTGAGTGATTTTATTTTTTTAGCAATAATAGTCTAAAACGCTAATTTCAGAAGTGGGATTCCTAACCACACCTGTGTTGGTTTTTTAGACGATTAAGAGAATCGTTCGGTGTTATATTTTCTTGAGTTAGCTATCAATCGCAATGCCTAAGGAATCCAGCGGTAAATCGCGAAAGCGTGGACGTTCATCCGATTCAGGTATCGAACAACAGCTTCAAGCGATAATTTCTCGTTTGACGGCGTTGGAAGATACGCGCATTCCTAATCTAGGTCAAGCGTGCGCAGATGTCAGTGCGCGTGCCCTCCCAGCGCCGCCGGCGCGCTCGCACTCGCTGCCGCCGCCTGTATCCGATCTAGCGAGTGCATCTACCGGCCATGCGGATGCGCATGCTCAAGCGCGCACGGATAGCGCGATGGCGGGTACGGCGAGTGTGGCGGGGTCGCTGCCCCCGAGCACCACACCGTCAGCTGCGGACCTCATCATGAGCGAGGTGGCTGATAAACTTGCGACTGCAATCAACGCTGTAAACCCGGTGAGATCGAACCATATTTATATTTCTAGTTTTGATCCCTCTTTAAATGATTTTAATGTGTGGTGTGAGGAAGTGGATCATTTGTGTCGTATCAACAGGTGGGACGATCGCGAGTGTTTAGCGCGTATAGGTCATTGCCTAAAGGGTGATGCGCGTGTGTGGCTTAACGAATGGACGTGTAACGAGCGTACGTGGTGTAATTTTAAACGTGATTTTCAATCTTTGTGCCCGCGTAGAATAGATAGCGCGAACATTTTATTCGAAGTCATGAAGACGGACTCCGATCGTTACCCCACATACGCCGAGTATGCTAGGCGTTCTTTGTTACGATTACGCGTAGTTAATGGGTTAAAAGAAGATTTGATCAGTGCCATAATTATACGCGGCATTACTGACCCGCAGATTCGCGCGGCTGCTACGAACGCTAGCTTGTTGCCCGGTGATTTAGTAGGTTTCTTGTCTATTTATATAAAACCGGCTCAGTCTACCCCCGTTCGGAACAAAATAAGTGAATCTGTTTCGCGGAAAAGAGAACACTTCAGTTCGAGTACCAAATGTTTTAAATGTAACGGTTTTGGCCATAAGCTAAACGATTGCCTTAAACGCGCGCGACTTAATAACACAGTCGATAGAAACGAGTCGTCGGAACCGTCCATTTCCAATCGGTCTACAAATAAACCCGAGCAGTGTAGTTTTTGCAAAAAGATGGGGCACAAATTAGAAGATTGTTATGCAAAACAGCGCAGCGAATCGCGTGGCAAATCTAATGTGAATTCTTGTCGTGAGATCCAAGATGATTATCAACGGAACGATATAGCGTCTGCTACCATTTAAGGGCATGCAATTTCAGTGGACTGACGAGCACGAAAGGGTTCGTAAAGACCTTATTGACCGGTTAACCAACAAACCTGTGCTGGCTATTTATGATCCCTCGTTAGCTACAGAAGTGCACACTGACACGTATCGTCGTGAGATTATGGTGCTGTTTTACTGCGAACGATCGCTGAAGGCCGCAAACGACCAGTTGCGTACTTTAGTAAAGTCACTCAGGAGGCCGAGTCGCGTTATCACTCATACAAGTTAGAAACTTTGAGTGTACTCAAAGCGTTGCAACATTTTAGACATTATTTAATTGGCAATAAGTATAAAGTCGTAACTGATTGCAACACCTTGAAACTGACCCAACGCAAAAAAAGATCTGCTGCCTAGAGTAGCTAGGTGGTGGATGTATTTACAGGGCTATGATTTTGATGTTGAGTATCGTGAAGGGACTGCGCTATCGCACGCCGACTACTTGAGCCGCAATGCAAATTAATATGTCCCAAATTCCAAGACCGCGTAACTGGCCCAAGATAGCGCAGGCCGCTGATGAAGAACTCTTTGTCATTTTAATAATACGAGACGCTTTTACCAAATATTGCTTATTGTATCCGATTTTTAGATAAGATACTTATGAACTAAAACGAGTTTTTGAACATTCAATTTCGTTATTTGGCACACCTTGTTTAACTGTATCAGATCGAGGCCGAATGTATGAGAGCTCATCATTATGTAACTGTATTAGAGATTTAGGTAGTGAGATTCATTTTATAACTGCAGAGTAGTCCGAGTAGACCGTAATGGGCAGGTTGAGCGGTATTGTCGTACCGTTATGAATATGATCCGAGTGGAGACGAATTTTCGACAGGAAAGTTGGTCTAAAATTTTGTGTAAGTTACAGCTCAACCTGAATATTACTTTACAGAAATCTATTTAATGTTTACCTGTAAATTTGTTTATTGGCAGTGATGGTGCAACGCCTGTCATACGATCCGTGGTCCGCGACATCGCATATGAGGCCACCAGTCCGAACCGAGAATCTCTGCGAGAGCTGGCGCGGCAGCGCGCTAGTTCGAGCGCAGCAGGATGCTTGCATGAACAAGCGCCGCAAAGAGCCCCAGCCCTTCCGCACCTGTTTGTTCCGCTTCCGATGACCTGGTTTTCGTGAGGAAGACAAGTCAGTCTACCGACAAGTTAGACTCCGGTGTGCAAGGCCTTTACACCGTCACGAAGATACTGCCACAAGGTCGATATGAGCTTCGACTGGTGAGTGGGTCGTGTGGTAAGAGCACGCAAGCCGCGGCTCAACACATGACACTGTGGCGAGGAGAGTGGACCCGCGATGTGTGCGCGGCATTCTTCGAATGTGAGTATACGCGGTTTGGCTATTCATGGTGCGCATCCCGAGGGCTCTGCGCATATTAACTTATAACCCTCTGATGGCCTAGTTGTATTACCGCTTATTGCTGTGTTGTTGTTTTGGCACCCTGAGGGCTCTGCCTGTGGTACATCCTGAGGGCTCTGTACGTGATGTTGTTGTTTTTGTCTTGGCATCCTGAGGGCTCTGCCTGTGGTACATCCTGAGGGCTCTGTACGTGATGTTGTTGTTTTTGTATTGGCATCCTGAGGGCTCTGCCTGTGGTACATCCTGAGGGCTCTGTACTTGTTGAAATCTGGTACCCTGAGGGCTCTGCCAGTCACATATCCCGAGGGCTCTGTGTGGTGACTAGTATCCTGAGGGCTCTACTAGCGTTTATAGTGTTTATTTTTATGTTTTACATCCTAGGCTCCGTTTAACATAAAAATAAACTGTTCTCTTCGATTCATTTTTTTTTTCTCATCTCATGTGAGATGAGTATAGGTGTTTACGTTTATTTTATTGTGTTCTAATGCAAACAATGTTTCCACTAGGTGCCGCCGATGAGGACGACTCCTTGGACTCCGAAGAAAGCACGGAGGGAAACATACAAGAAGTACGAGTGGAGGTCCACGCTCAACCGTCACCACCACATCAGATGCTGCCTGAAAATGCGGTCGAGGACGAACCGACTTCAGGAACGGCCGAATTAGCTGAAGAATAGGCCCCAGGGGGCGTGGCTTCGGCTGTGACGTCAGAGTGGCGTGATGGTGGTGCGAGACGGAGAGGGGAGGGCGAGCTGGAGAGCGGGGACACCGGCAGGCATCGGCCTCTTTGCGCTGTGACCATCGGATCGGACGGACGTTCACTAGCATTGCTCAATTTCGGATTAATTTATTTTAAACTTTAATTATTTGATACTTTTGTAATAATTTAATAAATATTCTTTTGTTGAGTGATTTTATTTTTTTAGCAATAATAGTCTAAAACGCTAATTATAGATAAACAAATGCATATCTTTTGTGATGCCTCCGCCAAAGCTTTCGCAGCTGTTATTTATTGGCGTTTTACACGCATAGATGGATGTGTACTAATATGTTTCGTTGCTAGCAAATCAAGGGTTAGCCCACTGAGATCTATTTCGATTCCTAGGCTAGAATTGCAGGCTGCATTATTGGGTGCTCGATTGGCAGACACCACACAGCGTGAACATAAGGACATTCAGCCAGGAAAACGTTATTTTTGGACGGACAGTAGTACGGTCCTCCAGTGGATTCGTAGTGACCCCCGCAGCTACAAACCTTATGTAGCTCACAGACTTGGCGAAATCGACGAGTTAACTAAGGCATGTGAATGGCGTCATGTACCGACAGCGGCCAACGTGGCGGACATAGCCACGCGAGAAGACGCACCTCCACTGACGTACTCTAGTGACTGGTTCCAAGGTCCTTCTTTCCTGCGGCAAGCTGAAGAACAGTGGCCTAAGGACCGTAAGTTCACGAAAGCACTAGAGGACGCCATGTGCGAGAAACGCTCTGTGAATTTGGTGGTTGAAAGCGGATCCATATTCTCTTTGCCTAACGAAGATAATATATCGAGCTGGCTCACTCTTGTTCGCGCCGCCGCAAGGGTTTTACTATTCATTAGAAAATGTCAGCGTAAGAATTGCAAGCTTGACATATTTCTAATGAAGGAGGCAGAAGACCTACTGATAAAAAAGTGTCAACATGATAGTTTTTCTAATGAAATAACATGTTTAAAACAAAATAAACAACTCCCACGCAACAGTCGTTTATTACAGCTGACTCCCTGCCTCGACGAAACCGGCATCTTGCGCGTCGGTGGCCGCATCGAGTCTGTTGCAGGCGTGGACCTAGATGTAACGCGACCAGCTATTTTAGATGGTCAGCATAAAATTACGCGCTTACTAGTGGAATATTTTCACCGTAAAGCACTTCATGGTGCGAACGAACTTGTCGTTAATAATTTACGGCAGCGTTATTGGATTTTAAAACTACGACCTACCGTCCGCGCGATCTCATCACGCTGTTTGTACTGTAGGTATAGACGAGCGACACCGCAGCCGCAGCGCATGGGTGACTTGCCAGCAGCGAGGTTGCAACATAATAGACGCCCCTTCAGTTATACTGGAGTAGATTTTTTCGGCCCGCTCGAAGTAACTGTCGGCCGTGGTAGACAGAAACGTTATGGCATGCTGTTTACATGCCTAACAATAAGGGCAGTACACATCGAGGTGACCGAAAATCTTACCGTCGACTCCACTATCATGGCTCTCCGACGGATGGCTGCGCGTCGAGGAATGCCCCAGGTAATTATCTCTGATAACGGAACAAACCTGCGTGGTGCCGACGCGGAGCTGAAGCGGAGTATTGCTGATCTAGACAAGGAGGCAGTGTCTGAAGCTGGTACCATTCGGGGTGTACAATGGAGGTTTCTACCCCCAGGTGCACCAGAGATGGGTGGCGCCTGGGAGCGTATGGTTCGTACTGTAAAGTCTTCCCTTAAGGTTGTATTAAAAGAGCGTGCACCTCACCAAGAAACTTTAATTACCTTGCTGGCTGAGGTAGAGGCGTTGGTCAATGGTCGCCCAATAACATACGTATCGAATGACCCGGCGTACCCGGAAGCTCTTACCCCTAATCATTTTTTGATCGGCTCATCACTACCAAATCCTCATTTTGGTAAGTACAACGACGAAGACCTGTGCCTAAGGAAACGCTGGAGGGTGGCGCAACGACTCACTGACATGTTTTGGGCCCGTTGGCTCAAGGAATATTTGCCCACCCTACTGCCACGCCAAAAATGGACCTCCGAAGGAGAAACATTACAGGTAAACGATTATGTCGTCATCATCGAACCTAATCTAGAGCGAAACTGTTGGCGACACGGTATTGTGAGTGCGACCCATGCAGGCCGCGACGGGCGCGTCCGCGTCGTTGACGTGCGCACTCGCACCGGCGTGCTGCGCCGCCCTGTGACACGCGTCGCTCTACTTATGTCTGCACGGGAAGGTAGTGCTAACTAGCCAGCTCTGCTTACTAGTTTGCACTAAGGAGGCAGAATTGTAGGCGACGCACCACACATGCATATTTTTATTATTTATATTCCTGTCTGTGTGCATAAAATTGTATTACGTACCTTCTTATATTTTGAATAAAATCATTCGTGAACGACCGATGAGCGGACCAATCAGAGCGCAGCTCATCCCTTCACTCGTTCCCGCCATATTAGTTAGTATTAGTTCTGAGTGTGTCAAAATCACGGCAACAACAAAACCCGCTCCTCGGTCGCGCCGCGATAGCCTTTCCAAAAAAAGCGTGGTTCTTATTTCGATCCCCTACAAATGTCTGTGTGTGACAACCCTTAACCTGTTGACGGCTTACTAACAATATTTTTTAGGGTTCCGTAGCCGAATAACAATAAACTAACCCTTATAGTTTCGTGAAGTTTGTCTGTCGGTCCGTGAAATTCTAACCTAAATTATTATTTTTTGTCAAACCTTTACGTGAAGTGTAGTAGTAGTATGCGTATGGTATTTTAAAATAACATCTAGGTTTCTAAAAACATTGTCTCTAAAAGTATACGGTTTGAGTGATATTCCAAAGTGGTAAAATCTCCCACCACCTCTCCATTTAATTTTTAAACAAAGCGAGTTTAAATTTTTGAAAAAAAATGTGATATAGATCTCGACAAAGACTTTAAAAAAACGGCCAATTGCGAGTCGGACTTGCGCACTAAGGGTTCCGTGCCGACTTTAACTGAATTTGGGAATCCACTTACTTCCACTTAGTGAAATCCACAATATTTTGTTGACAGCAAATATAACTTTGTTTTTCATAGTGTTTGTATGAAGTACAAAGTTATGTTTGCGGTTGTTGAACATGTGCTATTTCTCAAAAACTTCTCGTTCGATTCTATCCGAACCAATTTTCGTTGAAAGTATTTGTTAAGATCTATATAATATATTTTTTTCAAAATTTACAATTGCTTAGTTTAGAAGTTAGATGGGGGGGACGCCCATTTAACCACTTTGGAAGCGTCTAGCTATGAAACGTTAGACTTTTGAAGAAAATGGTTTTAGGAACCTAGGTGTCATTTTAAAAGACCTTTCATAGACACCCCACACGTATTTGATGTATAAGGTTTGACATTTTTTTTGTTTGGTTTTAGTTTTACGTATGGGAGCCCCCCCTTAAATGTCATATTTTTTTATTTTTTGTATATGAATCGTAAAGCGGTTACCAGGATACATACTCCTACCAAATTTCAACAGTGTGATGCTTATAGTTACAGAATAAAATGGCTGTGACATACGGACGGACAGACAGACAGGCAGACTTAACGAAACTATAAGGGTTCCGTATTTTGCCATTCAGCTACGGAACCCTTAAAATAGTTTTAACGAGAAACTAGCAGTTTTTTAAGATAAAGCACATTTTAAATAACCGCAAACATTACTTTGTTATTCATACAAATACTATGAAAAACAAAGTTGTATTTGATGTCAACAAAATATTGTAGTTTTCTGGCTAAGTGGGATGTAAGTGGATCTCTAATTTAGTTCAGTTTAAGTTGGCACGGAACCGTTAGTGTGCGAGTCCTACTCGCACTTGGCCGGTTTTTTCAATTACTCTTTATCTACATCTTGCCTTTGACAATACTCGTATCCGTAAAAGGGAATGCTTTGAAAATAGCATACGACTTGAAGCATTTCTGTCTGAAAACGTTTGAAATTCATCTCAAGCGTCTAATTATGCAATTTATATGGTAGTTTAAAAATTAAGGGCTATGTGCAAGTCGGACTCGCGCACTAAGGGTTCCGTGCCAATTTTAACTGAATTAGGGAATCCTTTTACTTTCACTCAGATAAAATACCACAATGTTTTGTTGATATCAAATATAACTTTGTTGTTCATATTTTTTGTATGACGAAAAAAGTTATGTTTGCGGTTGTTGAAAATGTGCTATATCTCAAAAACTACTAGTTCAATCCCGTGCAAACCAATTTTCGTTGAAAGTATTTGGAAAAATTAACATCATTTTTCAGTTAACACTCGCTTAGTTTAGAAGTTAGAGGGAGGGGGACGCCCATGTTACCACTTTGGAAGCGTTTATCTATCAAACGTTAGACTTAAAAAGCAAATGGTTTTATGATCCTCTATGACATTTTATAAGACTTATCTATAGACATCCAACACGTATAGGTTTGACAAAAAAACACGGTTGTAGTTTATGTATGGGAGCTCCCCCTTAAATATCATTATTTTTCATTTTTATATAAGAATCGTAAAGCGGTTAACAGGATACATCTTCCTACAAAAATTTCAACAGTGTGATGCTTATAGTTTCAGAATAAAGAGGTTGTGTCATACGGATAGACAGACAGACTTGACGAAACTATGGGTTCCGTTTTTCGCCATTTGGCTACGGAATCCTAAAAGCCCACAAAAAACATATAGTACCCAATTCAGTATATTCTTCTCGTCTAGATCAGCTGTTTTTCTGGAGCACATTCATGTTACAAAAAGAAAAAAATGCTGCGATTGCAATGGAACGTAGAAAAAGACAGTGGTATTGAGCTGCAAAACGAAAGGACAAATGTTTGTTTTTGCCGGAGATATGAATATGACCCGTCTGTGTGGATTTATTCGCTCTCATCTCGTATTATTCCGATTCCATTTTAATAAATATCTTGGGGCGTGTATTTTTTAAGCCTTTAAAGCATAGATTGAATTTTTTTAATTAAAAACGACATAATATTAGACCACTATATTACAATTGGCAATTGGAAAAGGTACTATTGACGACCTCCGTGATGTAGTGGCTAAGCACGCTGGTTTCAAGGCGTCGCCGCTCCGAGGTCCCGGATTCGATTCCCGGTCGGGTCAATGTAGAAATCAAAATTTTCTATATTGTCTCGGGTCTGCGTGTTGTGGTTCCACCGTTGTGTCTGATTTCCATAACACAAGTGCATTAGCTACTTACTTTGGGATCAGAGCAATGTATGTGATTAGTATACAATACTTTTTTTTTACTATTGGGTACCTATTTGATGCGACAAAGTATTAAGTGCAACTAAAACCGTATTTTACTAACCTATATATCTAAAAGCGAATAATTCGAAAACAAAGTAGTATTTTAGCTTGGGTATCTTGTTGCAATATTGCATGATATCATTTCTCGGAGACACAACATAGACCCCTTACAGACTGCGACTTTTAGCATCGATGCGGTCGCGATGCAGTCGCAAAGTGTCAACCTTTACACACTGTGCTACTTTTAGCATCGCTACAGTCGCTATGTAGAAGCGGGAAATTAACAAATTATGTTCTGTATTTTGGCGACTGCATCGATACTAACGCGCGACCGCATCAATGCAAAATTAAATCTGTTCATTACATGAGTCGCGAAACTGAACTGACTACTTTGATGCTATAAGTCGCAGTGTGTTAGGGGTCATAGATCGTGCAAAAGAGTTTTTATTCACATGAAGATATCAATTCTGAATAAGTGACGCTGCCATTTCCCAGACTAATATCACTTCCTTCTTTGACAGTTAAATAAGATAAATAAAACAGACAGCAGTTGCGAGGACAAATAAACCTAATATCGTGTGATAAAGGATATCGCGATAATGTGAAAAGATTTAATATTAGCCGGTGAAATAACAAGGGTTGACAGGCCTCGTGGAAGTACACTGTGGTATTGGCAATATAGAGACAGATTTGTCAAAAGAAAACATACATTTTTAAGTCAATAGGTGCCGCCATTATTTTTTCGGTCAAATGGGGAAGCAAACTGTCAAATTAGTTCCTTATAGAGGGCGCCAAATGTTTGTTACTCAGGAACTGTCAAAATCCATACAAATATTTGTTGCTTTGCTGTTTTAAGTAAGTTTTTTAAAAAATGGGGCGCTGTACAGCTATTGGGAGTGGAGAAATAGGTTACTACAAATTCCCCAGTGATCCACCACTGGAAAGAAAAAAATTGGAAAAGGCATTGAGAAGAGGAAACTTTAATTTTAAATTTAAATTAATTAATTAACTCATTTGGGGTTCAGGACTACTCTTGTAAAGGATTTACAAAGTTGAAGTTCCTGTCGTAGGCCTCCAATCTAGGAATGATAAAAACATAACAATATTTTAGAGGTTATGTCGCGTGAACAATTTTTTATCCTTTGGAAATGATAAAACTGGGATTTCTTTTACAAGAAGCTTTTAGTTTATACTTTATTTGATCAAATTTTATCCTAGATTTGCTATCAAAACGTCTAAAAGTATAAAAACACTATGTTATCTCAACTGTCGACTAGGTCAGCTTTTTTCCTTTTTAACGAAGCTCCACGTTTTCTCAACACTTTCTTTAGCCTATCCACACGCCAGGAGTCCACAAAAGTCCACAAAACAAGGGTCTAGAGTCAAAAAAAGTTCACAAATACACAAAAGATTCAAATCAACAATATTTGACATGTAACAAACACACAGCGCCCTCTACCAAAAAGTTTTGCGTAATCTTCCCTATTAGTTCTGTAATGAAATTTTTGGCACGTTCAAGTTTTTGGTCAGCGTGTTCTCAATCGTCAGTTTCATGTCTATCTCATTTACCGCTAAAGCAGCGCGCTGTACCTATATTTCTATATCTATTAACATTAATTCTAGTAGGTAAGTATTATTTCTACTAGGTAAGGTACGCCCTTTACCCTCCTAACTGGAATGTTTCATTTTTATTTATTCAGTATCTGTCTTGTTCTTATTTCATTAAGATAAAGCCTGTGTTATTTGTTCTTGATAAAGTCGAATAAAAACCCTTTTGGTTTAAGTTTTCTAAAGGGCTTTACTGAATTTAATATAACTTTACTTTCTTATTTGTAAGGTCAAAACTGAAACGGCTGTTGAAGTTTTCTCGAGTTGCAGATCTATTTACTCAATATCAGAATGTATCGGACCCGAAACCTCTTTCTGAAAGGTCGAAAACTAAACTGCTTAAGGCTACAAAAAACCTAAGTAAAAATATCTCTGTATAAGTTTTATTATAAGCCTTTCTTTTTTTCGTCAACTGCAAATTAAATAGATTTGGTCATATTTTTTTTGCTTTGCTCGGTTTAGCTTTTCGAATGTTTCCTTTGTCCTCTGACATTTATAGTTGTAAGTAGTGATAAGATAATAAATATAAGAATACCAAATGTAGCATATTGGTGATTAAAATATTTAGGTTAGAACTTAATTATTTCATTATCTTACAAAATTTAACGTCAAAAACTACAGCAATATCCGTTACTACTAACCGGATATGATCTATTATTAATTTGTCCGGAAACACATTTTCATTCGATCATTTACGGTGATAGGAAATGACACTTGATTTTCTAAAATAATAATGTTATTGTAAGATGTCATGTTTTTAGATTATTATTACACTTAATTCTATAAAACATTTATTATAATTAATATTTGCCATGACAGGAGTGACTTGCGTAGATTTTAATATTTTGTATCAACCGGATATCAAATTTAAATAAAATTGAACGGAAGCGCTGCCTAGTGGCGCCACCTTTAATTTAGTTCGTTAAAATGTTAAAACTGTAGAAGCTGTACGTCATTTCCAACATGCAAATATAAAACTAGTGCTAAGACGATAACCAGTGTCTTTTCTCTATGTGAATTGGAAGAGTAAACAACTCCTCGAAAGTGCTGCATTTGAATTATCCACCACTCCTAACAGCAGTAATCTTTTTTTGGAAGTGTAATGTGTGTGTAGTGGTTTTAGTCATTATTTATTTATTTGTATTCTTCTTATCGATTTATATGTATGTGTGGTTAATCATAAAATATGTCTGTGTTTGTTAGGACATACAAATGTTTACCAAAAACTCGGGGCGTTCCAATGTCTGAACACGAAAGTCTTCATCCATTGTGTATTACCAATGATGATATACGAATCCAAAATGTGGTCTCTCTTATGGGCCTTGGGCCTATGGAAGCTCAAAATCACACAAAGTTTTTCTCTGCGAGATCGAATCAGAAATGAGGAGATACGTAGAAGAACTAAGGTAATGTTCATATCCCTGAGAATCAATAAGCTCAAGTAGCAACAAGCAGGGCACACAGCGTGAAGAACTGATAGCCGTTGGGGCAGAAGAGTTCTATATTGGAGACCCTTTGTCCTAAAACGCGGCGTAGGACGTCTACCGACAAGATGGACATACGACCTTGTAAAGATAACAGGATCAAACTGGATGCAGACCGCTTGATCGGTCGCTGTAGAAGACCATGGGGTCGAACATAGGCCATGTTCAGCAGTGGACGTCCTTTGGCTGATAATGATGATGGTGATAATTCTTGAAACATACTGTCAAATCTCACTGTTTTTACCCATTTGTCTTTCTCGTCAAAAGTGATAACTAAGGCACAGATTCGAAGCACAGAAATCGGCCGATACGTGTACTTGACATCTCGAGCGATGTTTGGCGATGTCACGAATCCGTGCTTTATTTAACGTTTAAATTGCACTAATGACAAAATAAAGAGATTCTACGCCGTTGAACTATCCAACAACTATCTGCAACGTTGAACTATCTGCAGTATGGTACATAGCCGTATGTTTCACTACACAATATATATATTTTAATGTACATTATTTTATTACATAGTAAAAGCTTTGGCCTCTGCGACCTATTTTGAATAGCTTGCGTCTAAATGGTGCGTGTTTTTTTTTTTTAAATTAATGTCAATTTTTTGAGTAAAAATCAATTCTAATACACACCATGGCTGTCAATTAATTAAAGGTAACTCAATTTTGTAATGTTTTGCGTCTATGTCTAGCGTATTATTGTTGAATTTCGAACGAAAATTACTTAGGATGTTAACGCGTGATTCAAAAAATAGAGTCCCATGTTTGAGTGTGCCTCTCATCAAAGACAAAGGCTGATCTCATCGAGACACAGACAGGGCAAATGCGAGTCATATTGTGATTTTACAAAGCTGGCACAAAGTTTGAGAGAGTTGATATGCTAGTGTAAAACGAGAGCAATGTTTTGTAAGCACTTTTAATAACGGTCTCTTTTGATTGATCTTGTAAAATGTTTATTTAATTAGAGTGTGATTGTAGAGGGTAATTAAAAACACTTCGTTTGGTCCGAGGGAAAGTGATTTATTGTTTTAGCTAGAGTTTAGATTCTATACAATAGAAATAAGGAAATTTTATTGTGTAACTCTAATCAGATATTCATGAACATGGTGACGTATTATGCATGGTACATACATATCTCAGTTTTCCACAGAATGAAGGAGACTTGCAGTAGGTTCGCGAATGAATTTTCAATCTACAGCTGCTAGAGTTTCGCCTTTATAGACGAATCTCAATGGTGCCAAAATTATTTAAGTAAAAGTAAAAACAGTAAAATTTTATTTCATGAAAGCTACAAATGTGCAGAAAATTGTGAACATATATATATTTTTGGCTATAAAATTCTATTCGGTCCCTCGTGCCACGTAAGTACATATCGTTTGTACTAGTAATCCCGTCGTTGTCTACACACAAATCATATTAAATTTTGCTCAGAAGTTACTGTTTTTTCACAAGGTATTTTCTACCGGCATACCCTGGACTGTGTCGTCATAAACGCGTGGCGCTTCTCAGTCCTGAATATTCAAGCCATATTATGTGGGTCATTTAATGGTGCGTCAGCACGCTCCATGCGTAACGACGGGACCTTTTATTCGTCAACTGAGTGTTTCATGCATAAGCAAATATGTACCTCAAAATTAGTCAAGTGGCGCAAAGTCATTTGGTATTAGTATTTATAACGACAGACAGTGTCCTCTCATCTCATCTACCTCAGTGTCTAAAGACGAAAGTCTTCACTTCAAGTGTGTGTGTTGTCATTTGTAGTGATGACATACGGATCCGAAACATGGTCTCTAACTATAGGCCTCATAAAGAAGCTCAAAATCACACAACAAGCGTTGTAGAGGGCTATGCTGGGTGTTTCTCTACGTGATCGAATCAGAAATGAGAAGATACGTAGAAGAACTAAGGTAACGGACATAGCTTTGAGAATCAGTAAGCTCAAGTGGTAGGGCAGGGCACATAGCGCGAAGAACTGATGGCCGTTGGGGTAGGAAAGTTCTAGATTGGAGAACCTTCGACCAAAGACGCAGCGTAGGACGTCCACCATCAAGATGGACAGACGACCTTAAAAAGATCGCAGGATCAAATTGGATGCAGACCGCTAGTGATCGGTCGCTGTGGAAAGCCGTGGGGGAGCCCTGTGTTCAGCAGTGGACGTCCTTTGTATTCAGGACAGTACAGTCCTTTTTACCTGAGTATTCAGAAGTTAAATATATTTTTTTTTTACAGGAAATATGTCATATTCGTCATTGTATACAATTCCTCTAATCATCCGGAAATGTGTGATATAAATTATGTTACTTACATTTCCAAGGAAATTTATACATTTCCTAAACAGCAATCGGAAATGTAATATATTTAATCAATTGTCTCTTTTTTGTTTCACCCAATGAGACTCTAAACAAAAAAAAATATCCTTAAATTGGTAAGAATAAAATATGTTTCAAACTGGATTACTGTTACATAATTGTCGCAATGAGACTCTTATTAAAAACTCTGGGTTGTTCTTTTAAAAAGGTGTTTATTCACATATAGCGTTCGTTTTATACATTTCCTAATTTGATACTGGAAGTCTATGAAATCCCTTGAAAAAGTATACGTTTACTGTGATATGTTCATATTAAATAATCTCCTAATCAATATTAAACACAATGGTTTAGAATGTTTTTAAAACTTACAGTGTCATATTTTATATTCATCCCGGTCAGTCAAGAGGTTGCTGGTTCAAGTCCCGCCCGTGCGCAAGTTTTTGGTTTCTTATTTCATCTTTATGAATTTAACACAATGCCCTAAATAAATTGCTTTGGAATTGTATACATTTCCTAGAATTCATACATTTCCTGTAACATATATGTATAAATAATATCAATTTTCAAGACACCTTTAGAATGAGACTTACACATGAATGAGACATCTGTTTAATGGACATTATTAACTTGAAGATGCTTTCAATTGGCAAATAGCTATTTTTTTAATCGCATCGTTCATTAAGCTTAATAGTATGTGTGATTTGATCTTATTTAATTAATTCAGCATTCTCACCCTGTATGTGCAAAGATTTCCAACCAGAGAAATACCAATAACAATGAACGGACAATGACAGAAAACCACAGAATTCAATATCGGAGGCTGATTGCCATCCGAGTGATCAGCCCGGCTGGTAATGAAACATGCATTAAATGTCCTTATGTGACTTGTACGATAAACGACTATTATTGCAACCAATGAAATTCAGATGCATACAGCTTTTTCACATATGAATGTCACCTGTCAAGGATCTCTTGGTATGGAAAAATGCTTGTAAACGCATTCATGTATTTTTAATTAATAATTTAAAACTTCATGCACAAAACACAAAATAGTACATATTGCGGACTTAATGCTAAAAGCATTCTCTACCAGTCAACCATAGGTCAGATCAGAGAAAAATATATATACTGTCGGTGCAAGTAAAGTTTGTCATTAGTAGAATTTAATATTGCCCGTAACTATAAGGTTAATGTTTACAAAGTTATAAGTAAGTGTACAACCATTATTATTCTTTTACGTTCATACGTTTAGATATCCCCACTTCTAACAATATATAATTTGTAAACAATATTAATTTCAAAGTTCATTTAAAATTATCATGCAATAAATAAGTATATAGTAAATAAAAGATCCAAACTGAGTACATCAAACGTCGTATTTATAAATTTCAAATGAAATTCAGATGCATAATAATTTTTCACATATGAATGCCACCTGTCAATATGGAAAAATGCTTGTTAACGCATTCATGTTTGTTATTAGTAGAATTTAATATTTCCCGTAACTATTATAAGGTAAATCTTAATAAAGGTATTAGTAAGTGTACAGTTATTATTATTATTTTACATTCATACGTTTAGACATTCCCACTTCTAACAAATTTTGACGACCCGTCTTGTGTAGTGGTCGAGAAATCACCTACTACGCAGCGGGTGCGGGTTCGATCCCCGCACAATACAAACATTTGTGTGCATGAACATGTCTGTTTGTATTGGTCTGGGTGTTTTCTATGTATACCATGTATGTATTTACAAACAAAAAAAGTATTTAAGTATTATATCCGTAGTCTGGCACCCATAACACAAGCTTTGAGTAGCTTACTTTGGGACTAGATGGCGATGTGTGGAAATGTCCAAAGGATATTTATATTTATTTATAATTAAATTTTGTAAATAATATGAAAAAAGGTCTGTTAAAATTATGTCACTGTACCTAAGTATAAAATAAAAGATCCAAAATGAGTACAACAAACGTCGTATTTATAAATTTCAACTGCCTCGGTGGCGTAGCGGTTAGATGGTCGCACTATAAAGCGACGACTGCGCTAGAGGTCGCCAAATGTCTCGCGCAGTCGACTAGTCGTTGACAAAGGCCACCGTAGTCGCAATCGGCTAGAGACACTATTTCTATGTGAAAACGTATTAATTCCTCACGGATGTTTTAACCAACAATCTTTTGTTTTGCTTTTGTTTATGCAACCGCCGGCGGACTTTTGATCCGTGAGCGTTCATTAGCACAAAAGTTACATTTGTGAAGTTTTATCGCAAAACACACGTGTAACTTTTTTCTTCTGAACTTTACATCATACCGGTATTAACCTCTCTAAATTTGTCGTCATAGTAACCTTAATGTGAGTAATGATAAAATCAGTTAGAATGACGAATCGCCGGCCGTAGCCTCAATACATTAACTGAAGCACCACGTATTTACCTTAAATCACCATATTGTCTGGTGTAATGTCAAAATAATGCCACCGGAGCCTGATTACCGTTTTGCTAGCTAGGGTTGTAACGAAAGATTGATCCGGTTTAAAAAAAAGCGTTTACACTTCTCCTACTTACCGACTATCCCCGGTAAATCCCCATTAAATTCTTCTTTAAATCAGAGGTAGAATTGTGTAAAGCATTTGACAGTTCATCACGTACAATATGATCCGTCAAACGGCAAAGAACAGCGTTTGACAGATCATATTGTATGTTATGAACCGTCAAATGAATACGATTGCTTTACACAATTCCACCCCAGAAGCCGGGAAAAAATAAGCGATTTGGATCCATCAAAAAACAGAACATTACCAACCAATAGACAACGAGTAAACTATATATAAAAGTAAAGTAAAGTAAAGTTAGCCTGTAATTTTTCACTTTGCCCAGCGCAAAGACCTTACCTTAACTATGAGGTAGTTTGCGGCATACTCCATCGCGCAGGCTCAGTGCGGGTTGGTGGGTTGGGTTATTTTTCGAGGCAAGAAACTTGCTGTCAGATGTTATCAAGCCGCCTATAAGGCCTCTGACTAGGCTTAACGACGAATATCAACCGATATTAGCCGGGACTACCGCCTTAACGTGTCTTCCGAAGCACGGAGATAATAAATAATAATAATAAATACAATTTATTTCTTCACGAGAAGTTTTACATAATTTGTACAGTTAGGTTATATGAATGGTGTTACAGATTAACTTTTGTGAAGACTGGTGCTTGCTGCGGATTGAGACAATCTGTAATACAAGACACCAGGTCTCCACCTCCTAAATTCAAAAGATACGTTTTAATGCTCGTGATATACGTCACTTATATAGGGTGGCCAAAACAATCACGTCCATATATTTTTTTTGGATGCTTCACATCCAGGGCTATCCAAATCCATATGGTATATGTATGATAGCCATATTTTTAAAGTATTCAAGGATTTTTTTCATTTTTTCTTTAACTTTTGTTAGTCTTAGTTTTAGCTATCTCATAATTTTATCTACGTAAACTTAATTTATAAGTTCATAAAAAGTGAAGAAATAATTGTTTCAAAATTCTAGAAATTAGAGAAAAAAATTAATATCTCGTAAACTACAAAAATTCGGCTAACTTACATAGGGTATATTTGGATAGTACTGGATGTAAGGATTCCAAAAAAAAAAGTTCGTCACTGTTTTGGCCACCCTGTATGGTCGGAATGGTCACCCATCCAAACACGACCGCGCCGTAGGTTGTTTAACTTTGGTATCACTACCAAAGCGCTGCTACCACTGCGCTACGAGCACCACTAGTGAAATATATATAATGAAAGTAATTGATAAATTATTATTAATAATAAAAATATATTGCACCTCAATAACGTAATTACACGGGAAAGTATCTTTTTTATCCGCTACTAGTACCATTTAGGCGGTGTTATTGCTTGAAGCATATTTTTCTAGGCAACCTTCATGTAAGAAAAAGCATGAATATTGAATGAAGAGACATGGCGATGAAATATTTTATTATTGTCTTACGGATACTTTTAGATCGATAAAGTCGCTTGTAGGATAATAAGTACCACCAAATAAATTATTCAAACGCTGGAAATAACGTTTCCGCAATTGCCAATTCACAATCTTTGATAACGCCTTCCGTAACTAACTTGTTGCGTGGCACTTAATCACAAAACGAGGGTACTCATAGGCTGAGACAAACAAGATGCCAAAATAGCCTTACAATACTCCTGGCAATACGCCAACGCCTTCGAATGAGGGATACTGAGCTTGAATAGCGTGAAATCATAGCCTACATCAACGTTATTTATGATCGTGCGCAAAAGATTAGGTGCATACGATTTTAATGGGCCTTTTTAGTAAAACAATGCGTCACATTTAGATTTAATTGACTCTTTTAAATATTTTATTGAAAGAAAGAAAAAGTATTTGTTGGAAAGAAATCACAAACATACATACACAATTTGACACATAAATTACAAATAAACAAAAACTACATTAACACACAACAGTCAAAATTATATTAAAAAAACTGGCATAAATAAAGGTGGCAAAATATATCGCAAGTATTGTGTGCATGTGTGTATGTGTTGTGCGTGTGTGACGCCTTTATTACAGAAACTCATTCTATTGCTACCTACGTTTTAATTTGGGATTCACTTAATTATTTAATGACATTTTAGCACAATATTAAGTCAGTTTATTTTTATACTCAGTTAATAGGTAACATTAATACGAGAGACGTCAGCACTTCTTAATCAATTGCTACTAAATAAGCAATAAAGGTGTGCGCCCCGTCAACAATAATAATCTATGTGCAAATGACAAAAACTAGTTCATAAAAACAATAATAGGGAATTACGTACGTGCCACCCCTACGGTCAGGTGTGCACGATCCGAATACTAAATACGGCGTATTATACGCCATTCAATTCTGGATTCATTAGTTCGCATTTCACTCAAACGACTTGCCTGTCCTCGTCGCCATTTTGTACGTAATGTTGGCATTTTGTGTGCAAATCTATACGCTAAACCGCGTACGTACCTATGTAATCTGAAATCGATGTGGCGACCGTTTGCTGTGTGAGAATAATTTGTATGCAAGTCTACTCACATATTTTTAATCGACTTCAAAAATTATTAAAAAACATACAGCCGACTGTATGTTTTTTTTTTGTGGTCTTGTTACCTCATATCGCAGTAATTTTTGGACTGTTTCGTTTTTTTTTCGCCTGGCTAAGTAGAGGTTATACCGTCTAGTTGGTTCCATTGTTACCAACTGGGGATCTGATAATGGGAATGACATAACTTATGTATGATAGGTAATTTGTAGCTTTTCAAAGAACAGAGTTTTTTGACTCTGTTCTTTGAAAAGCTAAAAACCTCTCCTCGATTCAAATCAGCAAGGAAAGATCAAATGAACTATAAAGACTAACAGCTCCGGCCCTGACATAAATAACTATCTCATACAAGTGTAATTATGATTCAAACAATTTTAAAATTTAAAAAAAAATGCCATAGGTTATTATAACGGTGATCTAAAATTAAAAGTACAGCAATTTGTTGCAATTATTTTCGATATCTAATTAATATATTTCTATTTTTATTTATCTTTCAGTTCCGTTACAATATCTATTAATTACACAGCTATCAAGCACATACGTGCTTTATGGCCATTTATTAAAAAATAATTAAAATTTACGCCTTTCAATAGAATTTACATTCTATTGAAAGGCGTAAAATTATTTTCATTTCACTGTAGTTAATACTTACATAAATAATATTATCACAATCATCATTATCAGCCACAGGAAGTAGACTGCTGAACATTGGCCTCCCCCACGTCTTTCCACAGCAACCGATCACAAGCAGGATCAAACTGAATATATATATTCAGTTTCAT
Organism: Pyrausta purpuralis; assembly: GCA_963924145.1. NCBI lineage: Eukaryota > Metazoa > Arthropoda > Insecta > Lepidoptera > Crambidae > Pyrausta > Pyrausta purpuralis. The sequence continues at coordinate 15,374,050 of OZ001646.1, read as the reverse complement.
CCTGCGATCTATACAAGTTCGTCTGTCCATCTTGTCTATAAATAAAATTGTTCAGGTCACGTCGTCTAAAGCGCGGTTGAGACTGAAGTTAAGTTTGTTTTAAATCTAAACGGTTTTTTTTTATATGAATCGCCCGCTTCATTTAAATATAGAGACACTAATTAGAGAAAAGAGTTCTTATTAAAGCTTCGGTATTCCCTCAAAACTTAGTCCCGGTTTCACAATGTTTTTTTTTTCCCGTTAGCGTTATTTCTTGGTAACGGTTTTGAAATTACGTTCTATATTTGAATTATTCGTTCGTATGTACTTCTATGTCGATGATGAAACAGGCCCTAAGTGGCCTCGGTTCATAAAGGTGTAAACAGCATCACAAATGTTACTCCTAAGATAAGAGTCATTGTGATGGGAGAATGTGTAGTGATCGCTTTTGAAAGACATTTTCGTGGACACATAAAATCGTTGGTATGGTAAATCCTTGACCATCGTGTTTTTCAAAGTGTCTGCTTACTTCAGAAGCTAAGAGCAAAGCAACACAAAGTTTCCCGATGCGATGCCCAAAACGCAGTGACATCAGATTGTGAAGTTGTTCTCGGCATACCACATGGTGCGTTGAATCAACATACGCCGACGCAACTCACCACTGTGGCATGCCGTTCAGATTTCATGTAGAACAATGGAACCGCACCGTTTCTACATAGACGAATCAACAACTAAGTGAGTGGTCGTCCTCTGTCCTCTGTGCGAAGACAAACTTGATTTTTATTTTCAGCAATCACAGAAATTACTTTGGATCCTAGTAGTCCGTAATATATCAGGATGTACCAAGACGTTTGGTAACTCTAAGTGTGTGAGTTATATGCGGTAAGGGAGACGGGAGAAGGCACGATATGCGCCATTGTAAAATGGCTTCTATTGCTTGTGACACAAGGTGTTCTGCAGGTACTTATTGCAAGTCTTGGCGTAGGGATCAGGTCAGGCAATGACCTCAGGTTTAGCGTCTGGGCAGCTTATTGAATGCTGCTCTAAGAAGACAGTCTTTATAAGCTATTAATTTTGCCGTACTACCGAATCCTTTTATAAATCTGTTGTACTCGTAGTATTCAAAAAAATTAACAAATGTATATTGTGGGTATGAGTATTATCTTACTAGACTGAAGCAAACAACTTGCTCGTTTTTTTATAAATATTTTACCTAATATACTCTTCGTCAGCCATGTATGGTAGAGCTACAAATTTGTTCAGTTCCCGCAAATAAGCTGAAATATTTTTTGTCAGTGATTGACAAGTTCATTAACTACAGTATATAATTGAATAACGTATAATGTATTCACATTCCATTTACATCAATGATTAACACGTGGAAGCCTTTGTTAGCTCAATCCTGCATTATTTTAATAACAGGACAAACAAAAGTACCTACATTCAGTTTGCTGAATTTGATTTTTGCTTATAATAAATGAATTGATAAAGGGAAAGACAAGTAATACATAAATTAACTAAATATATATTCCTAGTTGTGTGTTCTAATAAAAACTTGTTTATTATTCGTCAATTTAATAACAGAACTGCCAACTTGTCGATATGGCTAAAACCTCGATCAAAGTACTGCAGCTATATCGTGACTTCGAATAATGAAAATGAAGAAATTTTTCAACGGCCGCGCAAAGCACCTGTATTCAATCCATTTACGACCAAATTGCAGTTCATTTCGTTGTAATGAGAGAGGTTATGCCGTTCCGTGACTGCAATGGAGTCTAAAGGTAGTACGTACAGCAGGCTTACTATGGGCTGAACTTCATCTAAAGGTTTTAAAAACACTATGAGTTCATAATCTTACACGGTGTAGGTATATAGACTATTCGGGTTTCTTATAAGGCAAGAACATTAGATTAGATAATTGTATCTGTTCTGAAATGAAAAAAAGTTATGCTTACTCCGTAAGTAGAAGAGATATCAATAAATTATTTTGTAATGGACTTGGTACAATTGTACGCGGAGGATTACGCATAACCGCCGTCCCCACGGTAATAGGTGAGAGGCAACTCTTGACAAATTACAGACGTCAACAAGTGGAGCCCTTTGCGAGTTTCCGCTATCCACTTCAAAAACTCTGGTTTAGAATCAATCGCGTGGCGACTCGCGACCTAACTCTCACCTAATACCTATGAAGAGATATGAGTGGCTGAAAACCAGGGATTACATTCCATATCAACATAAGCCGAGCCACTCACCATTTGCATTCCTTTTTACTAATTTCACCATTTTTGTAATGAAGGCAATAAACGTTTTTCTGTTCTTTATCTATGCAATTGTATTTAATATTATAATCAGAATCAGTAAACTCAAGTGGCAATTGGGCGCCCTGCCCATACATAGCGCAAAGACTGCCGGCCATTGGGGCAGTAAAGTTCTACATTAGTAGACCTCTCTCTCTCTCTTGGACCAAAAGCGCAGCATATGACTTCCGCCAACGAGATGGACAATGACCTTATTAAGATTACGGGATCACACTGGATACTGACCGCTTGGTCCGATCGGTCGCTGTGGGAAGCCGTGGCAGGCCTATGTTCAGCAGTAGACGTCTTATGGCTGATGATGATGGTGATGTTTATGATACAAAAATAGAACTCCAGTATGATAAAAAATCGCTTGTAAAAGCTTTCGCACATGAAGTTACTACAAATGAGCTTACTGTTTATTTTTTTTTCCTTTAATCACATTTATTTTGTGACGTTTCGAATACATATTTATGGTTTGCAAATAGGTAATTTACTCGTAAATAAAGCAACTTAATTTGCGAATAGGAAGAACAACAGAAACATAACCTTATCAGATTCGTTGGTTAATGTTATTTAAATCATTCCCTGCAAAATTTGATTGCGAAATTGTAACACAGTAGTATGATTAAACATACCACTGATTGTTATTACAAAAAAAATACAAGGTAACGGCTTATTAATTATCTTTGTAAACTATTATTTCTGTTTATAAATAACACAAAGATTATCATGATACCATTAAAACATAGAATATATGTTTAACGTATTTCTTTTCAAGAGTCACCTGACGCTGCCGAGACTTTATTAATTTATTTTTTTAGCACAGGTAACACCCGTTTTTTACACAACAAATTTTCAACTCCATCTACTTTTGAAGCTTGTTAAAGGAGACGAAAACTCTTGGAAAGCTCTTAACCAGCGTCGAAAACATAAACCAGCACACGGGCGCATTTTATGAAGTTAACGGAAACTCGATTAAGGGAGAAAGTTACAGGAATAAGGGTCTGAGCACACTGGATACATTAAGCTTTAGCTTAAGCATATATTAAGTCTTACGGTGATAGCTACAACGATGCTACTAGCCTGAGTCTAAACGATCAATGGCTTTCATATTTTAGAAACATTAATGATAGGTGGCCAGTATTATGATAGTTTTAAAATCGTAATACATATTTTGTATGATGAGGTACTCGTAAATCAATTGCAATACCTAATACGGAGTAAAGGTAAGTTTCATTGATTTATTTAACATCAATTAAATCCTAAATATTATCTCGCTTAGCTGGCAATTAATGTTAAGTATGCATCACATGTTTTATCTGTTAAAATTTAGCTAATCTTGCTTGACACACAATCCTAGATTTTTATCTTCATATTTTTTTTGTGTGTGCGAGTTCTAAGGACGAAAGTTGCTAGAGCTAAGTTTTCTCCGGGTGATTGAATCTGTTTGACGTAATGTGTGCGAATGCAAGACAATATGGACGATTCGCTTCTTACATTGTTGCCGACGACAATACGAATTCAGTGCTGAAAAGAATGCTGAAATCTTAAAGTTTGCACAACGTCCAGTGTTCCAAATATTACTACAATGTTTGTACCCTGGATCAATTTTTAGGGTTCCGTAGCCGAATGTCAAAAAACGGAACCCTTATAGTTTCGACAAGTCTGTCTGTCTGTCTGTCTGCCGTTAACCGCTTTACGATTCTTTTACAAAAAATAAAAAATAATGAAATTTAAGGGGGGCTCCCATACATAAAACTAAAATCTATGCGTGTGGGGTGTCTATGGATCGATTTCGATTGGAAAAATAAGAATAAGTTTTGTATAAGAATCTTGAAGCGGGTAATCTATGCGTGTCTATCCATAGCTTCCCAAAACCATTTTCTCTAAAAGTCTAAAGTTTGCGAAAGTATATCTATACGCTTCCAAAGTGGTAAAATGGGCGTCCCCATCTAGCTTCTTAACTAAGCGAGTGTAAATTTTGAAAAAAAAAACGTAGATCTTAACAAATACTTTCAACAAAAATTGCTTTGGATGGGATCGAACTAGCAATTTTTAGAGGTATAGGACATTTTCAACAACCGCAAACATAACTTTGTTTTTCTACACACACTATGAATAACAAAGTTATATTTGCTGTCAACAAAATATTGTGGTATTTAGATAATTGGAAGTAAGTGGATTCCCTAATTAAGTTAAAATTGGCACGGAACCCTTAGTGCGCGAGTCCGCTCGCACTTGGCCGGTTTATAGTTTTTGTAGTTCTTAATGTAAACAGCATGATAATATTATTTTCCATTCGAATACAAATGTATCGTTTCTCTTATTAGCCAGCATTGAACAACATTATCCGCAAACAAGTTTTGTTTATCAACCGCAAACAGCATGTTCTAAATTCCAAATACAATCATTATTTACCCGTATTTCAAAGCTAATCAAATAATCATCCTCTAATTCCAAATGAACTCAAAATAATGTGCATACAACAATCGGCCAGTGAACCGGGCGTATGTTCTTGTTATCGCTTACAACTGAATCCCAATTAATTATCCTTGTCCAAATGTAAGCTATTCACCGCAGATATGACCAACAATGCCATTCAGTAAGCGACCATTACAGGCTTGGATTCACATCTCGTTGACGCCCATAATCACTACGCATTATTGAAATCAGATTAATAATATCTATGAATTTACTCGTATGCTATATCTTTTTCGGTAATGAGATATTCAAATACCTCAACACCCGAGCGGTCGCATGCGACCGCATAACAATAGAATACCTATTGTGTCTCGTTCACATACGCTTGAGGGATTAAGGGCTGATTTTTCAATGGTCAGTTAAAACTTATCAGACTGACAAATTATTAAGCGACTGATTTAAAAAAAATGACAGGTACCTATGATTGGTGACAATTAAATGACGTTTTCAAATAAGCCATATTGTATTTTGGTCGACGAATATTTCTTATCTGATTATTGAAAAATCAGTCCTAAGTAGGTGTGCTGTATCTGATACAACTGTGGTATTTTTCATTGTATAGTAGAAACTCATTATTTTCTGAGCCATTATTACATTTGTCAATAGAAGAACGTTATGATAGCCAATCAGGTACTGAAGTCAAAATTCTTTACTTTCATTATAAGGGTATAAAAACTTAAAACTTATAACTGCGGGTCAATACGCGACGCATATTATAATATGTAGTACTACTAATTTAATACTTACACGCCTCTTCTCATCATCATCCTCGGCATCTTCAATCGGTTATAACGTCATTAACGAATAGAGCTCACAACCTATGTGACCCTGAGCATTTACATAAGGAGCTTGCACATGTTCAGGAGGTACTACGACGAAATGGATACAAGATTCCGAAGAAGGCGCAGGGAGAGGGGGAAGGCTTCTGAGGCTAGTCGTCAAGCAGCATTTTTACCGTATGTAAAAGGCGTAACGGACAAAATTGGATCAGTACTTAGTAAATACTCCATTAAGACTGTATATACTTCGTTACGTAAAATAGCACAAATACTACGATCGCCTAAGGACGTATTGCCTTTTCAAACTCCGGGGGTTTACAAAATAGACTGCAGCTGTGGTAGTTCGTACATTGGCCAGACAAAACGGACTATAGCCGAAAGAGTCAAGGAACACATCGCTGCAGTGAAAAATCGGCAGACTAATAAATCCGCGGTGGCAGAACATCTGCTTAATATGGGGACTAATCACTGGATGGAGTTACATGACCCGAAAATCCTTTCCACGGATCGCCATTACCATACTAGGGTAATACGTGAAGCGATTGAAATCAAGAAGTATAATAATTTCAATCGGGAAGACGGATTTAAATTGTCATCGGCCTGGAATCCAGTGATTAATAAGTGCAAACCGTGTGTGTCGCCTTTATCAATAAACATTAACCCGGATACTGTGAGTGTTGTGTGTCGCACTGAACCTACTGACTCTAGTTCATGTGCACAACAAATATCGGATAGTTGGAGGGTAGCAGAAGAACCGGCCGCCCGATGCAGACGAAGACGCCGAGCGCCAGTCTCCTCGTGACCACGACGGTTGCAACACCGTTGAAACGTCGAGGGTGTAAGTAGTAACAATACTACTACATATTATAATATGCGTCGCGTATAGACCCGCAGTTATAAGTTTTAAGTTATAATGCAACGCGAAAGTTTAAAAAGTTAAGGGTATAAAAACTCACACGATATAAAAACAATAATTTCAATGTGTTCTACGGCATAACAATTCGCGTAGCACATCGTAGAGCAGCGCCTACGATTTTAGACTAGGAATCGGCGCGTAGGCATCCTGGCTCACATGATGTCATACTTATGTCGTATTTTAAACAGTAATATTTGTCATCGTTTTAAGATTTGTAGTCGTATATTGACGGTTATTGATTAATTGCCAGTAGGTATTATTAAGTGAATATAATGAGAATTACTACTTATAACATTTTTGTTTTTATAGTTTTTTTGTCACTATGTAAATTTAATAATATAAATTGCACTTGTAAAAAAGCAACTTTGGCTGACTATATTCATAGTGTAAAGCATACAAAAGAATAAATTCCTTCGGTTGCTTTCCAATTATAAATAAGCAAACCAACATATTTTACCTTATTGATTTTACGTTTATTTAGAACTTTAGGTTTGATTAGGACGTACTGTTTACTAAATAACAGGGTACATGTTTTAAAAGTAGCGTGCATTGCATTGCGTCAATGCCGAGTAAGGCCTAATTGCGTGATCTATAGAAATGAACAAATGACACATCCAGCGTTTGTATATTTCCGACTGGGTGTGTGTTAAAAAACAATAGTCATTTATTTATTTAAAACTTCATGGCCAAAACATAAAATTGTACATATGGCGGACTTAATGCTAAAAGCATTCTCTACCAGTCAACCATTGGTTAGAACACATTTGATAGCTATTCTGACAGTTTGTTAAAGTATTATTTCTTCATAGCACACAAAATCGTAAACACTCAACCGTTGGTAATTTAATTGGAACTAAAAGAACTAAATATTTAACTGGGTTAACTGAAAATCTGTAAATGTAAATGCTCGTTTAACTACCACCGCGAGGCGCTGCACTATCTTTCAGCGAAAGAAGCTGACATTGTAGTCACAAACATGACAGTAAGCTGTAACAGCGCCACGGGCATGTTTGCGGACGCGCGGGCGGACGGGTTCCATACGGCGCTCCTCGGCTGTACTGCCAGTGCGCTGCGCAGGTTAAGTGCCAGCTCCAACAGCCTCCAGGCCGTGATTGCGGACAGATGGGATAATGTTAAGAACTGGATGTGTCTACATACCAAAGTGAGACAAACTAATGTTACATAAAACTTAAAAAAAAAGTAAAAACCGACTTCAAAACCAAAATGCACTAAAAAGTCTTAAATAAACTCTTCACCATTGAAAGGAAAGGAATCCGTTTTTGGCAAACAATTTCTTTTTGGAGTCGGTGCTGTGATAGTTGACGCTTTATGGTCAAAGTGATGGCACCGACTCCAAAAATAAATTGTTTGTCTAAAACGGATTTCCCGATTCTTACCAAATTTTATATGCGTATTTAGTAGGTCTGAGAATCGGCTTCTATCTATTTTTCGTACTCCTAGGTGATAAGGGTTGTTCAGCCTTAAAATGTTTTTTTTTTTTTAATTTTTGGACTATTTTTTTTTATAATGTGGCATAAAAATACATACAATCCTATTTTTTTATCACCAACCCCTATTTTTTTTATAGCCATTTAAGAAATTAGATCATTTTCCTCCCGCTCGATAATTGATCAATTATAGTGTTTTTCTTAACTTTTAAAATTACGAGGCTGGACGAGACAGGGACAGGGCAGGATGGTGCTAGAGGCGAAGCAAAGTTCGCTGGGTCCGCTAATAAAATATAAAATCGACTCTATTCAATTAAATAAATAAATTCGGCAGGAAAGTTCTGGATTGGAGACCCTTCGACCAAAGATGCAGCGTAGGCCGTCCACCGACAAGATGGACAGACGACCTTGAAAAGATCGCAGGATCAAACTGGATGCAGACCGCAAGTGATCGGTCGCTGTGGAAAGCCGTGGGGAGGCCTAAGTTCAGCAGTGGACGTCCTTTGGATGATAATGATGATGATTATGAATTAAATTAATTGAATTTATTTAAACATGACTGAATTGAATTTCACTGAATCAGATTGGTTTTAAAATAAATTGAAGCAAATGTAGAACACACTAACAAAGTCTTTACAAGTCCTTAGTGCATAATAGTGCGACAAGGATCTTTTGGCCAATAGAAGGCTTTGACAGGGGGGCGCTAGCATTCAATGAAGGCAGCCAGTGAATAAAATGTCCCTTGATTCAGGGAGTTTACTAAGCTGTTTAATTAAATTTGCTTATTTATTTCAGTATAACCATAAGCATAATATTGGGTACTAATGCAGTATAAGCATGATGTTTGTATCATGTATGTTGCACCGATTCTAGAAGCGAAACAATTGTATGGACACTAACTACCATTCAAAGTTATAACTTTATTTAAGAAGTTTAAATTTAAAAAATATCATTTTATTTAAAAGAGCAATAGTACCGAAATTGAAATATCAGAAGAAATTAAGAAATATGGGAAAATTTGCTGTAAGATCGGGGAGATTTAGACCCTTGTCTGGAATCGGTATTTTACAAGATGACAGCGTTAGTTCATATTTTTTCCGTCGACCTTAAGATCCTTGTCACACTATACAACAAATCATGGATGTAAAGTCTGAAATAAAGATTTTAATTTAGTTTTTTTTAGCGCTTCTGTTATTTTGTCAACATTTGAATAACGCTATTTTACTCTAGGTGTTACACTGATAAAAGGCGCTATGCTAGTACTTAAACTCTAATAACCGATGATATTTTTGATAACTTAAACAATTTTATAATCACATTTTTTGATTTATAGAGTTATGTCACTATAGAAACTTAATAATACAAATAATTGCACTTGTAAAAAGCAACTTTGGCTGTGTGACAGATGAGGAATCGAACCCCGTGTCTAACTCTATAATCCGGGCGTATGCTTATACCACTCGGCTACCGTCACATTAGAAAGTCTGTTGAATTTTGCAAGCGCTTACTTTAACGCGTTATTACGTGTGTGACGTTATCAATATTGCGAGATTGCTCTCACAATATTCTTTCTTCATCTTAACCGATTGTTCAAAATTATAACAAAGTTGCTTTTTACAAGTGCAATTTATAATAAACCATTTTTCGGCTTTAGAGTTTCGAACATGCGCGTGCCTATGACACTATAAGCTAGAAATCTAATTATTACACATACAAAAAAAATATAAAATATTGCACGCAGCAACATTGGCTTACATGACAACAACACACCGTGACAAAACGCATGAGGCGTGTCGTACACGTGTTGACGCATACAAAATTACGTCCCGCTGACGTCGTATGGCGAGATGAAATACCCGCACCATGGCGGAATTGCTACTTAATATACAGTCATTTTTATAAAGGTATCGTGGGAGCATGGTAACGTAAGCATATTTGGTATAGAATGTTTTAAACACTCGCAGTGTCATATTTTACATTCTTAAAGATGAAATACGAAACTAAAAATTTGCGCACGGGTGGGACTCGAAACCAGCAACATCTAGGCTATCCATAAGAGACCATAAATTTCGCAGGGTTGACCGACACCACGGTAGCTCAATTGGTAGAGCGTTTGGGCCGGTAAGCCAAGATGTTGCTGGTTTCGAGTCCCACCCGTGCGCAAATGTTTGGTTTCTCATTTTATCTTTGAGAGTAAGCATATTACCAAGGAGAAGCGGAAAAAATATATTGATAAAGATACTTTCAATCATTGATTTCTGTAACGATAACATACTAAAGATAAAATGGAACACTTCCTTAGCTTTTACCTACGGCTTATCACTAAATTGTTTAAATACAAGTCATCATCCATCATGGTGGCCCACGTATCCCAAGCGACTTCGCGCCCTTTTTTAAAGATTTCTACTAATTTAAGCGCTGTACATCACTTTGAAGCGATTCCGACTGTAGAAGAATTGTAGGCGCGACGGATGGCAACACAAATGAGTGAATGATAGTGGAAAAACATTATAAATGTCAGTTTATGTTTCCGACTTTTTTTCTGTGTGCACGCTACAAGTGATTATGGCGTAAGTATCCTTTCATTGTTTGATTATATTTATTAGCATGATAGTTATTGTATATCAAAATGATCTCTAGCTATCGATCGACCCACTTGATTGGCTTTAATCTAAATACAAGTCAAGTCCGTCGTAAACGCGAAACCTCCAGCAAATATTAGGTACATAGTATGAGAGAAAAATGAAATGGAGAAAGCAAAAAGATTCAAAACATCAGTTTATGTGTCCCTCAGTGGAAACGTTTTTACTTACGATATTACCAACATTGCAGCTTCTAAAGAAACATTTGCATTTTATGGAAGCTCTACTCCGTGAAGTTTTTCGTTCAATAAAAAGAGTCACTAAGTGATGAGAGAACATCTGGCAGATTACGGGTCAACAGACGAACCCGCGGGGTTTTAGCTAACTCAATTTCTTGCGCAATGAAATCGTTAATGACGTCATGTCATTATTTATGGCTCTCTATGGCCCAATTTCTTCATCGATAGTAATGGTAGAATGTCGTTACCAGCGGTTGAATAATTACGATTGTGTGTGTGTAGAAAAAAATACCTTTACCAAAGGTCAATAAAATATACATTCTGGCATTTGGTTAAGGTTTGTTTTCTTTCAAACAGACACCATCATAATTATTTAACCGTTGATAAAGACCATTTTCGTTAATGAAAAAAATTGGCCTAAGTTAATGAAGCTTATATAAGTACAAGTACTTCAGCAGTCGCAATACAAATAATTGCTCTAACTTGAATATACATAACATTGCTTGAAAGTGTTTCGCTTGAAACCGATGTTAGCGCTTTTTTATCACAACATTTACTTACATTAATTTAAATTTAATTGCATCTGCAATTGGTTAGAAGTTATGTAATAGTCCTACCGACTTCATAAAGTGGAATTTGCATTTGAACTTATGACAGGATAGCGAACATAAATTCGGCCACTCATTTCACTGAGTTGATCAAAAATGGCGGCAAATTGAACTTCTTGTTAAATTACCCACCGTTTGTTCGCTGTAATGATTCGCCAAAAGACATCTACAATATCTATTGTACATATTTAGAACATTTCAAGGCTCAGTAGCTCCATTTTTTCTCCATGTAACTGTAACCTGTTTTAAAAAGTTTCCATTAGCTTTACCTGTCCACTACGTCATGTTTCAGTAACCAACATCTTAAAATGACTTATTAAATTTTCGTTAAAAGGAGTAACTTACCTTATTAGGTGGTTTTAATATCTTAACCGTATCGAATCATCTTGCTTAAATGTGATTTTCTTTAGGTATATGACTCTACGGCCCCTTAAATGTATCTAGAAATGCACAAATTTTACAACCTTCATTGCGACATTAGACATTAGTTTAAAAATAACTGCTAAGTTCCCACGTCCTAATTTAAAAACGTTAACACGGCATTTAATAAATTAGTAAGCGAGTAATAGAATACTGATTTCAACAGACGCTGGAATCTTGAAAATTCCCTCCACTCGGGACCCTCTTAATCTTTGATTGGGGGTGGAAAATGTCTTTATTAAGCGAAAGGATGAAATTGGCTCATTTCGCGGCCGAAACTGATTGCCCTTGATAAGATAAACAAACCCTTTACAGAGCCCTCGACGGAACCCGTACCTTCAAAATAGGAAAAAGTAAATACAATTTCCCATTTAAGATAAAAAGAATTTGCATCAAGAGATTAAAATAGATCGAGGTTTTGACAACGTCAACGCTTGATGGTTTGTGTTTTGCCAGCCAGTTTTAATCTTAATTTGTATTCTTTTGTTTCTAAAGAGAATAGTACTTTTGGAAGTTAATATTTTCTAAGTGTTTGTTTTTTCTGGAAATATTTATTGAGATCTGAAAGAGGTCCATACCATTTGATTACAGATTCAACATTTAGTTAGGTAACATAATTCATTGAACGATATAATGATATCCATAGTATAAAGTTTAAAGTGATGTTTTGCTATTACGGCTCTACAAATTCAATCAAATGATACACGATTCGTTTAAAAGCCGATTCTGCTAACCTAAGCTTTTAAAATTACCAGTTAGACTATCTAAACCATCAAATAAAAGTGATAACACATTATTGTTTATTTATTATTCATTATACAGTGTGTTCTCATTAACTTCTAATGTCAGGCTCGTGAAGTAGCCGCAAAGTTAAGTATTTGCATCATACAATTTACCCAGCCATTAACATTTGAGAACTTAGTAACTACGTGTTACTTACTCTCTCAGGAAGACCGGTCGCAACCAGTATGCGGTCTCCGCATCCCATATCCACCCGATTTTAAAATACAATGAAATGCATGATTTAAAGTACAATGAAAAACATGTAAATGCTCTATCATATTTTATGGTGGAACAATCGATATTAAAAGTAATATTTTTTAAAAAAAGTTGGGTATGATACACTTTAATCGCAAATAGAGTGAAAAAAAACCAGCCAAGTGCGAGTCGGACTTGTGCACCGAGGGTTCTGTAACAATTTTAACTGAATTAATTAATAAAATAATAACTAAAATACCACAATATTTTGTTGACAGCAAATATAACTTTGTTTTTCATAGTGTTTCTATGAAGTACAAAGTTATGTATGCGGTTGTTGAAAATGTGCTATATCTCAAAAACTTCTCGTTGGATCCCGTCCGAACAAATTTTCGTTGAAAGTATTTGTGAAGATCCACATTACATTTTTTTTTTAAATTTACACTCACTTAGGGGGGGGGGGCATTTTACCTATTTAGAAGCGTCTATCTATGAAACGTTAGACTTTAAAAGAAAATGGTTTAAGAAACCTCTATGTCATTTTAAAAGACCTATCCATAGACACCCTACTAAAGAACAATAATGAATTGACTAACTTATTTCAGTATGAAGATATGGCTGACCACTTGTGAGGACTGAGTAAGCACACATTTAACTAAATACCTTACATCGCAATTCAATCGCATTACAAAAAGAAATTCTTGTTTCAAATATACATTTTGAAGAATCCAGAGCTGCTCGCTAACGCTTCACTATCCAATGGCTTAGAATGATTTGTTGTGAATGGACGCCACGCGTAATGACGTAGGTATTCATAAGAGACCAGAAATTGCGCACGGTTGGACCGACGGCACGGTAGCTCATTTGGAAGAGCGTTTGGCCCGGTTAGCCAGAAAGTTCCTGGTTCGAGTCCCGCCCGTGCGCATTTTTTTGAATTGAGAAATAAAAATTTTTTGCTAGCTATTTCAAAAACGGGTAGAGATAGGATCGGGTAAGGTTGAGATGTGACCCACAGTGATAACCCTAAACCCTACCTATTATGCACAAAGGGGCGCCTACCGTCGCGGCTGAGATATTATTAACGGATCGCTATTGGGAATCTTCTTACGACGGATTACTCGAGTATAAGTACCTGAATGAAATTTGGTACAGTTTTTTATTTAAATGCTATGTTTTTCAATACTTTGCTGTTTCAAATCGTTCTTCTTGATCTAGAAGACCAATAATTCAATCCAGTCGATTTATAACTAAATTCATTTTTCGCTTTTCCTAAGGCAACTTAATCACCTAGGTACCTACTTACTTAACTGTATTAGTGCTTAGCTTTGTTTGGCATGTACTGTTATGACATGTACTGGTCAGATAATTGAATACATATTTACCTTAAGTTTATTTTAGGCTAAGATAGTATAGGGGCGGCTTCTTAAAAATATTTTTTTAATATGAATTCCGGTATACCAGAAAATTCGAAAATGCGAAACTAGTCCGTATCAAAGTGAGGAAACGACGTCTTTAGCGTGATATCTATACTAATATTATATAGGTGAAGAGTTTGCTTGCTTATACGCGCTAATCTCAGAAACTACTGAACCGATTTGAAAATTTGTTTTAGATAGCTTATTCATCGAGAAAATCTACAAAAAATACGATACGACTCATGAGACCCCTCTCGGCAACAATGAAAAATGTTGCAAAAATGGGAAAATATACATAATAATCTTCAGAGCTTCCGTTGCGTATGCATTGTAAACCGTTGAAGATACATAAAAATTATGTATGACGGATTTTTTCGCTTTTAAAATTCTACAATAAAATCCAATATGGTTTACTCACTACAAACTTTTCTTTGTTCATAAATTTGATAAAGAATATTGTACTATTTTCAAGGGTGTTTTGATGCACACGGATATTTATTCTTATGAATATAGACATATTCATGAAAACGTGCATTTTATTTTAAATGAAAATGGCCTGTACATTATTTGATTTCAACAAATACTCGTAGCTTAAAAGCCGTCGCAGTTTTAAAATAAATACACGCCAAAATAATGCTTGCAGATTTAGAAAAACACGCACTTGCGCTAACCGCTAAGGTTTCTGGCCTTTTTACTCCCAATGAAAATATGAGTTTTGCGTAGAAATACTCTACAAGAAATCCGAAATTTACGAGGGCGACGCCGCGGGGAACCGCTAGTTTATTTTATAAAACAGGACTCCGGGATAACATAATATTATGAATATGTACATGTACTTGAAGTTATTTTTAAGCTTCCCATCAATGTATTTTATGAGAGCAGTATATAGTACACACATAGTGGTAATTAGACTCGTTTTGGTTCTATAATAAAAACACCAGATTTGTCGATTTAGGAATCCCAGGATTTTCTCGATTTAAAAGTGCATTCCAGATTACCTAACACCTTAACTTTACATAAATATGTATCCGACTATCCGATCACTAGACATGATTCTTCTTTTGGTGTAAAAAAGGACATAATTTTTTTTCTTCCCTAAATCTGAAATCTAATGACACTAAAACACTGTTGGGATGGTAGAGTTATGAATGAAAGGTAATAATTCTAAGCTTACTTAAAACGAATTAAGTGTATAGTAAAACGGATATTGTCTGAATGTTGAGGCGTCATTATTAATACGTGGCATAGTGCTTTTAATGAGGTCCCAGGGCGACGTCTTGGTGGAGCCAGAGATGCGACCGCCGACGTATAACGTATGTGTCATGTTAGGTAGCAGCTATTTATCCCCTTAAGCACCACCTATATATATACAAATACGTACTATCGAGGTCACAACCACATTAAGGGCCAATATCACCTGTACCACGCGCTGCCTTATTTTTTAAAGTGACGCTAATTTTTAGTCATGTGTGCAAGTGAATTGCATTTTAAAGTGGTAAGGCGGCAGTGATCTCAACCGTACATGTACGAGTACATGGTATATGTCGCAAAAATTGCATAATACTGCTGGTTACCTAAAAATAAAAATATTTTAAAGTGTTACTTTAATAATAGTATTTATACTGTTGTATCATCACTATACAAACTTTTTATTATAAAATGCACTTGAAAAAAATTACTATGTCAGATGAGGTATCGAAACCTGTGTTGTCTTCTACCCGGGCGTATGCCTATGCCACTCGACCACCGACACCTTGGCAAGTCTGTTGAATTTTGAAAGCACTTGGCTTTCTTTAACGCAAAGACTGCGTGACCTCATCAATTTTGCGAGATTGCTCTTACAACATCCGAAGAAAATATTTGTACAATGTTTTTGTTTTGTAATGTTAACATTTTATTATTGTACAATTGTTTTTTGATCCAAATAAAACAAATAAACTGTGGCGATACACAAAACCACTTAATTTTTTAACTTCGGCTCCAAAATGGCTAGATGGCGCTGATAGCCTAACTCTATACAACATCCGAATTTCCATAAAATGAGTTTTTAATCGGACTAACTATACACAGAATACCCAAACGGTATTCCATTGGACTATAGTCCCCGACCAATAACACCTCGATCAGCAGGAAGCGCTTTCCTTTTCCTTCCTAATCTATTGCGCAAAAACTATCAACTTTAAGCCGCTTGTCTTATTTGGCAACAACTCTCGAAAGAATTTATATTGTGTTCTCATCCAGCACACCGATTTATTAATATAACCAATTCAACGAGGTTTTCAAATCAAATCAAATCATTTATTGCATGTCACATTACATATTGAGATGGTATAAAAGTTTTAAAGGTAGGTACATTTTTGTTGAACATCTCACACTTTAAAGACCTGGATCAACCTACTTATTTTATCAAGTTCTTGGCTTATACAGTGCTGCAGTGTCCATTTTTAACCGACTTCAAAAAAGGAGGAGGTTATCAATTCGACTGTATGTTTTTTTTTTTTTTTGTATGTTTGTTACCTCATATCTCAGGCGTTTGTCGACCGAATCTAAATTTTTTTTCGCCTACTCAGAGGGTGTACCTTCTAGTTGGTCCCATCTTTTCCATTTTGGGATCTGATGATGGGATCTTGGTGTAATCGAGGGAAACCCTCAAATTTTAAAGGCACGTATAGTGTTTCTTTACTAGAATCTTAATGTTGACGTGTTGTTACGTCTGATAGTCAACATCTTGTGGGGCTGAGCTGATGGTGGAACTCCTTAACGCTTAGGAGTTCAGTCATTATAATGACGGAACTTATGATAGGTAATTTGTAGCTTCTAAAAAATAGAATCATAAGGTGCAACTCCCCCCCCCCCCCCCTCTTATGTAATCACTTAAAATGAAGAAATAAAATAGACTTTAAAAAAAAGTAAAAACCGACTTCAAAACCAAAATGCACTAAAAAGTCTTAAATAAACTCTGCACCATTGAAAGGAAATGAATCCGTTTTAGGCAAACAATTTCTTTTTGGAGTCAGTGCTGTGATAGTTGATTTTACTTTTTTTTAAAGTCTATTTTACTGCACACACTAAATAAAGCTTTCAGTTAGTAGCTACCTTACGTAACGTAATTATTACGTGGCATAGTGCTATTAAACGAGGTCCCAGGACGACATCTTAGTGGAGCCTGCGACGCAACCGCCGACGTAATATGTCATGTTAGCAAGATGCTATTTATCCTCTTAAGCAGCACTTATACAGCTCCTTTGTTGCCATAAAAACACCTTATCACCGTCATTAAGGGAATTGCTTGCGGTTTAAAATTTTAAAGTTGTATTGTTTGAGAGAAGTTTATGGGTATGAGTACACTCACGTATAACAGTGACATATAAACGCTAACAAACAAGTTACTTTAAAACATTGTTTTCATGACTTGTTGTCAAAACGGTGTCAACAAACTTAAAGATTTAAATCATTCATTGCCAAATATGGATCTCGGTGCGAGGCAGCCGCTCGTTCCGAGGCCGCACGAGTGCAGCCTCAACCTCAGTCTCTCAGTATCTCAATACGAAAATAATATCATCGTTCTCTTCAAAAGATAAAACTGACAATATTTTTACGCCAACTCATCCAGTCACTTCACAAGTTCGCACGTCAAAACAAAAAACAGCCCGCCTAAAAGGTCTAAAAACTCATAGCTCGGTATAATCAAATCTAAACATTTATGCAGCGTCGCCTCCCCAGCCATAAAAATATATTAACTGCTATAAATTTGGCATCGTCAGCGATTTATCCGCCGCTTTAGCACAATACAAACAAGAACAGTATTATCTAAGCAAAATCTTAAAAGGTTATTTAAGAGCATGCTATCCTATGTCACTGGGTACCTACTATGAAAACAGCTTCGTTTTTGTACGTTAAGTTAGGCTTTGAGTTTATTTTTTAGTCATGTATTATGTATAAGTTTTTAATTGTTGTTGTGCAATTGTTTCTTATTTATTAAAACTTTATTGCACTGTAAGTTGTACTAGAGTTTAATCAGTGGCGGAACATGAAAATCAATAAGAAGAGTGGTACAAAAATAATAGTAAAATGCACTAACATAAACATACATACTAATATTATACAAATAATTAATAAGATATATAAAAAATACTAATGAACATACGTAGAATAAATATACTTAATAAACACAAATGATGACAGTGACGATATTGAAGACATTCAAATTTGCACAAGTAAAAGAAAAAACCATTTCCTTGCCGCAAGAAAATGATTCGTCTTTGAATAGGTAGATATTAAGTTATTGTTTTATGTTGCATGTCTTAGTTTTTAATTTTTATTTTCTTGTTTGTTATAAATAAGCCATTGTACAGTAAAAGAAATGGTGGTTAATTCTTAAGTGAGCCTAGGTTAAGATAGTAGGTGCGGAGAGACTTTTAAGGGTAAATTTGTTGGAGGGCACTCTTATTTCATTGGGGTGATAATTCTAAAGTCGAATCGCAGAGATAGTGAAAGATTCTGACATAAAGCCAGACTAGTGACTTTTGCTTTAACAATAATAAAAAATGACACGTGTTTGCGGAACTCAATGTGCTGTTTGTTTTACCTGACTCAGAAAAGGGTTTAAATGCTAAAATCTTACTTTACCTGATACAATTTTCCCAGTTTTGTATAGACCGAACCTACTGACTCCACCTGTGTTACATCTTAAGCGATACGCCGTTGATCGTAAACAGCGCTCATCAAACGGTGGATTATTGCGACATGCGCGATATAGGACCACCTTAAAAGAAGCAGGAATGTCGCCATGAAAAATTTAAGAAAATGAAACGAATCGGTGAAATGAACCGTACGGACTCGTATAAAATGCGTGAAACATTGACAATATAAAATTGATAGCTACAATCGAGTCGATGAATGTAGGTTACGTTTGCACTTTCACGAGAGCTATAGATTGTGATAAATATCAAAACACTTTACCTATTTAAACTTTGTACCTAATTTGATAAACTGAGGTTTGTAATAACAATGGATCACCCTTTTGACGACTCGTTTGGTGTAGTGGTCGAGAAATCGCCTACTACGCAGCGGTTTGCGGGTTCGATCCCCGCACAATAAAAACATTTGTGTGCATGAACATGTCTGTTTGTATTGGTCTGGGTGTTTTCTATGTATATCATGTATGTATTTACAAACAAAAAAGTATTTAAGTATTATATCCGTTGTCTGGCACCCATAACACAAGCTTTGAGTAGCTTACTTTGGGGCTAGATGGCGATGTGTGGGGAATGTCCAAAGGATATATTTATTTATTCGTTACACACTTCGGAAAGATTTATCTTTATGTACGCAAGTGATGTTTTCATTCGATCGGTGCGTAATCGAAGTATCACGAATCACTTCGGCCGGTGTCGCATTACCTAAAAGTATAACAGTCGCATAAATCACTGTGGCGCGCGAGCAAACACGCATACATTTGCATTGCATAGACGACGCCTTTAAATGAGCCTGTACGAAAACATCGATGATGGATGAAGGCGCTGTTATTGACGAAACGCGATACAGGCACCGAATGCATTAGCATGGCTGCTGAATCATTCCGATGCCAGCTGAGATGGAATACAATGGATAAGTTAAGCTGCGCTGTGTAGTTTGTCCTTACTGATATTCAGCCCTTTGATTAGGTACTTGGTTTTTGTGTACCTTTTTTTTCATAGATATATTATGATATTATTTTCAAAATTCTATGATATGTGACATAAATACCACTAATTTATAAAATAAATACCGGGTGACTTTGTTAACAGTACCGAAATTTTGTGTAAAGACTCCACTGATGAAATTGAAAATTTTTTACTATGGGAGGCTATTGGCACGCGGTCAAAATGTATGGAACAGCTGATTTTTTTTGTCTCGATTTCACTATTGCCCCCATAGTAAAAGTTGTTCATATTCATCAGTGGAGCCTTTACACAAAATTTCGGTACTGATAACAACCCTGTATGTAGTGATTGATACATGATAGTCACCCTGTATACTACATTAGTATTGCTTGAGTATAATAAATTAACCATTCCAAAAAAGGAGGTTCTCACTTAGACCTTTATGTTTGTGTATGTAAACATGTTTTTACAGTTATATCAGTTATATGTTTTAGAAAGAAGAGTAGGTAACCGTAAACATAAACTAAAAACCGGCCAAGAGCGAGTCGACTTGCGCACAAAGGGTTTCGTATCTACAGGGTTCGGCACTCTAAGTGTTACCAATTAAAGATCTGTAAATTCTTTAATTAATACTTTTTGCAATATCAAGGCTTAAGACTGTCATGCGTTTATTTTAACCTTTTAAATACACGGAATGTCTTCAGTGTAGCCACTTTTAGTGCGAATAATATCACCATCGTGTCTGTTTAAAAACGCTTCAAACGCAGATCAAATGTAGTCTTGGGGTATTTTATTCTAATATCGGCGAAAAGCAGTCTTCCAGATATCACAGGTCGCATATTTTTTTTGTTTTTATAATGGACCATATGAAAAAAAAACATTAAACTTAAGTCTGGGGAATATGGTGGCCATTGTACTGATGAACTGAAGCTGGAAACATTTTCATTCAAAAAATGGGTTTCACGCTCTTCATTCGATAGTACTGGGTCTTGCTAAAACTTCCAGTGGTTTTTACAGATTGTTTTGGATCATAAGGTATCAAAGCATAATTTATGGTCTTCTTACCATAGATTGGTTAATATACATTTGCACCCTGTACCATGAAATCGACCGGTGAGCATTCTGTAGCAGTTACCGCGGCCTAGACCATCATTCATACAGGCAAATGTTTGCATAAAGCAATTCGGTGATCTCTATTTTCTTTTGATATTCGCTCTAGCCAAACATGATAGTTTTGGTTGCAAACATATTGCTGAAAAGTAAAAAAATGTCATCAAAATAATGCAATTTTTCAAGCGCGCTACAAGATTTTAATACTTAAATTAAAAATACTTTGACTTTTTCACGGTAACTTTTCGGAATGCGACCAAAACCAGGGATTATGTCGCAAGTTTGTAAAAATATATAATAACATTTTAATTTTTAACACAAAATTGGCGCGCTGTCGTAACCGTTCTGCACCGCTAGACAAGTGACAATGGATTAGCGAAAACGCTCAAAGATTTGTATGGAATCAAAGATAAGATATGCATTTGGAGCTAGTTATGTCAGCGCTTTACTTGCCGTAACCATGTCCTGTAAAATAAAGATTGCTTTAAGGTTTTGATTCCCTTAACATAACAAAATATCCGAAATTTTGAGACAAAACCGGTTATATCTTTAGATAGCGATTACTCATATTTTTTTATAGCTAAAAGAGACAATCAAAATTAATATTTATCTGCAGTTTAAGTTTTAAATTTCAACGCGTTTAGAGGTAAACATTTTGTGATATGATTTTTTTTTGTTATTATAATTTTTTGCTATTGACGGCAACTGAGTAGTTTGTTAATTCATGATAGCCGTAACAACATATATGCTAGTGCTGTGTTTTTTTCCACGTGTGGTGGCTATTACTGTTTAGTTGGGAGAGGGTGGGGACATTGGACTCTAACAAAAATTTGCCCTTTAAAACTGAATGTTACAGAAACTGGCCACTTTATCGAGATTAGTTGTTTTAAAATACCTATTCAACGGTACCCAACACAGTTTGGGTGGGTGCGTTTGGCAAGAGAAAAAAAAATATCCCCACGTTACTTTTATGAAGGTAAAATTAAAAAAAAAAATATTTTATCACTTTGGCGAGGATACTAAAATGCAAACCCATGCCGAATAACAGTTTTCTTGCATCTTAGGACTTTAAGCTAAACTGCGAACAGTGGGACACAGCGAGACTATAAGGATTCCTTATTGGACTACGTTACCCTAAAAACGCCTATTTTGTTTCCAGCCTGAGCCACTTCATTTCAAATCTAGGAATAACTCTATAGATCGAGTTATTCCTACTTTTGCAAGCTTTGCTATGTGATAAGATTACACTACGCGTTTAATTTTCTTCGATAAAATTTAGACGGCTATGGATGTAGGGTTGCGTGTACAAACAAATACAAACAGTGGAATCAGAGTCCCTTTTTTGCCAGTTTTCCGAAGTAACTTACGGATCAAGTGCATGAGAGCAGACTGGGTTAGTTTAGTCCATATGCATTAGAAATATATTTTGTAAATCAAGATCTTTAAAATGGGACGCAATAACATTGGAATTAAGGTCGGTTTTGTAAGAACTTGTATTTTTTTTACGTTTTTAGGTACAGAGACTGTTATTAAAGATATAACACGAATTATTTTTATTTTTATGGTTTATCTAAACAGGGCGCGTTTGCAATGCATTTTTTATAGGTAAGTGACTTAGCTTTACTGTCGAATTAGCAATTCGTATTGCGATTTTGCATGATATTGATACAATATTATGATAAAACAACGTAAATATTCATAAAGATGAAATAGGAAACCCAAAATTTGCGCACGGGCGGGACTCGAACCAGCAACTTCGTGGCTAACCGGGCCAAACGCAAATTTTTGATTTCTTATTTCATTTTTATGAATATAAAATATGACACTGTGAGTGTTAAAACATATATTCTAAACCAACATAAATATTAATATTAGCACCATTGTAGTATTATTATAATCTTACTACATTGATAATATTCGTTTACACTGAGTCGGAATTGATCTGCCTGGAAATTGAACGGCTAAATTTGGATCGCAATACGCCCCTAGAAGTTATTTATCCCATTAAAAGTCGTCTCAAAACATATTTTGCAAAATAGTGCGAAACAGCGTCCAACTCTGAATGTCTTGGTTTGCCAGCGAAAAAGTTCCAGGCACTGGCTAACGACAGTTTCAACAAAAAGAACCAAAACTAAATCTTTTAATTCAATTTTGCTGATATCGAAAAACTTATTTATACCAAGTTCCTATCTTAATGTTGTTGTTTACGTAGACTTTAGCAACTTGGTCCGAGCTCGCCGATTTTGTTAAGACTTTGCAATAACGAAAGGTATTTGTTTGTATTATCTGGCGCTATTTGTATGACCCTAGACTTTATGATTTACTGATAGTTCGATTATCAAATAATTCAACTTTTGATTCGGGTAGCTTCAGTTTTGACATAAAAACTATTACAACGAAAATCATCGATTGAATCTGGCGCTACAGCAAATAATCCAATTGTGAGATCTATGGCTCCATTTATAACAAAGTCCAAAATACATGGATTTTTCACAGTATCTTTTTCAATATTGCTTCCTGATGCTACACGCCGTTTGATATAACGGAAACATGTCATTTGATGATAAACCTCGTATAGTGAGCTTAACACTTTTTTATTAAATCGTAAAACGAGCAATCCTGTTCGTGGGTGCCATCAAAAATATCTGATGGATCTATCAGGGATAAGGGTGAATAAAAAGTTCGGCCGAACACAGCATAGAAGTCTGCGGTCGCAATCGTATCTCGGGTTTCCGAGACAAAAACAAATGGAAGTATTACCGGAGACAATCTACATTTAAATAGATCTTTTTCCTCAATTCGTGTGCCTTGGTGATAGGTATCGTGGCCGATTTATTTCGGGGAATTTACATTTTGGCGCCCGCAGCAGCCGGTGTTTAGATGCTTTGTAAGGTTCAAGTAATGAACGTTGCTTACGTTTAAAAATAAATTGGCGTTCTTTTTTTAAAGGTTCCCTCTGATGTACAGGATTGGACTCGTAAGGTTTTTTGGTATACTCGTTCGTGTAAGGAAAATGTATATCTTGTATCTTGAAGAATCAAACGTTTATCCGGAAGGAGTAAGAGAAGGAGGATGGAAGGAGTGCTTAATACTATAAAATACAATTAAAGTCTAGAAAATCAATATAATCTATAAAACAATATTAAGCATACTTGTAAAAATAACCTCATAAATTAACAGGTACTATGGTCATTATTAATCCTTACATAGAAAAATATTTGTTTTTGCAACTTTACACATTTTATAGGTTACAAAACTAGGTTTTTTTATTATAGTTTACATACACTCTTATAATATTTGTATTATTTTGAATTAGGGCTTTTATAAACATGCTGTTAGCGCCAATTTCAGTGTACTTCACTCAGCAGGAGCCCACTGAAAACCAGCGTCAGGTTATCTAGGGGACCTGGCTTATGCTGAGTCAGGCTCCTTTTGGGTATAGGCGTGACACACACATACACACATTTATTGGCCTGCTATGGTGTACTGGACTTCACATGGACAATTCCACTTTTATTTTTCCTTTTCTGTGAAAACTTTTTTTCTGAACGTTTGTTTTTTTAAATTATTATGTGTAATATTGTGTGTGATATAAAGCAAAAAACGTTTTTTCTTTCTTTAAAAATGCATTATATACATCTTTGATACCTACTTCCAACTCTATTATAATTTAAATTCAAAATACTTACACAAAACACTTTCAAAATTAAGATTTTATTCTACAACAGCTTTTAAATGCCGCATGCAAAAATACACTTTTCCCAGAAGAACCATATTTTAACGAGAAGAAATAATTTATCCCGCTAAAGAGTTAATGGCTTCGCTTGATCTTAAAAGTTTACCACACTGAGCTAATTACTGTAAATATTAGAGGCTTATTTTTCCACAGCTCTTCCATTTTGAAGGACTTCGTAGGAACTTCGACGAAAAATAAAATGTTATTCTAACGCTACAAGGCGGTACTCTGACCGTAGCGAAACGTCTTATAAAGTAATTTAACTTTGATAAGTCTGTTTTTAGCATGATATATTAACTTGAAGTTAAAAGCAAGAGCTTTTGCCTGCATTACACTGTACGTATATGTAAGTTCCAGTTAAGTGTTATCTGTCAGATAACTATTTCATACGAAATGACGTTCTTCAATTGAACTATTCGATGGTAAATAATGTTCACTTAACATTCCTTTACCGGCCTGTTTCACATTGTCCAAATAAGTATCTAAGATCCATAACATAATAGAAAAATGAGACGTTCCGAATTTGAACTCATGTGTTGATGGTGAAACAGGCCCTAAACCATCAAATACCTTTTATCTATATGTTAGTGCTCTTTCAACTGGCATAAAAACCATAAGAATCAGTCGTAATCCAGACTGACAATATATTATTATTTTCTGAGTAGGTGCTATCCGTCCACCCTCATCCAATTCGCGAACGGAAGTCACTGATGGACTGCCGACATATTTTGTAACCCGACCCAAACAGGCCACTTCAGTCGGAGCCAGGAAACAGTAAATATGTGTATCATTTATTTTATATCGTGAGGAAACTCCACCATCGCTCGTCTGCCATACAAAGCCTCCTTAAATATATCGAGGCATATCCGAACTCATTCTATCAATAAGCAGGTGTAGAATCCATTTTGGAACGCTCTATTGGACCAATTGTACAACAAAGCAGAACCACTATGCACATACAGACGGCAGGTTTATATTGATACTACTAAAGAAAGAAAGTACTTCAATCTTTGACTAAATCAAAGACACAAGTACTTTCCTTAACTGAAACGAATTTGAAATTCGATAATGTTTTTATAGCATTGACAAAATAGCTTACAAAGAAATAAAGCTAGGAAGATAAAACTGCAATAAATCGAGACGACTCCGAAAATTCAACTGAAATACAATCTTTCCGTCGTATGACTGGCATACGAGTACTTTGTATGTCTCATGCAACAGTGGTATTATTCTGCCATACAAAAGCCAATTACTTACGTTTTGAGAGCCACATCCCTTGCAAATGATCCTGTTTAAACTCTGTCACGAACACCTTCTGTGTATACTCCTAATAGGTTACTATCAATGCATAATTCGTAGCATTAGGATTGGCCCGATTAATCAAAGCTAAGCACTACACGTCCATAAAGGCTACGACACGCATGCTTGTAGCACAGTTTTATGCCAGCTACTTGCACGTGCTATCTACTGGTCCAAGTAGGGAGACGCTTATCCCATCCTTCACATTTAATGGGGGACGTGGGGATCGAAAACTGGCGCGTGTGTATGACATTGGTATGAACATAGGCATGCAAGGACGAAAATTGCTAAACTAGCTCTTGCCAGTAACTTGCATGCCTGTTAATGGCATGTGCGAGTTACTGGCGCAACGTGGATATATTTGCAAGCTAAACTTGTATGCCAGTTGCAATTTTGCATGCCTATATTCATGCTATTACTATTTCCTGTTCCCACGTACAGGTTTTGCAGTCCTTCGCGTCCGCTCTCTCACATTGCATGCCAGTAACTGTCCAAAAATCAAATCTTGTCGCTTGCTAGAACGCATACCAGTAAGCGTATACCTACGTGCAAGGAGCTGGTATGAAAGTGTGCCAGCTACTGGCATGTGTTTCGCAGCCTTAATTATCCGCGTACGCACAAACGGGCATTAAATTAACAGCCAGCACTTAAGGCACGCCCAATAAAGAAATGTGTTCTTGTTATGTTTTAATAGGCCATAACTCATTAATACGACAGTAAAACGCAACAATTTTCCCGAGGAAGAGATTGTGTTGAGACATTACCGCGGCACTTAACCGCTACGGGCTATCATTTGAATGGGAAACCATTACGCGTTTATGTTTAATGATTATTTGAAGCTCCTCATAATTTTCCGCCATTTGTAATTCCGGTCGAATGTCTCCTCGTTAAGGATTGTTGCGGTGTAACTGTATTGTTTTTTTCCACCCGCAAACGGCGACGAGTGAAAGAATAAAAAGTTAATTAACGTCCGCAAAGAATTATACTACGCTAGTTGAAAAATGTCTCGACTCACTATGTTTGCGGTAGCGCTGTAAGAAAGGAAGATACAGTAAACTCTGAGCCCAATTAAAATTAAATGACTCATTAATGTTCGACTGTAATCAATGTACGATTATTGTTGCCTTACTTCGAAATCAATTAATGTTTTTCTTTTAATTCAGAATTACAGTATTCAAGACAATTATTTTTTAAGACAGTTTACGTTATTCCTCCACTAAGAGTCGATTTTACCAACGTCGGTTAGGACTTATCCTACCAAATAAGTGTAATACGTCCGATTTTAACATGACATTTTCATAAATTATTGCTTTCAAATGGGTGACGTTTTAAAATTAGGCGTTTCGTATCATATTCGACGAATATTTCTTATTTGTCGTTGTTAAAATCGACTCTAAATAATATTTTCAACATAGTTGTAAGTAGTTGTATTGCACTATTGGTACCTCTACTATTTAACACAGTCGTATAAAACCAGTGAGCGCCGTCTACTCCATAAAGGCGAATACAAAATGTTGCGACGTTTTATGGTGCAAAATCAGAAAGATGAAACAACACCTTTATTTTATTTTATTTATTTAGTAAGGAACATTTACAGAACAATGTACCTACTCAGTATTTAATTATAATATGACATAGTATGTTCTTTTACATTACACAATACAATACAGAGCATTTACCATTTAATAAAAACAGTGAAAGGAAGTAAGTAACTAAGCACAGAAAACTTACTTAAATTCAATAAAATAATTACGAAACTTTCTTCTTTCTTTCTAACAATCAACTACAAATGCAATAGTTAGTTGGAAGGAGAGCGATATATTTGTCTTAGTTGAAGTTAAATTGTCTAATGCCTTGTCTCACAATGTTCTAATAATAACTAGTTAGCGTTATCCATCCAATACTTCATACGAAATGATGTCATTCCATTTTTAAATAATATGATGCATATTACTTATTCGTCAATGATAAAGAGAGCGAACCTACTGCACCAAAAATACTCGTTTCATGGTACAACTGTGCGACCTCTGAAAATCTATTCTTAAGTCTGCATTGCTGTTTGCACAGAGTAATTATACGAGTGCGCTGTTTTTCATTGTTATCTGCACATCTTTGCTAGCGGGAATTTAATCGAATGTTGTTAACGGTAATGTAGCAATTCGTCAGTGACTTGTTTAAATCCGTAGTGGAGTGGCATCCGTTAGCGATTAGCGAAGTGAATAACCCTACTCGCTGGGCTAGTGAGACGATGGCTGCCTCGCGAGGCGAATTTGGTATTTAAACAATTATAAATTAAAACTATTCGTATATTATTATTTTATTGCACCTTAACGACTAACATACATATGTTTAAACTGCTGTGTTGATTCATGGAATTCTTATGAGATGAACAAGGATTTCAAAAGACTGCAAAGGATAGAAACTTTTAAAAAAAGTCGCAGAGACACACAAATTAAAAAAAAAGTTCTAAATAAAGAAAGAATAGCTCCTAGCTCAAAGAATCAGCATAGCTATCCAACGCGGCAACGCAGCCAGCATCATAGCCTCCTTGCCGCAAGGAAAAGGTTTCGTTTTTGAATAGGTAGATATTAGTAGTTTTAATTTTTTTATGTTGCATGTCTTAATTTAATTTTTTTTCTTGTTTGTTATTAATAAAAATATTATGTTTAAATAAATAATTCTAAGTTTAAAAGAAAGAATAAACCGAATTTAATGCGTTTTTTCTAGTAATTGAAACTACCTACAGTGATTTATGAAAATGCTGCTTCACAGCCAGGACTTGCATTTGATAACTCCCACAATTGGGCCTAAGTATATAATTATGATATGATACAGCAGATCAGGTATGTGCCCGTGTTATCCTCACCTGTATCACGTAACGTGAGAAGTTATCTTACGCCTTACATTAGAATACTTTCATGTTTCTATGAGCAAAAACTTCACCGTGTACACACACATGGTCATGTACGTGAGTGTTGAATTTTCTTAAGTAATTATACACAAATATTAGATCTCGATAGTCGATTGCCTCGCGAGGCAGGTACCTGCAATGCAGCAATAAGTAACGCTTAGTAGAACACCGAGATACGAGCCGGGTCCGAGTCCGTGTTATCCTCGTTGCATCACGGGACATGATAAATTATCGCACGCCTCACTTTACATGCTTCTTAGCGCAACGCTTTGCGATCATTCACAAGCGCAGCCGCTTTGTCAGTGTACTGTATTGCGAGCAACGGCTTTTTTCAGATAACCTATTTGGTATGAGATTTGTATACACTTAAAAAAATCTTAGAATAGGGTTACAGTAACAAATATCTTTTCATTGTCAGTATGTATCATAAACTTATTATCCTTTTCGAATAGAACTACAAGAGCGAGATGTCACTAGCAGCAAACTGTGTGATAAAAAGAAATGCGGGATGCGATGTAGCAGAACCGTTTTTGGCGGCTGTCAGTCAGTTTGGAAGCCCATGAAGGCTCACTGATTTATTTATTTTTTAAATTTTAGTGAAATTATATATAGTTTGAAGAAATAGTTCTCCTGAAACATGGTGACTTGATCGGTGATTGATTGTTGTTCATTACAGCGAAATAACCCCAACAAATAATTCGGAATATTAATTTTATGGTTTGTATACGATATCACTATAAAAGTTTCATTTTTTGTGTGAGACACTGTTGAAAA
Source organism: Pyrausta purpuralis (assembly GCA_963924145.1). Classification (NCBI taxonomy): domain Eukaryota; kingdom Metazoa; phylum Arthropoda; class Insecta; order Lepidoptera; family Crambidae; genus Pyrausta; species Pyrausta purpuralis. The sequence continues at coordinate 15,344,430 of OZ001646.1, read as the reverse complement.
TATTTACGTTGATACTAGGAATCCCGCGCGACTGCGTCCGTTTGGAGTTTGCTCCCTTCCCTCCCGTCGCAGCGTGATGTTTTATAGTCTAAAACCTCTCTCGGTATCGGTGAAGTATCTACCTAACACATTTTTTTAAATCAGCCCAGTCGTTTCTGAGATTAGCGCGTACAAACAAGCAAACTCTTCAGTTTTATAATTAAAAGTATAAATTTTTAGGTGTCCTTTCACAAATGCTTAATCATCCATCGTTTTAAAATTAGTATTATTACAAATAAACTATAACTCTCCAAATAAACTGTACAAATTATGCAAACTGCTGAAAGAATCAATTCACCTATCAAAAGTCTAACTCCATTAAACCTAAACAACAGTTTCCATTTCAATTTCCGTTTGCAAAGTAGGTGCCCTATAAACCTCGGTTCGCGACCGCGTCTCCGAATGCAATTAATCGTCACATCATTTCAGACACCTGCAGAAAAACAAAGACGACACTAGATGAGCCTCCCTTCTGGCTAGATGCAAAGATTAGTTTGTGCAGAAGAACTTGAGATTATGCAGTAATGTTTGCTTATATTTAGTAAGCTAATAATGTAGATAGTAAATAAAGCAACTTGTTCCATTACTTCAAGAGCTTCGTTTTTCTTTGTAAGTCTAATATTGTAAATAATTGTGACATTCCTTTTTAACGGAATGATCAATTTTAAAATGAGATAAACACAAAATTACAACTTACTTGGGTAATTCATCCTTTTTATACTGAGATCTTTTTAAACCAAATGTTAGTGTATTATTACAAACTGATATTATTTTAAAAGTTATGAAACGATTGTTGACTTTATTGGACTAGCCAAGAAAAACGGAGTTTAGGTTGGTTAGTTGTTAAGCAGTCCTTCTGTAAAATTTGGCAGGACAGTTCTAATTCTGACTTGTAATAAGAGCTGATGGTTAGTTTTATGGACGCTAAAAAAGAGAGAGAAGGATAAGCAAAATAATAATAATAACCTTTATAATAATAACAATAACCTTTGGACATTCCCACACATCGCCATCTAGCCCCAAAGTAAGCTACTCAAAGCTTGTGTTATGGGTGCCAGACAACGGATATAATACTTAAATACTATTGTAGAAAACACCCAGACCAATACAGACAGACATGTTCATGCACACAAATGTTTGTATTGTGCGGGGATCGAACCCGCAACCCGCTGCGTAGTAGGCGATTCCTCGACCACTACACCAGCCAGGTCATAATATTACTTTTGGCATTTACGAGTTTGATACCAATACTACTATTTGCGCATTCGTTTCTATCTAAATGAGACTATTTGTCTCTTACCTACTAAAACTAAAATATTTGCCTTTTTACTTTCATGGATATACCTTTTAACTAGATACCTACTCTGCGATGTTCTAAATTATTTATTTTCCTTTAGAATAAGCTTGTGCAACAAATTGCAAGTAATTAAATCAAATGTAGGTTCAAGTAGTTTGAGTGCTCTTGTACATCATCATCATCATTATCAGCCAAAGGACGTCCACTGCTAAACATTGGCCATCCCCACGGTTTTCCACTGCGACTGATCACAAGCGCGGAGCGGTTTGCATTCAGTGTGATGCAAACCATGTCTGGGTATTGTGGTACCACCGTTGTGTCCGATTTCCATAACACAAGTGCATTAGCTACTCACTTTGGAATCAGAGCAATGTATGTGATTGGTGTCCAATATTACTTACTTACTTACTGGTAACACACACTGGCTCTTGTACTATTTCAGATAAACGATTAAAAGTGCATTCATAACCTACAAATGACGAATTCAATGGCACTTCTGCGCCGACTCTTTTTCTTTGGTCACACAGCACAATAAATCATCTACCCACCCTCACTCCCCCGCCCAAGCAAAACATATATTTCCCCGTCGACGAGCCGCAATGAAATAACGTCACCGGACACTGCAATGGTAGGGCTTTACTCGGAGACAACGGGTAATTGCTTATATTCATTCCGTTCGCGCTTTTATTTCATTTGAACGAATGAAGTTGTACTACTCACGTAATAAACATCGTCGGTCTTATGTTGCCGTCTTGCGGTAATGCAATTGTTGTTGTGGTTTTTTTTAATTGTTTCAACTAAGGATTGGTATCATTCGCTCGGCGATTGGATGGCTAGCGCGGTTAACTTAACGTTTTGTAATGAGCTTTCTATTATTACTAACGTTACTGTAGTATTAGCTTTTTTTCTAAATTGAAAGTATGGTTACGTGAAGTCGACTACATTTGAAATAGTCTTATTCATTGAAATATTCTAAGATAAAACAATATGGAATTAATTTGCAAAATATGTAGTGCAATAATATATAATAATATTTGCAAAGTAGTGAAGCTGGCATGACTTGTATTTTTTTTTAATTTAGCACTCATCTTTATTAATCATTTTAAATGTAGTAGGATGTGAATGTCTTAAATAAAACACATTCCAGAGAGAATAGGTGCCCTCAATTCATCATTTAAAGCCCAAAACAGGAGGATTGCAGTTTATAAAGTTTTATCAGTTGCGAACTATTTTGGCGAGGGTCGGAGCGTCCATTGTATTACGGACGGCGCGGGAGCGGTGTGTTCATAGTTTTATTGCTATTTTAAAACTCGCAGACTGTATTATTTATCCGTTGTTGTAGTCTGATGAATGTGTTTTCTTCGAGATAATGGCGATGAGAGATGGAACGTAATGGCTTATAAATACCTTAGGTTGAAGTTTTTTACCTTATAAGTTTCGATGTCTTTGAGTCGTGCCATAAATCTATCTGCAGTTTATCACGATCCCTAAAGCAGAAAGGACTTTAATTGGACTGCTTTGAACTGATTTCTAACTTCAGATTTGTTGTTGAGATGTTGAGGAAATGTTCTCCGTCATGTCCTTTGTTTAATCAGTACTTGACATATAGTATAATAGATTTCAACTGATTCACGTCAAAATAGCGATCACGGCAAACTATGTTGTTCCTCGTTATGTCCGGGCGTCAACAAATTCAACAAAGTTAATATCATGGAAATCGGTCCACCAGTTCTCGACTTATGTGGTGTAACTAACACGAACTTTTCTATGTTACTAGTTAAGAACAAACGTCGCACAACAACTATTGTCAGTCAACTTGTTTCTGAGAAAATGTTACAAATATAATGCGCAGTTAAAATTCTTAATCCTTCGGCGGAAAGACTCTTTGCACTAACTTACCATCAAGATGTTATTGGTTTTAAAAGTTAAAACGCCCTTCATATTAATGAGGTATATCTGTATGTAATTGAACTCCGAGCAACGCTGTAAAAGCATCAAAAGCGATCGCTTCGCTTTTTAATAACGGCATTAAGTTCGCTATCTGTCAGTTTGAAAAAGTCGCAGTAATCAATTCCACACATCGGGGGAGGTAAGTGGCAACATTATGCAAAACGGCGCGCTGTCCCCGCAAGCCTGGCGATCTCATACTGCGTCGCCTTACCCACATTCACCCATTTGTGTAGTCGAAGGGGCTGTAGTCAAACAAAAATAAATGAAACCTTAATTTGAATAACATTTGCACTCTAAACTGCTATCTGTCATGTTCAAAAACAGATTATATAAACTATTTATCTTTGTTTCTGGTAGAAACAAACAAAGATAAATATTGAATACTAGCGGACTCAACCTACATTGTTTTGTCCCCGTCCCGCACCCCAGCCCCGTCGAACGTGATGAAAAGTATCCTATATCCTTCTTATAGTTCAGCTATCTCCCCACCGTTTCGGTTCGGCCCCGTCTCACCCCAGCTCCAAACCCGTCTAATGGGATAAAAAGTATCCTATGTCCTTTTATTGGTTCTAATCTACCTTCCCACTAATTTTGAGATAAATTGGTTTAGCCATTCTTGAGTTGTAAATAGTGTTACTATTACGACTTTCTTTTCTATTTATAAATAATAATAACTTTTAGAGAATATAGAAAAAATGAGCTCTGGGACTGCCGAAGTAATAACAAAATTCACTTACAAATGTATTGTGTTTATTAATTTTCATAGTGCTGAGCCTACTGAGCTCACTTGCGGTCTTAGGATAAGATTACCTAGATAATCTATGAAGTAAATAATTAGGCTGGATGTGGTCTACTAACAGATACAATATGTCACGACGCAAGGATTGAAGTAAAGCGTAGTGAATTACTACTTATGCTTCAACACCCGAGCGGTTGTAGGCAACCCCATAACAATATAATATCTGTTGTGTCTCGTTTACATACGCTTGAGGGATTAAGAAATAAGTTTTTGCTATTGTTGGCAATCTCTGTTTTGCTACAAATACGCCATGCGTATGCGTACGCATGCGTCAGCGATGCGGCTGAACGGAACTAACAAAGATGCAACTATCGAATCGAACTATATTTATCTAAAGCGAAGAAGAAAAGATACCTTTAATTTTATTTTTTTATTAAATAATGACTGAAGAAACGAGTACATACACTAAAACTTACATGAAAGCATACTCATAATTTAAAAACATCGCACTTACCGGGCTTATCGGGATATGACACATTTTATTTATTTATTTGTTCACTATTAATATATAACTCATTTTTAAAATATAAGTACTGCACAATACTACAATGATCTCATAAATTACAAGTTGGTACTGTAAAAGTGGTTTAGAACACTCATAATTTAACTGTAAAATGATAACAATACCGTTGTCAGGAGGTATAAGTTAAACTCGTACTCTACAAATCGTTGAGCTTTGAATTTGCGGTCGCAGTAGCTGGTTTCGTAAAAGCGAAGCGATATTATTATGTAAAAGTCAAATGTGAATGCGTTGATGTACTAACGGCGTTAAGTACTTAAACATATTCTCCCTGTCCCCTGGCCCGTGTCTGTACGCTCGCACACTTTTGTCACCGCGAGGGCGTTTGCGTCGGCATTTTAAATTTCACAGCGATATCCGTCCTTTTGCAGTCGGAAAATTTAAAGTGCGTCCCGAAACGAATGCCACTGGCACACTGTCGCATTTCGAGATATCGTCGGATTTACCGGCTTTGTGCTTGAAATAAAACGGCCCGCAGAGAAATCCACCGCATGTTATTAGGAGCAGATTTATATCGTGTATTCAATTTGCGTGAGAGCTGCTTCGACGGGCTTAATGCGATAATGTTTGTGATTAGAATGCGAACGGTGACATTGTATTTATAGGTTGTTCGCAGTAACACGATTTGGAGTTTGGTTTAGCTAGACTAGAGACATTTGATGTACTGGTTAAATAAAGAGGTCGTATTTTGTAGAAAAATTGTGTAGAATCTATTGCGAAAGCGGTCATAACGGATTGGCTGCAATGAAAGCTTATCGAATAAAATGCATAGCAATAATAGTAATAGCACTCTTAATATATTATAAAATATACTTCAGGTAACAAAAGCAACTGTTTTCTAAATAATAAAACGTTCAACAAGCTGTACAGGTACATCAACATCAAGCAATAACATTAAAATCTAAAATAATATGAATATTCGTACAACAGTTGAGTAATATACAAATACATTTTCACAAAACGTTGTATCCATTTACTTGTGTTTGTCGTAACTTGAAGGTCACGAAATTAAGATTGTCCTAGTGAGATACGAGTGAACAACGCTCTCGAGAGGCTGATCGCGAGACTTCGAGATATACGTACATTTGTATGTATATATCCCGCTAAATATATTACGCCCTAACGTGTGGCACCCATGAGTAACGCTTGCATGCATTACTGATAAGACAAAAATGACGTGTCAGCATCTACTTTATACCTCTACAGGGCTGTAACATTTCACCAATATTATTCCTAAAGGTTTTGGTAAATTTTCTATTTACTTAAAAAGCAGCCTATTCAGTCTACCTAATTTACATCTTCTTTTTATTTCTCTAACCATACATAAAAGTACTTATAACTCGAGAACGGATTTTTCGTGATTTTTACTTTGATGGCTTTGTATTTGCCTTAATTATGAGATTATAAGAGGCCAGGATGGAGTGCGCTGAGACCGCTAGTTTGAAATAAAAAGTCCACCTGTGAAATATAATAAAATCAAGTATTTTATTTATTTATGTCAGTAACTAACTTAAGTAAGTAACATTTTGTTGTGAATCAAACTCTGTTGAGTTTATAAAGTTCTTTATTCGATCTACACACTTATCTTTGATACAAATCACTATCTCTAGCCACATCAATAAGTATAACTACATTTGAACATAGGTTCCTTCCCTTAACCTTTCGCTTCGGCGGTCAGCACTAGACTGCCTCGCCTTTCGAGTGCACTTCGCAAGTCAGAAAATAAGAAGGGGCAGCCAGTGTTGCCATTTTCAAATAGCGATAACGTTATTCGATAAAGTAACAATACTCGATTTTATGTAAATATAAATAACGTTAACTGTTATTATGAGGAGTTAAGATTACAAGAGGCTACTGATTGAATTTAAGTACAAAAATCATCACATTCGGCCATCCGACCTAATGCACCTCCTGGTGCATTTTAAAAAATATTTGCAATGGCGCATTTATATCAATACTACTACAGCATACTACATTTATCATATTACAAGCAATAAAAATTAAGCTGTTGGGCTAACTTAGTAATTCTAAGTTTACTTTAGCGTACACATTAGAAAATCGTCACATTCGGCATTCGAGTTTAATTAATTACAATTATCACATTTCTAGTTCTTTTAATAATTATAACCTATTTTTGGTTGACTTGAGTTGCTGTAGCTTTGACCAATATAGATTGATCTATTGAATCTTTAGATTGATTATACTTTGCCTGCTTACCTGCCTTATAAGACTTGTGGCAACGAACATTTTATACATTTTATGTAACCGGGTTCATAATCTATTATGTACCTATAGTTTTATATTTACTTCGTTCTACAGGCTAATAAGTCAAGAATGGTTATGTTATTATACTTATGATAACAATCGTAACTATTAATTTGACTAATCTTTTTTTTTACTCCTGTCTATGAATGACAAAAAGTCATTTATCGAAGCCATATTTATTTTATTTTATTACAGTTTATTATCTTCTAATATACTTAACAAGATTTAAAAAAAAACATCTGATTTTAAGATAACAATATGGCAAGAATCTAACTAAATTGACTTTTAAACTGATGAATGAATGAAAATGTATAGGTTACCTATTGTAGTTTTAAGTGTGTGACATATAAACGATCCTAACTTAAAAGAGACCTTATCTTCATAAACAGTTCATTTAAAAAGTAATAAATCAGTCAAGTCAGTAAAAGACAAATTAATTGGACACCAATCACATATCCAGCAATATGATAATAGTTCACAATTTGTATAATGATATGTATAAGGTAAATAAAATAATCAGGTTAAAACAAAAGTTCCTTTCTGAAACAGTCTCATGATTTGAACTTTTCATATTGAGTAATGTATAAAACTATGTATTGAGATAGATATTAGAAAGTCACGAAAGCATCCAAAATAAATGTCACTTATTAATCGTGGAGAACATAATCAAGAATTATTAAAGCTACTTAGATAACTTTAAAAAAAGTTAAATTTCGTAATTTGCGTGGCGCATATCAATGAAAGTTATGAATCTTAGCACTTAAAGTCATACGAGAAGAATTAAGCTATTATGTGGTTTTGGTTTTTTTATTGGAATTGAATGGTTACTTTAATGTCTGTTCTCAATCCCTTATAAATACTGTTTACGGAGATACAGACATTTAAGGGATCATTATTATTATTTATAGAATCTCTTACGATCTTACAATATATTGTTCACATAAAATATTACTTTGTAGTTTAACTTTCCCTAATATTATGTGTTCGGATGAGAAAAAAAACAATATTTCAGGGCCCATATTAATCATATTTGTTAATTATTAACGAACAGTTCATGAAGGTGTGGTCTTAATTGAGTAGCAGGAACAAGTACCTACTTCACTTTATTAATCATTATACAATTAATATAAATAGAATTGAGATTAGATTTAATAGTCAAATGACATTAATAATTAAACCCTACCACGAATACAATTTACTCAGCAAAGTAAACTCAACGATATTATGCTGTTACATGTAAAAAAGAATTAACTGCATGATATTGCCAAGAATACAGAAAAATATCAAAGTGGGGAACTAGAATAAAAACTAGTTTTGAAATAAAGCCTTTGTGCATAATTATCTATTAATTGACCTATGAGATCACGGTCTCCTATTTACGCTGACGTTTTGGCGTGTAGACGTCCCTAGTCCCCATTTAAATGTATTGCGATGCGTCTTTAGTTATTCCAAACCCAAGCATATTGCAGAGCAAATGTGTTTGGCGTCAATATAATATTCATAAATGAAAATATATTTCTTTTCAAGTCAATGCTTAGTACATTATGTAAGGTCACCTCGTTATAAGTGATAATATTTTAACAGAGCATCAAACAATAACATAGAAAGAAGACCCTTTTTTTTGAAACTGGCCCGATAAGATTTTATTTTTCCAAACAAAAAAAATATTATTCTTTAAGGGCACCCTGACCCGCGACAATGCCTTTCGTCTCTTACATAAGTACTAAATTGAGCGAAAACTAGACAGACGTATATAATAAAAGTGCTAAGAGACAATAAGTATAAAAATAATATCACAAAACAAATGTTTTTACAAATTGTCGGAGTAATGATTTATAGATAAACAATGTCATTTAAAACAAATTTATATAGACATTGAGGATACATTAATTTAACTGACTGCCTACTAGTCAGGAATACTTATAGGAAGGTTATTTAACGAGTAAAAGTAAAGTATAGCTACCTAAGCTCATTCTTGATGTATAATTTCAATTATTTATTTTTTATTGTTTGTGCAGTATTACAGAAATATTGTGTAGTAAGTTATTTGGTTCCTAAAGAGGAATTATTTATATTAATATATATGGGTATAGGACCATCTGTTCCAAAATTAATATAATTACTCCACAATTTATTAACAGGTAAAACTCACCTATAAAATTGCTTTACTTTGCTGTACCCTACCGGGTGTGCACATGAAGCGAGCGATGTTAAGTTTGTAATAAATTATTTATCTACTGTATATTTCTTTCATCAAATAAATGATAATTGATAAACTTTTTATATACATTTTATGTCTTACAAGTTTGGCTGTTAACTGCGCTGTCAAAATTGCAACGGAATCTGCTACTCTTTACAGTTCTATTATGGTTAAAACGACAGAACAATTTATATAAAGGAAGTAAGGGTATTTTATATGAATGTTGTATAAACGAACTGCATTGTAACGCGTTACGCGACTTTAATGGCGTTTAAGTAACCCGACATTAAAATTACCGCGTCAATTAATTAATTAAATCTTTGTTTTGAAATAAGTCACGACGTTAATTTAAGTAAGAATTTACTGACAACGTGTGCTAATAGGTATATTTTTCTCATGATCGTGGTAAATACGCGGTATTTTTCGCAAAGTCAACTTAGTATAAGATGAGATCTGTAACAGAGATTAAAAAATGAATATTACACTAATTTATTTTTAATTAAAGCATTTACAGTGATCTCATACAAGACGGTGAAAAGGGCTTCTGATGTTTATGCATTTACCAAAATTATCAGTTGTACGGAAAATAGCACGTCAAGGTAAAAACTGCAGTATCTTAGGTTAAGTTTGCAACAAAAGTGGGTAATTTGATGTGCTGTCGCTGTACATATATTCAAAATTCTGTACTCAATCGTAACAAAATAACCCATTCTACTAAGAAGAAGTGATGATATTTTTTTTCTTTTGTAAATGATAAATAACATCTTAGCCTACTCGCGACCACGAACGCTGCAATGGTTAAAACGTCGAGAATCAAGATAAACCTCCGCGGAAAATATCAGAATTGTGTGTACAAGGACTTATCCAGTGAATGAATACACTACAGTTAAAACATAGTATTTGTTATTTTTTCCTCTTTGTGATCGGAGCCAAACAGTTACTTCGGATTGTGTGAAACGGTAATTTCAGGTGACTCGACGGCTTCGAGCGTTGGTGACGCCGAAATTGTACTTTTTGATTTGTGACTTCCTTTAGAAGATGTCGATGTCCTCAACCTCGATCGCGAGCTCTTTCGTCTTTTTAGGCCCAACCAGCCTGGTTTTGTCTCGTGCTCTTCAGTTTCATCACCTCGGAAGAAAAAGAATACCAGCATTAGTGTTGTTATCAACAAAATCATACTTTGGATATGGTAATTATTTACTAAGTTATGGTTTATATAATTATCTTTGTAAATGAACTGTATGTATTTATGAGAATAAATGTCTTTCAACCTAATTACTATGGAGCCATATCTTCATTTATTAGAGCATAATTTTAGTAAAGGAACAATGTTGCAAATAATCCTGAACGCAAGTAAATGCGCCTATATGGCTCACATGACCGTTGCTAATGAAAATTTCTAGTAAAAGAATTTACAGTTAGACTTGACCTTTTGTAAAACATACATAGCTTCTTCATGGCACAAATGGCCCGATCTAATCGAGAAAAATACATAGCTAGTATATATAACTGATGTACATGTATTCCACAATACATGAATTTAATTGATTGATTGATTGACTGACTTGGCCACTACTACTGCTTTTGAATAAAAAAAATGTACAGAACTATGGTCACACTTGGTCCACGCGATACATCTGGCCGCTATTTGAGGACACACTTGGCCCACGCGACACACTTGGCCGTTATTTGAGGACACACTTGATCCATGCGACACACCTGGCCGCTACTTAAGGACACACTTGGTCCACGCGACACACCTGGTCGCTACATAAGGACACACTTGGCCCATGCGACACACCTGGCCGCTACTTAAGGACGCACTTGGCCCACGCGACACACCTGGCCGCTAAAACTTCTTTGTAAAATCTGACACTATGGCCTTTATTTCAAGTTATATATTGAATGAGTACGAATGTATATTAATTTAAAATTAAAATGTATATGAATTTAAATTGGGTTGAATTGGCAATAAGGCATTTACCTTAAAATGCCTTTATATCAAGTCATATCAAATGAAGTGAAAGAAAAAATATTTTAATTTAATTTACTTGAGTTAGCTTAAATTGAACTCAGTTAAATAAATAAAAAAAACTCAGTATTGTTTAACTCACTTACATAATCAATGGGTGTAAATACCCTAAAGGGCACTCAATTCATGTCATATAACGAAATTGAATTGAAATAAGAAATGATTCGAATATTAATAATTAAGTTGGATTGAATTGGTTTAAATTTAACACAATTGATTAAAACACACAATTGTTGAACTCACTAACATAGTTTATAAGTCTGTTAACAAATTATGAATGCAAAGTCTGAAATAAAGTTTTTATACTGTATAATTATTTATGAACACAAAAATATTAGCCCTAGAACAGTTGCAGGTTGAACGGTTATTCTCAATTAACTAAACATAGCTACCTTCAATAGGCAGAGACATGATAATATTTAATACCTATTTCTTTTCGTATTTCCTATTAGGATGAAGGAACTACTGAGGTCATTTATTATATTTAGCTATTTAGTTGCACGTACTCGTGTCTCGTATCCACTGAACATTATCAAGGAGTAGCCTTGACCAAATGGTCAGTTAGAAACGTAACACAATTAAGTCAGGATAATAGTGCAACAGCTTAACCGCAGCAAAATATTATCCCAACCAATGCAACCTAACACTACCCCGATAATTATGAGAAAAAAAAATATAATATTTTGTTAAACATGCCTACGTAGTTGACCCAATTTAATAAATCGCGCATTTAGATTTCACATACCATTAGCAAAGGGTAGCCTTGCCCAAATGATTTGATGATAGCTTAGCACGACTGCGTCGAGTTAGCATAGGCCCAGTTCATATTAAGAACAACCTAGGGCTAGCCCGACAATTTGTTACCTACCTACTTTGCTTATGAGCATACTCGTATTAGTCACCACAGATCATTATCAAGGAGTAGCCTTGACCAAACGATCAGTTGGAAACTTAACACGATTAAATCAGGATAATATTGCTACAGTTCAACCGCAGCAGAATATTATCCCAACCAATGCTATCCTATCGTGGTATTTATGGCGTTATCTTCAAGAAAAATTTCTTAAATATTATTACTTGCTCTTATCATTTGAAAATAATAGTACATACCTTTTGTGGGCTGTAGATTTCTTCTCGCTTCTGAAGTGTTGTGAATCAAACTCTGTTGAGTTTATAAAGTTCTTTATTCGATCTACACACTTATCTTTGATACAAATCACTATCTCTAGCCACATCAATAAGTATAACTACATTTGAACATAGGTTCCTTCCCTTAACCTTTCGCTTCGGCGGTCAGCACTAGACTGCCTCGCCTTTCGAGTGCACTTCGCAAGTCAGAAAATAAGAAGGGGCAGCCAGTGTTGCCATTTTCAAATAGCGATAACGTTATTCGATAAAGTAACAATACTCGATTTTATGTAAATATAAATAACGTTAACTGTTATTATGAGGAGTTAAGATTACAAGAGGCTACTGATTGAATTTAAGTACAAAAATCATCACAATTTGTAGCTTAAAAGGAGATTACCTTCCGATCAGGTGATTTATACCAATCTTCCTAATTGAAAACATATTAGTTTATCGCATGATAAACAGTCGATACAAAATATCTAACATGCTGTTCTGGTGTAAAATTAATATAATTTCTTTAAAATATTCGTAGATATGCGTTGCCTGTGTTATTCTGTCTTTACTTTTTACGTAAATTAACGTTTATAAAATAAAATAATCAAAATGTATTTTCAGCGAGCCTTCGAACTTCCAAACTGACTGACAGCCGCCAAAAAGGTTCTGCTCCATCGCATCTCCCTTCTCTTGTATCACACAGTTTTACAGCTGTTATTGACATCTCGCTCTTGTTGTTCTATTCCAAATGGATAATAATTTTATGGTTTGACCCCTCGTGTATCACACGTAAAATAATTTTATATCTAACAAAAAAAAGGCTTTGCAAAACAATAAATCAATAAATATATTAGTGAATAGGTAAGTACTTAACCAAAATTAGTTACTTCAAATAATTAACTTTTAAAACTTTAATGTATCCGCACATTAAGTCAAATTGATATTGTTAAATTAAAAATAAATAGTAATAATAATTCTAAATGCTTGTTTTGTAAAACAACTTAATCAAAACGGTATAGCAAAATAATGAAAATTGCTTGAGACTAATGCTTATTAAGTTATTCAAGTTGCCCATTACGAAATAAATAATTCATCAAGGAACGAAATAATTATTCATCAAGCAACAATATAACGATTCCGGAAACAATTTCATTAAACTGGCAGCCCTAACCGCAGTTAAGCAAGGGCGAGACAAAAGGAGGGTTAGTACTGCGTATTAGAATACAGTGAATGTTACACCAAACGTTACCTTAGCGTGAATAGGACATAATTCTTACTCATCTTGTAGCTTTTGTGACGTTTTGTGATCGTTGAAAACAATATCTTTTAACAGGCGGATCATAGCAACTCCGTTTTCATATGGTGCTAAATCGAAACATCTTAAGGTCCCTTACACACTGCGACTTTTAGCAGCGATGCAGTATCGATGCAGACACAAATGCTCCGCCTTTACACACTTGCGCTACTTTTAGAATCGATGCCGTCGCGATGCAGCAGTCATTGACGACTAAATCGGTCAATCAGCGACTTTATCGGCACTGTCTCGCTTTTCGTTCCGTAGCCGAATGGCAAAAAAAGTTTCGTCAAGTCTGTCTGTCTGTCTGCCTATCTCTCCGTTCGTATGTCACAGCCACTTTATTCTGTAACTATTAGCATCACACTTTTGAAATTTAGTAGGAAGATGTATCCTGTTAACCGCTCTACGATCCTTGTACTAAAAAATTAATAATCATGATATTTAAGGGGGGGCTCTAATACATGAAACTAAAAGCGAATGCGTGTGCGTGTCTGTGTCTATAGATAGGTCTTTTAAAATGACATTGAGGTCATTGACAATGAGGTTCCTTGAACCATTTTCTTTTAAAGTCTAACGTTTAATAGATAGACGCTTATAAAGTGATAAAATGGGCGCCCCCCCCCTCCCCCTACTCTATCTTCTGAGCTAAGCGAGTGTACATTAAGAAAAAAATATATAATGTAGATCTTAACAAATACTTTCAACGAAAATTGGTATGATGGGATCAAACTGGTAGTTTTTGAGATATAGCACATTTTCAAAAACCATTTAGATCTAGGCTAGAGTCAAGAGCAAACCCGTTTTGGATAAAAGAAAAACCGCAAACATAACTTTATTTTTCATACAAACACTATGAAAAAAAATTAGATTTGCCGTCAACAAAATATATTGTCCTACAAGAAAGATACAGTATTTCTTCCTAGATTAAGAAAATTTGCTTAGGTATAGAAGTATGATTTTTTGTTTACCATAGGTAAAACCAAAGAACACTGAGCCCTTTACCAAAGATTGTAAAGCACAGTTCATAGTGGTGTTGGTGTCGTGCCAAAAGTGTGTCCCGTCTAAGATATCACCCCTTTGCACAGAAACGACTTATTAATATAAAGCGATAATGCCCTCCATTTTCCAAGGAAGTTTCGCTATTAAATGCGTACCTACTTACTTAACTTGTATCCACAACAATTGATTTTAGGTGCCGAACATCTAATAAATAACTTCGTTATGTTAAATAATAGGTAGATAAACACTAACGGTTTTTTTTTGTTTTCTTTCGAAATGAAGAAGTTAAATTGAATATTATAAGATGTTAGGGGCCACTAAACTTCACCTTATTTTTTTTATGTAATAACGGACGGAAAACATTAACAGGTTATTTAATAGGACATTCAGAAACATGGCACAACAGCTTGGAATGAGACACGTCAATAAATAAATCGATATTCCACGGGTAGAAATAGATAAAATCAGGCGTTACTTTTTTTTACATGTATGCCGTATGAAGATCGTTTACCAGCCAGTTGTTTACCTACTTAAAAGGCAAACACATTCTTCTAAACTAAAAGGCAGTAAAGCAAGCAAACACCTTACAGGGTGTTGTTTAAATCAGCGATGAGCGACTCCGGGGAGATTGTACAAAAAAATATTTTAGAATAAGCATAACTCATATTATCCCTGAATTGCGTAATGCTGTGCATGCACCTTTAAATTGATATTATTATAAGATTATAACATAAATATTAATATTTATACCATGATGCCATATACGCTCATCATAATATTATTACACTGATAACACTGAATGGGAATTGAACTGCCTGGAAAATGAACGGATAAATTTAGATCGCAATATGCCGCCTAGTCTGCCAAGCGTCTTTGGATGCTTCATCTAAGATATCTCCATTTTCGGGACCAAACGACTTATTAACTTAAGCAATATCGCTTCCGAGAGAAGTGCTTGGTTGATATTTTTATTCAATTCACCAATTACGTTTAATCCAACTTGTTTTGCATTCTACGACTTAACTGTCGGACTACAAAGTGTGATGTTGCTTGTAATTTGCTAAATACTAAAGAACTAAAGTGCAGTTTTAAGCTTGTCATCAAGTTAAGTTAGGTCGTAATTAATAAAGATGTTTAAAATTCCAAAATAGTGCTTCGTTGGTTTTTAACAAGTTTTATCTGATAAAACCTTGTAGACTATTTCGCGGGCAAGATAAATAAGTGGAAGATCCTCGTCATTAATCATTCTTAGCTTCCTTGCAGCACTTAATTCAATAGTTTATTGGACCTTATTCAATGGGAAGTATAGCCCGTAAATTCTAAAACTTTCGCATAAAACTTAACTTCATTGCATCAAAATCAACCGAGCAGAAAAATAATGGTAAGGCAATGGTATAAAAGTAATGGTATAATGGTATGACTGTCCTCACTGTATGAGTGAATAAAACCAAATAAAAACGAATGATGCCGAGATGATAACGAGATAACGAGAACCGATTCAAAGTTGTCTTTCAAGAATGAAGTTCTTAGAATTGTGAATGAGTGAATAATGGTATAGTATTATTATTATTTGCATGTATTTATGCTTTATGTATGTTTATTTAAATACTTATATATATTTGTAGTTTTATTTATTTTAGTAATATATTTATTAGATAATTGTAAATATATCCCTACTTTCATTTGTTGTTTTTTTTTCCTGCACCCGTTGTCATCTTTCTGCATAACCTAAAGATTTGACTGGCAGATAATTCTTTTCGAATTACACCTTACCAGCTAAAATAATTGTAACAGTAATTTGTAATTGCACCACTTTAATGTAGTAATACATTTTAGCACTGCTTCATGTGAAAGCTTAGGCTGACTGAGGTTACTGCTACGGGACGTTTATGATACACATATTCGTATAAATAGGTAGGTACTACTTACAAAATGCCATTTCATTCTTAAACACACTCATGTCAAGAAAAACCAGTCGGGTAAGAAGGTAATAAACTGGTGCTCAGTTCATGACGAGGCGCTGTGATCAGGAGTGCGTCATTCCCCGCATCTTTTCCACGCCATTTGGCCGACCGGCTAAGGATAAGGACGCCCTGTATGGCTGGCTAATATCTCAGCTCGGTGGAAGCATCCCCAATTTATGCCACCAACGCTTTTTCTTATCGATATTATTACCTAATACGACGGTTACGCGGTGTATTAGCTTAATCTTTGGCAATTTTCGCAGTATAACGAGCCAGAATTTCATCGGTGTTACCAGGAATGAAGCATGCTTCAGTGGTCGCGCCTTTTCGCTTTTTGACTGCTGAGTTGCATGTGTCATTTGAGCACTTGTTATTATTTTATCAATAAGATGAACGTTATTGCTTTAAACAAGAAGGTATATTTTTAGGCGTCTATTAGTTAGAGTTGTTAAGACCCCTTACACACTACACCACTACTTTTAGCATCGATGCAGTCGCGCGTTTTGAAAACGCGCTTCAGCATCGCGACATTCAGCATGCAGTCGCAAAAATGCAGTACGTAGTTTGACAATTTCCAGCTTCTGCATCGCGACTGCATCGATACTAACGCGTGTTAGCATCGCTACTGCATGCATAGCTGCAAAAAGTCGCAGTGTGTACAGTGTCTACCTCATAAGCTTGTAGCGCAAATTTTATGATCTGAACTCACACACGTGTGCCTCCAATTTTAATCAAAACAAAACACAAGCATTACTTTTTAAAATAAAAATCTTAGAAAAGCTTTACCAATAAATAATTTGAAAATGGAACACGAAGCAAATGTCAACAAAAACGCGTGAGATTTTAATCCGAACGCGTTAGAAGGGAATGATTTCCCGCCCATAGTGCGGAGCGGAGCATAAATAATTCCTTTGGGTGTCACGGTAAAAAGGCGCAGCAATCGTTAGGTGTTCGCATCAGTTCCACATCATTTGACACGCTCCACGTAGGGTTGCTATTTATATCTTCACTCGTGCAATTTATAACACAATTTTCTAAGCTTAAAACTGCGTGTTTTTATCTGATACTGGAGCCGTGTTAATCCAATTATGCTAATGGACAAGGAAAATCTAAGCCCCATTAACTTGAGGCATCAATACTTAATGTATGCTAAATAATTACCGTATAAGAAAAATAAGAAAAAAAACATTCAACCACGGTGGCCGATCTCAAATGAGATTAGCTATCGATGTTACCTCATTCAAGTAGGTATTGTTAGACGGATAATCGATTGTGGCATTATGTACTATGATAGACAACACTAGGACTTATGGACAGCACTAGACCTGTCAGATAGATGGTGTTTGACATTAGTTGGATTGTTGTGGAATTGTCCCGCGTAATTTTACTTACCTACTGCATTGATTATTGTATAATTAGTAACTTTGTTATGAAATAAGAATATTCTTCAACACACCGAGTTTATCTCTTTCAGTATGGTGTTCAAGTGTGCTACACACCATTAACTCTCTATGAACCGTTATCACACTCTTACATCGGTGAGATTGCAATCATATTTTTTTTTTTAAAGTTCGGTAGCTACTTTGTAGATAGTAAAGAACACCACAAATTACTTAAAGCTGAAGCTTTCCCATCAGTATAAGCCTGGAAATGATAGAATTGTAGACTGGAAACTGCATGCATGTGTGTGTGTGTGTGTATGTGGGTATACATACAATAAACAATCACAGTGTGTGCAAGCATGCACCATGCTGGCTTAAAAAAGGTTTTAATCACACCTAAGATTGTTTATAGCACACGGCAGCCCTGCAGCAAGCCGCGTTCACACATGCCACTCCGGTAGATAGAGCGCGGTCGTTAGTCGCCCGTCGCGAGTTATTGGGAAGAAAATTGTGCTGACTACGGCTATCATGCTTTTATCCCGCGTTCACAACTAGCTCATTATGAAATCGAGTCCGAGAAGTTTGGGTGTCTCGACATTAAGCCCACTTATACTAAAACTTAGTACCTGGTTTAGAATCGTACTAAGGTATAAATCGACCCATTTAAAAATAATGTCATGTGATTGCATTCGATAATGAAGGTATACTTTCAGATTTTTTTGAGTAACCTTAGTCTTAGTTTAAACCTAGTGCTTTAGGTTTTTATAATATATTAAGGGGTAAGCGGCTTTTATGGTCAGGGCTGAGATACAGGCCTTAGTGAAAAAAGACGACAGGCGTGCAACTTTTGACCATATATTCCTTTAATGAACGCTCCAGTTCTTCATCACTAGTTATCCGGGTGACTGGTACAGAAGTTAGTCAGCCAATGGTACAATTTAAGTTCAATAAAGTTTAAATAAATCAATAAAGCATAAGAAGTAGCTAACAGCATGAAATTTTCAGATGGCTCGTGGGGAAATATACTAAGTACAGCAGCCGGATTCATTCGTACACAAAGATAGTGCCTGTACATAAATGTGCACGCAATAAATCTGTTGTACAGTGACTAGCACACCAGGCTACCCACTTTTATTGCCCTATTTATTTTTATTTTACTATTTAAACTAGCCCTTATCACAACGGCATATAGTACTTGTAGTACGTTATATTTTTTGATGCTCTGGCTCTGATTATACTATTAAGTATCACTTAACCAAAAGGTACTCCCCAGTTTTTACACATAATATGACTTATTTTGTAATACTTTTTACTAGAATAAAGGTTTGCATTTTTAATAACCGCACGGATTAGAATATGTACTCAAAATTACGCTTTTTGGGGAGCCACAGCGCATATTAAATTTGTTCATAGCGTGAAAATAAATTCAGAAGAGCTCAAACCTCGCTGCGAGCGAGCTTGCCTCCCAAATTAATTTTCAAAGTGGGCATGTCGCAGTGGAATAAAAAAATAGGTCACTTAATAAAACATTAGGTTTCCGCGTAATTGATGTAACGACCTTTCTATTGGTAAACCTATAACTGTGTACTTATGTATAATAATAACCTTGTTACCGTCTCACTTTAGCATTACTGAAGTATTTAAAAGTACCGAGTATCTATGTTTGTTTAGTTAGTTTACAAAACATGAAAATTGAGTGTCATTTATTTATATAAATAATGTTGTTTTGTACAAAAGTGTACTTAATGCTAAAAGCATCGTCAAACCTTTTTTATTTCTTAATGAGAAACAAAGTTTTTCTAAGCCTAAAGTACTTACCAAAGCCTCCAACGCTGAAATGAGATACTTCAGTGTTTTTACTTAAGCAGTTATTTAAGAAAGAAAACACTAAAATACATTCATTCGATAAAGCTTTATCCATCTTCACGTGTCATCTTATAAAGAATCGAACAAAATATTTCGTTCGAAACTTCTCTACGCCGACACGTCTTTAATACTTCGGTATACCAGTCAGTTAGCATTAAGCAACACTAACGTCTAGACAGGGCTGTATTCCTCTGTTTAGCCATTTATGTTACTGACCAACTTTTTCATGTTCCCTGCGACATGGATACGCCTAGCAGCAGCTAACTGGGAACATCACTAATGTTTGGAATAGTTGGCTGGTGTTCTAGTGAGAACACAGTACGTTCTGTTTGCCCGAATGATAATTTGCCAGCTTTTGCTGACAAGAAAAATATGTGTACCGAATTATGAGGATTTGAACTTGATGAGATAGCTTTTAAGTAATAAAATAAATAAAATCTTTATTTACCACCATATACATGGACTTTTTCACTTAGCATTTCTGTGAACAAAACATGTAAGTGAAAACATTTGCTTTGGGCTCCACACTAGGCCACGCCTGTGTACAGTTTTTAAAACACAATGCGAGAAAGAAAATTATAGACTAGTAACCAAAAAAACTAACAAAAAATTAAGAAATTTCTAAAAGAGTATCTACTAATAGGAGTGTGTTTTGCGATAATGTTTTAAGAGTTTCTTGGTTCAGAGATTGTTCAAACCTTGTTTAAATGACTGATTTTATGAGACAACTTTTAAAATAATTTCTGTGTCCCGGTAGTTAATTGAAGATAACCACGATCGAATATTGCGTTGGGCTTCTCCAACTGAGCTGTTTCTTAAGTCAAAATTTTTGGCTGCTTTATTATATAAATATGCTCTAAGGAATTCGTTATATTGCTGCGCAAACTTGGATGAGTGGTTTATTCGTCGAAGTGCGTGAAGGATTATTAGTTAAGCACTTATTATTGCAATAAATTTAATAAAACCATCGCCGCTAAAAAAACTCATAAAAAACACGATGTAAAACTTAATATCTTCCAGATGGCAGCTTCGATTTCCACCTTACATACTACGTACCTTAGTTAAAAAAACAGCATTTTATTTTAAACCGTCCAAAATGGTTTACACGTGTAGGAGCTACGGTGCCACAGACGGCCAGACTCACACACTTAGCGTTAAAACTTATGAAACCCCTCTTTTTGCATCGGGGCTAAAAGAGGGGTAGGTGTAAGGTTATTATAATCGTAATAATATTTAAGAAAAGTCTGTGGGAAAGAAAAACCTTATGACTTTAATACACTCAGGATAAAACTCGACAAAAAATTCGTCGTCTAAATGCCGCAGCTAAAGTTGTCTAAATGTGAAAGCGCTAACTTTTTCAATAAAACATATTTGTTTTGTGTTTTCTTAAAATAAAAAACCTATAATAATATTACAGCAATAAATGATTACATTTATTTAAGACTTTCTTTCTTAAAAAATATAATTTACCGTAACAAAAAAGATTTGCATTTTTTATGTGTGTTAATCACTGCTTTCTAGCTTTTCAGTTATCTATTGATATACTAGAATAATTAATTCAGCGAAGTATTTACTTTGGGACTCCAGCTAAAGTGCATACCATCGTCACTTCAACCAAATACTCGCGTAGTTCCAACTCACATATTCCTTGCCGAAAGAGGCACGTTCACACCCCCATTCATCAGCGCCTCGCTTAAGACGCCGACAGCCAGCAAAAAGTTAAGGCACCGCTATGAATGAACAATAGGATTTAAACACAGCTGTCTGGCTGACGCATCTCGCAGGCGACTGTGGTGGAAGCTAAATGGTGCCCGAGTGACGCAGTAACTCCGCAAGTGCACTACGTTTGTTTGGCTCACTTACTGCAAAGGGCTGTGCACACGGTCTCAGACTGGGGTTTGATTGAAATTTGTCTTTGCATTGCTCTGTAGACTGCTGGTTATAAAACGTCTTGTATTAACGAATGATGAGATCGTTCATTTTATATTTTACGTAACTGATTTCTCAGGATTATGCTTAAAGACATTATTTATGCTGGTTTGTGCATAAATAAGTAAAAGAACTGCACTCTCCACAGAGTTCAGCAGTACCATCTGTGCAAGGAACCTATCTATAGGTAGTATACATTTGGGCACCTGCGGCAGGTGGTAACGACCTTGTTTATTTATTAATTAAAACGTAATAGCACTAAAAGTTGTACAATTAGAAGACTTAATGTTTTATGTTATTCTCTACCAGTCAAAACTTTTGTAAAACTTGATGTAAAACAAAGTTCTTCTAATTCATATTGAAATATGCTATTCACATGAAATCCTGTCTAATTTTTTAAGATCTTCATTTGCAACCCTAAATATCTCTTGACCTTGATAACTATAATTCTTTATAAAAATGTAATTGTGTGCAAAATACATAGATATTAACTTTTATCACATAATAATGTGGGGAGTGAGGGTAGTTTCAATTAAATTAATAATTTAATCCATTATACCTATCGTGTGCACCATTCTTAAGCCGCTTGACATAATCAGAAGATAAAGGAGGCAGTGCTCGACACCCTCACAATGGGTGCAGGGTTATTAATTATTTGCTGTGAATCCTAATGCCGACAAAAGCGGCTCTACCAGCCAGCATCTGGCCAATTTACGTGCAAGCATCTTAGGGTTTTGTTGTTTGAGAGGAAAATAGTTTTCTTTGCGCAACCTTAGTTACATAAAAACTTGGTACCTATACGTTTAAGTTATTTAGTAAAAATTAAAGTTTATAGCTAAAGTTAAATAAATCTCTATATTTTTAGCCGTCGTCATTTTAATTTCTTTCACCAACATAACTATGACTTTGAGTGGGAACGGTTGTGCTGAAATTTCAGTAAGAGTCTTAACGAGTACTCAATAAGTATGTGTTCATCATCGCACTTGTCTTGTTCTAGACGATTTTAACGACTGCACCGCTTATTAAAATAAAACCATTTTTCCATGATTTAGTGATACTTGAAAAATCGAAAGAGTCTTAAGAAGAGGCCGTTGGTATTTTTAGTTGTGGCGCGCAATTGTTTTACTTCTGTAAATAGACATTTTCTTCGTTAGATGTCTACTTTATTAACTCCAACAAAAACAAGTGTAAAAGGGACAAAGCACCCAAACCATACGCAACGTCATATAGAATAGAATAAGCAATAGATGTGTCGTCGCGAAGTGCGCTCTCGGCACTAAACTTAACGGCCACTCCACACCCGACTATGAAAAGCCAATCTAACTTTAATGTAGCTCCTTAGCCGTTCTTTATGGGAACAGCCGCCGTCATTAGCCGGGATTATGAGTCATTTGATTTTTGCTGGTCTTGTTAGGGCAATGTGTGTGTACTTAAGCGTTTATTTCTTGAAATGTGCTACATACATACTTTGTTATTGTAAATACTATACGTAGGCGTTGTATAGTTTGATTATAGAATACAATTAATTCCTAAGTTTATACGAGTAAGCCTCGAGTACCTAAGTTACCACGTGATTAAGTAAAAAACGGATATTGATCGGTGTACATTCTGTCTTCATCTCACTTCTTGATGCAAATTGAATTGAAACGGCAAAAAAGAACAAACACATATTGTAAGTATCATTAGCTTACAGTCGATTAACGTTGGATTAAGACAGTGCTTAAATATTAAAGAAACAGCAAAAAACAAATATGTAAGTAAAATTAGCTTACAGTTGATTAAAGATGGTTTAAGATGGTGCTTAAATATTAAAGAAACAATATTTCACACCCAACATGTTGCTCTGGGACCATCATCAGTTGCTAGGCAAAGTAATTATGAAATACAATTCTGTTATTGCTGCAAAAATACCAAGATATTTTTCATTCTGCCTTTCTCGCTCCAAGTCTTACGAGTGTTGATTTTCACAAAAAGATAACGAAATCCAATTACTTTTGGAAATTGTGTTACAGAGAAAATAGTGAGAGAAAATTATGTAGCTACGTATTAATTTCAGTGTAGATAAGTACCATTTTCCTGGAGCCGTTAATAAGGTCGCAGGTGATAACATCTCTATACGTCAGTTCGGTTTCCTGGGGCCCTATTTTTGAATCACTCGCGTAAATATGTCGTGTAATTTTCGTTTAATTATGTTCGATTTTCGAATGAAAACCGGTTCTTATTCAAATAGGAGTCGATTTTGTAAGCGACCGCGTCTATGCTTAGCGAGGTTGTCTTTGACTTTGAATTGATTTCCGAACGTTAATAACGCGAAATACTAACGCGAGTGGTTCAAACTAGAGCTCTACTCGTCTGCCTTCGAGGAAATAGATCGCACTTATCAGTCCCAATTAATCGTCACTAACGGAATCCCATAACGTAAGTTCGGCTACGAGGCGACTAAGAATGTATACTTAAGTGTTATGTTAATGCTAGACCGTCGTAAGATAATATTGCTAATACCGTTCGAGTTTGTTAAGCAGGATTTTAACGAACCTCTTTGTTCCTTTTAAATTAACTGCCCATATGAATAATCATGAACTAACATGTAAAAACTTGAACACATTTTATCTAAAACAATCAGCTGTAGGCAGAATATGAATAAAATATAAAATTAAAAGACTTTTTTTTAATGGGTTGGTTGATGAAATCAGCCTGATTAACCATTAATTGGTACTAGTAAGAAAGTTTGAAAATAGTGCAAAATAGTCTCTAAATTGACCACATCCTTTCTTTAAGAAAATCATACGCTGATTCCCGATTTTTTTTTAAGTTTCATGTCTTTCAGCCCTCTTGATTGGTTGGCAAACTATCGAAATTACACAACCACTTTTATCAAGTAGAGCATCATTTTAGAAAATAATCTTGAAGATATTTCAACCAATGCTACTGCAGTTTGACAATGTTTGTTTTTCAGTATATGCGGCCAATTGACGGGTCTCTAAAGTGACCTAAACTCGTGACGGCGTCGATTGACCAGCTCAGCGCCTAGTTAGTGAAAACTTAGCGGCGCTAGGTGTAATCTTTAATAGAGTTCGCAAACTCTATAACACTCCACTCAAACTATTAATTACATTTTTCTTTCGCCGCAAAAACTGTCCGACTGCAATTCAGACCTACTTTGGTTAAAGTTTAATTAAGTTAACAGTTGTAACTGGGAGTTGTGTAACAGCTAGTTTTAGTTTCGAAAAAGTTTTGGGTTAAATGTTGTCTGGAGATTTCTGGTTCCTTTGTAGTTTAAATGCTCACGTAGACTAGAGTTCATGCTGCTTTTGTTATATTTTCAAAATGTTCTATCGCATTCATCGCCATCTAACCACCTAAAGAGACAGAATCGCTAATGTCTCACGTCGTCTTTTGTTTGAACTGACGACCATGTTTGTGTCGTCTTGAAACCACATTTTGAACTTTATTTAATTTATAATAATGGATTTAGTTTTCTTTCAATCTAGAACAATAAAACCCTAGCAATTTCCACTCCATCCGTCCTCGATACACGCAGTCCGACAACCCCTGAAATAATAAAAAATAATTCGAAAGAAACTTTCGCAAACATATGTCGCACACACTACACCTTTGGAATTTGATCTAGTAAATCCGGGAATATTTCCCCGGAATTTCAGCTTATTGGAAATAAATCCTGGATAAAATCGGATCAAACCTGTTCGGAGGCAACCACACCTATAACCGCTTATATACCGAATCCTTTCGTATCATATGTATGCAAAATGTTTCAAAGATTATGCATAATACGCGAACGAAATGAATACGTAATACCTGGTCGGGGTGAAAACGTAAAACTGTAATAAGATAGGTACATTCATTTATTTTGAATTGGCAGCCTTACGAAGTGGGACCGCGCGACTTTAGCCTTGTAAAAATGAACATTGATCTCGAAAAGTATGATTACGTATGTCGCAAAGGTCGGGTTTTGGCTGTATTATCCTTACAATTCGGCTTGATAAGTTCGGTAGCTACAAATCCGTTTGCTGATATTAATATTCACTGTAACAATAAGGTTGTCAAGAGGGTACGTGAGGGTACGTAGTCGTATAAAATGTAATTAAACAAATGAAACGGCTGTCATCTTAACAAAGTGGGATTTTAGAGTGCTATAACCTTTAACGAAACCCTTGTAATTTCATAACAGTCCCTCTTAAACAACTTCGCACTTTGATCCTGCAATTATTTTTACGTTGACATGATAATTATAGGTACCGTACCAGATTAGTAGGTCTTATAGAATACACTTTTCTTACGTTACTAAGATCCACACATATTGATAGTGCGTTCGTAGCTGAAACATTACACCCATAACACAAGCTTTGAGTAGCTTACTTAGTGACTAGATGGCGATATGTGGGAATGTCCAAAGGATATTTATTTATTAATTATTACAAGTATGAGTAGTAGCTAATCCACACTAAGTATTTGCGTGATCGATTGTAATGGTTAAATTTCGTTACCAGTGGTTAAAAAATTACGATTGTGCGTATTTTGAATTTAAAGTGTCTTTGTCTTAGTACAACAACGCACAATAGCAAATATTCAACGAGATTCAACGGCTGGTAACTACAATAAACTATAACTATCGACGAGGACATTGGGCGTAAGACCATAGAGTTAAATAATGTATGCCCTTTATTTTTTATTTGTAGCCTTCCAATAGCCCGGAAAAGGTTTACTTTACTTGCACATGTATTACTTCCTGTAGTCCATACTAATTTGCCCAGCCTAATAACTTGTTCGCAATACGAGCCCTACGTACACGTTGTTACGTCCTGCATCCAGCTCCCACCTGATTACTTACATAAATAAGTCGACTAACGCTTCCCGGTTAGCTCAGAAGTGTGTCTACTTTGCGGAGAAAATATCCAATAGAGCAAAATATTTTTTTATAAATTACTTCAATGAAACCTCTTTTACTTGAATCTACTAACCATTTAAAGTGGGTAAAAGCGAATTTGAGTCAATTAATCCGTAAAGCACTATGGTGCAATGTGTTGACAGTAGGTATTATTGAAATATTGAACTTTTTTTAAATCTACATCGTTAACCAAAAATCTCCTCCAAACTCTTCCATTTATGGCCAACGACTCACAATCCTTCGCAAAACTGACCAAATAGTAACACGCGTTTTCTGGGTCTTAAAAATTAATCATAAGGTTATTTATTTTAGAAGTTTAAGCAGTAAAGCAACACCTACAAAAAATTAAACGCACCGCTCGTTGTGGTGTCGAATTAAACTTAATATCTTCACACGTACACATTTCAGAACTTACTCAAGAATTTCTAAGAGACTAGAAAACTTTAGGATTGAGAATGTTAGCACTTTCTACTTATAGCTTTATAGCTTCTTACCCGCGCGAGTTTAAGGCAAAGAAATGTAGACTTGCTTAGAATTTTTCATTGTATTGAAGTTTAAGGTGCGTTTTTTCAACTTTTTACTTAATTCTCAAAATAAAGTCTTTTGATATTTTTTATTTTCTGATTATGTAGATGACATGCTACGTGCATTGTATGTTAAGGTCACAAAGTTTTAAAGAGAAGCAGATTATTTTGATGATTTTTATGTAATGTACTAAATTAAAGATACAAAAATGACGTTGTTGCGCATGCCACCACACCACGAATAATAAAAGTGATATTAATTTATAAAAATTAAAGCAATGCCATACTTATGTTCACCACAAAGGCTTGTTTGTATTTATGGAGAAAACGTATATTTCACGCTACTGTTGACTTAAAGTGACTCATATCAAGTCACAGTCCGAAATATTGTATGAAAATCCTCATGAGCTGTAATGAAATTAGATTTTGGAATACGCGCTTGCATGCAGGCGAGGCTCAGCTAGTCGTAAGGTGGCACCTTCCACCAGCACCATGATTCAGGGAAGATGAGATAATTCGAAACTGGCCACCGTACGCCCGAAAGAGAAAAAAAAATATTGCGTTATTATTGATTTATAATTGTTAAAATCAAAGATGGGCACCTAATTTCAGAAAAAAATAAGTTAACGTGTACATTTTTTTTAATGATTTGGTACAGCGACGTGCGCCAGTCCATACATCTAACTTACTAGTTAACATCACTTTATTGCCTCGCAAGAAGCGTGAAAATCTGAGTATTCACCTCGAGCATAAAGGTGTCTTTATCTTGGGCGAACTTAAATCCCTCGTTATACTTTTTTTTTAAACCATTGCCGGCCTCGCTTCGCTCGGGCCTCAAATCTTCAATTCTTTCGCTTCACTCGTGATTCAAGGTAGCGCCCTTTCTGAAAGACATCGCTTTACGCACTGGATGAATTATATACTACTACCTTTGTTATAATTAAAGGAATAAATAAACTTAAATAAACAAATAATAGTTTACTTATCGGTGAAAACTATAGAACATTGCGGGACGTGGTTACAAAACACACATCGCACAAAGGTTACATTAACATGTCATTGCACAATTCGTAGTTCAGAGTCACACTTCGTTCATGAATTCCAAGGAACATTAACTAGATTTACATTTGATGTCAACTGTAACAGGCAACTGATTCGAACAGCCGAAGCACTTTTAGCAGGATTCAGCGTCAATCAGTAGGTTTACTCCGTCTATAACTATTTTTACTACATTCACCAACATTTGTTAATATTCATTTGCAATTTTTTGCCACCATATTGCAAAAAATATAGTACCAGCTTTCAACAATTCGAAAAGTTTTACGTTCATTAATGAATGCCGTCATGAAGATGATTTTTAAAATGGTCGGTTAATATTTTTGTACAGTTAAGTTTTTTGAAATACAAATTTTTGGAATTATATTACAGCTCATTCAAACAATCATTTTCAACCATTTAGGAAAGAGCGGCCATTAAACGATTTTTTCTGTGATAGTCACTAGTGCGCTCTTTCTAAACATGACTCACTATTATTGTGGCCTGCTGCTAATAATAAATGATCACAATTTTTGATGCCTTATACCTAAGAATATTTTATCTTCTATCATTATAAGTAACGCTACTGAATCTCCGTGTTTTACTTTCAGTCAAATTACGTTTGCAATTACACTGATGAAGTTTACAGTTGATGTAATAAATTGAATTTATGCATATACTAAACTACGTAATAAACTCGGCGTCGAGCGCCCGGTCTTGGCTTTCGAGTAACATTTTAAGGAAAGGTAGTGTTACTTAGTAATTATGCTCACGGGGACCGGCGTGACTTTACGCCTTTCGTTTGTTTAACATGATAGTGTAAAGTTTCTGATCGAATTGCTTGTTTCATGTCTTATTTTACCAGCTTGTTACTAAGTTGGTATCAGGAGCATCCATATATAACAGATATTTTAATAAAAACTATCGAGTACCGAGGTAGTATGAAATACGTGTTGTATATACCAGTACCAAAGAGGACTATAAAGAATTAAAACCATTATTATGAAAACTAAGTACCTACCTAGGTACTCGCTACATCTAAGCGGCTGCAAGTTATTCTAAGGAGTCTTATGTAAGTAAGAACTTCAATCATTGTCTTGCAGTAAAATTGATGGTAAAAACTATATTAATCTGCTCCAATTTGCTCACTCAGAGGAACCGAGCCACATGACAACCCCGATGTTTGGGCTGCATCGTAAATATTTCCAATGGCGCGGAACCGAGCTGCACTCATGTCTTCGATGTGAAAACAATAACGACATTATACTTCGTTCTTCGCAATGAAAACACAACGTCCGAGCTTGCTGTACAAATTCCCTTACTTTCAAAATAAAACAAAAGGAAAACACCTATCGGGGTTTGTGAACGAGAAAATGATAGATAATAAGAATTGCCTAGAGCAAAGAAAAGATGTATCAGCTCCTAGAAATATAAGAAGGTTGTACACGAAAGCTCAATTAAGCACGGTTTCAATTATTTCTTAGTATTCAATTCGCGGCGCCATTTTACAATGCAAAAATAATACCGCGTTTTGAAAACGCGGTTCAGCATCGCGACTCACGCTATGAACAGTTATGATTTAACATCGATGCAGTCGCCAAAGTTTAGTACATAATTTGAAAAGTTCCAGCTTCTGCATCGTGACTGTATCGATGCTAAAAGTATCAGAGTGTGTAAAGGTTGACATGTTGCGACTGCATCGATGCTAACGCCCGTTAGCATCGCGACTACATCGCTGCTAAAAATCGCAGTGAGTAAAGGGTCTATGGCAGAAGATACATGTCAAACTATTGGCGCGAGTGCGCGCAAGAGCTTGCAATGAAGAGCTACTTTTTAGAATGCTTTGTTGTAGAAAATTCAACGTCTGTTAATTACGTAAAAAGCTGCATCCAAAAGCCGGGCTGTTGACGACGTGGTCATAGGTATAGGTTTTATTTTATATTTTAAAATAGAGTCATAATATGTGGAAATGTAACGTGTCTTAATATTTGAATATTAAGAAATTAGTCTCTATTTTGATATTAATAGAGAGTACGCGCGGGCGATGTGGCTATCGGGTTAGTTCATATTTAACATTTAGTCTGCTTACGTACGACCACAACTTAGCGCGCGCACTCACCTTTACTTAGAATGTGTTTTATTGTCCGTGTTTTGTTAGTTTACAATAAAACTTATTTTCATAAATCGCCGATCATTTTCATTCTGCAAAGTGCCACTAACAACAAACAGCACCTTCTACACTGACATCATCGTGTTTTACATACTTTGTCTAAGAATAACACATTTCTAGAAAATAAAATTACTTTCAATTATTATAAAAAAAGTTTCATAAGTGGTGAAGTTAATCATATTTCAGCAGTCCAACATTTGGTTTCAGGATAAAAACCTTTTTTTAGCATCAAATCATCTCATTTATGTACGATCAGCTTCAAAAGGTGCTGTAAACTTATATCATAACTCATGTGAAATCCACATATTTTCCTCGAGGGTAAATAAAATTGTTACTTTGACAAAGTGCTTATTTTCAAAAAATTAAACCGTATTAAGGAATTTACTGATTGATTTTAAAATAATAACCCCTTATACACATGTGCGTGTGGACTGGGTGATCTTTGGGTAATTTAAAATTGATGCAGAAGACTGAATCGAGGCTACCAAACACGTGTGGAAAATTTCGTAATGTTCAATGTGGTATATTTCAACTTAAGGCGCTACCCGGATTTTTACCGCGCACACTAGCGCCACTTTACTAGAAAAATCATAACTCGTTAAATAAAAGACCAATCAAAAATCTGGTAGATACGATTGTAGCTCTGATTATGTGGTTTAGATACAATGTTTAAGTTCAATTAAACACAGTTATCTGCAGTAACAGTTAGCGAAAATGCTAAAAGTGGCCATATTTAGCAGTTTTTCTAACTCTAACTACAGTTAACTACTTTAGAAACAATTTAAACGTGCTAAATAAACTATAGAACCTGTACTACAATCGTATCTACCAGATTTTTGATTGGTCTTTTATTTAACGAGTTATGTTTTTTTTACTAAAGTGGCGCTAGTAAGTGCGCTAAAAATCCGGGTAGCCCCTTAAGGTACAGTGTAAGTTTCATCAAAACCGGTCAAGAAGTAATAAAATTTAAAAAAATATATTTAACACCTTTAAAAAAACGGCTTACGTAAGCTTGACATCATGTACCGACTCCAAATGAATTCATTTTTCCTAAAAAGAAAACGAATGAGTAATTTTAAGGTTTTAAATCTGTTTTTGTAGGTATTATCATATTTTTTTTAACTTTTAGGGAATGTTATTACTCGTATGAGCAACTTGTGATTAACCAGCATTACGTAGAGTTTCTATGATTTTCTCGTTCTCTGATCGAGACTCAACAATTTATTATTACCAAGCCCGAGATATTAATTACCTGCTACCTTCCTTGCTTTATTCCAACGTTTCTATTCTAGTCATTGTAAAATTTCTTTTAAAAGTACATTTTTAACCTTTAGGGAGAAATTAACAGTAAACTACAACTAAGATGAGACGATGTTTTCCCTCTTTTTAAGAGCGGATTCTTTTGTTTACAGTTCTGAACTGGAAGCAGTATCGGAATGGAAATATATTGTTGGTATTTTATTAACAATGAATATTTCGCATTTCCAAT
The DNA here is from genome assembly GCA_963924145.1 of Pyrausta purpuralis. Classification (NCBI taxonomy): domain Eukaryota; kingdom Metazoa; phylum Arthropoda; class Insecta; order Lepidoptera; family Crambidae; genus Pyrausta; species Pyrausta purpuralis. The sequence continues at coordinate 15,312,642 of OZ001646.1, read as the reverse complement.
TCGTGTATCTACCATCGACTTATCTTAATAAATAAGTACACAATAGTTCCAATAGAAATACACTAAATCTAATATACAAAATTCTCGTGTCACAGTTTTCGTTGCCATACTCCTCCGAAACGGCTTGACCAATTTTAATGAAATTTTTTGTGCTTATCCGGTATTTATGAGAATCGGCCAACATCTATTTTTCATCCCCCTAAATGTGAGGGGTAGTCCACCCCTAAATTTTATTTCTTAGACAACATTTAAATTTCTATTTTTTATGATACAACATACAAAAATACATACAATCCTTAATTTTCACCCTTCTACGATCAACCCTTATTTTTAATAGCCATTTTAGTAATTTAAGGGCAAAACTAAATTCACTGGGAATCCTTAATTTTTAAAATTACGGGACTCGGCGGAACGGGGCTGGGGCGGGATGGTTCTGGGGGCGAAACAAAGTTCGCTGGGTCCGCTAGTCTAATACATAAAATTCTCGTGTCACAATGTTCGTTCCAGTACTCCTCCGAAACGGCTTGACCGATTCTGATGAAATTTAGTGAGCATATTGAGTAGGTCTGAGAATCGGCCAGCATCTATTTTTCATACCCCTTAGTGATAAGGGTTGTCCACCCTTAACATTTTTCTTTAATTACATGGCTGGGCGAGACGAGGCCGGGAAAGACGAGGATGGGGGCGAAACAAAGTTCGCTCGGTCCGCTAGTCGAAGTATAATTTTGTTGTCTGCGTTTCCACCAAGTGAGCAGCTCCAGTTCAATTAAATGTATATTTATCATATAGTTACAGGTTTAAAACAATTGTAGAAACAAGGTTTTCTTTTTATAATGCGATTGAATGAAATATATTTAGTTAAATGTGTGCTCACTCAGTCCTCACAAGCGGTCAGTCATATCTCCACACTGAAATAAGTTGGTCGGTTCATTCAGTGTTCTTTTTTTTTGTTAACTCTCTCTTTAGTTGGAGCTGTGCTGACTCCATCCACACGCTATTATATTTCTATGAACCAACTATATATTCGCATTCCATCCATTGTATGAATTGACTAGAAATAAGACTATTCAGCATAAAACAAACCACTTTTACTGTGCGTTCATGAGTAAAACGGATGTCTGATGCTCACTCCGTCCGCCATCGCTAAATACTTAAACCTTTCTTGCTAAGCTAACTTAAGAAAAAGAGTGAACATATGATTTTTTTTGTTCAAAAATACTATAAAATATTCGGAAGTACCCAGTTTGATATTTCTTTTTTTATTTAGAGTTAAACAAAGTTTCATATTTTGTATGAAGGACATGGAATAGGGTGTCTACACGTTATAAAATAGCAAGACTTTGCTGACTTAACTTCACGTGTTCACGCCAGCTGCGTGTCATCTCCGCTTACTTGCCTGAAGGAAAAGGTTTTGTTCTTAATAGGAACATTGCTTAAGCTGGGGTTTGGATTTAGTTTAAATTTTGAGGTTTTGTGTACTAAATGTAAAATGAATATATCTGACCGGGCACATTTGTCATAAACCATACATGACCGGTCAAATACAATCAATTTGACCGTATGTGATGAACCGTAAAATTCATTTTCCTGACTCAGTTTTCGCAACAAAAAAAAAACATTTTGTGTCGTTGTGTGAATGAGTTTTGATTACCTATTATGACTTTTAATTGATTTTTGTAAATATAATTGAAATAAGATGTAAACAACGGTGTTTCACGGACCTGCGCAAAATTCACGTGACCTACCGAATTTGACTAATTGCGTACGCACAACCGAAAAAGTAATAAAATATTACTGAATCAATATGAATTAATATTACCATTTATGACAGTTGATGACCGTTTTTGACTCTTTAATAGTCATTTTTAACACTGTTCTACAGCCGCATAGTAAAATACGGACATTAGAAAGAACTAAAACAGAAAAGAAGTTAAGAATTAGAACGTGTGTGACACTGACTTCCATTTGAGTTTTAACTGACAAGTGATTTTCGGTCAATGTGCGTGATTTTTATCGGTTATGACTTAACGAAGGAAGAAACGCTGTCCAATTTTCAGGTATTTTGAAAATCATGTTTTTTAATTGGAATTACAAAATAATTGTTATTTCTTGCGGGACTTTGTGAGATAATGAAAATAAACATGTGGGGAATATATGACCTTAGCCCGTTGGAGCTTAGCGTTTTGTGGGAACTATACGTCTTTTGCCTGTTTATGTCAACATTAAATAACTTTCTTTTGTATACTAGGTATTTTCCTGACATTTCTATGTATTGCATACTCATAACACTTCAACAAAATAACCTCCTTATTTTTAATTCGGTATAAATAAACGTAATTTAAATTAATTTACAAGAATTATATGCAGCGACTAAAATCGGAAGACCCAGGCACAGGGATTATTTTCCACATTTATTTTTCAGGGTTATTAGTATCTTTTCTGGACTCTGTTGATGAGGAATGAAACAAGGCATTGTCCAAAACCTAAATCTATAGGCAACTTTCAATTTCTTCCAGCAGTTTTCCGCGGCCTGGAGGCCGAGTCTCGTGGCAATCGAACTTTTTTCGTTTAGTACTTCGATTGCGTGTTTAACTTTTTTACCTAAAAATCTAGAAAAATGAAAGAATGTAGATACATGTAAAAACTATCGCAAGACCAAAAATTTTTTTCAAATTTAAATTTTAAAATTATTTTTCCTTTGACAAACAAAATTTGATCGGTGAAATTTTTTCGTATACGAATTGGTTAAGGATTAAACCGTCTCATTTTTCAGTCTTATTTTATGTCCTCTTATTATTGTTACGTGGAGACACCCTATTATATGTCATTTCAACCAAAAATTTAGTTTTGTATATCTATACAAGTAAAAAGTAATATCAAACTGTGTACTGCCGAATATTTTATAGTATATTTGTACAAAAAAAAATTATGTTCAGTCTTTCTCTTAAGTTAACTTAGCAAAAAAGATTTAAGTATTTAGCGATGGCGGACGGAGAAAACATCAGACATCCGTTTTACTCATGAACGCACAGTAAAAGTGGTTTGTTCTTATGCTGAATAGTCCTATTCCTAGCCAATTCATACTATGTAAACGATGGAATGCGAATCTATAGTTGGTTCATAGAGATACAATAGCGTGTGGATGGAGTGAGCACAATAAATTAATAGTAAATGTTTTAATACGGAACCTGACGATCTGAAATTACAGGCTTCAATTAAAGAGAGGTGTAACAAAAAAAAAACACTGAATGAATTGACCAACTTATTTCAGTATGGAGATATGGCTGACCGCTTGTGAGGACTGAGTGAGTACACATTTAACCAAATATCTTTCATTCAATCGCATTACAAAAACAAAAACTTGTTTCTACAATTGTTTTAAACCAACAGGTTTAATATATACGATAAATATACATTTAATTGAATCTGGAGCTGCTCACTTGGTGGAAACGCAGACAATTTTGTTCCATCTGTATTACCGAATATTTTTCTTCAATATTATTTGCTTCAGTTCGAAAAAAGCAATTTTCCTAAAGTAATTAATCCCCTAATTGTGATTTGGGGAATGTTCTATTAACTAGTAATACTGTGGTATTGCTTGTTAATAGTACATTCAAATAATTCGATTTGGTAGTGAATTCATCTTGATTTAGTCGAAGCGGTGTTTAGGGTTCCGTAGCCGAATGGCAAAAAACGACGAAAAAATAAGAGAATAAAAAATGGCGCGAAACTAAAAGGGGTCCGCCGTTTTAGTTTCGTCAAGTCTGTCTGTCTGTCTGTCTGTCTGTCTATCTGTCTGTCCGTCCGTATGTCACAGCCACTTTATTCTGAAACTATTAGTATAACACAGTTGAAATTTAGTAGGTAAAGGTATCCTGTTAACCACTTTACGATTCTAATACACAACAAAAATACTTTTTTCTTTTTGACAAATATATACACGTCCATAACCCTATATAGATAGATCTTTTAAAATGACATCTGGGTTCCTAAAACCGTTTTCTCTAAAACTTTAACGTTTGAGAGAAAGACGCTTCCAAAGGGATAAAATGGGCGCTATCTAACTTTTAAACTAAGCGAGTGTAAATATTTAAAAAATACATGATGTAGATCTTGACAAAGACTTTTAAGGAAAATTGGTCTGAACGAGATCTACCTACCATTTTTTAAGATAGAGCACATTTTCAATAATCGCAAAAGTAACTTTGGTATTTATAAAAATACTATGGATAACTAAGTTATATTTGCTGTCAACAAAATATTGTGGTATTTTGGCTAAGTGGATCTCTAATTCAGTTAAGTTGGCACGATACCCTTAGTGTGCGACTCCGACTCGTACTTGGCCGGTTTTTTGCAATCTTGTCACTGTAGCAAAGCGACAATTCTACAGAACTAATATTGAAGCAATATTAATAATTATTATACATCGATATCGTATGCGAAATTCACATTTATCTCGCTCTCACATAACTAGATGTAATAGTTGCATTTTCGTATCATTAACTACGGGTAATATAAGGGACCTTTCCCACACGGCATACAGTTCTGGGACCCTATTTAATTTATTTTAATCATTCGCGCATATCCATTATGGCTCGAGATTTTTGTTTGACAACAAATTAAAAAGCAATGGAAATCACGCAAAACAAAGACATTAGTAGTCACAAAATTAAGTTTTTGACATCATTACTGACTATTTAGTTTAAATCATTCCTTACTGACTTGAAGATTCCTCTTTCAAGTCATCTTACCTGCACGTGGTGCACCCTGCTAACACCAACTAGGCTATGGAAACCGAAAAGCAGCGGGATATCTCCCCACAACGAAAATGGGGGTTCAGTGGCCTGAACCGAAATTACTGGACAAGGCCACCCACGTGTTTGTTCCGTGCGTGGAGACCCGTACCCCGGAGGAGAGGATCCTGGTAGTTGAGCTCGGGCGAAAAAGGACGCTTAGCGCATCTCCGTCTCGACTCAAACGGGAGGTTGAAGAAATAGCCAGTTTCGATCAATCGGCTGTGGTTGGTAGGCCAGCCACTGGCGAGTACTGGGGATGGGGAGGCAGACAGGCGGCGGACTCCCCAGTTTGTACAGTTGGTCGCTGTACTCTCTGAGCTTGCCCTTAATCATCGCGCTCTGTAGGCTCATTACTTTCTCTATTCTTCTCTCTTCTGCCTTTATCTTACTTCTTGTTCTTCTCCCAGTACTATACTTTTCGCGTATCTCTGGGTCTAATGGTAAGACTCCCCATTTACGTCGCCTCTCCGAGGTCCCGGGTTCGATTCCCGGTCGGGTTTATGTCGTCATCGCAAGCGCTAGAGAGCAGATGTGTCGATCGGTCGTACTTGTATTATTACCAGCGAGGGCAATGGCCCCGAACAAAATAGTGAAGGTTGGCAAGTGCAATATTGTAATATGCGAACTGTTAGTATTCATCCAAAATAAAGTTGATGTGATGGATGAAGAGAGTGTAGTTCGATTGTGTACTGCAACCTTTTCAACGGAAGATATTGAGAAAACCAAAACGTTGACTCGAACGTTGACACGTTTGACCATGTTGATGCTACGAGATTGCTGAAGGATATTTTAATAATACAAAATGAACTCAGGATTATGAAAGAGACCTTTTTGACGGACTTACAGTTAGCAGAAGTAAAGAATGAGTTGTATAACTTGAAACAAGTATCCGTTGTAAACAATTTCGGCATGAACATAAACAGTAAAAGAGGAGGTAGCACCAATGTCGATAGTTTCTGTTTCGATAGTGGTCCGATGGGCCTACCCCACATAGAAGAAAAAAGTTTAACGGAACGGACGAATCTGCACTATCGACATATTGAGTCAACAACCATGCCGGAACATGACGAGCGCGTGCCGTCCTTATTTCACCAACAGAACTTAGCGACTCCGGTGTGCATGACTCACATAAACGTGCCTACTGAAGAAGCTTGTAGCGACGAGAACGCTCTGTCTTTGTCACACCAACAGGATCTTAAGGCGGCAAGCGGGTGCGCGTCTGTGTTAACCGTGAATAGCACCGATCGTACAGGTGAAGATTCGACTGGTTGGTACGCAAAAGCAAGTAACGGTTCTCAGCAATATAAATCAGCTGGTTGTGTAGAATCGCAACAAAAAACAATGGCTCAGTGCGTTATGGAGAAAGGCACTTGGAAAAAAGAAGTTATGTCTTAGGAATGGCAAACTGTCCAAAGAAAAAGATTAAGAAATCGATTGATTGGCTCGGAGGGAAAAGCCGTAACGCAACCTAATGAGAAATATAAAGCGGCGGTCATCAGAATACCTTTGTTTATTAACAATGTCGATAAAGAGTCGTGTGAATCGGACATATTGGACAACAGAAAACAAGTATAGCATATAGGTGACATTGAAAAAAATATCAATGAAAAAACAAAAGCCTTAGAACGCGTATAAGATATTTGTACCACAAAACAAATTAGCAACGTTTTTAAACGATGATATGTGGCCGGAAGGGATACGTTTTCGCCGATTTGTATACTTTAATAGTAATAGACACGATGAGAATGAGAATAATTATAGATAAGAAGCTTTGATCAACGAGAACGATAAATGAAAAAAACACAAATAAGAAAAGAAAAAACGAAATGCATAAATCCACTAAATTGACAACTTTTAACTGCAAATCAGTTAACTGACGGACGCGGACATCATAGCACTCCAGGAGACTTGCTTGCTACCTCAAGACATATCTTTCTTGGGCAGCATTGATGTTCCAGTACACGGGAAAGTCTGCGGTAGATACGGGCGCTAGAATTCTTCGGGGAAGACCGTATGGCGGCCTCGCGCTGTTATGGGTAAAAGTGTCTTTAAGAATGTGTCACTAGTGAAGTGTGTAAGTGCGCGGTTAACGGCTATAAAGATAACATTAGCTGAAAGTGCGCTCTTAGTGTTTGGTGTATACAAGCCTACCGACTCTCTTTTTTTTAAATTTATTTAATCAATATCTTAAGACTAAATACAAAAACAACTTTCTGCCAAACTGTAAAACAGTTTGTCGGCAGCAGTTCTCGTGGGTTTTTCTTATGTTTATCTTTATGACTATACTATAATACTAAATTAACAATAAACTTAATTTTGATAGCCATAAAAAATATAAATATATTGTATGAACGTTAACTATTATCGTAAGAACAAGATGGCCTGAATAAACTGATACTCATTTAATAATTTAGCTGAGTACTTGGAGTGTCTCGGAGAAATCTCGGCTGTTGTACAAGAGTGTAACATTGACTCAGTGTTCATATTAGGAGACTTTAATGCGCAACCAGGTGCTCTTTTTGGTGACGATGGATTTCTGTGAGGGACAAATGTGGAAGTGCGCCGAAATTGATTTCTTGGGACTAGAATCGGACTCATTCACGAACTATGTAATGAGGGCCTAAGAAATATTGATTGTCCATGCGAGCTTAGAGACTGTTGTTATAAGATCTGTCAATTTTCAGACCATAGAATAGTTATTAATAAAATGTATGATAATATTGTTAAGATTTTAAGCAGCGCTGCTGAACACAGCCGTGAGCATAAATCCTTTAAACGAAAGAAATTCGTTATAGGCTGGAATAAGCACGTCAAGCAAGCTCACGGGGAAGCTAGACTTAATAGCTACTCATCACTCTGGCAAACAGTTTGGCAGGTTCTGGAAAGAGACCAGTAAACTTAGCCCTAGATCGAGTTTACCAGTGTGTATTAAAGGTGTTAGTGACCCTAAAGATATTGCTGAGCTGTTAAAGAGTCACTTTGAGGTTAAGTCGTCTCAGGAAGCATTGGTAAAATTATCGCCTACGAGGGTATCAGCACCAGATTGTGTTGTTAGTTTTTCGGCAAAGGAAGTGAGAGAGGCAATCAAGAGCACGACTCGTGGAAAATCACCTGGGCACGACTCGCTTAGCATCGAGCACTTACAAAACGCGGGTGTCCACATTTTCAGAGTACTGGCCATGTTCTTCAGTTTCTTTACCAATCACGCTTACCTACCCGAGGAGATGATGAGGACTCTGGTTGTTCCTATAGATAAAAATCGTACTGGTGATGCTTCGGATAGGAATATTTACAGACCCATATCACTTGCCACAATTTTAGCCAAGGTAATGGACAGTATGCTCGATAACCAGCTTGCCAAGCATGTTGCTTTCAATGACGCACAGTTTGGTTTCAGGTCAGGGCTGTTTACAGAGGCGGCAATACTGTATCTAAAGCATACTGTTCGTTACTATACGGACAGGAAAACACCGGTCTACGCATGCTTTTTAGACCTATCAAAGGCATTTGACCCGGTGTCATACAGCCAACTGTGAGAAAAACTGTATAGAGAGACGACAATGCCTGCAGAGCTCATAGAACTGCTCAAGTACTGGTACAGCCACCAAAGTAACATGGTGAGGTGGGCAGGGTCACTATCTGATTCGTATAGGTTGCGGTGCGGGGTGAGGCAGAGGGGGATATTCTCGCCCAGGCTCTTCAGCCTGTACGTAAATCAGCTGATTGAGGAACTCACCAGCACCATGGTAGGCTGTTCTATAGATGGCACCTTTGTAAACAACATTAGCTACGCTGACAATATAGTGCTGGGTCCTTCAGTTAGCGCCCTTAGACAGCTGTTACGTGTTTGAGAAGGCTACGCGGAGTCGCACAGTCTCTGGTATAATGTCAGTAAAAGTGAGCTGTTAGTGTTCAGATCTGGTAAAAAGTACTATCCCACAATACCCCCTGTCATAGTGTGGTACCCCACTCAAGATAGTGACAGAGTTCAAATACCTGGGACACTGGGTCACTGCAAACCAGAACGACGACATGTACGTAGAGAAGGAACGTAAGACGCTGGCAGTTAGAAGCAATATGCTGATCCGCAAGTTTGCTAAATGTAATAAAGAAGTGAAAGTGACACTATTTCGAGCCTTCTGCCAGTCATTCTATACATGCAGCCTGTGGATCGAATATACTAAAAAGGCTTACAGCGTAACAATGTCCAGTATAACAATGCTTTTAGAGCGCTGATGGGGCTGCCGCGCTACTGCAGTGCTTCTGGAATGTTCGCGGAAGCAAGTACAGACGACTTTTATACACTGATGCGCAAACAAGTGACATCTCTTTGGCAGCGGGTGCGCGCCAACCCCAACAGCAAATTACGAACTGTTGCAGACAGCTTTGACGGGCCATTCGTGAGACACTGGATGACAGTTCACGTTAGGCCGTCAAACCTGGCTGCGAAATAAAGATTGTTTTAATTAATTTGCTTAAAGTCAAACATTGTTACTAACAACTTTATGGAAAATGTAATTTGAATTTCGAATTGTATATTTCCGAAATAAATGAATTTATTTATTATTATTATGTAGAAATCAAAATTTTCTTTATTGTTCTGGTCTGGGTGTTGTAAACAACGATGGTACACCGTTGTGTCTGATTTCCATAACACAAGTGCATTGGCTACTTACTTTGGGATCAGAGCAATGTATGTGTTTCGTACCCAAATAGATTTAGTTTAATTTCGTTATTCAAAACAATATAGCTTGGATGGAAGGAATTAGTTTACCTTTGTATATGCGTGGGTTTTTTTAACTTGCAATATTACCGTTCAATCCAAGTGGCTTGCTGGCAAGTGCATCACCTTAACGGTGTAATAAAAAAACAGTTGGAAATATGGTTGACTTTTGAACGAGGTACCGTGCGAATCAGCGGCAACCTTTCCTCCGCGTTTGTCGATTATTTCTGTGATGTGATACAAGCAAATGAGTACAACAACAGAAGAGGCAACGAACCACCAGCTAAGCCTGTGGATTGGAATTGCGAAGAGTTGTGACTAACACGTGAACGCCGGGCCCGGCTTGCACTCGGCCGCCACCCAGGAACGAAGGTATGTTCTAGTCCATAAACTAACGCAATCCAACAGTATGTGATTGGTGTTCAAAAATATATAAATATGTACTGATTTCCAGTTGGCACCGTTGATTCATCGGAAGCATTCTGTTTAGGTATGCTGCGAACAGTGCTCGAGCATGTGGACGAGTGAAAGCAAACGAAGGAGCGCATTCCTAAAATCTGTAAGTGCAACTACGTAAACCAATCGCTATAACATTGCAATTGTGACATCATGACAGTTGACTTATGGTCGTATATTCCCTAGCTAGATAGTTTTACTCTACGTCGTGTCTATTATCTCCGCCTCCATTTGTTTGGGTCAACCACGTTTACGCTTTCCTTGGGGTTCCAATCTAAATCCTTTGAGCAAAACCACACACTGGTTTCTGTTACGCTGTGAATAGTCTAGTAACTAAGTTAAGTTTTATTGTAAATTACTTATAAATAATACCTGTAATTAATAAATATCTGTCAAATTTTGAGACAAGCGCTTGCTGTTATTTCATCTGATGGTTTAGAATGTTTTTAGCACTAACTATGTCACATTTTATAATCATAAAGAAGAAATAAGAAACCAAAGATTGCGCACGGGCAGGACTCAAACCAGCAACTTTCTGGCTAACCGGGCCAAACGCTCTTCCAATTGAGCTACCATTTTCGTCTTTATAAATATAAAATATGACACTGTGAGTGTTAAAAACATTCTTAACCATTAGCGAAGCGTTATCAATTTTCAAGTTGATTTTATTCTGTAATGAATAACTACTTGGCCCACTACTGTTGTAAAAACAGTTGAGGTGGATAGCGCAGACGCTACGCTTATAACGCGTAACGTAGGTATTCGAAACCAGAAATGTCGCACGGTCGGACCGACGGCACGGAAGCTCAATTAGATGAGCACATGGTGTGTCCGTATAAGGCCTCCTATGAGATGAGTGTAAAAAGCGTAAGTACTCGTGTTAGTAAGTAAATACTCTTGTTAATTGTTGTCAGCATACGAGTAGTAAATTATTTATTTATTTATTAATATATTCTTAGGAAGATTTACAGTTTTAATAATCATTATATCTAAAAAACCTAATGCTAACATCAATACTAATAATAAATCTCCACATATGAGTAGTCAGATATCAAGATAAGGTCCGATTGGGGCAACTACAATCCAAAGGAAAGCAACAATAATCTCTTAATAAAAAATAAAAAAACAAAGTAAAAAATAAATATCTAAGGAGCAATGGTGTTAGTCCCATTTATCACGAAGTTTGAGAATCTCAAAATATGATTTAGTCATTAATCGCTTAATAGAGGTAGTGCTTGTAAAGAACAGGTCACAAAGAAAAAAATTTTTTTAATGCAAATAGTATTTATTAATTTTACAGTGTGTTAGTTTTATACATATAAACAATTTAAAATATAAAAAGCTTATTTGAATTGGTCTCCATTGGTTGCAATACAGTCTTTTAAACGTTGAGGCCAGTTATCAATAGAAGCACGCACTCTTTCCATGGGAAAATTCTTCACTGCAAATCGTATGGATTGTTTTAGGGGCTCCAAATTATCATGGCATTTAGAGCAAGCCGTACTCTCTAAAACTGACCATAAATCATAATCCAGCGGATTAAGATCGGGACTAGACGACGGCCTGTCTTCAGCTCTGATGAAGTCCGAAACGTTCGCTTCTAACCAAGACTGCGTGGACAGAGCTTTATCACCCGGCGCCGAGTCTTGTTGGAAATACCATGCTTCGTTATTGAAACTGGTGTCGTTAAGGGGCTTAACTACCTTCTCAAGAATGGTATCTTGATACACTTGTGCCGATGTTTTGGTACCTTTTTCACAAAAATATGGCTCAGTCACTCCTTCATAGCTAACACCCCACCAAACCATCACTGAAATCCGGTGATGCCCACGTTGCACTCTGCTGACTAACTGGGAAGCTTCCTTAGAGTTTTGATCTACGGTCATTTTATTTGTTAAAATGTTGCTCAATTGTATAAAATTTCTCATCCGTAAACAAAAATTTTATGTGACCTCCCTTTGCTTCTTACTTCAGTAGTTTTTTTCGATTTTACCACCCTATTCTTTTTAAATTATCAGTTAAAAAATGACCAGTGCGTCTCTTATAGGCAGCAAGTCCTAAGTCATCTTTTAAAATACGCGACATGGTTCTGGGTGCTATCTTCATCACCCGAGATAAAATCTTTTGCTTTCGGATAGGATTTCTGCGAATTCTTTCCCTTAACACTGAACACTACGTGGACGGCCAGATTTTTTTCTGTCACAAACAGAGGAGGTCTCATTGTACCTATTGATAGCCGGTACACAAACATTTGTCTAATACCAAGCATATGGAGAGTTTCAAAAATTGCATTTGGCTCCATACCAACTTTGTGTAATGCAATCACAGCAATTCGGTTTTCTTTATCACCCCCCTCCATTTTAATATCGCAAAATATTATAAAATGTATTGGCGCCAAAATTAGGAAACACAATCAGCAATCGTATAAAAATGACAGATTCCAAATTCAAATGTAATATCTTTCTTATTTTTTATTGTAACAGTATTTATGGCCAGACTGTGTATATCCGTTGCCATAACACTAGCTAAGCTATACTTTTATGATACGTAATCAGTCCCCAGAGTGCAATTCGCTTGTCTTAGAGACCCTTTACACACTGCGACTTTTAGTAGCGATGCAGTCAAGATACTGACGCGCATTAGCATCGATGCAGTCGCAAAATGTCAACCTTTACACACTGCGCAACATAGCATCGATAGAGTCGCGATGCAAAAGTTGTAAACTGTTAAATTATGTACTGAATTTTGGCGACTGCATTTGGCGTCACGCTTGTACATCGATACTATCGCACAACTGCATCGATGCTAAATAAAATGAACAGATTTAATTTGGCATCGATGTATTCGGCAATATACAGTACATATTAGTCAATGTCCAGCCTCTGCATCGCGAATGCATCGATGCTTACACGCATTAGCTACGCGACTGTATTGATACTAAAATTAGCGCAAGTGTGTAAAGGTTGAAATTTAGCGACGCTAAAGAGACTGCATCGCTGCTAAAAGTCGCTGTGTGCAAAGGGTCTTAAAATGCAGCCACGTACATTTGAGACGTTGTTTAATAATGTCTTTTGACCCATCTGGAAATAGTTTGAACGGAAATGGAATTCAAATAGAATGTAATACAATGCGCTCTTGAAAAGTTGAGAGAAAAGCTGCAGTTGCTGTGCTGTGCTATCTAATTAGACATTGACGAATGTTGTCGAACTATCTTTGTTAGTGTATGTTGACAACTAAAGTTAAAAACTCATTTAATTGCAACTTCTTTCAATTGAAGTAAGTCAAGTATCCATACCTTGCGATACGTCCTACTACTCGTATACCAATGTCTGTAGCTGAAATCGTAATAAAGGCATATTGTTTTTACTATAATTACCAAAAACCTGCGACGGATTTTTTGAGGAGGAATATTAAAGGGTCCGAGACATATGATGAGCCTTAAAACTTACATAAACAAAATACCCAGCAGTCAGTACCAAAACCTTCACCACAGTTCCACCAACAAACTTTAACTATTACAAATTTTAAGGTCTGTCGTCGATACCCTCCTTGCACTTACGATATTTATATAAATGAAAGAAAGTCGTGTTGATTACACTATTTAAAACTCAAAAACGGCTGAACCGATTAGGCTGAAAATTGGTCGGAAGGTAGTTTGGAACCAGGAGAAGGACACAGGGTACTTTTTATCCCGTAAGACGGGGCCGGGGCTGGGGTGAGACGGGACCAGGACGAACCGGTGAGAAGGTAGCTTAAAACCAGTAGAAGGACATAGGATACTTTTTATCTTGTTCAACGGGGCTGGGGTTGGGCGGGGCGAAACAATGTTTACTAGGACCGCTTAACTTTTAAAATTACGGGACTGAGCGAAACGGGGCCAGAGCGGGACGGCGCTGGGGGTGAAACAAAGTTCGCTGGGTCCGCTAGTGTTAAGACTAAAATAAGCTAAATTAAAACGTCCATAAGCAAACATACAACAACACAACTAATTGAAAATATAAAATTTATGTTTAAAAATAAAGTCCAACATCTCCCTCTCTCTCTCTCTCTCTCTCTTTCTCTCCCTCTCTCTCTCTTTGTCTCCACGTTAAAACAGATGGCCATTAAAATGAACCGGTTTATCCGTTCGCAGCTAATGAGCGCGAGACGTCTGTTTGCCGCACGCACGGCTAACCGAATCACCGCGCGTCTGACGGCCTTCCGATGTTAATTGTTCGTTCAAATAATCATTATGGGGGACAGTATTTGTACTTCGCTACCAATTGAGAGACGGGCAGAAAGTGTAGATTTGATACTTCATATAGCACAAATTATTGAATGATATTAAAATGGTTTACATCATTATGTCATGTGAAAAGAGTACCTTAAATTTTTCGTTAGCACGTGCTTTAGACAAGACTTTAATTCCATCGTTATTGATCCTTTGATTGAATTGAGCTACCGTGCTGTCGGTCAGACCTTGCAAAATTTGTAGTCTCTTATGAATACGTCATTGCGTGACGCTTAGCGCCATCCAGCCGTCTGTTTATGAAACAGTGAGCCCAAGCAGTTATTCTTTACAGAATACTTTCAACTTGGAAATTGATGACGCTTCACTATCTAATGGTTTAGAATGTTTTTTTTTTCGGCCCCGTCAGCCAAGAGGTTGCTGGTTCAAGTCCCGCCCGTGCGCAAATTTTTGGTTTCTTATTTCATCTTTATGAATATAAAATATGACACTGTGAGTGTTAAAAACATTCTTAACCATTATTTCAAAACTATATATCAACTTTTTGTGCTTTAGAATGTTTTTAACACTCACAGTGTCATATTTTATATTCACAAAGATGAAATAAGAAACCAAAAATTTGCGCACGGGCGGGACTTGAAACAGCAACCTTTTGGCAAACCGGGCCAAACGCTCTTACCAATTGAGCTACCGTGCTGTCAGTCTGACCCTGCGAAATTTGTGGTTTCTTATGAAAACGTCAATTGCGTGACGCTTAGCGCCATCTAGCCGTCTGTTTATGAAACAGATGGCCCAAGCAGTTATTCTTTACAGAATAAATTCAACTTGGAAATTGATGAAGCGTCACGCAATTGACGTTCAAGTCAATTCAAGTTCAAGTCAAGTTAATTGCTGGTTCAAGTCCCGCCCGTGCGCAAATTTTTGGTTTCTTATTTCATCTTTATGAATATAAAATATGACACTGTGAGTGTTAAAAACATTCTTAACCATTATTCTAAAACTATATATCAACTTTTTGTGCTTTAGAATGTTTTTAACACTCACAGTGTCATATTTTATATTCACAAAGATGAAATAAGAAACCAAAAATTTGCGCTCGGGCGGGACTTGAACCAGCAACCTTTTGGCAAACCGGGCCAAACGCTCTTACCAATTGAGCTACCGTGCTGTCAGTCTGACCCTGCGAAATTTGTGGTTTCTTATGAAAACGTCAATTGCGTGACGCTTAGCGCCATCTAGCCGTCTGTTTATGAAACAGATGGCCCAAGCAGTTATTCTTTACAGAATAAATTCAACTTGGAAAGTGATGAAGCGTTACGCAATTGACGTTCAAGTCAATTCAAGTTCAAGTCAAGTTAATTGCTGGTTCAAGTCCCGCCCGTGCGCAAATTTTTGGTTTCTTATTTCATCTTTGTGAATATAAAATATGACACTGTGAGTGTTAAAAACATTCTAAAGCATTAAATAGCGAAGCGACATCAATTTCCAAGTTGAATTTATTCTGTAAAGAATAACTGCTTGGGCCATCTGTTTCATAAACAGACGGCTAGATGGCGCTAAGCGTCACGCAATTCACGTTTTCATAAGAAACCACAAATTTCGCAGGGTCAGACTGACAGCACGGTAGCTCAATTGGTAAGAGCGTTTGGCCCGGTTTGCCAAAAGGTTGCTGGTTCAAGTCCCGCCCGTGCGCAAATTTTTGGTTTCTTATTTCATCTTTATCAACTTTTTGTGTTCCCTATTTCAAACAATCGTTTTAGAGTCAAAACGATTGTTTGAAAATAATAAAGCCAAAACAAAAAAATTCTGAAATCTCTAACATAACATATCAAGGATTAGTTTATCAAATCGGTCGTACCGCCAACTGAATCGATTAATTAATTAAAGTTTAAGCACAAATTAATCCTTCTGCATCTAACTGTATTATCATCAATTCACATTCGAAAACATGCCGCGAACAATTTTATATCCTGTATTTATGCTACGAAGTGCAAAAACTTGTTAAATCGACGCCATTTTATTTTGTCAGGGTAATTTCGTTCGGACGTTCCACGAATAAAATTAGATCTCTCATAATTTTGCTCGGCCCAAATTTCTTTCAGGCTCCAAATTGTCCAAAGTTGTTTACCGTCACGGTGTCCATTTGCTGTTAGCTGTTGCTTAACAAGATCTCGCTTTTTAGTGGTCCCGAAATACAGGAAACCGGTTTTGAGTAGGTTTCGTTATTATGTAGGTACCTAAGGCCATTAAATCTGCTATTTAAAGGAAGTAAAATAAAATGAGTGAAGTTTACAATGCCTTATGTCCGACTTGCATGGTCATACAAATATTGTAAAGCTTTTCAAAAGAGGCATTGACAATAGGGACTGAGTTTGTAGCGCAGCTTCTACTTAGTACTAGCCCACAATTGTCCTGAAGCTGTGATATGGTTTATATTGGGATGTGTGAAAGTGCCCCGAGTAGATCTATCTACAAAATCATACTTCTGACTTTAACACAAAAACGACGTGACGTATAAGCGGCTTTTAAGTGGTTAGGCGGCGGTGACCTCGATAGTAGATACCTATTTTCTGAATGTTGAATTAGAAGTAAGCGGTAGTATGGTTAATACATCTGTATCGTACTCAGTTACAGTCAATAGTGCAGATTTACCATACTTTAGTGTTAATATCAATATCCGAAAAAAAAAACAATTGAATTAATTAGGTATCGCCATGAAATTGATGAGCCTTAAACCCATCTGAAACCTTGCTAACTACATCGTTTTCACCCAAACCTCGAATTGGCTAACATGCCTATTAAACAGTCATTATTGCAGATAGGTGCTATCAGTGTAAATAATGTAGTCGATCCCGAACACGTGGGCAAAGAAAGCCGTAAAACGTAGTCTTATTACAGTAAACAGAAAGGCGGATTAACCTCCTTAGCCGATAATAGGGTAATGTCGTCGAAATAAACCGGAGTTTCCCCAATACGTCACTATAACACGCTACCCATTGACAAAGTGATGAGTTGATTTCTTTCAACGCCCTTGTTTATTCAGTACTAGCGATCCCCTGCGACTTCGTCCACGCGTTTTGAGTTTGCTCCCTCCGCTTCCGTCGCAGCGTGATGTTTTATAGCCTATAAAGCCTTTGTCGATAAATAGGTTATCCAACACAAAAATATTTTTGCAATTCGGTCTAGTAGTTCCTGAGATTAGCGCGTTCAAACAAACAAACTCTTCAGCTTTGTAATTTAAGGTATGTTTTCCATAGCATAGCATTGTATGGGTTTTCATAGCATAGCGTGGAATGAGGTAAGCTAATAAGCTCGTGTAAAGCGTGAAATGAGGTAAGCTAATATTTTTTATTATTTAATGAAAGTGGAATTATGTGCAAATAAAATTAACTTTAAAAAAGTAAAAACCGACTTCAAAACCAAAATGCACTAAACAGTCTTAAATAAACTCTTAAACATTGAAAGTAAAGGAATCCATTTTAGGGAAACAATTTCGTTTTGGAGTCGGTGCTGCGACAGGTGAGGCTGAATTTTCAAAGTGATGGCACCGACTCCAAAAAAAAATTGTTTCCCTAAAATGGATTCCTTTCCTTTCAATGTTCAAGAGTTTATTTAAGACTGTTTAGTGCATTTTGGTTTTGAAGTCGGTTTTTACTTTTTTAAAGTTAATTTTATTTCTCCATTTTTAGAGTTTATAAGACAGGGGGGGAGGGGGGGAATTTGCACCTTATGACTCTGTTCTTTAAGAAGCTACAAACTACCTATCATATGATCTGTCATTATAATTACTGAACTCCTAAGCGTTAAGGAGTTCCACCATCAGCTCAGCCCCACAAGATGTGGACTATCAGACGTAACAATACGTCAACATTAAGATTATAGTAAAACAACACTATACGTGCTTTTAAAATTTGAGGGTTTTCCTCGATTACACCAAGATCCCATCTTTAGATCCCAAATCGGCAACAATGGGACCAACTAGAAGGTACATCCTCTAAGTAGGCGAAAAAAAATTTCGAATCGGTCGACTAACGACTGAGATATGAGGTAACAAACATACAAAAAAAAATAAAAAACATACAGTCGAATTGATAACCTCCTCCTTTTTTGAAGTCGGTTAAAAATATGATCTCCTCTGACGTAACAAAATTATCTTAGGCCTTATCTCTACGTTACGTAGTACGTTCTAGAATTTTTATTCCTAGTAGTAATTAATGTCTCGCCTTCCTAATTAAACTCTGTTTAAGTGACAATACAATGATTTAAGCTGCCTTAATTCATTCTGCGAACGTACAATAGACCAAACAGACAATTCGCTGTCGGTAAACAATTAGGTTAATCTTCAGAATAAAGCGTTATTTTATATAGCCAGACAGTACCTGCCAGAGTCAGTTATTCAGTTTATCTTATAGCAACTGGAATACTGTTTGGTGTCAGGAATAATAAAGGTTACTTGATACTTTGTTAACTAAATCTGGACCCAACTTTGCTTTTAGTTAGATGCTTACGAACTTGTTCTTACTTTAGCACTATTGTGCTGTTTATGATAGAATCTGTTTAATACATAGGCGGCGATTCTCATGGCAATAAAACTTTTTTCGTGTCAAAAAAATCAAATCAAATCAAAACGATCGAAATGCAATAAAATCGTGATGCTGAAAAATCAAAACCATTTTTTTTTCGAGAAGAGAAATTTGGTCAGTGAACTTTTTTCGTATACGAACTGCACGAGAATCTGACCACTTTACAAAGACTGAAATTTGTTGCTCGTGGAAATAACCTTTAATGCCCATTTTATGCGGGACCTTGACTCCTGCCTAGACCTGGATGAGCTTAGTAAGAGTCGACGATGGAGCGAGCTATTCCAGAAAAAGCCTGCTGACTCAGACTTTGAAAGTCTTCAGGTTATATTTTGAGAACACTATACCAATACCTGAAGATATGGCGAACCTATACTCTGTAGTGGGATCAAGTATTTTTACTCTACCTACAGCAACGTATGAAGAGATGTGCGGTGAAAAACGTAGTTTTTTAAGATGATTATATACCTAGATAATAATTTGTGTCACCTTAGTGCCTTTAGGTTTAGGTATGTCTACGAACCAGACCTCAGCTCCTTCCGATGTCTGGCTCGAAGGCACGCAGCCATTATCGTGGCTAATGCCTCCTATTGAGGCTCCATTCATAACGGAATAATTAATAGCGTCGCCGGTGCCAACTGCCGTCACACCCGCTTTTGGTTTCTTCGCTTATTCGAATTCATTTCGCCTTTGTGTGGCTCTTACCGACTAGTTCTGATTTGCGCGGACTGCACTGTTTTTATGCTCTTACACACTATGACTATTAGCATCGATGCAGTCGCCTCAATTCAGTACATAATTTTACAATTACTAGCTTCTGCATCGCGACTGTATCGATGCTAACGCGCGTAAGGATCGCGACTGTATCAATGCTAAAAGTAGTGTAGTGTGTAAAGGTTGACATTTTTCAACTGCATCGATGCTAACACGCTTCAGCATCGCGACTGCATCGCTGCTAAAAGTCGCAGTGTGTAAAGGATCTTAGAGTCGATTTTACCAAAGTAAGGCAGGACTTATCTTACCGAATAAGTATAAAACGACCGATTTTAAAATGTCATACAAAAATGATTGCTGACAAATAGGTAGATTTTTAAATTAAGCATTTGTGTTATCGACGAATATTTCTTTTATGACTTTGGTTAAATCGACTCTTAGAGCGCTTTCACACTTAGTAGCCTAAGTGTGAAAGCCCTTAGCAGCGCGACTGCCGCGCGACAGTCGAGCTGCTGATAATTTCATACAGAAATGACAGCAGTACCCCAATCACGAACTTTTGACGTATTCGTTACGTTATCGTAGCGAGTTTACGTAGTACAACGTTAGTCGGCATCACGAAGCACTCTCGTGTCGTGTAGTAAACTCGATAGCATTGACGAAGATGACGTCATACTAACGTAAACATGGCCGTTGAATGACACGTCCAGAAACCAGTTAAGCGATCTTTATTATGAATATTATCGAAATATATCATGATATTCCAGTAAAATCTAAAAGAAATCAATAACAGAACAAATTACGATCAATATGTTTGGCAGGGTTAGCAAATTTAAAAATTTGGTCTATTATAGTATGAAGATATATGTTTTTCTGTAATCTTTAAATTTTTGAACTGTTTACTAGACTGTCAATTGACAGATTGACGTTATGCCATCATATTGTGACAAATTCAAAAGTTTTACAAAATATTTAGTTAATGATGAATAATATTAAAAAAAAACGAACGAATGTACGTTTCCAGTAAAATGTAACAATATTTGATTTTTAAAAAAGTAAGTACGTAAAAGTGATACAAGGATAAGTGATTAAAATGCTTCATTCATTCATTGGCTATTATAGCGAGATAAACTCTAGCTAGATCTTATTTCTCAAGAAATTGTGATATATCCAAGCCCTCAGCTCTCCAAGAGGACGCTGTTTCTAACAAATGGAATGAAAAGCATTAACGTCATATAAAATAAATACATATTATTTTTTCAGAATGAAGACAGACCAAAATACAATGTATAGAAATACGCCTACCCAGCTAGAAGAAATAAAGTGAGTTTAGCAGTTTTCCAGCGGTCTTCGTTACTCCCATATGTCATATTGAGAGCAGAGATGAACCCAACAAGATCAAAATCGAAACACTTGTTACAAGTGCCCTGTTCCTGATTTAAAATATTGTAATAAATTTCATATTTCTACTGCAGTCTTAATTTTAGAATTATAAATATGACCACTAACGTTTTCTTTATTCCACACGTTTCTTTATTTCTCGCCAAAAGCCAAAGCTCTGTCTGTTGTTATATATGAGATTTTGAGCACATATAGTAAGAAACTATGTGTCGGATCCGTAAGTTCTCACTAGTACACACACACCCGTTGAAGACTTTAGTCTTCAAACACTGAGGTTAATGAGACATGACGACGATCTTGCGCAGTTTCCCGACCTCGGCCTAGCCGGCGGCGTTGAATTCGTTGATAGACCTCATTCTTAGAACCACTTTTTTTAAGGCTCGGTTAAGGCTTTCGACTGTAGTTCCAAAATCTCATCTTTGCCTGCACAAATAGTATATTATCAATAAACCGGAGGTGAGAGATGTATTTGCTATTGACATTGATGCCGAATCTTTCCCATTCCAGGAGCGTGAGTCCGTCTTCAAATGCAGCTGTATCTATGATAATTTTAGAAAAAAAAAACAATTTAGGCGGTCTTATCCGTAAAAATTACCTAGTTTCTCTTCGCTCATTTTTGACACACAGAATCACAAGTAATCTTGTTGCATCTCACGATACTATACGTCAAAGAAAGATTCGTGATCGCAAATCCAGTTTAACACTATAGAAAATGTTTACGCACAATAAATGTCAGGTATTTGAGCTGCCAAAATTAGTTTGTTTTACGTCCGATAGAGGTGCTTTCAGATTCTCATACAAATGATTACGTTACTATACTAATACTTTGACGCAAATTATTCGTGATAGGGGTACAGTAAGCCCTTCACATTAGAGCGATGGCGCTGCTGTCACGCTGTTGTTGCTCTAATGTGAAGGCGCACTTAAATGTATACTAAAGAAGCCACCCGCCTAATTACCTTAAGAACCAAAATTGCTTGCAATATACGTAGTTTTTTTATTTGAAGTGACACACAACACCTCAGTATTTTATACAGGATGTTTTTTTGGTCAGTGACATCCAATTCCGGGATGATTATATGAGTTATGCTCATTAAAAAAAACATTACCTTTAAATTATATTATGCAAGTTTTATAAAATTAAACCTCTACAGAACAATCTAAAAAACAAAACGAATGTTGAAACTCGCACTTTTGCGCGTATCTATAAAATACTAGGTACGCCGTAGCTAACAAGCAACGAAGAGGCGACCAGTTGGTAGAAGTTGGCGACGTTGGTAGTTTTGACTCGTTCGCTAGTATTGCAATAATAAATTGATATTGTCGGGTTTTGCCATTCAAAAATATATTTTTTTATTTGTTTTGGCAACAGTATCGTTTGTACAACCCCCTAAGTCGAGGGTCACTGACCAATACAACAACCTGTAAACGACCACACGATTACTTAAATAATAACTACTGTTGTTTTTTCAAAGGATTCTAGGTTTATAGCCGGGTAATTATTTAGAACAACTTCTTAGCACTTTAATAGCTGATTAACTGAGGCTGACATATTAACAATGATTTTAAATGCTTCGCTGTGTCAGATGACCTATTAAGAAATTAAAGTCGTGTTAAGACCTATTTTATTATTTTTTCTTAACTTATGATTATTGCGGATTATGAGTAAAATGCAGGCACCGTAAGAATATTTGTGTGGTTTACTGTTATGATATTTTCTAGTATACATGCTACTACTAAATCTCGTAAATAGGAAAGTCACAGCTTGTTTAAGAACATTATTCAAAAACTCTTTCGGTCAAGGATGTAAATTTGAAATGTAAAATAATGACACGAGCTCCTTACTTGGTTCCAGAATTTACTTGGATACTCCAGAACATTGTAAATGGAACGTTGGCGAGTATTTATTTGTAACGTTTTTAATGTGTACAGTAACATACGAGTAGCCGAAACTAGCAAACAGATCACTCATTTAAGTATATCATCGTGTGTTTGTGATGTCCTCATTTATAATTGATTTTTTTTCTTTATTATTAATTCTTTCAGTAAAACATAAACATTACGCACTCCAATATATTTTTGCTTTAAATAACAACAAAATTTTATCAAAAAACGTGAAGATCCGATATATGATGGATTCATGAGACTTAAACTTATACTACACCGACCCCAGGAGCTCTATTTTTGAATCACTCGCGACAAAATATGTACGTTAGTAATAAGTACGTGGTAATACTTTTTTTAAATCACTCCTGTGTAGAATTAAACTGTTTTTCATTCGATTATCAATGAATATCACACGCCATTTTGACGCGACTGATTCAAAAATAGGCCCCTGATAACAAGGTACAGGGCAAGATAATGATGATGATTAGCAGTGATCGGATAATCGGATGCATATTTATCTACAGTTCATTTTTTGCTCAGATGTTATGGAGGCGGCATCTCAGAAAATCATTTTTTTAATATAAATCCAAGGATTCCAAACAATTTGGAATTCGTAACTAGTATGTAACTAGTGGTAAGAAAACGACGTCTTTACCATGTGGTATTTATTTTAAAAACAGGACTCTGTGATAACACATTATTAGTAGATACTTGAAGTTAATTTTAAGCTCTCCATTAATTTATGAGTATATTGAGTGTAAGAAGAGCAGTAGACAGACGAACAGTATACAGATTTGGTTCTATATATAATAAAAAACACGTAATATATATGTCGATTCGGGAATTTTCGGATTTTTTTCGATGTAAAATTGCATCCCATATGAGAATGTTGGCCTCCATTTGATTAAATGATATACAAAATTATTTAGAAATTCCGCAATCCCGGGATTTTTTGATTGAAAAGCGCATTCCCTAATAGTAGACTCCTCCACTTTAGGCAAATATGCATCCGTTTATCCGATCATTAATAATGAGACATTGATTGATTAAATCATTGAAAAGCTACGTAACTTAATAAGAACACAAAATCAAAAATATTTTATCAATTTAGGACACAATATGCCACTTATGAACGTCAAATGTACAGTGAAAAATAAAATAAAAATAATTGTGCCCTGAAGGGGCCGAATCATGTCTCCTTATCTTTTGGGCCCTACCAGCGCTTCGAGACAGAACACATACAATTAGGCAAGTGCTGAGAAGAAACGCCGGAACAAACTCAGTCACCACTAGCTGCCGTAAAATCAAAATCATCAAAGGTAAGTACATCAGTCGGTGCAGGCTGGACAGACCACACATTCGTGTCGTTCAGGTAGTCTTGAACCTTATAATAGCTTTTAGACATAAGCGTGTTTTTAACGTGTTTCTTAAATTTATCAACCGGCAATTCGACAAGATTGTGTGGTATATTATTAAAGAATTTTATACAATTTCCCATGAACGAATTACTAGTTTTAACTAATCTGAAGTTAGAAACGACAAGCTTGTGTTTATTTCTTGTGTTATATGAGTGAATGTCGCTCTTCTTCAGGAAATAATCTAAATTTTTACGGACGTACATTATATTGTCAAAAATGTATTGAGAAGCCACAGTTAATATGTTGATTTTCTTAAAGACCTCTCTCAGGGAGTCACGAGAACTAAGTTTATAAATAGCACGAATGGCCTTTTTCTGCAAAATAAATATGGTATCAATCTCTGCAGCAGAACCCCACAAGAGAAGACCGTAAGACATAATACTTTGGAAGTAACTAAAATACACAAGCCTCGCCGTTTCAACATCAGTCAGATACCTTATTTTTCTAACTGCAAAGGCAGCCGAGCTTAGCCTCCTAGCTAGGGCTTCAATATGAGGTCCCCACTGTAATTTTGAGTCAAGTGTAATGCCCAGAAATACAGTGGAGTCTATTAAGACTAGATTATTACCATTTAGTACAATATTTGGTGTAAGTTGCTTTACATTAGGCAAAGTGAATTTTACACATTTAGTTTTACTAGCAATCAGCAACAAGTTATTGGTGGTGAACCAATTCAATACTTTGGAGAGAGTATTGTTTACTTCGTCAAAATTTTCTTCATGTCTTTTCATTTTAAAAATCAAAGAAGTATCATCAGCAATCAGAACTATCTCACAAAGATTTGTGGAATAAAATGGCAGGTCGTTTACATATCTCAGGAAAAGTAAAGGCCCCAATATTGAGCCCTGGGGGACCCCCATTTGAAGAGGGGCTCCGGAAGAGTAGGTACCATTTATGTTAACTGATTGTATTCTACCTGATAAGTACGAACTTAACAACTTTGATGAGTTTTCCGAGACACCATAGTGTTCTAACTTAATGAGCAGTGTCTGATGGTCTACACAATCAAACGCCTTTGATAAATCACAGAATACACCTACGGCATCATGTTTGTCTTCATAAGCATCAAGAATGTGTCTGATGAGTGCTACTCCGGCATGAGTTGTATTTCTACCTTTAGAGAACCCAAACTGTTTTTCGTGTAGTAAATTATTAAGTTTACAATGGGAAAGCAATTGATTACAAATGAGTTTTTCAAAAATTTTACTTATTGTGGGTAATATTGAAATAGGCCTAACATTGCTGGGGTCACTTTTGTCTCCCGATTTAAATAAAGGGACAACCTTACTATGTTTCAATAAATTTGGAAACTGATTTTGGTCAATACATTCATTAAAGATATAAGATAAGTAAGGAGCTATTAGAGGTATAATGGGTTTTATTGTGTCTATTGATATACCCGATTTATCCTCTGTTTTCTTTTGTTTTAATTCTTTAAATGTTTTTATGGTGTCTAAAGGACTAATATTTCTGAATTTAAATGAGGATTCGCACCTATGAACACTCGACACAAGTAATGATTTCGCGTGACTTGAGCAAGAACTCAACTGTTTAGTCGTCTCTATAGGAATGTTACAGAAGTAATCCTCAAAAGCGTTTGCTACCTCGTCATCAGATTTAAAGCTTGTTGTTTATTTCTAGACTAAATTTGTTATCATGAGATTTCGTTTAACATGTTTCTTTATTTATAATATTCCATGTTTCTTTGATTTTATTACTAGATTTTTTAATTTTGTCGCGTGTGTAATTCGACTTAGCTACAAAGCAAACTCTTTTGAAAATTTTTGAGTACCTCTTAACGTACTCATGAAGCGATAGATCCTTTCTATATGCTTTTTTGTTATACAATTCAAACATTTTTTTCCTACTTGTATAAACTCCTCGTGTAGCCCAGTCACTGAATTTCGGTTTACAGTTATTGATAGCTATTTTCTTTTGAGGGAAAGTAATATCAAATTGTTTTTTAACTACCTGAAATAATTGTTCATACAAGTCACTAGCATTTTTTTTATCAAAAGGTATAAACGTTATTTTATCACTTACAAGGTTTTTAAATTTGTCCTTACGAGATGCAGTGACCGGCCTGCATTTGATTTCTAGACGGGGTGGAATAAAACGGTTCTGTAGTGTAACTATCTGACCGCAATGATTCGATTTTACAAAATTATAATAGATTGTTTGATGATTTTACAGTTGCAGAGAATATTATCTAAGCAAGTAGCTGTTGTAGGAGTTACTCTAGTGGGCTCAGCAAAAACCGGAGTGAGGTCAAATGATTTGAAAATGCTCAAAAACCGAACGCGTTTTTCCTCCGTAATATTTATAATGTCCATATTGAAATCTCCACATACAACTACTTTCTTTGTAGTTTCACATATTTTGTTTAACACATTTTCCATCACAGATTCAAATAATTTAAAGTTTCCACTTGGGGGTCTATAAACACAGACAATAATGTAGTCGTCCAGCTCTGCACACGATATCTCAATTGTTCGCTCAATAGTGAGAGACACTATGTCTTTTCGCTCTTTACATTTTAGTTTATTATTAATTAATATAAGTGTCCCGCCGCGAATGGCAGTCTCCCTAGTGAACAAACTAATAAGATTATAATTATCTATTGATAACATCAGTTCATGCTGCTTGAGCCAGTGCTCAGTTATGCAGAGAACATGAATATTCATTTTATTTAAAAACAATTCAATTTCCAAATCTTTTCCAGAAAAGCCTTGAATATTTTGATGTACTTTATTTAATTGATTTGATTCTACAATTTCTGATAAGCAAGAAATATCCTCTATTGTCTGATCACAAAGCGTTCTTAAGGACCGATGACCCTCCGTTGGCCGCGTGTCACATGTTCAAATTTTTTTGCTTGACGTGAAGGGTGCTTGATGCTGCTAGGAATAGCTGGGAAGAGGCTCGAAGAAGTTTTGAAGTAGTAAATATCACTCTATCTGGAAATGTCCCGACTGTTCTGTGAGTTCTATGACAAGCGCAGGGTTAAGCAATTAAACTTGCCGTAGTTGCATCTCAAATTAAATTGCGGAGGTGGATGAAATAGCAGCGGATACATGCGGTAACAATATAAACGGCACAGCTAAAAAAGTTAGGGCGAGACCACATGGTATCAAATGTGAAAAACAAATAGATTATTATTTTATACTCCCTTTTTTAATACAGTGCCTTAATTATGGCACATTCTGTAATGTTAAGAAAGCTTTATATCACATGAACCGTAACTTTTTTATCACCGAGTAAATTTGCTTACAAGGACTACGCAATTACGTTTTCTTGGTATTTTTTCAGCTCCCTACGTCAAAATATTTCATATTCAGTATTGTATTAACAGCAATGACCTTTTTAACTACCTATATGAAAATATGAAGCTAGCCTAGAAGCTAGAAGCCTAATATGAAGCTTTTTTAACAGTGGGCTACAGAGATAAGATACCAACATATTAGTAGTAATAGGAAAATATTACAATAATATGAAGAAACCTATACTTACGGCCTATTCCACAATGATAAAGTAAGTAACCAGTAATGTTATCTTTCGATTACTTTATACGAAATAACATTCCGTATTTGAATTATTCGTTGGACAGTATTTTTTGGTCGGTAATGAAACAGGCCCTTAAAAATATCTGATTAGAAACAAAACTATTATTTTTAAGTAAGAACATACAGACACGCACCCGGTGTCTGTACTGTCATTGACACAATATTTAAATGAAGCAATTCAAACAAATGAAAATCCAAAATAAATACGGGGCAGTCGAGAAAAAAAAACAAATGAACCATGAAGTTCGCGCGAATGTTTGCGCACGCAAATTCCTCAAAATATTGGCTCTGCCCACAAGGGGTGATCAACTCGACAAAAAACAGACATCATTTCGGAAATATTTTTTGTATTTTATTAACCTTACAGGTCCAACTTCGTTACTGCGAGAATATTATTCGGAAATATTAGCACTGTTGAAACCTACTTGTTGTGAAATTTACTATATTGCTCATAAATATTGTATGTAGGTTGTATTTAGGTTCTATTTGATTCGTAATTTGTATCATATTAAACAATTGATGTTTTAAGGCCGATCTGCCCACAACAGTGCCGGCACTTGCCGATCAGTAACGTGTCCATCAGAGTCCATAAAAAATCATATTGTAGCATACATCTTCTTTAACGTTGTATAAGATGTATGTGACTATATCATTTTTCACTGACACTGGTGGATACGATACTGATCAGCACGTGCCTGCGCTGTGCCTTCACTGTGTTTGCGGATCAGCTTTTTAGGCAACAATAGCTATAGTTAAAAACATATAGGCGCTTCAAATACTGTTTACACAATGATATATTGCACTAATGCGATGTTCTACCTACATACAGATAGTGTAGCCGTAGAAAAGCAATCAAATTCTCGTTATATCGGAACGTGATTTGTCTACGGTAGCCGCTCGTAATAAAAGATACAAAAGCACACTCGTTATGTGTAGGCAGTTTTTTTCCAACGATTCAGTTTCGTTTATAAAATGTTCAGAGTAAACTTTCGATACTGACCCAGGTTTTTATGTGGTGCTTTTTTGGGTGTGCCTTACAATATAGTTAAGTCAGTTTTTCTGTGCTTGGCAAATATTGGAAGCAATATTTTTATAGCTTTCAAAATGATATCTATGAATTTTATCTATTTAGTATTCAATTTTCAAAGATCTCTGTGCTTAACCTTGAATTACCGGTTTAGGCTGAATGTTTTGTGTTTATCTTATTTTAGGGCGCTACCCGGATTTTAAACGCGCACACTAGCGCCACTTAGGCGAAAAATCATAACTCGTTAAATAAAAGAACAATCAAAAAACTGATAAACACGATTGTAGTACAGGTTCTATTGCTTATTTTGAACGTTTAAATTGTTTTTAAATTAGTTTACTGTAGTTAGAGTTAGAAGAACTGCTAAATATGACCACTTTTGGCAATTTTTCTAACTGTAACTGCAGTTAACTACTTTTGTAATAAACTATAGAACCTGTACTACAATCGTGTTTTCCAGATTTTTGATTGGTCTTTGATTTAACGAGTTATGATTTTTCTACTAAAGTTGCGCTAATGTGCGCGTTAAAAATCCGGGTAGCCCCATAAAATAAATCATTTCGTAAGAATCCAATGTGAAGAATGTTTACAATATTTGGCTAGCATATAAAAATCCTATTGTACTGTAAATAGTAAGAGTTCACCATTGGAATTAGAGGCTCATGGGTATACTAGATATGCATACCAATAGTAGTTTATTTGATTCGTTGAGTCGTAACATCAATTTATACAGTTACATTCTCCCTCCAGAGATATTCAAAGCATACTTACCCAATCCTTTTCGTCCTACAATAACATTACAATACAAATCTGTACTTGATTTAAGTAACGATGGATGTATCTCCAAAACCCATATGTCAATTTGAGAAGGTATGCAGTCTGTACCCTTAAAAACTATCAAGAAGTCAAAAGTTAAATTATTTAGAGTGGATTTTACCATCATCGGATAGGACTTATCCGACCGAATAAGTATATAACGTTTGATTATCAAATCTCATTTTCAATAATGATTGCTGTCAAATAGGTGACGTGCTCAAATTAGGCATTTTGTATCATATTCAACGAATATTCCTTATGATGTTGGTAAAATCGAGTCTTAGTTAATAATCCACCATGAATTCATAAATGTGGAACCCTCATCAGTAAGTTACTTGTCCGTATTTTTTTAATCCCTCCTCCTCCCTTGCTCATACCAGCACGATCATGCTAAAAAGCGAGACGGATAAAATAAAAAAACGGACTTTGCGTTACAGAGTTGGATCTTTGAACATGTGGAATGTTTCGTTAACCGTTGCTGAGCACGTAGCCACGTCAGGTGAGTTACCAAGTTACCATGCAAGTTCAGAAATACCTATTTAATCTTCATAACCTCCTCGTCCTCGTGCTAATACCTTGGAATCTTCAACAAGGACTTGTCACAATAAATTGATCAACCTAGGTCTTACGAGGTTAATACAGTATATTTTTCATGCGTGTACACGTGTACATCAAGTTTTATAAATGACAGTAAAAAGTAAACTCCAACCTTTAACTCAAATAATGTTTCAGAGGACTTTCTTTCTCCTGGAACCCTGACTGTTTCGCTAAATATAAGAGTTCATTTTAATCAAATTTGTATGAAATAACTAAGAGCTGCATTACAATATCTTAATCCAAAAGATATCGCAAATAACTTCGAACTTTTTTGGACGTTGTTTCTCTATACAAAAGATAGCAAAGAAAAGGGGAATTAACCAAAATAGATTCAGGCAAAGTTAACTTGAATCCACAACTGAATGAATGTTGTTACTAAAGGGAAGTTTGTTGAAACTGAGCAGAATAACTCTACATGTTAAACTAGGCGAGGGAACACAGTTTAAATCCGATTTAATAAGTGCCGACTGTTAACGTTTGTGTGTGATATTTTAATGTAATACAAACTTTGACGTGAGAAATGCTATTACATACAGGATGGCTCAAATGAATTAAGTATTTTCTAGACTAACACAAAAGCTAATATCAATCTGTCGTAGTCTAATTAAGTTGTTAATAATTTATGTAAAGCAATCCCTATCAATTGGATACTCAATTTCTCCAACAAACACAGCTTTTCTGAATAAAATGCATCAAAAAATAAAAAATAAGTAAAATAATTTTATTGCAGACAAATCGTCCATACCGTTTTTTTTTTAATTATAGAAGAATTACAAAACTAAACCAAATAATTAAATTATTATTAGGCTAAAAAGAAAATTAAATCAATTCACATTTATTAAGTTATACCATTTTTGGCAAGAGAAATAAAACCAAAATAAAATCTATATATCAATATACAGGGTGACTTTGGTATCAGTACCGAAATTTTGTGTAAAGACTCCGCCGAAAAAATCAGCTGTTCCATACATTTTGACCGCGCGCCAATCGAACTTTTGTATTGAACAGCTGATTTTTTTTTCTCGATTTCACTATTGCCCCCACAGTAAAAGTTGTTCATATTCATCAGTGGAGTCTTTACACAAAATTTCGGTACTGATAACAAAGTCATCCTGTATATATAAAAATGAATTGCTGTTCGTAAGTCTCACTAAAACTCGAGAACTGAACGGATTTATCTTATCTTAGTCTTGAAATGTTTGTGGAGGTCTAGGGAAGGTTTGAAATGTCAGTTATTCAGATGACGACGAGCCCCGACACGTCGCTGGTGGCCAGCAGGCTCTTGTCGTAGCTAGAGCTCACGCCCAGCACCGGCGATGCGTGACCTGGTTTGAGATTGACGAAAAAATATTTACTATTAGAGATATATACTATTTTATATTGATAAAGATGAAATAAACCAAAAATTTGCGCACGGGCGGGACGTGAACCAGCACTTTCTGGCCTACCGGGTCAAACGCTCTACCAATTGAACTACCGTGCTGTCTGTCCGACCCTACGAAATTTGTGGTCTCTTACGAATACCTACGTCATTATGCGTGACGTTTAGCGCCATCTACCCGTGGCCAAGTAGTTATAATAAATAAAATTAAATATTCTTTATTGCACAAGTAAGGACACAAGAAACAATAACATCATTACAGACAAATCAATTTGTACAATATTGGCGGTCTTATCGCTGGAAGTAATCTCTTCCGGACACCCATTAGGTAGAGGAAACAACGTTTATTTGTGAGGTAGAAAGCGGTGTGTAAAAATATAGCTAACATTTTAATATAACACTTTAATAACATAATAAAAATAAAATATACTGAAAATATCAGTGAAACCTTTCTTAATAAACTTGATCTTCTCCTCAACTACGGTATTCGTTTCATCTTCGGTCTCCATAAGTACGACCACATTTCTGCCTACCTTTCCAAGCTTAAATGGCTTTCCATCCGTCATCGCAGAGAAACAAGAATCCTGTGTACACTCTTCAACATACATCGTAACCCTCACTCTCCGACCTATATGACACAGCGGTTCAACTATCTGACTTCTACAACTTCTCGCAACCTGCGCTCTTCCCATTTTCTTACTCTTCACACTCCTCTTTCCAAGTCCGGCTTTATGTCGGACTCTTCCACCATCTCTGCGATTCGACTTTGGAATTCTCTTCCCATGGAAAACAGAATATCTTCAAACAAACTTTCTTTTAAGAAGTCTCTCCGCACACACTATCTTAACCTTGGCTCACTTCAGAATTAACCACAATTTCGTTCACTGCTGTCGGTAATATTTTAATAGATGTCATCAATATCTTCACTTCCCTATCTGTAGTTTTTTTTTTGATATTAAATGTATGTATTCTATGTAAGTTCATTAATCCCATGCTTATATGTATTTTTACAAAAAATGTTGTTTATCGATGTAATTTTAGTATGTAATGCATTTAAAATTTTTGTCCCCCTCAGTACTTTTAAATATTCCGCCACTGATTTAACTCTCTGCATTTCCCAAGCGGTTCACTGGTAGAGAATGACAGAAGGCATTAATTCCGCCAATTGTACCATTCACAGTGCAATACAGTTTAAATAAATACAAATAAAAAACTAGGCAAGTGGGGCTTGAACCAAAACAAGAGGACCTTCAGTTTTTTGAAAACACAATATTTAACGCAACGCAATTTAAAATTTGAAGCTTATTTCTAACATTTACTTTGACATCTTTATCATTTTTTAGCATGATAGTTTATTCCACCCTGTATAGTGGGGTAGAAAGCCGCGAATGCATGACGCAACATAATATATGTGGAACATCGAGGGATAAAGGTCGCCATTTGTTTTACATTTGGAAACTTTAACGGACCCCTGGGTCGGCGATGTTTTTAAGGGCGATGTTGGGAAGATCCAAGGGCTGCTGTGAAACATTTTTCTTACAATTGAGTGAACTAAAAAACCAAACAAGTGCGAGTTGGACTCGCGCACGTAGGGTTCCGTATCTAATTTTTAGGTGAGCACTTTATTTGCTCTAACAATGTCCTGTTAAACATGATGAAGGCGATCGCCTTATAAGGTTTTAATTCCCTTAGAATAACAAAATGTCCAAAATTATGAGACAAAGCCGGCTATTATATCGGTTATTATATTATATCGATCATATCTTTTGATACCGATGACTCACATTTTTTCACAGCTAAGCAATCTATGTAACTATATTTATAGCTAAGGTAAAAAAATGAACGAAAATTTACATGAAAATTTTATGGACTATTTATTTATTTATTTAAACTTTATTGCACTGTAAGTTATACAAATGGCGGACTTAATGCCTAGTGGCATTCTCTACCAGTCAACCACCTGGTAATGCAGAGAGTTTAATCAGTCAATTAGACTACAACTCTGTAGTTTGTTTATTTTCATTGCCGGGATAGTTTTCCTTATAAATAAATCGCATTTGCTAGTGATGTGATTTTTTTCACATATCTACCTACTACTTTTAGTTGGGAGACGGTAGCTCAAGAAAGATAAGATAACATATATTTATTTACTTAAACACGTGTTCAGTTGCTTAGTATTTACAAACACAGTAGTAATAGATGTTAACTTAATTAATTACATTTGGTTGGTATCAACATGTTTTGCCTAAACTCGGCATGTAAATATGTAATGTCAATATTGTAATATTTAATTTGAGCAAATAATTAGTATAAAAACTAAGTCAGTAATAAAAAATAACACAATAATTGATTCTAATTGTCAAAATTTACCTTAAAGAAATTCATTTATATTATAGTAACACTGATCAAATAGGTTTCTTTTTTAAATTTAAAATGGAATTGCTCAGTAGATGATATTTTATATTTATTAGGGATTTTATTAAAGATTTTAGGTGCCATACTTTCCACGCTTTTTGAAATATCAATGTTTGTTTGAAAAGTAATGTATTTTGGAGGAAAAATATGTTTTTTAATACAACCTTCGTTTATTACTTTTTCTTGGAACTAGGAATCAGGAACTGCAGAGTCCTACCTAGATGTAGGCGTCCTTCCTCCACCCACTGGGATATGTGAACAAGACCAATTTCAAATACCCCCTTGTAAACAAGAACAATTTCAAATACTAAGCAAATGTGGTAAAGTTATACACAAAAACTTTATTGATGTACATATTTTGCCGCCAAACAGTAAGACTTTGAACTTATTTTACCTGAGCTAGGGAAGGGACATTAGCTTTTAACAAATATGCAAATATTTAAAACTAAATGTTACTGAAACCTATAATCATAAGGTGATTATACGTTTGCCATTATTATTTTTAAAAACCTATTTAACGATAGATACGGGGAGTTTGCAAGAGAAAAAAAAATATCCCACGTTAAGTATGATAGGTACCCCAAATAGTTTTTTCAAAATTTTATTTAATACATTTTCGTGGAGAACATTTGTCAAATTACAGTTTTCTAGCATCTCAGGTCACTACGCTGAACAGCCGGACGTGGCGAAATTATAAAGGTTCCTTGTTTGACTAAGGAACCCAAAAAATGGAAGTAGGCAATACGCATTTAAACAATGGTTCACAATAAATGTGTTAACAAATAAGCTACCTAGATAACTTTAGCCTGGTGAACAGTCATTCGAATTTATTTATTGCTACAAAATAATAAGCTAAGACTGAAGTCATAGGTCACCGTAATAATGAAAAAACCGCGACAATATATTTTAACAGTTTTAAACCCATAAAATTGTAATCTGTTCATTAGTTTTGAACAAGCTTGACAAGGTTTAGCATTTATGCACTTACATGTCAACCTATCACAAAGGATAAACGGGATGAGTGAAGCAAATCCACTTACTGCTACTACTACTGTATTTTATCTCCCAAAATAACAAAATCGAGGAATCATTTACCTGGAAAGTTATATCACACCACTTTTAAACATTATATAGTTATACAAAGACAGCCTTCTTTTCAACGATTAATAGCTCAATGAGTTCACGAAATACTTTCGAGACATAATTTACTAAAGTGTCGTTTCCTCTCGGTGACGTCACACCGCAAAGGGCAGCGAGGCGTGAACCACTTTGGCTCTATTAGCAGTATCCCCAACTGTCGGTCACTTGCAATGTCGCGGTCAAGCAAGGTCAGTCAACACAGATCAGTGTTTTTCAACCTTACTCGGGAAGTCGCCGGCTGAAAGAAATTCCTTAGTGACCAGATATTTATTTCAATTTCAAGAAAATTATTCGCGCTCGCTTCGATTGGCGGATACTGGTTGCTGTCTAGTTTAGATGTATATATTTTTTTCGAAAGTACGTCTCTTTGCTCCATTTGCGTTTGTCGTTTTTATGGTTCCGTAGCCGAATGGCAATAAACGGAACCCTTATAGTTTCTTCATGTCTGTCTGTCCGTCCGTATGTCCCAGCCACTTTCTTCTGAAAAAGTATAACATAAAATAGTTGATACTTAGAAGGTAGATGTATCCTGTTAACCGCTTTACGATTCTCATACAAAATAATGATATTTAAGAGAGGGCTCCCATACATGAAACTAAAACCTAAAAAAATGTTTTTGACAAACTTATGCGTGAAGGGTGTCTATGGATAGGTCTTTTAAAATGTTCCAAAGTGGTAGGTGGTGGTGGTTCAACGAAAATTGGTTTTAACGAGATCGAACTAGTAGTTTATAAGATAAAGCACATTTTCAATAACGGCAAACATTATTCAAACAAATACCTACTATGAAAAGCAAAGTTAAATTTGCTGGCTACATAATACGAGTATTGTAGAATTTTGGCTAAGTGTAAGTAAGTGGATATCTAATTCAGTATAAGTTGGCACATAACCCTTGTGTGCGAGTCTGACTCGCACTTGGCCATATATTTTCAATTTTAAAACTGTAAAAGTGCAAAGAAAATGCGATCATTTATCTAGTTTTTGTCGCTAGTAGAGTAGCATTTTTAGCATAAAGATGAAATAAGAAACCAAAAATTTTTGCGCACGGGCGGGACTTGAACCAGCAACCTTTTGGCAAACCGGGCCAAACGCTCTTACCAATTGAGCTACCGTGCTGTTAGTCCGACCCTGCGAAATTTGTGGTTTCTTATGAAAACGTCAATTGCGTGACGCTTAGCGCCATCTAGCCGTCTGTTTATGAAACAGATGGCCCAAGCAGTTATTCTTTACAGAATAAATTCAACTTGGAAATTGATGTCGCTTCGCTATTTAATGCTTTAGAATGTTTTTAACACTCACAGTGTCATATTTTATATTCATAAAGATGAAATAAGAAACCAAAAATTTTTTGCGCACGGGCGGGACTTGAACCAGCAACCTTTTGGCAAACCGGGCCAAACGCTCTTACCAATTGAGCTACCGTGCTGTTAGTCCGACCCTGCGAAATTTGTGGTTTCTTATGAAAACGTCAATTGCGTGACGCTTAGCGCCATCTAGCCGTCTGTTTATGAAACAGATGGCCCAAGCAGTTATTCTTTACAGAATAAATTCAACTTGGAAATTGATGTCGCTTCGCTATTTAATGCTTTAGAATGTTTTTAACACTCACAGTGTCATATTTTATATTCATAAAGATGAAATAAGAAACCAAAAATTTTTGCGCACGGGCGGGACTTGAACCAGCAACCTTTTGGCAAACCGGGCCAAACGCTCTTACCAATTGAGCTACCGTGCTGTTAGTCCGACCCTGCGAAATTTGTGGTTTCTTATGAAAACGTCAATTGCGTGACGCTTAGCGCCATCTAGCCGTCTGTTTATGAAACAGATGGCCCAAGCAGTTATTCTTTACAGAATAAATTCAACTTGGAAATTGATGTCGCTTCGCTATTTAATGCTTTAGAATGTTTTTAACACTCACAGTGTCATATTTTATATTCATAAAGATGAAATAAGAAACCAAAAATTTTTGCGCACGGGCGGGACTTGAACCAGCAACCTTTTGGCAAACCGGGCCAAACGCTCTTACCAATTGAGCTACCGTGCTGTTAGTCCGACCCTGCGAAATTTGTGGTTTCTTATGAAAACGTCAATTGCGTGACGCTTAGCGCCATCTAGCCGTCTGTTTATGAAACAGATGGCCCAAGCAGTTATTCTTTACAGAATAAATTCAACTTGGAAATTGATGTCGCTTCGCTATTTAATGCTTTAGAATGTTTTTAACACTCACAGTGTCATATTTTATATTCATAAAGATGAAATAAGAAACCAAAAATTTTTGCGCACGGGCGGGACTTGAACCAGCAACCTTTTGGCAAACCGGGCCAAACGCTCTTACCAATTGAGCTACCGTGCTGTTAGTCCGACCCTGCGAAATTTGTGGTTTCTTATGAAAACGTCAATTGCGTGACGCTTAGCGCCATCTAGCCGTCTGTTTATGAAACAGATGGCCCAAGCAGTTATTCTTTACAGAATAAATTCAACTTGGAAATTGATGTCGCTTCGCTATTTAATGCTTTAGAATGTTTTTAACACTCACAGTGTCATATTTTATATTCATAAAGATGAAATAAGAAACCAAAAATTTTTGCGCACGGGCGGGACTTGAACCAGCAACCTTTTGGCAAACCGGGCCAAACGCTCTTACCAATTGAGCTACCGTGCTGTTAGTCCGACCCTGCGAAATTTGTGGTTTCTTATGAAAACGTCAATTGCGTGACGCTTAGCGCCATCTAGCCGTCTGTTTATGAAACAGATGGCCCAAGCAGTTATTCTTTACAGAATAAATTCAACTTGGAAATTGATGTCGCTTCGCTATTTAATGCTTTAGAATGTTTTTAACACTCACAGTGTCATATTTTATATTCATAAAGATGAAATAAGAAACCAAAAATTTTTGCGCACGGGCGGGACTTGAACCAGCAACCTTTTGGCAAACCGGGCCAAACGCTCTTACCAATTGAGCTACCGTGCTGTTAGTCCGACCCTGCGAAATTTGTGGTTTCTTACGAGGGTCAAACTGAAAGTTCTTAGAAAATCAAAAACTGATTACATTAGCCAGTTATTAGTTTTATTATATCTTTTCAAAATATTGTCCATTGACGTCAAAACACCGCTGCATGCGATGGAACCACTGGGAAAAGCACTTTGCCCACTCGTCCTTAGGGGTCTCTTCAATGGCATCGCGATACGCAGCCACCGCTTCTTCAGCATTCATAAACCGCTTTCCTTTAAGTTTTTCTTTAATTTTTGGAAATAAATAAAAATCACAAGGCGCGAGGTCGGGGCTATACGGCGGGTGACCCAGTAATTCAACGTTTGATGTCGCCAAATAGTCGATCGTTCGCTTGGCGGTGTGCGACGAGGCGTTGTCGTGGTGAAGGAGGATCCTACTGCGAGGTCGTTTCTCTCGAACTTTTTCCAAGACAAGTGGCAAACAATTGGTAGTGTACCATTCTGCAGAAACTGTTTTTTGATCCTCTAACACAATTGTTGCGAAATGACCTATCCTTCCAAAGAACGAGGCCACCATTTTTTTTCCCGCACTTCGATCTCTCTTCACTTTAGTTGGCAACTCCTCGAAAGGAAACACCCACTGAGCAGATTGTCTTTTGGTTTCAGGATCATAACAGTAAATCCAGCTTTCGTCACCTGTTAGTATGTCGAACACAGCATTTGAGTCACCTCCGTTAAATCTTTCAATCATTTTACGGCACCAATCCACACGATGGAGTTTTTGAGCCTTAGTCAAATTATGAGGTATCCACCGGGCGCAAAGCTTCCTGACCGCTAAATGTTCGTGGAGGATTTTGTGCACTTGACTCATACCGATGCCTAAGCTTGTCCGAATCTGCTGATAGGTCACTCTTTTGTCAGTCTCTATCATACGCCGCACAACACAGATGTTATTTTCAGTCGTCGCCGTAGAAGGCCGTCCCTCACGTACATCATCAGTGAGATTAGTGCGACCACGTTTAAACTCATTAAACCAGTTGTAAACAGTCGCACGAGATGGGGCTTCATCGTGAAAGGCCAATCGTAGTCTATCATAATTTTCTTGTTGACTTAAATGACATCGAAAGTCATAAAAAATCATTGCACGAAAATTTTCTCGTGTTAAATTCATGTTGACGTGACACAGACAATTTTCAATTTGCCGCCAAATCGTAAAACAAATGACAAATGAATGAAATATATACTCAGTAATATTGGCAAAGAGTTCTATTTTCAAATTTTAGAATATTTTTTTTATTATATTGTTTATAAGTGGCCAGTTCTAAGAACTTTCAGTTTGACCCTCGTATGAAAACGTCAATTGCGTGGCGCTAAGCTTAGCGCCATCTAGCCGTCTGTTTATGAAACAGATGGCCCAAGCAGTTATTCTTTACAGAATAAATTCAACTTGGAAATTGATGTCGCTTCGCTATTTAATGCTTTAGAATGTTTTTAACACTCACAGTGTCATATTTTATATTCATAAAGATGAAATAAGAAACCAAAAATTTTTGCGCACGGGCGGGACTTGAACCAGCAACCTTTTGGCAAACCGGGCCAAACGCTCTTACCAATTGAGCTACCGTGCTGTTAGTCCGACCCTGCGAAATTTGTGGTTTCTTATGAAAACGTCAATTGCGTGACGCTTAGCGCCATCTAGCCGTCTGTTTATGAAACAGATGGCCCAAGCAGTTATTCTTTACAGAATAAATTCAACTTGGAAATTGATGTCGCTTCGCTATTTAATGCTTTAGAATGTTTTTAACACTCACAGTGTCATATTTTATATTCATAAAGATGAAATAAGAAACCAAAAATTTTTGCGCACGGGCGGGACTTGAACCAGCAACCTTTTGGCAAACCGGGCCAAACGCTCTTACCAATTGAGCTACCGTGCTGTTAGTCCGACCCTGCGAAATTTGTGGTTTCTTATGAAAACGTCAATTGCGTGACGCTTAGCGCCATCTAGCCGTCTGTTTATGAAACAGATGGCCCAAGCAGTTATTCTTTACAGAATAAATTCAACTTGGAAATTGATGTCGCTTCGCTATTTAATGCTTTAGAATGTTTTTAACACTCACAGTGTCATATTTTATATTCATAAAGATGAAATAAGAAACCAAAAATTTTTGCGCACGGGCGGGACTTGAACCAGCAACCTTTTGGCAAACCGGGCCAAACGCTCTTACCAATTGAGCTACCGTGCTGTTAGTCCGACCCTGCGAAATTTGTGGTTTCTTATGAAAACGTCAATTGCGTGACGCTTAGCGCCATCTAGCCGTCTGTTTATGAAACAGATGGCCCAAGCAGTTATTCTTTACAGAATAAATTCAACTTGGAAATTGATGTCGCTTCGCTATTTAATGCTTTAGAATGTTTTTAACACTCACAGTGTCATATTTTATATTCATAAAGATGAAATAAGAAACCAAAAATTTTTGCGCACGGGCGGGACTTGAACCAGCAACCTTTTGGCAAACCGGGCCAAACGCTCTTACCAATTGAGCTACCGTGCTGTTAGTCCGACCCTGCGAAATTTGTGGTTTCTTATGAAAACGTCAATTGCGTGACGCTTAGCGCCATCTAGCCGTCTGTTTATGAAACAGATGGCCCAAGCAGTTATTCTTTACAGAATAAATTCAACTTGGAAATTGATGTCGCTTCGCTATTTAATGCTTTAGAATGTTTTTAACACTCACAGTGTCATATTTTATATTCATAAAGATGAAATAAGAAACCAAAAATTTTTGCGCACGGGCGGGACTTGAACCAGCAACCTTTTGGCAAACCGGGCCAAACGCTCTTACCAATTGAGCTACCGTGCTGTTAGTCCGACCCTGCGAAATTTGTGGTTTCTTATGAAAACGTCAATTGCGTGACGCTTAGCGCCATCTAGCCGTCTGTTTATGAAACAGATGGCCCAAGCAGTTATTATTTACAGAATAAATTCAACTTGGAAATTGATGTCGCTTCGCTATTGAATGCTTTAGAATGTTTTTAACACTCACAGTGTCATATTTTATATTCATAAAGATGAAATAAGAAACCAAAAATTTTTGCGCACGGGCGGGACTTGAACCAGCAACCTTTTGGCAAACCGGGCCAAACGCTCTTACCAATTGAGCTACCGTGCTGTTAGTCCGACCCTGCGAAATTTGTGGTTTCTTATGAAAACGTCAATTGCGTGACGCTTAGCGCCATCTAGCCGTCTGTTTATGAAACAGATGGCCCAAGCAGTTATTCTTTACAGAATAAATTCAACTTGGAAATTGATGTCGCTTCGCTATTTAATGCTTTAGAATGTTTTTAACACTCACAGTGTCATATTTTATATTCATAAAGATGAAATAAGAAACCAAAAATTTTTGGGCACGGGCGGGACTTGAACCAGCAACCTTTTGGCAAACCGGGCCAAACGCTCTTACCAATTGAGCTACCGTGCTGTTAGTCCGACCCTGCGAAATTTGTGGTTTCTTATGAAAACGTCAATTGCGTGACGCTTAGCGCCATCTAGCCGTCTGTTTATGAAACAGATGGCCCAAGCAGTTATTCTTTACAGAATAAATTCAACTTGGAAATTGATGTCGCTTCGCTATTTAATGCTTTAGAATGTTTTTAACACTCACAGTGTCATATTTTATATTCATAAAGATGAAATAAGAAACCAAAAATTTTTGCGCACGGGCGGGACTTGAACCAGCAACCTTTTGGCAAACCGGGCCAAACGCTCTTACCAATTGAGCTACCGTGCTGTTAGTCCGACCCTGCGAAATTTGTGGTTTCTTATGAAAACGTCAATTGCGTGACGCTTAGCGCCATCTAGCCGTCTGTTTATGAAACAGATGGCCCAAGCAGTTATTCTTTACAGAATAAATTCAACTTGGAAATTGATGTCGCTTCGCTATTTAATGCTTTAGAATGTTTTTAACACTCACAGTGTCATATTTTATATTCATAAAGATGAAATAAGAAACCAAAAATTTTTGCGCACGGGCGGGACTTGAACCAGCAACCTTTTGGCAAACCGGGCCAAACGCTCTTACCAATTGAGCTACCGTGCTGTTAGTCCGACCCTGCGAAATTTGTGGTTTCTTATGAAAACGTCAATTGCGTGACGCTTAGCGCCATCTAGCCGTCTGTTTATGAAACAGATGGCCCAAGCAGTTATTATTTACAGAATAAATTCAACTTGGAAATTGATGTCGCTTCGCTATTGAATGCTTTAGAATGTTTTTAACACTCACAGTGTCATATTTTATATTCATAAAGATGAAATAAGAAACCAAAAATTTTTGCGCACGGGCGGGACTTGAACCAGCAACCTTTTGGCAAACCGGGCCAAACGCTCTTACCAATTGAGCTACCGTGCTGTTAGTCCGACCCTGCGAAATTTGTGGTTTCTTATGAAAACGTCAATTGCGTGACGCTTAGCGCCATCTAGCCGTCTGTTTATGAAACAGATGGCCCAAGCAGTTATTCTTTACAGAATAAATTCAACTTGGAAATTGGTGTC
This sequence comes from Pyrausta purpuralis, assembly GCA_963924145.1. Lineage (NCBI taxonomy): Eukaryota > Metazoa > Arthropoda > Insecta > Lepidoptera > Crambidae > Pyrausta > Pyrausta purpuralis. The sequence goes on along the minus strand of OZ001646.1, from coordinate 15,269,996 downwards.
GCTTCGCTATTTAATGCTTTAGAATGTTTTTAACACTCACAGTGTCATATTTTATATTCATAAAGATGAAATAAGAAACCAAAAATTTTTGCGCACGGGCGGGACTTGAACCAGCAACCTTTTGGCAAACCGGGCCAAACGCTCTTACCAATTGAGCTACCGTGCTGTTAGTCCGACCCTGCGAAATTTGTGGTTTCTTATGAAAACGTCAATTGCGTGACGCTTAGCGCCATCTAGCCGTCTGTTTATGAAACAGATGGCCCAAGCAGTTATTCTTTACAGAATAAATTCAACTTGGAAATTGATGTCGCTTCGCTATTTAATGCTTTAGAATGTTTTTAACACTCACAGTGTCATATTTTATATTCATAAAGATGAAATAAGAAACCAAAAATTTTTGCGCACGGGCGGGACTTGAACCAGCAACCTTTTGGCAAACCGGGCCAAACGCTCTTACCAATTGAGCTACCGTGCTGTTAGTCCGACCCTGCGAAATTTGTGGTTTCTTATGAAAACGTCAATTGCGTGACGCTTAGCGCCATCTAGCCGTCTGTTTATGAAACAGATGGCCCAAGCAGTTATTCTTTACAGAATAAATTCAACTTGGAAATTGATGTCGCTTCGCTATTTAATGCTTTAGAATGTTTTTTACACTCACAGTGTCATATTTTATATTCATAAAGATGAAATAAGAAACCAAAAATTTTTGCGCACGGGCGGGACTTGAACCAGCAACCTTTTGGCAAACCGGGCCAAACGCTCTTACCAATTGAGCTACCGTGCTGTTAGTCCGACCCTGCGAAATTTGTGGTTTCTTATGAAAACGTCAATTGCGTGACGCTTAGCGCCATCTAGCCGTCTGTTTATGAAACAGATGGCCCAAGCAGTTATTCTTTACAGAATAAATTCAACTTGGAAATTGATGTCGCTTCGCTATTTAATGCTTTAGAATGTTTTTAACACTCACAGTGTCATATTTTATATTCATAAAGATGAAATAAGAAACCAAAAATTTTTGCGCACGGGCGGGACTTGAACCAGCAACCTTTTGGCAAACCGGGCCAAACGCTCTTACCAATTGAGCTACCGTGCTGTTAGTCCGACCCTGCGAAATTTGTGGTTTCTTATGAAAACGTCAATTGCGTGACGCTTAGCGCCATCTAGCCGTCTGTTTATGAAACAGATGGCCCAAGCAGTTATTCTTTACAGAATAAATTCAACTTGGAAATTGATGTCGCTTCGCTATTTAATGCTTTAGAATGTTTTTAACACTCACAGTGTCATATTTTATATTCATAAAGATGAAATAAGAAACCAAAAATTTTTGCGCACGGGCGGGACTTGAACCAGCAACCTTTTGGCAAACCGGGCCAAACGCTCTTACCAATTGAGCTACCGTGCTGTTAGTCCGACCCTGCGAAATTTGTGGTTTCTTATGAAAACGTCAATTGCGTGACGCTTAGCGCCATCTAGCCGTCTGTTTATGAAACAGATGGCCCAAGCAGTTATTCTTTACAGAATAAATTCAACTTGGAAATTGATGTCGCTTCGCTATTTAATGCTTTAGAATGTTTTTAACACTCACAGTGTCATATTTTATATTCATAAAGATGAAATAAGAAACCAAAAATTTTTGCGCACGGGCGGGACTTGAACCAGCAACCTTTTGGCAAACCGGGCCAAACGCTCTTACCAATTGAGCTACCGTGCTGTTAGTCCGACCCTGCGAAATTTGTGGTTTCTTATGAAAACGTCAATTGCGTGACGCTTAGCGCCATCTAGCCGTCTGTTTATGAAACAGATGGCCCAAGCAGTTATTCTTTACAGAATAAATTCAACTTGGAAATTGATGTCGCTTCGCTATTTAATGCTTTAGAATGTTTTTAACACTCACAGTGTCATATTTTATATTCATAAAGATGAAATAAGAAACCAAAAATTTTTGCGCACGGGCGGGACTTGAACCAGCAACCTTTTGGCAAACCGGGCCAAACGCTCTTACCAATTGAGCTACCGTGCTGTTAGTCCGACCCTGCGAAATTTGTGGTTTCTTATGAAAACGTCAATTGCGTGACGCTTAGCGCCATCTAGCCGTCTGTTTATGAAACAGATGGCCCAAGCAGTTATTCTTTACAGAATAAATTCAACTTGGAAATTGATGTCGCTTCGCTATTTAATGCTTTAGAATGTTTTTAACACTCACAGTGTCATATTTTATATTCATAAAGATGAAATAAGAAACCAAAAATTTTTGCGCACGGGCGGGACTTGAACCAGCAACCTTTTGGCAAACCGGGCCAAACGCTCTTACCAATTGAGCTACCGTGCTGTTAGTCCGACCCTGCGAAATTTGTGGTTTCTTATGAAAACGTCAATTGCGTGACGCTTAGCGCCATCTAGCCGTCTGTTTATGAAACAGATGGCCCAAGCAGTTATTCTTTACAGAATAAATTCAACTTGGAAATTTATGTCGCTTCGCTATTTAATGCTTTAGAATGTTTTTAACATGAATATAAAATATGACTCACAGTGTCATATTTTATATTCATCTTTATGAATATAAAATATGACACTGTGAGTGTTAAAAACATTCTAAAGCATTCAATAGCGAAGCGACATCAATTTCCAAGTTGAATTTATTCTGTAAATAATAACTGCTTGGGCCATCTGTTTCATAAACAGACGGCTAGATGGCGCTAAGCGTCACGCAATTGACGTTTTCATAAGAAACCACAAATTTCGCAGGGTCGGACTAACAGCACGGTGTCTCAATTGGTAAGAGCGTTTGGCCCGGTTTGCCAAAAGGTTGCTGGTTCAAGTCCCGCCCGTGCGCAAAAATTTTTGGTTTCTTATTTCATCTTTATGAATATAAAATATGACACTGTGAGTTTTAAAAACATTCTAAAGCATTAAATAGCGAAGCGACATCAATTTCCAAGTTGAATTTATTCTGTAAAGAATAACTGCTTGGGCCATCTGTTTCATAAACAGACGGCTAGATGGCGCTAAGCGTCACGCAATTGACGTTTTCATAAGAAACCACAAATTTCGCAGGGTCGGACTAACAGCACGGTAGCTCAATTGGTAAGAGCGTTTGGCCCGGTTTGCCAAAAGGTTGCTGGTTCAAGTCCCGCCCGTGCGCAAAAATTTTTGGTTTCTTATTTCATCTTTATGAATATAAAATATGACACTGTGAGTGTTAAAAACATTCTAAAGCATTAAATAGCGAAGCGACATCAATTTCCAAGTTGAATTTATTCTGTAAAGAATAACTGCTTGGGCCATCTGTTTCATAAACAGACGGCTAGATGGCGCTAAGCGTCACGCAATTGACGTTTTCATAAGAAACCACAAATTTCGCAGGGTCGGACTAACAGCACGGTAGCTCAATTGGTAAGAGCGTTTGGCCCGGTTTGCCAAAAGGTTGCTGGTTCAAGTCCCGCCCGTGCGCAAAAATTTTTGGTTTCTTATTTCATCTTTATGAATATAAAATATGACACTGTGAGTGTTAAAAACATTCTAAAGCATTAAATAGCGAAGCGACATCAATTTCCAAGTTGAATTTATTCTGTAAAGAATAACTGCTTGGGCCATCTGTTTCATAAACAGACGGCTAGATGGCGCTAAGCGTCACGCAATTGACGTTTTCATAAGAAACCACAAATTTCGCAGGGTCGGACTAACAGCACGGTAGCTCAATTGGTAAGAGCGTTTGGCCCGGTTTGCCAAAAGGTTGCTGGTTCAAGTCCCGCCCGTGCGCAAAAATTTTTGGTTTCTTATTTCATCTTTATGAATATAAAATATGACACTGTGAGTGTTAAAAACATTCTAAAGCATTAGCATTTTTAGCATTTTTTTCCTGTTTTTCATGGTAAAAGGGAGACACAGAATTTTTCAACTTGTAAAATCAAAAAGTTAGAAAAACTCTGGTCCTAATCAATGCGTTATATCGAAATATTATACATACGATTGTATTTAGGCGCATTGACACAACTTGGTTTCGAACGGTTGTGTCTTGGTTCCGAATGCGAGATTAAGTATCTTCATATACTCGGTATTCATAGATTAGGTATCTATCTATCGTCTTTTTAGGTCCGTGTATGCTGATAATTGGTCTGCGTTTCCACCAGGTGAGCAGCTCCAGATTTAATTAAGTGTATATTTATCATTTAGTTAAAGGTTTAAAACAATTGTGAAAACAAGGTTTTCTTTTTGTAATGCGATATAATGAAAGATATTTAGTTAAAAGTGTGCTCACTCAGTCCACACAAGCGGTCAGCTATATCTTCACACTGAAATAAGTTGGTCGAGTCATTCAGTGTTCTTTTTTTTGTTACACCTCTATTTAATTGGAGCCTGTAATTTCAGATCATCAAGTTTCGTATTAAAACATTTACTATTAATTTATTGTGCTCACTCCATCCTCACGCTATTGTATCTCTATGAACCAACTATAGATTCGCATTCCATTGTTTACATTGTATGAATTGGCTAGAAATAGGACTATTCAGCATAAAAACAAACCACTTTTACTGTGCGTTCATGAGTAAAACGGATGCTTGGTGCTCACTCCGTCCGCCATCGCTAAATACTTAAATCTTTTGTGCTAAGTTAAGTTAAAAGAATGAGTGAACATATGTTTTTTTTGTACAAAAATACTATAAAATATTCGGAAGTACTCAGTTTGATATTTCTTTTTACTTTTAGAGTAAAACAAAATTTCATATTTTGTATGAAGGGCATGGAATAGGGTGTCTACACGTGATAAAATAGCAGGACTTGGCTGACTAAACTTCACGTGTTCACGCTAGCTGCGTGTCATCCTCGCTTACTTGCCAGAAGGAAAAGGTTTTGTTCTTAATATGTACTTTGTTTGGGCTGGGGTTTGGGTTTAGTTTAAATTTTGAGGTTTTGTGTACTAAATGTAAAATGAATATATCTCTGACCTGAATATAGATCTGACCGGTCACATTTGTCAGAAACCATACATGACTGGTCAAATACGGTCAATATCAATCAATTTGACCGTATGTGATGAACCGTAAATATAATTTCCTGACTCAGTTTTCGCAAGAAAAACACATTTTGTGTCGTTGTGTGAATGAGTTTTGATTACTTATTATGACTTTTTATTGTTTTTTGTAAATATGGTTGAAATCAGATGTAAAGAACGGTGTTTCACGGACCTGCGCGAAAGTCACGTGACCTACCGAACTCGACCAATCGCGAACGCACAACCGAAAAAGTAATAAAATATTCATCATCATCATCATCATCATTATCAGCCAAAGGACGTCCACTGCTGAACATAGGCCTCCCCCACGGCTTTCCACAGCGACCGATCACTAGCGGTCTGCATCCAGTTTGATCCTGCGATCTTTATAAGGTCGTCTGTCCATCTTGTTGGTAGACGTCCCACGCTGCGTCTCTGGTCGAAGGGTCTCCAATCTAGAACTTTCCTGCCCCAACGGCCATCAGTTCTTCGCGCTATGTGCCCTGCCCATTGCCACTTGAGCTTACTGATTCTCAAGGCTATGTCCGTTACCTTAGTTCTTCTACGTATCTCCTCATTTCTGGTTCGATCCCGTAGAGAAACACCCAGCATAGCCCTTTCCATCGCTCGTTGTGTGATTTTGAGCTTCATTATAAGGCCCATAGTAAGAGACCATGTTTCGGATCCGTATGTCATCACTGGTAACACACACTGGTTGAAGACTTTCGTCTTCAGACATTGAGGTAGATGAGATGAGAAGACACTCTTGCGTAATTTTCCGAACACTGCCCAGCCGAGTTGGATTCGTCGATTGACCTCTTTCTCGAAGTTGGACCTACCCAATTGGATCACTTGTCCCAGGTAGACGTACTCGTCGACAACTTTGAGAGTTGAGTTCCCAATGGATACTGGAGTGGGTACAACAAGGGAACTCGACAATAAAATATTACTGAATCAATATGAATTACCATTTATGACAGTTAATGACCGTTTTTGACTATTTAATAGTCATTTTCAACACTAGCTCTAAAGCCGAATGGTAAAATACGGACATTAGGAAAGAACTAGGACAGAAAATAAGTTAAGAATTAGACCGTGTGTGACACTGACTGCCATTTGAGTTTTAACTGACAAGTGATTTTCGGTCAATGTGCGTGATTCTTATCGGTTATGGCTAAACGAAGGAAGATACGCTGTTCGATTTTTAGGTATGTTGGAGATTCTGTTTTTTTTAATTGGAATTACAAAATAAATGTTAATTTCTTGCGGGACTTTGTGAAATAAGAAAAATAAACATGTGGAAAACATATGACCTTAGCCCGTTGGAGCTGAGCGTTTTGTGGGAACTATACAACTTATGCCTGTTTATGTCAAAATTAAATAACTTTTTTTTAAATACTAGGTGTTTCTCCTGACATTTCTATGTATTGCATACTCATAACACTTCAGCAAAATAACCTTTACATGAATTATATGTAGCTACAAAAAAGGAAATCCTTACCCAGGCACAGGGAGTATTTCCCACATTTATTTTTCAGGGTTATTAGTATTTTTTCTGGAATCTGTTGATGAGGAATGAAACAAGGCATTATCCAAAACCAAAATCTATATGCAACTTTTAATTTCCTTCATCAGTTTTCCGCGGCCTGGAGGCCGAGTCTCGTGGCAATCGAACTTTTTTCGTGTGGTTTCGATTGCGAGTTTAACTTATTTACCTAAAAATCAAATCAAGAATGTAGATACACGTAAAAAACTATCGCACGACCAAAAACTAATTATATAGAAATCGTGACTCTGAAAAATTTAAAAATATTTTTTCTTTGACAAAGAAAATTTGATCGGTGAACTTTTTTGTATACGAATTGCGCGAAAATTGGTTAAGGATTAAACCGTCTCATTTTTCAGTCTTACTTTATGTCCTCTTATTATTGTCACGTGGAGACGCCCTATTATATGTCATTTAAACCAAAAATTTAGTTTTGCATATCTATAAAAGTAAAAAGTAATATTGAACTGTGTACCGCCGAATATTTTATAGTATTTTTGCACAAAAAAAAACATATGTTCACTCTTTCTTTTAAGTTAACTTAGCAAAAAATATTTAAGTATTTAGCGATGGCGGACGGAGTGAGCACCAGGCATCCGTTTTACTCATGAACGCACAGTAATAGTGGTTTGTTTTTATGCTGAATAGTCCTATTTCTAGCCAATTCATACAATGTTAACGATAGAATGCGAATATATAGTTGGTTCATAGAGATACAATAGCGTGTGGATTGAGTGAGCACAATAAATTAATAGTAAATGTTTTAATACGAAACTTGACGATCTGAAATTACAGGCTCCAATTAAATAGAGCTGTAACAAAAAAAAGAACACTGAATGACTCGACCAACTTATTTCAGTATGAAGATATTGCTGACCGCTTGTGAGGACTGAGTGAGCACACATTTAACTAAATATCTTTCATTCAATCGCATTACAAAAAGAAAATCTTGTTTTTACAATTGTTTTAAACCTGTAACTAAATGATAAATATACATTTAATTGAATCTGGAGCTGCTCACCTGGTGGAAACGCAGACGATAATTGATGTTGCTTACAAACGAATAAAAAAATATATTTAGTTCCCTAGATATAGATTAATATTTATATATTTACCTTAAAGTCTCTTACCTCAGTAAAAAATCAATTAGGTAACAAAAATTGATATTTGGTATGGAGTCGCATACCAAATATCACTTTTTCGATGTTTAATTTTTTAACAGTGAATACTGAGAAACGTAGGAAATTCTTAGAATGTTTAACTTTTTTAAATAAATTTTGGACACAAATCACATACATTGCTCTGATCCCAAAGTTAGTAGCCAATGCACATGTGTGGTAAGGAAATCAGACACAACGGTGGGATCACAACACCCAGTCCCGAGACAACAGATAAAGTTATGATTGACCCGACCGGGAATCGGGTTTCGACTCCCGGTCTTGTCAATGTAAAAAGACCTCGGAGCAGTAACGCCTTGAAACTTAGCGTGCTTAGCTACCACGGAGGTCGTCCAAACTTACTATTAGTACTAACTCATGTTTTAAGTTTTTCAGCAATGACGCAAAATAATCGTCACCATTTGGCACTTGCAACGAAATAAAAAAAACCGGCCAAGTGCGAGTCGGACTCGCGCACGACTGAGGGTTCCGTGCCAACTTTAACTGAATTAGGGAATCCACTTACTCCTACTTAGTAAAATATCACAACATTTGGTCGACTGCAAATATAACTTTGTTTTTCATAGTGTCTGTATGAAGTACAAAGTTATGTTTGCGGTTGTTGAAAAAATGCTTTATCTCAAAACCGGTCAAGTGCGAGTCGGACTCGCGCACTGAGGGTTCCGTGCCAACTTTAACTGAATTAGGGAATCCATTTACTTCTACTTAGTAAAATACCACAATATTTTGTTGACTACAAATATAACTTTGTTTTTCATAGTGTTTGTATGAAGTACAAAGTTATGTTTGCGGTTGTTGAAAATGTGCTATATCTCAAAAACTACTCGTTTGATCCCGTCCAAACAATTTTCGTTGAAAGTATTTATTAAGATCTACATTATATATTTTTTTCAAAATTTACACTTGCTTGATTTAGAAATTAGATGGGGAGGGACGCCCATTTTACCACTTTGGAAGCGTCTAGCTATGAAACGTTTGACTTTATAGGAAAATGGTTTCAGGAACCTCTATGTTTTTTTTAAAAGACCTATCAATAGACACCCCACACGCATAGGTTTGACTATTTTTTTGTTTGTTTTAGTTTTATGTATGAGAGCCCCCCCCCCCCTTAAATGACATTATTTTTTATTTTTTGTATAAGAATCGGTATGCGGTTATCAGGATACATCTTCCTACCAAATTTCAACAGTGTAGCGCTTGTAGTTACAGAATAAAATGGCTGTAACATACGGACGGACAGACAGACAGACAGACGAAACTATAAGGGTTCCGTTTTTTGCCATTCGGCTACGGAACCCTAAAAATATTTGGTGATGTCGAAATCATCTACAAAGCGAAGCGAAATTCTGTGATGCACTTCCGTCTCGTATTAAATACACTATTGTGTACGGGCTGTATTTCACCAGCTACCTCAAAGTGTCCACAGGCCGAAGCTTAGCCGTAAAATCAATTAGTTTTGAACTAATCACCCGGAGGAAGGGTCACTGCCGCCACAGGTCGCTGCATGAATAATTTGCGAAGGGCCACTTTGCGTCGGAGAACGCGACCGCATCTAACACAACGTTGGGTCATTCAGAAGGCTTATCGCGTTGAAGATTATCAGGAGAATATATATTCTGAACTGATTTTGATAGACCTTTTTCAACCAGAATATTTTGGACGAGTAGGTATAAGAAGTATAAAACTTTTGTGAATATACCTTTTAGGGTTCCGTAATCCAACAAGGATCCCTTATAGTTTTGCCATGTCCGTCTGTCCATCCGCAGTCGAGTGCACAGACCTGAAATGCTAGAAAACTGTTATTTGGCATAGATATGTATTCTAATCTCTCCAAATCTGCCAAAGTGAAAGTGTTTTTGGGGTTCCTCTCATACAAGTAACATGTTTTTTTTTCTGTTGCCAAAACGTGTAGGGTATCGTTAAATAGGTATTTTCAAATGATTGTCAATTTGCAAACATAATTTTTTAATAAAGTCACCTTTTTTCCGTAACATTCAATATTTGGACAAGTCCAATGTCCACATTCTCTCCCAGCTAAACAGTAGTAGGTAAATACGTTAAAAACTCACAGCACTAGCATATATGATGAATTTAGAAGAAAAAATATCACAGCTATGATAAGTAAACAAATGGCAGAGTTGTGGTCCATAGACTTAAAGCGAAATATGTTTCATGTAAATTTTCGTTTAATATTATTTTCCTTCAAAACACTTTATGATACAAAACTAAAACTGTAGTAAAGTATTGTTTTTATTTGTCTTTTCAAGCTGATAAAAAATAAAAGTTATGAGTTATCTTTATATCAAAAGATACAACTAGTAGTGTCTTAAAATTTCGAATATTTTGCTATTTAATACCTCAACACCCGAGCGGTCGCATGCGACCGCATAACAATAGAATACCTATTGTGTCTCGTTCACATACGCTTGAGGGATTAAAGCGAATGAAATGGTCATTAAATAGAAGGCAATCTATCATGCTTTACGGGTCATTTATAGGACAATAAAAAAGCATACATATATAGTAGATACAGAACCCTTCGTGCACGAGTCCGACTCGCACTTGGCCGATTTTTGTACCACGTTGGATATACAGTTAAGTATCAGAAAAATATACAATTGAAGGTAACATACAAAACGCATTATTCAACGGGAAATTAAATTACAAGATGAGACTGTGACATCATATAGACATACCTACATCGGTCCAGTAAACCTACTGATACGTGTTTTCATTGTGACAACGATTTAGATTGCGCCCAAGCTCAGTTTCAACAACTTTATTTGCCATAGGTTATATAGTGAGGTTCATTGGTTAATGAATGGGATGGCCAAAACATTCATGATTATATTAGATAATACTTATTACTTCACCAGATCAGTGCCACTATTTTTGAATCACTTGCGTCAGGATAGCGTGTTATTTTTATTTCTTGACCGATTTCCCAATTAAAATTTGTATAATTCCACACGCAAAAAAAAAAAAAAAAACTGAATTTTGTGAGTAGTAACGTCTAGATTTCGCGTGATTTCCACTGATTTTGTATTAGATTTCGAATGAAAGTCACACGCTTTACTCAAGCAAGTGATTCAAAAATAGGTGTCCGTCAGGATGACTGGACAAAACGAAACATTTAGATGGGACCATGTGCACTATTTAATACCTATTTTCTACTCTTTTATACCATTCATAAAACATTTGCTACCTTTGTGTTAATATCATTAATAAATAAATTAAATGGCCAGTCATTCTGACGTCAGGTTGACTGGCCATTGATGAGTTTTCATAGTATTAGCGTTGTATTTACTACTTTGTTAATGTAGATATTCACTACCTAACTGCTACTTTAACATGTATTTTTTACATAATTTTGGGAAGCTTCTTTAAAAAGTTATCAATAAAATCCATGAAAACGCCTGCACATAATTTACTATTTTGTATGTCAGAATAATTGCTAGTAATCTTTTTGCAGGCGCTTAGTGGCTTATGAACAAGTTATTGCTGAATAGCTATAGTGCTTCACATATTTTGTATTAATATAATTTCAAGTGATCTAGAAAGTGCCTGCCCTGCGTACTCACTTGTTATTGTTTGCAATTAATTTTGATTAAAATTAGAATATTTGGGAGACTATAAAAAAAATCAAACATTTTTTTTCGACTACCTTCAATATTCACAACTGATAAATTATTGGTTTCGAGTTCACTTTTGTTGTTTATGGCGTAAATCTTGTTAAAACGCGTCTTATTCCGTTGATCAATGTGTGTAAGTGAGTTTTGACAGTCCCCAAACACACCAAAATGCCTGAACCCAAATTATTAAGTTGCAAATGATTTAGTTAACTAGTATGTTCGCAGGCACTTTCTAAATCACTTGAAATTATATAAATACAAAAAATGTGAAGCACTATAGCTATTCAGCAATAACTTGTTCATAAGCCACTAAGCGCCTGCAAAAAGCTACTAGCAATTATTCTGACATACAAAATAGTAAATTATGTGCAGGCGTTTTCATGGATTTTATTGATAACTTTTTAAAGAAGCTTCCCAAAATTATGTAAAAAATACATGTTAAAGTAGCAGTTAGGTAGTGAATATCTACATTAACAAAGTAGTAAATACAACGCTAATACTATGAAAACTCATCAATGGCCAGTCAACCTGATGTCAGAATGACTGGCCATTTAATTTATTTAATAATGATAGTAACACAAAGGTAGCAAATGTTTTATGAATGGTATAAAAGAGTAGAAAATAGGTATTAAATAGTGCACATGGTCCCATCTAAATGTTTCGTTTTGTCCAGTCATCCTGTCGGACACAAAAATAGGGCCCCAGAATTGATTGAAGATACATATGGAGATAGTCATACACCTCACTGATTTAATGTAGAACGTTGTCCTCCTCTTACAGCTCTGCAACTAATATAACAATTTAATAACATGATATGTAAACTCAAATTACCTATTATCCTGATATCCTGATAAAGATGAAGTAAAACAATATGACTAGGCTGTAAGCTCAATGTATTTGAAATTTATTATTTCAAATGCTTCATCCGAATAAAGCCGCGATATCAATTAATTACGTGAATGAAAATACGGACGTGAAGGATTTCCATATTTCAAACCGTGTAACCAAAACCGAAACGTGTCCAACTAAGTCTTGACTCTAATAAAATTAGCTAGTCCAGACTTCCGTGTGCACTTGCAACGAATCCACAAATAGTTAAGAGGTCCTCTAGAGAGGACAAAGCGGGTCGGGCGCCGCTAATAACTGCAGCTGATCTGAGTGCACCGAGTGCCCTCACACGCCCCTTGATCGCAGAGCCATTTAGCTAGTATTCACATACTTTGTGTCCTTTACACAGTACTCTGTGTAAAGTAAGAGAGTAGAGTATTGCCGTTTTCGTTTGCGATAGAAGTGAATTGGGTATTTTCTGTGGCGCTATTTCTTGTGACGCAATGTTGAAAAATAATTCCTCAGTGCATCGAGTCCAAAAAAAAATTTATTTGCCTAAAATTGTGTCCTTTCTTTTAAATAGTCATAAGTTAATTTAATAGGTATTTTTTGGTGCATTTTGTTTTTAAAGTTTTTTTTTTGTATAAGTTATACAGAGAATCTTCTACAGTCCGGTTTACTATAGTATTGTTTCAAATGTTTATTTAAAGTCGTCTCGTCGTTGGACCTGTTGCATCTTTTTTCACTGTTGAACGAGCTAAAACATTTGCTCCCTGATCACAAAGCCACTTCGCAACTCTTCACATAGGAAATCTGGCACTTAAAATAGCCCAACTGACGCCTAAAACCTTTCAAAATACCGGTCAGTTTTATTTAAAGTGGAAAAACTCAGTTAAAATAAAAGCAGACATCTCTTTTCAGGTTTTTCCGTTTGAGCAATGACGAGAGGGTACTGAATAAAATCGGTTCAGTTTAACGGAAATGTGCAAAGCGTAAATTGCCGCCTAAATTGAAGGAATTGCAAAAATCTGATGTTTTAAGTGGACCAATTCAAATATTCTAAGTTGTATTCTCGGATAGTTCGGACGTGTAATGAACGTAGTTACGTAGAAAATGTAAACTATGAATTGACGGAGTTTTCTATTCTTTCTGGGTATTATTTAGAACCCTTAAACACTGCGACTTTTAGCATCGATGCAGTCGCGCGGTTTATAAACGCGCTTCAACATCGCTACTAACGCAATGAACGGATTTAATTTAGCATCGATGCAGTCGGGCGTTAGCATCGATGCTGAAGCGCGAGTGCATCGATGCTGTATTGCGACTACGTTGATGCTAAAAGTTGCTGTGTGTAAGGGGTCTTAATAGTAGATTGGTATACAAGGGGAGAAAGTGACCATTTCACTCAAGAAGTTCTTGGCTTATAATTAGAGAGTGAAATGGGTGCTTTCACCCGAGTTATACATACAATTTTTTATTTCGACTCTGAGGAAAAATAAATAAATTTATGTAGATTTTATGTTGTTTGGCGAGAGATGAAATCTCAAGTTTTTACATCACATATCAGTTTGTTTACTGTCGTTATACAAAAAACACAAGATAAGAAGGACAGTAAAGGCACGGAAGACAACAGAGTACTACATAAAACGCGGACGATATAAAATATTACAAATTATTGTTAAAAATATCGATCGATTTTTCTCACAGACAATAAAAATAGGAGAAGAACGCAACCTTGCGAAAACAAGGTTACTTGTCACCAAAACTACCACAGATTATGTCAAATTCCAGGTTCAATTTTGCCTCATGAGATAGCGCTATGAATGGCAGCTAAAGGTGGGAGTGAGTCAAAAGATTAATGAACAACAAAAATGGCGGCAAGTCGCCTCCGCCTGCTTAATAATCTATGCAATAATCGACCAAATTAAAAAAATATCGTCAAAGACAAACAAAATGTGACAATTTAAAATGAAAAAAGTGACACTATGTATGGCGGGCAACCGAAAAATATTTTAAATTGTAAAAAATTAGACCAATTGTACATTTTTCAAATCAGTGACCATAATAAACACGCTTTTAATGTTAAGCTAATCTTAAAAATTTGAAAAGCTTGTTTGTTTTAATAATATAATGTGACTCAAGTACCTTTAGCTCCATGTCTGATCGTAGCAATTATTACTTTCCACCCTAGGGAATGAAAAGGTTTTAGTTTTGGGGTTTCGGTTAAGGTTGAAATCTAAAGCAGTATGATTTATTCTTAATTAACGCGCGTGAGCATTCATGCAGTCGCGCTTCTGCATCGATACTAACGCTCGACTGCAATGATGCAAAATGAAATCTGCTTATTGCGTAAGTCATTAAAAGTCGCACTTCAAAGTTATATTTTCAAACCAATCGTAACCACTCAAGTGGTATCCTTTTTTTTCCTAGCCGTTGCGTCACGCTGCAGTGCAAAGGCCTTACCCTAAATTACTCCATGTGTCCCTGTTCTTAGTAAGGGTTTGCCAGTCCCCGTGGTACTTGTAAAGATCGTCGCGCCACCGCTTTAGGGGTCTGCCTTTTGGACGGCGTCCATCGGTAGGCAGCCATACTGAGTACGTGGCCCGCCAAGTCCCACTTAAGTTTTGCGGTTTCAATACCAACATCCATAATGCCAATGTCTAGCCAATTCTAACAATGTATACGATGGAATTGACGACCCGTCTGGTGTAGTGGTCGAGAAATCGCCTACTACGCAGCGGGTTGCGGGTTCGATTCCCGTACAATACAAACATTTTTGTGCATGAACATGTGTCTGTTTGTATTGGTTAGGGTGTTTTCTATGTATATCATGTATGTATTTACAAACAAAAAGTATTTTAGTATTAAATCCGTTGTCTGGCACCCATAACACAAGCTTTGAGTAGCTTACTTTGGTACTAGATGGCGATGTGTGGGAATGTCCAAAGGATATAGGATAAATATATATAATGCGAATCCATAGTTGGTTTATAGAGATACAATAGCGTGTGGATGGAGTGAGAACCAGTAATTAACAGCAAAATTTTAAATAAGAAAATGACGATCTGAAATGACTGGCTCTAATTAAAGTTTTAACAAAATAAAGAACACTGAATGAATTGACAAACTTATTTCAGTATGAAGATATGGCTTATCGGTTATGAGGACTGTGTGAGCACACAGATTTAAAAAAAAACTTGTTTCTACATTTGTTTTAAACCAGTAAGTTACTGATAAAATTAAATATACATTTTAATAAAACCTTGGAGGAAACGCACGTCTTACATTGGAGCAATAGCTCTTCCAGGCATTTTCGACCCGACGGCTGATTTCTCTGTCTTGCCTGTTGTCGAAGGAGACTAGCTGGCCCAAGTAGATGTTCCTACTCATCGTCGTATTATACAATCACTTATATAAATACCTTAACAGATAGGCACTCCATTGCAGCCAGCAGTGCGTGTGCGTGTCGGTGACGTCCGAACCAATAGGATCTCACTCAGCATGAGCCAGGCCCCCTAGAGAACCTGACGCTGGTTTTCAGTGGACCCTACTTCCCTTTTCCTACCTAATTGCAATCTTCGCTTAACACTGTTGGTCATTATTTTTGTTTTCGACGTGTTTATTTCGAGTCCATCTTGAGGCTTGACCTGTTTAGATATTCAAGCATCTCCTGGAGTTTCCTTTTCCCATAACAAAATATTTTTTCCGTAACATATTTATGAGGTCCTAATAAGAAAGTCCAAAATCGTGGAACTGGCAAAGAATAAGTTTTAATTGTTTACCATCATAAAAGATGGAAGCCGGCCAAACTCGCGCCTTTCATGAATTTATTCCGGTGAAATAACTAATTTTAGCCGAGCGTGCTACAAACAAGTGCTTGTAAAATAGAAGGTTACACTGGACTTTGTCATATTGAGTGAGCATGCAGAGGCTTTTATATGCTGCTTTTTTATTATAAAGTTACTTTATCGACTTCCTTATTATGCGGTGTTCAACAGGCCTGTATTATCTTTCTCATTAATTTGTGACATATAATTTTGTTACCCAAATACCTAACAATGCAATTCAAAAGCGTATTAAGATCTTTCTTTGACAGTTAAGCTGCTCTTATGAATGGATGAGCAAATTTCGTATTGCTATGTCTTAATTGAGACCAATTTCTATATATTGATTTCGACCAATTTGAGTGATGTGAGAAAGAGTTACTTTATATTTTTCTTATGGTGGATCGCAATACCAATTTGGTGACTAAGCTTGGTGTCAATTGTACTGCCTGGAATTTGGACGGATTGAAGCAAGATCGCAATACGCCCCAGTTAGCTATAGAAGGAGAGAAATTTTTGATGCGGGAAGCCTGTTTTCAAAACGAAATATTTTTTACCATTTTACGAAATACAGAACTTTACCAATATGCCTATCTCTTACTATTTTGTTGACATGTTTTGTATCACAATTAAAAGAATTTATATTAAATAAAAACACGATTTTTACATATTAGGACATATTTTTTTCTTTAGATTTCGAATATGATTTATTTACCATATGCACACATCAAGGTCAAGTTATTGCATCTAAACTTAACAAAAGTATAATATTGAACTGCAATCAAATACATATATAACTTCCATGACCAAGTTCCAATACATTACAGAAACAATGGTGGGTTATTACTGCATTAAAAATAACATACTCAAAAATAGAAAATGTTTGATTTGCGTGCAGCTTTTACTAAGAATACGAGTAAGTATGGTTATTATTTCCTACCGTAATACAAAGCATATTTTGCACTTGATCAATTCTTTGATAAATTTTTAAGTTTTTTTTTTTGTATCGGATTGCAATCAAAGAAGCTTATTTTTTTATAAAAATATTTAAGCCCGGACTCGATGAAAACATTAAGATGTTGAGTGTTCTCGAATTGCTAAGTATACTCGTATTTATTCAGTCATGAACTAAACTTATCTAAAGCAAAATCGGACCATCCCTGCAAATATAGTGCTCTTATTTTTCGATTTAAGCTGCGAGGAATTCGAACCTATTTATGGATGAA
This sequence comes from Pyrausta purpuralis, assembly GCA_963924145.1. Lineage (NCBI taxonomy): Eukaryota > Metazoa > Arthropoda > Insecta > Lepidoptera > Crambidae > Pyrausta > Pyrausta purpuralis. Next base: position 15,252,769 of record OZ001646.1, on the reverse strand, counting down.
GTTTAATCAGAATCGAAGAAATAAGAACACCAAGAGTTTAATGCCTAGCTACCGCAAATGTTAGTTTCGCGTGTTAGTCCAGGTGTAGTTAGACAAAATCGAAGTAAGTGGAATTGGGGTATCAGGTATGTACTTTATACTACTAATACTAACTTATGTTCATACAAAGTACTCACACATTTGTCACATAGTTCACACTCATGTACTAACAAAGGCACCCTTAAGAAACTAATAAGTAAATAAATTATTGATCACAAATATACAAAAAAAACATACAGTCGCGTTGAGAAATTCTTACCTTTGAAGTTGGTTAAAAATACATATATATGTTAAAGAAAATTCATGAATTCTTTGAAAAGTATAAGCAATTCCGAAGATATTTTAGAAATTCATAAAATATGGATTCCGAGATTATTTAATATGCACATATCCTAGGAAATGTATATAGTTCCTAGGAATCCTAGGATATGTACATATTAAGAAATATTTTTTTGAATCCTAATTTTGTATTAGGATTAGTATAAAACGAACGCTTCAAAAAATGCAAAATGAAAAGAGAAATGACAAATGTTTGTAAATGAAAAAAAAATCATTAATCATACAGTTGGTATATAATATCTTTACTTCTTACTAATTCAAGGATCAGAGATCTAATAAGGCCTCAATGAAACTGTCTAGTTAAAAAACTGTCTAGTTAAAAATATACCGCTTATAAATAATAATATTTTAATACTTCGTGGTAAATTAGGAAATATAGTTTTTATTTGGACTTTTATTGAGAGAAACCGATTACATTTAATTAAATACATTACATTTCCGACTTCTGTTCAGGAAATGTGTTTAATTTACACATCACACATTTTAGGGTGATTTCAGAAATTAAATACAATTCTTAGGAATTGTGTACAATTACGGATTTGATACATTTCCTGTTACATATATCTCTGATTTAATTGCAGTATAAAGCTTAGTCCTATTTATTCGCTTTCGCATTCAAATTGATGATGACATCATGGCCCATGCTATCATGTTGAAAGCTAAAGTTAGCACCTATCACCTATTACTGCTAGTGCTGATAAAATAACTTGATCATACTCGACGATTGGTAAAACAAATATTTTTTAAACAAATTAATGTCTTATCTAATTCAACAGCAAAACCAAATCCGAAATATAATCCTATCTCGTATCATAAAAAACATGAGTTAAGATTTTTAGAAACCAATATCTTTAAAGTTAAAAATCTTTAAAGTTATCCCACTTCGGATTATTCAGCAGTTGCGGTGATTAATTATATAATATAATTATTATTTTTATATAATCATATATAAGTAATAGGCAGTATGTATGTTTATCATCGTATTATAGTGATCTTTATCGCTATTCTGTTCTCTTTTATTGCCTCTATAACTTTACTTGCACCGCCTGTATATATATTTTTCTCTGTCCTGACCTATGGTTGACTGGTAGAGAATGCTTTTGGCATTAAGTCCGCCATACCTGTATACCGCCATGTACCTACAATTTTATGTTGTGTGCATGAAGTTTTTAAATAAATAAATTAATACGCGCTCATAAGGCGATATTCTGAAGTTATTTAGTTTCACGTTGATAGAGTCTTTGTCGATTTCCTTCTCAGAGTATTCTTGGTAGTGTGATTTTGCTTAAAAATATATATTTATAGGGTTTTTAGTATTCCGTATTCAAATGGCAAAAAATGGAACCCTTAAGTTTCATCAAGTCTGTCTGTCTGTCTGTCCGTATGTCACAGCCACTTTATTCTGAAACTAATAGTATTACACAGTTGAAACTTAGAAGGAAGATGTATCCTGTTAATCGCTTTACGATTCTCTTACAAAAAATAAATAAATAATGATATTTAAAATAGGGCTCACATGAAACTAAAACCTTTTTTTTTCAACTTTCAATAATCGCAAACATAACTTTGTTATTCATGCAGATACTATGACACTCATTTCCACTTTTACTTAACTGCGTAATCTAGGATAAGATATAAGATAAGAGTGATGAGTATAAATATAAATGGATGGAACGGAAGAGGCTGACCAAAAAAGATGTAAAACAAGATATGAGTGTGAAAGGTGTGAATGATTCAGTGACGGGTGATAGAATAGTATGGAAGAGGAAAACATACTGCGCCGACCCCAGATAAACTGGGAACAGGGCAAGGGCATGATGACTTTACTGCGTTATCTAATAATTCGTTTAAAAAATAAATGCACACATTGTATACTAAAGCCGTTAGTCCACCGCAGCATTCGCAGCTGCGATGCGGCTGAACGATATAAGATGCAACTATCACATCAGCTGTATGATAGAGCATGACAAAGCATATGCCAACATCACATGCCGCATTCAAGTGTCATATACCGCATGCGAATGCACCGGTGGGCTAACGGTAATTCTATGAAAATCCTGATTGCGAGAAACAGTCACAGTTTCCCCGTCTATCGATACTTCATTAAACTTCTACTCGATAAAGTTCTTTCGTAAGGCCCAATTACTTTCTAGTTTCTTAATTGAGTTTCTCTTACTTGTCTTACCTGAACTAGTGATGTGTGGAATTGTTTATACGTGTCAATGTTTTATCGATAGACATCACATCTACTATTTGTAGAGCAAGTACCAAAGTAATATTCTGTATTTTGACACAATTATGATTATTTATTCAACTTTAAAACTGGTGGTTATTTTGCTGATATAGTGGTTGCTTCTTACGCAGATGACGTTTCCTACCTTGTAAGCGACGCTGACCCAGCTCAGGCCAGTGCCAAAAAACAACTGTTAAACAAACCCAGTGAATGGCTCAAAAGATGGCGCATCAAGGCTAGCGTTCAAAAATCATTGCATATAACATTTACTCCGCGTAAAGGAGATTGTCCACCCGTGGAGTTGGTAGGCGGCGTCCCACCTCACTCAGTTTGTACAAAATATCTCGGATTCTACATGAACAGACGTCTCACCTGGAAAACTCACATAAAACAGATAAACGTACAGTTTAAAAATCTTGATCTTGAAAGTAACTGTTATATCAGTGGACAACAAATTCCTGGTGTATAACATAAACCTATCTGGATATATAGCATGCATCTGGGGGACGTTGTATCATTATGTGCCTCAAAGGAGCACACAAATACATCCTGAGATCAGTCGTGAACGAGTCCTTGTTCGCCAAAAACGAAGAAATTCTTGTCTACACTAACACGCTCACAATTGCAATGGAGATAGCTTGTTACAGGGATCAACGCATAATTTAATCGCATGACCCACATCCACTAGCCGCTGGATTACCAAATCCAGGCAATCTCACAAAAAGGCTCAAAAGAAGCCATATTCATACAAGGTGGATCATAAGACGCTGGTCTCTCCTACTGCTCCATCTTAATCGAGTCTTTTGTAGGTTTTGGTTATCTACAAAAGACTCGATTATAGCCTGGCGACTGATCGCGGATATACTGGGAAAAGAAGAAAAAACTGCTATGAAAATCGTAAGATAATAGCTATTTCTGACTTTTATAGTATGGATCAATGCCACTAATATCAATTCTATACGATTTTATGACCATTTAAATAATTAGGTACTTAGTATCTAAACTGGCGTATGAGGAGCACATTCAGCGAGTGTTTCAAAGAGGAAATGAGAAGTCGATAAGAAGTATCGAATCAAATCGATAAGATCCAAGACAGGTACGAGGCCCCATCGCTAACTTGAAGTAAGTAGCTAAGTTAGTTGCGGCAAACTTTTCAAAATAACTTTTATCTGTTGGCCCTGGCAAAACAAGGCTCTGTTTTACGATGCGGCACATTGTTGTAGAAACTTTGACGAGTTAAATTAATTCAATTACGTGTCATCGGCGTCTACGTCTATGTTGATTTGGAATAAGTTTGTATAACAAGATAATGTTTAGAAGGTTCTATAATGAATGAACAAGTTCAATGTTTGTATCGCTCGAGTGTGTGATATAACTTTTGGTGAAACTGATTAGGATTAACAATTAATTATTAACTTTAATTACACGATGTAAGTAGAAGAACTAAGTAACGAACATAGCCCTGAGACTCAGTAAGCTCAAGTGACAATGGGCAAGGCACATAGCGCGAAGAACTGATGGCCGTTGGGGCAGAAAGGGTCTAGATTGGAGACCCTTTGACCAAAGACGCAGTTTAGGTCGTCCACAGACAAGATGGACAGACGAACTTGTAAAGATCAAAGGAACACACTGGATGCAGACCGCTTACGACTGGTCGCTGTGTGGATAACCGTGGGAAAGGCCTATGTTCAGCAGTGAACGTCCTTTAGCTGATTATGATGAAGATGATGATGACAGGGTGTGAGAGAGAGCTCGTATTAACAAAGCTATTCGAGTATTCGAGTTGGAATGTTATTCAACGCAATGATTTTTAGGGTAAGTTTTCATAAGTAAAGTAAGGTATAACAACAGTTCAGCCTTGCTAATTAATCGTATTACTCAGACAAACATATTATTATCCCAATTTAATAATGTCAAAGTAGCACGCTTACAAAATCGTGGACGAGCAAATCAATATAATTTTCCGGTCCAACCGAAAATCTAGCGTTCCAAAATTCCCAATATATCCGCAGGCAGCGGCGGCATGACAGATATTTGAATATAGGGAGCGGAGCAAAAACGTACGCACCCAATTTTAATCAGCGCCCCCGTAAACATAATCTGGGGCGTTCGTACAAACCTAAATAGGTTTTTCAAAATCAAAATGGACGTACAAATCTAATAAAAAGTAAGCATGGAATATTTGGATTCAAATCACAGCTTTTCACGAATTTATGAATATCGCCTTTCATACTTTTTTCGTAGGCTGATCCGGGTCGGCCTTTGCGCGATCGAGCGCACACAATGTCCCGTAATGGTGGACATTAGGAACATCAAATTGTTGAACCGTGACACTACACTTGTCCCGCTAGTTTCTTTACATGCTCTGTTTGGTTCGCTCACCGTATTTCCTGTTGCTTGTAACGATGAAAAAACCACTAACCTCTTTTATCGTGAGCTATAAGTTGTTATGTTGTTTGTTGTTGCTACCCGAGTAACAAGAAGTCGGTTACATAATATTGCTTGTTGATACGTTAGTATCGTTGCAGAGTATTTAGTGAAGGGTACAAAAGAAAGTAGTCTTGTGTAATTTGTTGAAACTAGAAACTACCCTGGACTTTCTTAAAATGCACAAGATACTACTATATTTAAATAAATGACAAAACGAGAACTTTGACTAATAAATTGGAATCGCAAGATTGAAGTGCAGTTTGATATTTTAAAAAGGTACAATTATATTACCCTTACACGAGGTAAACCAAAAATTAGGTCACCAATCACGCGGAACTCGAAAAAGTGGATTTTCTTCATGTTATTTACAGATTGTGAATCACAATCCGGCGGCCGAATGTGGGAGGGTATTTACCAACCCGCAGGTAAACTTCGTGTGCAGTTAAAAAGGAATCGGGGGAATTTTATCGGTCGTTAGGGACCTTAGCGGGATGGCCGCGGGAAAACGAACCCGTACGTTCTATGTACTCAACCGATCAATGGGTAATTCAACGTGCGACACGTCTCTCGTTTGCGGGAATTAACCGGTAATCACTTTTTTAAGGCTTTGTTTTTTTTTGCTTTGACGTCACGTGTCATGCTGTCTGGGTTTTCCATATTTTTTGGTGTTATCATATGCAAAAAGGTTTTAATAAGTAAGATGCCAAAATATTTCAAGAACATAATATCAGTCAACACAATTTTTGTATTTGATATGAGAGTACGATATTTCGAAAGCTTTATCGATAAGCTACATAAAAAATAATATAATATGACCTTAAAAACGTTTGCTTTTGTATAAGAGGTTGATTAATATTTTCGAAACACGATATGAAAGTGGCCGCCAAATACTGATCTTTCAATGTTCTTATGACAAAGAGTGGACGTAAGCACACGATGACGAAAATTGAACAACGATTTTGGATTTTCAACCTAAAGTCGAATGTGGTACCGTCGCAATCTGGGCAGTATGTACTAAATGGAACATTCTCAATCAGAACAAATACTTTTTTAAGTAAATAATAATATTTTTATGTTGCACGTCTTAGTTTTATTATCTTGTTTGTTTAACCCTTATTTTTTAATTTTTTTATTATATCGCCGTAATGTATTATGAAAAAGGTATATTTTCCTGATAATGGCATGTTTATCCATTATCATTTATGTAAGATATACTCGGATAATCCCGAAAGTTATTTATCAACTCCTTTTCAGTGAAAGGCATGGTCTTGAATATCCGCAACGGATTAGGTCATACGTGCTAAATGCTTACCCTTTAATCTTCCACTGCGTTGACTCTTATTTGGTCTCTGGGTCATAATGATGAACTCAGGTTTCATCTCGTACAACGTAATTTTGGATAACTTTGTCGGAATTGATAACATATGGCTGCGAACAACATTTCATGTGCTTATATGCGTCATCGGCATTCATGGAACCAACTTTTACGGTAACTTTTGTTATATAAAGTAAAGTAGTCATTGTTGTGGGAATCTCTGAATACTCTTGTAACATGTACCTTCAGAAATAGAAAATATAAATCAGTGGCTAACCAACTACGCGTGTTTCATTTGATATTACAGTCATTATCATCATCATCATCATTATTATCAGTCAAAGGAATTCCACTGCTGAATTATGTAATTTAAGGTAACAAACAGTACAAAGGTTACAAGTCTCAGCTATGGAATCTTATCAAACATAATTTTAGTATCTTCCTATCATGTTTTATTATATTTTGTTTCAACGGGCTCGAAAAGCTGACCGGTGCAAAAGAGACACCATTTATAACTTAAGAACGGATGGACCGATTTTTGTGATTTTTATCATGATAAAGCAAGGAATAGAGTTGCATACTTGCATATCTTTATTGATTTCCTTCTTCTCAATATTTTATTTAGATTTTCTTTGCAACTTGGCACTCATTTACTCATCACTTTTTTTAGCGAAGTATACACTCAAACATATTCTTAGTATTAAATTTGACTGTAATTTTTTATATTAGTATTTTTTGTGAGATTTTATTTCATACTACTTCTATTTTAATAAAAGCAACTAAATATTCAAACGAAGGTAGGTGTCTTATTGAATAGACCGAGAAACTTGTCTCCGTAAAATTAAGATGGGTCAGCCAAAAGTCTGCGAAGTAAAGTGAATAAGAATTGTTGAGACCGGAGCAGTCAAGGGCCCTCAGTTCGGGCTTGCAGTGATGCAATCGCATTGTTGCAGCTTTGTTTTGAGTGAACTTCATATTTTCTTCCCGACTGTACTTGCGCATAATAAAGCCAGTCTTTTTCTCGCAATTGTGGTCTGTTTTTATAGCGTTGGAGATGGGTAAATGTTTTCTTTTGAAATAACGAATACCATGTAAATGAATAAGAAATATTTATTGCTTACTTATTAGGACACTAAATAAAATTAACGTTAAAAAGTAAAAACCGACTTGATAACCAAAATGCACAAATAAAGCCTTAAAATAAACTCTTGACCCTTTAAAGAATAGCAATCATTTTTAGGCGAACAATTTCTTTTTGGAGTCGGGGCTCTGATAGTTGATTCTTGAGATGGCTAAAGTGATGACACGTTCTTCATTTTTAGTTATTACAGGAGGGGAGGGGGGGGGGGGTTGCAGCTTATGACTCCGTTCTTCAAGAAGCTACAAATTACCCATCATAAGTTCTGTCATTAAAATCACTGAACTCCTAAGCGTTAAGGAGTTCCACCATCAGCTCAGCTCCACACTAAACAAAGTACATTTTTCGGAATGAATAAAATCTGAAGGGAGCCGAGCTGTCATTGCTCAATATACCTCTATATTGCTCAGAATACATGTCAAAGTTTTGCGTATCATAAGACCAGACGACAGAGAAATCGCCTACTACGCACCGGGTGCGGGTTCGATCCCCGCACAATACAAACATTTGTGTGCATGAACATGTCTGTTTGTATTGGTCTGGGTGTTTTCTATGTATAATCATGTATGCATTTTTCGCAAACAAAAAGTATCTAAGTACATATTATATATCCGTTGTCTGGCACCCATAACACAAGCTTTGAGTAGTTTACTTTGGGGCTATGGCGATGTGTGGAGATGTCCAAAGGATATTTACTTATATTATAAAGGATATTCATTAAAGTAATGTCAGCACAGCTTCTGTGAAAACGAAGCCTAGTAGCGATGCGCTAAACGATACAGACAACGATGCAACTATCACATCCAGATATGTTAGACAGAGACAGAGCAAATAGTGACACGAAATATAGGCCGAACTCTCTCTCCTCTCTTTTTTCATTAGAGCTCCCAATGCATTCAATGTTATGGCCGATGACCTTATTCAACACTAGTATTAGTACTTTAAAAAAGCGTTTCTCACAAAGATGGTTTGACGCGGTGTACTGACTGGATGTATCTCATACTTCGTTTACTTTGTTAAGTTTTAACCCATTTCGCTTGTTTTATTTTTAAGTTACCGCAATATGTACTGACAAGCTATACTTAGTATTTAAATGTAGAAACACGTCAATGGTTTAAAGTTATTTATCTAGTGTTTAATCTAGTCTTAAGAAACTGTAGTTTTTTTTAATAAAATATAAAAATATAATATAAAATAAATGCCAATATCACATGCCTCATTCATACGTCACATTCCGCATGCGAATGCAGCTGTGGGCTAACGCTGTAAGTGGAGTGACAACGCAGTGGGTGGCTCGCCAGACTTCGGCTGACTCAAGCCAACTTAGCCTATTCTACGGAGCTTGTTAGGGACTTGCGCCGCGTTTAAACTGTTTAGTTGCTGCCTTGTTTGTTGCCGTGTTAGTGCTCGGAAGTGTAGTAAAATAATGCTGCTTTGAAAGGTTTTCGTTCATACTGGTGTTTAAAGATGAAATAGGTTAAAAGGAAGACCGATGATATGAAGACGCGAGACAAAAGAGGGATGGGAAAAAGGAGAGCGACTTAACAGATTGGCGTTACCAAGGGCATGATATTATAAATTAGACAAACCTGAGGCCAAGTGCCTACCTTGCTACCTGTTACGCAAATATATTATAACAGGGACAAAACTGGACGAACTCCTATGGTACCTACGCAAGAGTTTGATGACTAATTACAACTTTGTACGAGGGTCAAACTGAAAGTTCTTAGAACTGGCCACTTATAAACAATATAATAAAAAAAAAATTCTAAAATTTGAAAATAGAACTCTTTGCCAATATTACTGAGTATATATTTCATTCATTTGTCATTTGTTTTACGATTTGGCGGCAAATTGAAAATTGTCTGTGTCACGTCAACATGAATTTAACACGAGAAAATTTTCGTGCAATGATTTTTTATGAGTTTCGATGTCATTTAAGTCAACAAGAAAGTTATGATAGACTACGATTGGCCTTTCACGATGAAGCCCCATCTCGTGCGACTGTTTACAACTGGTTTAATGAGTTTAAACGTGGTCGCACTAATCTCACTGATGATGTACGTGAGGGACGGCCTTCTACGCCGACGACTGAAAATAACATCTGTGTTGTGCGGCGTATGATAGAGACTGACAAAAGAGTGACCTATTAGCAGATTCGGACAAGCTTAGGCATCGGTATGAGTCAAGTGCACAAAATCCTCCACGAACATTTAGCGGTCAGGAAGCTTTGCGCCCGGTGGATACCTCATAATTTGACTAAGGCTCAAAAACTCCATCGTGTGGATTGGTGCCGTAAAATGATTGAAAGATTTAACGGAGGTGACTCAAATGCTGTGTTCGACATACTAACAGGTGACGAAAGCTGGATTTACTGTTATGATCCTGAAACCAAAAGACAATCTGCTCAGTGGGTGTTTCCTTTCGAGGAGTTGCCAACTAAAGTGAAGAGAGATCGAAGTGCGGGAAAAAAAATGGTGGCCTCGTTCTTTGGAAGGATAGGTCATTTCGCAACAATTGTGTTAGAGGATCAAAAAACAGTTTCTGCAGAATGGTACACTACCAATTGTTTGCCACTTGTCTTGGAAAAAGTTCGAGAGAAACGACCTCGCAGTAGGATCCTCCTTCACCACGACAACGCCTCGTCGCACACCGCCAAGCGAACGATCGACTATTTGGCGACATCAAACGTTGAATTACTGGGTCACCCGCCGTATAGCCCCGACCTCGCGCCTTGTGATTTTTATTTATTTCCAAAATTTAAAGAAAAACTTAAAGGAAAGCGGTTTATGAATGCTGAAGAAGCGGTGGCTGCGTATCGCGATGCCATTGAAGAGACCCCTAAGGACGAGTGGGCAAAGTGCTTTTCCCAGTGGTTCCATCGCATGCAGCGGTGTATTGACGTCAATGGACAATATTTTGAAAAGATATAATAAAACTAATAACTGGCTAATGTAATCAGTTTTTGATTTTCTAAGAACTTTCAGTTTGACCCTCGTATGCTATCCTCCGTGCTGCACTATGTGCACCGTGTGCACTGTGTGCCTAATTAGATAAATTTACGTCTTTTTTAGCTACTTACATATATAAGTTATGTGCTAGATTGCTATTTTGCGACTTTAAGCATCGAGCAGTCGCGCGTAAGCATTAATGCAGAAGCGCGACTGCATCGATGCTAACGCGCGTTAGTATCGATACAGTCGCCAAACTTCAATACATAATTTGACAATTTCCTGCTTCTGCATTTCGACTGTATCGATGTTAACGCGCGACTGCATCGATGCTAAATTAAATCTGTTCATTGCGTGAGTCACGGTGCTGATACGCGTTTTCAAAACGCGCGACTGCATCGACGCTTAAATATACATATTAATAATTACGACATATTGACATTATGCATATAAAAACTTCAGCCTCATAGCGTTTCTACAGAATACCATTTTGTTTCTCTTTTTGTAATCAGGCATTTTTTTGTAACATACATATAAACTTTTTTTTAAAAGTTATCAGTTATTTTGCATTATAAGTTTGTTTAGCGTTAGTCTGTAATTATTTATCGATCAGACTACATAGTTAGTGATAAGTTACTGCCAACAAATTCACTAATCTAAATAAATTTAATCACAATATTTCAACCAAATTCACGCCCAATATAATTGATCATCTTTGTTACAAGGCTAATTAATATCCAAATGCCAATTACAAATTCCCTTGGTAAATTAATTTTCAATAATCACCTTGTGGCTCACAGCTTGCTTACTCGTCACGATAAATATTGACTGAAACATTCGATAGATATTTCGAACAGTTAGCGATTTTAGAAATGCTTGTACTTTGATCATAAGAAACAATTGATTAAGTAATTAATTTATGTACTAGTTAAATAAAATATAGCTGTGTTTTCTTTGTTTAATGGTGAAAGACAACTGCGTGTCAAGGTGCGGTTTCTTATGTAGTTTTAGCAAGGGTTTGTAATGATCAAAAATTTATGAACTTTCTGGCTACTCTATATGATAGATAGAAAGGTCGAAAATATCGTTATTCGTTCCAAATAAAACAACATTCTTAAGATTAAATGACAGATTGACTAAAAGTATTTCCTAAGTCAAAAAGCACCCGTACAGCATAAGTCGTGGCAGCAACAGAACGCATACTTCAACGCTGATTTTCAGCGAGTGTCCTGAAAATATAATAATGAGTAATTTTAAAAAATGTCTCCAATGAACACAAAATATATAAGGATTTAACGTAACGATTAAAAGTTAAGTTGTTCCCATAAAACTCGTTTCTTTAGAGTCAGATTAATTTGGGTTTATCATGGTAGAAGTAGGTACGTGATATAGATTGGAGTTTGCTGAGCGTTGATGATGAGGTACTAAAACGACATAACAGCGAACATGTTTCGCTCTGAACGATAGACAACTTTGCAGTATAAGCACTGCTTTAGACTTAATAGCTGAAGTTGATCATTCATATAAATAAAATAAACATGTATAATTAAAAGCAACTTTTAATTAAAAAGAAGTAAAAACCGACTTCAAAACCAAAATGCACTAAAAAGTATTAAATAAACTCTTCACCATTAAAAGGAAGGGAATCCGTTTTAGGCAAACAATTTCTTTTTGGAGTCGGTGCTGTGATAGTTGATGCTTGATGGTCAAAGTGATGGCACCGACTCCAAAAAGAAATTGTTTGCCTAAAACGGATTCCTTTCCTTTTAATGGTGAAGAGTTTATTTAATACTTTTTAGTGCATTTTGGTTTTGAAGTCGGTTTTTACTTTTTTTTAAAGTTTATTTTTTTTCTTCATTTTCAGTGATTACATAAGAGGGGGGGGGGGGGAAATGCACCTTATGATTCTATTTTTTAAGAAGCTACAAATTAACTATCATAAGTTCCGTCATTATAATTACTGAACTCCTAAGCGTTAAGGAGTTCCACCATCAGCTCAGCCCCACAAGATGTTGACTATCACACGTAACAACACGTCAACATTAAGATTCTAGTAAAGAAACACTATACGTGCCTTTAAAATTTGAGGGTTTCCCTCAATTACACCAAGATCCCATCATCAGATCCCAAAATGGAAAAAATGGGACCAACTAGAAGGTACACCCTCTAAGTAGGCGAAAAATTTTTTCGATTCGGTCGACAAACGACTGAGATATGAGGTAACATACATACAAAAAAAAATGATAAAAAAAACATACAGTCGAATTGATAACCTCCTCCTTTTTTGAAGTCGGTTAAAAATAACTTTAAAACTAATTGAAACCTATAAGTAAATGAATGTCTGGAGTAGTAGTAATTCAAGAGGCAACGTTGAAATTAATGAATTAAAGATGAAGCATGGTGTCAGTGCTCAGTGGTGGTGTCAGTCATTGTGGCTGTGATGATACCATCCCTTCAATAAGTATCTATTCGACTAAGTAGTCTAAGCTCCAAAATGCCATTTGCAATTCGAAACTTTTATTGTATTGCGCTTGACATGTGTAAGACATTTTGTTTACGAGTCCCACGTTCTGTAGAAACTCATTAAATGTAGTATCATTAACCCGTAGTCACGTCACACAGCAGTCGTCAAACAACGCTAGATGGAGTCACGAAAAACATAAAACTACTTATTCGCGGGTCTTACTGACCCAGTTGTTTTTGTTCGTATAAGTGGAGTGTTATTAAGGGACTTAATTAGAACAATAAAACTTAGGAACAAGCTTGCACATTCATGATTCAAACCCCTGTGTCGCTAATCTGATGAAGCAATAAATAAATAAATATAAAAAATAAATATCCTTCGGACATTAACATATTCAATCACCAAGTCCCACCGATTATTGACAGTTGTAACTAGTTATTATGTAATAACTAATAACCAATCACAATGAAACATTGGTAAAGGTAAACAATCAACGTCTTAAATTATAATGAAGAAGAAAACTACCGTCACATGAAATATCAGCTTAATAAAAAACCGGCCAAGTGCGAGTCAGTCGCGAGTACTGAGGGTTGCGTGCCAACTTTATTAGCCAAAATATCATAACATTTTGTTGACAGCAAAAATAACTTTATTTTTGACAGTATTTGTATGAAGGCAAAAGTAATATTTGCGGTTGTTGAATATGTGCTATATCTCAAAAAGTACTAGTTCGATCTCGTTCAACCCGATTTTCCTTGCAAGTATTTGTAAAAATCTACATAGAGTTTTTTTTGACGCCCGGTAAACCATGTCGGAAGCGTCTATCTTACAAACGTTTGACTTTCAGATAAAATGGTTCTCGATGTCATTTTAGTAGACCTACCTATAGACACCCCACATGCATAGGTTTTTTATATATTTATATTTAAATATTTTATTCCATGTATGGGAGCCCCCAATGTCATTATTTTTTGTATGGGAATCGTAAAGCCGTTGGCAGGATTCACCTACCTACCAAGTTTCATAGTAATGCTAATAGTTTTTTAGTAAAGTGGCTGTGACATACGGACGGTCAGACAGACATACTTTACAAAACTATAAGGGTTCTGTTTTTTGTCATTCGGCTATGGAACTCTAAAAAGACTGTTATATCGAATTATGAAGCTAATTAAAAATCACTTTTTTGGTCCCGTGTAGCAACCCAATCTGTAAAATATTCAAAAAGATCCAACTGTCTATAATAACGTCTATGGTCCCTTTCGAAAACAAATATAGTAAGGTCACTAATAACTTGACTGTCTTGATTTTATGACGAGAAATTTTCTTAGAATCCTCTCAGGTATGGTTGAAAAAAAAGCCTGTTTTTACGAGATTACGTTTTATTAACAGGCGGTCTTAGACGATTGTATATTACGTTAGTTTACTTATGTGAATTATACGTACAGATTTATATTTTTTTACATAATCGCAGATTTTGATTAATTGGACAATACTAAATTAAGAATATACTCATAATCATCATATTAGCCAAAGGAATGAAACTAGACGTCCACTGCTTTACAAAGGCCTCCACCCCCGTTTTCCTTCGGGTTTCCTTCGACCATTCACAAGCGGACTTCGCCGAGCGCCAGAACCCGTTTATTTATGGGTGTACGATTATTCCTGATATTGCATTAAAATATGATAATAAGATTAATGAACATTATGTACAATTACGAACGTTATTTTTAATGAAATTATATTATTTGTTATTATAAGAAACAGTGCATACCCCTTGTCAGAGTACGTGGAATATACGGTAGTAACTTAATTATTTGAATTTATAATGTGAACCGTTGAACGTGATGGTATAGCAACGACGGATCGAAACAGTGAATGAGGCATAGACAATTACGGCGGATGACCGAACATCAGACTAGTTACCGACAATAGTTACTCAGTTATTCCGTGAAGACAGGGCGACGGTTAATTCAAACCATTTGATATTCGATGACGCCACCAAAGAGCATGTAATTGGCCAATTGGTTTGTGAATTCAGTCGATAAATTACTACCTTTATATTTAACATTTCTATAATAGTCCCTTATTGCTAGTTACAGGTTGAGCTCGAATTAGCGATCGACTGTTTCGTGGATAAATGGAGTTTTGGCAGGCAAGAAAATCGGACTATCTAGTATTGATTGTAGGTTTGAACGATGTAGCTAGGCTACCGAATGAAATAAGCTGCGCTGTTGTTTTTTATTAATAATTTAAAAAGGAAAGACTTAATGAACATTTTAAACTTTACTCTAATTTCCTTATAGACAAATCATAAACTTTCGAAGCTATAAAACCAAAATATCTATAAAAATTTATGATTTTAAAAGTATACAAACGACGACAAGTAAAACAACTGACCAAATGCAAGTCGGACTCACGCACTGAGGGTTCCGTGCCAATTTAAACTGAATTAGGGAATATTTAATTAATAACAAAGAAGAAAAAAATAACAATAAGACATGCAACACAAAAACGAAACCATTTCCTTGCAGCAAGGAGGCTACGATGCTAACTGCGTTGCCGCGTTGGAACCAGCCACCTTTATTATTAGCTGTTACAGAATTAAATTTTGGCGCAATTTTTCAACGCTAAACGGCGCAAACACATACTTAATCACTTGCAAGTGAGATGTAAATGCGATGATTGGCGTTTTCAGCCAACTCCACTGCTACACCAGCTTTAAGGGCTGATTCTCTGAAATGGGAGGGGGCGAAAGTATCGACACAAATTGCATCCCAAACTATGGCCCGACCCCGTTCCCAGGGAATAAGCGTGAGGCCATCGCATCGGGTCTTTAGCCATCATCACGGACTAAACCATGTCGTTCCAACGTGGAAGGAACATTAATGGTGGCAAGAGCTCTTCTGATGGCGGCATTAAGTATAGCGAGACGGGCAAGATGCCCAGCGCTTTGCTGGTAACAAAGGCAGTGAAGACCAAATTTGTCAATCTCCTTGCCTCCTTGCTCGTAATTTTTTTACATATAGAAGTACCAAAGCTCACACACACCCGGGAAGATCCATTATCGAAAAGACTGCCCAAATTGTTCGACAGTAAAGCATGAAGCCAGTGACCTTCTGGTCATTGCAGGAACTGCCAAGACCTACCGCGACCACTGTCACTGTCTGAATTTTGAAATAAAGAATTGAAGGCCTCTCTCGCAAGAGGGACACCCCAAAGTTTATGCTGGTGACGTGTCTTTCCAAAGAAACGTCTCTACCTTGTCAAAACTCTTGCTGGAGACCTCTGTCCTAGAGGAGACCTTCCAAAGAAACGTCCTTGTCAAAACTCCTCCGCCATCTCTCACCTCAGAAAGTTGGCGAGGATGCTCAAAAACTTTTCCGGCTAAAACGGATGCTATGATGAACTGAACTGAACTATGCAAAATGGAGAGAAAATTTAGCAAATTCTGATCCCACCGAAACGAAGAGTAAGCGAAGCATGAGCCCAAGAGTTATTACCGAAATATAAATTTTCTTTGATAGTAAATGTTAAAATCTTCATTATATTATTTTTTTCAAAAATTACATTTGCTTAGTTTAGAAGTAAGAGCGGGCCATTCTAACACTTTGGTAGCGTCCATCTATCAAACGTCATGCTTAAAAAGAAAATGGTTTCAGGAACCTTGATGTCATTTAAAAGACCTATCCATAGACACCCATATGTTTGACAATAAGAGACAGACTTGATGAAACTAAAAGGGTTCCGGTTTTTGCCATTACTGGGCTACGAAACCCTAAAAACGCGGTGCCCAACAGAGATCACTAGTAACAATTTTAATATTATTATAGTCTCCATTCTATTTGTGATTTCATTATGTGACATGATAATTAAAGTGAAAAGTATCTTTGCTTTAGGCAAGTTTGACGCTTCTACTTCCTGCGTATTCCCTGCGCAAATGTGTTTATATTCGCGAAGCTGACTGTACCATTATCCCAGCACGACCCTCGCAGTTAAGTACAATGTGCTAAACACACGTACCGCGCAAAAGTCGGTGTGTGTAAAGACTCAAATCCTGAGATGATAGTCGGTTAGTGTATCAACATGGTCCCATAACGTCTGTTGTGTTTGTCGAGGGAGCTCTTACGCTAAGTGAGGCTGTCGTTTTGACGACGTTTTGAGCGTCGTAATTACTCGCTCGTATAAACGAATTATATAATATCCTGTCTTTGTGTACTGTTTTGAGGTTATTATGTCAATTATGAAATCATTATGAGGATTTTCTGGCCCATTTATTCTAGAATTGTTTTGTGGAAATCTACTCGTTTGAAGTTATGTACCTAAATTGTACTTGTTGCTTGTTAATAATTGGATGTCTGACACTATGACTAATATTTGCTTAAAATGAGGTATTTACTTTTTATTTGAATGTGCGCTTAAAACGTATATTTTTACATATTGAAGTGTATGCTTGCTGATATCTGGTTTTCTATACATTTGCAATATGCAGGAAATCCTGTTTGAGGAAAGACTATTTGTGGTATAACAGATTAGCAGCTCAGTGATTTTGTAAAAAAATATAGTACACATGTAGTTAAAATCCCAAAACTATTAACAAAGCCCAATAATTTTAGTGCTTGCCACATGTTAACCACACCTTCTTTTGTTTATCTAGATACCCAAGTTTCGATTTTACCAACTTTAGGAGGAAGGAATATTCGTTGAATATAAAACAATACGCCCAATTCAAAAACGTCACCTGAGTTATCAGCAATCATTTATGTAAATGTAAATTTTAGATCGACCGTTTTTATTCAGTCGGATAAGTCATATCTGACATTGGTAAAATCGACCCTAAGTTGCCATAGCTGACTGAGATTTGAGGACTACAATAATGTCACATTTCTAAGTAAGCCAGAAACCGCAAAATAGCATGTGATCAAATAAATATTTAATCTTTAAAGGAGTTAGTAATCCATTACGATGTTTGTTTCATATTTCAGAAGAAGGTAGTTTACTTTGTCTTTGTAATAAATAACTTACAGTTTCTGCGTATTCATCACTGAACATCCTGGCTGTACCTGGTAGCTAGAAATTTGTTTCCCAAAACATTTGCCGCATGCCAGTCACAAGACAATCTCTTGTCTGACATCGTAGTTAATTAACAATAACTACTAGGTATTCGTAGTTAATTAATAGTGTGTTTGCTCGAACTTCACGTTTTATGCTAGTTATATATATATTTTGAATGTCTTCTAATTATTGGCATAAAATGAGCGGCTGAGTCAATGTTACAAGACAATAAAAATATTCAGACAAGATTTTATTTTAAAAAAACTAATGGACCCAGTGACCTTTGATTCTCCCCCGGCTCCATCACGCCCCGGTTTCGTAATCATGTAAATCGGTTCACCCGCTCAATTTTTTATTTTTTTATTTTATAAAACCTCCTGTCAAAAACAAATACAACAATTTTTTTTTTAAAGAAATCGGTCCAGAAGTTATTGTGTAATTTCGTGACCAAGGGAAATAAGGATTTATTTTTATATACAGAGATTAATGATTGACTGCAGTTACCTATAGTTGTAGATAGTGAAGCCAAAAATAAATTAATGATCATATTATGTATATCGCATAGGGTGTGGCCGGCACTAGGAGCCAAAAAAATAAATAAAGGCCCTTTAATAATAAATAATTTACGTAAACAAGTACATTTTTATAGTTACTAATTGATGTAGTCTCCTATTAGGCATTACAGAATGCCTGTGCCAGGAGGCCACGCTCTTCCATAACTAACACTACTTACATAAAACTTATAAATTATATTACTAATAATAATAATACTTATGTATTACTATATCTCTGGGTTAAGGATTTAAGCACCATGACCAGTTCAAGGTCACAACGTATACCCTGTAGAAACATTTGATTAATATTTTTGTTCCTATTACAGGCCACATGTAATTAAAAGTACACATATTTTAACATTCTTTTTGGACGTCCGCGTTGACGCTTTGGTGCAAGAGCCTCAACCGTACCGTAAATTGCAATACTCATATAATTAGGTCATTCACCCCATCCTTGATAATATCCATCATTCCAACATTCAGTCAATGATAGCAAAACCGGCACTTATTAACCGCTAAGCCCGAGCTAATTTGTTTATTCAGAGTACTCTAGTAGCTTTTAATTGCGTGCGGCATACGTCGATTAGTGAGCTTTAATGTTGTTAATTTGTCTTCATAAATGCACAGAGCAGAACAAAAAGCTTTAAAATGTAGAGTGTATATATCCAGATCTAAGACTCCTTACAAAGTGCGACTTTTAGCATCGATGTAGTCGCGCGTATTGAACACGCGCTATAGCATCGCGACTCACGCAATGAACAGATTTATGCAGAATGATGCAGAATCGCGACTGTATCGATGCTAACGCGCGTTTGTATCGATGCAGTCACTAAAATTCAGTTCATAATTTGTCAATTTCAAGCTTCCGTATTAATGCTAACGCGCGTTAGCATCGCGACTGCATCGATGCTAAATGTAGCGCAGTGTGTAAAGGTTGATATTTTGCGACTGCATCTATAGTAACACGCGTTAGCGTCGATGCAGACGCGCTTCTGCATCGATGCTAACGCGCGACTGCATCGATGCTAAATTAAATCTGTTCATTGCGTGAGTCCCGATGCTGAAGCGCGTTATCAAAACGCGCGACTTCATCGATGCTAAAAGTCGCAGTGTGTAAGGAGTCTAAGTATGTTGCTCGTGCAGGGTCCGCGTTACACGCCAATGTACACTTATTTGTCCCTCAAGCTTCTTCCCTTTCCGCCCCAGCCCAGGCCTCGAAACAGATTCTTTGTACTAACCCTGGTTGCAAGCTACCTCCCCACTAATTTTCAGCCATATTTGTTAAGCTGTTCTTGAGTTGTAAATAATGTAACTCACACAAATTTCGTATACATTAAAAAATCCATACATATGTCTAACTCGTTGAATGTTCGCCAATTCAAACTTAAGTCCACTGGAAATGTTACCCTCAGCCGCTGAGCCCCAGCTAACTTGTTTATTCGGAGACTGGAGTTGATTTTAATTGCGTGCGCCATGCGTCGGTTAATGAGCGTTAATGTGGCCGAGTTGTCTTCATTAAGGGACACTGTTTGCTGTTTTGTAAACATCTGCCTATTTCTGTTTATTGGAAACTACGGTCCGTTTTTCTTTGCAAGTCGATTATTGTAAACGATCATGACATTGCTTTTTAACGAAATTATCAATTTTAAAATGACATAAACACAAAATCACAATTTACGTAGGTGATACATTGTTTTTTAATGAGATCTTTTTAAATCAAATATTTATTAATTTTATTCAATGATATTATTTTAAAAGTTCTGAAAAGATTCTTAACGTAATTGAACTAGCCAAGAATAACGGAGTTTAGCAAACGCGTCGAAAATTGCTTCAAAGCTTTAGGCTTCACAAGATAACAAAGTGACAGTTACTCCTGCATATATTTTCATTGCAATAGGTATTGGTATTTTAAAGTGCGTGTCTTAAAGGGAATTTGAAAGGGAAATAAAATATTATCAGCAATGGATTTCTAACGTTAGTGTTGATGGCGAAGTTGTCATATTTAAACGACGTGACGATTGCTGGCAGCTTTCTAAACACACAACGTCTGTGAATCGGTACAGGAACTCTACTTTGTAAGTACATTGTAAGATCTGGATATTATACAATCATAAACATATTATTTGACTGATGTGGGGAACCCACATATTATTATGATATTTTATATATATACTAAATACATACATAACATAAAATACGTATATGCATTATAAAATATTTAATTAAACACGTATTAAATTCATAAACTTAAGCACGACTAACAAAATAAACATTATACATAAAATAACATAATACACAAATTCAATATTTATTTTACACAAACAAACAGACAACGCGTCAGATGAATAATATTTTTTATGTTAGTAAGCTCGCGAGCCGGCCGACCGGTTCACTGCCGCCGCCCCGCTAACCCCTCGATCCGCGCGGCTCGCCCGCGCGCATTCTGTTCGCGAGCATTCGGCAGTCACGATCTCGTTATCTACGCGAAGCCCGTGTCGCTCGGCCTCCCGCTGCTCGGTTACGCCATTACGTTTTTCGAAACCGTTAACCGTTACCTAAACTTTCACTTGTGCCGTCGTCTTCTACTATCATTCCTGACTTTTGTGTTCTGTTTCTCCTTCTGTTTTGTATTGTGGACTATCTGTTGAGAGCTAATAAACATTATTGTGACTATATACGGAGTTATTTATTCAACGGATAGGCACCCCACAAGTGGTGACCCCGTTCGAACATTAATTAATGACCAATAGTGATCAGGAATATTCAGACGCTAGTGTTTTACCCGACGAGCAAGAAGCCATGAACGAAGACGCATCTACCGCACAACCGACGCAAGGGAATATGTTACCAGCACCGGAGACGTTTCGAGTTGGCGTGAAAATACCCCCGTTTTGGCCTGAAAAACCCTCAATATGGTTTTCACAAATCGAGGGGCAATTTGCAATGGCAAGAATCACCGACGATAATACAAAATATTACTACATATTATCACACCTCGACCGCCAATACGCCGTTGAAGTAGAAGATATTATCAAGTACGGCAAGTACGAAAAATTAAAAATAGAATTAATCAAGAGGCTGTCTACATCCAGTGAAAGAAAAGTGAAGCAGTTATTACAATGAGAGGAGCTCGGGGACCGCAAACCATCTCAATTTTTGCGACATCTGCAGCACTTAGCTGGTCCCAACATACCACACGATTTTCTGCGTACGAGTACTACGAGTTTCAAACGTCAATATTTTAATAAACGCCATAATATAATAGGACAGTGTCATTATGCGGCACTGGACTCGGGTCGAACTCGCCAAGACACCTAAATTAATTTTTACCAGTATTTACTTATATAGTTTTTTAAGAGTAATAATAGTTAGTTACACCTATGAATATTTTTTCGTAATAAATTTACGGATTTTTATTATCGGTCATTTTATTTTATTTTATTTTTATTTATAACTAGCGGTCCCCCGCGACTTCGTCCGCGCGTTTTGAGTTTGCTCCCTCCCCTCCCGTCGCAGCGTCATGTTTTATATCCTAAAGCCTTTCTCGATAAATAAGCTATCCAACACAGAAATATTTTTTCAAATCGGTCCAGCAGTTCCTGAGATAAGCGCGTTCAAACGAACAAACTCTTCAGCTTTATAATATACATATTAGCGCAAGCTCACGATGTACTTAAGCTGCGAACATTATTTTGGTGCGGAGTTATGTTAAAACTGTGATAGCTCCTAAGGTATTTATTGAAATCAAATGATAAAAAGGGCAACTTGGTTCTAAATGAAATGCTCGTGATGATGAATGTATTTATTTTGATAAGAATAAATACCTGTGTGTATAATACACCTCTAAAAATAATGCATCATTTTTTTACAAATTTATTAACATAAAAAAGGTTGTAGTAAGATAGACATAAAAGATAGACATATGCTGTCGCGGACTTTATTATACAACTCTAAATGCTGAACAATCCTGTCATACATGATTTTTGTGTAACTTAAGCGGTTTCCGCAGCGTATGCAGCGGAAGCTCTCAAAAGGAATATCTTTCTCCCGTTTTCGCAACATTTTTCATTTCTGCTGTGGCCTTATGAGTTGTATCTTTATGTTATATAGCCTAATCCTTCCTCGATAAATGGACTATCCAACGTAAAAAAAATTGTTCAAATCGGGCCAGTAGTTTTTGAGATTAGCGCGTTCAAACAAACAAATAAACTCTTCAGCTTTATAATATTAGTATAGATTAGCGCAAGCGCACGTCGTACTTAAGCTGCGAACATTATTTTGGTGCGGAGTTATATTAAAACTGTGATAGCTCCTAAGATATTTATTGAATTTAAATGATATAAAAGGCAACTTTGTTCGAAATGAAATGCTCGTGATGATAAATGTATTTTTTTTGATAAGAATAAATACCTGTGTCTATAATACACATCTAAAAATAATGCATTATTTTTTTACAAATTTATTAACATAAAAAAGGTTGTAGTAAGTCAACCATAAAAGATAGACATATGCTGTCGCGGACTTTATTATAGAACTCTTACGAACAATCCTGTCATACATGATTTTTGTGTAACTTAAGCGGTTTTCGCAGCGTACGCAGCGGAAGCTCTCAAAAGGAATATCTTTCTCCCGTTTTCGCAACATTTTTCATTGCTGCTGTGGTCTTATGAGTCGTATCTTTATGTTATATAGCCTAAAGCCTTCCTCGATAAATGGACTATCCAACGTAAAAAAAATTTTCAAATCGGGCTAGTAGTTTTTGAGATTAGCGCGTTCAAACAAACAAACAAACAAACAAACTCTTCAGCTTTATAATATTAGTATAGATATTGAAGTGCTCGTTGCGCAGTAGTAGCAGCGCTTTGGTAGTGATACTGAAGTGAAGCAACCTACGGCGCGGTCATGTTTGGGTGGGTGACCATTCCGATCATATAAGTGACGTACATCACGAGCATCTCCGTGCTTCGGAAGGAACGTTAAGCCGTTGGTCCCGGCTAATATCAGTTGATATTAGTCGTTAAGACTAGTTAGAGGCCTTATGGACGGCTTGATAAAATCCGACAGAAGGCTTAGTCGTTTGCCCTGTAAAAACCCCTCCACCAACCCGCACTGAGCCCGCGTGGTGGAGTATGGCTCAAACTACCTCGTAGCTGAGGTAAGGCTTTTGCCCAGCACTGGGATGTTACAGGCTAACTGAACTTTTTTTATAATATAAGAACTTATTCTTCTTAAGGTTCCATCTCTTCTCGAAGTCATATCAATTTAAAAATTCGTTGATGTTTTGGCGTATTTTTGAACCAGACTTTTGTTGAATCTTGCTCTGTATATTGATTGCAGAAGTTCATATTTTATGAGAAATCACCATTATTTTTAATATATGAATTTCATCAAATAGGATTTCATTGTTATAGCTAGAAACTTTCACAGAAGATTCTCACAAGACACAATAACACAGTGCTAAACTCAATAATTATAATTAAAATGATTTAGAACTGATACTGATACGTATTCATAGATGTCAGCTGGTGATTCTATTTAGATATCAAAATATAATTATAGATTTCACAATAAATCTAGTGGTTTCGAGTATGGAGACATTAGTCTTTGTATCCGCCGTCACACCGGCACATGTTCTGTAATAGCATACAAAGGAACTGAAACGTTTAATTAAAGGAGTCAGGATGCGTTTCTGACGTCATGTTGGCTCTCGACTAGTTAACATATTGATTAGCAGTTTATCCACTCCATAATCGAACTACTCATTAGATTCATAAATGGAGTGGTGAAGTCTTACCTATTTAAACTTTTAGATTTTAAAAAATGAGATAGACTTAGTCGCGGATATAGAAAAAGAAGGATAATAAAAGTCACCGACTGTATCCCACCCATTTGGTACTGCCAATAATTCTGTGAATACAAATGATCTAACTCTATTTATCGGCTATTATAATCTTAAGACGCGTCGATATTTTAACAAATGTTAGGCTTTTATATTAAGGGAAAGGTATTATATTAAAGGTATTATGCCGAGTCGGAATTGTTAAATTTGACCGGTTTACGTATGTTTATAATGTATGTAATGTTTTATATGTATTGCATTCCTCATACAAGAGTCTAGGACCTGTTACTCATATTGAGCTTGGTCATATTCCTGCTAAAATATTTCATGTTGAAAAAACCTATTGAAATTATAACAACTGATCACGCGATTACTTATGCAAATATTTCGATCTATTTACCAGAAAGTCTTCGGAGTCTTCGATAGTAGCTTTGTAGATACCACCTTGTGGATTCTACAGTCAGTCTCGACACCTCACGAACGAACTTTCCCCGTAAATACAGTGAGCGACTTTGTGCTGTTAGCCGCTAAGTGGCTACACGTTTTGTCGACCCAGCGAACAGTGGGAATGCGTTCACGCGCGTTCCCTGTCCCGGAATTTGCGGAAGGCACAAGTACCGGCGAATCCCCGCATTTTTCCAAGCAACGGCTCTCCAAGCCAACTGCCTGGATTATGTGAGAATTCTGCGAGGAATTTCGAGATTCTCAGTGAAATTTTCGAGTTCGATACATTGGTATACCCTTTAGAGATTGGAGTGACACAAAGCGTATTGTTACAAAAGAGGGTTCTGTCCAGCGTTTTGTTAGGAGTAGCTATTGTCTCCGGCTGTATGGAAGTCATAATAGCCACTCACATTCTGACCGTAAGAATGAAAATAAGACATGGAATTCATGTAAGCAGTACTTACATGGCAATATTACTTTATCAATAATGCTCTGTGGTATTCGGCATTCATGAATCCATTGTACGATCATACCTATTGTCAATCAGCGTTTTCCACGTTACGCTGAGTTCGATAGATTTTTTATTTTAACTTAAGGCAGAAATTTAATCGTATTTTAATAAGATTAAATATAAGTTGCATTAATTAAATGAGGGCAACGATTACTAGGAAAGATTTCAAAAAATACCACATAATTATTTTTTATATAATGTTTTTTATACTACATTCCAGAGAAACATAGATTAATCTTCGTACGAAGTGAGGTCACAAAAGCTTTGCTTTTGTTGTTATAAAGTATTATTGTTGTAATAAGCCTAGCACTTGTAATGAATGACATCATTGCAAGGACTTTAACTGTTAACTGTTGAAAATACATGCAAGCGATCTAAAACCAGTGTAAATTGTGGGAGCCACTTCGGTCGTATGCTCTCATTTGCCATTATGTAGTTTTTCATAACAATTCCAGCATAAAATCTTTTCCTATAAATTATGATAAGCAGAATGTTCTAGTAAACCATGGCAATTATCGGCAGCATGGTGTCTATCGTGACTTAGGTATAATTAAAATAATATTTACCTAGTAATTAGTAAAATCAAGCTATATAAGCCTGGTTATTATTTAAACCTATATATTATATTTTACAGTTGATGCGTGATGTTTAACGCTTTTATTACCTTAAAAATTTAGAAAGAAAAATCTAGGCGCATTTTTTGAAGTTTATTTTATGAATTAAAATAATATTTTCACTTTTATTATTATAAAAATCATTGCAAGGACTTTAACTGTTAACTGTTGAAAATACATGCAAGCGATCTAAAACCAGTGTAAATTGTGGGAGCCACTTCGGTCGTATGCTCTCATTTGCCATTATGTAGTTTTTCATAACAATTCCAGCATAAAATCTTTTCCTATAAATTATGATAAGCAGAATGTTCTAGTAAACCCATAATGGTTTCATAGGCATATTTTTATTTACTATAATTGTCTTTCGCATAATTTTAATCAACTTAAACCTACAGTGCATAATTGCTATTTGTCTAAAATTAATCCAGCATAAGATACAAAATGCATGTATCCAAAACATTTAAAATCATTAAAAGAACAGCTAAAAGTAAGTTATTATTGCAAATGGATTAATCATTTAAATAATGCCCTGTTGGATTCTTCATTAACAGAATCCATAAAATGTACTGAAAACCTTCGTCATATCGATGACCAAAATTTTTCGGTTCCTAATTTTTCTCGGTACAAAAAAAAGTTTAATTTAAATCCAAACTTCATTTTTTTCAATAGGGTAACGAATGTACTCAATAATTCATGGTTAAGTCTAGCAGAAACAATTAATAATTTAGAAAATGATATTCTGAATGGTATTCTATATGTATGACTTCCAAGGTGTATACCATAGGGTGAGAAGCCAATAAATTGTTTGATTCATAATCTTTATACTAAAAATATTTATGTTTGAAAATATTATGCGGATGTAACATCATTATAAAAGATGTTTAGCGGGAATAAAGTACGCTTTATGATTTTTTCTGGATAAACGTTATTCGAAATGAAGAGTATGCCAAAAACGTTTAGCAGTCTTAAAATATGCTCTTAAATTTATGCAATCCATTAATTGTATTTTTTTCTTGAAATTAACCCACAATTGTAGGGACTGTATGTACTCGTATATACACATAAGTACAAGATCTATATAATCTACATCATCAAGATAATAAACTCCAGAACTAAAAGTTAAATCTAATTGTAATAGCCCAATTTCGAAAAGTGATAGGGTAGGAAGCGATAAAAAGTTTGTGGCACAATGTAGCCTTGAGTGAACCATTATAACGGTCAAGAGATGCGGATAACATTGTAACAGCGGCACGGTGAAAATTGTTTAACGGCGTACTTGCGATTGTCGTAAAACTATATTTCGCGGAGGGTAGGACACGGGCTCGTTAAAACTCCGCCCGTTCAGTAAATCTTACAGGTTTATGGTTCTACAAAAATTGGGGCGGAACCCAGACCGCATCGCCCCGATAAGGGTCCGGGGGCTATTAGGTACCTTGCGAGATATTACAATCCGGTTCTCCCTTGTTTTGTCGAAAAACGTTTGATATAATTTCATGATTACTAATCACTCTTAACATAATGGTTGTTTAACATAATTTTGTTTAACATATTTTTTATAACAGATAATATTTGTTTGATATAACAACGTTTGTGCTAACATTTAAGATGCATAATCATCATTCGACCTAATAATCATTTCATCTAATTTTTGTTTTATCTAATCTTATTTTGTATAATTATCATTTTACATACTTTTATTTAGTACAATGATCAGTTCGTCTAGATTGTTTTTTTTTTTTTGAATTATAAGATTTTAACAGTTTTATTTTAAAGACAGCAAATAGGGCAACTTGACTAAAACAAAGCTTTTATATTTTGCATTTAATCACAAAAAAGGAGCGCCACCGAGCACCAGAACTGCCCTCTGTTGGTGTCGAGTAGGTTAGGTTAGGTTAGAACAGTGATCCGACAACGCGCGAAGGCGAGCGAGCGAAGCGAGCGTGCCGCGGCAGCGGCCGCCGAGCGCCAGAACTCCCCTTTGTTGATGTCATCTAGGTTATGTAGGTTAGAACAGTGTCAGTTATTTTTGTTGTTTTATCAAGTGTTATTCAGTTATAAGGTTTCGGTTAAATAAAAATTAGATTAAGCACTCATTAGGTCAAGCAAACATTATGTCATGTGATATTAGGCAAAGTGAAAATTCGATGAAATGAAATTATATTACATGAACAATTATGTCAATTAAAATTAGATAAAATAAATATTATAGGAATTGAATAATTATATCAAATGAAATTAGATATGTTAAATGTTTGTAAAGTGAAATTATATCAAACGTTGTTCGACAAAACAAGGGAGAACCCTACAATCCATGTGCCGCATGACCAGAGTAAGCGAGAGCATCAAGAGTTCTCGAGTAGACATTTTGTTCATAGTATCACATTGACCTTTGATTTCCACAGACACTACATGCTTTACCCTTCATCTACAAAAAAAAAACACGACTGCGGTTTTGTAATTTGTCTTGTTTTTTTTTAATTACACATTTATTTTATACATTTTTAGAGACGAGAAAGAAACTAGCTTTTATGTAGTTGTAGATGTTGCCAATTAATCGTACGTGTCTTTCTGTAAAATATCGTTATGTTCAAATTTGAAAAACTTATTTGGTAATATTCATTCTGAAATTTACGATCTTTGTACGGATAGATAGCAAGCACCTTTACTATCAGATGAATTTAAGCCACTTCCAGCTCGTCTTTTTACGCCTTCTAGCAATCGATCCGACATTTATTCTCACTCACTCTTGTTAACAGTCACTGTGACTCATAACTTGACGAAAGCGTACATACATGAACGCTGAATACATACCACCTTTTTTGTCGTGGAAAAGGTGTCCATATTCTGAGCAAAAGCAATTGAAATTTGTTTTGTGACTAGATTCCAACAAACTACTAGACAATATAATTGACAAAAGAGAGAATATAATTGATCTTCTAAACGTAGTTACCTATTCAATAATTTGAAGAATATTCCTTACCCGTATACATATACGTCATAACACTTACAATTGCAATACTACAGCGATCGAGATACGTAATCGCCTTGCTGAACACTTACAGCTGGAAACCTTTTACAGAGATGATTTGAAATGTTATGGAGATCTATTGGGTAAAGGGGCCTTAACTGAAACAGTTCGATTTCTTTAATCCTGGTTCTATTGAAACGCAAATTTATAGATTCACTTGTAGGGAAAAGTAGCCACATTTTTATTATTGCTACAAATTGTTTATCTGTTAGTGTATAATCACCCAATATGTGGTAATTTAGTTAGCGAGGTTGAGAGATAGCTAACGTAGTCATGTATTAGGTATAATAATTTATTAAAGTATCATACCAAACGTCTGCAATATCTGAAGCGCGTGATTTTTTAATAAACGGACCTAGTAAAAAAGTCAACCCTTTAAAGTTTACCAAAGTTTAAAGTTTCTAAAGCGTTAAACGCAAATAAAAAGTATTGAAGCAGTGTAGAACTTCCCTTTGAAAACAACACCGCCTGTAACTTTATTACAGCACTAAGAGCGCTCGAATCACGATACAACAAACGCTTCCAGCCTCTGTCGGTCAGCTCCAATCCAAAAACCAATTTTGATTGCGTTTTGACA
This sequence comes from Pyrausta purpuralis, assembly GCA_963924145.1. Lineage (NCBI taxonomy): Eukaryota > Metazoa > Arthropoda > Insecta > Lepidoptera > Crambidae > Pyrausta > Pyrausta purpuralis. The sequence continues at coordinate 15,223,241 of OZ001646.1, read as the reverse complement.
TTTTGAATCCTTAGAGCGGTTACATACGAGTACTATAAGGTACTGGACCTTATCCAAAGTAAGTACATTCCGGAAAAATATATTTTTACGCACGTCTAATTTTCACTGGTGGGAAATTGATAATTTTTTGTATAATTTCAGATACAATGTAGTGTAAGTTTTATACATTTGACTGATTTCCTTTATTTTAAAGTCAGATTTATATTTCTTGTTTTTATGGTGTGATTACACGTTACCTTTACTGATATTATAAAGTTTAAGGGTTTGTTTGTTTGAAGTCGCAGGGAAGCGCTAGTTTATAAATATATACTGCTGCATTTCAAACTTAAATCTTTGATAAACACACACTTCGCTAAACACTTGAGGAAGTGAATAAACTTTTTAACAATAACAAGTGCACGTAACATTGGAGACCTATGACCTTTTACACACTGCGACTTTTAGCAGCGATGTAGTCGCGATGCTAACGCGCGTTACAGTCGCGATGCAGAAGCTGGAAATTGTCAAATTATGAACTGAATTTTGGTGACTGAATCGATACTGACGCGCGTTAGCATTGATGCAGTCGCGCTTCTGCATTGATGCTTACGCGCGACTGCATCGATGCGAAATTATATCTATTTATTCCGTCAGTCGCGATGCTGGAGCGCGTTATTAAAACGCACGACTGCATCGATGCTAAAAGCCGCAGTGTTTAAGGGGTCTAAGTCAATTTCTCCACGAAGAACAATAGTGTAGCAATTGGAATTGAGGGTCGTACTCTGAAAGATGACGTCCAAATCGTCAGTCTAGCCGTATCTTTGATTTCTAGATAGGTACAATATGTCAAAAGCTAAAAATTATCGGCAGCATGGTGTCTATCGTGACTTAGGTATAATTAAAATAATATTTACCTAGTAGTTAGTAAAATCAAGCTATATGAGTCTGGTTATTATTTAAACCTATATATTATATTTTACAGTTGATGCGTGATGTTTAACGCTTTTATTACCTTAAAAATTTACAAAGAAAAACCTAGGCGCATTTTTTGAAGTTTATTTTATTAATAAAAAAAATATTTTCACTTTTATTATTATAAAAATAACAGACACTCGGATCCGAGTGGTCGGCACACAGGGTGCTGGTGGCTTAGCACTCAGATCTGAGTGTATTAAAATGACGTCACCGTGAACTTGTAATGTGTGTTGTTCTAGGATAGATTCAGGGCTCTTTTTTGGTCTTTTGTAGTAAATTATAGAGTCACGAAGTCTACATTCACTTTCGATTTCTACGAAAGCAGAGAAAGAGTCAAAAAAAGTAAAAAATAAACAAGAGAAAGACATACAGCTAAAATAAAAATACCTATGATTTAGTTTTAAGTACTCAATGCGAGGTGGTGACAAAAAATAAACAAGAGAAAGACATGCAGCTAAAATTAAAATACCTATGATTTGGTTTTAAGTACTGAATGCGAGGTGGTGAGAAAAAATAAACAAGAAAAAGACATACGAGTACAGCTAAAATTTAAATACCTTTGATTTGGTTTTAAGTACTGAATGCGAGGGCTTTGTTCAAGCTATTCGTACGCTTTGTATTTTTGATGGTAGGCCCTCAGTGCAAGACCGGCAAACAGTAGTTTAAGTAACGCTCACCTCTGTTAACAGTGAACCGAATGTTGAACAATACTGATTGCCTTCGGGGTATCCCTGGGTATTGATGCTCACTTGTCGGAGAAAAGTGTTTAGGTCCATGTTCAAACAATTCATAAATTAGGCAAATCAACTTGAAAGAAGCTAGCACATACTTCCTAACACATACTACATTATAAGTCGGTCTATGGTAAAGCGACTTAAATACATACACATACGAGGGTCAAACTGAAAGTTCTTAGAACTGGCCACTTATAAACAATATAATAAAAAAAATATTCTAAAATTTGAAAATAGAACTCTTTGCCAATATTACTGAGTATATATTTCATTCATTTGTCATTTGTTTTACGATTTGGCGGCAAATTGAAAATTGTCTGTGTCACGTCAACATGAATTTAACACGAGAAAATTTTCGTGCAATGATTTTTTATGACTTTCGATGTCATTTAAGTCAACATGAAAGTTATGATAGACTACGATTGGCCTTTCACGATGAAGCCCCATCTCGTGCGACTGTTTACAACTGGTTTAATGAGTTTAAACGTGGTCGCACTAATCTCACTGATGATGTACGTGAGGGACGGCCTTCTACGGCGACGACTGAAAATAACATCTGTGTTGTGCGGCGTATGATAGAGACTGACAAAAGAGTGACCTATCAGCAGATTCGGACAAGCTTAGGCATCGGTATGAGTCAAGTGCACAAAATCCTCCACGAACATTTAGCGGTCAGGAAGCTTTGCGCCCGGTGGATACCTCATAATTTGACTAAGGCTCAAAAACTCCATCGTGTGGATTGGTGCCGTATAATGATTGAAAGATTTAACGGAGGTGACTCAAATGCTGTGTTCGACATACTAACAGGTGACGAAAGCTGGATTTACTGTTATGATCCTGAAACCAAAAGACAATCTGCTCAGTGGGTGTTTCCTTTCGAGGAGTTGCCAACTAAAGTGAAGAGAGATCGAAGTGCGGGAAAAAAAATGGTGGCCTCGTTCTTTGGAAGGATAGGTCATTTCGCAACAATTGTGTTAGAGGATCAAAAAACAGTTTCTGCAGAATGGTACACTACCAATTGTTTGCCACTTGTCTTGGAAAAAGTTCGAGAGAAACGACCTCGCAGTAGGATCCTCCTTCACCACGACAACGCCTCGTCGCACACCGCCAAGCAAACGATCGACTATTTGGCGACATCAAACGTTGAATTACTGAGTCACCCGCCGTATAGCCCCGACCTCGCGCCTTGTGATTTTTATTTATTTCCAAAAATTAAAGAAAAACTTAACGGAAAGTGGTTTATGAATGCTGAAGAAGCGGTGGCTGCGTATCGCGATGCCATTGAAGAGACCCCTAAGGACGAGTGGGCAAAGTGCTTTTCCCAGTGGTTCCATCGCATGCAGCGGTGTATTGACGTCAATGGACTATATTTTGAAAAGATATAATAAAACTAATAACTGGCTAATGTAATCAGTTTTTGATTTTCTAAGAACTTTCAGTTTGACCCTCGTACTATGCAATACTAGCGGTCCCCCGCGAATTTGTCCCCGCGTTTTGAGTTGCTCCCTCCCCTCCCATTGCAGTTTGATGTTTTATAGACAAAAGCCTACCTCAATAAATAAGCTGCCTAACACAATTATAATCAGTCTAGTAGTTCTTGAGACTATCGCGTTCAAACAATTTTAAATCAAGTATAGATGTAGGTAAAAGAAAGAATTCAACTTATTATTTAAAAAAGCTACTGTTTAATAAGAGCAATTTTAACTCCAAACTAAAATTATTTAAAGCAACAACAATGTTTTTTCAGATGCAACCACTAACTAGCTGAGAGATATATGCTATGTAAGAATACTAATCCAAATGGTAGTTCCGTCAATTGACAATCATACTGACTGACTTAAACGACCCTAATAACCACAATCAAATCAAACCACACACATGATTCATCGTCATGACGTTAACAGGTAATAAGCTGGTCAAATGAAACTATAGCCAGCGTAATAGAAATATTCGTTAATAATGTACGGCAGGCGGTGGGCGGTGTCCTTCAGGCTGTAATGGACTCGCAAGATAACAGATATAATAACCGACATTGTGGTCAGAAGAAGGTTGGGGACACACCCCGGACACTGCAAATCTTAACACCCCTACACACACACAGTACCAGTGCAGTGTACACGAACATTGTGTGCGTGACCTTCATTCCTTACAGGAGTTATTTGATCATGTATTGTACCACTCTCATAAATCCGTGGCGACACCATATGACCCACGATAATAAATTTATGGCTGCTATACCGAATCTATTACTGCTTAAACCTAAAAACGTACAGCCAATATAGATTCACCAACATTTGCACTTCAACAGCGCTACAATTTCTCGTAGCGAATTATGCTACGAGTACAATAGCGTTACGACATTGCTACGGATTAACTACGGCTCGTAGCGGTCGATTGTAACGAATGAAGAACGCATTTGCAAACCACCGAATTAAACCTATCGAAATTGATGCGTTGTTCAGGAGGCTTAATACGTAACTGGCAACCATTGCGCTCAGTCTCAAAACCCCTTATTCCGATCAGCCAATCTAAAATGATCATTTAACTAAATCCCGCATCCTCTATTTGAACAAAATATCCTGTTCCGATCGATAAAGAGATTACGATGATTACGAGCAAATATAGTAGATAAAAAGCCGCAGGGAAATGCTAAACCCTCAGCGGTCCGAATTGGGGGCAACTCAGTGTGCCCCCCGCTGAGCAGCCCGTAAGAACGCGCCATAATGTCTACTGGGCCAACAGATGCTCTCGCTTCCTCACTCATTACCCTTTTGTCTTATATCCCAAACCGAAAACGCGAATTCAGACTCTAAACTCACAGACTTAGACCCACAATCGCGTAAAGCGCGCGCAATCAGCGGCCAACGAGTATATTATTGAGCTGGAAAATGTTCCAGAACTTAAAATTGTGCGATTTCGGGCGAACGAAACAGTCACATTACCAGAGGAATCATGTAAATAAAATATTAGCTACAGCCGCCGATGCGCTTATGAATTTAACAGCAGTCGGCTAATATCTCACCAATTACTTAGCTTATTATACTTGGAGGAAAAGGCTTCGAGTAACCGAACGTTTTCCTTTAGAGCTTTTTAATTGATTCAAACTGAATTTAGTTTCCGTTTTGTATAAGCTACATCCACATTTAAAATGGAACACGAGGGAACATTTCTGTGAAAGGATGACTCGATTTCTTCTATTTGTGCTCGATTTAAAATTCTTAAAATATTTATTCTCAGTAGGATAACGTGAGGTTTGTTTTGAATTGATTCCGTAGCGAATGTTTAGATAAGTAAAACTGTAAAAGAGAATAAGTACAAACACGTTCGGAAATTATTTATATGGTTTTATTATCTACCGTGTTAAAATAATAGACACGAATGGGTGATTGTCTTTCATGACTTATAAGTTGAATACTAAAAAAGACGTCCCGAAAATTCACAGAAATTTTAGTAAAAAACAACATATTCACGAGAGCATGATTTTTCATATTTTTAAGCAATTTAGCAAATAAATGGGTTCATTTAATACCGCTTTTAATAACCAATCTTTTTACCGTCTTTATAAGTATTTTTTGATAGATGGTTTGAGTAAATAGTACTCTTAGCGTTTATTATGTAGTGTAGGCACCCAAATGGAAATCGTATTTTTTTAAATTTGCAGGTAGTAATTTTAATCTTCAGTAATTAACACACATTTTTTTGAGGATGCTAGTATCATTTACAGTTAGAGCTGACCGCAAAGATAAAGCTGAATATATTTATAAATAAAAACACTATACAGAGTGTTGTTTTGGTCAGTGACGTCTAACTCAGTTAGTAGTTTTTCTAAAAAAATATATTATTTAAATTATATGAATTTTCTGCAAAAGAAAACCTTTGAACAACATTTTTATAAATTTCAAAACGAATGGGGAAACTCGCACCCTCGCGCGTAGATCGCGCGTATCTACCAATTATAACGCCGTGGCAAGTAAGCTACAAAGAGGCGACCTGAGGGCGTACTGCGATCCAACTTGCCGTTCAATTTCCAGGCAGCTGAATTCCGAGTCAGTGTACACGAATATTATCAGTATAATAATATTATAAAAATACTTCAATTGTATGAATATTAATATTTATGTTGTTTTATAATAATAATATTATAAATATCATGCGAAATCGCAATATAAAATTGTAATTTGACAGTAATGCTGAGCCGCATACCTATCAAAACTGCATCGCAATGCTCGCCCTGGCGGTGGTAATTTTGACTCACTCGCCAGTATCGCAAAATACGATAAAACGAGAAAAAAGAATTAGCTGTTCCATACAAAAGTTCATTCAAAATGTATGGAAAAGCTGATTTGTTTTCTCTCGATTTCACTATTGCCTCCATAGTGAAAGTTGTTTATATTCATCAGTGGAGTCTTTACACAAAATTTCGGTACTGATAAAAAAGTTAGCCTGTATATTAAATTTGTGGGTATTTTCCATTAAAAATATATTTTTTTCTTCATATTTTTTTTTGGTATCAGTATCGTTTCTACAACCACCCCGAAGTCGGGCTTCAACAGCATGTATACCGATTCAAGATTGTGAAATTGAATCAACTGAACAAATCAGACGTCCCAAAAGGGAGATATACCCGCTTTGTACAGATTTACGGCGCGTAAGTTTATACGCAAACACAATAAAACGCGTCTGTTGGCCGTCTGACTCCAATTGCTCATGGGAACATCGTTTCATGCCAATTGACTGGTTGAAGAACGGCATTTTTAAAATTATAACGCTCACGGATCAAAAGGCCGCCGGCGGTCGCATAGACAAAATCATAACAAAAAGACTGACTGTGTAACCCGTGAGGAATTAAGCGTTTGAATGGAACGTGTTGCGATTACTTGTGGAAAATTCAAGCTAATATCATTCTTATCATCTCATTTAAACATCGTCAATCATTAAAACAATATCGCACTACATCATCAACTATAAAATAAATCGAAGTGTATATTGAATATCCGTACAGTGACATAGTCACATAACAAATGGTTCTACCTACAGTTAGGTGCTTCGGATGATAATTTGTTCCGGATTTCAATAGCTTTCATAGCACAACGTCAACAATGGATAGAAAATAGAAAACAGATTACGATATTTAATGTTTAAGGGGCTACCCGGATTTTTAGCGCACTTACTAGCGCCACTTTAGTAAAAAAAAACATAACTCGTTAAATAAAAGACCAATCAAAAATCTGGTAGATACGATTGTAGTACAGGTTCTATAGTTTATTTAGTACGTTTAAATTGTTTCTAAAGTAGTTAACTGTAGTTAGAGTTAGAAAAACTGCTAAATATGGCCACTTTTAGCATTTTTGCTAACTGTAACTGCAGATAACTGTGTTTAATTGAACTTAAACATTGTGTCTAAACCACATAATCAGAGCTACAATCGTGTCTACCAGATTTTTGATTGGTCTTTTATTTAACGAGTTATGAGTTTTCTAGTAAAGTGGCGCTAGTGTGCGCGGTGAAAATCCGGGTAGCGCCTTAAGAAGATTACATAATCACTTTTTTCCACTCGTTATATCGTTGCTAAGAAAAATATGTATAACTAATGTGGTTCCTTGTCAATTAGAGTGTTATGATTATCACACAACGACAAATTAAAACCGTAGGGGGAAAATCAAGCGCACCCTTCGTAAATACATCAAGCCTGAAAATGAACAAGCTCGTGCTTCTTCGAGAAGCAATTAGGGGAACATTTGCAAATAATGCATCCAGCGCTCCAAATGACACCAGCCAGAGGAGTTATTGAAATCCCTGAGTATTTCTAAGTTTAAGTGACGGCGCCGGCGGGTGGAAACGATTTCCATATTGAACGCATTTCCTTCAGTAGGCAGGCAGGTAGGCTGCGGAATTATTTGTCATATTAACGTCACTCGCGTCGAGCACCGACGTCGATGTTAATATATTAAATTATTCTCGGAGGTATACTGAGCAGTTACTGGATACCGATATCCTGCCTGTTTTCGGTCCTCAACGCATTTTACGGCGCGTCTTAAGGGTTATTGCTGAGTTTTTACGCGATGCTTTGTGGTGATCGCTCAGCAATTTTTAGAGTATCTGCAGAGTTATGGGCGTGTAACGGTACATGTTTATGTTTGTTTTAGGGCGTAAGTGTTCATTTGGGCCGTTCAAGATTAAAGGGCTCAAGTGTACACTGCTGTCCGTTAATAATGTCCGTCAAGTCTGACTATTTTTCCTTAATCAGTCTTGTTAGATATTCCCTTTTGGGATTGGCTATAACAACTCTTTTTCCACTGAGTTTGCATGTTTAGACCAAACATACGCGAATGACTAGAAAAAGCGATCAATGCTTTTCTGCCGAAGACATTCAAAGTACTTTGGTTATATTGAAAGCAGGCGAGGTTCTTCTGAATTTATCAATCATACCTTGAAATGTCTGGTGTATATATAAAAAATCTCTTATATATCAGTTAGTAGTATAACTGTAGCTCAGCTCGGTTAGGTGTCGCCGCGGCATTAACTATTCAAATTTCAGCGGTTCTGCGCTTTTATTGCAAGACCACCGGCGGAGTTTAATCAAAATATAGGTCTCATTACGAAGACGGCTGACGCGCAATCAACGATCGAGGAACTGCACATAAATAACAAAGTTTCTGTTTCTGATTCTGCAAAAAAAGGCAAAGAAGTTAATATCAAAGTCGGTAGTTATTTTGTTGGTAAAATAGTGTCAAGACATACGTCTTCCATACTTAAGTTTATAAAACAACTAGATAGTCTCAAGATGACACAATAGCATCTTATTAAACAGTAGACTAATTAAGAAAGTGTATTTGATTCAGTGAGTTGGTGTATTACTACTTTAGATATTTTATTATTCATATATTCATTTTATTATTTATTGCACTTGCAAAATAAAGTACCAATGGCGGAATTAATACTTAAAGCATTCCCTACCAGTCAACCATTGGTTGAAGCAGAAACGATTGAGGCGGCGTAAAAGAACAGAAAAAAGCTACTAATTAAGAATACTCGTATACTACTAATATAATTATATAATTACTTAAAGAATAAATCTACATTAACACACTTCAATTCATAAATTTATCCATACTTACTTGCTAACTGAGATTATAGGGAAAACAAAAGGAAAAACCTTGACTTTTCAGCATCACGTGGTATTCTCACTGAGAAAGAGCTCACAAAATGACTTCTTGAAAGGATACTTTGACGATGAAGTCTTGGTGGTATCAGAAAGGGAGTTCCAGAGACTAATAGCACCTAGGGTGAAGGATTCAGAGACAGGTATAGCTTGACATCATGCACCGACTCCAAAAGTTTTTTTGCGCCTACATAGGAGACAAATGCATTATTTTTAGCTCTTTAGTCAGTTTTTAAGGCGGTTCATTTTTTTATATATTTTAGTTATTACTCATATCTCAATAACTACTGGACTGATTTCGATTAAACTTACACTGTGCCCTAAATTGTTTTTTTCCTTATTGCACTAAAAAAGAATAATCTCGCTATGATTTCTATTTTCCGAGAATTCGTGAGACCAACATACAAGTATAGGTATATGTGTAGACACATACATACATTTACGAATTTTGCACACGTGCTACTAGCTATAGCTAGCACGTGTGCAAATTAATATATCAACATACTCAGATTTTTATTTTCGAGAGGGTGGTTTTTCTATAGAATACTGATAAAATATAACAGTAATGTACTACAATATATTATTTTTTGTACATTTGTTACTTACTCAATACTCAATACTCAATACTTTATTGCTCCATAATGTACAATTATAGGTGTTACAATTAAGGCAGAGTGCAAAACGATCATTATGGACCCTTTCGGGCGCTGCAAAATAAGTGCTACAGAGAGAGGAAGCTTTACTATACAAATTTACTATACTGATAGACAATGTCAGGAACCATTTACTTTAGTGGCTGCATCTAACTTGTTTTTATTATTATTAATTAAACCGCACTCGCTCAAACAAAAACCGCGAAGCCGACAAATCAATTTTGCGTCAGGAAATTACTTTGTAAAGTTGAAAAGGGTTGCGCGATACGGCACCAAATTGAAATTCTTTTGTGCCTCGCGCCTTTACATGTCCAAAATGTTACCTGCCGCTTTGAATCATAGCGTAAACAACATTTCCCGATCAAAGTTTAGAATACACACTCCCAGGCAAATAGCGCAAATACCAGGGAGTACTTTCCTCACGATATTTCCGCGTTCCACGAGCCAAGAGCGTGTAAAGGTTACTTGAACCTAATAATAAAAAACCGGCCAAGTGCGAGTCAGACTCGCACATTGAGGGTTCCGTGCCAACTTTAACTGAATCACTTACTTCCACTTAGTTAAATACCACAATATTTTGTTGGCAGCAAATATAACTTTGTTTTTCATAGTGTTTGTTTGAAGAACAAAGTTATGTTTGCGGTTGTTGCAATCGTGCTATATTTCAAAAACTTCTCGTTCGATCCCGTCCAAACCAAACGTCGTTAAAAGAATTTGTTAAGATGTACTCGTACATCATTTTCTTTTTCAAAATTTACACTTGCTTTGTTTAGAAGTTAGATGGGGAGACGACCATTTTTACGACTTTGGAATAGAATTTAAAAGAAAATGGTTCTAGGAATCTCTGTGTCATTTTAAAAAATCTATCCATAGACACCTCGCACGCATAGGTTTGACTAAAACAAAATATTTCGGTTTTAGTTTCATGTATGGCAGCCACCCCTTAAATAATATTATTTTTTATTTTTGTATAAGAATCGCAAAGCGGTTAAAAGGATACCTCTTACTACAAAATTAATTAGTTAGTGTGATGCTTATAGTTATAGAATAAAGTGGCTGTGACATACGGACGGTCAGGCAGACAGACAGACATACTTGACGAAACTATAAGGGTTACGTTTTTTGCCATTCGGCGACGGAACCCTAAAAACCAAAAATAACCACACAATCATAACATTAGCATTTGCAGCAAACTTGTAGAAGGAAATGTTATCCTTAAACATCTAATTTCAAAAACACAAACTTCAATAAAATGTTTTGTCTGACGTTTAAAGTAAATTCCAAAACGATTAGTCTTAATTAACAATCCTAACCAACCACTCGAAAACGTAATCTTCGAAAGGTAAACAAACTTTTGCTTGTTCCGTGCATAATGATTTTATTATACTTTAAAGATAATTTTGAGCTGTTAAAGAAACGGAAAGCGAAAAGTTTTAGAGCTACGAAGTTCATTAACAAAATAAGCAATCTGACTAAAAGCACGGGCCCGTCGAGGTAAAGAGCAATTAAAAAGTTATAGAGTGCTCTCCGCGAATATTTACGTATAACACTCGGTGGGCCCCGGGCGATTAAGGGATCGTCCTTGGGATTCAATCATTGACCAATAACCCCGAGCCACTGCCGGATTTTGTCGTCATTAAATTCCTGTACTCTGTTTGTTTATTGAAATACGAAGTTCTGTGGCAATCGAATTTTGGGAAGGTTTGATTGATGCTAATCTTCTCTTTACTTCACAATTTCTATGTATTTTGATTTTTTTGTGCGATAGTTTTTTTACGTGTAGATATTTTACTTGATTTTTAGGTAAAACGGTTAAACACGCAATCGAATTACCACACGAAAAAAAGTTCGATCGCCGCGAGAATCGGCCTTCAGTACACATGAAGTTAGATTTAGGGCCGTTTTTTCAATGGTCAGATAAAACTTATCAGAATGATAAATTATGAAGCGACAGATTTTCAAAAATGACAGGTACCTATGATTGCTGACCGTTTCAAATTAGCCATATTGTATTTTGTTCGACGAATATTACTTATCTGACTATTGAAAAATCAGCCCTTAATTGAATATAATATAGCAATATATACATATTATGTATATAGGTAGGCATTTAATATCTTCATTGTTTGAACGACCGCTTTACATTTTGCTTGCTTGCTTGCTCCCTTCTGCCAATCGTCCTTTCATAGGACACAAACATCTCCCGGCCGCCTGCACACTGACTCATCCTCGGACATCATTAACTCCCGGCTGCCAGCATACTTTTTAAACATCCATCTGGGACCATATTTCGCCCGGCAGCCAGCTCACACGAACATTTCTCACAGTTTTGTCAGCAATCACCGACAACTTTTTTATTCAGCATCTGCCGTTTTAAGTTCATTTTCCTTTGTTAGTCCATCTTATAAAACACTACTTTTTATTTGTTTTTGTTCTCACTTTTCTGAATGCCAGCAGTCAATTAAAACTCCTAACGCCCATTCTGACAACCATAATCTGTCATCTGGTGAACCACTGGGTGGCATAATTTCTCCTTTGCTCTTCTCTATTTTTATAAATCTTATCACCCTTAATATTCGCTGCTCGTATCATCAGTATGCTGATGACTTGCAATTGTATGTGCAAAGTGAAATTGCAGAACTACTTGGGAATCTCTGTCAACCCTACAAAGTGTCAGGCCATAATTGTGAGTAGTCCGGGACTCGTCTCTAGGTTTAATGTCATGGATCTGAACCCAATAGTGTATGAAGGTATCACTATACCTTACTCTTCTAGTGTCAAGAACTTGGGCCTAACTATGGACTCTACGCTTAGCTGGTCTGTTCACATATCTGAGTTCAGCCGTAAGGCGATTGTCTGTCTGAGAAGTATCTACCGCTTAAAATTCTTCTACGAAGCTTCTGCTTATGCAAACTCTTGTCACCCCTATCATAGACTACGCAGACTCTTGCTGCACTAATCTTACTGAAGCCCTTCTCCTCATCAATTGCATCAGATTCATATTCGGCCTCCGTAAATGTGACCATGTCTCCAGTTTTAGAGCACAGCTTAACTGGCTCCCTATCCGTCAACGTAGACACTCTCAAATCCTTTGCATTCTACATGTTATTCGTAATAACCCCTCGTCGCCTTCTTATCTTAAAGATATTTTGCTGTTTTTATGTCAAACTCACGATCGGTCTCTCCGTTCCTCCGACAATCTCCGGCTGGGCACGCGGGCACACCGCTCCACGTACGTCTCCAAGTCATGTCATTTTCAGTCACGGCAACATGACTGTGGAACTCTCTTCCTTTGGATGTCAGGAGGGCCGAGTCAAAGTTTTCATTCAAGAGGAAAGTCCGTCAATTTCATAAAGAATAGATAATTGCAAATTAATATTTATTTATTATGTGTAGATATTATTTATGTATATTTTTATATATAGTATTTATTTTGTGTAAGTTTAAGTATATTTAAGTATATGTAATGTATATGTAGGTTTATTTGTTACTATAGTTATTAGTTAATTGTTACTTTCTTGTTAATTTCTCTAAATTTCTTTTCGCTGCACCCATTGTCATCTCTCTGCATGACCTAAAGGTATGACTGGCAGAGAATGCTTTTAGCATTAATTCCACCTTTGTACACTATGATTAGTACAATAAAGTCTTTAAATAAAAAAAGTGTCTATAAAAGCTCATTTCACAACAAAAAAAATGTTATTACTGTTCCCGATGGCTCAGCACTGCCAAAAGGCATCACTTGTATGGTCGCCATGTAAGGCTGACCGCAGGAGATGCCAATAAAACAAGTGTTACGCGCCCGGTTACGTTTATTATAATGACTAATATTACAATAACTAAAGACTTATATACTAACTTACATTACCTAGTATGGGGTGAGGCAGCGCACACACTACAGTTCAATTAAATTATATAAATATAAATATGTTTAGGTACTGTTAAGTTAGGGTTAGTCATTTTAAATGTAATATTAGAATGTAAGAATTATACAGAAGCTTATCTAAAAGAACCCAATCCATTCACGATGGGAAGAAAATTAGGTTTTCAGACAGAGAAGATTCTATAACTACAAATAGGACTCTAATAACTCCTTTGGTTACTTCACATTGTATTGTACAGTACTAATTTGATGGCTGCTCCTGGGGTATAATAACATGTTCTCTTAGCCTTCAAAACGGAACAATGCAATATGGAATTCATTGTTTTGCGGCAGACAGGCAAAACAGAGGATGCATTGTAACGCTAACCACACAAAACTAGAATATTCAGTAGACTGTGTGACGAAAAACGCAAATAAATACCAAGGCCCGGATGCGTGAGCGATAGTTCACTCAACTAAAGGTTCGATGCCGTTACAAGCTACAAATATTTCCGATTATGCGTTTTTTAACAAAAAATAGCTTTACCAAATGTCAGAAAAGCTTTTTTTTTATTTTATAAAATATGACGTCTTCAAAACACGCACAATCGAAAATGTTTAACCGCTGGTAACGACATTTAACGATTAGTTGAGATAACTATCGTTCACGCACTTGCCTTGTGACGATCGATGCCTCGATCCACGAACATTATTTAGCATGCGTTAGCGACGCGTCTAAGACCCCTTACACACTGCGAGTTTTAGCATCTATGCAGTCGCACGTTTTGAAAACGCGCGTTAGCATCGATGCAGTCGCCAAAATTCAGTAAATAATTTGACAATTTCTTGCTTTTGCATCACGACTGTATCTATGCTTACGCACGTTGGCATCGCGACTGCATCGCTGCTAAAAGTAGCGCAGTGTGTAAAGGTTGTCATTTTGCGACTGCGTCGATGCCAACGCGCGTTAGCATGGCGACTGTATCGCTGCTTGAGTAAAGGCTCTAATACCTAACGAATATACGAATACGAATGATACGCCTACGCAAGGCGTCCTTATGGTGACGCATAAGTAAATAATATTATGTAAGATATCTGTTTTATTTTTTTGTGTGAATACCAAAACGTGAATAATGTGCCTACCTACACGTCTTCACGTAAGATTATCATAATGACCTGCTTCAACTGTGTTCCTAGTAAAAGTCGCTGTTCAAGAACTTTCCAAAAACTCTTTAACTAGCCAATAAATAAATGTAATAAGAACTATAGAATATCTACTGCCACAAGAGTTGCATGACTTAGCACTACTGCGTCTCACTTTATTATATCAACGAGTAAACTGCATTCAGAATCATCCAAATATTTATACAAGCACCATTTTTGCTCAGTATGCCCAAATTGCTCAATAACAAACCAATCATGATAATTACTGCATCCATTTTATAAATACGGCCCAGTCAGAAAGCTTTATAAATAATTGAGATTTATCGAAGCATATGTGTATTTTGAACGCAATTGTTGAACAGAAATAATTATTTGTTAGTTGAGCATGTAAGTATGTACATAATCGTAGGTACTCCTATCAGGAACTAAACCATTTGATGCAATAAATAATTAATAATTATAGCCTACCTTATAATTGTAGCTGTTGCACTCGGAGTGGTCACTTTTCCGGCTCACATGTGCGGGAACTTTTAGTATGTTTATTATTTCTGAAGAAATCACTTAGGTAAAAAATTACTTATCACCGCTTACGCACTCGATTTAATGTACTTTTGATATCGAGTAACTAGTATTCGCGTAAACTTCAAAATCAGTATCTTAATTTAAGGCGACACATTGATAAACAATTTGTTCTGGAATTAAGTGTCAGCTTTAATTAAGGAGAGCTTTCCCCCTCCGAGCACCCCCGCACAAAACTTTTTTGCGAACTTACTTACACAATGACATGTCAGAATTAGCCATCTAGGGAAGTATGTTAGAAACGTAATTAAGTTTCTCACACCATCTATCGGAATTTTAAACAACTACATAAAAGCTTTTTAAAGCATAAGCATATGACGTCAATCAAACCTTCATCAAGAGCACAAAAAAATTAAGAAGCCGAGTGGCGTGATATTTTTACATTTTTGAGTTTTTTTTTTTTTAATATAGGCTGATTTTTTAAGCATATGTTTTTTAAAAGTTGAAACTTTTCCGAAAAAAAAACATCATACAGGACCGGGCAACGAAGCCCACATTTTAACAACTTTAAAAAAACATAATTTCAGACTTATTGCTCACTCATGGCATTGAATTACGTCATATGCCTTCTTATAATAGTCGACGCAATAAAAGAAATCAATAAATGTGTATTTTATGAATGAAAATATTAAAATAAATAAAATCCTTCTGATTTTTTTCAGATTGCGAAATGCGCAAAATTAAGTCCCGTTTGTCAGTAATTTGAATATATCTATTTAAAAGGGGTATCTTTGACAAGATTACGGTAAGGGCTGTTACAAAAGTGAATTAATCGTGTTTCGGCAACTTAACAAAAGGAGCTAAGTCTGAGTACAAAGTGCTAAGTGTTCTCAAGAATCAGTTCACTAAATATTACTTTCGTGTGTGGGTTTAATTACATAGTGCGACACACCATAATGTACCCCCGATAATCACCAAATCACCTACTCGTCACGGTTGCACTGTCTAAAATTTACTTACTAAATATCCGTCTCAAAAGAATAATCTGTGATTGAGATTTGATCGTAACTTGAATCTTTCGGGACATTCCCGCTACTAAAATAAATATAGTAATACAATTCGTGGGTTGTTGTTATGTTACGACAATGACTCAAGTAATAAAGTTCATGTTTAGTGCCGTTCACCGAGTCCAAATGTTAGATATTGAGCGTGATAACTCGCACACGATACTTTCGCACACAAAGAGTCGATGCTCCGTTGGCCCCAAACCGCATGGAAGGGTTGATGGCCTATGAAATTAAACTAATTCACCAAACGTGCTTCTGTTTCAGCTCTCGTATATTCCAAATAATGTTTAACATTCAAGTATTTCCTACAACTGTAATTCTAGTAACGTCTGAACATGACATTGTTTCTAAATTTGATATCATGAATATCGAGTAACTTGGATGTTCAATAATTGGACTCGTAATTTGGAATTTGGAATAAACACTAAAAATCAAGAAGGAAAAATGTCACTATTAGGTATTCGCGTAAACTTCAGAATCAAATTAATATCTTCATTAAAAAAGCATCGTTGTACCAGTAAAGTTGACTTAAATGTCCGACAAACTTCAAACGAAAAATCAGTTCAGTGGTAATCAATTTATCGGACACGTCTTGGTACGATCCATTTTATGCATTCACACATCAAAATAAGTTTGCGACCACTTTGGTTACGGTAAATTATATTTTAATTAAATAGGTTTATTTTTAATATCAGCAAGGGGTTTTCTTTTGAAAGAAAACACATACTTAAAATTGTTACTTGATAAAGTTAAATTTTAAAATTTAATCAGCATAAACTAGTTTAAACTAGTGATCATGTTCTTTTTTTGATACATCGTATTATTACAATATCGTAACGATATCTTTATGGAGACATTATTTTGACGTTTTAGATAAAATAATATGTAAATGTAAATACTATACATATTAATATGGTCATTACAAATAAGTAATCACATATTCGATCTCACTTATTATGATGCATTGATGCACGGAAACGACCTAAGCATTACAGATTACTTTTTTTTTAATTTATTGTATAAAAATACCTACTGCTCGTTCCGCTCCAATGGACACCTTACCTAATAAACGATCCGTCATGTCAATGCCCGGGGCGCGAGCAAAAACTGAAAATTGCATTGCTTTGCGAAATTGCTCTGTTGCGACACGTCAGTCAGATTGTAATTCATGACTCCATGGAAAGGGGAACGCGCGGATTTAGCGTTGATTGGTCGCGTCAAACATCGGGGTTTTAAAATCAGTGTGAAATAACATTTACTACTGCTTTGGTGGCGGAATTCATCATTTGAGTATATGAGCACAAAAGTTTTATTCTATACATAGAATAAAATTTAAGAAAAAAGCTTTCACGATAGTTACTTGTTCTAACTGAACAGCAGATACTATGTACGGAAGTGTCGACATAGTTTCCCTGTAGAACAACCAGGTGGCGTTCGAAAAACGCTGAGACAAAATTGGTATTTTCGTTCAGTTATTGATTGATGGAAAAATACATTTTTTAGGATTTATTAGAGATACGAAGGTAAGTGAAAAGGATAATTGATGCAACAGAATATAATACAATTGAAATGCTCTACGCGAAATGTAGTAATGTAAAAAAAAACATTTCGTGTGCTTCGGCCGTAGATTTCCTCATCTGAGTACAACTACTTAACTAAAAAAGGTATAGACAGTCGTAAGCTCTAGCTATTTGACTGAAATTTCATTGATTTGCTCTTTCAATTATTAAATCAAATCATAATCTTAATTCGCTTGCAACCGGTCGCTATAAAAACTTTGCTTAGTGGAAACCAAAGTTCAGCAGTGGACGTCCTCTCGCTGATAATGATGATAATTCTTAATTACTTAATTATCTCTCTTTTTCTTTACATTATTCTGGTCATACCTAAGGTTATCCCAGTCCTTCTAGCCATCTTAAACAATTATAAGATATGCTTTATGAAGAAACGTTTTCCCCTCGAGTTAAAATAAAAGCTAGGCAGCTAGGTAAAGCAAGTCGTTTCACCTTATTATTAGGGAAGTTTTACGTTTGCGACATTGCAATTGCATCACATTCAAAGATAAGTACGAGTTAACTATATTATAACGTTAACATAATACGAGTACAGGCTACATTGAATTGTGTGAAATACAAAAGTAGTATGTAATTCAATACTGTAAAGCAAATATTAAAAACAAAATTAAAATAACGGCTAGAAAGTACGCAATAAACGCTATATTGCAACATTTGTGGCTTGTTCTTCGATCACTCTGTCCTAAGCCTTATGGTATTGATGAGTAGTAAAATTAGTTTGCCAGCAGCAGCTTGGCCATCAATCAAATTTTCGATTGCAACTCGATATCTGCAACGATGGATCACGCTACATTAGCTAGTACACTGGATCTTTTCTGAAACTGCAGATGTGCCTTCTCGTCTCCTCTTTTGTAATCTGCTAAAACTTTGCTGTCATATCTGGGGCCACAGGAGTGGTCATATTGGTTTAGAATGTTTTAACACTCAAAGTGTCATATTTTATATTCATAAAGAAGTGGTCATATTTTTCGGCTCATTATATTTTTCCTTTATTAAATATCTAAGCTAGATTTCTACCAGAGCTCATTTTTTGATCAAAAATTTTATTATAATATTTTTAGGCTATTGAAAAATAATTTCAAGTGGGATTAAATTGGCACTGTCTTACGATTCCCTAAAACCCCTCAAATATTATTCTAATTAAGTAATTAGCTAAGGTAATAAAATGTTGTTATTTACATTTTTATCTCAAATGTTAGCATTCTGTTCGAGTTTCAAACTGCTTTAGTTTCTGTTAGGGTATCCCCACGGATAATCGCTGGCGTGCGCCCGCCCTTACACTGAAGTGGTGTTTGTCGGCGGATTTCTTTGTGAGTTGCCGTAACAATGGCTCTTCATTCAAACATTATTTTCTCATACACCTTTGTTACGCGGGCCATCTCTGCAACAATTGCTATTCACAATTTTTGCCGCGAGTTTTTTGGTTTTAACCAAGTTCTTGGTTCACTTGACGGGAAGTTTGGTTAGTGAATATTTTTTGGAAGTATAGTAGCGCATAGGGCTCGTCCATAGTAAACGTAAAGTTATTTAAAGATATGTGAATATGAAAAATATTTAAGGTAAGTAAAAAATCTTACTGGAAATAAGGACACTTGAGTATACCAAAGTCAAAATCTATCCCGAGGTATAAATGTTCATGTGTCTTTCTATCTGGCAGCAAACTAATAATGATTTCGTCCAGAGCTTACTAACCGTGCCCGAGTCTGGGCAAGTAACCCTCGCCAGGTAAATCAGCGGGCGTAGTCTGTTGCATCATTTTTGACATTTCGCGTCGACAAATTCAATTTTATGATTTTCTAATTCATCAAATATCATTTTAACTTACGTAGCTATATCTTTAATAAATCTTAAAAAATATTTGTAGTTTTTTAAGCATCATTCAAAAATTCTTTTCAATCAATAAATACACGAAAACACCAATTTTGTCTCAGCATTTTTCGAGCGCCACCTGGTGGTTTTACGCGGAACTATGTCGAGACTTCCGACACTGAACTAACATGTTAGATTATCAATGATTTGAAGTTTTAGCTTCTCTTTAATTTCTGAAAAATTGCATATTCGTAATTATTATATATTATATATTTTATCTAGAGTTTTTAAGTTACATTTTTATGAATCCCATCATAGAGCTATCGAATAAATGAACTGAGAAAAGAAAAAGTCAGTTTCAAATATATTTATTATTTATTCCACATCGTATTGGTCAGTTAAAAAATCGTTTTAAGGAAAAGTAGGAACAAATTAAATACATACTTTTTCAGACATCGTGCTCCGAATTTTGTTTAAAAAATGTAATCAACCTGTCCCTTTTAGTAAGCCTAGTATAAGCTGGCTTGCACGTTTCCCAAACATCTATTAGGCCTCGAATACCGCCGACTCAGCATACGTTTTTGTGAACTCAACAACCTCGGATACTGGAATATATAACGCGAATTTGACTCACTTATAAGACACTTATCGGATATGAAATATTACACGATCTTTGTTGAATATTCTCAAGACGCAGGTTTTTTGGTATCTCTTGAGATTCGGGACGCAAAAATTATATGAATAATACGGTTGCTGAACTGGCGTTGTTAAGATCACCGAAAAACTGCTAAGTAGATAGAATAGCCCGTCGTCTGATTGCTAAAAAATTTGTTTTGTACTTTAAAAATATTTTTTCATTTAAAGAATTTATTGCACAAATCATATTGTGTAAAGATCGACTTAATGCTTAAAGCATTCTCTGCCTGCAGCGAAAATAAATTTAGAGAAAATCAACAAAAAGGTAACAATTTATAGTTACAATTTATAGTTAATTTTATATTCTATAAACATACTTCTACTAACAAAAAATAAATACAATTGATTAAAATATACATAAATAAAAAAAAAACATTTTTCAATTATCTATATATTGTTTAAGAAATTGACGGACTTTCCTCTTGAATGATACCTTCGACTCGAATATTGCACATGTTAATTCTTTTTAAATAATTTTGGACCGTGACATTTTTTAATTGCATTTATTACCCCTAATAGGGTAATCTTAGTCTGTGTAATTAGTTCTAGTGACAGTAAAAAAATATTTTAGTTTAGTCGGTTTACATATTTTTCTTTACCTTAATATAAAAAAAACTTGAGTGAGCCTCTAAAGTAAACACCCCGCTGATGGGCAAAGGCCTTACCTATGGGTGCTACTTGAGGTGAG
Organism: Pyrausta purpuralis; assembly: GCA_963924145.1. Taxonomy (NCBI): domain Eukaryota; kingdom Metazoa; phylum Arthropoda; class Insecta; order Lepidoptera; family Crambidae; genus Pyrausta; species Pyrausta purpuralis. Next base: position 15,202,359 of record OZ001646.1, on the reverse strand, counting down.
CCATACTTCACGTGGGGTTTTTGCTAGACAAGGGACTGGACTTGCTGTCAGACGTTACGAAGCCACCCATAGGAACTCTGATATGAACCGATATTAGTTGGGACCTGCAGCAGCTTTACGTGCCTTTTGAATCACGAAGATACTCGTGATATGCGTACCTTATGGTAGAAAGGAAAACAAAACACGACCGTCTCGCAGGTTGCTCAACTTCGGGAACACTTCCAAGCACTACATCCAATTAAGAATTCAAAAAAACGTCAGTCTGGCTGAAGACGAGATAGTAAATTGTTCGGGGCCTGTTGGCACCTGTATAATGTCGCCGTCAATCACACAGCGCGTGAAATTGAATCCCCGCGAAACGCACGACACGCATAATACCCGCTGGTGTCACTCATTTTTTCTTATATGCAAAAAATATTGAAAGGTATATCTGTGTTAGAATTGCCAATTTACGCACTGCTTAAACGCGGATAGGCAATAAAAAATTCAGCCATGATATACTAAATACCTGGGTGTCCTTAGGTGGTACTATATACTATTAACAGCAGTAAGTATTGTGTTAACGTAGGTAGATATGATATTAACGTTACGAAAATTTAAAAATAATTAAGTGTGTAAATATCACCAATTCCTTAGTTTAGTACTATTCTTTACACATATTGGTGAAAACCTCAATATTTCTTTTGCGGCGGTAAAGTTTGGATCTACTAATTTACTTACTCTTGCCATAAATATTGTAACAAACAATTTTTTTTTAATGCAAATAATATTTATTACTTTAACAGTGTCTTAGTTTTATACATAAATATAAAATAATTTAAAATATAAAAAGCTTATTCGATGTAATCTCCATCGGCTGCAATACAGTCCTTTAAACGTTGAGGCCAGTTATCAATAGAAGTACGCACTCTTTCCATGGAAAATTCCTAATTGCCAATCGTATGGATTGTTTTAGGGACTCCAAATTATCATGGCGTTGAGAGGAAGCCTCTCTAAAACTCTCTAAAACTGGCCATAAATCCAGTGGATTAAGATGATGCTGATTGAGATGCTTGGTTATTGAACATGGTGTTGTTAATGAGCTCAAGAATGATATCTTGACACACTTGTGCCAATGTTTTGATACCTTTTTCACAAAAATATGGCTCAGTCACTCCTTCATAGCTAACACTCCACCAAACCATCACGGGTATTGCCCACGTTGCACTCTGCCGACTAATTAACCACCCTATTCGTTTTAAATTATCAGATAAAAAAATACCAGTGCGTTTCTGATAAGCTGCAAGTCCTAAGTCATCTTTTAAAATACGCTACATGGTTCTGGGTGCTATCTTCATGTCCCGAGATAAAATATTTTGCTTTCGGACAGGATTTCTGCGAATTCTTTCCCTTACTGCTTTGATCACCTTTTTCGTAGTAACACTACGTAGACGGCCAGATCTTTTTCTGTCACAAACACACACACATTTGACTAATACCAAGCGTATGGAGAGATTTGAAAATTGCATTTGGCTCTATACCAACTTGGTGTAATACAATCACAGCGATTCGGTTCTCTTTATCACCCCACTCCATTTTAATATCGCAAAATATAATAAAATGTATTGGCGCCAAAAATAAAAAAACACAATGAGCAATCGTATAAAAATGACAGATTCCAAATTCAAATGTAATATCTTTCTTATTTTTAATTGTAACAGTATTTATGGCCAGTCCCAACGAACATTGCTTCGCCCCCGGCCATTTTAATAGTTTTAAATTATTTCGGACGATGAAGTCTAAAAAAGTAAAAATTATGAGAATCGGTCCACCCGCCCAATTTCTTTTAAAGTGTTTTTTTTCATTAGAACCTTCTCCTGGCCGTGACTGAACTGAGCCATTCATGCGTGATGTCATGACCAAGGGATGATTTATCTCATATTTTATGATAGCCATGTTTATTTACTTTATTGTTGTTTTGCGTAAAAAAAAACAAAAACAAAACCATTTTAAACTGCATTAACTGTCAAAGGATTTTCATCGACTGAGTTGTTTAAAGTTGTTTTTAATCACGCTTTCCGTTGAGGAAGCCGACTGAAAAGACAATCTCTGTGAGCTTATTCAGACCGTTTTAATTACTTTTATTCTGTGAAATCCGGTTACTCACATGCGCATATATGCGTTTTTAATAACGCTCATTGCTTTACAGATATCTTAGAAACATAATGAGTGAAATAGTTGAACAACTGGAATTTATAGTCATAAGCATCGTATACGACGAAAAGGTTCTTGGAAATCTACAATTCACAATTGAACCTTTATTAATAACAAACAAATAAACAAATTAAAACTGAGAATTGCAACATGAAAAATAAATTCTAAATCTAATCGTGCCTATTCAAAAACGAAAACAAGGAGGCTATGATGCTATTTTCATAAATAAATTACTGAAGTATTCACTTCATCATCGCATGGTTACCTATTTGAATACTTCAATTACTTTGAACAAAATGATTTAACCAAATGCAAATAATTAAAAATAAATAAACCGCCTTCATAAAACCGACTTAAAAGCTCACAATAACATATTCGTCTTCTATTTATATAAACAAATTCATTTGAAGTCATGGCATGTTGTGAGTAAATCTTTGCTGTGCGTTTAGCTTGACATCATCACCATAGATAAATTTATTTAACGATATATATTTTAGTAAATTAATTTAGGTCTGATGATTGATCACTGTTATTTATTAACTATTATTCTATCAGCTGTGTGTGATTCAAATCAGCACAGAAGAAAAACGGTAATGTTTCATATCTTATTTCATAGGTACTTATATGAATAACAACATAACAGGATGTTTATGCTAGAGGAAGATTCCGTAACGAGCTGCTCTCATATACTCGACTGAGCATCCCATTTAACCGATACCGCTAAAGTAAGAATTTTACCGCTTCTTGCGAAGGATAAAGCCCGTACTTTTTATGCATATTTAGAAGAAATTCTGCGAGGGTATTCGTATTAGGAAACTCATAAGTTTTATATGTTCAGAAGTTTACAAGTATCGCAAAGTTTAGAGCAGCTCTAGTAAATGTGTTGGGTTTATGGGTGGTATATAATACTCGTATCTTAATACTGTTACTGAATTAGTTACTAAACTTTTGTTAAATCTTTTGATATTGTTGATACTGTGATAGCTTGACCAGTCTTTTCGAAGTTCTATATATTTTCTGATATTCAATGTGCCGAATGGTTCGAGGCACATTGAATATCAATGTCAATTTGGAAAGGTCCCGCCTGATGAAGTTCACGCTCTGACCGACTCGTGCTTATATCCAAAACCCCAAGAGCTTTCAACTCGAGTTGTCAAACCGCTTCGATTGCCTAAAGAATTGCGTATCAGTAGACGAAATAAACAACGGGATTGTGGAAACTTTCCAAACGGTGGGGTCTAAGTTTTTTAGGCCTGGCCGTAAAGATAGACCTCAAAAACTGTCGGTCCACACTCTCGACCTTATGGCAAAACGTCTATCTATGGCACTGCAGACCTCTGTTAATGCTGAAAACTACAGGCAGCTCAATAGACAAATATGGAAGTCCCTGCGACACGACATCCGTTGCTTTAACACTAATAGTGTTAAAGAAACGATAGAGCGGAACCAAGGCTCCAAAGTGTTTGCAAGGAACATGTCATTGGGCAAAGCCTGTTGACAAAGCTTAAAACGGAGGACGGTAGTGTAGCGTCGACGAAAGCAGAGGTTTTGAGGGAGATCGAAAAGTTCTATGGGCAGTTGTACACCTCAGTTGCCAAACCCGTTGATAGCTCGGCCAGAGACCCACGAGCTATCCTGACCCGACACTACACCGAAGACATCCCGCACATCAGCCTCTACGAGATTAGGATGGCCCTTAAACATCTCAAAAACAACAAAGCACCTGGCGAGGACGGAATCACAGCAGAGCTTCTGAAGGCAGGTGGAACACCGGTACTTAAAGTCCTTCAGAGACACTTTAATTCCGTGCTGCTGGAGGGCATCATACCCGAGGCGTGGAATAGGAGTGTGGTGGTGTTGTTCTTCAAAAAAGGAGACAAAACCTTATTGAAGACTATAGTTCCATCTCACTCCTGAGCCATGTCTACAAGCTGTTTTCAAAGGTCATCACAAATCGTCTCGCACGTAGGTTTGACTGACTTCCAGCCTCCCGAACAAGCCGGTTTCCGAAAAGGCTATAGTACCATAGACCACATCCATACGCTTAGGCAAATTATACAGAAGGCAGAGGAGTATAATATGCCTCTATGCTTAGCGTTTGTGGACTATGAGAAGGCCTTTGATTCGATCGAAACTTGGGTGGTGCTTCAGACTCTGCAGCGGTGCCACATAGACTATAGGTATATAGAGGTGTTAAAGTGCCTTTACAATAACGCCACCATGTCGGTCCGATTACAGGAGTAGAACACGAGGGCGATTCCACTGCGGAGTGGTGTGAGACAGGGAGATGTTATATCTCCGAAACTGTTCACAGCGGCATTGGAAGACGCCTTCAAACTTCTGGAATGGGAAGGAATCGGCATCAATGCTAATGGCGAATACATCACACACCTCCGATTTGCTGATGATATAGTCGTTGTGGCAAAGACGCTGGACGATCTTGGCACTATGCTCGAAGACCTTGACCGAGGCTCTCAACAAGTGGGTCTTAAAATGAACATGGAGAAGACGAAAATTATGTCGAGTTTCCTTACCCACTCCAGTATCCATTGGGAACTCAACTCTCGAAGTTGTCGACGAGTACGTCTACCTGAGACAAGTGATCCAATTGGGTAGGTCCGACTTCGAGAAAGAGGTCAATCGACGAATCCAACTCGGCTGGGCAGCGTTCGGGAAATTACGCAAGAGTGTCTTCTCATCTCATCGATCTCAGTGTCTAAAGACGAAAGTCTTCAACCAGAGTGTGTTACCAGTGATGACATACGGATCCGATACATGGTCTCTAACTGTGGGCCTCATAAAGAAGCTCAAAATCACACAACGAGCGATGGAGAGGTCTATGCTGGGTGTTTCTCTACGTGATCGAGTCAGAAATGAGGAGATGCGTAGAAGAACTAAGGTAACGGACATAGCTTTAAGAATCCGTAAGCTCAAGTGGCAATGGACAGGGCACATAGCGCGAAGCCGTTGCACTGATGGCCGTTGGGGCAGGAAAGTTCTGAATTGGAGACCCTTCGACCAAAGAGGAAGCGTAGGACGTCCACCAAGAAGATAGACAGACGACCTTTAAAAGATCGCAGGCTCAAACTGGATGCAGACCGCTAGTGATCGGTCGCTGTGGAAAGTCTTTGGCTGAGAATGATGATGATGAAGATGATATATTATCTTCTTTGTATCGTATTCCCTTAGAATTAATCATAAAATATTTACACACAATGTTCTCCATGATCGATAATAAGTGAATCACAGGCTATAAATAGATTTGTAATTTTAGTCAGCTATTGAAGATATAATCAAATTGTTGCGGAGTTTCAATTTACTCGTAACATCCCTCTATTGAACTGAAATTCTCGGTAGTAACGCTCCAATACTCGTTTTTACATGGAAAAGTTCTTGTTCCTACTATTTCTCACAGAAATTCGTGACTCTATAATTCAATCCCCAAAATTTTTGGCCAGCTCTTGAAATCCTCTGATATTGTGAATTGGTTAGATTCGTAAGAGAGCACTAAGTCTACCATGTTACAAAACCAATAATCTCTAGATCTAACTGAACTGCCTCGATGGCGCAGCGGTAAGAGGGTCGCACTTTAAAGCGACGACTGCGCCGGAGGTCCCGGGTTCGATCCCCGAGTAAGGCCAAAAATATGCACCTGGGTTTTTCTGTTCATAAGTTCTTAAGGTGGACCGGAGTTTGGATGTTAACGGTGTTTCATCCCCGTGCTTCGGAAAGCACGTAAAGCCGTTGGTCCTGCGCCTGATCTCTCTCCGGTCGGGTCAGATTGCTGTCCTATCAGGCTGTTACGGACACCCAATCATGTTTAGTAATAAGTTTAGTTATATTTATTTGTAAGGATTTTTGATGATAATAAATATAATTTTCTGTTAGGGCCATAGCGAGTAAGCATTGTAATTAGCTTAGGGCTCGTTTTATTTCAATAATAATAAACCTGTTAGTTAGGAATTCCCATTTGCAAATTAGGTAGGCAGGTAGGGTAACAATTAACTAGCTAGGAAATATTAAGAAATATGTAGGTAGTTTGGTACAGGGGCGAGGGAGACCCTAGTAGGCTGTCTCGCTCAGGTGGAGCGAGGCCGGTAAAGCCTTCGAATTTCCTGTCCCCCATATCGCGCTTTCTGAGGGTAGGTAGGAAACCCATAGAGTGGATTGTTGCGAATGGGAATTTTATCACGATTAATGTAGGTAGGTTACAAAAACGTTAGAAGGAATACGCAGATGATGTTATGTGTCCGTCCTTGTTTGTAACTAATCTGTATTAGTCGATAAGTCAGACATGTATTTTTGGTTAAATAAAGGGCCGTGAGCGGGCCAGAACGTACGCGCTCTCACGGTCACCGATCTCAAAAAGAAGAGTTTTATTTGGAATCTACAGTCTACACATCGAAGGAAAGATCGTCGGAAAATTGACTCAGCCTGCCTGTAGTCAATATCGTCTGGTCCTTGCGATCCGGATCGTCTGGTCCGTTGCGATCCGGATATAAGAAGAAATCAGCAACGCGGCATCGACTTGTGCTTTGGTTAGCACATACGCCGAGGGATCTACGCCGAAGCACAGTGTAACCAGGAGCCGCGAATCGGCCTATACTCCTGTGGAGAGACGATCACATTTACACGGGTGTTCCGTGGCTCGGGCATTCACCACCTAACGGTGCCAAACGGTGTCTGTCTCGGGTTTAACGCCGATTCCCAGGCGGTGCAGTTTTCGGGCGAGCTGCCACATATCGCGCCAGCGATTGTGAACAAGTCCGACCGGCGCCGGTACGGTGTGCGTAAGCGTGGGGGCCGGACTGTAGGCACTGCGGAGGGTTCTGGACATTCCAGCCAGAACTGAGCACTCCACGGATGCGTACACTCTCTGCCGGGCGGTACCTCCCTTCCGATCCTGCACGACCATCCATCCCCAGACAGGCTCCCCTTGGTAGTGTACCTGTTTGGGATTGATAGGAGTAGGGGCAGCAAGTAAGAAGATGCCGACTACGCGCAGCCAAGCTGGGAAAATGGAAGCCGAAGACTCAAGACTACGCAACTTTGAAGAGTCACCGTCTGTGCAAGCCACCGCGAGTACGTTACGACAGACTGAACTACCCGCAGAAGGCGGACGAATGGAAACGGCAGCAGAGAGACGTCACGACGCTAACGCCGACGCGCCTAGGATAAGGCCGCCGCCGTCGTCAACTAGGTCAAGCGTCGCCGCTCGTTTAAAGCAAGCCGAGTTAAGAGCAGCCGAGCAGTTGGCGGCTATTGAAAAGAATCTAATTCAGAAGAGATTAGAATTTGAGATCGCTACGATAATGGATACAACAGATGAAGATGACCGTGAGATCCTACCCGCCGGTGAGACCCTAGCGAGGGTGGATGACTGGTTGGATCAAGCCCAGTCCCGGCGTCAAGATGTAAACATGCAACTACCCACAACCGAGATGTCTTGTAGCGTTCCTACCCTCCGTGAAGAGAGGAATGAAAGAAATAGACATTTGTTTACGCGACGCAAGGAAAAAGATGCGCGTAATATAGAAGTGGATAGAAACCGACATTTGAATTCGCCGAGCATAGAATTAAATGAAGATGTAAACAACATTCAACAAGATGTGCAGCGACAGGTCGAGTCAAACAATGATTGTACAGCGAGACCCCAAGAGTACACGGACGGGGCGGAACGACTTGCTTACACATTGGAGAGGATTATGTCGAAGCGACCGGCCCCACGTCAAGCTATTGAGTTACCGATTTTTAATGGAAACACGAACGACTGGTTACCATTTAAAGCTGCAATGGAAGATTCAACGCGATCATGCAACTACAGTAAATCCGAGAACCTGGCTAGATTGAGGAATTGTCTAAAAGGAGAAGCCAAGGAGGCAGTAGCGGCGTTGTTATACCGTGCCACCGATCCGGACAAGATCATGCGAACGCTAGAACAATGCTATGGAAGGCTAGAAGTGATCATTGATCGGGCACTGGACGACCTCAAGAACCTGCCGCGAGTTGGAACGACAGCCAGTGAACTGAATTCGTTCGCGATTAAGGTACAGAACATCGCGTATACACTGGACTCCATAGATAATAAAAGCTACCTCAGAAATCCGATGATGACCCGAGAGGTGGTCGATAAGCTGAGCCCACACTTGAAAACAAGATGGTGTGACTACGCAGCGCGGTACGCAAGCTACTCGGAGCCAGAGATCGTGACATTATCGCAGTTTTTGATGGAGGAAGCGAATAAGGCGATTCGATTCGCATACGTGTCGCAACCTAGCAACAGTGCAGCGAAGAAAGAAGTGCAAGCTAAGCAGAAGGCTAACTCAAAGAATCGAAACACTGGTGTGTACGCCACAGCCGAGGAAAAGGCTACGACGGCACAAGATAAGACGTGTTTATGTTGCGGCGGGGACCACGAAGTGTCGAAGTGCACAAAGTTTAAAACCATGACAGTAAAGCAAAGATGGGATTGGTTGAAAGAAGAAAAGATATGCTTTCTATGCTTGAACAATAAGCACAGGCGAATCAAATGTAAAGCACCGATGTGTAATGAGAATGGCTGTAACCGACGTCATCACAGGCTGTTACACACAGAGCGTGAAAACAGCGAAAGTCAACACAACCAAGAAGTGGTAGCCTCAGTTAGCCATACTGTGGGGGCATCCAAGGTGTTGTTGAAGGTATGTCCGATCGTCATTGAGGGGCCACGGGGTAGAGTAAACACACACGCTCTACTTGACGAAGGGTCTACGGTTACGTTGATCGATCAGGACGTGGCGGAATACGTCGGTGCAGAAGGCCCGCTTCGAGACTTACACATATGCAGTGTGAATACACAGAGCGTACCACACACGAGCAGAGAGGTGGAGCTTCAAATGATCGCCAGTAACAACGAGAAACATTTGGTGAAAGCGAGAACAATGAAGAATCTCCGCTTGAATACTCAAACGGTGGGTCGGAGCTGTTTAGAGTATGGACACATGCGTAACCTGAACGAGAGTGACGTGTGTTATGTGAACGCCAAGCCGCGTGTCCTCATAGGCGCGGACAATTGGCATCTGATAGTAATCAGGAAGCTGTTGACAGGCAAACGCCACGAGCCAGCAGCATCGCTCACCAGACTGGGGTGGGTGATACATGGTCGAGCGCCGTCCCGAGTCATAAGGGAGAGAGATACGGTGTTGTTCGTCGACGACCATGGGAGAGCTCGGTCTACGCAACCTGACGAAGAATTACACAACATGGTGAAGTCATACTTCGACATCGATTCGCTGGGCATTCAGAAAAAGGAACGCGAGAACCCTGATGATGTGCGCGCCTTAGAAGCCTTTGAGTCAACAGTGAGATGTGTCAATCAGCGATATGAAGTTGGATTGCCGTGGCGCAAGGTTAACACAGTTATGCCGCCGAGCTACGAGGCTGCTAGGCGGAGGCTCACGTCAATAGAAAGGAAGATGGACGCATCTGAAGACTTCAAAGCAAAGTACACAGCCCAGATCGAGAGTATGTTTAGAAAAGGCTACGCAGAGGAATGCCGAGAAGCCGACACACAGAGCCCGCGTCTCTGGTATTTACCACACTTTGCCGTGGTAAATGTTAACAAGCCACAGAAGATTAGACTAGTTTTTGACGCCGCGGCCAAAAGCAACGGGGTGTGCTTAAACGACGCGCTACTAGAAGGCCCCGATCTGCTGAGGGACTTGGCTGGAATCCTGTTTAGATTTCGAGAGCGAGCTATCGCCGTAACAGCGGACATCAGGGAGATGTTTCTGCAAATTAAGATTGCTCAAGAGGACCACCCGGCGCAAATGTTTTTATGGAGAGGCGAGGACAGAGCAGCGCAGCCTAAAAAGTATAAGATGACATCAATGATTTTTGGCGCAAAGAGCTCACCGTTTCTGGCGCACAGTGTTAGAGACCACAATGCGAAGCAACATGCAGCAGAGTACCCGAAGGCATACGAAGCTATCACGAAGAACCACTACATGGACGATTGGGTAGATTGTTTCAATACACAAGAAGAAGCAAGCAACGCCGTCAGAGACGTCACGCACGTACACGCGCAGGCGGGATTTACGCTCGCAGCGTTCAACTCCAATGGAGCGCAAGTCATGCGTAAGCTGCCACTAGAATGCCGTGCTGCGGACGCGTCGAAACAGCTCTGCTCAAGTGGAGAACAGCAGGGGCGTACCCTAGGCCTCGTGTGGAATGCCAGTACAGATGAATTGGGTTTTAACACTGACTTAGTTAGAGTGCCGCGTAAGGTGAAAACGCTAGAGCAAGCGCCGACCAAGCGAGAGGCGTTGAGCGCGGTTATGTCAATATTTGATCCGCTGGGACTGCTCAGTTACTACACGATAAGAGCGAAGATTCTTATGCAAGAAGTGTGGCGCCTACAAACCGGCTGGGACGAGATTCTGCCTGAAGAAATAGCGAAGGAATTCAGCGTTTGGCTGCGGAACGTAGAGACACTTAGCAGTCTGCGTCTACCCCGCCTCTACACTTTGACGGGGGGAGTGACTGGAAAGCAGCTGCACGCGTTCTGCGACGCTAGCGAGTCTGCTTACGCGACAGCAGTCTATTGGCTTGTAGAGTACGAGGATGGATCACGTCGTGTGGTATTAGCGGCAGCAAAGGCAAGAGTAGCCCCGATGAAGACGCAGACGATACCACGTCTGGAGTTACAAGCGTGTCTTATCGGAACGAGACTTGCGTCGACAGTAATGCAGGAGCACAGATGGCAGCCCGATAGAGTTACGTATTGGACAGACTCTACGACCGTTCTGCACTGGATTGGGAACGATAGAGTGCGTTACACGCCATACGTAGCGCACCGCTTGAGAGAGATATGTGAGTTTTCAAGACCCGATCAGTGGCGGTGGGTGCCGACGCAAGACAACGTAGCGGACGACGCGACTAGAGTCGTCATAGAGATGAAATCAAATGAAGACAGATGGTTTACTAGGCCATCGTTTTTATACGAACCGGAGAATACATGGCCGTCTCAAGCAGGCTGCACAGAGAGCAGCGAGGAGACTGAATATAGCGTCGCGACAGAGGACAAATGGAGCGTGCCAGACGCCGGGCGCTTCTCGAACTACGAGCGCTTAGTGAGGGCGATGGCGTATGTGCTTCTATTTATAGATAAATGTCGCAAGCGCGCAACTGTTTTGACCAAAGAACACATAGATAGAGCGGAAAGATGGCTGATGAGGCGAGCGCAGGCAGACTCATTTCGAGAAGACATAGAGCGCCTAGAAAGAGGTCAGAACTTGAAGGCGGGGAGTCGCATCCGAAGACTTGATCCATTCATCGACGAGGAGGGCGTGTTGCGGGCGAGAGGAAGGACGAGGGCAGCGGGTGTGTCTGCCCCCGATACTACGCCCGTAATATTGGACGGCAGCCACCCGTACGCGCGGTTGTGGTGCAATAGGGAACACCGTCGCGCCCATCACTCGCTCAACGAACGCGTCGTCAACGATGTACGACAGAGATACTGGATACTGCGATTGCGACCTACTGTTCGTGCCGTGGCCTATAAGTGCGCCTTTTGTCGTATGAGAAAGGCGAGACCTGTGACACCTGTGCTGGGAGACTTGCCACGCGCTCGAGTAGAGGCTTTCACCAGACCATTCTCTAACTGTGGTCTAGATTTCTTTGGTCCCATGATCATAACTGTGGGCCGTCGTCACGAAAAACGGTGGGGAGCGTTATTCACATGCCTCACAACGAGAGCCGTGCATATAGAGTTGGTAGCGAGCCTGTCGACTGACTCGGCTATCATGGCGTTGCGGCGTATGGGAGCGCGACGAGGGTGGCCACAGAAAATGTACTCAGACAACGCGACGAACTTCAAAGGCGCAGACAAAGAGCTACGAGCAGCGAATGAAGAATGGGAGCCAGCTCTACGAGACTATGCGCTCACCCAGCGCATCGACTGGCGCTACATAGCACCAGGGGCACCGCATTAGGGGGGAGCGTGGGAGCGTCTCATTCGCTCTGTCAAGAACGCTCTACGAGTCACTCTACATGAAAAGGCACCGAGAGAAGAGGTACTGCAAACTCTACTGGCGGAGGTCGAGCACACCATGAACGCGCGACCGCTAACACACGTGCCGGTCAGCGCTGACGACCCGGAGGCGCTCACCCCGAACCACTTCCTACTAGGGGGACCGCGCGGCCTACCCATCATCGGGCCGTGCGAACCAGCGTCGAGGAAGACGTGGAGGGCGGCGCAAGCGCTAGCCGACGAGTATTGGCGCCGCTGGCTTAAAGAATACCTACCGGACCTGGTGCCGAGAAGAGGAGCCCGAGATGTCGCCGAGGTTGCTATCAAGCCCGGTGATCTAGTCGTCGTGGTGGACCACACACTGCCTAGAAACGTGTGGCCACGAGGCGTCGTCACAGAAGTACATCCTGGACCTGACGGAGCAGTGAGGAACGTCGAGATTCGGACCAAGGGCGGCGTGTTTCGTCGACCGGCGTCGAGATTGGCTGTCCTGCCGGTGGAATAAGAAGAGGTTCGCACTTCGCAGCGCTTCACCGGGGGGAGACTGTTACGGACACCCAATCATGTTTAGTAATAAGTTTAGTTATATTTATTTGTAAGGATTTTTGATGATAATAAATATAATTTTCTGTTAGGGCCATAGCGAGTAAGCATTGTAATTAGCTTAGGGCTCGTTTTATTTCAATAATAAGAAACCTGTTAGTTAGGAATTCCCATTTGCAAATTAGGTAGGCAGGTAGGGTAACAATTAACTAGCTAGGAAATATTAAGAAATATGTAGGTAGTTTGGTACAGGGGCGAGGGAGACCCTAGTAGGCTGTCTCGCTCAGGTGGAGCGAGGCCGGTAAAGCCTTCGAATTTCCTGTCCCCCATATCGCGCTTTCTGAGGGTAGGTAGGAAACCCATAGAGTGGATTGTTGCGAATGGGAATTTTATCACGATTAATGTAGGTAGGTTACAAAAACGTTAGAAGGAATACGCAGATGATGTTATGTGTCCGTCCTTGTTTGTAACTAATCTGTATTAGTCGATAAGTCAGACATGTATTTTTGGTTAAATAAAGGGCCGTGAGCGGGCCAGAACGTACGCGCTCTCACGGTCACCGATCTCAAAAAGAAGAGTTTTATTTGGAATCTACAGTCTACACATCGAAGGAAAGATCGTCGGAAAATTGACTCAGCCTGCCTGTAGTCAATACAGGCTATAGTGAAGAAACAGAGAGAGCACCTATGTTTGCGTACACACTTATGAACTATAATATGTCCCGTGCAGTCAGTTAGTTAGTCGTTGTGACTGGCGACCGTAGTCGAAATAGACTAGGACTATTAATTATTAATATTTAGATCTAATCCAACCACCAGTAAATAATACAATATGCAAATAAAGTATTCACTTTTAAATAAAACAACAACAACAAAAGGTAATTGAAATGTAACCGCAATCCGGTCCACCGTTTTGTAAACTGAAAAGCCGGGCGGGATCTTTTTGACGTTTTTTCATCGGCACTTTCCCGTTTTTAACAGCTTCCGTTTATTAGCCCCGCCCCGGAATCTTGTTTGTTTTATTTCAAAGTCGGGTGTTCTATAATCCTCTTGATAAAAACCGCCTTGCAAAATTATTTTTTATTTAATATCCTATCAAAGTCCATGCTATCTCTTTGAACGTGGAATGTGTTTATAATTAGAATATAAATTCAAGGAAACCTGTTTGTAATGTATAAGCTTTTTTTGTATGGTATCGTATTTAAGCTGCCTCAAAGTGCTAAACCTTCTGGGTAACTAGGTTATAAGTACACTTAATGAACACATATATATCACCTATGTAAATTCGTAACAGATGAATAAATGAAATCTTACATAGCTTATTAACTATCCACATTTCTATAATAAGTTCTTCATAATAACTAGGTTTATCCTACGTCTATAATTGTCCACATTGCCATTCACAGTTCACACTTCACGTGTCGACAATTCACCAACGCATTTGATGGGCCTTACTCTCTAAAGCTTACTGAGGAAAATTATTTATCACGGATATTATTTTAATTATTTTTACAGTGTAAAGTAAACCAAATCTAGTTACGTGATCGATAGTTAACTCAATTCATGATTCAATGTTGTTATTTATGATAGTTCGCGTTTAAAAGAAAACATACCGTAACCAAATGTCATCAATTAATCTTATTGACATCAATTTATCTATGTGTACCATATTATGTATATTTAAATGATGTGTATGTTTATAAAATAAATATATTATTTCATTATTTTTATATAATCGTATATAAGTAATAGGCAGTATGTATGTTTATCATTGTATTATAGTTATCTCTATCGCTATTCTCTTCTCTTTTATTGCCTCTATAACTTTACTTGCACCGCCTGTATATATATTTTTCACTGTCCTAACCTATGGTTGACTGGTAGAGAATGCTTTTACCATTAAGTCCGCCATATTTACCTACAATTTTATGTTGTGTGCATGAAATTTTTAAATAAATAAATGTCAGAATTGCTATTTAAATGTCATTTTTTATTGATTTGGCATTTTTTTATCGATCACGCAGCTGGGCCTTAGTATTTCCCATCTAAGTAGTCAAAGTTACTAGTCTCAGCAACCCGGTGTAAGCGAGTGTGATGTAGAGTCGAAATGTAAAGCCAACGTTTTTTAATTACACCAGCAGCTATAGTCTTAGGCGGATCACACTTTGCCACATTTTGCCTTGATAAGTTTGTGACGCCTCTATATTCTGATTTTCAGCCGCATCAAACTAGATCAAACACTCTTGTAACATAAATCTTTTTGTTTTAATTTTAATCAAAATTTCTGCTTAATCAATTGCAACTCGAATTTTGCCTCTTGGTTAAAGTAAAGTTAGCCTGTAACATCCCACTGCTGGGCAAAGGCCTTACCTCAACTATGAGGTAGTTTGAGCCATACTCCACCACGCTGGCTTAGTGCGGGTTGGTGGAGGGGTGTTTGCAAGGCAAGCGACTGAACCCTGCTGTCAGATTTAATCAAGCCGCCCATAAGGCCTCTGACTAGGCTTAACGACTAATATCAACCGATATCAGCCGGGACCAACGGCTTAACGTGCCTTCCGAAGCACGGAGATGCTCGTGATGTACGTCACTTATATGGTCGGAATGGTCACCCATCCAAACACGACCGCGCCGTAGGTTGCTTCACTTCGGTATCACTACCAAAGCGCTGCTACCACTGCGCTACGAGCACCCTCTGCCTCTTGGTTATTCGAGCGTAATCTTACATTCTGGTTTGATGATATTACTTTCAAAAACAGTCGCTCATTAAATACATTAATTATTGTAACTTAGTTCGTTTAGTTTAACATCTCCATAAACAACGTTGACCCTCCGAGTTCAACCTTTAAAGGAGAAACACGAACATATCAAAAGGTTGTGTAGTTATACATAGCAACAGGTTTATTCAAGAGGCATATTGTCAATTTCCTATGGCATTGTGGAGTTTCGCGGCAATCGCTTCGGGACGCCTTCAATCGGATCTAAGGCTTTATCGATATAAAACTTAGGCATATTGGGAACTACAATAGCTTGTGAGGGTGGAAATGAAAATGGGATAGTAATAAAAGGTAATAGAAATGTAGTAGACATTCATTGGTGCGATGTGAATAAAGTAAAATACATCATTGTGTAGAATTCAAGGCATTCGATTGTCCTCTTTTAGAATTAGATAGATACGTTGTTTTTTTTTTTTAAAAGGTTACGCTACAGAACCTTTATGTATTATTTAAATAAAAAATACACTTTTCGCAAAAAATCTAGACTAATCGATACTTAAGCGATTGTGAAAAAAATTTTTAGGCATTTGACTAACAATTTTAAAAATCTGCATTGAGTACTGTTATCATCTTACATCTTGTATCTCTTAAAAATTTAAACAGATCCACATAGTTTACAAAAGTACGGCTCTCATCTCAGAGACACGTAAGCATTTTTATGATTAAAATGTAACTTACAAAATTGTTTGAAAGATCAAAAAACACACTTGAAGGGACTGGCCGCTACATAGCAAATTGCATTATCTACACGGTCCAAAAAGAGCGAAGTCACACGGACGTTGCGGTTGCGTTCAACAAGTAAAACCAGGGCTCTGAATGTAGCAAGGTGAAGTTTATTTTTCTGACTGGTATAAAAAACAAATGTTTGATAGATTATAAAAATGCTGATAATTTTGAATCAGGAAGGCTTTTTTGAATAATTTTGCTGGTGATGCTCCAACGCAATGATGTCAACGCAGTAGGTGTATCACGATACCAAGTACTGTGTTATCAACGCAACACGCTAACGTCACATCAGCACCCTTTTCTACCTCGTCTCCCTGTCACCTCCTCCTAACGTACGGTATATCAACCCATGTGGCATGCCGATCAGATTTATATGTAGAACAACGCAGCGTCACCGCTCCGATGTCGCAACATAGCGCAAGACATCGGTAACCCTCATGTGGCTTCGCTCAAAGTTGCAGCTCAGCGTCTTAGTGGAGTTCGTTAAACGATTCCTGATACTTTTAATATCCGCCTGGGACCAGCCCCTCCTTGCTCACGATCTGTCTGGAATCAATAATGAATATTCTATTCAGCTGACCGAGACTTAGTTAGAATCGTGTAGGGCTGACGCTGGAGGTTTTGCCAATTACAGTATTCAAATATAATGTTTTTTTGTGCCAAAATGTTCTCGGATGATGAAACATGTGATTAACGTTCCGCTGCTGGGCAAAGACGTCTCACCTCAACTAAGAGGTAGTGACCCATACTCCACCACCACGCAAGCTCAGTTCTTAGTGTAAAAGAAAAATAAATAACGCCGAACTAAGAACCACCTACTTCAAAAATTTGGATACCTAAGCTTAAAATTGGTGATTAGGCACCTAAGCATAAAATTGGTGATTGGGCTTGATTAGGAAACTATCTTTCCAAACTTTTCTTACAATGACTTCTTCAAAAAATTTAAAGTACCAGGCTAAGAACCATACAAAGGATTAACTGACAAATTTAAGAAGAATTTCATTATCACAGCATTCAATTATGGAGGTATACTTTTTATTTGGTCGGGTAGCCTTAGTCTTGGTTTAAAACTGATGCTTTTTTGCTAAGTTTGAACCATAAAATTAATATTCCTATCGGAATAGAAGGACAAGTAAAAGCTGTTAAACGAAACCGATTTAAGATGTCAGTAACTAACATAAGTAAGTAACATTTGTAGCTTTAAATGAGATAACCTTTCGATCAGGTGATTTATAACAATGTTCCTAAGTTAAATATAGTAGTTTACTGCATGATAAACAGTCGACACAAAATATTGAACATGCAGCTCTAGTGTAAAACTAAATATTATTTCATAATACAAAATATTCGTCGATATACATTCCTGTCTTTATTTTTTACGTAAATTAACGTTTGTAGAATAGAATAATCGAACTGCGTACTTTAAATTTGAAGCGCATTGGTAAATATAAGTCGTATATTAAGAGGCTTCGATTTGGACTAATCTACCTGTTAAATGATAATTTGTTAGGGTTATGCCGCTGTAATGCATAACAATCAATCACCGATTAAGTCACCATGTTTCAGACGCATTATTTTTCCAAAATATACACAATTTCACTTTTTCAACTGTTTGACATCTGACAAAAATGGTTCTGCTACCCATCTCTTTTTATCACACAGTTTGCTGCTAGTGACATCTCGCTTTTGTCGTTCTATTCCAAAGGGATAATAATTTTATGGTTTGAACTTACCAACCCTGCAACAGATTGGCAGCTCTTACTTACATACGGTGGCCATGCAAATCGTGTATGTTCAAAGCCGATTACACGCAAACCCACTCGCTACTCGATGTCTAATTGTCAATAGTACAGCGTTTATGTTATGATATTGCGATGCAATCGAGACTACCAACCCACGCGGATATTAGTTGTTACTGCAGAGGGTAATTAAGACGTGGGTGTATACATCAACCTAGACGGTTCATGTTATTTATTATAAATTCTGCACATTTTAAGACAATATTAAGTATTTTCATAGAGCAAAGGAAGCTTTAACGCGATAAAGTTTTGTTCGATATCATCCTAGTAAGTATTATCAATTTATGTGAATTGTAGTATCGACAGCATTTGATTCTCAAAGACTTGGTGTAAAGGGCAATGATGTGAAATGATAAGTTCATTATCAATCATAATGATCTCATCAGTTTAAAGTCAATAAATGTGACCATAACATGGTGCAAATCTTATGCAGTCTTTTTGCTGGTTTCTTGAACTGTCTTTTTGTTATTTTGTGCTAAAACGGGTTATAGTACAAAATACATAATCCATTCTGGGTACTGCAACAGATCTGTACTTCTGTCTCTTTCCAGATTACCTGGTATCGAGACATGGGCGCACCGGCTCTACACGCAACATTGTCTCGGAACCGCCACAGAATCTAGACGGCACAATTATGGGCGATACGAATAATCCTGTGAACGTGCACACATATCACGGAACTATTGTTTCATATCTGCGTATTACATGTAGGTTTGACTTTGAACGATAAACCTCTGTGGTCGTAGCACTTGTATAGTCCCTTTACGAAACGTCACGCGTAATGACGTATCCATAAGAGACCACAAATTGGTAGAGCGTTTGGCCCGGTAAGCCAAGAAGTTGCTGGTTCGAGTCCCGCCCGTGCACAAATTTTTGGTTTCATATTTCATCTTTATGAATATAAAATATGACACTGATTGTTAAAAGCACTCTACACCATTACATATCGAAGCGTCATCAATTTCCAAGTTGAATTTCTTTGTAATTAATAAATACTTGGCCCATTGTTGCATAAACAAGCGGCTAGATGACGTTAAACGTCACGCGTAATGACGTATCCATAATTGACCAAAAATTTCGCAAGGTCGGACCGACAGCACGGTAGCTCAATTGGTACAGCGTTTGGCCCGGTTAGCCAAGAAGTTGCTGATTCGAGTCCCACCCGTGCGCAAATTTTTAATTTCTTGTTTCATCTTTATCCCTTTACGAACTTTTATACTATACTATATCAGGGCGTTAGCAACTGAGTCTTGAGGTCTTTATGTCAATAGAGATAGGAACATGAAACATGCCGCTTTATGTGGAAGTGCAAGAAGGATAGACATTACACTGACAGGACTCCGTTTAATACATGCCGACTATAAAAACAAATATAAAGTAGGTGGGTAAACGGTTAAGCCATCGGTAACCTACAAGTACAAGCAAAAATCGGCCAAGTGCTAGTCGGACTTTTGTTCTTTCTATTTTTTAGTGGAGTGCTAGTCTTTAAGACTAAGGGTTCCGTGCCAACTTTAACTGAATTAGAGATCCACTTAATTCCCCAAAATTATTATTTGTTTTACTAAGCCAAAATACCACAATGTTTTGGTGACAGCAAATATTATTTTGTATTTTATGTTTGCGGTTTTTGAAAATGTGCTCTATCCCAAAAACTACTAGTTCTTTGTATATACTTTCATGTTTTGGATTAAATATTAACTATTTACCCCTTCTTTGATATGTCAATTGCAACATCTGTACAATTAACGACTTTCAACATTCACCAAAAAACGTCTCTTTTCAAATAGCATCTCGTGACGAGTCAGAACTATTGTGAAGACCGTAGGGCCTGTAAGTCGGAGACTGAAGGGCGGTTTCATTAGACAGGATGATTTGCATGTTATTCATTATCCGACGGGACAGACCGCCCTGTGACCGCCCACTTACAGCCATGAGGACTAACCGACAATAGTTAAGCCGTGTCTACACCGACTAACGTGTAACTGAGTACCCACTTAATTTAGAGTACTTTTAATTATATTCGCATACTAGCGGTCCCCCGCGACATCGTCCATCGTTTTGAGTATGCAATTTGCATTCTTCCCTTCCATCGCAGCCTGATAAGGCCTTCCTCAAGAAATAAGCTATCCAACATAAATATATTTTTTCTAATCGGTTCAGTAGTTCCTGAGATTAGCGCGTTCCAGACAAACTTCAGCTTTATAATATAAGAATAGATAGCGATAAAAACTACCTAAATTGTACCTTACTTTAAAACGATTTGTAGAATTTACATGTTTTATTTGAGAAACATACACTCATTGGATCACATGCCAACTTACAACCATGAGGACTAACCGATAGTAGTTAGACCGACTAACATGAAACTGAGTACACGTTGGTCGGTCTAAATAGTATGCCAGGTAATTAAGAGAGGGTTATTTTAATTAGATATGCAGTATTTGAGTAACATATTCTGTATGGATTTTGCTCACTTTCAGCGATGAGGACTAACCGACAATAGTTAAGCCGAGCCATACTCAACCAGCGGCAGGTTGAGTATGGCTGGGCCTAACTATTGTCAGGGTTGTAATTCGTGTTGCAGCCCGGACTATCACTTCTAAAACGCCGGCCCTTTAAAAAAAAGGTTGAGTACCACTGATATGGCAGTGTCTACACCTACTATAACTTGTATCTAAGTACACAATTATTGAAAGTTCTTTTGACAGTCAATTGTCGGACAGCGCACTTGTATGGCTTTGAGGACTAACCGAAAATAGTAAAGCCTTGTCTACTCTGCACCGACTAACTTACATCTGAGTTTACACTTCATTGAATGTCCTTTTTTAACCGACTTCAAAAAAGGAGGAGGTTATCAATTCGACTGTATGTTTTTAGGGTTCCGTAGCCGAATGGCAAAAAACGGAACCCTTATAGTTTCGTCAAGTCTGTCTGTCTGTCTGTCTGTCTGTCTGTCTGTCTGTCTGTCTGTCTGTCTGTCTGTCTGTCCGTCCGTATGTCACAGCCAGTTTATTCTGTAACTATAAGCATTACACAATTGAAATTTGGTAGGAAGATGTATCTTGTTAACCGCTTACCGATTCTCATACAAAAAATAAAAAATAATGACAGTTAAGGGGGGGCTCTCATACATGAAACTAAAACCAAAAAAATTTTTTTTGTCAAACCTATCCGTGTGGGGTGTTTATGGATAGGTCTTTTAAAATAACATTGAGGTTTCTAAAACCATTTTCTTTTAAAGTCAAACGTTTCATAACTAGACGCTTCCAAAGTAGTAAAATGGGCGTCCCCCCCCCATCTAATTTCTAAACCAAGCAAGTGTAAATTTAAAAAAATATATATGATGTAGATCTTAATAAATACTTTCAACGAAAATTGGTTTGGACGGGATCAAACGAGTAGTTTTTGAGATATAGCACATTTTCAACAACCGCAAACATAACTTTGTACTTCATACAAACACTATGAAAAACAAAGTTATATTTGTAGTCAACAAAATATTGCGGTATTTTACTAAGTAGAAGTAAATGGATACCCTAATTCAGTTAAAGTTGGCACGGAACCCTCAGTGCGCGAGTCCGACTCGCACTTGGCCGGTTTTTTTTTTTATCATTATTTTTTTTTTGTATGTATGTTACCTCATATCTCAGTCGTTTGTCGACCGAATCGAAAAATTTTTTCACCTACTTAGAGGGTACACCTTCTAGTTGGTCCCATTTTTTCCATTTTGGGATCTGATGATGGGATCTTGGTGTATTCGAAGGAAACCTCAAATTTTAAAGGCACATATAGTGTTTCTTTACTAGAATCTTAATGTTGACGTGTTGTTACGTCTGATAGTCAACATTTTGTGGGGCTGAGCTGATGGTGGAACTCCTTAACGCCTAGGAGTTCAGTAATTATAATGACGAAACTTATGATAGGTAATTTGTAGCTTCGTAAAAAATGGAATCATAAGGTGCAACTCCCCCCCCCCCTCTTATGTAATCACTAAAAATAAAGAAATAATATAAACTTTAAAAAAGTAAAAACTGACTTCAAAACCAAAATGCACTAAAAAGTCTTAAATAAACTCTTTAATGGCTTTTTTGCCATCACTTTGACCATCAAGCATCAAGCATCAACTATCACAGCACCGACTCCAAAAAGAAATTGTTTGCCTAAAACGGATTCCTTTCCTTTCAATGGTGAAGAGTTTATTTAAGACTTTTTAGTGCATTTTGGTTTTGAAGTCGGTTTTTACTTTTTTTTCACTAATATTTGGGACACATACGAGTAATTTCTAAATCTTAGACCCTTGACACACTGCGATTTTTTAGCAGCGAAGCAGTTGCAATGCTTACACGCTAGCATCGATGCAGTCGCAAAATGTTAACCTTTACTCACTGCGCTACTTTTAGCATCGATACATTGCGAAGTTGGACATTGACAAATTATGTACTCAGTTTGGTGACTGCATCAATACTAATGCGCCTTAGAATCGATGCAGTCGCGCTTCTGCATCGATGCTAACGCGCAACTTCATCGACACTAAAAGTCGCAGTGTCTCTAAGGGATCAATGATCCTAACGCGTTAAATTAATTGAATACTTTGTTAGTATTCAATTAATTTAACGCGTTAGGACAGCCGATATGACGCCGGCCGTCGCATTGACAAAATAATGCTGATTAAGGGTACTATTTCACTATTAAATATCCAGGATAAGGCAATAGGCCAAAACGTTTAAGTGTTGGTCAAAACACACTTTTAGTCACGTGACCTATGAAAGGACGTGACGTCAAGCTCTGCACAATAGGCTTTTTTGCCGTCATGGATACCTCTTTCGATTTTAAGTAGTGACGTCATTTACGACGCCATGACAGTTGGAGCGGTTTTAAAGTACATTCAAATTGAACTTGTAAATGTCTTAAAAAATATCAAGGTTTTCGATTAATATATTTACTAATATAAAGTATTGTCTGCATTTTGAAATTTGGTCAACCAACCTATCAGGAAATAAGAATTAAACTCTGTTGTAGTTGTAGCATTACATACGGTCTCTCCCGCCTAACTACTTTAAGAGCCAAAATCGTTTGCACCTCACGTTATCTTTTTTGGAAGTGATACCCGTTTTTGTGTCGTGTGAGTGTATGCAAACGATTTTCGAAACGTTGTTAGGCATGTCGCAAGACCTTGAACATAGTGGTTATCACAAGAATAGTACGTAGAGGTATACCAGTTAATGTTTTTTATACTACCTATAGTGAAAGTTTGACGACCTCCTTGGTGTAGTGGCTAAGCACGCTGGTTTCAAGGCGTCGCCACTCCGAGGTCCCGCGTTCGGTTCCCGGTCGGGTCAATGTAGAAATTGAAATTTTCTATTTTGACTTGGGTCTGGGTGTTGTGGTACCACCGTTGTGTCTGATTTCCATAACACAAGTGCATTAGCTACTTACTTTGGGATCAGAGCAATGTATGTGATTGGTGTCCAATATATTTATTAAAGTACCTTAAACTGATGATACTTAAAAAAATATTAAGAACGAAACTATTTTATTTGAAAACACACTCATGATTTAAGGAAAATATGTACTTTCCCTCCGTAGCATATAAAAACGATCTGTATGTTCCATGAGACTTTTCATTTTGTAATAGAACGAAGAAAAGCATCGTTTTGCTGCAACCCACGCATCGCAGCGCACTCGGAAAACATCAATTTACGAAGCTAAAGTTTTATTTCTCAGCGTTATGAAGAACTGTAGCACTCGACGGTCTATGAACTCACTCAAAGAGTATGATTTAAACAAGAAATGGCAAGAAATGTGGGCAGACCTGGGCCCACGTTTTGTGCTTGCCAGCCGCTTAAGAAAAGTGTAGTGCTCTTGAGGAGGGTTGAAAAAATAACTTGTCTACGGGCTAATAGGGTTCTGAGAACTCTGCGGGTAATATCAAATATTTGAGTACGAACTTATTATGTTTTTGAAGTGTTTAATGATCGTCTTGAATATTAATAAGCTTTACTTTCTAAAGAAGCAAGAAACCTAATGTACGTGGGCTTGGGATTTGAACTCCCGACCCTTGGAAAAGCTTTTGGTTATTCTATAGAAAAAGTTTAAAGTTGATAAAGGCACTGTGAGTTTTTTGAGGGCCTTATTTAAACAAAAGCAGCAGACTCGATTCATTAAACACTAGATTAACGTGTTTTGAGCTGAAACTAAACGTTGGCTTCTGTTTGGCAATGGTCGCGAAACAGTGGTAGGGTTTATATTAGGGCGTGTTTAAATGCCGCAAGTGGCTCTATCTGAACACCCTTTACATCTATCTCGTCCGGTGATCGGTATTCAACGCTGTCCTTTCACTTTATAAACAGAAGGCTTCGTAAAGAGTCATCATCATCATCATTATTATCAGTCAAAGGACGTCCACTGCTGAACATAGGCCTCCCTCACGGCTTTCTACAGCGACCGATCACTAGCGGTCTGCACCCAGTTTGATCCTGCGATCTTTACAAGGTCTTGTCATTTCTTGCTATTATTTGTGCGTGTTAGCCTCATGTACAGCATTTGATGTAATGCGTCCGCCGAGAGCGAGACACCGTCAGACCATATGCGAAGCGAAACTTCCTAATCTTTTTAACTTTCCAACACTAACTCAACCACACATCCATCTTATACAAACTGAACTTTTATATATAGAAATCATTTCCGTAACATGTATCTACAACGTTCGTCATAATAAAATATGTAATATATGTTGGTATATGTATGAATTATTGATGAATTTATTTTATTACTTTTGTTATGTATGTGTACTATTATGTAAGTATTAGTTGTATTTATTTGGTATTCATTTTATTGCATAAAATCTAAGTACATAAGTAAATATTATTTACGTAGTTTTTTAAATATATAATTAATTTAGTTTCTTTGTCGCACCGCCCACAATCATTTCTGCTTAGCCCCAAGGCATGACTGGTAGAGAACACCATATGGCGTTAAGTCCACATTTTGTACAGAATTTTATTATTGTGCAACAAAGTATAAGTAAATAAACTTTTTTCCTTATGCACTCATATATAATACTAAAGTATTCGAGACGTATTGATATAGGTCACATGCAACTTTCTTCCAAACCAAAGTAAAATCTTGATATGAATTCAACTTAACAACAGCCTAAATACACATTTTTGATTCGATTTCGATATTTAATTAACGATAAACCCGATCAAAGTCTCAAGCTCAATTGTGTTCAATTCGATTTGAACTCATTTCATATTACCTAATCGCGCTCGTTTAACGTTTCTATAAAGTTAATGAATCAAAGGAAGACTCACATATTTTAGAGCACCAAAGTACTTTGTACACGGAAACAAACAATGGTTCTTTGAAACCGCTTTAGAAGGCATTATTCTTGGCGAGTGATTAAGAGACTCGTGGCAAATCGATTACGGCACAACACTAACGGAGAAATGACCGAGCCAGGATAATGCCTTCAATGCGACTCACCTTAAGAAAGAGCTTTTCTTCTCCATTCAATTATCCCCAAATAAACCCTGGAACCCAAATTCACTGTCAAAGGAAAAATGGAGTGTGAATTCGCGAAATCTTGCTAATCTCCGTTCATTTGTATGCGCAGTAGAGTTCGGAATAGTCACCTAATTAAAAAGAGTCTTCTTTGTGATGCAGATACGTCGGAAGGCGCAATCAAAGCCCCTCGAAGACTCCTTATATACGCTTCAATGAAAAGTGAAACAGCTCAAAAAATTGCCATTCAGCCGAATTCGTTTCGTTTCGTTACATTTTATTGTTGAAAACTGAGTTGAAACTTTTTTTGACGTTTTGATGGAATAAATTATGAAAAAAATGTTACGCAAGAACTATTGAAATAATATAAAGTAATACTCCAATCGAAGGCCAAGTAAAAGCTGTCAAACGGAACCGATTTAGGATAGCGGTAACTATTTTATGTAAGTAACAGTAAGCAACATAAAATGAGATTACCTTCCGTCCAAGTGATATAAACAGTCGACACAAAATATCGAATAATTATGCAGTCCTGGTGTAAAACAAAAAATATTGCTTTACACAACGTATTTGTAAATTATTGCAATAAGTGTTTACTTTTACGTAAATAGAAAATAATAATCAAACTGCGTACTTTAACTCGTTCAGTGCCGAGCACTCGGGCCCGAGTGTTTACGCCGACGTCTTTTTCTGACTTCATTTTATATATAGCACTCGGACCAATGTTTTTAGCCACCAGCACGCTGTGTGCCGACCACTGGGATCCGAGTGTGCATGTTTTTTAGAATAATAATAGCGCAACAATATTTGACGATTTTTTATCAAATATTGCGTCAACTCACCTGTTAAATGAAAATTTGTTGGCGCTATTTCGCTGTGATGAATAACAATCAATCACCGATCAAGTCACCATGCTTCAGAAAATTATTTCTCCAAAGTATGCACAATTACACTTGAAATTTCAAAAATTCAAATGAAAGTAAATTTTTAGCGAGCCTTCGTGACACTTAACTGTTTGACAGCCGCAAAAAATGATTCTGCTATGAGCAAAAAGATCACTCTTATTATCACACAGTTTTCTGCTACTGACATCTCGCTCTTGTCGTTCTATTTCAAAACGGATCATAATTTTATAGCAAATATTTACGCATAAATGCGTCATTTAAACTTTATAACAGGTTTCCATACTGAAGCGCAAATACCCTTGCGTTACTATTAAAAGATGTAAAGCCCCTCCCACTCTGCGACTTTTAGCATCGATGCAGTCGCGCGTTTTGAAAACGCGCTTCAGCATCGCGACTCACGCAATGCACAGATTTAATTTAGCACCGATGCAGTTCCAGTTTCTACATCGCGACTGCATCTATGCTAAGGCGCGTTAGCATCGCGACTGCATCGATGCTTAAAGTAGCGCAGTATGTAAAGGGTTTAATATCCTGCCAACTTACGTAGGTACGTTTCTCAAAGGTCTGCGGTTTCTTTTTATGGGTAGTTTAATTAAGAGACGTATCGCAATGAAGACTTACAAATCAAAAGGGCGTGTGTACTTTAATTAACACAGCGTTCCTCGGGGGAAGTTGCGACGGAATTTGCAGATTACGTTTTCTTATAGCTTGGAATGAGCTTTTTGAAAAATAAACATAACATCAATAAAATGTTAGCGCGATTATTTATTGAGTAACTTGTATTTACTTGTGCCCCTCATGCCATCATTACCAAATCATATATGTAGTGCCTGAATGAGATACATTTTAACTTGAAATGTATTAGAACGATTAAATAAGAGTGCTCGTCTTATTAAAAACTTATAATTAGGAAGGTGTCGATGATCACCTAAACTCTATGTTTCTAAAATCTTGTCATGTTTATTATGTTGTGAGCAATAAAGAGCACGTTTTCCATTTACCTTTTTTCAAAAAGAGTTGCAGTCGTCAAATATAAATAATACGATATAAGAATACAATTTCTTAAAAAATATATCTTACATCACAGGATAAATACATTCTGAAATCTCAAAAACGAAATGGGTATTTCTTGACAACTATTTTCCTAGGGCATGCTCTTGTTATTTCACAGTAAACGGCGTTTAAGATAGCTAAAAGCTATGTTTTATTCCCCTTACGTTGTTTCTGTTTCGAGTTGTACCTGTTTTACTTTGTTGTTAACCTTTCATGCTGTACTTTATAGCAATCTGAAACAACTGTGTGTTTTGATAGTTCGAGGAAAACAGAGAATGCTAGAGTATTCCGCGATATTATGAGATAAGGCTTGAAATCCCTTGAGGTAGAAAACAGACTTTCATCCTTGCAGATAAGTTAGAAGTACACTTATTACGTTATTTGTTTGTTTTGCTCCACGCAAAAAAAGTACATTTAATCAATGAAGTCTTTAAGGTAGTCAAAGTGATTTGAACCGCATTGGTAAATATAAATCGTGAATCAAAAGGCTTCGATTAGGACAAAATTACCTGTTAAATGTACATTTGTTAGGGCTATTTCACTGTTATAAAAGTCCAAATGAAAGTTATTTTTTAGCGAGCCATCGTGAGCCACTTAACTGTTTAAAAATGATTCTGCTACGATGAGCGAAAAGAGATGCAAGATGCGAGATCTCGCATCTCTTTTTATCACTGTCCTTTTATCGTTTCCTGCTACTGACATCTCGCTCTCGTCGTTCTATTTCAAAAGGGATAATAATTTTAACACAAAACGTACGTGTAATAAATGACATTAAATGACAAATGACATTTAATTATGTACAGATAATTAAGGTAAAAAATTGATCAATAAATGTTATTATAACAATTCTTTGAGGATGAATAGTATGAACAAACTGACGTTGCTATCGAAGTATATAAAATATTTCAATTCGATTATTGTTTTATCTTCTTACAAACATGTTTCTCTTGCGACCAACCCCAAGCACAACACATTACAAATTCACAAGAAAGTCCGATTATGAGTTCACAAAGTGTTCACAATATGACTTTAAATAAACACGGAATGGCCCAAGTTTCTTGTGCACAAAGGGAGTTGGTGACAAAATTTTCATGGATCCGCCCTAAAACAATCATTGCCATTCGCTAACCGTTTAGTTCTTCAGCGGTTAATAGGTAGTCTAAAAACACTTGATAACAACATCAAAAGAGAACGATTAGGCGCAAACATTCTTATCGAGCTTTATGAAGTTTCTTCTGTTAATTTATTCAATATTTCGCTAAAAATCACCAATATGCAAGTCAAAAGTCGATAACTCATAAATTCGTCTAGACGACAAAGATCCCTTATAAAAATCGCTCATAAAATTCGTAACAAAAGGTATGAGAAATCAACTTCTTTGAGTCTGAACGCTTTGAAAAGTATTTTCATAAATCCGTAGTTGTTTATTGCACTGTGCTGCTTTGGTCATCTCATTTCCAACATTCCCTGTTAAAAAGTGAAACTATATTGACTGGCTCATACCTCTACATCTAATATAAAAATTAATTGCTGTTTGTGTTAGTCTCGCTAAAACTCGAGAACAGCTGAACCGATTAGGCTGTATTGGTCTTGAATATAAAATATAGAAAACTTTAAAAATTGACAAATACATCAGAGATACATACAGGCTGTTGTTTAAGTCAGTGACATCCAACTCAGGGAGAATAATATGAGCTATGCCTATTCTAAAAAAAAATATTTTTTTAATTATATGCAAATATTATAAAAAAATACTCTTCACAACATTCTAAAAAAATTCAAAACGAATACGGAAACTCGCACCCTCGCACGTAGCTAGCACGTATCTACAATCAATAATAGGCCGTAGCTTGTAAGCTACGAAGAGGTGACCTGGTGTTGTTAATTTTAACGCGCTCGCCGTATGGCTATAATAAATTGACTCTGTGGAATTTTTCCTTTTTTTTGTATTTTTTAGCTTCAGTATCATTTGTACAACCATCCCCGAGTCGCTCGTCGGACCAAAACAACACCCTGTATATTTGAAGGATATAGTCCGTCACAACTTATTGACATCTATAGTACATACATAAACACGAATCTATATATAAGACCCGTTCTCAATCAAAAAAAGGACGTTTGAAAAAAGTATCCGGAGAGTTCAGTCGATTTGAAAGCAAAGATATGTGTATGCGAGTAGTAAATTGCTGCAGTGAGTCTCCTGAGAACTGAGGCAATGCAAACTGAAGCGAACACTTTGCGTCTTTCAAGGCACAGTACTATGTTTGTAGATCGAGTTTTGTCAGATAATTTAACAAAACTGTAGATAGGTATTGGTGTTTGAGTATATAACACAGGACCTGTATTTCGTTTTCGGACCTTTTTCTTCTCGTTTCCATCTTCAGACACTAATACATACATCCATGCGTAAGTTTTTTCATGAAGACATCGCTAGATCTAAAGCGATAAAGTGTTCTATTTTTATTCTTTTATTTCTATTTTTAGCAAGGCTGTCCTAAAATAACTCAAGAATTCCCTTTGGCAGTAATTTGTGATAATATAAGACAGAAAACTTTGATCTTTCGTTTTGAAATATCACCCGTCAAAACTTTGCCGCGACCAAAAAGTCGGGGATTTCAATATTGTAAAATGAAGTTAGAACAAATGTTAAGTGCGCTAGGTATCCATTTCCTTCAACTTCGGAAGACTAGTCTGGCCCTCGAAAAGTTTAATCAATTCATTAAAACTTAGTTATAACGTCCGTTCAACCTCTGCTGCTGTAATTACTGGTTTCAATAACGCACCGCCTGCCTTATCGTTTGAATGAGGCTCCTTGCCTCCTTGCCTCCTTGGGCATGCAGGGCCCCAATAGACAGCTAAGCAATTTTCATAAACGCTCAGACGTAAGTGCGGTGCCATCTCGTTTGATTGGATAAAGGAAATCTTGTGAACCGTCCGTAACAGATTGAATCGTGACAATCGTATCTTTTAGGCTCGATTGCACTATCAAACGTTAACTTCACCATTATGATTCGTATTTAATGCAGCTTTTTTAGCTATTTGGCGCTTCCTATAGAGTGTGAACAAGTAAAACTATCCAATCAAACCCTACACATAAGATTTTGTGCCATACAAATAATGTTCTTAATAATATCTTAATTAACAGAGGGTTGCAAGATTTATCATTGTCACTAACCTACCTTAAAAAAGTAAAATCGGACATATATACACTCTTATTTTAAAAACTTAGTACCAGGCTTAGGGCTATACAGGATGTTAAAAGTACGAGCCAAATTCACAGGGGTTATTGTCAATCGAGTTTAGAATACAGGCAAAATAAAATTAAAATTGTGCATTTTTTAAATAATTTCATTTTATTTTCAAGGTATCCTAGACTCGGTTATTAATCACTCCAATTGAATTCGGCTGGTACTTTTTGCCGGTCGGTTCGGGTTTGGGACATTTTATATCTACACTTTTTATTTCTTGTACAGGTTGTAAAAAAGGACGAGACGAGAAGTTCAAGGGGGTGATTAGGATTCGAGTCTAAAATACAGAAAAAAAAATATTTAAAAAAAGTAACTTTTTTAAAATTTTAAAATATTTTATATATTTTCTGTATTCCAAACTCGATTAACTACCACCGCCTTGAATCTGGCTCGTACTTTTTTACACACCGTACATTGGTCAATTTAATATCAATGTCATTATAACCTGATGTTTTTAGTATCGGTTTGAACCTCCACAACCTCCACATCTTAATAAAATCCACGTACAATATAATTTTATACATGAGTCCGTCTGAATATGACAGTGAGGTTATAACAACAGTGCTTACATAACAAGCGTTTCGACACACGTCACAACAGACTAACTTGCCACTAGTTCTGGGACGCTCCAGGCTTCCAGAACTTAGGACTTTCCAGGACTTAGCTCGTTGGCTAATAGCTCATGCGTATGTCTAAAATTATGTTAGTCCTCTGTGTCTATAGGACATCTTCAAAATTAAATTGTATTAACTGGGTCGTAACTTTTAACTCATTGAATAATTTGTTAAAGATATTATTTTGATTAGGAAGATAATGATTCAAAATAATGCTACAGACAGGCATAACTAGATTATTCTTCTGTCAAGATCCAAAAAGTATCACATTTTTGTAAAGAAGAAGAAAACAACACAGAATAAGATATTTTCGAACTGATGGCGTCGACATCAAAAATATTGTATGACTAGCTTTTTATCCAATCTATCCACGAAGCTATTTTACACAAAAAAATATTATATCGGTCTAGTAGTTCTTGAGATTAGCACGATTAAACAAACAAACAAACTCTTCAGCTTTACAATATTGAGTATCCACTTTAAGGGGTTCCGTAGCCGAATGGCAAAAAACGAAACCCTTATAATTTCATCAAGTCTGTTTGTCTGTCTGTCCGTCCGTATGTCACAGCCACTTTATTCTGTAACTATAAGCATCACACTGCTGAAATTGGGTTAAAAGATGTATTCTTTAAAATGCTTTACGATTCTTGTACAACAAACAAAAAATAATTTTATTTCAGGGGGGCTCCCATACATGAAACTAAAACCGATAATTTTGTAGTCAAACCTATGCGTGTGGGGTGTCTATAGATAGGTCTTTTAAAATAACATAGAAGTTTCTAAAACCACTTTCTTTTAAAGTCTAACGTTTGATACATATACGCTTCCAAAGTGGTAAAATAGGCGTCCCCCCCCCCCCTCCCCTCTAACTTCTTAACTAAGCAAGTGAAAAGTTTAAAAAAAATGTAGACCTTAACAAATATTTTCAACAAAAACTGGTTTGGACGAGATCGATCTAGTAGTTTTGAGATACAGCACATTTTCAACAACCGCAAACATAACTTTGTTCTTCATACAAACACTATGAAAAGTTATGTTTGCTGTAAACAAAATATTGTGGTATTTTGTCTTGGTGGAAGTAAGTGGATCCCTAATTCATTTAAAGTTGGCACGGTACCCTCAGTGGGCGAGTCCGACTCGCACTTAGCCGGTTTTTGTCTATGACACGCTGTAGTGTACGCATTGAGTACTTATAAGACACAGTGTATTATAAGTACTCAATGGCGCAATGTGAGGACCAGTAACCCAATCTGAATAATGTCAGCGAATACATATTTGATATCACTAGCAATCGACCCTAAGCAATCATTTTAACCACTATACTCGTATCGCTAACTAAATTGAAACTACAAGTTACGGACCGCATCGTGAGCGGTCGTAAGACGTGCAATAATAAACCATTAGAACTGGAACCCTTGCAGACGCATACATCAAATGAAAGGTAAATAATAGCCAACTTCCCCTCCGAGACGGGGTTTGTTTGTCTGAAACTGGCGCCAAATGTTTGCCACGTCACCTATAATAAGAAATACACTGTGATTTGGAATGCAACCTTTTGTGTGGAGTGAAAAAACCGCCTCCGTTATTCTAATTTTATCGACTGTGAGAGGTGACAGTCAAAACAACCCCCAAAGAAAATAAAAAAGCTTTATTTTTAACGAGGAAATCATTGAACAGAGAGAGGAAAACAACAGATTATTTTAAATTAAACCATCTTAACCGATTTTATATTCATAAAGATGAATATAAGAAACCAAAAAATTGCGCACGGGCGGGACTTGAACCTTTTGGCAAACCGGGCTAAACGCTCTTACCAATTGAGCTACCGTGCTGTCAGTCCGACTCTGCAAAATTTGTGGTTTCTTATGAAAACGTCAATTGCGTGACGCTTAGCGCCATCTAGCCGTCTGTTTATGAAACAGATGGCCCAAGCAGTTATTCTTTACAGAATAAATTCAACTTGGAAATTGATGTCGCTTCGCTATCTAATGCTTTTGAATGTTTTTTAACACTCACAGTGTCATATGTTATATTCATAAAGAAGACGTTTGGCCCGGTTTGCCAAAAGGTTGCTGGTTCAAGTCCCGCCCGTGCGCAAATTTTTGGTTTCTTATATTCATCTTTATGAATATAAAATATGACACTGTGAGTGTTAAAAACATTCTAAAGCATCTTAACCGATGTTAAATATTTGTAAAAATATTTTCTTCGCATATTGTGAGAGCAATCTCGCAACATTGATGATGACACACAGCCTACGCGTTAAAGTAAGCGCTTGCGAATTTCAACAGGCTTGCTAATGTGACGGTGGCCGAGTGGCATACGCCCGGATAGCGTAAGACACAGGTTCGACTCTTCATCTGTCACAGCCAAAGTTGCTTTTTACAAGTGCAATTTATAAAACTAAACCATCTTCAAAAACTGCTTAATGACGTACACCAACAGTCACGTGACATCATGCACCGACTTCAAAATAATTTGTTATTCCTAAAAAGATTACAAATGCGTTATTTAAAGCATTTTAGACAGTTTATTGAAAGCGGTTTTATATTTCAAAAACTACCAGACCTATTTTAATAAAACTAACACTGTACCCTAAGTTGGAATATACTTGATTAAACTGAACAAGAATCATGTCGTCTTGACTTCTCGTTTTCGAGAAATCCGTAGACAAACATAGAAATATACAAACAGTGTATGTACTTTTTGTTATTAAATAATACATATATAAATATATTATAATTATATATAAATATATATACGAAACTTTGCACACGTGTTTGGAAGTCTTAATCAATCAACAAACTCAATATTACAAAATTCCAAGGCTATCACATTCATACCCATTGAATTGATGACCTCCTTTATTTGAAATCTGTAACAAGTAGCCTAAAAACTTTATTATATCACATAGCTGTGTCTGGTCAGACTCATGGCAATTGAGAAAAATTGGATCTCCATCTCAATCATCAGAATAATACTTTGATGAACATTCATTATCTTCCTTTAGGAAACGTTAATCTAAGTCTTTACACAATACGACCGTTAGATATATTACCATTCCTATTTTCTTTACTACACATGAATTCCTGGTTATTATTCCTGAAAACATTGTATGATTGGTTAATTGATAAGAATTACACTTCTGGACACATCTATTGGCCCACCTTGTATTTTTAGTTTCGTTTGGTCCTAGCTAAAATTTTATATTAGGTCAAGCAAAAACTTTAAATGCAGTTTTAAACCTGGCACATTCACAATTTCATTCAATAGTCTTTTTTTGAATTTCGAACACAGAATTTAAAGAAACAAAAGACAATTTGGAGCCTGTTTATTGATATCAAACAATCGAATACTAAGAAAACTTGGTTTTATTGGTTTGCTTGGATTTAATTCTTGAAAAAGTGATTGATATCTTTGGTTTTGCAACAATCATTACTAATTTTTAACATTAAGGTGAGGTTCTATCAATAATCTATGGATACTTCACCTGAAGTCGCCGCCCAAGCTGTGGCACTTATTCAGGCCCGACACAGCCAAAGAAACGTGCGTGCTCAACTTAATTTAAGTCGATCTGCGATCTGAAATGTTTATCGGAGGTACCTTGAGACTGGCTGACTTGCGACTTTGTTCGTCGCCAAGGAAGGCCACGATCTCGGGTCACAACTGAAAGGCAGGATCGATTTATCGTGAAGACCAGCTTGAGAAATCGTCACTACCTCCATTGAGATACAAAACCAACATCGCGACTTCGACGGAGTATCTGTGAGCGCTCGAACTGTTCGGAGAAGGTTAAATGAACGCGATATCGTACCACACAAGCCAGCTAATGGGCCCAAACTAATGCGAGCCCACCGAACAGCGCGCCTTCATTTCGCACGCAGTCATTTAAATTGGACACAGCAAGATTGGAGCCGTGTACTCTTTTCTGATGAGTCTAAAATTGTGTTACATGGCAATGATGGAAGGAAGAAGGTCTACCGACGTAAGGGCGAGCGTTTCGTACAATGCTGTTTCGAAAAGAGGGTTGCTTATGGCGGTGGCTCGTGGACTGTCTGGGGCGGTATATCCACGAGCGGCAAAACTCAACTTGAGGTTGTTACAGGACCACGGCTGCCAACATTAAATGCTGAAAGGTACATTCGTGAGTGCTAAGAACCTCACGTGATACCATACGCGGACTATGTGGGCCCAAATTTCCTTTTTATGCATGATAATGCAAGAGACCATGCGGCCGGCATCGTCAGGGAATATCTTCGGGATGTGAACATCACAGTTATGGACTGGCCAGCCAGAAGCCCAGATATGAAACCCATTGAGCACATGTGGGACGAGCTAAGAAGACGTGTTAGGGCTCGTCAGCCAGTTGCACAGACGATGCAGGAGTTGAAAACTGCCATAGAAGAGGAATGGGAGATGATCTCTCAAAATTTCATAGATCGGTTGATAAACTCTATGCCTAATCGTATGAGAGCTGTGGTAGATGCCCATGGAGGCAACACGCGTTATTAAATTAAACTTTTATTTGATAAAACATGTTTTTTATTCAAAAATCAATTGCTTTTAACAAGGCGCATTTCCGACTTGTTAGGCGTAGCTCCATGTTGTATTGTATTCTGAATTCAAATTTAAAACAAAACGATCGAAAAAGATGGTAAAATGTATCAGATTTAAAACTGTATCAACAGTTTTTGTTCAATCTAGCAATCATATTTCGATAGGGGTCATCGAAACCTAAACTCTAAGGTGGGCTAATAGATGTGAAGGAGTTTTTAGGGTAAATAATTGTAAAATTGTAACATTTTAAGTGATATTTGTAAAATTGACATATAATATTAGTTATTTTAGATTTTCGCATGCTATATTTATGGCGAAATATGCTGGAATTTTTTTTTTTTTTGTAATTATTAACTTATTGTACCATATTTCAATGTGAATAAATGAATATTGAATCTTGAATCTTCATTTAGTCACTTTTTAAATACGAGGACTATTAATAATAATATTTATCTGAAGAGTCTATATCAGTATTAACCAATCCGTGTTAAATCCAAAATTATACACTTTTATCGAACAAATTTGTTTTATCAAACTTTGCACTCTTTCGCGTCCTCGTTAAATTGCAGAGCTACAAAATCTACGCCAAACAGAGTCCGCGCGTGTAAATGCCCGAAGTGTTTGCGGCTACCTGCAGTATAGTGGCGCCATTATTGAGTGCCGATATTAAATTTTCATTTTTCTCCCGCCCTCGGACGCTCTCCCTCGGGGAATTACTTAACTGAAACGCAAATAGGGTAAAATTTGCTGTGTACTACATAATTCATAGACGATAGAAAGTATTTAGTATTCCTTACTGGCCGGTAGCGATACAAGATTAAATAATAGCAAATTAATAATCATACCCTAAAGCTTATAAAAACTTCGTATTTTTTTTGTAACTTCCAAACTTGAACGCAATTTCCCGTGCCTAATCGATCAAAAAGTTGTCTCCATTATTCTTGTTTGCTTACCCAGATAACGTCGCAAAAAGCTGACCGAAGCTAATAAAAAAGAAAAAGTGGATGCAGTCCACAATAAGATAAAAGGTGGAGATAGCGCAACCATAAAATTTCGGATCTCAGACGAAAACAAAGTCCATAATTATCTTTAATGCAAGTTGGGAACACGGTAAAGAAGTTAAATAAAATAGAGTTTCCGTGGGGGTGAGGTGAGTCGCGAAGTTCGGCAGGTCTGGCGATAAATGGGAATTTATGGGGGCGCCACCGTCGCTGACGGCGGCGACTGTGTGACGACGAGCGGGTTACTCAACTTCCAAATAAGGAAGACATTTGGAGAAACATTCGTCTACTAAAAATAGCTTCGTGCTGTCGAACTAACTCTTAGGGTTTTACCTTTTTACAACGTACGGCTACACTTACGAGTATCACATATCTGTCCCTATATCTTTTTAATCAGTCTGAAGCAGAGTAAGTATTGAAGAAACTCTATGTTATTATGTAACATTTATTACACTCATTTAATGTTTTCAATAACCAAGATATGTATTTTTTTAGTTTTTTAACGAGTGTAGGTAAGCTTTAGAAATTCGCATGGTTGCTCGCTTTACTTTGTTACATACAAAGGAAACGCAGTTAAAAGGAGGTTATTTAGTTGCCGTGCGATTCGCCGACATTTTTGTCTGCCCAAGGCAGCCACAAAGTTCGGCGGTTCGACGATAAATGTGAATTTATGGCGGCGCTGCAATCGTGCTTCCTCCAAGACTGCGTTAGTACAGTTGGCTGCGCTTGTTTCAGTTCTAATATTGTCCAGTATGCGCTCCACCCACAAAAAAGCGCACTCAACTAAAAACTTCTGACATAGTACGTAATAACCTCACCTTTGCTTCCACGTCGGGAAATAAATCTTCCGCGGTATACGGCTGCCAATTTTATATGAACGAGAACAAGAAACTACACTTTGCACGCTGCATTTCTTGCTTCATCTGACTTGTGAAATTAATATTTTTTAATATGGCACAGTTATAAATTTTGAGTTCACACTCGAGAGTTTTATGTAGTTCTCCGCATTTCATACGAATTCATACCAAAATTATAAAAAATACACACATTTGCCCTTTTAGCATTCGCGTATTCCATAATCTTTCTAGGAGTTCATACAGGTTTAATCTTTAAAGCCCATAAAATGTACACGTACATTTTTCTAATCCGCGCTTCTGCAAATAAAATAAAAGGCTCACTATTATTACTGTAAGTTACAGTAAAAGAGTCACAAGTTTCTCGAGTTACTTTTATGACTTCAGCTAGAACTGCGCCGTCGAAATAAAAGCCGGAAAGAAACAAGCAACGCACAGTTTATTTTACAAACGGAAAGTTAGAAAGCGCAGAGGCACCGAGATGTCAATTGATCACTAAGTTGTGCCGCACTGGCTATAAAATTAAAGCTGGAAGAGGACAGCCAGGTCATCGGTGCAGATTTTTTTATTCGTATAAAAACAAATAAAATTTAATCAATAATTTTACTAAACGGCATTAACAGTGGTATTAAGTACGCCAGAACTTGAGAAACAAATCTTTGGCATAGATACTAACAGATTTTTATAAGAATTGACCTGTCCACCATTTCATATTCCTCTCGCTTCCGCTCACCCACCCGCGTTTTTCTGCTTCCTGCCAATACATATAATTTTGCAAACTTTTTACATCGCGCAGTGACAGTGACAGGTCTATTCTTTCGACAACCTATATTCTATTATAGTATCGTAACCATGAGTTTACGGCGATTATACTCGCTAGCGACGAACGTTTGGCCTTTTGCGCCAAACGTTTTCTTTTCAACGAAAATCGCTTGCTCACGACTCAAAAAAACGGTGCGTTCAAGATGCAGGAGTTTTCGAGTCTAAGGCCCAATGTCTACATCCATATTAATGGTAAAATCATGGTACCAGCGGTTATATTTACGACTGTGTGTGTTTTGAAGAAAAAATACCTTAACCAATGGTCATTAAACTAGCCATTCTGATACACACAATCGTAAATATTTAACCAAGGGTAGCGAAGCTTTACCATAACTATCGATGAAGAAATTGGGCTTCGGCGCGAGTTACCGCGACCGTACTCCTATAAATCGATCGGATGGTTTGGTATGAGATCGCTATCTAATCTATACTTATAAAATGTCTTTCCCTATATTTCTGACTCACTGACTGAATGACGGATCAACGCATTGCCTAAGCCGCTGATCGTAGAGACTTGGAAATTAAGTTCAATAAGTAGTTTATTTAAATTTATTTCATACTTTCAAGTACAACAGTGTTCCTTATATCAAATAGGTATCCGCGGGAGTAAACTCGAGGGAAAGCTGTTTTTCCCTAGCACTAGCCTGTTTTATAGTTGTTAGTGACTCCCGAGAGGACTGGTATATCTATTAAGATAATATTTCTAGCACCTGAAAGTAAAATAATTGACGACGGATGCAGTATTTCGATTTCATGGGAAAAGGATAATACCCCTTTGCTTTGTGCCCCCTTGCTCATAAAATATGGCAATAATGTTATCTATACTTCTAAGAGTATCTATTCTTATTTATTATAAAGTTGTATCTTGTTGATCTGCACGTACTAATCTCAGGATCAACCTACTGGTCCAATCAGAATAATCATGTGTGTGTTAGATAGCTTAACTGGTAATCGGGGAAGAAATGACTGCGGGCTATAAAACATAACGCTACGGTCTATAGGGTTGGAGACACAACACACTGACGAAGTCGCGGACGGCCGCTAGTTAATTTATGATTTACGTTAGCACCAAAATTACACAACGAGCGATGGAAAGGGCTATGCTGGGTGTTTCTCTACGGGATCGAATCAGAAATGAGGAGATACGTAGAAGAACTGAAGTAACGGACATAGCCTTGAGAATCAGTAAGCTCAAGTGGCAATGGGCAGGGCACATAGCGCGAAGAACTGATGGCCGTTGGGGCAGGAAAGTTCTAGATTGGAGACCCTTTGACCAGAGACGCAGCGTGGGACGTCCACCAACAAGATGGACAGACGACCTTATAAAGATTACAGGATCAAACTGGATGCAGACCGCTAGTGATCGGTCGCTGTGGAAAGCCGTGGGGAAGGCCTATGTTCAGCAGTGGACGTCCTTTGGCTGATAATGATGATGATGATGATGATGATGTTAGCACCAGTTCAAGTCTTAAGTAATAATATATAAGTAATGAGTTAACAAACGACACAGCTTCAGGAGTGAGATGACCTTTCTTTCTTGGCTTTGTGGAAAGCTCGCTACGCAGCAGCCAGCTCCAACTAAACGGCCGACTGCGACAAAGCCTAATGTTTTTAAGCTCATAGAAATATTTTCCCGCCTAACAGTTTTCACAGTTGCGAGTAAGTACGTGAGATATATCGTCTTTTATGTACGGAATTTGCTAAATTGTTACAGTAATCTAGCTCAACATGTAAAAATAACTAAAAAGCAAGCTCGCTGCACGTATCTAGAAATATTATAACTCATAGGTAACAATAATAAGTGCCAGATGACAACCATAAATACTACACATAGCAAAACTGTTGTATTCACTACACATAAATCAATGAATAATAATACCCAGTAGGGCGTTCCTTAAATAGTTTTTTTTTTTAGTTTACGTGTCACCCTTTTACTCGTATTCTGTTCTAAGGTGCAAAAAACTAATGTGTATTAAATATTTTATTTTCAAAGTATTTAATGTGTATTATTTATTTTATTTTTAAAGTCGATACCAGTCAATTAATAGTATAAAAATCATCATCAAATCAACTCAAATCATTTATTTGCAATAAATAGGGTTGGTAAAATGTTGTTGAAATACAGTTTATGTGGCTTACTGACCTATTTAGCCGTTTAGTACAGCATTCAATTTAAAATATTACATAATAATTAATTATAAATGATTTTAGATTTAAACATGTCAACAGAATATAGGGATTACAATTCAATTTAATTAATAACAAAAGTCAATAAATAAGGGCAA
Organism: Pyrausta purpuralis; assembly: GCA_963924145.1. Taxonomy (NCBI): domain Eukaryota; kingdom Metazoa; phylum Arthropoda; class Insecta; order Lepidoptera; family Crambidae; genus Pyrausta; species Pyrausta purpuralis. The sequence continues at coordinate 15,161,471 of OZ001646.1, read as the reverse complement.
ATCAGGATAAATTTTCAAATTATATCAATAACATAGATTATTGTCATTCTGAAAATCCTTTACACTATAATAACATTTCTTTAACAGCCAGTCTCGTAAATTTTTAGTCATTCGTTTTAATGGGCCGACTTTAAATTGCTTTGGGATTTCATTGAACAATTTGACACACATGCAGTAACAATTTTTCTGGCAGAAAGCAGTTTTTGGATTTCGGTCTAAGACAAGTCTACCACTATCCCTCGTGTTTCGAGGATAAACGTCGGCGGCCGTTTTAATTCCGGATATTGCTTTACAAACTTTAATACTTCTAAGATGAGATGTACATACTCGGGACGGTGAGTATTCCTAGCTTAATAAATAAGGGCTTACACGTTTCAAATAGACCCTTACGGCAAATAGCCCTTATGCACTTTTTTTGTGCGATAAAGACTCGATTTACATCCTTGCTATTGCCCCACAGAAGGAGACCATAACTAATGTTACTGGCAACGCTATGGATACGTAAGCAGACAAAGTAATACCGAGAGTTATTATCTAGATAATCGCCTTAATACGAAAACAAATCTATTTATTTTATTACATACCATATTAATATGATCAGTAAAGCTTACATTTTCGTTTACGACTATGCCCAGAAATGTGACAATGCTAGCCCCTTTAATATTTTTTCCACCATATCGTATATTCAGACTAGTATCTGCACTTCCTTTTATATTAAAATCTATAAAATTAGTTTTCGTCAAATTTACATTCAGAAATATTTTATTTAAATAGTTTATTATATTTTCAATTGTGTCATTAATGTCATTTTCGAAATTATTTGAATTGTCATTGCTTGATTTAAAAATAATAGATATGTCATCAGCAAACATAATGCTCCGGTGTATTGTCACTTTTGGCAAGTCATTTATATAAAGCAAAAATAATATAGAGCCCAGAACGCTGCCCTGCGGTACTCCAAATTTATTTACTTTATAACTAGAGCGTTCTGAAACCATCGTGTTTTCTTTGTTTGTTTTATTTATTTCTACACATTGGTGTCTATTTTCGAGGTTTGATTTGAGCCAAGAGAGACAATGGCCTCTTATTCCGTTTCTTTCTAATTTATCTAACAAGACCTCGTGGACTACAATGTCGAATGCTTTGGACATATCGAGGAAGAAGACAATTGTGCGCTGTTTCTCATCCAGTCCACGAATATTACACCACCAGGATGACATTATTAAGGATGAAAATGGCGAAAGATACTCATTTGTTTTTTTCGCAACTTTGAATCTTTCCAGTAAAATACATGTAACTTTGGAAAAATACAAATTGAAGGCTATTTGAAAAATACAAATTGACATGTAAAAAACGTGTATTAATCAATGTATTTTTCATAATTTACATTGAATGAAATAAAACAAACAATGATAATGGTTTATTATAATTATTTACTAGCGGTCCCTCGCGACTTCGTCCGCGCGTTTTGAGTTTGCTCCCTCCCCTCCCGTCGCAGCGTGATGTTTTATATCCTAAAGCCTTTCTCAATAAATAAGCTATTCAACACAAATATTTTTTCAAATCGGTCCAGCAGTTCCTGAGATAAGCGCGTTCAAACAAACAAACTCTTCAGCTTTATGATATATTAGCGCAAAAGGAATATCTTTCTCCCGTTTTCGCAACATTTTTCATTGCTGCTGTGGTCTTATGAGTCGTATCTTTATGTTATATAGCCTAAAGCCTTCCTCGATAAATGGACTATTCAACGTAAAAATAATTTTTCAAATTGGGCCAGTAGTTTCTGAGATTAGCGCGTTCAAACAAATAAACAAACAAACTCTTCAGCTTTATAATATTAGTATAGATTAGGTACTTATATTAGGAGAAAAGTGTGTTTATTTACAAAAACATGTTTCTACAATTCAATATCACTATTGCAATCGTCAACCTGAATCTCGTCTGGTTCGTCAATAGTATCATCATTGATACCGTCTTTAGAATTGACAAATTTCAGATTCCAGTCAGCAAAAAATAATTTATTCAATCGATCAGCTGTCAAACAGTTTTGATCTTTGGTGTGTGTCCGCCCAAACAAAGACCAATTTCTCTTACTAGCGGCTGATGATGGTGGATTACTCAAAATTATTGTTACACATGTATTGCTCACATGAGGGTGCTAAGTGGGATCAAGGAAATAGGCCACTAAATGGATTGACGGAATTGCCGAAAAATATAAAACACGACATTCTTAATGTTATTAACAATTAATTATCCTCTTAAGGATTAAGGTTTAACCATAAAGTTTTTTTTTAAGTTAAGTTTGTCTTTTATTACTACAAGTCCTTAAAAAACAACGAAAAATACAACGTTTAATACATATAAAAAACGAAACTTTCGAAAGATACATTTTAAGAACATATTGAAAGTTTCTGTATTTTACTAAAAAATATAAAGTACGATTGAAAATTACATGTATTTTACTTGTAGTTTTCAACCCTAGACATTATGTATTAAATCAAAGCACGCGAGAGTAGTTGACTTTCCTTTTTGAAAACCATATTGTTCCGGGGCGATAATGTTTAATTTCATAAAGAAGTCAAGTAGTGTCTTATGGATGGCTATCTCAAAAATCTTAGACATTACCGGTATTAATGTGACTGGACGGTAGTTACCAACATCAGATTTGTCATTATTTTTGTAAATTGGTTTTACAATAGAAAACTTTAGTAAATCGGGGAAGTATCCTGTCTCGAAGGATAGGTTAATCAAAAATGTTAGAACCTCTGCTAATTCATGCTTACTAAACTTTAATACTTTAGTTGATATCTCGTCATATCCACAAGAGTTAGAGTTATTAAGTGACTGAATATTTTTTGTGGTCTCTGAAATGGTTACCGGTTGAAGAAAGAGCGAATGCGATACATTCTTAACCGTCGATAGTATATTTCGCTTCTTTTCTGTATCATATGTGTACCTACCACCTGTCAAGTTTATGTAATAATCATTAAATACTTCGTCTATTTCAATTACATTTGATATTATTTTATTCTCGTATTTTATTTCTGTAATGTCATGATGGGAAGATCCACTTTCAGTTTCGTCTCTAATAAGTTTCCACGACGCTTTACAGATATTTTTACTTCGCTGGATATACTTATCATTGCATTTTTTTGGGCTAATAGAATGCACTTTTTAAGTAATTTAGAGTACTTTAAATAGGCTTCTTTGTTCTTAACGTTTTTTTGCTTATAGTATCTAAAGCTTAAGCTTATAGTGTCATCATCATTATTAGCCAAAGGACGTCTACTGCTGAAGTAAGGACTCCCCCACGGCTCTCCACAGCGACCGATCACTAGCGGTCTGCATCCAGTTTGATCCTGCGATATTTACAAAGTTGTCTGTCCATCTTGTCGGTGGACGTCCGACGCTAAAAATATATTTCGTAAAATTATTTTACGAAGTTCTAAAAAACAAGCATATACAAATTATATACCCAAAACGATAAAAAAAATGCTAATAAAGAAGATTTTTCCGTATCAGGGTACCTTTGCCAGGACATTTTCACAACTAAAAGAATGAAATTTTGTTTTTGTTATTCGTTCGTGGAGATCAGTTTATTAATTTTTTTGAATAAATGCGACACCGCGTTCCCCAGTATCGTTTATTATCACTCAATGATGAATATATACATAATGACGCACAATGAGCTGCAAGCTATAATTATCACAATTTTATCAAACTTTGACTCAAGGTAGCGACCTCTAAAAACCTTTATTTTTTTTATAAATAAAAAAAATATTTTCGTTTTTCGGTGATAAATGCGAATGGCGGACTGACGCAGTAATTTTTCAAAAACGAAAAGAAGAAAGTCCTTTAATACCTAATTTATAATAACGTATCAATTACTGAAGTTATTATATTACCGTTTGCGAAGGTTTTGTTATCACATAGAGGAACCCTTTTTAATCTCGTAGCACACTCTGTTTTTTTTTAAGCCAGCATTTAATTAGCAACGCATTTCTCCACAAAATATACATTTGGATGCAAATCAGTTTCCTGATTCGCGATACGAGGTGATATCCAGCCCTGTGAAGGAATCTAGTAAGTGGCAAAATCTATTATATGATGATCTTGTATTGCATAAAACAGATCTTGTAGCCACAGTTCATGTTATAATGGAAGTGTATACCTTGAGCTGACGTCAGTGACGTTGTTTTATGTATGAGGCCTTTTCAATTCATTTGGCCGATACTCTTGTACCTTTGTCCCTTCCGGGTCAGTTATTTATTGCTGGTGTTTCGCACTAAATCTACTGGATGTGTGTTTTCGTGAGACTCCTTCTACTGTCCGACGGGCCCGATATACGAAACAATCCCTCTAAAGAAAATATTATAATGTACTGTTAGCTGACCGTCTTGTGACTTTGAGCACGATTGAAGACATGTGACCGTTTTTATTGTTTGTTTTCTTTATTTGAAAACTAACTGTTTAATTCCTCACGAATGTGTTTATCAACAAACTATTGTTATGCTTTTGTTTATGCGAACGCCGGCAGCCTTTTGATTCGTGAGCGTCTACCATCAATGAAAGTAGAAATGTTTACTTCGAGTCATTGCATTTTATTACACTGACACCAAAATGTCCACTGAGTTACCATAACGGATTATGAAAGCTTTTTAGTATTATTTTCCGCTTGACCTTAATATACATGCAGGAGTTGAGTAAATCAATTAAAAAAATATTTCACAACAAAAATCCGCGGATGCGACATGAGTATCAAATTGGCAGTCCCTACACGTTTTTAACTCGCGACATCGCATTCATCTTATTTTTTCATCCACCATCCATGAATCAACGTTACAAATTATTAGTTATAAAAGATTTTTTTTGTTAATAAAACTGAAAGGTCAGAAAAAGTTGGCCAATAATACATATCCTAGAAATATTCATGCTTATGTAAACGTATCATATAAAGTTTAATAAGCACAAGACGAGTCATGTACATGTTTGACGACCTCGGTAAGGTAGTGGCTAAGCACGCTGGTTTCAAGGCGTCGCCGCTCCGAGGTCGCGGGTTCGATTCCTGATCGGCTCAATATAGAAATCAAAATTTTCTATATTGTCTCGGGTCTGAGTGTGTGGTATCACCGTTGAGTCTGATTTGCATAACACAATTGCAAATAGCTACTTACTTTGGGATCAGAGCAATGTATGTGATGGTGTCCAATATTTATGTACACATTTACAAAAGCAGTGCAGCAGAAACTTTCCCACGAAGATAACGGTTTTTTTTCTTTCAATAAATTCTTAATTTGTCTTACAGTTTGTTAAGAGAATGTACAATCAGCCTCATAATAATTTGTAATTAAAGCCCTACACTTTAGCTAATAACAACGCGAAACGAAAGCCGATGCCGAGAACATACTTTGAAATTCACTGCACGCGCCACCCTGAACGGCATTCAGCAAAAATAGGAAGAGTTATAAAATATTTCTGACTGAAATGCTATAACTGAAATACAGTGCATGCGTCATAAAATTCTGAACAACCCGGATCCGGAATACTCCACAGTGTATATGAGGCAGGTAACTAAATCAAATGAGAAAAATAAAACCTCTGACATGACCTACTTTGCCGCCATCAGTAGTTTGTGATACGTCTACCTTGTTATATCTTCGGAACTGGGAGCTTGTTGAAAACCGATACAAGCGTATGATTCAGTTTTCAAACAACAACTCTATTGACCTTCTGAAATACAATGATATTTTGGGGGTCTTTTGATTGTGTGCCATCTCTGCATACTTGGATTTTCTTTGAAACATGTATTCGTAATCAATTACAGATCACAAATAAGTTATTTTGCCTAAAAATGGTATAAAAATGTATGACATCAAAAAGTGCTATTTGAATGGAGTAAGATTTGTAATAGGTATTTGATATTATATATTATTAATATTTGAGTATTTGGTTAAATAGATTTGTAATGTACCTCAAAAGGTAATAGTTATTGATAACAATATTGAGTGACCCCTGATATACAGGGTGTGACCTGTAAGATAAGCAAAAAAATATATAGGCCCTTTAAGTTACCAGTAATCGATTTTAAATGGTTTTAATTTATTATAATAAAAAATAAATTAGCCATTATTTCCTAAAAATAAATAAAACCGAACCAGCAATGTACGAGTATTGCACACAGATGTGTTATATTTATAGAACTAACTTGACATTGACATTTACATAATGAGTTGAAAAATGTTGATATACATTGATTAGGGATTATTACTTTGGATTACTATATTTTGGAGTTAAAGCATTTTAGAACACAATGACCAGGTCAAAGAATCTATGATTTAAATGTTTGATTTCTTGTGTCCTTACTTGTGCAATAAAGAATATTTATTATTATTGCTCCTATTACAGTCACACGCTGAATGCATATGTGATTTACTTCACGTCTTCGAATGAACCGTGGCATCTGCAAATTGTATTTCTGTACCAAGTCCATGTAACATTTTGCGCTGTGCGGTAAGGACATAGACGAGTAACTTCCCCAATTGGCCGATGCGTCAAATCCGTGGGACAATATGACAGGTAGCAAGATGGATCGCATACACCCACACTTGTAGTACCTTGGTTACATAGGATACTTACTTTGGTCCCTCGTATGTTATGTCGTAAATATTTGTTTTGTGTCATATTCGTAACAATAACACAACAGTTTTATCTTCTTTTTTGGTTTTGGCGAGTTAATGTCTCAGCAAGCGATCAAAAGTTCCTTTTCACAGTATTTGATCACAGTAGTTGCTGTAACAATGTACCCTAAACAACAAGTTTCAGATGTCTAAAATATGATGCTGCGTAGAACTAACTGCTATGAAGGTCATATAGGAACCTAACCTAGTAACAAGATCACGACTAATTTTCTAAATTGATTCTATACACCCTTGTCAAAGCTGACAAACACGAAACAGCTCGAGGATTGACTCGTCCGGCCCACCGCACCCACGCTCTACCATTTGCATATAACACAAAACTCCGTCTCAACATCGCAAAATAAACATCCAACCCAATCTATTCGTTAACCCTATTAATTAAGTTTACACAGCCAATCCACGAGGCGAGCAACGGAAAAATTCCCCACTTTACTCTGCATCCTCCAAAACGTATCTACGACTACTTTATTTGAACAGATGGAATTGTACACGTAAGGTAAGGATTCCCTTCCCCGCCAATATGTTTCAATTTAAACTAAGCCGCTTGTCGATACGGGCTCGGCCCAGAATATCTTCCGATTCCGACTGGATTCAGTATAGTAATACAAAACAAAGGGTACACACACCTACGTAAAGGAAAAAGCTGCGATGAACATTCGCATCGGATTTTTTAAAGTCGCTGAAATGGAAAGTATACTTGGAACTGCCCACTCGAAATTAATGTGGACGGCTCAGAATATGAAACTGTAATCATACTAAAACATTTTTTCTTTTCCCCTTTAAACTTTCCTACACTCGCCTCTTCGAATGAATCTTCAGAATTAGGTAGTCGCGGTGTAAGCACATAATATTATAGAACACTCATACATTAGGAATTGCTAATGATTGATTTATTACTTTACTAGTACTGTCCTCATCCTAAACAACTTACATACATTATGATCTTAATAACACTCGTAACATTCACAGAGTGAACGCAAGTTGCTCCCATATTCAGGACAAGTCTCCGTGAAAAGCGAATAATACGTTCTAAGCTCTTGAAATTTAGCGTCTCCATTTCTGAGATGGATGCTCTAATGTGGTACCATTAGAGCTATGCTCTTTGTTTCCAGAGCCCACATATCGAAAGTTTGCATCGACTCAGCAGGCAGATAGTTGAATCGGAAATCCGTGAATTCAGCTAGACTTTCACGCTGAAGTTACTGGAAAATAAAAATTTCGTACAAACAGGCAATCAGCAGCATTTGCGAACTCTCGCTAAGCAAACACGCTCCGCCCGGCCGAGTGCTTGTCAAAGACTCCTCCGATTCGCTGTATTTTTATACCAAATCGCATTAGGCACTATTGGCACTAAGCACTTTAAGTTGTTACAGGAGGGAATAGCGAAGGCGGCTTGGCTTCGTGGCAAAACTTCCACTTTTAAATTGAAACAAACGGAACGAGACTTTTTATAGTTCAGAGACTCTTGTTCTTTATCTGTAAATGTGACGCCCTGGGAATGTGAGTACAAAGTATTGCGGTTTTACGTACCGACTATAAATTGTATTGTTTTATCAAAAAATTGTATGTCCTATCAACCTTTCCTAAGTTAAGCCCTTCAACTAAAAGTGGCTGATCCCTTTTCCAATACTTATTTGCATCAGTTCCTTACAGGTCACGGCTAAATGCGTTCGCGGCGACTCAAGACCGTTTCGGCTTTGACTAGTTCAGTCGAAATTTCCCGAATTATCTGGGAGAGAATTCGACGAGCCAGCCGACTGGGGCCTAGTCAGCCGTAAAGGGAAAAAGGAGTCGGCAAACAACATTCCATCGGCAAATATGTTGTGCCTGTGCTCCGTCGTTGTCTCTTTTATTTTCTGATATTTTGTATTTAGGCGAACAAATAAAAGTAAAGCCAGTGTTGCGTGCTCTACATCATACGCTAAGCTGCGATCCACTTTATATTTACTACACTAGCAGGTATTATTTTTATGTAAGTCATAAGAAGCGCCGCGAGCTAAGTGTGGATTACATACCTCTCAGTAGGGATAAGCAGTTGGGTTAAACTTATCATAATATTTTACTTAGCGCCGATTTTACCAACTTCAGATAAGACTTACCCGACTGAACAAGTACGAACGAACGATTATAAAATGGCATTTACAAAAATGATTGTTGGAAAGTAGGTGAAGTTTTTAAATTACGCGTTTTGAAATTTATTCGATGAATATTCTTTATGTTACGTTTGTAAAATCAGACCTTACTCATTCTTTATTCCATTTATTAAAGATCTATCAATAAAAAATAATTTTGTCTCAATGTTTACGAAGCGCCATCTGGTGTTCGAACAGTAACACTGTGTCGAGACTTCCACCACATTTATAATAGTAAAAAATCGAAAAACTTCGACATATCAAAAGACACGTCTATTGTTCCTTATATTTTCTGATGCCTACGTTGATAACGCTATTGTAGCGGCAATCCTAAAATTATCGTTACCTTCGGAATGTAATAAAAAGTCGGTGCCGATTCGATCCTCAGCTCGGAGTCCCAGCGAAGCGCACACCCGCCAATACGTCAAGCAGGAATAACATATTTTTTCAATTACACCGCAATTTCCATGAATCATTTTGTACCGCTGAGCATTCTGCACCGGGCTGCGATTGGCCGACCCAGATTGGAAATATTTATGCTAACCTTGCAAAACGGCTTTTCCATTTTCAAAATAGAGCGCCATTTTAGTTGATTGTTTAAACACGGTCGCTAAGTTTTTTAATTAGCTTTAAGAGCGCTTTTACACTCAGACGACTTTCGCAGCGCGACGGTCGCGCGACAGCCGCGCTTCTGATAATTTCATACATAAATGTCAGCAGTAAGCCCTTCACATTAAAGCGACGGCGCTGCTGTCGCTCTGGTGCACTAAGGCTGATTCACGCTATACTGTACCTGCACCGGGCCGGGCTCCGACCGGGCGGCGGCCGAAGCGCGGTGAAACATTTTGTATGGAGTGATTCATGCCTAAACGTGCCCCGTCCGGGCCCGGACCGGGCATGGCGTTGGAATGTCTATGGGAATTTTTCCCGGCTCTACCACGATCCGGCCCAGGTACGTTGTAGCGTGAATCATCATTTAAGCTAACTGTTTAGTTACACCTAGTAGTATTATATTATCTGGGGTTACACTTAATACTTTGATATACAAACGGCACTTTACGAAGGCCGTGACGTCATGTCACATGTGTGAGATCCCTAGCCCGCCCACTCTAAGTATGTTACAGAACAGTGAATGTATGTGATAAACTATTACCCAGTACTAGATGAAGAGATAAGCAATGATTTTATCAAGCGATAGTTCCTATGTATAGGGGGTAATATGTTAATGTGATGAGCATGACTTATGGTACAGTTTCAATGAAACTCCGGGTATAATTTAACAAAACAAGTAGGTAATACGATGGATAATAAATAAATAAGTGTGAATACATTTACTTTTAATAATCTCTGATTAATGAATACTGAACAATGTTAATAAAGTAAATAAAATTCAATCTTTGGATGTAATGCCAATGACAATATCAGCATGAAAATAATTAAATTTTTCTGAAATTATATGTAAATAAATTCAATTCTTGATAAATTTACTCCTCAATGTGATTAAAACTGGCGCCGTGTTGGCTGGTAATTCCTTAAATGTGATTGGTTTACTCAATCAAAATTGATAAATTATTATGTTTCATCATCATAAAATGCAGACTATAATTAATGTGTATCGGAAAACGTATTGTTTGCATTAAACATAATGTTATTTAACCGTACGCACGAGTTAATTGTACGGTTTCCGTAGCAGTCACTGACCACATCTTACACATAATGGTCACCTGTGTATGTTTTTAGCGCATAATCATAGACACTAGCGTCCAGGTTTGGTCTGAACACACAGTTGATTAGCTGTCATCAGCACAATCGTGTCGTTACGCCGCCGTCAACCCCGCCCTGTACAAAGCGCAGCAATCTGTAGCGGCAATCATTTAATTTCAACGGATATTTCACTGTTACGATTCCCACCAAGTGACTTATTGAATTAATTTCTCATCTATCCGCCAATTTCTGTAATCCAAAAATGGAAATTATTGCGAACAATTTCTTCGTAACTAAGTAATATAATTGTAAATAATTTACATAACACAGTGTTCGGAGGTAACGAACCGAGGCGAGGACACTGTTATGAACTGAATAGGTATAACTCGGTGGAAACTTGTTTCATTAAATTTAAATTTACCGCCCGCTTATTAATTCAGAGAAACGGCCGCGCAGTCTTTGGGAGTGCGAACGTAAAATACTTTCTTTAAATTCGAACATTCCTTCCACAATTTTGATGTACCGAAACACGATGCTAAAATAAAGGTAGACTCAATTTATGTTCGGAGAATTTCAGTTAGCAAATTGGTATGCGAAGGCAAGGGGAACGTCTCTGAATTTTCAGAATGCATCGCTTATAATAGAAACTACGTGTTTTGATTTTACTAAAGGTTAAACGAAAGATGCTTCTTAGGAAAACGTGATATATGTTGGTAATTCAGAGATTGAGTAGCTCCACTCCAAAAACAAACAAAAAAGGCTTTGATATTCTATCATCAAACACAGGCAGGTACTAAGTAACGCAGATTATGCGAGCTTAAAATCTCATTAAAATTACTTAAATAAAGTTTCAACGGTAAAAGTCAACGGTATTAAATGAGGCCCCTTTTTACCTAATTGTGCTCATAAAAGTCATTATTTTCTCTTGTTAATTCTACATAGTCCAATTAAAACTTAAAGCTTCTTACTTTGCAGTATTTACGTTGATTTTTCTAACGGTTTCCAACTTGTGTAGGCAACTATATATTGTATATTTTTATAGTTTTTTAAAATTCAAAAATTGTAAAGGATTTACCTGTAGGTAAATCCTCGATTTATAACTATACTCTGAAGTAGTTCACGGTGATTATTTATCAATTTATGAACCTATGTTCCATTATTCTTTTGTTAAACATTTTCTTATCCTCCATGTCTCTAAATGACCGGTGGTCCGACCCTCGCAAATAGTAACGCGTCTTCCGCTGCGGAAATTGGCGGTCAGCTGATTAGTTTAGCTTTCACCGTGTTAAATTACCGTCATAATTTTGGTTAACCCCTATTAAATTTGAAAAAAACATGGTCATGGTCACGTTATAAGGGACACTATCAAAAATTTGCAAGTGCTTCCCTCAACAACGATAAATGTTTTTCAATCAATCACAAGCCTTTGAAGTATTATATTTATGAACAAACAAAAGACATCTTTCTTAAGTTGAAATTTATATTTTTTAATGCATTTGTAATACTCAATGCGGTGACGGTTCGTGTAGTTAGTTGCCTGCGCCGGCGTCGCTTATCGGAAATTTAAAGCAAAATAATTTTAATTCAACTTAAAAAAGATGTCCTTTTTTTGTTTATAAATATAAAAAAACAAAGCTTCGTGATTTATTAAAAAACATTTATATAGATATTTTTATTATTATTGAAAATATATCAATAAAATGAAGATTTTAATAATGCAATTAGTGATTAACTATCTTTGAATAATATAGAGCATACCACATTTTTAATAACCTGTATCCCATCAAAAACAATACTTGTCAAAAAAAACAAGTCTCGCAACTCAGGTGTCCTGCGTAAAAAGTTGTGAGATCCATGTAATACCAAGTCGGTTATTAATTTATTCAGTCTCTACTTAAGCGACTTTCTGTCTTAATACGTCCAGTCTCTAAGACCACGATCCTGGTCCATAACAATTGAAAATCAATTGTGTCTGGAATCTCCGTACTCGAAGCATTAAGTCGTTACGTAATAATTAACAGCATCTTATAGTGACGCATATCAATATTAAAATTCTTTAATGTTTTATATAAATATATTGAGACTTGGCCTTGACTTGGAGTTTTTGTCCATTTTATGGCCTCTTCAGGGCACATTTATTTTTATTTTATTTTTCATTATACAATTGACGTTCATAAGTGGCATATTGTGTCCTAAATTGAATAAACAATATTTGATTTTGATTTTTGATTTTAAGTATAGGTACCGCGAAAGTGTTGATGGCCTTGAAGAGGTTCTTAGAATATAACTGTTTATTACATACAAGATTAACTCGTCTAAAATATTCTTCCGTAAGTGTTTTTTTTATTATTTGAATATGCTGCATCCCTTTAGCCTGGTGAATTCCTAAATATTTGTAGGTGTCAGTCGCGTCCATGAACTGGAAGTCTATGTTTTCGTTATTCTTGCTATTAGGACCTTTAACTTTTCCTCTTGAAATTCGCAGTGTCTTACATTTGTCCAGACCGAAAGACATATTTTTATCTGCGCTATACTTTTTAGTGCTACGAGGTCAAACTGAAAGTTCTTAGAAAATCAAAAACTGATTACATTAGCCAGTTATTAGTTTTATTATATCTTTTCAAAATATTGTCCATTGACGTCAATACACCGCTGCATGCGATGGAACCACTGGGAAAAGCACTTTGCCCACTCGTCCTTAGGGGTCTCTTCAATGGCATCGCGATACGCAGCCACCGCTTCTTCAGCATTCATAAACCGCTTTCCTTTAAGTTTTTCTTTAATTTTTGGAAATAAATAAAAATCACAAGGCGCGAGGTCGGGGCTATACGGCGGGTGACCCAGTAATTCAACGTTTGATGTCACCAAATAGTCGATCGTTCGCTTGGCGGTGTGCGACGAGGCGTTGTCGTGGTGAAGGAGGATCCTACTGCGAGGTCGTTTCTCTCGAACTTTTTCCAAGACAACTGGCAAACAATTGGTAGTGTACCATTCTGCAGAAACTGTTTTTGATCCTCTAACACAATTGTTGCGAAATGACCTATCCTTCCAAAGAACGAGGCCACCATTTTTTTTCCCGCACTTCGATCTCTCTTCACTTTAGTTGGCAACTTCTCGAAAGGAAACACCCACTGAGCAGATTGTCTTTTGGTTTCAGGATCATAACAGTAAATCCAGCTTTCGTCACCTGTTAGTATGTCGAACACAGCATTTGAGTCACCTCCGTTAAATCTTTCAATCATTTTACGGCACCAATCCACACGATGGAGTTTTTGAGCCTTAGTCAAATTATGAGGTATCCACCGGGCGCAAAGCTTCCTGACCGCTAAATGTTCGTGGAGGATATTGTGCACTTGACTCATACCGATGCCTAAGCTTGTCCGAATCTGCTGATAGGTCACTCTTTTGTCAGTCTCTATCATACGCCGCACAACACAGATGTTATTTTCAGTCGTCGCCGTAGAAGGCCGTCCCTCACGTACATCATCAGTGAGATTAGTGCGACCACGTTTAAACTCATTAAACCAGTTGTAAACAGTCGCACGAGATGGGGCTTCATCGTGAAAGTCCAATCGTAGTCTATCATAACTTTCTTGTTGACTTAAATGACATCGAAAGTCATAAAAAATCATTGCACGAAAATTTTCTCGTGTTAAATTCATGTTGACGTGACACAGACAATTTTCAATTTGCCGCCAAATCGTAAAACAAATGACAAATGAATGAAATATATACTCAGTAATATTGGCAAAGAGTTCTATTTTCAAATTTTAGAAAATTTTTTTTATTATATTGTTTATAAGTCGGCCAGTTCTAAGAACTTTCAGTTTGACCCTCGTATCTATAAGTTTGTTCGTAGCTTTTTCAGATTTGGCGAACAATTTTTATATCGTCCATGTACATGAGATGACTAATTGATGCAGCACCGGAGAGATTGTATCCATTTTCAGAATTATTTAACCAGTTTGATAAGGGATTAAGGGCTAGGCAAAACCACAAGGGGCTGAGAGAATCACCTTGGAAAATACCATTTTCTATAGGGATTTCATCTGTTAAGATGGTTCTCTGATCAATTGTGAAAGACAATGTAGTTCGCCAGTCGATCATGGTATTTTCCAGGAACGTGACGATAATCGGACTTACTTTATATATTAAACGTACTGTAGTGAATACGGCTGAGGAGGTATATAATAGGTTAGGAGGCGATTATTTGAATCGAAACTTGTAGGAAATAGTCTGAGTAAGTAGCAGTGTAGTCTTCATGGGAACGATATTGATAGCAAGTAGGTTTTTTTTCTTGACCAATAAATGTTTAACACAGATGTTCCTCTACGTGTTCATAAAGCAGAAACTTGAAATCATCGTGATTTAAATCATTTATCAGTATGGGAAGCCCTAAAATTGCCTATTTTTTATAGTATCCCTAATTAGATGACCACGTTCGTATCGAATTTATTGTCATCATCGCATCTGGTTTCTGAAAACGACTCCTTAATTTTATAAAGATTGTAGAGCCTACTGGAATGAAAGAAATATGAATTTTCGTTACAATCCGAAAACTACTTTTTCTGGTATGTTGTTATCTACCATCAAAATATTTTTTGATAACATTTAACTAATAGTATAATGAAAGTCTATTTATCACAACCAGTCTATTAAATAGGTGTTTAAATATTCATGGACTGAAATGAATACACGTATGAAATAACCTAGAAAAGGCATAGGCCGTGGATTTAACAGTCAATGATGGATGGTAGGCTAATTTCATTAATAAATATTAGTATTTAATACCTTAATGTCACTTACTAATAATATTCTATTTTGTATCCCATCATGAGCGTATGTATGTAGAGTAAGTATGTATAGTATAGTATATTATACGTAAATGAACGATATATATCCAACGCAACAAAAACTCATACTAAAAAATAAGAAGAAAAAATGTACAACTATTTCTCGTGTATTCCTTTGGATTAAGCCTTTCCAATATCAGTTGATAACGAATTCCTGTCCGTACGAGCAATCCACGTATCGGCCTAAATTCCCACCAATTTGCGACCCAACGGGGCCGCAACCTGGCATTCCCGATAGTTAATCGCGGTCCTTCCGCCGCCGCCGGAAATTAACCGGGTTCGACTCGCCGGTCGGTCACCGCGTGTCAGCCTTTTGCTAATACCCACTCACTATTCCCGGTTCCCGAACTCCTATATCAATCACATAACATGACATACATGCTACTCATATTCATGTCATGTACCGTGATAGTTCGGTATGTGAAAAAACTATTGTTTTTATATTATATTAATTAAGTAATAAAATGAGGCTTTTTAGCACTAATTGTATGTTTTAAAATATATTTTATTTTATTGGTTAAGAAGTTGTTACGGACACCCAATCATGTTTTAGTAATAAGTTTAGTTCTATTTATTTATAAGGATTTTAGGTTAGTTATATTTTTAGGTTACAAAAACGTGAGAAGGAATACGCAGATGTTGTTATGTGCCCGCCCTTGTTTGTAACTAATCTGTATTAGTCGATAAGTCAGACATGTATTTTTGGTTAAATAAAGGGCCGTGAGCGGGCCAGATCGTACGCGCTCTCACGGTCACCGATCTCAAAAAGAAGAGTTTTATTTGGAATCTACAGTCTACACATCGAAGGAAAGATCGTCGGAAAATTGACTCAGCCTGCCTGTAGTCAATATAAGTGTTTTTGAAAGAATTTGGGGTGATATAAATCGTGGAATTTTAAATGTTGCAAATTTTTTTTTCATGTTTCATAAATAAATATAATTAAAACTCCGTATCTTTGAGTTTCATTAGACCGTATCAGAAATACAAAAGTTTTCAGAGGCTAAATCAATCTACAGCCCATGAACACGGTAAATTTTATAAATAGATTAAAAAAGCTAGTGTAGATGTTTAGTTTTGCTATTTTTCAATAAATATCTACTGCTTGAATATTTCCAACAAGAATAATTCCTGAAATCTGTTATACTTAGGGCATGGAAAACCGGAATATTTTTTCATACCGGTATTGATACCGGTATTGAAATTTCAATTACCGGTATACCGAAATTTCGGTATTTATCCGGTATTTCTTGAAATACTGCTAGTTACTGCTTAAATGATTCAAAGAACGATTAGTAAGCCGTGTTTGCGAAAAGTTATTAAAGAAGTTTTCGAAGCTGTACAGAAACACTCAAACTATTTATCAACTCCCGAGAAACCACAAAATGAGTAATTCAATTATCTTATTAATAACACTAAAGAAAATACGTTCTCTGATCCAATAATTATTAATATTGACCCAAATATCACAATCAAATATTATGTAAGATGTAAGACAAAAGTAATTGTTTATAAAAAAAATATATAGCCGCGGGAGCAATTTAACTCAAGTCCATTAATCAGGCAAATCGAGATTTTTTGGAACAAAATCAACGAAGAAAACACAACGCGGCCAAACTTGCGACATTTTTAACCCAGAGTGTGCTTTCTTTTTCACACCACCATATTCCAAGTTGAAATTTAGCGCTAAAACATTTAAAAAAAAGTGAATATGTCATTATCACCATCTTCATCTTAACTTTCATCGTCATCTGACGTTTTTACCGTGTTCTGTGGATTCTGTGGTTGTGGCTTTTCGATACAATACATCTGACACTCAAAGACGTATCCCGTGTATGCCAGACAGATTTGATAAAACGCTTCTTTATTGTGGCCGTCTTTGCACATCACACTGGCACCATCAATTGTTTTTGCCACGATGTCTCGGTCCAACGAAAGCTTAAACTCATGTAGTTTAGTTTACAGTAGCCTGATACAAGTTTCCGCGGGCATTGTTCCATTAACTCTGACTAAACCATTTTTTTTAAATAGCGCTCCGCTCTCGCTTCCGATTGCAGTATGTAAGTTGACATTCATGTATCTGCGGTTTCGTAAAGATATCCAATTCATCGTATGTTAATAAAAAATATGCCAGCTTTTGTCATTGCTTTGATTTCTTCTTGCTTTTTCTTTTCTTTCCTGATGGTTACAATCTTATAGTTGATGTTAGAGATGACGGCAGACGATTATAACCTGCAGCTAAGAGCACCCGTCTGAAATCCTTATTTCATTCGCATCAGATTCGTATCATTATCATCTGAATCAATATTGAGAATGAGGTAATTTTCCATTAGTTGAAAAACTGCCGATATTGCAAAAATAGACATTTTTTTTCGAAATACCGAAATACCGGTATTTACCCGTCAAATACCGGTATCAAAATACCGAAAAATGTGACCGGCATACCGGTATTTCGGTATACCGGTATCCATGCCCTAGTTATACTATTTTACCCCTACGGCGTTTTAAACAAATATATTTAAAAAATATAGTAGTGGTCAAGGTATCAATACTATACAACTTCGTTTTATATGCCAAAAAAATAATTAAACCATAATATAAAAATAAGATCACACACAGAATACATAAAGTTTATCTAATATATTTGTTCATTTCATTAATAAAGATGAAATAAGGAACCAAAAAGTTGCGCACGGGCGGAACTCGAACAAGCACTTTCTGGCTAATCGGGCCAAACGCTCTACCAATTGAGCTACTGTGCTGTCAGTCCGACCTTGCGAAATTTGTGGTTTCTTATAGATACGTTATTATGCGTGACGTTTAGCGCCAGCTACTCGTCATTTTATGTAACAGTGAGCCAAGCAGTTAGTCTTTACAGAATAAATTCAATTTGGAAATTGATGACGCTTCGCTATCTTTCGCTTTCGAAATTTAAATCTCAATACACCACATGGACTCCGATAGATATTTCGTCCTGTGAGCGGAGATGAGTCACTTTAAGTAAACATTATGTAATGTGTAATCGAACGTTTCTGAGCAAACAAAACGAAAAATTAACGTGAAACAGAGCAGTCAATCTGTCACTTGGCCAACGTGAGATATGCACGTTGGCATATTCTTATATATCTTTGATCTGTCAATAAAAAGGTTGACGTTAACCGGTGACAGCCTGTTTTTGCGGCGATTCCGGAGAGTTCGCATCGGGTAACCAGCTTTTGCTACAATTTGAATATCGTTAACACAATATAAAGTGATCATTCACACTATATAACTAGTACAAATAGATATTTATCTCTTCCGATCGCACCCTTTTGAAAGACTTGTTTATATTTCATGAACAGAGTTTCCTGCAAAAGTACGGTGACCAGTCAGTACTCTACTAGGTATGCATAAAAGTACATGACTTAAATAATTCATCCCCGAATTTGGCGGTTGTAGCTCGGCGTTTTGAAGTTACGAACTTCTAATGGTAGCAAATTAAATTTAAATATTCGGGGCAACATGCTGAGTTTCATAAGTTTTAGTTTGACGGCGAAATTATGAGTGCAGAGTATACGAAGATATATATTAATATATCTTCGTATACTCTGCACTATGCGCGGTCGTGGCTGCATACAACAACTGGAGTTTACAACCAGTCGAAACAATATTGTCGGTTTTCTGGGCGTCGATATATTTTGAGTGTCGATTTATGTGAACTAGGTTAGGTAAAGGTACAGAAGCAATCATTGTTGGTAAATTGCAAAGTAAGAAATATATTGAAAGCATTAAATCGCAGTAGGTGGCATAAACGCTTACAATACAACTTGTACTTAGCATAAAAGTATAGTCAATGTTGAATTAATGAAATAATGGTTTAGAATATTTTTAACACTCACAGTGTCATATTAAAATTTTATATTCATAAAGATGAAATAAGAAACCAAAAATTTGCGCTCGGGCGGGACTCGAACCAGCAACTTTTTGGCTAACCGGGCTAAACGCTCTACCAATTAAGGTACTGTGCTGTCAGTCCAACCTAACGAAATTTGTGTTTGTTTCATAAAATTATTAACCCTTTGGAATAGAACGACAAAAGCGAGATGCCACTAGCAGCAAACTGTGTGATAAAAAGAGATGGGTAGCAGAACCATTTTTGTCAGATGTCAAACAGTTGACCGCCCTGCAGAAGCTTGCTGAAAATTACGTGCATTTGATTTTTTATATTTAAAAGAGAAATTGTGTATATTTTGGAGAAATAATGCGTCTGAAACATGGTGACTTGATCGGTGATTGATTGTTATGCATAACCCCAACAAATCATCATTTAACAGGTAGATTAGTCCAAATCGAAGCCTCTTAATATACGACTTATATTTACCAATGCGCTTCAAATTTGAAGTACGCAGTTTGATTATTCTATTCTACAAACGTTAATTTACGTAAAAAATAAAGACAGAATAACACAGGGATTGTATATCAAACAATATTTTGTATAATGAATTAACATTTAGTTTTATACTAGAGCTGCATGTTCAATATTTTGTGTCGACTGTTTATCATGCAGTAAACTACTATATTTAACTTAGGAACATTGTTATAAATCACTTGATCGAAAGGTTATCTTATTTAAAGCTACAAATGTTACTTACTTATGTTAGTTACTGACATCTTAAATCGGTTTCGTTTGACAGCTTTTACTTGTCCTTCTATTCCGATAGGAATATTAATTTTATGGTTTTTTTATAGATACGTCATCATGCGTGACGTTCAACGCCATCTACCCTTCTGTTTATGCAATAGTGGGCCAAGCAGTTATTCTTTACAGAATAAACTCAACTTGGAAATTGATGCACGCCCCTACGCTACTCAAAGCTTGTGTTACGGGTGCCAGACAACGGATATAATACTTAAATACTTTTTGTTTGTAAATACATACATGATATACATAGAAAACACCCAGACCACTACAAACAGACATGTTCATGCACACAAATGTTTGTATTGTGCGGGGATCGAACCCGCAACCCGCTGCGTAGTAGGCGATTTCTCGACCACTACACCAGACGGGTCGTCAAATTATTTAATAAATTTAATTAATTAATCGCATGATGATGCGATTAATTAATTGAATGTTTTGTCTTTGTAAATGTCATTTTATGGTGAGGAAAAGGTAAATGTTACGTCATCTTTTTGATTTGTTCACCAGGCAGTTTCTTTCAGGTCAAAATCGATTTTAATATTATAAAGCAGAATAGTTTATTTGTTTGAACGCGCTTATCTCAGAAACTACTATACCGATTTAATAATTCATTTTCTGTTGGAAAATTTATTTATCTAGGAAGGCTCTAGGCTATAAAACATTGCGATGCGACTTATAAGAGCAGAGCAGCAAAAATA
Organism: Pyrausta purpuralis; assembly: GCA_963924145.1. Classification (NCBI taxonomy): domain Eukaryota; kingdom Metazoa; phylum Arthropoda; class Insecta; order Lepidoptera; family Crambidae; genus Pyrausta; species Pyrausta purpuralis. Next base: position 15,140,708 of record OZ001646.1, on the reverse strand, counting down.
TTGCAAAAACGGGGGGAAAATATTCCTTTTGAGAGATTCCGTTGCGTACGCAGCGTAAACCGTTTTAGATACATAAAAATCATGTAAATAAATAAATATAAATATCCTTTTGACATTCCCAAACATCGCCATCTAGTCCCAAAGTAAGCTACTCAAAGCATGTGTTATGGGTGCCAAACAACGGATATAATACTTAAATAATTTTTGTTTGTAAATACATACATGATATACATAGAAAACACCCTGACCAATACAAACAGACATGTTCATGCAATGTTTGTATTGTGCGGGGATCGAACCCGCAACCCGCTGCGTAGTAGGCGATTTCTCGACCACTACACCAGACGGTATGACGCGATTGTCTCGCTTTAAAAGGTCTACAAAAAAGTTTGAAACAGCATATCTTATATGGTTTATTCACTACAAGCTGTTTAATGTTCATAAATTTTATAAAAAATAATGCACTATTTTCAAAGGTGTTTTGATGCACAAGGGTATTTATTCTTAGCAAAATAAACATATCATAAAAAATTCATCATCATGAGTATTTCATTTTAAACAAGATTGAACTTTACATCATTTGATGACAATAAATATCTTAGAAGCTATCACAGTTTTAAAATAACTCCGCACCAAAATAAAGCTCGCAACTTAAGAAATACACGCGCTTGCGCTAACCTCTAAGGTTTCTGGCCTCTTACGTCCAATGAAAATTGTTTTGCATTAAAATATTTTACGGGAAATACGAAATTATTATTAATTACTATCTATGACCTCCCTTGCTGAAGCTGGGTACAACTGGTGAGTACAACTAAAACGCTCGCTTCGCTCGGGAGTCAAAGTTGTAATCCATTCGTTTCACTCGTGACTGAAGATGTCGCCCGTGCGTTAAGACACTACTTTATTCCCTTAGTGAATAATCTACTATTAATTCATCAATTACTCAGAGAAACTACCCAAGGGGCCAAAAATCAGTGAACACGTCTACAGAGCTAACAAACTGGATTATCGCATGCGATAAACTTCACTAATTAGCTATCGGATTGCGTCCAGCGGCGCACATACAATGATTTCATTAGCCATGCAAATGTGCGTCCGCACTCGCGCGTTGATACATAAACTACTTGTTTGTTTGTTTGTCGATGACGGTTTATTTGATCACAACACGATTAAGATGAGTTAAGGTAATATATATTTAAATTATTATCCACAAGCCGAAAGGAACATTAATTTAAGTAAAAAAACTGCATCGTCCGTAGAAATGACAGAAAAATAACTGAAGAAACAAAATACATGTCTTTAACCCTCCCCAGGTTAAACTAAAAGTATCACTTTTTTACCGACTTTAAAAAGAGAAGGTCACTATAAAAGGATCAGTTCGACCTGTATGAATGTGACATCGTCAGAATTGGATAAAATTTTAGGCTTCTTAACACAAAATTCGTGCAAAATTTCATTAGTGTCTGTATGTTTGTCTTAGAATTTCTCGAAACCGAGAAGTCATAGCGAGATGTTTTTTTAGTTATATCAGGTATAGTTTAACTTAGGGCACAATGTAAGTTTCATCACAATTGGTCCAGTAGTTTTTGATATCATAGTAATTCTGTAAAGAATAACTACTTGGGCCACTGTTGCATAAACAGACGGGTAGATGGCGCTAAACGTCACGTTTAATCACGTATAGAGACCACAAATTTCGCAAGGTCGGACCGACAGCTCAATTGGTAGAGCGTTTGGCCCGGTTAGCCAAGAAGCTCCTGGTTCTGTTCTGGTGCTGGTGCGCAAATTTTTGTTTTTTCATTTCATCTTTGTAAATCTATATACACAGTCTGGCCATAAATACTTTTACAATTAAAAATAAGAAACATATTACATTTGAATTTGAATCTGTAATTTTTATACGATTGCTCATTGTGTTTTCTAATTTTGGCGCCAATACATTTTATAATATTTTGCGATATTAAAATGGAGTGGGGTGATAAAGAGAACCGAATCGCTGTGATTGCATTACACAAAGTTGGTATGGAGCCAAATTAAAATTTCAAAACTCTCCATACGCTTGATATTAGTCAAATATTTGTGTACCGGGCTATCAATAGGTACAATGAGACCTCCTCTGTTTGTGACAGAAAAATATCTGGCCGTCCACGTAGTGTTCGTACGAAAAAGGTGGTCAAAGCAATAAGTGAAAGAATTCGCAGAAATCCTGTCCGAAAGCAAAAGATTTTATCTCGGAGATGAAGATAGCACCCAGAACCATGTTGCGTATTTTAAAAGATGACTTAGGACTTGCAGCCTATGAGAGACGCACTGGTAATTTTTTAACTGATAATTTAAAAAAGAATAAGGTGGTCAAATCGAAAAAACTACTGAAGCGGTACGCAAAGGGAGGTCACAGAATAAAATTGTTAACGGATGACAAAATCTTAGGCTCAAGGGATCAGGTCAAGAAAATTTCTGGAGAAGGGGTTAATGTAGCGATTGAGGGTCAACCTGTGCAACGTGTATCCGAAGCTAGAAATTTAGGGCTTATCATGGATGAGAATCTACGTTTTGAAACACATATTAATACTATTATTGGCAGCTGTTTTTATAGGTTGAAGGTTTTGTACCAAATAAGAAAGTACTTAAGTCTGAAAAACCGCATTATGCTATGTGACTCGCTAGTGCTGTCTAGATTTAATTATATGGATGTTGTCTATGGTCCGCGGTTGCTGGTCAAAACTCAATATGCCATTCAACGGGTGCAGAATGCATGTGCTAGGTACTGCTTTGAAATACCGCCTCGTTCACACGTAACCCCATACATAAACGGTACCAATATATTAAAAATGAATTCTCGCAGAAAATTACATTACGGTACGTTATTGTTCGGCATAATAAAAAATAACTTTCCAATTTATCTGGTGGAGAGGCTGGAGTGGCGGCGCAATGTGCAGTCTCACAAAACTCGTCGCTTCAGCTTTTCCCTGGTCCTGCCACCTCATCGAACTGTAGCATTTAAAAGCTGCTTCAAGTTTGCCGCGTCCAAGTGCTGGAATGATCTTCCACCTCCATTACGGTGTCTGGAAAAATCAATTTTTACGTTTAAAAAGTCGTATAAAGAATATGTACTAAATGAACAAAAGAATACTCCTTAATAACTTACCAACAGGTTCCAGACAACAGGAGTAGTTAAGGTGAACGACAAAACACGAACATATTCACATTTTTTGCAACTCTGGGCGCGGCGGAAGGACGAGTCGATCCCAGTCGACTACTCACGTCACAAAGTTTCGATTTTTCTTTTTATGGATTGATCATATTCGTAATATGTACGTTGACTGACATTTACTATTAACATTTTAATATGACTCTGAATTTTTATATTAAGATTATTATTGTTATTATTTTACGGTCCAAGCCACTTTCTTTTAAGCATATGTATCGTTTAATCTAGCGGAATGGTAGGTAGGTACGCCGTGCGCAGTGCCCGCGCTCGCTATGACCATGATGATGACTCACGAGGATACTCAAGCAATGTTGTTGTTGCAGCTCCCATCAATACATAACTTAATTTTCTTTTATTATAATCTTTATGTAGTATATGCATAAACTTATTTTACTTTTATATTAATTTAAGTAGTTTATAAACGCACTGTTGGCGCCAACTTCTGTGTGCTTCACTCAATAGGGGCCCACTGAAAACCAGCGTCAGGTTCTTCAGGAGACCTGGCTTATGCTGAGTGAGGTCCTCTTGGGTATAGACGTCATAGACACACACACACACACACACACACACACACACACACACACACACACACACACACACACACACACACACACACACACACACACACACACACACACACACACACACACACACACACACACTGCAGCATGCACTGATTGGCTGGCATGGATACTTTTATGCATCGTAGTACATATACATCGTATATTATTTTTCCTCTCATTTTTACTTTTTTGTCTTTAGTTTTCTTTTTTTGTTAGTTATGTATAATCTTGTGTATGTGTGTGTTTGTGATGTCCTTCCAATAAATACTTTTTCTTTCTTTCTTTCTTTCTTTCAAATCTTTACAATTGAGCAATATTTTAACAAACAAAATAACCGTATTTATGCTCAAACCTCTAAGGAAGCTTCCCAATTAGTCGGCGGAGTGCAACGTGGGCATTACCCGACTTCAGTGATGGTTTGGTGGGGTGTTAACTATGAAGGAGTGACTGAGCCATATTTTTGTGAAAAAGGTATCAAAACGTCGGCACAAGTGTATCATGTTACAAGATGATTCCCGATCCTAGTCTGCCCCACATATTTACTTAGTTCTGTAATAGTAGACTTATGCACTAAACCATATACTCACTGTGTGTGACTTATGTAACCCCACTGTATTCACTAAATTACACATTCTCTTCCTCATATTATGTTCAATACATCATAATTCATACACCTATTTAGGTGTCAAACCTATTTAATATTTGTTATGGAAATGCCGGAAGTATCCACCATGTTGAATGTAACTTGGCTATGATATAAGAATATTTTTAACCGACTTCAAAAAAGGAGGAGGTTATCAATTCGACTGTATGTTTTTTTTTTTTTTTGTATGTTTGTTACCTCATATCTCAGTCGTTTGTCGACCGATTCGAAAAATTTTTTCGCCTACTTACAGGGTATACCTTGTAGTTGGTCCCATTTTTTTCAATTTGGGATCTGATGATGGAATCTTGGTGTAATCGAGGGAAACCCTCAAATTTTAAAGGCACGTATAGTGTTTCTTTACTGGAATCTTAATGTTGACATGTTGTTACGTCTAATAGTCAACATCTTGTGGGGCTGAGCTGATGGTGGAACTCCTTAATGCTTAGGAGTTCAGTAATTATAATGAAAGAACTAATAATAGGTAGTTTGTAGCTTCTTAAATAACAGAGTCATAAGGTGCCCCCCTCCATTGTCCTGTAATCTGTAAAATGAAGAAATAAAATTAACTTTAAAAAAAGTAAAAACCGACTTCAAAACCAAAAGGCACTAAAAAGTTTTAAATAAACTCTTGACTATTGAAAGGAAAGAAACCCATTTTAGGCAAACAATTTCTTTTTGGAGTCGGTGCCATCACTTTGACCATCAAGCATCAACTATCACAGCACCGACTCCAAAAAGAAATTGTTTGCCTAAAATGGGTTCCTTTCCTTTCAATAGTCAAGAGTTTATTTAAAACTTTTTAGTGCCTTTTGGTTTTGAAGTCGGTTTTAACTTTTTTTTGGATTACTCTTTAGATTATCTTATTATTGTAATAATATTTTATTAATTGTAAATTAATTATTTGGGACACTTATTAGATTTTTATGTTTGCCGTATAACAAATGTTCATTTTGCCGCCAAAAGGAAGTTGACTCTGATTGGTTGGTGGAGGTTAGATTTATTTTAAATATTGTAACTATTAAAATAATAATCTAAACGGCTTACTAAATTCATTACGATGAATAACTAAATAATTAATGAATTTATATATTTAATTAGCAGATTGTTTATCCCTACAAATAAATATTATAGTAAATGTTCATATATGGAAACGGATGTCGTCCCCACTGTTTTCCTACCGTTGTTCAGAGTTTTGATTTGTATAAAAGCGAGCTGTATGCCAGAATATAGGCTCTGTTTGTACTTACTCTCACTTTGTGCCCTATCTTTGTGCTATTTTGTTGGAATTAAACTATTGGAGAAGAACTTGGAGATTTGTACTACGTGTTTATTATTCAAGCACCCCACACGCGGTCACACCTCAGAAGTGGGATGTGCGAAAATCACGGGCCTTACGCTGCCGGCTCTGACCAAGGAAGATTCAAGGACCAAGAAGACTGCTAAGATTTTGAAGACATGAGAGAAAGGCATCGTCGAGTGACACGTACTTACGCGGAAGACATCCCCAAATTTCATCGAGAAGAAAGTACGTGTAAAATCAAAAATTGACTGCTCAAAATCAACCAGCTGCGTGAACTCTGTGGATACTAATCTATTGATCATTGTTTGAAAATCTACAAGTAGAAGCCACGACGGCATTGCGAAAATCAACTTGGAGAAGAGGCAACATCACAAATTAACTGCTCAAAAGCAACCAGCTGCGTGAACTTTCCTATTTATCATTGCTCGAAAACTACAAGTAGAAGCCACGACGGCATAGTTAAAATCAACTTGGAGAAGAAGAAACTCTGAAGAAAGAACCAGTGCAACATGACCTACGGCAACGATACTGCAGCAACCAGGAGTGAGGCGGTACTACATCTGTCGGCGGGTCAGCCAGAGATGCGAGTCTGCAGTACTCAACGATGCGACACCAACCAGCGCAGCGTCGCAGCGGCCACATATGCACCGCTTGATGATTCGCAGCACCCAGTTCAATGCATCAGCCACTCCAGCCACCTCAAGGTGAGTCGCATTATGTTTACTCTTAAGTGACGATTGTATTTAGACAAAACAGAACAAACTATTAAATACTACAAACTTGCCATCGATCAGTGCAATGCGAAGCTTTCGAGATGCTTACACGCAGTCGCTAGGTGGATCACACACAGTTTTACACACAGATAACATTTGCTCGAGTGATTGTTTCATAATAACGCATATATAACGATTACGCTGATAAAGATCTCATTGTTCGGTAACCTATAACCAAATTATTTTGGTGAAAGCTTAGTGACGGCGAGGTAGACAGAAATAATCCAATCAATCTAGACGAAAGCTAATTGAGTAAGTTAGTAAGGTTATTAATTTGAACGGTGATTATACTTTTGTTAGTGCGTGTAAAAGGGGGTAGTTAGTGATGAATTGTTAAACCTAATAACTTCGTTCTGGGTGAAACAATAACTATGTGTACGTATATTTTACGAGTACCGTTTACAACAGATTTGATTTAACTGTAAGTAAAACCACGCATACAATATATTTTTTATTGCAGTATGAAAAATTTACAACATAATGCAATAAATATAGTTGTTTAATGAGGAATCAACGGTTCGGGTTTCTTTTTTCCTCCGTTGAGAATATTTTCTTTCTTCAACCTTAAACAAAAGAACATTGATATTAGTGTTTAAACATTTATATCGGAGCAGTAGTAATAGAAGTTTAATTTATTGGAGTATATTAGTATTAGCTACAGTATTTCAAATATTCCAAAATAAATCGTTGGCTATGTTACCTACGTAAACTCTGTGTGATCTAAATAAACTGATTTCTGTGTCACATGCGGATAATGATTGTCTGTGTAAGCAGCAGTGTCTATGTGACCTATGCAGCTACGACGTAAAGTAATGTATGTATGAATGACGTAAGGCAATGCTGGTGTGAAATGTGACCTACATTAATTATGTCTGTGTGAGTAGCAGTATCTGTGTGGCCTACGTGAAGTACTGTGTGAACTACGTAGAGCAATGCTGTGTGAGATACGTAAATTGTCTGTGTGAGAAGCAGTATCTGTGTGGCCTACGTGAAGTACTGTGTGAACTACGTAGAGAAATGCTGCGTGAGCTACGTAAATTGTCTGTGTGAGTAGCAGTATCATGTTTTAATGCAAATAAAGATTTTGATTGATTTTATTAATTGATTGATTGATTGATTGATTGTGGCTTACGTGAAGTACTGTGTGAACTACGTAGAGCAATGCTGTGTGAGCTACGTAAATTGTCTGTGTGAGTAGCAGTATCTGTGTGGCCTACTTGATGTACTGTGTGAACTACGTAGAGCAATGCTGTGTGAGCCACGTAAATTGTCTGTGTGAGAAGCAGTGTCTGTGTGGCCTACGTGAAGTAATATCTGTGTGAACTACGTAGATCAATGCTATGAGAGCAACATAAAGTATTGCCTGTGTGACCTACGTAAAGCATTGCTGTGTGAGCTACATAAAGCAAACATGTGTGATGAATATAAATTATGGTCTGTCGGATCTAGGTCAAGTAGTGTGTGTGACTTACGCAAAGTTATGTCTGTGTAACTGGTGTCGGCTAATACCCCTTCAGAATTCATTACACATGCTTAAATTTCCTTACTAGAAAATTTTCTTTGTAATGCAAAGTAACAGAATCACCGTGTCCACCAAAGCAAATTATTACCGTGTCCATCAAACAAATTTCTTGCAAGTTTCCAGTATACTTGTTGATTCTGCTTTTTCTCATTTTCAGCACACCAACAACGCAGACTTCCAAAACACCACCAGAGCACCGTGTGACACGGTGGTTGCAGGATGGCCGAGTGTTACAAGATGATTCCCGATCCTAGTCTGCCTCACATATTTACTTAGTTCTGTAATAGTAGACTTATGCACTAAACCATATACTCACTGCGTGTGTGACTTATGTAACCCCACTGTATTCACTAAATTACACATTCTCTTCCTCATATTATGTTCAATACATCATAATTCATACACCTATTTAGGTGTCAAACCTATTTAATATTTGTTATGGAAATGCCGGAAGTATCCACCATGTTGAATGTAACTTGGCTATGATATAAGAATATTTTGGATTACTCTTTAGATACACTTATATATACGGGAATTAACGCGATCGCGATAAAAACATAAATACCTTATGTTTTGGCCTGACGTTTCGATCGGGTTTCACCGATCGTGGTCACAGGCGAACTGATGAACTGCGATTTCTTAACTCCGTTTGCGGGGTAGAAGTACCACCGCCACACACTACACTGACAATGTCCCTATTCTGGAGACCGCTCGACGCGTCCGTATTCTGGTGATTACTCGACTGCGAACTTAAACAAGGCTGTGTCATTCTAATCACGGGATTCCACGTCGGAGACAACTTAAAACCATCTTCCCTATTGAAATTAACATATTTTTGTATTTCAATAGCTTCACGCACAACTCTCGAGTGAAAATGGCGATCTGTGGAGAGGACTTGCGTTTTGTGGAATTCTATCCAATGATTGGTGCCCGCTTCTAATAGATGTTCAGCAATCGCTGACTTGTTAATTTGGCGATTTTTCACAGCTGCGATGTGTTCTTTGATCCTTTCCGCAACGGTCCGCTTCGTTTGGCCTATATAGGAACTACCACAGCTGCAACTGATTCTATAGACTCCCGGTGTATGTAGGGGCAAGACATCTTTAGGTGTGCGCAAAATATTATTTACCTTAGATCCAGGAATAAAGACAGTGGGTATGGAGTACTTTTTTAATAGGGAACCGACCTTGTCTGTTACCCCTTTCACATATGGTAAATATGCAGGATGCCTGTTAACACCTGGATTTCTGCACTTCTTTATCGACGGCTTCAGTTGATGTGGTGACACTCTATATCCATTACTTTTTAGTACCTCCTGAACATGGTCTAGCTCTTGCTTTAAATGCTCAGGGTCACAAAGAGCATAGGCTCGGTTTTTTAGTGAAGCCATAACAGAAATCAAGTGTCTAGGATGGTGGTGTGAAGCAGCGTGTAGATACCTATCTGTATGTGTGGGCTTTCTATAGACACAGTGTGATAATGTGCCATCTGGTCTTGACGTAACTCTCACATCCAGAAATGACAATGATCTGCCTTTCTCCAACTCATAAGTAAATTTCATCTTAGGATGAATGGAGTTAAGGTATTCTAAATATTGATCTACTTCCGGCTTACCACCTTTAACTATACTAAAAATGTCATCTACATACCTCTTCCAAAATTTTATTGTACTAGGACCGAGACGCAATGCCTTCTCCTCAAAATGTTCCATCCAGAGATTAGCTAGTACGGGGGCTACAGGGCTACCCATCGCTACACCATCAATCTGGAGGTAGTATTGACCTTGGAAAAGAAAGTAGTTACCATCCAGGCAGTTCTTCAGCAAATCAATATAGTTAAAAGCCATTTCATTGTCACTCAGCTTGTCCTTCACTATGTCCAAACATTCTTGAATTGGAACATTGGTGAACAAAGACTCCACGTCAAAACTCACCATAATTTCATCAGGTTCCAATTTGAGGCTGCTTATTATTTGGACAAAATGTCGTGAGTCCTTTACAAAAGATGGTGTCTTCCCTACCAATGGCTGCAATACGGATGCTACATACTTAGCTAGGTCATAAGTAGGCGAAGATATCTGACTTACGATTGGTCGTAATGGAACACTAGCTTTATGTACTTTCGGCAATCCATACATTTTTGGTGGTTGGCATGCCTTAGGGCTATGTAGTTTTTCGTACTCATCTTTTGTAAATAGGTCTTGATTTTCTTGAATAAGAGTACGTATTCTACGCGCTACTCTGGCCGTGGGGTTATAAGTTACTTGCTTATACACACTCTCATCACACAATAACTCCCGTATTTTGTCCTCGTAATCATTTGTGTTCATCACCACAGTGGCGTTTCCTTTATCAGCCTTAAGCACTAAAATGTCTTTGTTTTCACTAATACTTTTCAGTGCTTGACGCTCCCCCACAGTGATATTGCTAGCTGGAGGTCTTGCCTTACGCAATATTACAGCAACATCCTGTCTTAAGGTATCGGCTTCAACTGACGGTAATTTATTACGTGCAAGTGTCTCCTCTACAGCACTGATACAATACAAAAATATGTTAATTTCAATAGGGAAGATGGTTTTAAGTTGTCTCCGACGTGGAATCCCGTGATTAGAATGACACAGCCTTGTTTAAGTTCGCAGTCGAGTAATCACCAGAATACGGACGCGTCGAGCGGTCTCCAGAATAGGGACATTGTCAGTGTAGTGTGTGGCGGTGGTGCGCAAATAATAAATACTTTGCGGGTGGAGCAAGATACTTCTACCCCGCAAACGGAGTTAAGAAATCGCAGTTCATCAGTTCGCCTGTGACCACGATCGGTGAAACCCGATCGAAACGTCAGGCCAAAACATAATGTATTTATGTTTTTATCGCGATCGCGTTAATTCCCGTATATATAAGTGTATGTAAAATGCAACGCGAAAGTTTAAAAGTGTTTATTACTCTTTAGATTATCTTATTATTGTAATAATATTTTATTAATTGTAAATTAATTATTTGGGACACTTATTAGATTTTTATGTTTGCCGTATAACAAATGTTCATTTTGCCGCCAAAAGGAAGTTGACTCTGATTGGTTGGTGGAGGTTAGATTTATTTTAAATATTGTAACTATTAAAATAATAATCTAAAAGGCTTACTAAATTCATTACGATGAATAACTAAATAATTAATGAATTTATATATTTAATTAGCAGATTGTTTATCCCTACAAATAAATATTATAGTAAATGTTCATATATGGAAACGGATGTCGTCCCCACTGTTTTCCTACCGTTGTTCAGAGTTTTGATTTGTATAAAAGCGAGCTGTATGCCAGAATATAGGCTCTGTTTGTACTTACTCTCACTTTGTGCCCTATCTTTGTGCTATTTTGTTGGAATTAAACTATTGGAGAAGAACTTGGAGATTTGTACTACGTGTTTATTATTGTGCTTGTTCCCACACGCGGTCACAATCAAGATACCATTCTTGAGATGGAATAGAATATAAAAGATTTGCCCTTAAATAGATTTAAATGTGTCCTTCTCAAGTGGTTACAAGAACAATGTTTTTATAAGGTGGATGAGTTTTTAAAAATGACGTAGGTTGGGTATTCTATAATTTTTAATTGACTTTTTTATTAAAATGGTATTAATTTAATTGTAATATAATTTTTATGTAATTGATGTAGCAAACTTGTGACTTAAATAATAATATAATGAAGACATTGTGATGAAAATGTCATAATTCATAGTCAATAATTTAGTAAGATTGTAAAATATTTGCATGCTATTTTTTATAGCTGGAAAAGCTGAACCGCAATATTTATAACACCTTCAAAATGTACCCTTTTCCAAAGGCAAATAAAATATTCATTTCTTTTCATTTTGAAGTTAAGCCCCTTAACAACACCATGCTCAATAACCAAGCATGGTCTTACCAACAAAACTCGGCGCCGGGTCATAAAGCTCGGTCCACGCAGTCTTGGTTAGAAGAGAACGTTTCGTACATCATCAGAGCTGAAGACTGGCCGTCGTCTTGTCCCGATCTTAATCCGCTGGATTATGATTTATGGTCAGTTTAAGAGAGTACGGCTTGCTCTTAACGCCATTATAATTTGGAGTCCCTAAAACAATCCATACGATTGGCAGTGAAGAATTTTCCCATGGAAAGAGTGCGTGCTTCTATTGATATCTGGCCTAACGTTTTAAGGACTGTATTGCAGCCAATGGAGACTACTTTGAATAAGCTTTTTATATTTTAAATTGTTTCATATTTATGTATAAAACTAACACACTGTAAAAGTAATAAATATTATTTTTTTTATTTTTATTTGTGACAATATATATGGCAAGACCAGGTATATAATCTTAGCGAAAAAAGTTTACTATGTAGATCGCTTATAGTTTCGTCAAGTTTGTCGTCCGTCCGCATGTCTTTCTTTGTGACAATATTTATGGCAAGACTAGGTATATAAAAATGAATTGCTGTTCGTTAGTCTCACTAAAACTCGAGGACGGCTGAACGGATTTATTTTATCTTAGTCTTGAAATATTCGTAGAGGTCTAAGGAAGGTTTAAATAGCGATAAAAAATCGTAAAACGCGCGGACGAAGTCGGGGGGACCACTAGTATACCATAAATGTTCTCATTGTGACTTCATGTATTTTCCATACAACTTATAATTGCAATAAAAAATATGTATATATAAATCATCAAATATTTACACATAATGTTGCCCATGATCGATTATAACTGAATCACAGGCTATAAATAATAAATATATATGTGTATACATTGGACACCGATCACATACATTGCTCTGATCCCAAAGTAAGTAACTAATGCACTTGTGTTATGGAAATCAGACAAAACGGTGGTACCACAACACCCAATCCCGAGACATGTAGAAAATTATGATTCATATATTGACCCTACCGGAAATCAAATCCGGGACCTCGGAGCGGCGATGCCTTGAAACCTAGCATGCTTAGCCACAACACCACGGAGATAGTCTTGCATAAGTACTTAATGGATTAATATTGAAGGTTTTGTGTCAAATCAATTGCAAGTAACCCTAAAGCCGGATCATAAACAGCCCAAAATGCCGACACAAGTGGACGATCAACAAGACTTCGGCACCTCGACATAATTATTCAGCGCGGCATAACATCTGCATTATTCTACATGATGAATACTAATTTTATTTCGCTCGCCACATTATGCCGTATAAGATGATTGTGTACTGTATGTATTTTCATAGATTATCGCTTTCATGCGAGCCACGCTTTTGATGATGGTAGGAGACGCTTGCGCCTAAGATGATCTAAATTGATTTAGTAGTTTTTCAAACATAGTAAAAAAGAGTAAAAGTAAAAGCCAGATTCAGAAATCAAAACTTAAATTACAACTGCTGTCAATACTGTGCCTGCCGTCGTTGTGAATGTTTAAACGCCTGTTTCACCATCTACAACATAACGCTGACCACCAAATAGTTAAGATATGCACGTCATTTCGTATAAAGTATTGGGCGCTAACCAGACTTTTTTGGACATTAAATCAGGCTGAAAGTCTTATCTTCTGTAGTATTGATGTCGTAATGATTTATTTTACCTAAGTCTAATCGTATTATCTTACCAAATTAGCAGTTTTAAAACCGACACAGGGCGTATGGCAACCAAACGTAAAATTGCGACGATGGTCCCTTCAGGCGGGAATATCTTGACAAATACCCTAATAAAAAGGCTTTCCGCGCGCCCCGGACGTTTGGAAAACCATTTACAAGCTTTATCGCCGCTATGGAAATAATAACTGAAGCCGTTATCGTCCTAAATTGATCTAATTTAAAATTATTGTTATCGCAAACCTTTTACTTTTATTACGGAGGATCATAATATGTTATCTTCGGAAAAATCTTGCGTGTTAATCTGTATAGCCGGTTTTATTCAAATACACAACAGAGTCAACATTGCGCGTTTTGCGGCTGACTTAAGCCATCATAGTAATTAATCTGTGGCCGATTCGTTGAATTATTACACCGGTATACCTCGGAAACTTCTCTAACTATTACAGTTATCTGTATAAATTACGCAAACTTCATAACCCCCACTTCCCAATCCAATTAGTCGAGTAATAAATCGCTTTGGAGTCATAGATTCCTAACCTGTAACTACTTATTGAATCAAATGCTTTAGTTGGCCTAAGAAATTACCTTAAAACCGTGTCCGTTGTATATGCTTACTTCGTCATATCTAGCTTCGTAGACTGCGTATGTAAAACATACCAACGTAAGTTTGTGTGTTTTTAAATTAAAAATAACTTAACTACATGTAAAAATGGCTTTTTAAATGACCATTGGTAAAGTCATGTATTAACGCTGGTAAGTAACGACATTTTACCATAACTTTTAATGAGGAAATTGGGGCCAAGTCAGCTTTGTAAATAGGGTAGGTACAGGCATCAGCATATCAGGTTACCCACTTTTATTGCAAACTAACCCTTATTTTGACGGCATAAGATACCGCTGTGTTTACCTTGACGTGCTGTTGTCCGTACCTTCATTCTCTGAAGCAAAAGCCTTCGTCTCATACGAAAACAATATTCACTCGTTGTATCTGTTCATTTGGCGAACTCGCGCTCGCAATCACAATAATTGCCTTTTGAGACGAGAAAAACATTACTCCAGCGATAAAATATTATTTGTGTGTGACAGGCTTTGTGGGAATGTGTACTGCCATATCTCAAAGACACCCGTTCTAATTAAGTAGACAATGCGAGTTCATATTTGGCGGGGCGGGGGAGGTGCCATTGTACACCGTTATCTGCAGACCGGCCTTTTTAGCTTGGCACAACAAAGTGACTCCGTTTGGTTGTAACTGTTTATTTCACGCAAATTTTTCTTGTGTCAAATTATGACAGCGCAGGAGTAGTGCTGCGCTTCGGTCAAAACCGACGGTAGAGTTCAATCGAATGCAGAACTTAGTATTATAATTATAGCAGCTTATAATTTTATTCTTATTTTTATAGTGTTTTGTCACTTAATATTATAAGTTGCTTTTGTAAACAATGCAAATGTGTCAGGTACACATTTGTTTTTTACAATATTATAACTGCTGCTGCTGCATTGTTTTTCGTAGTATTGACAATTGATTAACAATTGCATATATCAGGGGTGGCCAACAGGTCGATCGCGATCGACCGGTCGATCACGACTGTTTGTCCAGTCGATCGTGGCAAGGCAAAAAATATAAATACGTAGACCAGACTGCCCAACGTACATATAATTTTCACGTTTATGTTTTTTCTCTTAATTAAATAAAAAATGCTTTATTATTGTGTACTGAATTATGCTGTTTCATTTAAGATTTCTGGACCATGTGCGATCTACCAATTACATACGGTAGATCGCACAGGGTCTCGTTAGTGAACAAGCGATCTTGGGTCCAATCAAGTTGTCCACCCCTGGCATATATCAATCTACAGAAGACACAAAACAAAGTGATTTTCATCCAAAATGAATATGTTAAATGATTTCAGCGGCATTTTACCAGTTATTTTAATGAAATGCTGATACGTTAGTCACAAAAACGGAGATAACTCAATTGAAATAATAGAGACGAGTTCCATACTCAGCGGTATCATAAACTTTACATACACGGGTAATGAATAATGATTACGATGAGGCCTTTATGGCTTACTCAGGCCTCAGATTAATAAATGTCACTCTTACGGCCTGTTTCACCATAGAAAAAATGAATTCATTTTTTCTATGTGTTTCACAATGTCTTAATAAGTTTTGGTCAGGCATAACGGAGTGCATGCAATCCTTCGGCGGTCTGAGGGACCACGCGTAGGTTTTAGTGGGTATACTTGGTTACTCACCAAGGAGTTCCACATATCCTGCCACCATACGTATTAAGCATTTTATCCGCAAAAAAAAAGGATATCTTTGATATACTATATACAAAATGACGTTCTGTATTTGATATATTCGTTGGTTATTGCTTTTATTAGGTACACAATAAGTTGAATAATTAATATAAGTTCTAGTTCGTTTCTATTAAACATTGATAGACGAGTAGAAGTCCGCTCGACTAAGCCAGCGGAATGGCACACCACTACACCCGCAAATTTGGAGCAGATGCCTTGGAGGCATTTGCGCAGGCACCTACTTTAAATCCTGTTTTGCGCTCTTTTTATATTAATACTCTTCACTTCAATTCAACCTCATTTAGAGAGACCACTGTATTCAGAAATTTATCAAACTGTCTGCAACCATTGTTTTTTACAGCAGTTTTGAAGGTATGAATGGAGAGACTGAGTAGTAAAAGTTTATTATCCGCGACTAAGGCATGGCTTCCAACTTTGTCACATAGTAGGTCTGTTTAAGTCATACTGTAAAATTGACACATATTTATAAAGCTAGTTTACACTCCCAAATGTTAAGTAACTTTTTAATAACTGGCAAAATGCTACTCTTCTTAGCGATTTGAAACTGTAACGTCATAGTTTTCTGTTTAACTGACGCTAACCGACTTTCTACTGTTTACAGAGCTAGAAAAAATCTAATTGTTTTTCAACCACGTACAATATCAAATATTGTATTTTATTTAAATACTGAGGTCAACGAATTCTTGATGATCGTAGGATTGAGGGAAACCGCGGAAGTTTTAAGATAGATATATAAATTAACCTATTTAAACCAGTGCCCCTTCCCGGCAGCGGGCATGCATATAGCATTGCTCCGCAAACAAGTACCCAATCATATGAAATCATTCGAATTTGTTTCATATACTACCCATAATATCACGTACATGGGAATGTGAAACGCTAAAAGTGACGACCACAGAAGTGCAAGCCTAACTGCATTTACTGCATGAAGTCGGTTAAAAGCTGCGGTCACATGTTACTGCAGTGTAACTGGCCACTAACCAACTGCCTACGTAAGTAGTTCTAAAACCGCACCTCTGCGTCCAAAACTTAGCCAGGAGAGGTTCTGAAATGTATAGGTAAGTTGTACCTAATACATACGTATGTTGAGAATTTCAGCTACAGTTTGCCTTTATCTTGTTTTGAATAGAACTCTTATAAGATTAGATAGGTTACTGATACTAAAATTTCATAGAATGCTCAATTCAATGCGTCAGATTCCATTGAATAAACAATCATTTTCAAAAGCCCGCACTTAAGCTGTCTCGATTGCCTACAACTCGACGAATCCGTCGTTGATGACTGGTAAAAAAGATACGACGCATCAGACAGCCAATCTGCTGAATAAAAAGTTTATTTCTTTCATAAAGCAGATACAAAGGGCGAGATTATCCGGGTCTTAGGGCCGCATCGATTCAACGGCAAACAATCGTCTTTTGTCGGCGCCGCCATTGAAGTTCGGGTAATTAATTATAAGGGCGACCGTCATTTCGCAGATTCACTTCTCCGCCAGCCCAAGATTGACTGATTACATCCCTCACACCACGCGTCCATTTCTTATATTTGGCTAGTAATTTACCTACAGCGAGTATGCGCATATTAATGAAAACATGTAGTAAGTATGGACAGTTTAATGAAAACTATCGAACCCTCAGCCGTAAATGTCAAAGCATAAAATAGAACTCGAAAGAAAACGAATTACAGAAACTAAATAAGCGAAGGACATTAAAAATACACGGCGCACCCGACAGGCCACAATAAAGCCGCAAAATGCAGCGGCATTCCCGACCTACCTGTTGTGCACTCGTTTTTCATAGCGCTGCAACGATTTATCACAGGTATACCTATAACTGAATATTGAAAAAGGCAGAACGGAAAACTGCGTGCTAGAAATGTCCGGGGCAATACCTCTCTGGCGCAGAAACAAAGTAATTGGCGAGGAGAAAAATTACGGTAGAGAGGAAAGCGGTGTGTTTAAAAAAATGGAAAAAAGAAATAGCTCGTGTTATAGGTGCGGGGAACAAAGGATCGTTTCGCTCATTCGAGCAACGACGCAGCCGGGCGGCCCTGATTGTTACTGCTGATCGTTTGCTTTTGTCTTCAGCGTGAGAACTTGGCCTTTGTTTGTTTTTCGCGATTTAAATGCCTTGATTCGGCACTTAGTTCTCGTAGTTCCCAACTCGGGTTGTTATCGGCCACTCGCTCGCTGGAAGTCCCGAGCGGAGTTTCCAGACCATTGAATCATTTATAGGTTTATTTTGAACTCCCTATATTGATTGTATGGATGACCAGTTTCGATGTATTGTCTTGGCTATTTCCTGAAATCCAATACTCAGACAAGTTTTAAATAAATTAATAAGAGATGATCTTTGTCTTGTATTAGGTAAGCACTTCACGTAAGATAACAACGTTATACAATACTATTTGTTAGTTACACTGCCTTCATTTCTGAAAGTAAACGGTCTTTTATGTGAAAACATATCAAAGTACGATCCAGTCACATGTTTTTATTTTATTTTATTTTTTATCCATTTCGTAGTAACGGAGAACTTATTAATCAGACACTGTGAAACTCTACAGCTGCTGTCTTTCCATCAAGGCACTAAAAATAGACATATTTCACAAATTAAACGGAGCTATTTTTAATGGCGAAACTTGTTCCATTATCGTTGCACACTCGATTCCTACAGTTTGTTAAAATTATTAGGTAGGTACACATAAAATGCTCGTCACCATCAACATTTATGTAAATGTAGGTTAGAAAT
Source organism: Pyrausta purpuralis (assembly GCA_963924145.1). Taxonomy (NCBI): domain Eukaryota; kingdom Metazoa; phylum Arthropoda; class Insecta; order Lepidoptera; family Crambidae; genus Pyrausta; species Pyrausta purpuralis. The sequence continues at coordinate 15,122,022 of OZ001646.1, read as the reverse complement.
ATAACGGATATAAAAGCTAACTAAAGAATACAAATACTATAGTCTACTACCAATATATCCTCCATCCATACCATAAAACGTTTTAAACCCTTTGAAATCTTTATTAGATATGAAAAATTGCTCTATCTTACCGAAACGTTTGAAAAATATGATAGGGCCATCTATTTTAAAGTTTTTTTCTTTTTTACGGACTCTGTTGAGCTGACAAATTAAGGCGCTTAACTTCTTTGACTTAGGGGATATTTTTGTATGTCTGCATTCTGAAGGTAGAAGTAGTATATTAAAGAGGATGGTCGAGGTCGACATTTCACAAAACGCGGAAGCCAGCAGTTGTGGTATCTAAAAATCGCAAGCGCACTACTCGCTCCCACTCGCGGCTAATATCACGGCCATTGAAAAGATTTGTGGCCTTTACCAGGTAAAGCAAGGCACGCACGGGTGCACTGACATACTACACCTATTCATCCCTATTACATGAAACATAAAGCCCACATTCGGACGAGATTCTGTAAGGAACACACATACACACAAAAATAGAAACGAATATTTTTTTTATTCTATCCAAACTATCGTTTATCTGCAACATGGCACTATCGAATGTAATATCAATGAAAATTTTGAATATACTTGCAATTTATATTTATATCAACCTGCTTACTTAATTCCTGTTCCTTTGTTTGTTTTACGTAATACTGCAGAGGGAGATTAGATTTACACACATGGAAAATAATGGTATTTTGAGGGAACATAACATAGTGGTATGTACAAACACATACTACTAGCTTATCATGTTTACAGCTGTAACATCATAACATTAAGTCAGTTGCAACATCAAGAAATCGACCTCAACCTCAACTCCCTCTAAATCACACATACAAGATGAGTAAGTACTGCAAAACTCGACAGAAATTTAAACTGTGACAAAACGACTACTCGAAACCAATAATCGAGAGACATTACGCCTTCGACATTTTCAAGCCTCGTTCAATTGGTAATTTAATAAAACCGTTGTTGCTTCTGATAACATAAACTCTTCAATAACGTCTCAATTTCCAGTTATGTTCCATTCGTCAGAGTCAAGCTACATCAAAAAGATTTGAATGAAACGCAAAATGGGCGACAGAAGCCCGCGTCCGAGATAACAGCTCCTCAAAAGGGGGAATGTTAAAAACAAAATTCAAGAGGGAGCGAGTGCCTAAGTAAATTATAAAAGTGCGGTTAGGGCTGCCACTCACTCGTGCTATATCTGCGCAGTTTACAGATACGCTAACCTTTTGTTTCGATCAAAAATGTACTTACGTATCAGTATGGGAATAAAGTGGGCTTCTAGCAGAGCCATTGGTTTTTTTTTATTAAAATTCAACTTGTATGAATAAAAACTTACTTTAAGCATAAGATTCTGAGTTAGTTTAAACCTTTTTTGTATGGTTGTACTCGTATTGGGAAAAAAATCTTAGGCTTGAAAAGGCGTACTTCACTCAGAGGAGGAACTAAAGAAAAAGATGAAACTTCACAAGACTGCACAAGATTTTATGCAACTTACAAGTGTTACTTATTATTAGGTAAATAATGTCGTATTTACTTTTCGTTTTGACCCAGAGTGGCTTTAAAAGTTGCGAAAACTTGATATTTCGTAATTTATAATGTGTAAAAGGAGTGTTGGATTAAATATATTTTTTATTTCATTTCATATTACTGCAAACCCTACGAGCCTTTTGTTTACGCCGCCACAGTCGCGGCCCATTCCGCGACGCACACCAACTCCCCGATTCTTATATCTGACGCAGATTGTGCGAAATGATTTTTATTAACTTCAAAATGAGCTTCGCTGGCTTTACTTGGCACACTATTCAGAGGAGGAGGTTTTTGTCTCGTAAATGAAACAATCAATCTTTGAAGTTAGCATCTAAATTTCTGGATCGACGATCGATCGCATGGCATGGGTATGATTGTTATAATGGTAAGTAGATACCATATTTTTTCTTTACCTACCATATATATGTATACAGGTCGTCAGGTGAACGTGCTTTAGAATTCATTATTTAAGTATACAATTTATCATAACTACAAGAATAATAATAAGCGGCAACTTTTGAAATATGCATTGACGGAATTCAGTTGTTTTTGTTATCTCAACAATTTCGATAATTTATTTGTAAGATATTGTATCCTTGTAGGATCTTGGATTATCTAAACTAATCTCGGCGCCTGGATTGAATTCGTTAACTGAAATTAATTAATATTAATATTATGTATGTAGATATTGGATCAATTGAGTTAACTCTAACAGTTCAATTCCGATTTGAATATTCACGGATTACGTTTGATTAAAACCTTGTTATCAAACTCGTATATACGTATGTAGTTATTTAACGTGTACCAAATTGTTTTGTATGTAAAGAAGTTATATTAATAATAATAGTCTCCCTTCCCTAGCCGATTTCGACTACGCGGGAAATATTACAGTGCACAAGTGTGTGCGCAAACACAGATGCACTCTTTATTCCTTTTACTTTCAAAGCTCGAAACGGACAGCAATCTGACGCGAGATCAGGATATTAGGTTATAATAGTATATCGTTGATGCTTAAACATAATACTTAAGTAGTACCTAAACGTATCTAAAAATCTAATTACTATCGAAAGCTTTAACTTTGGGCTTCAAGGCACCGCTTGCCGTTTATACTATATCAAAATTAAAAGCTCTGAAAGCTTTTGGTCACGGTTAGAGTAATGCTGCTGCGACGGAGGCCTTATCATTCGACTAGGTGGATAATAAGGTTCTAGAAACCAAAGTTAACCGTAAAGTTTCATAACAAGCCCAAACTAGATCCTCTCCTTGACGTCATCCCCCGGGGCTAACTTAACGAATGCAACTGAAAGCAACAATGTTTGCCCCTCTCAAACCCCCACTGACAAACTTTTATTCATTACCGAGATCCGTTTTACATGTGTAAGCACACTCGCGAACTCCCGACTATTAGGTGTTCGGAGAAATGAAGAGCTCTCAAGAAGTTATTAAACTGTAATTATGACGAATACTAATTGAATTCTAGGCGCCGAAGTTTGCAGCTCAACTTTTGGAGCTCGCGCGAAATGACACGGCGCAATAAAGAATTCAGCAGCGCGGGACCCGCCAAATGTTCCCTCCGTTGTTTCTGCCGCACATTTTATTATGTACATTCTTCACTAGACCGCCGCGAGCTCTTTTAATGACGGTACAAGCATCGCGTTCAAGTAACTATTAAATGTATACTTGAAAATGCACCAAATTTCAGTTAATAGTTTCAGTTTCTTTAATATTGCGAAGCGTGTTATGCAACACGCATACCTCGACGCGTCTCGTCAGCAAAATATTCAATTCGCTCGCACCCTCTTATGCTTATCGTCTGCACTGATTTATTCAATAACGCCGATTTGTGTTTTATATCTGATGTTTATTTAAAAAGTTGGGCATCCCTGTGGCATTCAAGAAAAACATCCCCTAAGTCAACACTAGAGAGTTCAATTTGGATTCAAATGCCCCCGGCGGGCCGCCTGTATGTAATTTATTTTATGCTATTCAAACCCCTGTATTGATACGAGATATTATGCAGGTGTATTGAGATGTTTGCGGATATAAATTTGGGCTGCTTTTAAGAAATTGCCTCTATCCTTAAAATCTACACTAAGTTGTATGCGTAGATAGTCTTGAACTTGCTTTATATTGGAAATATTTCTATGCTTCTTTTATTTTACTTTTACTTCTCTTTGCTTTTTCTAGGGTTAGTAACAGTTGTGAAGTAGATTTTAAGCATGGTTTAGAGCCCTCTGCTGTCACATGCATGATTACCTTTTTTAATAATGTAACGTATTTTAGCAAGAGAATTAATATTGAAATAAGCAAACTGATTGACAAACACAATCATGTATGCGTTAGTTAAATTCGTTGAGTTGTTGTATTACATTTTTTTTTATGTTAGGTGTAAATAATTTACAAATAATCTACAAAATCAAAGGGAGAAAATATTTATGTGTAACAAACATTCGGTAGACAGTTTTTGTATCAAGTAAGTAAAAGACGCTTTTACCTTCTCATAGGGTTTCGAACAGTAGAAACGGTAGAAACAATAAGTTTTCCATCCCATGGAAAAAAATATAGGCGTGTGTAACGTTCTAGTTGTTATGAGATAACATTTTGTTCTATGCGAATATGCAAAGCTCTAACTAATGTACGCGAGTTTTATAACAAAAGCGGTGTTTTTGTTACTTACCTTTAAGCTTATGACTCTATCTACGAGAAATTGAAGTACCTAAGCATAAGCATGTAATCATCCCACCAATTTTAAGCTGTAAATAAAACATTTGCGGCAGATGAGGCCGACTGGTCGTGGCGTTTCATTAACTAAGCGGCCGCAGCGCGACCGTTTAGCAGGCTCATTCAGGGCGGGCTATTGGCGCCACTATTCTATGGGCGCGAGTGGCCCGCATTACGCTCTAGTTAGTAGTACTCCAATCCCGATGGATTTGTCGGAAAAGTTATTTGGTTGCGGTATTTACATCAGATTTCTTGTTATAATAGGTACATACGTGTATGTCTAGCAGGCAAATAAAACATTATTTTGCAAAAGATAAGGTTTCTTCTGTCTGCTCGTTTCATTAAGTTTAACAGCCAGAGAATACTTTATTTTAAAATTTTGACACACAATTCATTTCAAGCAAAAAATATCAAACTTCCGAACTCCAACCCCAAAACGTGTCGGACGAGTTATTAATTGGTAGCGCTTATTAAGAGGTGGGTGTGATTTTTGTGATAATAGGAAACTGTAGTAACTGTTCAACAAAACATTTACAGAAGATTATTTTATCTCGTTCTAGGACGCTCTACTATGTCAAATGCTGAGTGACGGTAATACTAACGGATTAGAGCAACATTCTTAAAAGAATATAACAATTCATCAACAACCGTTTAATTACATAAATATATAATTTGCTGTATCTTATTAGCTGTTCGGTATCATTCTAAGCTTCGTGAATACAACGGTGTGCTGCATACTTTTAACAGCACATGCTCTGAAATTTATGAATGCATTATACATTTAAGATTGTACTATGATGACTCCGAAATATTCAAAGTTTAGAAACACCGTTCTGGGTGATGTTGGTCGATCTTCGTCACTATCATTGACACCACGCTTAGCTTTAAAAAAAATTGACATCAAATGCGAACCCATTACAATAAAAAAGAACTGAAACACTGCTTGATCACTGGCTTACACCTACTCAGTAACCAGTGCTTTGTGCAGCTCTGCACTACACATCGCAACATTCACAGGTTGTATAGCTATGTATGCACATAATTTTACGAAACATTTAAGTTTAGAGGCTCACTATCCGCCGATGTGCCTTCCTTTGTTCACACTATCCTAGCAAACGCCGTTTCATCCCTACGACTTTGCAAGGCTGATGCCAGAGCCGGATTAGTCCAAATTGAAGACCTGAAGAAAGGCAAATCTTTAAGTGAAAGATTGACGGCTTTATTTTTATTGTTTCATTCGAAAACGTAAGAAAATGATAAAAACAATTAACTAGACTAGATTGTACATAATTGAATGTACAGCCGCCAGGACATAAGGTTTCACATTTTTGTTGAAAACTAACCCATGTTACTTGCAAAACGTACCGCAGTGTGTGTACCTTGACGTGCTGCCGTCTGCCGTCCGTTCATACCTTAAGTACCTAAGACCTATATTATAATATAATAATAATAATAATAAATAATTTATTTCAGAACAAAATTCCATAAAGTGGGTTAGTAATAATAGGGACTTATGACTAGTGTTAGTGTTAATCATATTTTACAATTTATTTAACATTTACAAACAAAGGTTTAGCGCCAACGTGTACCCTATTCCAGTGCCTTAAGATCGGGCAGCAATATCGATCTCCGATCGCAGCCAGAAGGCTGTTGGAGCTGCCTCGGATGCGGCGCTACACTGAAGCCACCCGCTTGCATATGATAGTTTGGAAGCTAAGCTAAGTTATAAGTTACGAGATATAAGTTTTCATTTAACTCAATTAGAAAAAAATATATACAAACCTGTCTTCTGCAAATGAAAAGCACAACGAATTTATTTCCCAAGACTAACATGTGAACACAAACTTCGTTCCCCTTTTTAGACGCGATAAATGTTTAAGAGCCGCGCCCGATCGGAAAGTAATAAATATGGCAGCGGAGGCCCAGAGTTAGCGCACTTCCTACAATATACCACACTGCACACTGTTTGAGATACGATGAAAAATGCACCCGAACAACCGCTGATTTATTGCCTAGCTGTTCCCCGCGTGTCTGCGCGGACTGACAAACAGACTTCTTTATTTAGATCGGTTTAGAATTTCCGGGAGTGTCAGACATGAAAGTTGATAGGGAAGATTTTGTTGTGAACTAGTTGTGTATAGTTGATAAAGATTCCTCCTCAAGTAGGGACAACATTGTATTGTAGATTTATAGACTTAACACAACTAGAAATCTCTATGTATAAAAAATAATTCATATTTCCCTTGGTCACGACATCACGCAAGAACGGCTAAACCGATTTCGCTTATTCTTTTTTTGTTGCGTTTGTTATTGTCAGAAAAAGGTTTTTAAGAAAAAAAATGACCGTCCGGAGTAAGATAATAGTTATAAAAATTACGGGGTCGGGGCCAGACGCGTCCGGGGGCAAAACAAAGTTCGCTTGGTCTGCTTGTATTTACAATATAAATAATAGGTAGGTACTAATGCGTGTTACTTTGTAGCCTGCCTATGAATATCAACAATCTTTAGAGACGTGATTTGAGGTCATTTGTGTAACAAATAATTTAGTGTATAGTCAGGTGTAATAATTATTTTATTACAACTTCACTTTTAATTCGACGACGTGCAGTATACTTCTCATTGAACGAAAACAAATCTACATCAAAAATTTGACCATATATTTAAAACATTAGGTGTATAATTTTACCCTTAAGTATCCACGTACGCTGCAAAAAATTAGCAACTCTTTTACATCGACGGGACGCGAACAGTCGCCGTCGAGATGGCAGGAAGGAAGGACGCGTTGCGCGGGCTCTCGGTAAGTGTCATTTTATTCGTTGTTTCATAGCTTTTTGCTTAGTATTATTATTTAAATCTAAAGATAACATACCCGGAAAGCTACGTATAATGTTATAAGACTACTCAAAAGTATGTCCAGTATTCTTCCCCTTGCCGAAGTTGCAGTAAATCGAATACGACTTTATGTGTCCAATATTCTAACAGTTTCCGAATTGTTGAAAAATATTTTTGTGTTGTTTATGTTTATGTAATTTTAGGGGTCCGCACATAAATGTTTTATAAATTATGATTTATAATTATTTTTTCATATTTCAGAGCTTCAAGTCCAGAGGACAACGCTTAGTAGCATTGGTGCCGCCCGAAAATGCTCCCTCTGATATCGATAGTAGTTCGGAACTTGAGAATGAAGAAGAAATTGTTGATCATACAATTGAACAGTTGTCCTCCTCGCCCTGTCCTTCCATCGATTCATGCATAGAGCGCATGAATATATTAGACAGCTCCGATGAACGAATGAATCTAATGTCATGAACAATACTCGTGATTCAACCGATAGTGACGAAACTTACTTTGAAGATAACACGTGCATGGAGATAGTAAATGAAAATCTTCCAACAGAGATAGTGAGTATAATAATTAAAACACACACAAACACACACACTAACACACACACACACACACACACACACACACACACACACACACACACACACACACACACACACGCAGCACACCATATACCTAATCCTTATAATTATTATATACAGTGTGTCCCTGAATAAAGTGCAATCCCGAAATAAAAAATATTGTAGGATTTATTGGTATTTTAAGATTTTCATGTTTCATTAAGGACTCTATGTACAAAAGTATTGATTTCTTCCAAAATAATGGGTCTATTTCTTTGAAAAAAAAAACAGTATGCCTAATACCTGGCAATGACCATGAAATAATAAATAGTCCGCAAAAAAGTAACTATCTTGGGTAAAAAAATGTATTTGTATGAAAAAAGTGATTTTTTTAGACGTTTATTTTAAAAAACTTCACATTACTAAAAAAATGTGCCCTATAACTATGTAATTTTATAGCTTACTTTTATTTTTTACCATTTTAGCTTCCAAATAAAAAAAAACAATGTTCTAACTAAAAAAACACGCTATCTACGAACTTTTAAAGTGGAGCCTAATCGTGTTACCGTGCAGGTAGAGACCGACCAAATTAATATTCGTGCAGTAATGTGCTTGCAAAATCGAGGAGGCCATTTTGAACATTTAATGCATTAAATAAAAATGCAAAATTGTAAAGTACGGATAATTTTATTAATAAAGTTATTGTGATTAGTCTGACTTTTATTACCTACTAAAATGTAAATAACTCCTTCCTAGCCAAGTTTTGAGTTAGAACATTGTTTTTTTTTTTATTTGGAAGCTAAAATGGTAAAGAATAAAAGTAAGCTATAAAATTACATAGTGTAGTCGCTGTTACTCGAAGTACGGGCGGAAGGGCACGGCGTGACGTCACGGTCAGTAAAAGTCCAAAGTGCGAAGATAGGAGTTTATTCCGCAGTCTTGAGGTACAAAATAGGGTGCGGACCGAGCAGCGAAAAGATTCGAGCTCAGTGCCTTACAGATCCAAAAATTATGGAATTACTAGATGCCCAAGATGGTAAAAACCAATAAGGTGCGTTCTAGGAACCCAAAATATCCACTAACGTATTGGAGAGACTAGATGCCCAAGATGGTAAAAACCAATAAGGTGCTTTCTAGAGACCCAAGGAATGGATTGGATTGGATTGATTTTACATACAAAGCTCAGGAGTACTTAACCTACGGTGTAAAAACATGTTCAGCGCGAGTTACATATGATCAGCGCCATCTATTGTCAGGTAGTGGGACTAATATATGGGCTTACTTATGATATTGATTAAAAACTTAATCAGCGCGAGCTAATATTGAGAAGCGCCATCTTTTGCCTGGTAGCAAAACTAATGTAAAAGTTTACATAAATGTAGGTGTGTTACAGACTCCCCCTCTGTCTCCGATAGTCGTCCCGACGAGGAAGACAGGATAAAACGGCCGTGGGTGGGTTCTCAAGTCTGACTTCAGTGTCTATACTTTCTTCCTTCTCCCTTTAGTCCAAATCTGCATCACGATGATTGGTCACGCATGGCGATTGCTATCTCGATCGCGTCAGTGTCTATCTTTTTCTCCCCCTAGTTCAAATCTGCATCATGATGTTTGGTCACGCATGGCGAATGCTATCTCGATCTCGTCAGTGTCTATCTTTTCTCTCTCCATCTAATACGAATCTGCATCAGAATGAATGTTATCTTGAATCGTCATGTTGAATGTCTTATGTCTTTGAATTCTAGGTCACATTGCTTAATAGCAGTAAATGTCGAGATATGTCATAGCTGATCTCTCACTCCCCCTGGACGAGAGATAGTTATCTGACTGTTGCATCGCTGTGTTACATCACCGCAACGCCAACATGATGCCAAACTCGAACTTTCTTCGTCGTCCATTCTTCATCTACATTAAGGTGGTGTGGTTTCTTTTGGCTTGAAGAGCAGGTTGCTATCCTGGTGTCGGTTGAGCTTCCAGATCTTCAAGGCCCCACGTTGGGCGCCATATTTGTAGTCGCTGTTACTCGAAGTACGGGCGGAAGGGCACGGCGTGACGTCACGGTCAGTAAAAGTCCAAAGTGCGAAGATAGGAGTTTATTCCGCAGTCTTGAGGTACAAAATAGGGTGCGGACCGAGCAGCGAAAAGATTCGAGCTCAGTGCCTTACAGATCCAAAAATTATGGAATTACTAGATGCCCAAGATGGTAAAAACCAATAAGGTGCGTTCTAGGAACCCAAAATATCCACTAACGTATTGGAGAGACTAGATGCCCAAGATGGTAAAAACCAATAAGGTGCTTTCTAGAGACCCAAGGAATGGATTGGATTGGATTGATTTTACATACAAAGCTCAGGAGTACTTAACCTACGGTGTAAAAACATGTTCAGCGCGAGTTACATATGATCAGCGCCATCTATTGTCAGGTAGTGGGACTAATATATGGGCTTACTTATGATATTGATTAAAAACTTAATCAGCGCGAGCTAATATTGAGAAGCGCCATCTTTTGCCTGGTAGCAAAACTAATGTAAAAGTTTACATAAATGTAGGTGTGTTACAATAGTTATAGGGCACATTTTTTTAGTAATTTGAAGTTTTTTAAAATAAACGTCTAAAAAAATCAGTTTTTTCATAAAAATACATTTTTTTACCCAAGATAGTTACTTTTTTGCGGACTATTTATTATTTCATGGTCATCGCCAGGTATTAGGCATACTGTTATTTTTTTCCAAAGAAATAGACCAATTATTTTGGAAGAAATCAATACTTTTGTACATAGAGTCCTTAATGAAACATGAAAATCTTAAAATACCAATAAATCCTACAATATATTTTTATATTTTTTTTTAATATTTTTCTAGTCAATGATTCATGGTCTAGTTTCATCCCCTTTCGGGATTGCACTTTATCCAGGGACACACTGTATATATTTTTGTTTAAGGATAATCCCAGCGTCAGTGGATGTGAGAAAAGCCCTGTGTTAGAAACCGATGATACCTTAAACCATGAACGGCCTCCGTTGACTCCTATTTTGAACAACGTACTACCACCCACTGGTGAAATTAATTATCATGCTTTACCAAGTATAGCTTCATTACTGTCGGTTCCATCCCCTAATGTCTCGTCTATTGCTAGTGCTACAACATCAAGGATAACCAGGCGTAAAAGAAATACACCAGTACGACCTGTGCCAAATGTTGGGACTAAAAAGAAAACACTGAAAACAAGAAGAACACAACAAGAAAACACTGACTGTGAATTACAAATGGAAGAAAGGTCAATTCAGACATAAGGCTGACGTTCCATCAGACGTCTTTGTCTTTGAGTTACCGGACATTGACTCTCCATTGGAGTTTTTTTATCGCTTTTTCTCACCGGATATACTTCTTTTTTTTTTTTTTTCAAAATAAGAAGAAAAACACACTATTCATTTCTGCCAAACTGCACAGCAGTTTGTCAGCAGTTGTTCTCGCCTAAATGTACATAACTTAAATCTACTTAGTATATATAAGGGAAATATATATATATCTCACATGTGTTTCACAGACTGTAGGTACTTAACGATGCATTACACACAACATTATAAAGACTTTGATAATAAAAATAAAATAAGAGACTACAACGCTTTAGCCCACATTGGAATAGAACGTAGGCCATCAATTAGTTTTATATTTTGTTAAATACGATCTTCAAGATTCAAGCATCCATCGCTCCAAGCGATAACATACAAAGGGCCGAATCAGCCGCATAAATAAATATATCATTGCATGTAGATTTTGAGAAATTTAGAGGTAAGGGTACCCTTTTCATTCTAAGCATGTTTCGTTTCACTTATTGATATCGTTAACAACACGGACTTATACTCAACCCAAAGAACTGGTAAATGCATGCAATTGACCATTGATGAGTTAAAAGACTTCCTCATGATTCTTCTTATAATGGGTAAAGTTCATATGCCTTCCTACTTAGACTATTGGTCTGCAGAATTCAGATATGGTCGTAGAAGTAGCTGACGTCATGCCTTTGAAAAGATTTGAACAGATTCGACGAAACATTCATTTTGTGGACAGCACCAATTCAGACGAGGACAGGTATTGCAAGATACGACCGTTCATAGAGGAGATAAGGAGAAACTGTCTTGCAACGGAGGAAGAAACAAAGTTTAGCATCGATGAGATGACAATAACTTATAAGGGTACTAAAGCAGGAAATAGGAGACAGTATAACCCTATGAAACCTAATAAATGGGGTTTTAAGAACGTTGTACGCGCTGGTGCATCGGGAATAGTCTACGACTTTTTATTGTATGGCGGCGATGACACTTTCCGTTATATTGATTTTAGCGAGGAGGAAGAGCAGATGACTCTGGGTGCTAAATTGGTATTAGCCCTTTGCAAGACGATTCAAACCCCGGGTTGTGCTGTGTATTTTGACAATTACTTTACAACACTTGATTTAATTTGGTATCTTCGTGAACGCTTGGGGATTTTGAGCCTTGGAACCATAAAGCAAAAAGATTGAAAGGTTGCAGCAAGGGACTGCTAAGCGATAAAGAACTGAAAAAAAGAGGAAGAGGTTCATTTAGCCAAGTCGTAGACAACGACAAAAAGATTGCTATTGTCAAATGGTTTGACAACAAAGTTGTGACTTTGGCCTGTTCATATGAAGATGCTTACCCAGTTGAAGAAGTTAAGAGATGGAGCAAAGAACAGGGAAAAAAAATTGGTGTCATGTGTCCGCAGTTAGTAAAACACTACAATCAACATATGGGCGGCGTCGATCTGTGCGATATGTTGATATCTCTTTACAGATCATCCTTCAAGAGCCGTCGTTGGTACATGAACATCTTTGGACAAATACTAGATATATCAGTCAATAATGCTTGGCTGCTGTATAGGAGAAAATGCAAAATAAGGCGCCTGGAAAACATAAGCCTAAAAAAATTTAGGCAGAGGTTGGCAGTCGAATTGAGGCTGAAGAAAAGATCCATTGAGACGGAACCACCAAACCCCGTACCAAAAAAATGTATGATCCAAAACCCAAGTGCGCCGAGGCCCCCAGATTCAGTTCGTTATGACGGCTACAACCACTGGCCTGAATATACAACATATGGATGGTGCAAGTTCTGCAAGCATAACAAAACAAACATTCAGTGTTCTAAATGTTCACAGAGGTTGTGCTTAGTGTCTAAAAGAAATTGTTTCTATAATTTTCACAATAAGTAATTAGACAGGCAAGCTGAAATACCAATGATAGATTTTAGAAATTTCTTTTTGTTAATTATTTGTTTAATATTCTCAAAAACTATAAGGCTGATTATTTTTGAAAAAGCTTAATGTAGTTTTTTATGAAGATTTTATAAAAAAACATTATGATAATGTTATAAACATGTTTTATTTTTTGTACTTAAAAGTTTCTAGAGTAACTTTAAACATGAAACTATATTTAATTTTCTAAAATAATAAATATTTTCCTACGGAATCCTTTGTTTCTTTTATTCTTTCCTTTCGACAATGGGAAGTATGCTGCACATAGTCGGAGTGCATCAATTTTTAACAAACTTGGTAATGTCCAGTATAATGGACATAGGTTTTCTAGGTAACTGAAAAGGTACATTTTTCAGGGATTTTTTCTAGGGTCCTCTACAAGCTAGAACCAAAGTCCAGTAACAATTTTATAAAATTTATGTAAAAAAAAACCGTCGAATTAAGGGTTAATAGTACACAACTGACGACCCGTCTGGTGTAGTGGTCGAGAAATCGCCTACTACCAACGGGTTGCGCGTTCGATCCCCGCACAATACAAACATTTGTGTGCATGAACATGTCTGTTTGTATTGGTCTGGGTGTTTTCTATGTATATCATGTATGTATTTACAAACAAAAAGTATTTAAGTATTATATCCGTTGTCTGGTACCCATAACGAAAGCTTTGAGTAGCTTACTTTGGGACTAGATGGCGATGTGTGGGAATGTCCAAAGGATATATTTATTTTTATTTAACTACAATTGAAAAGCATAATATCTTGGACACATCAGTAATATTTAGCATCGGGTAGATCATATAATTTTCGAGCAGTATGGACAATATCAGAAAATAACTGCTAAAAAATCTACGCTTAAACTCGATTCAAATCCAATTTGCAAATCAAGTAATTCCTTAAATGCGCGATTGCGTATGAATCAAGTAGTAAGACCACACATTGATCTTGCACAAAGCTGTACGCACAGGTAAACAATCGCTGATTGTTCGAGCTTACGCCCCGAGGCAATACCTCTGATTGGGGCTGCATTACGGGAATTGAACTGATACATGTATTATATAAATATATTTATCTGCCTCGGTGACGCCGCGGTTAGAGAGTCGCACTTTAAAGCGCCTGGCTGCGCCAGAGGTCCCGTGTTCCATCCCTGGGTCAGGCCAAAAATATGAACCTGTGTTTTTCTGTTCAGAAATTCTCAGGTTAGCCCGGAGTTTGGAAGTAGGCGGTGGTTCACCCCCCGAGTCTCGGAAAGCACGTAAACCGTTGGTCCTGTGCCTGATCTCTCCCCGGTCGTGCAGGCGCGGTCCGAAGGGGGGGGTCACAGGGGACACGACCCCCCCCCAAAATCTAAGGTCAAATTGAAAAATCACAAATATTTGCCAAATTATAAAAGGAAATTTCTAGCTGTCCCCTAACAACGATAAATTTATAGTTTGCTGACATTTAGTGGTTTTGTTTTGAACTACGTACGATGGCCAAAATAACTTGGAAATGACATCTAGTTACAAGAACCTGAACTACGTAGTTTTGGTAATCCTAGCAAAATCGATATGCGTCGTTATGATAGAGATTGTATAACAATATTCTTATAATGTAATTGGTCGGTTTATTGTAAAGATTCAAGATGAAGGCTTTCTACTTAGTTAAGAATTGTGATTCTTGTTGTTAAGTTTTATGTTTGAGGAAAAATTAAAAAGTGTCGAATACTTACTACACATAATTTAATTTGAAGAATTTTTGTTCGTTATTGATAATTTTATAATAATGGTAAGTCATTGTAAGTTATATTATTTTTTCTATTACTCTTTTGTTGCATGAATCATGGATGAGTTTGTAGGTTATGTTATATACCTATAGACAGAGATTTAAACTATTGAGTTTTTTATAACATGGATAAGGTTGTATCAAGCTTGAATGAAAGGTTTAGGTATTCGAATAAAATCATGTCATGTGCATGTGCTTGTGTTAGTATATCGTGTACCTAAACTAACTTGATCGTGTAGGTAATTTATGTATTTTTTTTTAACTTTTGAATCTTACAATTGACTTTACCTACCTTTATTTTGTCAACTAATGAAAATCACTTTTATTTATAAATCTCAAAGATATTTTTTTTTTCCTATTTTCGGTCAGTTCATTAATTAAATTTGCGTTGCGTAGAGACAGTACCTTACTTAACCCACTTTTTATTTTTGTGCTATTGCCTAAACTATGAATAAAGTGTTCTATTTTATTTTTTATTATATTATTTAAACAAGCTTAATAGCAAAAAAAAACTTTTTTAATAGGTAAATAAAGCTCGTTATATTTTTTACAGTGTACTTTTTGGTGTTTACCTATATGTATTGTTTATGTTTTGTTGGTGACAGGCTGATTGTTTGGCGAGTGGTACAAAACGATCAATGAGAACAATTGATAGCTTTTTTAACAAAACAAATAAAAACAAATGATATAGATAAGCATGTGATCCCAGATACTACTAAAAACACTCTTATTAATCCTTCTAATGAATGTGTTTCTTCCGGAAATGATGCATTTGCTTGTCCTAACAAATCTCATACTAACGACATGCATTGCTTTAATCGAAAAAACGTTTTTAACATCTTCTGAGACTGATATTGGCTATCATCTTAATTGTCAGGAGGTTTTAGATGACTTTACGAGAGCTGCACTGCTGGAAAGACATTGGATCCCACCTGTAAACTATGATTTTCCATACAGTATTGTGCGTAAAAAAGGAAAGGATTTAAAAAAGTACGCCCAGCGGTCACATTTTGATAAATATCACTGGTTGGTTCTTTCACATAAAGATCGTGGTCTTTATTGCAAATACTGTGTGTTATTTGCTAACACCACTGCAGGAAAAGGTCTTCAGACGCCATTAAAAAGATTAGTTAGAGAGCCGTTAAAAATGTTTGATGATCTTTTGGGCGCTAAAGGAGCCTTGGTTGTCCACGAAAAAAATCAGTACCATAATAAAGCAGTAGAAGCTGGAAAAAACTTTCTCCTTAGTTTCCATAATCCTTCAATCGAAATAAGAAATCAAATATCATCACAAAGAGCAAAGCAAGTAAAAGAGAATAGGGATCGTTTAGAACCTATAATTAAAACAATTATTTTATGTGGACAACAAAACATTGCCCTACGAGGTCATCGTGATTCAGGCCCGCTTTGCTTTAAAGACTCTGATAATACTGCTAGTCCTGTAAATGAAGGAAATTTTAGGGCTTTATTAAAGTTTCGGATCGATGCAGGTGAGTGATGTGATGTTAAAACAACATTTAGAAAGCTCTTCAAATGCTACGTACATAAGTAAGAGAATACAAAACGAAATAATTGATTTGTGTAAAGAAGAGATACAAGAAACTATAATAAATAATGTTAAAAAGGCTAAATATTTTTCTATCATTTTTGATGAAACCACCGACATTTCAGGAACAGAACAGCTTAGCCTATCACTTCGATATCATAACAATAATATCATTCGTGAGGACTTTATTTTATTTTGTGATGCTTACTCATCAGTAAGAAAAGAAGATGTGCATAACGATGAACTTAAGCTTACAGGTGTTGCTTTGGCGCATATTGTCATAGATCTCTGCATGGAATTTGACTTAGACTTATCAGACTGCGTTGGGATTGGCACAGACAGTTGCTCCGTTATGGCGTCTGAAGTTAAAGGAGCTGTAAGCGAAATAACCAAAATTGCTACCCATGCCCGAAAATGCCCTTGTAATAATCATATCCTCAATAACTCTTTAGCAAAGTCATCGAATGTCACTAGTTGCAGAAATGCATCAGCAACGATGAAAAAGTTAGTGGCATTTGCTAACGCTTCGGCCAAGAGAAGCAGAGTTTTTAAAGAAGTTCTTGGTGGTAAACTTGAAAGTTTGTGTGACACGCGATGGGTAGAACGTCACGACGGTTATTTGCAATTTCAAGGCGACTCATTGGTAAAAATATGTGATGCACTTATTAAAATTTCAACCTGGCGAGACAGCAAATCTGCATCTGATGCTAATTGTTTGCGACATGCTTTATGCAGTTCAGATTTTATAATCGCATCTATTTGCTTATCCGATTTACTAGGTAAAAAAATACTTTCTTTATTTGTAGCAACTTTTATAAATGAATTTATTATTCATTAATTAATTGTTAAAATTTCACGTGCAACTGTTGGCCTTAGCCGCTTCTTACAAAAAACAACGTTAGATTTAAAGGTAGCATCAGAGGCTCTTAAAGATACGATGGAAGTTTTGCTACGTAAACGGGATAATGCTGAAGGAATTTTTCACAATTTATTTGTTGAGGCAAATGAGCTAGCTGAAAAGCTGGATATTGTTATTATGAAACCTCGTACTACGCCTCGGCAGACACTTCGCGATAACTATGAAGGAAATAACGAGGAATATATTCGGAGGACTGTTTATATTCCACTTATAGATACCATAATTACTGACCTACAAGACCGACTTTCTGCGGATACAATAAACTTGTTCGGATTAGGCATTTTTATGCCGAAATCTGAATATACAAAAGAAGATCTTCTTACTGTCAAAAAAGTATCTGAATTCTATTCCCATTTTTTAAATGTTCCTGCTGCCACTGTCGTTACAGAGTATCAGCTTTGGATTACAAAGTGGAAAAGGGAGGTGACAGAAAATGCTGATACGAAACTTCCTAAGTGTATAGTTTCTACCATCGAAGTTTGTGATGATGATTAATACCCAAATATAAAGACATTTCTCAAAATTCTGGCAACTCTTCCCATAAGTGGTGCGATAGCAGAGCGATCCTTTTCTACACTTAGGCGTGTAAAAACGTGGTTGAGAGCTAACATGTTAGAAGAGCGATTAACAGGCTTAGCTCTTCTAAACATTCACCCGGAAATAGTACCAGACGTCTCAAATATTATCACCCGATTCGCAAATACAAAAAGACGGCTACCATTTGTTTTATAGGTTATGTATGAAATAAAATTGTGTTTAAGCAATAATGTTTATTTTATTCTAGATGCCAATTTTTTATTAGTGTAGTTAGTGACCCCCTCCAAAATTTCAGGCTGCGACCGCGCCTGCGGTCGTGTCAGATAGCTGTCACATCGGGCTATGAGCGTGAAAGGAATAGAGAGTGCACCTGTGTTTGCGCACACACTTGTGCACTATAATATGTGCCGCGCAGTCGGGTAGTCGATGTGACTGGCCACCGTAGTCGAAATCGGCTAAGGGGACTATTACTATAATTAAATATGACAGCTGGGACGATGAATACAGAACAAAAAACATTTCCAAACATTTCAAGAGGACGATGATTTATCAAGACTGTAAGCTATGTTCTATATGTATAATGTGTCAAGATTCAATCGGATCCAGAGCTGAACATAACCTTTGCACCGAACATACCTTTCCTTAGACTATCAGATCGATCGACCAATACCTAAAGACTACAATGTTCTTACCAATTTAGGAAACGAAAAATTTAAGTTAATATATTTACTACATGTTTTCTAGACGGAATATAAACTTGGCGTAATGTCGTTGCAACTTTATTGATAAAATAGGTCTCAGTAATCTAAAAGAATGAATATGTGATATCACTTTTCCATACAATTTATTGGATACCTTTTCAAGTAGCAACTGAAATACTCTCGTTTCGATAAAAGTTCAAAAGATATCATCGGAAGTGGGCTTCAGTAATACGCGCTATACTGTTTATCGAATATTTTAGTACCCGTACAAATGCCGGCTTCATTACGATTCAACAGATGTCCTTCCGAAATGAAATTTAAAATCGAAGTAAAGTGCATGGTAGAAGACGTGACGAAAATTGCCAACGGCGGTAAGGCCAACAGTATTTCAAAGCAAACAGATGTTTCCTTTCGCTTTGCCTATGAATCTGTCCTCACAAAATTCAGCTTTTAATTATAACTTAAGTGTAAATTTTAACTTACTTTGTATTACGTCTTCGCTTTCTTGGTGCTGATCAATCCTCTAAGTAAATCTGCTAATGATGGTAGATAATGTTACAGAATTTTTAGGGTTCCGTAGCCGAATGGCAAAAAACAGAACTCTTATAGTTTCGTCGAGTCTGTCTGTCTGTCTGTCCGTCCATATGTCACAGCCACTTAATTCTAAAACTATTAGTATAACACAGTTAAAACCTAGTAAGTGTATGTATCCAGTTTGATCCTGCGATCTTTATAAGGTCGTCTGTCCATCTTGTTGGTGGACGTCCTACGCTGCGTCTTTGGTCGAAGGGATGCAGACCGCTAGTGATCGGTCGCTGTGGAAAGCCGTGGGGGAGGCCTATGTTCAGCAGTGGACGTCCTTTGGCTGATTATGATGATGATGATGAAGTGTATGTATATGTATTTGGATGTATCCTGTTTACCGCTTTACGATTCTCATGCAAAAAATAAGAAATAATGATATTTATGGAGGTGGGCTCCCATACGTGAAACTAAAACCTATTTTTTTGGCAAACCTATGCGTGTAGGGTGTCTGTTGATAGTAATTCTAAACATCTAGGTTCCTTAAGTTATTTTCTTTAAAAGTCTAACGTTTGAGATACAGCACATTTTGGATAACCGCAATGATAACTTTGTTATTCATACAAGTACTATGAAAAACAAAGTTAAAAGGTTGCTGGTTCAAGTCCCGCCCGTGCGCAAATTTTTGGTTTATTATTTCATCTTTATGAATGTAAAATGTCATATTTAGTTAGTTACTGTGAGTGTTAAAAACATTCTAAAGCAAAAGTTAAAAAAGTTAAAATTTACATTCATTCACGAAAAAAAAGTGATATACACAATTATAATACTAGAAACAAGAATAAGCTTGCTATTCCACAATTTAGGCCTCGAAAGGTTGGTAATTCTTTCATAGGGAAATGTATAACATTTTTCAATAAACTACCAGAACACATTGTAAACTTACCGGTCAATAAATTTAAAGCTGTCATTAAAGAAACCTTAATGACGAAAGGGTACTATAAAGTAGATGATTATTAAAGAGATAAGTATGGACTTGCATGAATACTACAAATATTGTAAACCTTTTGAAAAGAGGCATTGACAATAATGACTGAGTTTGTTGCGCAGCTTCTTCTCAGCACTATCCCAAAATTGTCCCGAAGCTGTGGTAGGGTTTATATTGGGACGTGTGAAAGTGTCCTCAATGGGCCTATTTGCATAAATAAAAGACTTTTATGACTTTTTATGTCAATTAAAGTTGGCACGGAACCCTTAGTGTGCGAGTCCGACTCGCACCTGGCCGATTCTTTTATAAATAAATGACCGGCCAAAATAATGACCTGGGTGCGTATTGCGATATCGCTATGACTAAGCAGCTCTGCGTTTGAACGAATTAACAAATTCGTATTGCGATTCCGTATAATCCACTCAGCAGA
This sequence comes from Pyrausta purpuralis, assembly GCA_963924145.1. Taxonomy (NCBI): domain Eukaryota; kingdom Metazoa; phylum Arthropoda; class Insecta; order Lepidoptera; family Crambidae; genus Pyrausta; species Pyrausta purpuralis. Next base: position 15,101,655 of record OZ001646.1, on the reverse strand, counting down.
TTAGCGTTGGAGAGCACTACACGACTGAGTGAATACTTTGAATATTTCTTAAGTTGCACCGCAATTTAAAGCAACATCGCAAAACGCCCCTGTACTTGAACCTAACAGTCATACAATTGGAGTTGCCGATACGTAATACGATTTACCCGAAGTTCAGCGTGATTCTAAGCGACACATACCAGACGAAATGGTTTTCTTGTCACAGTTACTCCAAAATCCACCATACCGCTGGGAATCTCTTGAACAGACTCAAGAAACCAGCTCAGCCAGCTGACGTTCGCATGCATCAAAATCACAAAGCGGCTTAGTGGAGGCGGTGCATCGCTGGATAAGGCAGGTGCAGGAACGCGATAACACGCCGATGTTTGCCCGGCATAAATCAGCCGCATCGACCCTGTGTACCCAAGGGCCTAATCGTGGAGTAGATGCTTCATGTTACGAAACTAGATGTTTCGATTTAAAAATCGAACGTTGCCCTAACGCCATCATTGGCCGCAGTTTTGAATTGGAATCGGCCATCCGATTCAGAATCATTCGGTTACGGATTCGGTTACGAATCGATAACTTTCACATATTAATACAATAACAACAACGTGGATTTATCAACTGCAACTATTTTATTTTGTTCTTTTATTTTATTTGTTACCGAACTGACATATCAAAATCCGATCGAACTGCGACACTAATTTATAAACTACACCTATTCTACATTATATATATTTTTTCAAAACTTACACTTGCTTAGTTTAGAAGTTAGATGAAGGACGCCCATTTTACCACTTTGGAAGTGTCTGTCTATCAAACATTAGACTTAAAAAGAAAATGATTTTAGGAACCTCCATGTCATTTTAAAAGACCTATCCAAAGACACCTCACATGTATAGGTTTGACTTAAAAAAAAATGGTTTTAGTTTAAGCTCCCCCTTAATTATCATTATTGTTTTATGTTTTGTATTAGAATCATAAAGCGGTTAACATCTTCCTACCAAATTTCAACAGTGTGATGCTTATACGAGTAGTTACAGAATAAAGTGGCTGAGACATACGGACGGGCAGACAGACAGACAGACTCGACGAAACTATAAATGTTCCGTTTTTTGCCATTCGGCTACGGAACCCTAATGAACAAAAAATCTAGCCGAAACCCAAGTTGAATGGCTCATCGAACAAAATTCAAAAAAAAATCAAAATTACTTTATTTTGTACATAGGCTATTGCTAGCACTTATACACGTCCCAACATTGGCCCTACCACAGCTTCGGGACAATTGTGGGCTAGTGCTGAGAAGAAGCTGCGCAACAAACTCAGTCACTATTGTCAATGCCTCTTTTAAAAATATTACAATTAAATGTTCTTACAAGCTAGACCATACATTGTTATCGTTCATATAATCATTTATTCTATAATATCCTTTAGTCATTAAACATTGTTTAACAATAGATTTGAATTTATGTAAAGGTAATTCAATTATATTTTGAGGCAATTTATTAAAGAAAGTAATACATCTTCCAATAAACGAGTGATTAACCTTCTGAAGTCTGAAGTTTGGAACGGCAAGTTTATTCTTGTTTCTAGTATTGAAATCATGTAAATCACTTTTTTTAGGAAATAAGTGCAAGTTTTTACGAACATAAATCAAATTTTCATAAATAAACACTTCTTCTAACACTTCTTCTCTAAACAAATCCCTTAAAGAGTCGTCAAATTTGAGATTGTAAAGCTCGCTTTTGCAGTATGAATATTGTTTCAATATCTGCAGCCGAGCCCCATAACAAGATACCATAAGACATGATACTATGAAAATAGCTAAAATAAACTAACCTTGCCGTTTCAACGTCAGTCAAAAGCCTTATCTTTCTTACTGCATAGGCAGCCGAACTAAGTTTCCCTGACAAGGTCTCGATATGTGGACCCCATTGAAGATTATGATCTACGGTTATTCCCAAAAACGTTGAGCTTTGTATAGTATTTAGTGGCTCATCTTTAACCATGATTTGCGTTGGGACTTGTCTGACATTAGGCATTGTAAATTTTATGCATTTGGTTTTACCCGGATTAAGCACTAAATTATTAACGGTGAACCAATGAAGCACCTGTGAAAGAGCACCATTTACATCGTCAAAAGATTCTTTGGCCCTTGGAGTCTTAAAAATTAAGGAAGTATCATCTGCAAACAGTACTATTTCACATACATCATCGACAAAGTATGGAAGGTCATTTATATATATCAGAAACAACAACGGTCCCAATATCGATCCTTGGGGCACTCCCATGTTTAGAGGTGCTCCAGGAGACTCAGTTCCATTAATATAAACCTTTTGAGTTCTATCACTAACATAAGATTTCAATAAACCTAGCGCATCGATCGAAACGCCGTAATGTTGAAGTTTTTTCAATAAGGTCTCATGGTCTACACAATCAAATGCTTTAGAGAGGTCACAAAATACTCCTATAGCATCACACCTACCGTCGTATGCATAAAATACATGTTTCAAGAGAGCAACTCCAGCATCAGCAGTACTTCTACCTTTTGTAAAACCAAACTGTTTATTATGTAATAATTGATTAGTTGTGAAATGAAATAGAAGTTGATTAAAAATTAATCTTTTCAAAAATTTTGCTAAGCACGGGTAAAATTGATATTGGTCGAAAGTTGGAGGGGTCGCATTTTTCTCCTGATTTAAAAAGGGGAACGATTTTACTAAATTTCATTAAATTTGGAAACTTGCCTTCATCGACACATTTATTAAATATGATCGCTAAACGCGGAGCTATAAATTCAATAAAGGTTTTCATTATATAAACAGATAATCCCCATAAGTCCTCAGTCTTTTTCAAATTAAGTTCATTGAATGTTTTTATAATAACCTCAGAGGATACATGCCTAAAGTTCAGTAAAGAATGACATTCATCAATATTAGATCTAAGAATAGATTGGGCTTGTTCTGGAGATGATGCAAGATCTTTAGTTGTTAATGTTGCAATATTAGTAAAGAAATTTTCAAAGATATTTGCAACCTCTAAATTAGAATTAACTATCTTACTTACAACTTTTAAGGAAAACGAATGATCTTTTGTTTTGTTTTTACACGTTTCCTTGTTTATAATGTTCCAGGTAGCTTTCGCCTTATTCTTGGAACCGGTAACTATCCTTCGAATATGGTTAGACTTAGCCTGTGCACATACTTTTTTAAAGATTTTTGAGTAGTTCTTCACATATTCTATAATGTGTGGGTCCTGGTCTGTTCTTTAATATTATATAGTTCGTATAATTTATTCCTACTTTTATAAATACCAACTGTAGCCCATTCATTAAATTTAAACTTGACCTGATTTGACTTTACTGTTTTTTTTGTAAATATTTGATTATATTCGTTCTTTATCAAAGTGAATAAATCTTCATAAAGTTTATCAGCGTTGTTACTATTACTGTGAATTAAAGATTGAATACCTTCGCAAATCTTACTTTTAAATCTATCTATTCTATTTATCTAGAACGATCTAGAACGAATATCTAGAACGTTCTGAATCGCCCTGCTGGTACCAAGAAACTTATCTTTACTGATCTGAGTTTTCGTATCGGTTGTCTGGCATAACATATCAATGATTATTTTTTCTCATTTTTTTATAGTGAATAAAAGTTTTACTATGACTAGACTAATAATTGTTGCAGAAGTGGTATATATGTCGCAGCCATCTGGTTAAATCAGCCAGTTAATTAAATACCTAGCCAATTACTCAAACTCGTGCATCCAATTAAATGGCTAGGCCGATGATTGATTCGACTAAAAACCCTCAACGTTTTATGACCTGGCGTATTTAAAGTTAGCCTTTTGACGACGACTGACCTTGTTCAGCCAAATAATTAAAATTGAGTTCAGATTTTTGCCAGCTCAGCGACACTAAACAAAATGACGTCAATGCCGCAAATTATAAGGGTTTACGATCTTTTTTCGTAGTTGTTTGCAATTTTAAGTGTAATTAAGCTATCACAGCTTATTGTCAAAATAGATTAAATATGAAGGTACAAAATAATACATTTCCCGACTTTATTATATAAAGTCAATTAATCTAGTGAAAACCGGAGAGGAAAGATGATGCACTTGGTACGACATGACGACTTAATAAGGATCATCATAGAGGGAAAAGTTGAAGGGCGGAGAAAAAGAGGAAGACCTAGAAGGGCATACATGACGCAAATTAAGGAAAAGTTAGGAGTCAAGTCGTACCAAGTAGTCAAGGAAATGGCATGGGATTGATTAAATTGGAAAAAACTCCACCGACAAGAGCATAGCTCTTAAATAAAAAGAAGTCTAGTGTTATCATTAAGTATAATTTGTTTTTGGTGCTTTTTTGGAATCTTGTATAAAAAACAATTGTACTACTAAAATTCTGAACTCGGTCGGTCGGTCGGTCGTCAGTTTACTGTACATTTGTCTATGTTTTCAACCCTTGATCAGAATATACAGAAACAGTACAAGCTAACTTAAGGTGACTAAAGCCAGCCTTGTATCGGCTAAGGCAAAGATGTTCTACTCTCAGCCTCAATCCAAGCGATGTGCAACATTTGTCGGCGGTTGCAGGATTACGTCAGGAACAGATGCCTCGCCCAAGCTAGAATGTGACGGGCCCCAGATTTCACTATTTCGGAACTAGGCTAATAAAGCTTAGATAAAGTTCGTTTAGATGACCAACGCTAACAAAGCTGCAAACGGCAATAAAGTAAATATTTCAGGATCACATTGGATGCAGCCCGCTTGCAACCTGGAAGGAGGCCTATGTATAGCTGTGTTCAACGTTCTTTAACAATATGCGCAAGTAAAATGACTCCCTTGATTCAAGTTCTAAGACAAAATCAATATTACACACCAAGATCTGTTGTAAAATAACCTATAACCGTGCAATAAAATAGTTTTCAACACACTTGCTCAAAACGACGTTTTTATTCCACCGATTTATGGCGCATAATCATAGATATTAAACACGCGTGCTTTTACAGTATATTATTGCAATATTGTACCCTAGTACCAATATAATTTGGTCGGGTTATAACTTTTATTTCAGCAACAAACAGTATTTATGCGAAAAATAACAGTATCTACATATTTATTTCAATAAATGGTAAATCCAGCTTTATTACTAAAAAATAGCTCAAATTCAATTAACATTTTCTGTGGTTTGTGATTTAAACACGAATTATTACATTTTTAATCTCGGCTTTTGGCCGATCTAATCCGCGGCTTAACCTTGCGCGCGCATCGGTATCGCGGCAGGGAAAAAAAACAACATTAATATTAACGAAAATGTCTACTTCAAGTGAAGCATATGAAGAAAACCTATTTTTAACTCCGCCTGACATACGCAACGAGCCGAAAAACGCGTGCGATAGTCCTTTGTCATCAAAATCGAGTGAAGTGTATTTATACTGTTTTAATAATGAAAAACTTAGTTAATGAAGAGTCTTGTTTTGTCCTGGCAAGTGTGTTGAAAAACGTCGTATGAAATACGTATGCCTGTGACCATAATATACGCGGCTTTCTTATGGCGCACTCGCTTTCGCTCGTGCGCACACAATATGGCCTTGTATGTAATGGTCAACTTAGCACACTTGTATCATAATGTACTATTGATTGATACTATTTTGGTAAAAGGAAACGTGCCGCTAACTCCATAGGAAATCACTAGAAGTATGCCGCAGCCATCTGGGTAAATAAGCCAGTTAATTGAAAGGCGAGGCAGTTATTAAAACGCCGGCATTCAGTTAAATGGCTGAACGTCAAATAGCCAAATCGTTGAACGCAACGCTAACTCAGATTTCTGAACGTCGTGAAGTCATTTAGTTGAATCATATTGATGAATTTGTAATGTTTGGTTAGGCTTACTTTATGTCTATATTGTCTCGGGTCTGGGTGTTGTGGTACCACCGTTGTGGATCAGAGCAATGTATGTGATTGCTGTCCAATATTTATAAAATAACTAACTACCGCGCCAGTCTTCTCTTTAATAACATGATAAACAGTTGGCATATTCCGTTACGTATCCTAACAAGCTTTGTCATATTTGGTCAAAGCATTTGCAAATGTAAATCATGTCATGCTGATTTTAAGTCGACTAAATCATGATGTAAAATTAATTGCACAATAGTTACGTAAAATGCAAAATACTTTATCGTAACTATGATCAAAAGCTTGATTACTATTGACTTTAAAAAATATAATTTTAATAAATATCTTAATTAATAATCAATTATCTACTTCATAAAGCTCAATAACAAGCGTCTGTTCGCAAAGGAGCGTGATAAACGAAATTATTGGATTACTTTCGTAGCACCGACCGCACCCCGTTTTCAGCTCCTCCTATCTATCAGTGAAATCGACGGAAATTGCTAAAATATGAATACCGTATACTCAGCGAAACCGCCTGTTTTGTATCAGTTTTTTTTGTGATATAAATATTGTAATTTTTTTCGTAATAACTACATTGTCTGTAAGCTGTATGACAGTAGAACCATGGTAATAGCAGCCTAGACTTCTAAATGGTATGACGCAAATTAAGTTAGATATCTAACGCGATGTACCACAAAAGTAATTTCTATTTATTAAGAGGAATGGTACGGAACCATCCCGCTTTTAACGAAGTCACTGATTCAGTTACAAAACCGTTTTTTATTCCAACTCTTGCCAGTTCGTTTCACATGGGCCTAAAAACGAAACGATTTCTATTTACCTGTTTATTTTCATAGCAACAGCCGTCGCGTAAAAGCTTTTATTATTGCACCAAATTCGTGCAATGGAAGAACGGTACGGACACAGTAGCGTGCTAATTACGTTATTACCTTCTAAATACGGAGCTAAAAGGGACGATTCCACTAAACAGAGACATAATAGTTGGTCGTGAAGGCTGTGGAAATCACAATGGGCGGCTGCGTAGCGAGCGCCGTCAGCACATTAACAGAAACGTGATACAGTAAATCGAGGTGTTCGTAAGAAAGTTGGTTCAAGCCGGTCGGATTACGGACTCCGAATGAAAACGGTCTGCTAATGAGCATCGCGAGTTAATTGCGGACCCCTCCCCCCCCTCTTCGCACTGTTTAAGGGCGCCCGATAAGAACACAATGGTTGACGCAACGCGACTCCAAATGAATGCACGGGCTGCGGGTAAAATAATTTCCAATGGCCGCCCCATGGGGAAAATCGACCATGAAGTTTTTCAATGTCGGGAAAGATCTTAGCTTCAGATTTTCTTATTTCGTCGCTTGGTCGGTCGCTGAAGTAAACCGTGTGGGAGGCTTATTCAGCAGTTTACGTCTTTTCGCTGATAATGATGATGAGAATGATCATAGTTTTACCGTCCCTGACATTTTTTTTAATACCATTTTTGTCGTAGATAGGTATGTAATATAATATAAGTAGTTTCCCTTGATATGTACATAGTATTAAACTCATGTATACAAAAGAGACGCATCGTTTTAGCGTGCCTACTAGACTCAATAAAATATATCAGAATAAACAACCTAGATACTCATCTCTTACATAAACCTGCAGAGTCCCAGTTTAACTCGTCTATCAAAAAATAATAACATCCAATCACGAAATTCTATTTGGTTGTACAAATAAACGCACACTCCAAACGGTTCAGCGAAAAAGTCCAACAAGAAGGTATAATGACCTTACAAAATGTTTACGCAAGAAATCGGCATTGGCCAGCAATGTTTGGCAATGCCTACGGACTGCGGGCGGCCTGCGTGTGACAGGAAATCTAATAACCCTTAAACGAGTGCCACGTATAAATTTCTTACACAATCGCCCCTGCTTGTCCCTTTTCTGTAGTCCAGAGCAGGCCTGTTAACATCTCTTTGTCCCCCATCTGTTCTCCTGCAAACTGCGAGGGAAATAGAACATTTTTACAAAAAAGACGTCGGCGAAATTGGCTTGCGGGCTTACCTCAATTTATCCCAAATGTCTGAATATAAGCATCCATACTGCGCCGTACCTAGCATGATAAGATTGGGCAAAAACTAGACCGTCCCGGATAGGGTAAAAAGCTAAAAGACTATTACTTAGGAGGAAAGCATTTTCTACTCATGTTAATGGAACACTAGAGGAATATAGATTAAGAAGTGGATTTTCTTTCTATCTGTGATGAATTTCTTGCAACGCTATTTCACATAATCACTGCTGACATAAAGAGAATATCGCTATGAAAATAAATTGATACAATTCGTCTTGCTTTTATCTTACAAATGTCCTCTACATATAGTTCTACATTACCAGATTTATTTTTTCGTTGGTGCTTATATATATTTTTTTGAATGCAAAGAGCTATGTTATTGTACCTTACGGTCTTCTTTGCTGCAAAAAATATTGATGTCAGACAAGTCGTATCGTAATGTTTTAATAACGATAATCTGAGTAAGAAAAGAGTAGTGCTGTTTTTACAGCCAGTTCTTTTTAGGTATATAATAACATTATGTATATAATGTTAATTTCTTAACATAGCAAGCTTATGAGCGTTATTTAATAAATGCAATCTTTTGGCTGAGACGCGCATTATGCCGCGAAACAATGTTGATAAAAGAATTTCTCTGTTCGAGAAATGACGTGTCCCTTGATCGTAACTCATCCGGGATCCTCATATTACTTTCATGTTGCTTATACAGGGTTGTAGGGTTTTTGATTCAACAACCGGTCGCTATGAAAAACATCAGGGAAGCGTATGACGTCGATGACTATTAATTACAACTAAGAAGTTGCTCGCTTGCTCGGATATGCACGCGTTAGCAAAGTTAAAACTAAATCGAGTTAGAGCAATACTATTTTTGTTTTGAATGAACCTTTAGTAATTATGTTGTGTTTCTGTAGCAAAAGGAATTAATTCAATACAATTAGATTATTTATAGATTTATAAATTAATGTATTTTTTTAAGTGTGTTATATGTAAAAACATTTTTTTCAATCAATAAATCATTTATTTATTGCAAGGTAAAAAAATACTTAACTTAAGGCCGATTCTCGAGGCAAACGAACTCTTTTTGTATGGTAATTCGATTGCGAGTTTAACCGTGTTACCTAAATACTCAAGTAAAATATCTACACGTAAAAAAACTATCGCACGGACAAAATCGAGATACATAAAAATCGTAACCCTGAGATACCAAAAAATTTTTTTCGTTGGCAAAGAAAATTCTATCTGTAAACTTTATTCGTATACGAATTGCAAGAATTGACTGAATTGATTGAATTGACCCCCAGATCTTACATTATGATGTATATTATTTTAATAATAAAGGCAGATCATAAAATTAAATACGATCACCCTGTATAAAAGTTAACCACATTAAACTGAAAAACGAAGAAAAACTGAAAACTGACGTGTCATCTACGTACAAGATCCAAATATTTGAGCACTAGCATTATTTACTTGCCTAAAATTGAAAAAGTAGTTTTATTATTAATTTTGTTGGCGGTTTAAAAAAAAGTTAATTATTTAATTATTCTAATTAATTCTGTTATTAATTAACATCTGCATAACATCTCACGCTTATTGCTCGACTTTCGTAACTCGTATCATAAGCTCGTAGCAGTGTCGCTACGAGCTACGAAATATACAGTGACGCTACGAACAAGGTCTCTTTCAAGGAGACGCGTGGCTTCGCGCGTCGCGTTGCGCGAAGCGGGTCGCCCCAGACACAAACATAAGTTTGCAGCGTTCAAGGAGTAGCTTTTATTACGCAAGCGTTTGTTTGAGTTGTAGCGTTGCATGCCGCGAACGTCGCCGCCTCGGACGCGCACAATGAAGCGACGGGCGACGCGCCGCAAAGGACTTCGTGACTGAGGTGGCGGGCAACGCTGCGCAGGACACGCGGCGGGTGTAGCGGTTAATAATTTACTTTCTAAATAACTATCTTCAAGCAATATGCCAATGAAGTCGTCCATTATTACAAACAATACGCAGTTCGCTCTTTGTAACTAGTCAAATGTAACTGGCGGCTGGAAGGATGCTAATAAGCTGCGAGAGCCGCAGCAGGTGTCGTTCAGAACGACGCTCTATATAACGCGGCATCTTACGCGGCGGATAAAGCGGCGGGTGACGCCACGTTAATTTCTATGGTTTGCCACGCGTCTCCTTGAAAGAGGCCTATGGTTTTGTTTGGGCTCATTTATGGCGCCTGCCGCTTTTCGCTGCGCCCCCTTGTTGCAAAAACTGCTAAATCACCACCGCGTCACTCGCGTCACTCGCGTCACTCGCAGCACAACTCGCGGTGTTGTCGGCCATCCATGCACCGCTTCAAACGTCGTACGTAATAGATAGGCGAATAGGGGAATTTTCGGTAATACTCGAGCGCGTCAGATTAAGATATTGGGGGTTGATTTTAGTGTTTTAAGACTAAATTTAACTAATCTGACGATAAGTCCTTGACGCCGCCGAGTTATAGGGTCGCGAATTTGTAAAAAAAAAAACGTTAATCCGGCATTCTCGAGCGCGATTTTTATTTTTTTATTTTGAAGAATATAATATAAAACGTACTAAAAATACAAAATCTGCCAGTTTCCGCATGACCGGGAGTGTGGAGGAGCCATTTCGTCTTCCAAAAAACGCGTTGCGGCTATAGGTCGCGAAAGATACATTTTACAAAAAAAAAAGTTTACATAAACAAAAAAGGTAATTTTATTTTACACAAAAAAGGTCTCTTCACATTTTTGTCCAAAGTTAAAACTTTTTGACTTGAAGCATCATAAAAACTCAAACTCCCGGTTTTTGAGTATATCTTGAAAACTGAGGATGTTAAAAAAAAAATATATGAAATAACGATGATTAAATTATGTTCCTTTTATTATATCTCATTTTTTTTTTCTAAAGCTTCTCGACAATTTTCGTGGACTCGGAAAAGTTACGCGTATCTGTATACAAAAGTATTATTCACATGTACAGTTTCATATATGTATATTATTCAATAGCCTGCTGATCCTCAAATTGTTTTTTGGACGTACCGTAAGCAAAACGGAGTGAAGAATTATTAAAAAGAAAGAAGAAAGGAAAAAAAATGAAACATACATAGCGAAAAATTCTACAAGCCAAACCACCGCACCGATTGTGATGAAAACTTCCTCCTTACTATCACTGTGCTTCCTCCTTACTATACCAGTGGCTTGCTTTAATCACAAAGTGCAGCTTTTAAGTCATAAGACGTTTGACTATGTCGCTATCGCGCTACTACTACTCTTACTAATCTGTGGCTACTACGCAACATTTGAGCATGGAAGCGAGAGGACGCAATTTCATTTGTTTTTAATAATACTGTTTTTCGCCACTAGAAAATACCGATACTTGTCAGTTTTTAAATAATGTAATATATCTATATGTATTACCTTTTGTTTCTGCATGAAAAATGCAAAAAGACATAGTAAGCAAGGATAGCAAGATTCGAACCTGCAACCTCTAGTTTTTTAGTATTTCTGCTTTTACTGAATTGAAGAGCAACTGATTCTGTGTAAAAGTGGATATAACGCCATCTATTGGTATAATTATGAACTGGTATATAGATCAAACAGCATAATAACACTGCCTGAGACTCTAACCAAACCTGTTTGCATCAAAGTTTTCTAGATGGCACTAGCATTAACTTTCAACTTGACCCGACAAAGCGAGACAGACGATGCTTCTAAGCTTAAAAAGGATGTGCTGAAAAGAGAACACACGATGCGATATTTATTGCGTCATAAACATATGACATTTCGACATAATGACATACACTTGTGACGTATTACTCGCTCTTGCTGTAAAAGTGTTTTTTTGTCTGAATTGAACATTTCTGTGCGGACATAAAAATAATGGCTGGTGGTTTTTACAGCGAAAATAGTGATGTTTCTGCTATATTTTTCGACCTAGACAACACGTTAATACAGACACGGAAGGCGGACACTAGAACGTGCAATAAGGTAATTTTTGTGCAATTTTTGTTTGACATTGCCACGGTCATGGATGAAACTTCGGAACGAAGTGCGCGCGCTGTCAACGCAGCTTTTCTACGTCGTTGGTGTCGATCTCGATAGTTTTGCTTGCTCGTTACAACGCGTGTTGAACGTTCCAGTGTGGGGTTATAAATAGATTTCATAGTTGGAGAACGCGAGCTCGACGTCCAGATTTAGATATTTTGGAAGAGAGTCTGCGCTAATTATAAACGTGATGTAGATCGAACCGCCGTCAGACGATTCAACTGCGGCACCCTGCGCTCAGTGGAGCGCGAACTACTGCGCTTTGTGATCGCATCTCGTGTTTAGTTTCGTGACCATGGGTGACATATCGGAGCCTATAAAAAAATGCATTCTCATTCTGAAGTCTGCCAAGAGCGACACGGAGAAGTTCGCAGCTCTCTTCATGGTGACCAAGCTGGTGAAGGGCAAGGATTGCAACTCTCAAGCCAAGAAAGCCCTGTTTGAAGCTATAGGATTCAACTTCTTGAAGAAACTGTTGACCAGCAATAATGTGCAAGATGACTGCCCACCTAGTGTGTACAAATCAGTTGCACTTTCAATCCTCACTACATTCTGCAATGACCCCGAGCTTTCAACCCACCCGGATATGTTAGCAAACATACCAGTTTTTCTTGAAATTGTGCAAACATCTGACAATGATGATTACGATGATAACCTCATTATTATCAGTGAAGCATACACATGTCTTCAATGCATTGCTGAACATGAAGCCGGTCAGAAAGCACTTATTGAGGTTGGTGCAATTACCAAAATGTCAGAAATTTACTCGCATCAAAGTTTCCAAACAGATGAAGCTCTTAATATCCTAGTGAAACTTGTCAGCCGATATGGCCCTGCCGCATGGGGAAATGATCCCAAACCATTCCATGCTTTGGTGAACAAAATTGCCTTAGATTTTGCTACAGATCAATCAGAAAGGAAGTTTGAGTTGGCCACTATTCTCAGTGCCTTACTGTACAGTTGCAACAAAACAACTGTTGTCCCGAGTTCACAAGAAGAGACTTGGCCACAAAGTATTTACAAAGCCTTACATGATATATTGACAAGCAAAATAGGTAAAAACCAGAGAGATCCTGCATTGAAATTAGCAGCTAACATACTTGATCTGTTGGGAGTAGAATGGGCCATAGAGATGGGAGATGAAGAAAATCCCAAGAAGTTCTTTCTTTTACTGCTGCAATTGTGTGCAATTGAAGTAAGAATGCAGTTAGAAGACAGAAGCTTCAAGCAAGCATATGCCAACTGTGATTTAATTACTGCATGCTTTATTGTACTAGAACTGTCCATCAATTACATGGCTACAGACCAGCTTGATTTGGAACAGAAAGAGAAGCAGTCTGTTTACACAAGTCTTAAAGGTGCATTCAACGCTGTTGTGTCCATTTTGACCAAGGTCTCAAATGATAAGAACAGAGATAAATTACCAGATGCCGAAAAAGTATTTGTTTGTGCTATGGTAAGGGTGCTAGTTGCCTGGATAGCACAGGAGACTACAGCTATGAGAGATCAGATTTATGCTCTACTTCCATTTATATTTACACTTGCCAATGATTCATTTCATGCATACCGTTCTAGAAAACTGGCTGAGAAAAATAAATCAGAAGGTGAACCGATGGAGACTGATGCTACTCTCATGGGACAAATTGATTTGCTACGGCTGATGTTGCCAGCCCTCTGCCATTTGGTTGTAGAAGATAAGGCGAGAGATATTGTATTAAATTTGAAGCAGGAAGATATCCTTTATGAGGCTATGAACTTTCACTGGTCGATTGTTCATTACAAAAAGCCCCCAGTGCCAAAATCAGAAAGGGGTAAGGTGAAAACTCAACCAGAACCTGAAATTGATCCTAAGGTCCTTGAGGATATGAAGGATTCTAGAGCTGCAATGGTCAGTCTATGCAACATATTCATGAACCTTACTGTGCTGGCCCCTAAAGTGGTGGAGAACAGCATGTTATTCAACACTCTTCTAAAATTCATTTTCAATAATTTACCTGAGTTAAAGGATATTCCTGAGAATCTTGTACTCCATGGACACCTGGCAGTATTAGGCCTGTTATTACTTAAACAGCAAGCAAGCAAAGTTAAAAAGAATGACTTCTCAATATGCAGATATATCCAGTCAACAATAAGATTCCTATGGGATGCATACAACATTGATGAATCTAATGACCCCACAGCATTGGTGGTATCAATGACATACAGAGAACATTGGAATGAAATAGCTGACTTATGGTTCCTGGGTATGCAAACCATGAGTGGTGTTCTGACCATAGTGCCATGGATATCTGAATTTGCAATAGAAAGTGGTTGGGCTGCTGGTATTGCTGAAATGCTTGCTAAAGTAAAACTGGGTACTCTGCCACCCAATGTAAAATCAGCATTTGAAGATTTCTTATGTAGGCTAGTGGACTCAAATGAGGCTGCCATACCAGTTCTAAAGAAGGGTGGAGCCCTGAAGATGTGCAGGAACCATAGGTTGATGGATTTAGGAAAGAAGTTGTTTGGTGACTAATTATTGTTGTTATTTTTAATTTGATTGTATGCTTATCTTCCTTTAAGTTAATAAAATATTTGTTTTTCATTTTTCTAGGAAAAATTACTTGATTTTATGTCCTTCTTAGTTTTTTTCTACAACTGAAACACAACCTACATTTCTCTTACATAAACTTACATTTTAACACAAATTTTATTCTAAATACTGTAAATAAATGTTTTAGATATTTTTATGTCTGAAATTGTCAAAAATTACTGAAAATTTAACCTACAGTCTCAAAATAAATGTTGTACTTTGATGTTACCTTAACGAATATATAATTAATTAAATAAAGAAGTGTTTTAAATATAAAAACTTTTATTTCTAATATTGGAAACATAACATAGAAAATAGGTACATTATTCACTATTTACACACATACACGTAACTACCTCCACCTCCATTCAGTACTAGAAATACACTTGTATGACGTCTTGACTTGAGCGTAAATGTCCGTCAAAGAAATACACACGCAACGCATTTAAAGGTTCCTCAAGCTCAAAGAATAGTGATTGTGAATAGAGTATCAGCTTACAGCGACGGAGCTGTGCCAACGAAGCAGGTGAGTGAACGCCGGCGCGTTGACCCCTTCTATTCCTGGACCAGATACTTCCTTGGATATGCAGCTAGAAAATTGGATTAAAAGTTCAGAACATCGATCCCGATGGGTCCCAATTTCAGATGTTAGAATGAACTCCTTTTGAATTTTTACTATGTGTAATTTATTTGTGGTAAATTTGCAGCTCTAACGCTCTCTACTCTTATCTTCCTATTTATTTGGAAGTTGGAAAGTACCCACATTAGGGCTGATCATCGGGTATTCAGTGACAGCCTATCTACAATTTTTCAACTATCAATCAGTATTATCGAACTTAATCTTTCATGACGTGTTCAATTTCCTCATTCTAATATTAATTAATCAGTAAATTGTAGCAGCTATGAGTGAAGGCGATCTCAATAAACCCTGAGGCATAACTAGTTATTTATGTCTTTTTTGCAAGAAGAATACTATACAGATTTTGTGAGTTTTTGCGTAAATGTATCAATCAGATCAGTCGCAACTCAGCCCCGTATGGTCGGGAAGAATATCCGTAATTTATGGCAAAGCCTGTACTATTTCATGAGTTAGTGACCATACATTTAATAAACAACTTGTCCTCAATTTTCCAGTTGGTCGAAGTGCTGCAGCAAGAATACGGGCTGCCGCAAGATGTTGCGGTGGAGAGCGCCAGCACGTTCCTCCATGCTTTCCGCGCGCGGCCCGATGACGACTCCTTCGCCCTCGACGAGTGGCCGGCGCACCTGTGGCGCAACTCGCTGCCCAAGAACTACAGGCATATCGCAAGTGAGTGGAATCCTCTTTGAAGACATTAACTTATAAACAACATCCTCCTGATCGTAGGATACGATGATACGGCGGGCGATCTCAATTGAGATTCCGAGATCGGCGCCGGTCATTTTGTAGTGCTCATTTGTGGGCGCAATACACATGTGCACTCTTTGTTCTTTAACTCTCATTATTCGGTGATTCGGCAGATCTGACATGACCGGTGAGAGATCCGGCTGAAATTTATTTCTGAGTCTTCTTCTGTCTTGAAAATACTCGGAAAAAGCTAGAAGTCACGATGTTGGTGATCAGGACCACCCGAGCCTTGGAAAACACGTTAAACCGTTGGTCCTACCCCTGATCTCTTATCGGTCATGCATGTCGGACTGCCGTCTCATAATTAATTAGAGTGAAGTTAATTAGAAACCAGAGAGTCCACTTGTGTACTACGCACACATCGGGGCACTATAATATATTCTGCGTTCCTAGCCTATCTCAGTTAATAAGGGCCGCCGTTACTGAAAATCGGTAGCAGACTATTCTAAATACAAGATGTGATTGTGACGACAGAACCCTATATCTGAGACTCCAATCTCATAATTTCCTCCGTTAAACTTAGATCGAAAACTTTTTAAAGCTGTAATTAATTAATTATACTTTAGTATCTTGCAATTGAATAGTTAAAAGTGGTTATAGGTAGGTCTACTTAGAGACAAAGATTTATCAATAAGTAAATAGTATCGCACACTAATGATAATAACATACCGTAGCAGATTGTCAGATGTAACTTTCTAAAACCATAAACAGCAGTGACGACACTAACCTACATAATTACTGATAAGTATACAACATTCCACTGTTACATTCAAATTTTAGCAAAGTGGTAAAACATTGTACTAATTTTATCCTTTACATCTGCTT
Source organism: Pyrausta purpuralis (assembly GCA_963924145.1). Taxonomy (NCBI): domain Eukaryota; kingdom Metazoa; phylum Arthropoda; class Insecta; order Lepidoptera; family Crambidae; genus Pyrausta; species Pyrausta purpuralis. The sequence continues at coordinate 15,084,875 of OZ001646.1, read as the reverse complement.
TCATAATGCTACACATGAATTACTCACTCTAAACTAACCGTCTAGAATATACTGAGTATAATATTATGGACCTTATGGTACATGCAATAGACTTATATTTATTCACCTTATCTTAGAAGTGCACAAGGATGTGGCAGCCCTTTATTTCACTCAAATGTACTATATTTCTTCACAGCTTATATTCCTATTCAGAAATAGAATGAAATGAAAACATTTCTGTCAACAAAAATTGTTTAAGCTCTGCCAAATACCCTTGGATAGTGCTACTCTCAATGACGAATATAAATTATTGACCGTGAATAAATAAGTATTAATAACATTTTCGTAATAAGTTTAAACTAGGTAGGTAGTCACCACGGCTGAAAGCTGGCATGGATATATAAAATTCGTTACCATGAGATGAAATAAAAAAACAAACAAATCAAAACAAGTTTAATCAATAAGCTAGTTAGTTCAAGATTTGTTGTACAACAAGATGTTATTAATTATTGCGCATTAACATCTCTGCGACGTAACGTAAATACTAAACTAATTACTGCTCTTATCAAACTAAACGTTTGATGAAATTATAATCACGTGTTGATGTGGGTAACCGTCACGTGTACTTACGTTATGACTAGTAAACGACAAATCTCATTTCCACTTCTGTTCTTAATTAGAACTTCGACAAATCATGTTTACTCATTGGCACAAAGCCCAGAATTACAGCATGTGCATGCGACCTACTCATTTCACTACTGTTTCTTTGTCCACGTACCTAAGTCGATTTCATGACAAAAACAATTACGAATAACAACAAAACACTATCCCTCACAATTTTCTGACAAAATATTTTTACGCATCCTGACCTCGTTCTTTGTTTATAGTCTAGGGGATAGTCTTCATAAAAATCATGGGTTTATTCATATAAATTGGAAATTTTTGGTCTAAATTAGGAAATGAGCTTTTGAATGGTGAAGCCTTGTAACAGTGCAGAGATCAGAAAATATTATTATGTCTACAGGTGCAAAGACTCATAAAATCATTGAGTCGATTCGATCAACGGCAAATGCACTGAATGAATTAATTTAGAGTAGAATGAAAAGCGAATATACCATGTTATTCAATCTTTTAATCTCAGAACTTTGTCCCCTTGAAGTTTTTTTGGCAGTATGGTTTCATGGTAGCATTTATAAACAACACCTACCCAGATGTGAATGAGGAATGACGACATAAAATGAGTTTTAGAATACTTACGAATATTTTATATCTCTCAGATTTTGGCTCAACGCCTGTGTTTTTAATAGTAAACTGATTTATTTATTAGTAATGTTCAAATAAGAACGTTTTATAATATTGTGCTAACACATACACTGACATAGGTACTAGGTAATTACATTAATGGTCTACACTTAACTCGGTAAGCGGAACTAATGATGATAATACCACTGACCTAATTGTTTATTTTTATAATCTTGGCACGAAAATGGTATACTTGGGTCACAGAAAATAGTCGGCCCCTTCTTATCCCTCATCATAAGCTCCTCCCATTACCGCCAGAGTTGTCTATTTTGGAACCAGGATGCCGCATTCCAGAAACTATTTCCAGCAATTTCAAATAATGCATGTAATTCTGAAGTATTGTTTGCTACAGCGAAATGTTTTACTTTGTTGCAGAAAATATTTCGGCCGAATGGTTAAATTTAAGATTCAAAAATTTGGCATTAACAAATGATGTAATACATCTACTGGAGACACTGCGGTACGTTTTCAATACATCTACGAAACAATTTTCATATGTTATGCAGAAATATTTGGAACAGGCAATATTAACCTGAATAAAAATATTTCTTCATGATATAAAATTAACATTTATGAATATTATAGAATGTTTTAATTTCAGGCTCGATTCTCTGTTTTTACTACACACATACGCATTAATTCATGTCGAATTTGACGTGTAACGTTGGATCAGGGTGCTGATGTAATTAAAACAGAGAAACAATAAAATATGAATTTTGTATTGCACTAGATAAAAGGTTGATCCGAGGCCACGGTGTATGTGACACAGGAGGATTTCACCAGTAAAAGTAGCAGCGTCTTTGTTTCCAGCAATTTTTTTCTCGGATGAATCTTTTCGTGCTGAATTTTTGCATGGTGTTATGTGGTACACTAAGATGTTTTGTTTATTTCGATGCCACCTTCATTGTTGTATACGTATAATGTTCACTTCACAGCCCATCGCGCAGTGTATTCAATCGCTGTAGACAATCTCATACACTTCACATGATATTTTTGTTGTTATTCAAAATTTCATTCATCAATGTATTGCATGCCACATAATACTATGGATATCAGTTGGTACTGATTAATAGAATCTGTCATAAAAGTCAGCTTCAAAGTATTGGGAAGGCATTGACAACTTTGCAATTGTAGCAGATATCATTATTTAAAGTTATTAATAAAATTGCAAATGTCTTCGCAATCGTGTTGAGGTGGCTTTAAGCGCATGTTGCTAATAAATGACTTGTTTTTCAACAGTTCAGTTGTTGCTCAACGAGTGACTAAACTCGGGGCGCCGCGTGCGCAACACTTAGGTTTGAATTGTATTTATAAAATTTATGAGGGAGTACATCACGGAGAAGGTAATGCCGTTACCTCAACAATGTTTATGTAAAACAGTGGGCATGTTTTACCACCGAGTCCCAAAACTGGAGTGATAATCCAATCTATTTGTAAACAAGATTTCGGTGCTGCAAGAAACTAAAGAAACGTTCCAACTGTTTTACAATTACTTATTCTTAAACAATCATGCTATGTTGAAGTATTTACTGGCTTTCACTTATATGCTTAATTTGAAAAATAAGTATTATAGTTTAAACACGTAAGCCACTCAACATAGTAATAGTTTTAAGATCAATTTCATTTGCAATTCGTATTCGTGTATACAAATTGTGTGTGAAAATTCACCCTGTGTGTGTCAATAATTCAAGTCTTGAAGTGGTCTTGCATGATTCATAAATAACAATTCTGAGCCAAGTTTCGAACTAAGATCTATGTGCATGACATTAAAAACTATACAAGAACGTGTCATGCCAGATCATACAAGTGTTCAATGAGTTTAAATTTTGAATAAGAATTTATTCTCTGCAAGGTCATTTGCCTTGAGTTATATCATGTGCTGAGTTACAGCATAGTGTGGGGCTGAAAATAACGAAAGGCTGGTCGATGAATGTGGTACAGGGAGGATTACCTTCTCGGTCTGATCACGAACGGGCCTTCGCGCGCCCAGTGGCAGAAGATCGAACGTCTGGGCCTCCGCAAATACTTCGACTGCGTGCTGGTGTCTGGTGACCTGCCCTGGGAGAAGCCAGACCAGGAGATCTTTCTCGAGGCGTGCAAGCTGCTCAACGTCGAGCCCAGGACTTGCATCATGGTTGGAGACAAGCTGGAAACTGACATCAAGGTATTATTTTTTTGTATTAGGTATCCAACGTACAGTCGTGGTCAGACAATTAGGGACACTATCAAAAAATAAGCAAGGGCTTGCCTCAACATCGGTAATTGTTTGTCCTTCTTATCATGCGTAAATATAGAAAGTATTTAAAAAACAAATGATGTTCTCGGCAATCGCCGACTATATTGAGCTGCAATGGACAACGCCCCATGACAACAAATGCTTTTGAAGGTTGGCATAACCGATAAGTAAATGGAGGTGACTTTCTGGAATAGTGGTGTTCATTAAAAAATCTTCGTTCTCACTCCCACCTTTAGCTGTCACTCATAGCGCTATCTCATGAGAGTAAATCGAATCTGCAATTTGACATAACCTGGGGTGCGATTGTCTAAAGCAATCGTATTCATTTGACAGTTCAAAACGTACGGTACCTATGGTCTGTCAAATGGCAAAGAACAAAGGGTTTGACAGATCATATCGGACGTTTGGAACTGTCAAATGAATACGATTGCTTTACACAATTCTACCTCTGGGGTGCGATTGTGTAAAGCAGTCGTATTCATTTGACAGTTCAAAGCGTACGGTATGGTCTGTCAAATGGCGAAGAACAAAGGGTTTGACAGATCATATCGTACGTTTTGAACTGTCAAATGAATACGATTGCTTTACACAATTCCAGCTCAGTTGTAGTTTTCGTGACAAGTTAAAGGCTGCGTCCTTCCACTATAATTATTTTCTGTGAGAAAAAAACAATCGGTTTTATTTTTAAAGGTTTTGAATGATTTTATATCGTCCACGTTTTATGTACTATGTTTTCATCCGTGGTTTATTAACGACTCGCCGTTTCATCCCTCGCCGATTTACTTAGTACTTCATCATCACATCTACAATCGTACAGCTAAATGTTTTTTTCGCTCCCAGTCAAAATTTAAAATAGATGGTATGTTTAAATCGGGTGAAACAGCAACCTTTGCACTCTCAAACAATCTCCCGTTGTATAACAATCTTATATTTTAGAATTATAAATTTCAGCATTTTATTAACACCCGACAATTTCTTTTCAATTGTTTTTCAGTAGCAAAGGCTAGATTTTCTTTAGAATCCTTGGGACCTTTCGTCACATTATTTCCTATTTTGACCTCGTCTTTTTGCGACCTGGTCATACTGCAACCTGGACATCTTGCGACTTGGTCCTTCTGTCCCTTAAGGTTTCCAACTATGTTTGAATAATTAAGAGCATAGGTTGCGTTTGCCGGTGCGTTTAGTTGTAATTTTCTTCTTTACTCCGTTCCATAATTGCTCAATAGGGCTCAATTCTGACCCGTTTTCGGGTCAATCTCGTACCGCCATTTTGTAATGTTCTTAGAAAGAAGAGGTAAGAGATCCTAAAAAAGCTAACAGCAGGGCTAAAAGCAGGATTGGTAATTTTCACTAAGATAGCCCCCTCTAAGATGTTTTAAAAATTATAGATCCGTCGTACACGTTATAAAATGACCACACGAATGGCAGGTAATTGCCTGGAGGTAATCTCTTTACGGCTATACGTCCGGAAATCATTTCTCCTTTTCTGGCAAAAATGCCTTTTAGTGTGTTTAGGGAGTTGTACCAATTACACTGCAACTGTTGGACAAGAATGTCATTTCATTCATAAGTAAGGATATATATTTTTTTCATTTAAAAGTATTAAAACTTAAAAAATGTATAAATTCGGCAATTCTTTACCATAATTCGGCAACGGCTGACATTTGGCTAAAGAGCGAGACGTCACGCGCTCGCGTCATTGAGGGCTTAAATATATATTTATCTCTTTCAATCAACAGGCATGCCCATAATTTGTCTCTATTAGCGCTAAGTGCCGTAATACACAACTACATGTTCGTATAGATTAATCCTTGCGCCACTTTAATGTTCGTGTATAACATCTCTAGCCTTTTGAACGTCATCGAGCCCCATCTATAGGCTCTGTAGTGATAAAGGCTAAAGTTAATAGGCGATAGGTTGAATCAAATTTTGTAGGAAACTTGTAGCTACCAGTATAAGAAATTGCAGTGTAGTCTTCACGAAAAAAAAATATATTTTCATTTTCTTTTGTTTTTTTTCTTTTATTTCTATTATTAACCAATAAATATTTAAAACAGACGTATATTTACTTGTTCAGATAAAAACTTTAAATCTGCGTGATTGAAAAGATTAATCGGTGTCAAGGGAAGCCCTTAAATTGCCTATTTTTTTATAGTGTCCATAATTAGATAACAGTCCTGTATACCATCCTGCTGCTGGCCAATGGTCGCCTCTATCACTTTTCATTGATCCCTGTCAGCTGCTAATGACACAATCGCTCGCAAAAGTAGCCAAGTCCTCAATACAAAATAACTTCATGTAATAAATAAGAATAAGCACTCACCAAGATACCAATTGAAGATAATGCGTTTCCAAACAGAATTATTAAGACACTGATCCAATATTATTATTTTTACTAGGCCCTTTAACAAAATTGTTTCCCAATTTGAACAACATATTTATTTCTTCTTTTTCAGGGTGGCAAAGAAGCGGAATTAGGCGGTACAGTATGGATCCCATTGCAGAAGGATGAAGAATCGTCAGATTTGCCAGATTTCACCATAGAAAAAGTAACTGAGTTACCAGAGGTATTGCCAAATTCTCCCAAACTCAAACGCTCCGTGCCTAAAGTTTGTTGATACCTGGCACAACTTTTTAAGGGACAATATCTAAAACATTTACTTTTTCAATCTCAAACGTCCACTATATGGGTTTAGTTAGGTTAGTGAGAGGGATTTTTTATTTATTTATTCGTGTATAGTCGTCAATTTAATTGTTTATGGCCCCTTGCCTACATCGTCGTAATAATTAGTTGTGATTGTGTTGTGAGTTTTTGACAAAAAATTAACAGACTTTTTGTGTTACCAAAAAGAAACAAATGGTACCAACTAAAGAATGTTAATGATGCTCAAACTTTTGACGGTACTTTGTCCTAAGAAGTTATCAACTCTCCTAGAACCGAAGTTAAATGACTTTTTTAACCGTAAATAAATAATGTTATTCGCCTAAGATGATGTTATTCAAAGGCAGCAATTAAATGTGACGACTCTGCGTGTAATTTGTGGTCTACTGATCTATATTATACAGTATTCAAACAAAGTACAAATGGTATGTTATTAAGAAAGTTAGTTTGGGAATCATAGATCGTCACTTTGTTACCATTAAAATTTTGATAAGTTTTAATGTGTGCACTCAAAACATAGTTGATTAAGTTTGTTGTTATTTTTTATTCTTATTAAGCTTATTCTCTCAGCTGAGCAATTTTTGTTTTGAAGTAGGTATACAAATTAAGAAAGTTGACTGTTCCATAAACTCGTGTTACAAATCTCAAATAATGTCATTTACTTTATTTTAGCCACTGCAGCTTTTTATCATACAGAATGGAAATATATTGAACCTACATACCAATTATATATCAGAGTAAATAGTACTATTAATTTTAAGATGTTGACAAGGGTTTAAAGTAAGTATAATGTATTTTTATACAAGAAGTATATTTTTACTACCTTAAATAGAGACCTATTGATGTACTTCTATGTAAAGTATATTGTATATTTTAAAGTATCTTGAGATGATTGGTATTATTAAACCAAATGTATGTATTTATTTTTTGGACTTGTGTGGTGGAGATCAAATTTTTGGTTGTACTCTTTAAAGTATTTTCTCAAGAGACTGTTTTTCATGTGATATTGATGTAAGTAGTTGTTCGAACTTGTTTTAGTTTTCTTGCTATAAATAGTCAAAACTCTATTTACTGTATATTAGTCATTGTAAATAGATATTTTATAATAGGTACTGTTCCTTTGTTAACCATTCTTTTAAGCTTTCTTCAATTTAAAATAAATGTAGGAAAACCCTAAAATACAACTAAAAGGATAAGATAGATTGCAATTTGCTTATATACTTTTCATACTTGTAAATTTATATTTGAGGTAAATACAAAATAGAAGTAGGGTTGAAACTAGGTGCCATTTTTGCTGCCACATCATTCAAAGAATATTTCAAAAATTCCCTGTCATTTATGTATGCATTATTTTAATAATAAAAGTTTAAAATAACTAATTGTCTTTTCTATGATCATTCCATCCCAACTAACAATAGTTATACCTAAGATAAAAATAGGCAATAATGAAATTCACAACTATTGCTATTTTTATTTAAATATATTCTACATAAATAATAACAATGGCATAACATACTATGCAGTTCGTAACATTTTGGCTTCTCTTTTTTCTTGTAACATCTTCTTTTGTTCTTCTACTATTAATTTCCTTTCTTCTAAGAACTCACCATATTCCTGAAATTAAGAAGAAGCACTTAAAATATCAGTTAAAGAAAATAGATAACTATTATACAGGGTGTTCGGTACATCGTGTGCCAAATTGAAATGGCTTATGATTGAGGTCAATTGCTATTATTTTGGGCCTTTTAAAAATGTAGGCCCTTTGCCTTTTTTTAATATAGATTTTTTTGTTTTTCATGTATAATAAATATCCAAAATAAATAATGATGATATATTATGAAATGATCAGAAGTGCCAGTCAAACTTAACCTATAAATAAACCACCGGACGTCCAGCCCAAAAAACGTACCCCTAGCGCCGGACACTTATTTTAGAACTTCCACAGTAGTGGTGGGGCAATAACTTCACGATAATGCAATTTTTGGCAGTATAAAAACTATTTTTAACGAATCAAAACTATGTTTTATGGTAAAATATTAAATACTGAAACCAAAAATGTTCATTTTATGACTTAAAACTTTATTTAACAAACAACAAACAAAATTAAGACAGTTAAGTAGTATTTTGCAAACATTAAAAAATATCGATGATTCAAGCCCTAATGTAACCTTGAATTCACAAACTGTCAGATATATCCGACTGTGGCTCTGTGATTCAAGGTAATACTTTCACATACCTTTTTTACGCAATTTGTTTAGTTGAAATTTTATTGTTATATAGAGTAAAATCATAAATACTGAATTATTTTTCAATCATCATCTACATAAAAATATTTGTATATCTTTAGAATTTAAAGAATGAATTGAACAAAGGATCTGTCGAACAGTGCTCTTTTGATGCACGTACGAACACGGGGCAATTTTTAGGGTTCCGTAGCCGAATGGCAAAAAACGGCACCCTCATAGTTTCGTCAAGTCTGTCTGTCTGTCCGTCCGTATGTCACAGCCATTTTATTCTGTAACTATAAGCATAACACTGTTGAAATTTGGTAGGAAGATGTATCCTGTTAACCGCTTACCGATTCTTATACAAAAAAAAAATGAAAAATAATGGCATTTTAGGGGGGGCTCCCTCCCATACATGAAACTAGCGTAGACGAGTTTACAAGATTTTGCCGTGACGGACACTTAAAGCGAATTGTAATTGATAACTGACACCTTTTTATTTATTAAATTTCAATGTGACAAAAGAATTAAAGAATTTCGTAATTTGTACTATATTATTATTAATATTATAATTTTAATGACTCTTAAATTTATATAATAATTTCAATGTTGACATGAATGTATCAATAAATTTATAATTTTACTTTTGAATTGTATGACAGATAGTTTTGCATGACGACGAAATGTTTGCATATCGATAAATCGATGAAACACGCACGTTCAGCAAAACCTATGCGTGTGGGATGTTTATGGATAGGTCTTTTAAAATGACATTGAGGTTCTTAAAATCATTTTCTTTTAAGGTCTAACGTTTGATAGCTAGACGCTTCCAAAGTGATAAAATGGGCGTCCCCCCCCCCCCCCATCTAACTTCTAAACCAAGCAAGTGTAATTTTTGAAAAAAATATGTTATGTAGATCGTAATAAATACTTTCAACGAAAATTGGTTCGGACGGGATCGAACAAGTAGTTTTAGAGATATAGCACATTTTCTACAGCCGCGAACATAACTTTGTACTTCACACAAACACTATGAAAAACAAAATTATATTTGCAGTCAACAAAATATTGTGGTATTGTACTTAGTAGAAGTAAGTGGATTCCCTAATTCAGTTAAAGTTGGGACGGAACCTTTAGTGCGCGAGTCCGACTCGCACTTGGCCGGTTTTTTTTTAAGTTTACACACACAACTAGCGATTTTATTATTTCGGGAAATAAGCATGATAATACTTCCATAATATCAGTCAACATCACATACCTACATAATATTACATAATTGATACGTGGTCCAAGGAAGTGATAATTTAAAAACTGAAAGATTAAAAAAAAAACCATCATCTAAAAACGTGCCTACGAGTATGACATACCTGCACTTGGTCTAAGTCCAAATCATCATCCGACTCGAAATATGTCATTTCCCTCCCACCCTTCCATTATTTCTAATTAATTATTCTTCACTGACACGTTTAACATACCCACCAAGAAATTAATATTGACAAGTCAATGAAATTATCAACTTACCCTCACTTTGCTAATATTTTTGCCGCCTGTGACGTCATAAGCGGACGGATATTTCCGACTCCGGCGTTGGCGCAGTAGTTTATTATTCGTAACAATAGTGATGCTTTAGAATGTTTTTAACACTCAGTGTCATATTTTATATTCATAAAGATGAAGTAAGAAACCAAAAATTTTGCGCACGGGCGGGACTTGAACCAGCAACCTTTTGGCAGACCGGGCCAAATTGGTAAGAGCGTTTGGCCCGGTCTGCCAAAAGGTTCATATAATCAATTTCCAAGTTGAATTTATTCTGTAAAGAATAACTGCTTGGGCCATCTGTTTCATAAACAGACGGCTAGATGGCGCTAAGCGTCACGCAATTGACGTTTTCATAAGAAACGACAAATTTCGCTGGTCGGACTGACAGCACGGTAGCTCAATTGGTAAGAGCGTTTGGCCCGGTCTGCCAAAAGGTTGCTGGTTCAAGTCCCGCCCGTGCGCAAAATTTTTAGTTTCTTACTTCATCTTTATGAATAAACAATAGTGATGTCACATCACCAATAACACTTGAATGTTCATTTGATGATTTTATGATAAAATCAGCATTTTTATCATATAGGTACCATAGATCAATATCCTTTGGACATTCCTACAAATCGCCATCTAGTCCCAAAGTAAGCTACTCAAAGCTTGTGTTATGGGTGCCAGACAACGGATATATACTTTTTGTTTGTAAATACATACATACATGATATACATAGAAAACACCCAGACCAATACAAACAGACATGTTCATGCACACAAATGTTTGTATTGTGCGGGGATCGAACTCGCAACCCGCTGCGTAGTAGGCGATTTCTCGACCACTACACCAGACGGGTCGTCAAAATTATATACTTAAAACCAATAAATAATAATGTCATTTTTATACTTAAAACCAATAAAGTAATGACAAAATAGAATTGTCAATATGATTGACTTATTTCTATCATGGATAACACACACATATTGTAAAATATCTCACTTTCTGAAAAAAAATATACACAATTTTACCACAACACAATTTTTTTATTGTCGGAATTATACGACTGCGGCGTTTCAATAAGTAAATCACTAATTGAGCAGCCTATGCAATGTTAATGTTTTTTGATATTTTTTTAGATCATATTGGTAATAAGAAGGCTAGAGCGTTTCATTAAACGAACGTGTATACGTTTTATTTTATTTTTTTATTTTCGTGATATTTTTTCAGTCAATAGTTTGAATAAAATTTGACGAGAAAGTTGCAGTCGGAATTTTCCGACTGTGGATGTTATGACCCAAATTGCTTGCTTGGGTTAAATAGGTACCACATAAAACCATAACAATTTTCTAAATATTCTGTTTTCTTGCCAAATTAGTGCATTTGATTTAAGAATCATTTGGGGTGTCTGAGGTTTTGCGCATTTAACATAACTCATATCATTTTGCGGTATTATTGACATAAAAAATAAGCTATCATATTTTTATAATGTACAGTGGCCAGGTTAACCACTTTTGTTGCAAACTGGCCCTTATTACAACTGAATAAGATATTGCAGAGTTTAGCTTGACATGCTGTTGTGTGTACTATGGAAAAATCTTAAGGCTTTTAAAATACTATGAGATATTTTTATGCCTAATTTTGGATATTTATTATGAAAGACAAAAAATAGATAAAAAACATCTACTTTATCTCTAATCCCGCTATTTGATACACTCATGGATCATGAGTGTATCAAAATAGCGGGATCATGGCTGGCATAATTATTTCTGTAATAATGCTTAACTTATAGACTAATGCTTGTAGTTACATCAGTTTTTTGTTTACATAGCAATATTGCAAAAAGTACCGGTGTGCTATTAATTTTATATTATGATTTTAGTGATGGCCTGACGGTGATCTTAATAATTATGGTTACATGCAATTTTTTCTAATATATTCTAATTAAATACCTTTGCATCAAGCTCTTTCACTATTTCTATTCCACAGGTCCTAGCAGTTGCTATCAGCATTGTACAAATTTCTTGCAAAGGCTTCCACTCGAGGGTTGGATCTTGAGATTTAATTTTAGCTATTTCATAGAGGTGTTTTAATGTTATTTTTCCACATGTTTCCCTCACTGAAACATAAGTTCCAACTAAATAATGACACAAGAACTTTAATATGACATAGTTGGTGCTTACATATAAGAAAGAAAGAAAATAAATTTGATATAACTTACCAGGCTCCATAGCTCCTCTATTGACTCCAGCTGCTTGCTTTAGAAAGAATGATGCTGGAGGTTGATGGATGGTAAGTTGATATGATCTATCAGGGTTAACTTTTACTCTAGTGGGTAAAGGTATTCCAGGTTTAATATTGGCTGTGCGTTCGTTAAAGTCCTTGCAGAATGCAGCGATGTTGATGTTGCGCTAGAAATATATAAAAAAAAAGAAATATATGTCCATATTTGTAACATATATGCAAAAGCAACAACATTGTTATGTAAAAACTAAGTGTATAAATCACAGCTAGATACTGACGTATATTTTTATTATTATAGTGAATCATGAGTAAAACAATAAGTATCCAGGTACAAAATTAATCTGGAACTCACCTGCCCAAGCATTGGACCTAAAGGAGGACCAGCAGCAGCCATTCCTGCTGGGATGTTGGTTCTCAATTTTGATGAATGATCTACCTTGTCGGCAACTTTCTTCATTGATTTCAGCCGTGCAACTGATTTAGACATGTTGAATCGTAAATTTTATTGTATTCCCAGATTAATTATTTGCTTTGTTTACAATATATCGTAAGTAGTTTAGAAAACTCCATAACCTAACCTAAAAAGACACAGTATGAGACTTTTTGTTTTTTAAGATGATTCTTCTTCTTCTTCTATTTTGGTCTGGCAACCCACGCCTTTTCCGAGGCTGACTTTTGCCATTTTCATGTTTTTGAGGATTTACGTGTAGGATTAGGTTAGGCGGATAGGGATGGGATTGTTTGACGGTATATATAAATAGACATAATATAATTAGTTAAATTATAATTAAGATAATAAGAGGTTAGAGTTTTAGTTTATGATAGTTAATAAATTTAATAAGGGAATAAACATATTTTTTATTTGAAAGTGATAGGATAGATGAAAGGTTGTATGGGAGAGGAGCTTTGTTTTTTGACTAAAATGTCGTGGAGTTGTAAGGAGCTATACAGAGGACAGTTAAAAAAAGTAAAAACTGCATCAGCTGACGTTTGTATAGCGTGAAACAAGCTGTCAAATGAATAAATAAGGTTATCTTTAGAAACTATTGGCAACAATTTTACTTTCTCCTCTACTAATGATTTATATGCAGCCCAATCGCAATTATGTAAATTATACTTAAGTAGTGGAGGTAGGGAAGCAACTGAGCGGTGGTTATCTGGCAGAGTGACGACGATGGGGTAATGGTCACTGCCGTGAGTGTATGGCAAACAAGTCCATGTTAAACAAGCCACGAGAGAAGGAGTGCAAAGAGAGATATCTACGTAGCTGAGATTTCGTCCAGGGCAAGGCCTCCTAGTAGGGGACCCATCGTTGAGAACACATAAATTAATGTCATCAGTGATGTCAACTATTGCAATTCCTAACTGGTCGTTGTTAGGGGCACCCCAAAGCGAATGATGGGCGTTCAAGACCCCTAATATCAATAAAGAAGGACTGAGACATGATAAACAGTTGCTTAATAGGGGGATAACAGATGTGTCTTTACAGGAGACATAGACTGATAAAATTGATATTTCTCCAATTTTAGCTGCAACAGCATTGAAATGCTTATGGTTGAAGGCTGGAAGTGCAATAGAAGTAAATTTATAGTTCTTTTTAATAAGGAGACCAGCTCCACCATACCCATCATCTCTATCATTTCTTAAAACTGAATAGCCACGGAATCTAAAGTTGTAACCTGGCTTTAACCAGGTTTCAGAAAGAGCAAGTGCAAATGGTTGATGTGTGTTAACTAGAGATATTAGTTCAGATTTTTTTGAGGACACACTTTTACAATTCCACTGAAGGACTTGATCCATGTTTAATAAGACAGTAAATTGAGACTGATAAGTTGTTAATTAGTGATATGGCAATGGTGTACGGTAGAGCTGAGTTTACTATTATGTTAATAAGGGGAGACAATAAGTTGTTTAAATCATTCGGAGATATAGAGTCATTATGTGAAGATTCAGTAGAAAACCCACATCCATTTTGAGGTTGTGGGATATGGTCAATTAAAGCATTGTGTGCAATCTTATCATAACCTGGAGCAATAGTATTGTGATTGTTTTTTTTATGAATGGTGATAGTTTTTTTGTATGACTTTTGTTCCTGTACAGGAGCAGGAGCAGAAGCAGATGTTGGGGGAGTTGATGCAATTACTGAGTAGGGTTTTTTTCCACTGGAAACTGTTTTGCTGCCTCTTGATATGAAACAGAGTTATGAGACATAAAGTGCTTAATATTTTTCTGCCTAATAATATCAGAACAGTTTTGGTCAGTTGCTTGGTGATTACTATCACAATTGATGCACCTAAACTCTGATTTTTCACAGGTAGATCCTACATGATTATCTGCACACTTAAGACATCTGGGTGTACTTCTGCATTGCACTCGAGTGTGTCCAAAACGGCAGCAATTGAAACATTGAATAGTGGGAAAAATATATTGCTCCACTGGCAAGGATGAGAAAAAGGAGTACACTCTACTTGGTAAGGCTTGGCCATCAAATGTGAGAACAACAGTTTGTGTAGGTTGCCATGAGATGCCCTCAAAAGTGGAAATCTTCCTGCTCAAACGTCTAGAACGGATTATGGGCCCGAAGCCATCAGGCACTCTAATATTTTCTACTATGTCCTCATGAGACCACTCTGTAGGGATGCCCTTAACAATACCCATTTTGGAAATATTGAAAGAAGGTAGTAACATATTATACTCTCGCAGGATTATTTCATTTGATAGAAACAAGTTGGCTGCACTTGGAGTTTTGAATGTGACTGATAGTTTATTTCGGCCAATACGCTTAATGCCATCATCAATAATATTTTTCATATTGTTTTTGAACAAGAAATTGCCGAACTTAATAGGATGAAGAGTGGTACCAGCATTGGGAGTATTTTCCTTCAAGCTAACATGCACAACAAAGGGACCAACATCAGACTCTGCATATTTGCTGCGAAATACCGATGGGGAGGGTGTGGAATCAGTTGTAGATTGTGTTGTTGTGGAATCCTTGTTAGAAATTGGCTTAAATAAAGCGTCTGGAATGTGTATTTTAGGAGTTGTTTTATTTTTGAGTCTGCTAGTAGCAATGTGCTGTTTTTTTTTTTTAAATATTTCGCCTATCAGTAACGAGCGTAAAACACTCATATTCGGCTTGTTGGTTTGAAATAAACTTATCTGCCTCTAATAGTGCAAATAATGAATTTGTCGTGGCTGGCGGAGGGTCAGGATCGGGGTCGGGCTCCATCTCCATACTGCTGCTGTCTACTATTTAAAATATGTGCAAAAACTTACCAAACTTTATGTATATACAATATTTATAACTTAATACACTATTATATTACAAAAAAATACACTTTAAATAATAATTTACAATAAAATAGAATAAGAGAAAAATAATTTGACCGCCCTTTTCAACTTCCCGCCAAAAGTCTTTAAGATGATTAGTTGTAGCGATGGGCGTTATTAACCATAACTAGTTTTTTAACTAGTTACGAGCCCAAACAGTGATCACTCGTTATCCTCCACAACAATAACGCGTTACATTCATAACGTCATTAAAACGATAGAAATAGGCATCGGTCTTCAATAACTGCTTCTTATCTTACAACGCTCTGAAGTCAAATTGAATTCACTCGTAAGTAAAAGACATAGCGTAGATGTTTGGGTGGCTTCACTCCTCACGCAAAATAACTGGTTTTACGTTATTCGTTACGACAAATTGAATACGAAGTTTTACATTGACCATTCTACACAACGTTTTCTTAACATGAAGGAGTAAAACGAGAAATGGATAAAAGCACCGTAAAAAGGGTCGTAACATAACGTGTGATAGCTTAGTTGCGTGAATGAATGAAACAACACGTTTTATTTGGGACGTTGTAAAAATAGCTAGTTACAAAAATCACTAGTTATGAAACCGGTTATTTGGAATCACTTAACGGTTTCGTTACGTTAAATCTCAAAATCCGATAACGACCCATCGCTAATTAGTTGACCTCGACAACTGAATTATTGCCGTAAACAAAAAATGATTGAATGAAGAATGAATGACATCTTTCCTTTGGGGAAAGTGACTACGGTTTGGGTGTATTTTCCATAGACAACGAAGATTTTCTTCACTGTTTGTTTGATAGACAAACTAGAAGATCGCTTGGCTATTTTTATTATTTTTATTTTTCTTCGGTAAGACTTAAATAAAAACTTTAGTAATCAATTCGACGTCTACACGATTTTAGTTATTATCAAAAGATAGGTAACATTTTACTATGTTGATTTCTTAAGGCTTCCAAATACGTGCAAAATTTCATAAGTTTAAAAGTAAAGACTATTTACCTTTGTAATTCGAATATTGTTAACTTAAATCTTCAAGGATTGTGAACAATCTTTATATAACTTTTAAAGTAATATCGGTGAATAAAATTCGTTAACAGTTTGACTCAAAAGACCTCATTGTTTAAAGACGAATTACCTATGTAAGTTGTGACTCACAACTTACATAGGTAGGCAGATAGGTAGGCGTCTTTATCTAATTTAAAATGAATCATTTCGTTAAAAAAGAATGTCACGTTTGTATACAAAATTCGACAAGCAATGAAAAACGGACTTTGTTCGCATGTTTGTCCACGAATTTATCGAAAACGAGAAGTCATAGCGAGATGATTCTTAGTTCAATTAGATAGTGTTGTAATAGTGTTACTGGTGACAATAGGGCTGGCAGCCACCTTGGCCAACGCAATAAGTATGGCTATTCAACGGGGTAATGCTGCCATCCTTCTTGGTACAAGTTTCACCGATGTGATTCTGGGTTAGGTTAGTTTATTTTTAGTTTCATTTTATTTTGTTTACTCTTTGTACATATTAGTTAAGTTTTGTTTTAGTTAGTTTAAATCTTTTTAGTTAATTGTTAATATAATTGTATTCTTAATGAAATTAAACTTTGTCAACGTTTTGCATGCAAAAATGAATATAACCGGTTTGAAATTAGATATATTTCAACTTTGTGTGTATTTTCCATAGTGTGTAAGTTTCATCAAAATCGGTCCAATAGTTTTTGTGCTATGGGTAAAAACTAAAAATGATAGAATAAAAAAATAACGACACGACAAAAAAAAATTAAAGCCGTCTTCAAAAAACTGAATAAAAAGCTCAAAATAACATTTTCCCTCTGTCCAGGAAAAACAAATTCATGATGTGCGTACAATGATATTGTATTTCTACGAAGCGTAGGTAGACTATTGATGAACGATATTCTTACGCGAAGTTTGTTGAACGGAAAAATATAGACAGACCATAGGGTAGGGAATCTTTTTTTCTACCCACTATGAGTTAGTCAAACAAGGACGACAAATTAAAAAAAACTAATGTCAAACCGACTCATCTGTCAGACAGGAGTTTAGCGCAAGAAACGAGAAGAGGAAGTTGGATTTTGTTTCTTCATTTTAGTAATTGGTTTTTTCTAGTAATTTATTGTGATTTTGTGTTGGAATCATCATAATAATGTGTGCTTTTGAAGAAAACAATGAAGACAAAGGAGGAAACAAAGTAAAGCGTGCTCTGATCGCAGATCGCGCCCTCTGATTCGGATCGTTATTCTCGTGCTAAACTTCATTCTTGAGCATTGAAATGCGAACGCCAGCCCCGCATTTCAATGAGTTAGGTTAGGTTAGGCTAGTTTAGTGTTAGTTTTGTAGTTAAGTGTAAATATTGAACTCATTAATAAGGAATTGTCTGTATGGCTCTGTCCGAGGACGTTAAACTTGTATATAAAAAAAAATCTGTCAGACAAATAGCAGTTGGCAGTTCCTGTCAATGCATGCATCTTGTCTCATTCATTCATCATCATCATTTTGGTGGCTGATATATTTTAATTTTATTACTGTTTTTAAATCCAGAACGTAATTTAACAACTCTGTTGTTTTACTAACCTTTACTCAGATTATGTGATTGTCTTTTTTTAACTGTTGAATCTTACGAAGATATGCAACTTCCATATACGCAAGTTTTAAATAACTAGTGAATCAAGTGCAGAATGTGGTCGTTTTTCTCAAGAGATCCTACAAAGGACTTCCCTTATGAAGTAGGGGATCCTGTTCGAGGCTTAGAAGATAGATCTGTATGGTCATTGCACAAGGGTAAAAAGAGAGGCACTCAAGATGAGGTGTCTATTTTCTTATTTGATGTTCAGAAGAGTTCAGAGACGCTGTTTGATATAGCCAAGGCCTCTCTTAAAAAACTAAAGACTATGAGACACCCTAGCCTTTTACATTATTTAGATAGTTGTGAAACTGAGAAATTTTTATATGTAGCTACTGAGTATGTAGAACCTTTATCCACTCGTGTAGAAGATATGAAATTAGAAGGCCAACAAAGAGAGCTATTTCTCGCGTGGGGCATATTTCAAATTACTGTAAGTAATCGTAATATTTATAACTAGGTACTCTTTATGATCTTTAATGTGCCATGAGCAGAAACACATTAAAATGTTATCTTGTAGGCATGTTGTCTTATCATATATTGTGATGTCTCAAAAAACCTTCAAATCTCTCCTTAGGGATACAGTACCCATGTACTGTACCCATCAATAATGCCTTCAGGGTGCTGTTTAGCTTCTGCAGTGTCTCAGGCATGTTTGCTTGCTATTGCGCAGAGTCAAGTGCAGTGGCAACAGCATCCTGGCCATGATTGCAAGCCAACTGGATTGTGTATGTGAATCGTTGCTGTTACTGCACTGCTTATGGAGTAAAGCAGTGGTGATTCTCATATAGTAGCTATAATGAGATGCATATAATTATTTATAATATCTTACTAAGAAACATTAGTAGAAAAGTTTAATTATTGTTACTGGCAAATTGAGTCCTGGTCACTTGTATTTTTTATTTATTTTATGGTAAGTTTTTTTTGCAGAGAGCATTATCATTTCTAAATAATGATGGCAACATGAGGCACAATAATGTCTGTCTTTATTCTGTGTTTGTAACATTGGCCGGCGAATGGAAGCTAGGTGGATTTGAATTTCTCACATCACAAGGACAGGAGGGCTCCAACCCTATACCCTTGAAAATAATGCCAGCTCTTGAAATTTATGATCCTCCCGAGAAGAAAGATCCAACTAAATTAAAGGCTATTACTAAATGGTGAGTTTTTGTTTTGTTACAGATGTAACGAATACTCATAATAGTAAAAAGGATTTTGAATTGTATTATGCCACAATGCTTTCTAATAAATATTTGATTTGTGATTAGTTGATTGCAGTTCAACTACTATATTTTTAACCCTTCAAGTCATTGTTTACCGACAATCCATTGTTAACTCAACCAGATTTGGCTGACATAACACGAAAGTCAATTATTTTTATGTTGTGTTACTTTTATAGTTCCTCAGACATGTGGGGTCTAGGTTGCCTCATATGGGAAGCATTCAATGGTCCATTGAAGAATCAGCCATCACTGAAGACAGTTGATAACATACCTAAACAGCTCTGCACATTGTACTGTGAGCTGGTCAGTGCAAACCCAGCATCAAGACCAAATCCTGCTGACATTATAACTAGGTAGGCATTTTTTAATATCTTTCCTTGCTTATACTTTTATTCTCAATACATGAGAAACATTAGAAGCTGTTTTATATGAGGTCTAAATCATAAGTCACAGCAATAAAAAAATACCTAATTATAAATTACAGAATTACATATAATGTTCAGTAATGTAGTGGTAATACATTCGCATACAGTACTCTAGACACAATAGTAATTTTATTGTTATGATGTCTTTAGATGTTCACCAAAAGAATTAATAAACTGTCTTTTTTATACAGGTGTCGTAAAATGGGAGGATATTTCAAGAATGACTTGATTGATTCAATGCTGTTCCTAGAGGAAATACAGATCAAAGACAAAGTTGAAAAGGGGAAATTCTTTTCTACCTTAACCACACATCTGGATAACTTCCCTGAATCTGTTTGTGTACACAAAATATTGCCATCTCTGCTGACCGCTTTTCATTATGGAGATGCTGGGTCGGCTGTATTAGCGCCTATGTTTAAGGTAATATTTTATATTCTCATGTAATTTGCTACATTGTAAACCAAATAACCAAAACAATGTTTAAATGTAAAGATCCCTTGATAATAATAAAGCCAAATGGCTATACCACACCCTCAATCAATTTTTAGATAACATCATTTAATTAGCTAATGCTTAGCAATCTTCTTGACGAAATTGGGATATAAAAATCATGTTTATTATTATTGTGTTTTCTGACCCACTTTATATTAATACCTGGTTTCACAATCAACTAATACATCAAAATATATTTTTTAATTTTGGACACTAATCACATACGAGGGTCAAACTGAAAGTTCTTAGAACTGGCCACTTATAAACAATATAATAAAAAATATATTCTAAAATTTGAAAATAGAACTCTTTGCCAATATTACTGAGTATATATTTCATTCATTTGTCATTTGTTTTACGATTTGGCGGCAAATTGAAAATTGTCTGTGTCACGTCAACATGAATTTAACACGAGAAAATTTTCGTGCAATGATTTTTTATGACTTTCGATGTCATTTAAGTCAACAAGAAAGTTATGATAGACTACGATTGGCCTTTCACGATGAAGCCCCATCTCGTGCGACTGTTTACAACTGGTTTAATGAGTTTAAACGTGGTCGCACTAATCTCACTGATGATGTACGTGAGGGACGGCCTTCTACGGCGACGACTGAAAATAACATCTGTGTTGTGCGGCGTATGATAGAGACTGACAAAAGAGTGACCTATCAGCAGATTCGGACAAGCTTAGGCATCGGTATGAGTCAAGTGCACAAAATCCTCCACGAACATTTAGCGGTCAGGAAGCTTTGCGCCCGGTGGATACCTCATAATTTGACTAAGGCTCAAAAACTCCATCGTGTGGATTGGTGCCGTAAAATGATTGAAAGATTTAACGGAGGTGACTCAAATGCTGTGTTCGACATACTAACAGGTGACGAAAGCTGGATTTACTGTTATGATCCTGAAACCAAAAGACAATCTGCTCAGTGGGTGTTTCCTTTCGAGGAGTTGCCAACTAAAGTGAAGAGAGATCGAAGTGCGGGAAAAAAAATGGTGGCCTCGTTCTTTGGAAGGATAGGTCATTTCGCAACAATTGTGTTAGAGGATCAAAAAACAGTTTCTGCAGAATGGTACACTACCAATTGTTTGCCACTTGTCTTGGAAAAAGTTCGAGAGCAACGACCTCGCAGTAGGATCCTCCTTCACCACGACAACGCCTCGTCGCACACCGCCAAGCGAACGATCGACTATTTGGCGACATCAAACGTTGAATTACTGGGTCACCCGCCGTATAGCCCCGACCTCGCGCCTTGTGATTTTTATTTATTTCCAAAAATTAAAGAAAAACTTAAAGGAAAGCGGTTTATGAATGCTGAAGAAGCGGTGGCTGCGTATCGCGATGCCATTGAAGAGACCCCTAAGGACGAGTGGGCAAAGTGCTTTTCCTAGTGGTTCCATCGCATGCAGCGGTGTATTGACGTCAATGGACAATATTTTGAAAAGATATAATAAAACTAATAACTGGCTAATGTAATCAGTTTTTGATTTTCTAAGAACTTTCAGTTTGACCCTCGTACATTGCTCTCACCCCAAAGTAAGTACTTAGCCAATGCACTTGTTATGAAAATCAGACACGACACGACAGTGGTACCACAACACCCAGACCGGAGACACTATAGAAAATTATGATTTCTACATTGACCCGACAGGGATCGAACCTAGGACCTCGGAGTGGCGACGCCTTAATACCCAACGTGCCACTGCACCATAAATATGCACTCGAACGAAAATATGGATGTTAACACTAGGCAGAACTTATTTAGACATTGTAAAAAATACCGTAAAAATACTTTTTTTTCTTTCCAGTTAGGAAAACTCCTAGACGATGCTGACTATCAGAAACAAATAGTGCCATGCGTGGTGAAGCTGTTTGCATCCAACGACAGGACAACTAGATCACGGCTGCTACAACAACTAGATCAGTTTATTATGCACCTTCAGAACTCCACAGTAAGTTCAAAATTGGTTGATTCATGACATGAAGTCATAATGATTGCAATGTATGTTGAAGTTCAATAAACTCCATAAAAAATAGCACCAAGCCATCAATGAATTAATTCATTCAATCTCATTCATTACGTGACGGTTCATGTGCCATAAAAACTGTGTGTGTATGTGTCCTTCTATCTCTAATTTAGGTAATGCCACAAACACATTACTGTAATCATTCAGAGTGGGCGGAAATCATTGCCCTACAATGTTTAATGGGACTTACATTTCAGTAGCAAAACAATTGTGAGGTTTTCATTACAGGCTAATTATTGAAAAATAGTAATAGTAATCTATACTAATATTATAAAGCGGAAGAGTTTGAAATAATCTTACGAACTACTGGACCGATTTGAAAAAAATATTTTAGTGTTGGATAGCTTATTTATCAAGGAAGGCTGTCGTATCACGTTGCAGCGGGATGGGAGGGAACGAAGTCGCGGGGGACCGCTAGTAGTAAATAAGCCAGCGGTGCAAATAAGTCTTAAATGCTAAAAAAATCGCAAGTGTGATGGGTCCTTTGGTCCCTTATACATTGGCACTTTTAGCAATGATGCAGTTGCGAAGCAGCATCTGCAGAAGCAGCAGCAGCAACTGATACTAATGCGCGACAGCATCGATGCAAAATACTATTCGTTGCTGGTGTCGCGATGCTATAGCTTCACAAACGAGCGACCACATCGATGCTAGAAATCGCGGTGTGCAAAGGGTCTTAGAGATTCTCTTACATTTATCAATTGTTAAATGCAGGATCTAAACCGGAGCATGTAGTAAGAATAATTTTCTTAAATCGAAAACTAGCGGGACTTCGCTTAAATATTCAGGCTTAAATATTTCCCTAATGATGTTTAACAGATTATCTATTAGCCTCATTTTTTTTAAATTGTTTACCTAAGTATTTCTACAGATTAAACAAGCAAACTAATTAGCTTGAAGTGTAAAGATAAATTACAAACTAACTATACTTATACACAGGTGAACGACCAAATATTCCCTCAAGTGGTGCACGGATTCCTCGACACAAACCCGATCATCCGCGAGCAGACCGTCAAGTCCATAGTGCATCTCGCGCCGAAGCTCAATTATAACAACTTGAATGTCGAGGTGCTGAAACACTTTGCGAGGTTACAAGCAAAGGACGACCAAGGGGGGATCAGGTGAGTTACATATAGAAAATAGCGTATGGCTGTTGTCCTGTTGTAAAAGAATATAATAAGATTATCCCCGTGGTGTAGTGGCTAAGCACGCTGGTTCCAAGGCGTCGCCGCTCCAAGGTCCCGGGTTCGATTCCCGGTCCGGTCAATGTAGAAATCAAAATTTTCTATATTGTCTCGGGTCTGGGTGTTGTGGTACCACCGTTGTGTCTGATTTCCATAACACAAGTACATTAGCTACTTACTTTGGGATCAGAGCAATGTATTTGTTTCCAATATTTATTTATTTATCTGATTAAGGTTTCAAGGCTCCACGTTCTGTTTACTTAAAATGAAATAATTGTAATTTGTTCGAAAGTTTAACTGGGCTCTCCTTTCTGTCGGCAATTTGGCGGAGTTTGGTTTATTTGACCGCATGTTTTAAGTGCCAATCAATTGTTAACACATTAATTCAGCATTAAACAAGTCAGTGATCTCTAAAGCGTTAAAAATCCTAGCATAAGAAGTTAAGACTGATCTCTTAGTGTACTTATACAAATAAATGAAAAAAACCCTTGTGTATTTCATCTTCAGGACTAACACGACAGTCTGCCTAGGCAAAGTAGCGGCGCACCTTCATCCACAGATTCGACAGAAGGTCCTAGTTTCGGCGTTCGTGAGAGCCACGCGAGACGCTTTCCCTCCCGCTAGACAGGTATGGTATTACTATGAAACTTCGCGTTAGTTATCATTGATTTCATCTAGTGGGACTACAGTTATCGTTAGAATTGACCTGACAAACATGCCACGTTCTGAACTACATCTTCTTTACGTGTCCTCTAATAAATCTTGTTTCCCAACGTATACCTCTCCCAACATCTTCGTAACTTTATTACGCACTAGCGTTCCCTCGCGATTACGTCCGCGCGTTTTGAGTTTACTCCCTCTCCTCCCCTCGCAGCGTGATGTTTCATAGCCTAAACCCTTCCTCGATAAAAAAAACTATCCAGTCTCTGTTCCTGAGTTTATCGCGCTCAAACAAACAAACAAACTCTTCAGCTTTATAATATTAGTATAGGTTAATAATTCAGATCATATTTTATCAATATTAATTGTAAGTAATAATATTAAATTTTAACAAAGTCGTTTTTATACCTCGTTATATTTTCAATTGTCAATTTTTGTTCTTCCCAAAATCGGTCGTCCATTTTGTGTCAATACAGTTCATTTTGGTACACTTTTACATGCGTCAATGTGCCGTATAAGGCCATGTATTCTTACGATAACCGGGTAATCTCTTAACTTTTCTATTTATCTTAATTTTACTTTTGCTAGACTATATAACTGTAAAAAGTAAAGTAAAGATACTACTAAGAATCGATATTTAAACGCTGAATTGTCGTGTTTACATTGAAGTGAAAATTTATTATTACAGGCCGGAGTGCTAGCCCTCGCTGCGACGCAACAATACTTCTTGCTAGTCGAAGTAGCCAACAGGGTGTTGCCTGCACTATGTCCGCTCACTAATGATCCTGAGAAACAGGTAACATTTGTTTAAGTTATTTTTAATCTACATCAAATTATACAAAGTAAAATTAGCCTGTAACATCTATCTGCTTAGCAAAGGCCTTAACTTAACCATGAGGTAGTTTGAAACATACTCCACAATGCGTGGAGGACTGTTTCCAACAACATCAATCATACTCAGATTATAAGCAGGTATTTTTTCTTTATCTGGGATAGGTAGAAAATAGAAAACTTGCAGTGCCTGTTTGTTTCTACATTATGATCAAAATCGACCCGTTAACATTTATGTGTTAAAGTGAACCAGCAGAATAAAATATACTTAAATATTCTAATTGTTTTTGTCCGTTAGGTACGCGATGCTGCGTTTAGGACCATAAAGGGCTTCCTCGGTAAATTGGAGAAGGTATCAGATGATCCAAGCTTGAAGGAAGGAATGGGTAAGTCCATTTGGAATATCATTTTATTTTTAAATTTCTATGAAGTGTGTTTTGAATAGGTAGGTTATAAGTTTATTTTTAATGGTTTCATGCAGGTCCTAGTTTTCTTTTTTGATCTAATAAAAGTATACCATTGAAAACAAAACTAGTATAGGTTAGAAAGCAATTACATGATTTTCTATTTTGACCTTACGCAGCTTCTAGGACACACTAACAAAATGGATCAATGCAATAAGCTCATGAATAAATAATAACAATACACAGTAACTACATAATATGACATAATACCGTTACATTTTTATTTATTGGTATAATCAGAGTTTAATTATAGTATATTATACGACCTCCGTGGTGTAGAGGCTAAGCACGCTGGGTTTCAAAGCGTCGCCGCTCCGAGTTCCCGGGTTCAGTTCCCGGTCAGGTCAATATAGTAATAATAATTTTCTATAGCCAGTATTCAATTTTGGTCTGGGTGCTGTGCTACTACTGTTGTGTCTGATTTCCATAACACAAGTGCATTAGCTACTTACTTTGGGATCAGAGCAATGTATGTGATTGGCGTCCAATATTTATACGCTCTCGAATTCATTTCCGTTCAAGTACAATGAAAAAAGATTTGCTAATTTATTTTTAGTTTGACGTCTCAGTGGGCAGTCTCAATAAGGTTTTAATTTTTTATTTTTTATTTGTTGGAAAACAAATAGCAAAATAATACATGTATTATGTTAACGGGAGAAATAAAACTAATATGCCTATCTAGTTTTCACTTATAGAACGTATCGTACACATCAAAACACAACAAAAGATAGAAGACATAGTCGTGCACATAAATATTTTCAAAGAACAATACCACATAAAAAAGAAAATAAGAAGAACTCATACCAAGCCGGATATGTTAATAATGTCTATTCAAAAAAATATGAGTTAATATACTTCTTAAAATGATTTGGTCTCGCAGTAAACAAGTATATATGTTGAGTATAATTTTTGTTAAAGTCAGTGGTCACTCTGTTAAAGAAAAAGTGTTTTCTATAATTTGTGATCGGCGGCGGTCAACATAGAGGGTTAAATAATTTCTTCTAAAATTAGCACGAAAGGGAACCTTACACTTAATATACTCATAAAATGTTTTGTAACTGTACAGAAGCGGACGTGCACACGGCGACCCCGTCGCTTAGCAACGCGGCGGCCACGTGGGCCGGCTGGGCCGTCACCGCCGTCACGGCCAAGTTCTACCGCTCGCACTCCGACACGGCGCGCGCGGCGCACTCCGCCCGCTCCGCGCTCTCCAAGCCCGGCTCGCTCGGTATGTGCCTGGCGCCGTGATATTGTTCAAAACACGACGCTTTATAATCTAGGATCCCTTGTACACTGCTACTTTTAACACCGATGCATCGCGATACACAATAAACAGATTTTATTTAGTTCTACCTCTCGCACTCCGACACGGCTCGCTCGGTATGTGCCTGTCACCTTAATATTGTTCAAAACGCTACGCTTTATAATCTAGGAGCCCTTGTACACTGCTACTTTTAACACCGATGCATCGCAACTCACGCAATAAACAGATTTAATTTAGTTCTACCGCTCGCACTCCGACACGGCGCGCGCGGCGCACTCTGCCCGCTCCGCGCTCTCCAAGCCCGGCTCGCTCGGTATGTGCCTGTCGCCGTGATATTGTTCAATACGTGACGCTTTATGATATAGGATGTCTTGTACACTGCTACTTTTAACACCGATGCATCGCAAATGACGCAATAAACAGATTTAATTTAGTTCTTCCGCTCGCACTCCGACACGGCGCGCGCGGCGCACTCTGCCCGCTCCGCGCTCTCCAAGCCCGGCTCGCTCGGTATGTGCCTGTCGCCGTGATATTGTTCAAAACGTGACGCTTTAAGATATAGGATGTCTTGTACGCGGCTACTTTTAACACCAATGCATCGCGACTCACGCAATAAACAGATTTTATTTAGTTCTACCGCTCGCACTCCGACACGGCGCGCGCGGCGCACTCTGCCCGCTCCGCGCTCTCCAAGCCCGGCTCGCTCGGTATGTGCCTGTCGCCGTGATATTGTTAGCACCCACCCCTTACACACTGCATCGTGACTCACGCAATAAACAGATTTCATTTAGTTCTACCGCTCGCACTCCGCCCGGTCCGCGCTCTCCAAGCCCGGCTCGCTCGGTATGTGCCTGTCTTCTGTTCAGAAATTCTTAGGGTAGACCGGAGTGGAAGTTGGCGGTGTTTCACCCCCGTGCCTCGGAAAGCACGAAAAGCCGTAGGTCCTGCGTTGACCTCTCTCCGGTCGTGTCAGATTGCTGTCCCATCGGACTATGAGAGTGTAAGGAATAGAGAGTGCACCTGTGTTTGCGCGCACGTCCCGCGCAGTCGGTTAGTCGTTGTGACTGGCTACCGTAGTCGAAATCGGCTAGGGGACTACTATTGTTCAAAACGCGACACTTTATAATCTATGATCCCTTACACATTGCGTTTTTAGCATCGATGCAGTTGCGCGTTTTTAAAACGCGCTTCAGCATCGCGACTCACGCAGTAAACAGATTTAATTTAGTTCTACCGCTCGCACTCCGCCCGGACCGCGCTCTCCAAGCCCGGCTCGCTCGGTATGTGCCTGTCGCCGTGATATTGTTCTGCCTCGGTGGCGCAGCGGTAAGAGGGTCGCATTTTAAGGCGGCGGCTGCGCCCAGAGGTCCCGGGATCGATTCCCGGGTCGGGCCAAAAACATATAGCTGGGTTTTTCTGTTCAGAAATTCTTAAGGGTAGCCCGTAGTTTGGAATTTGGCGGTGTTTCACCTCCGTGCCTCGGAAAGCACGAAAAGCCGTTGGTCCTGCGTTGACCTCTCTCCGGTCGTGTCAGATTGCTGTCCCATCGGACTATGAGAGTGAAAGGAATAGAGAGTGCACCTGTGTTTGCGCGCACCAAACCATACTCCAACTCCCCACCAAACAATTACAGAAGTCGGGTAATGCCTACGGTGCACTTTGCCGACTAATTGGGAAGCTTCCTTAGAGGTTTGAGCATAAATACGGTCATTTTGTTTGTTAAAATGTTGCTCAATTGTAAAAATTTTCTCATCCGTAAACAAAATTTTTCTGTGACCCTAACTGTTTGAGCATATGTCCCAGTTAGCTAGAAAGCTGCTGGTTCGAGTCCCGCCCGTGCGCAATGTTTGGTTGCTTATTATAAAATCTGACACTGTGAGAGTTAAAAACGTTATAAACCATAAGATATTAAAACTTAAATTAACTGAATCATCATCATTTCTTTTTAGCCTTAGATAAACCTAGAACACTACCTAAACCTAGTTCAGGCAAAACAAGTCCTTTAGAGAGTTAATTTGTTAGCTCTATGATTTCTTATCATCCTTTTGAATAAAATATTATTATTATTCTCACCATCAGAACAACCGTCGTCAAGCAGCTTGTCGACGACGACGTCATCGGTGACGTCGATGACGTCGCTCGAGCACAGCGAGTCCGCGTCGGACTACGACCCCGAACACTGGGACATGTCAGCATGGGGAGATATCGATTCCAGCGCAGGTATTTATTAAAAATTATAGTAAAATACGTGATTTATGTTAAGCCAAACAAAAAGCACAGCATATGGCGTCCACCGACTGGATGGAGATAGAGGATCTGGTAAAGATCGTAGGATCAAATTGGATGCTGCCCCCTTGCAAGTTTTTAATTTTGCCAGAAAATGGAGGATAATTGACAAAGTCATTCAGGAATTTTAAATAAAATTCTATTATACAACCGATATGATGTACTTAGATAACAAGAGCATTTTTCTTTGCTCAGCCATAATTCAGTATGGCTGATTGTAAAAGCTAAGGTGAAAACTGGTTTTATTGCATAGATATATTTATTTGAAGAATATGATTTACTTGATTCTAATAATACAACACTGACTTAGGAATACAGATCAAATATTGATATACATATTACATTACGTAATTCTCACTAAAGTCCCTCTACTCTCCGTTTCCTTCGCGATTTTCAGATTCAGACCTGCAAAAAAAATTGAGGCATAATATCTATACAAGATTTTTATGTTATCATTCAAACTAATTTAAAAAAAAACAGATAAAATCGACATTGAAGCCCGGATGATTTTGTTAGTAGCCATTTTCGGGAGCGCAAAAGTAAACTCAAAGTAAAACTTGTGTGCTATTGACGTAGTAAATTCCGTCGTTTTTAAGGTACTTCCAATTCTTAAAACATTGTTCCCAGCTGTAGCCTGTTTCGAAACAGTGAAACCCTTTCCTCATTATCAGCGCAAATGTCGCCACTCTAATTTGAACCTTATCGTCTTAAAGCACGGTATATTTTACAGCGACATGCGCAAGCGCCAAGTCGCTGGCGAGCAGCGACAGCGCGCGTGCGCACACGACGCTCGCGGCGCTCTGCGAGGACGAGTGGGACAACGACGAGTGGGGCACGCTGCAGGAGCAGCCGGTAACTATTCACTGATTAATTTGTGCATACTTTAGTTAGTAGGTACGGTCGAGCTCCAGTAGCAACTGCCTCGGTGGCGCAGCGGTAAGAGGGTCGCACTTTAAAGCGACGGCTGCGCCAGAAGACCCGGATTCGATCCCCGGGTCGGCTCAAAAATATATTCCTGAGTTTTTGTGTTCAGAAATTCTTAGGGTAGCCCGGAGTTTGGAAGTTGGCGGTGTTTCACACCCGTGCCTCGGAAAAGCACGTAAAGCCGTCGGTCCTGCGCCTGATCTCTCTCCGGGTCGTGTCAGATTGCTGTCCCATCGGGCTATGAGAGTGAAAGGAATAGAGAGTGCACCTGTGTTTGCGCACACACTTGTGCACTATAATATATCCCGCGCAGTCGGCTAGTCCTTGTGACTGGCCACCGTAGTCGAAATCGGCTAGGGGGACTACTACTACTACTACTACTACGGTCGAGCTCTTAGGCCTCGTTAAAAAGGTTTGAATTAAATTCAAATATGGCACTGTATGAGAGTTTTTACGGAGAAGCGGCGTTTTTACGTGATTGTTTGAGTTGTAGCGTCGCCGCGTCGAATGCGGCAAATGAAAGCGATGAAGACTCCTCGAAGAACACGGCGTAGCTGACCCGCCGCAAGTTTTACAAGGAACAAGCGGCGGGCGACGCTGCGAATGACGTGACTACATTTCCTTTGAGTTTGCGCGTGAGACGACTACCAAAATCGCTTGCAGACACGTACGCACTTAAGTTGGTTAGGCGCGAGAGACCTCGACCGTACATTTATAGATTATAACTAGGATATTAAAAGTTATGAAGTAGTTACTAGCTAGAATCAGGAATCAGTTTTTAAATGGAGTTACTTGCATTCATTTTAGTGCAAAACATTTTCTGCGCTTATATCGAAAACTGATATTAAACCTTGTTTTTTTGACAGTCCTGATTTGTGAGGCAATAAAATATATCAAAAACATCAACAAAATACACAGATTCCAAAAATTCAATTATACATGTCCTTAAATATTATTCATACAGCAAATATAATATTATTAACATTTTATAAACATTAACATATGTATTTATAAGTGTGACTGTGAATGTCATTAAAACTAACTTTTACTCTGCCTACAAGGTTTGCAAATATGATACTAATCATAAATGGCACTATTTCAAAAACTTATCCAAAATCATGGCCGTTATTCATTTGAACCCATACAGACGGCGGAAGCCGAGCTAGCGAGCCCGTCGGAAACATGGAACAACACGCAATGGACGGACCCGGCTCTCAACAACGCGAACGCGACGTACGTGCGAGGTCATCACGGACGCCTCGAGCACCGCCCCGCCGCGCACCAGAACAGCAACGACTCGCTCGGAGGCTGGGAGGACGGAGAGTTCGAACCGATCGAGGAGAACATCGACGGTGAGACACACTTTCCAATGGTATCTAGCTGAATAATGCATGTTTCAGGAGGAATCGGCTTATATACTAACACATCTTTCGTTTGAATTCAATTTTAATTGCTCAAAGTAGCTAACTTATACAAAGTTCTGTTCGGAACTAGTTTTTTGTATACAATCTTGACATTTCTTTTCAGTTTAAAAAAATATATCGAGAAAAAACTTTGAAAGAGGGGGTCTATCTTTATTACTTTTAAGGTTATTGATTTTTTAAATTTTTGGGTAGTGTCCGTTTCCTTGTTTTACATTTTGTACCCTATCTCCCATGTTATAAGCTCGATTTCAGTTTTCTCTGTTGTTTTTTAAAGCTTAAGAGTTACTTTATCATGCAACTCAACATACATAATCCAAAACTGCTACTTAGATGTTAAAAATGGCACTAAGTCCGCAAAATCGGACTCTACCCAAAAATTAAAAAAAACAATAACTTAAAAAGTAATAAAGATAGACCCCCCCTTTCAAGGTTTTTTCTCGATATTTTTTCATGTATATTCAAAATATTTCAGGCGGTCACTTGCGCTCGGGCGACTTTGTATAAGTAACTCATCGCTAATCAAAGATCTGTATTATAAATCTAATAGTTATCTAAGGTTTTTCTCTTATTTTATATTTCTTAAAGATTAGTAAATAAGAAACTAAAAATTACGCACAGGTGGGACCCGAACCTGCATCTTCTCGCTAACTGAGCCAAACGCTCTTCCAATTGAGCTACAGTGCTGTCGGTCCGTCCTTGCGAAATTTCTGGTCTCGTTCGGAAACGTCATTACGCGTGACGTCAGCGCTATCTACCCATTTGTTTATGCAACAGTGGACCGAGTAGTTATTCATTACAGAATAAACTCAACTTTGAAATTGACAAAGATTTGCCATTCAATGGTTTAGAATGTTATTAAAAGTCACAGTGCCATATTTTATATTCATAAATATACCGCACGGTAGCTCAATTGGAAGAGCATTTGGCCCGTTTAGCCAGAAATTGCAGGTTCTAAACCCACCCGTCCGCAATTTTTATTTTTTATTTCATCTTAAGAATAAAAAACATGACACTGAGAGCGTTAAAAACATGCTAAACACTTGCTGGCAGAATGCCATTGAATTTACAAAATCTACAACTCGAAACATAACCAACAGAGAACAACGCGTCAAAAATGGACGAGATGCGTCGCAAGCGCGAGGAGCGCAAGCTGCAGCGGCAACGCGAGATGGAGGCGCGGCGGTCGGCGCGCGCGCAGGGACCCATGAAGCTCGGGACCAAAGTGCCCGCGCCGCCCTTCTAGCGCGATCGAGCGACCCAGTGATGCCTGCGTGAAGTCTACGCGGTGACGGTAACGTGATGTAATGATACGAGGCCGTAGTGCGAGTCGATGCGCGACTTAAAAATAAAATAAATATTTGACATCACATACATTGCTCCGATCTGAGTAGCTAAAGCACTTGTGTTATGGAAATCGGAAACAACGGTGGTACCACAACACCCAGACCCGAGACGATATAGAAAAGATCGTTTTCTACATTGATCCGACCGGGAATCGGACCCGGAACATCACGAGATGGCGACGCTTGAAACCAGCGTGCTGGCCACTCGACCACGGAGGTCGTCAAAGAGACTTACTCGATCAAACGCATCGAGCGCGAAAACGTGATTTTATATGGGATTGATTTAGTGAAAACGTTAGCCACTAGACGGCGCTGCTTTGATTCCAAATTCAATTGAACACGCTCGATGCGTTTGATTGAGTAAGTCTCGCTCCGACTCGCACTACGACCACCGGCCACTATGCACAAATATGATGCAAAACTACCTGTATCGCGACGAAAAATAGATTTTATTTCCTAAACTACAAATTTTTTCTCAATTTTTAAAAATTAGCCTCCATGGCTGTTCTTGAGATTTATCGAGAAATAATGAACGGCCATTATGAGCCTACTGATTTTTTAATGCGTTCGAAATATATTGATCATCGTGAAAAGCTGTGTGAGTCGGCCCGTTGCTAGTCGCTTGCTACGGCAGTCTATCCCTACGTTAATGTTTGTCTATCAAAGTAAATTTTATGTATAAGGCCATATATGAAGATGAAATCAAAAATATGGCATCAGGCATAGGCATATCGCCCAGGTTAACGAGTTTCTCTTGATTGCAGCTTCTTTAAAATTTGATATCCACAGCACGCCAATACGCGCCCAAAACGCATTTCATCAGGACCAAAATATGAAAAGAAAGATAGTGTCCATTTGAATCCGAAACAAGCAAGCCGATTTGACAAATCAGTTTGGTTTAATATACAAATCACCTGTCCATGTGTGATTCTTAAAGTTCCGTTTACTTTCATATTATTAATGTTAAGACATAAATTCTATAACGTCGCATTAATTGGTAGCATATTTCTAGCGATATTGCAATTCGGCGTGTGATGTTTGACTTCAAAGTGTTCTAAAAAACTTATGAAATCGTACGTTATTAACATCACATTTTTCGAAACCAAGTAATTTGTTTATGAATTATACTATGTAGTTTGGTTTTGTTTTGTACAAGTATGTATTTGTAACTTACAAGTATGTATTTGACACAGATGTGTCTAAAGAAGCATTTATAGTTTATTTATGTATAATCTTGGTGTCTTGTTTTGAATAAAGGTCTTTTAACTTATTATACAAACCCCGATCGTTTGAATGTTTTAAGTACTCCACTATTAAGAGTAACGGGATGATGAATTTACACATCTCGTCATATTTGACTAAAATTGCCTGTTCAACGATTGATGTCAAATAAATGTCGTCATTAACAAAAAGTTAGCTATTATCGTGTCTTGTTTCATAATCGGTCGACATTAGGGAACAAGTTTTGTAAATTAAGATGCACCAAATATAACGCGTGTCCGATAAAGAAGGTTAGGTTTGATTAATTAAAATGAGGTTTAAGGCCTTTTGTTTCAGTGTAATTACCTTTTTAATCATTGTACCTCACATTGGCTGATTTTATCTACAACTTAAAAAGTTACTACAAGGAAACAGAATGTACGGACGACAGCACGTCAAGGTAAACACTGTGGTAGCTTATTCGTTTGTAATAAGGGCTAGTTTGCAACAAAAGTGGGTAACTTGATGTGCTGGCCACTGTACATTCTAATCTAATTAAATTGTTAAGAAATCAAATCTTGCATTCTTTCTGGGCATCCGTTAGAACGCTCAAGTGAGACTAGACGCCAGTAAGGTTATTAAAAGAATATTTTCGAATTGTACTTAGAGAGGTTTCAGAGAACCTAATTAACAAATCGGTCGATCCGCGGTGGTTTTTTCTATTGTTTTATCAATTAAAAGCCTGTTTGTAGAAATGTGAATGGACAACTCGTTCCAACCACTGAACATTTTTATAAACAGCTT
Organism: Pyrausta purpuralis; assembly: GCA_963924145.1. Taxonomy (NCBI): domain Eukaryota; kingdom Metazoa; phylum Arthropoda; class Insecta; order Lepidoptera; family Crambidae; genus Pyrausta; species Pyrausta purpuralis. Next base: position 15,050,195 of record OZ001646.1, on the reverse strand, counting down.
ATGTATTACGTAATCCATCGCAGTGTTTTCCTCTAGCTTGTAACTACGCATATGGTAATTAATCAAAATATTAATGTACAGATAAAAAAATCTTGCTTTTTTCCTACGACGAAATTAATGGGAATGTGTGCAATCGGCAAATGAGGGTGTCAATTCGTTGTAAGTGCTTGTTGTATGTTGATGACTGTGTGCTTTAAGGTCTGCATCTACTACACCGTCGTTTCATACCATGACTGTGCTAAACTCCGTTTCCTTGGCTAGTCCAATAATGCAAACAATCTTTTCATAACTTTTAAAGTAATATCAGTGAATAAAATTAATAAACTATTTAATTTGAAAAGATCTCAGTATAAAACGATGAATAACCCATATGAGTTGTGAGTTTTGTGTTTATCTCATTTTAAAATTAATCATTTACACAATATTCGACTTGCAAAGAAAAACGGACTGTTGGGGCGTATCAGACACGAAAAGCAACACGATACGCGCTACTTTTCCCACTAAACGGATCTACAGCGTTCGTTCTCACCGTTATACGGAGCGAGAGCGTATATTGCCGATGCTGACACGTGACGGTTGGTCGATGATGGAACGGTCTAGTGGGAACTTCTTCTTTTCGTGTTGACTTTGGCGTTATATTTTTGAGGACCAGTACTCGGCGATTGATACAGCGTTATCAGTGGCGTTGTACAGGTCCCCCACGTGTACAGGTGTAGGGACACGTAGGGCAAGTCAAAAGGTGTGCCATCGTCTGTGGAGAGACACCACACAAGCATGCGTCGTCCGCAACATAACCCCATCTGTACATGTTCTCCTTGCTTCGGCCGACTTGTGTCCGCAGTCTATTTAAGGACTTCCAAGTTTGCCAAGGTAGACAATGTCCTAGGGGGAGCTGTTTCGTTAGCGGTATAGGTGATGTGTTGGGGTATCTCTCCTTCCAAAGAAACAGTGGGAAAGGAGTAGTGGGAACAGTGTCATAGTTTTCAATACAAGGAATATTTTTGCCTGACACGTTCCTAGCACGGTCATGGTATCCTACTACGGTGTAGTAGACAGAAACCTTTACTCTAATCCAGCACCGATACTTGAAATTGTGCTAAACAAACATACCACACGCCATATAATTATCGTAGACTGACGATCTAAGATAGAATGATTATTTTAATACGATATCAAGTATCGAGAACTGATTAGAGCCGGTAGGGTGAACGCGTCATTTATTTATATGAATTATTGCGTATCTATTTTATATGTAATTTAACTACTAGACTGAATCGGTCTATAGGTTTTATCCAATGTCCAATTGGCTAGTAATTAAATACGATCTTTATATTTATTGAAAATTATCTTCAGTTGTATTAATAGCTCCATACATGGTGAAAAAACGTGCCCAAAGTATAGTAACGATTGCTCATATAAATTGTTAACTATACATTACATTTTATGATTTTAACATTGTATGGGCATACGACATTGAACGTGTCATACCAACAATTCGTGAAAGACAAAAGGATTTATTTCCCGTGACCGTCGATGACTTTGCGTTACGATAAATATGAATATGTCTAGCCATAAAGAATGAATAATATTTGTTTGTCTGACACGTTCAATATCTGTAGATTATTTATTGGATAATTTGTGATTTACTAGGTTTAAATGAATCCATTCCTTAGTTACTTCTTTTTACCTATGTTTACCAGTTAATATTAGTTGTTAAACATTAAGTGAGCCAATCATGTATTATAAAATTCGGCAGAAAATTAATTTTGTAACATTCAGCTCTCATCATTTATGTAAGTAATTTGTATTATTTATTTGAAAAAAATATTTTCATGGCTTGGTGTTGTAATGGAAATGAGTGGGTAACAAAATTCTGATTCTGTCTGCTATAAAGATTTACACTTCTGTAAATAAAAGTTAAAAAAATATTTATTGTTTCATTGGGAGTTATAATTTACGGAATGAAACTAGGAACATCAAGCAAAAACGTTTTAATGAGGCAATGAAATTATGCTTTTTATAGAAGTTTTACATAGTTAGTAACAATAATCTCATATATACAATTTATCACGCAACAAAAAATGTTAGCAATGTTATTCATTTTAGCAATATAAAAAAACTACATAACTAAAAACACAAATTATGTGCTAGGACGACCAAAATCAAGTTACCATCCCATCAAACATGGCAGTCACAAACATTAATGATCACACATTTTTGATGGACAGGCAATTTGACCCTGCTACTGTAACATACCAACCAAGCAGATATCACAACAAAAAGTATACACAACAAAAAAAACAATATTTAATACTTCTATGTTAAAGGATTGTATTACTTTACAGAAGTTTTTAATTTTAAATTAGTTTAAGGCTCAACTAGACAGTCAAACTAGTAAAAAAATATCGAATAATCAAAATAATGAGCGTGCATTTTGTTTAAAAGCTGTATTTCGGAAAGTATACGTATATTGAACTACTGTGCCTCGTACGCTGATTAAATGCATTAAACTTTCATTGTCGCTCTAACAATTTAAGTTCGTTCGACGCCGCAAGATAGGAGTAACACGTTTCGTAGTATTCCTAATTTAAGTACATTGTAACTTAAAGGTTAAAAAAAGAAAATTGTTGATCTGTGATTAAGAAAATTGCAGAGAGTGTAAAAGAACTTATCAGAAAAGAATAGTTTACGGTCGATGTCTCTGGCCGACTAACCACTTACAAACGAATATCACTTGCACGCATATACCACACAAAAAACGGGCGTCACAAACAAAAGATGACGCGATGTGCAAGGGATTTTGGCTCTTAAGGTGGTTAGCCGGCGGTGGCCTCGATAGTAAGAACAAGCGAAGTCACCAATTTAAAGAAATACAATTTAACCAGCGTTCGAGTCAGCAGAGGCTTATTATTTCGACATGTTCAGGCTCCGAGGGTCGGGAAGGTGGTCAGGCGAGGGCTGGTGTGCTGCGAGGTCTGCTCGGCCGCTGTGCGTACTTACAGTTTGGAGCGCAGGTCGGACGTCCCAGCGGCTAATTGTCAGGATGGATCGTCGAATCTGGAAACAATAGATTTGTAGGGTAACATTTTCTAAAAAGTATTATGTGAAACTTAACAAGGTACAATACAAACAAACAACATCTCGAAATTATTAATCTATCAAAGGAAGTCCTTAAGTGTTCGTGAATAAATGATAAATATTACTCTTATCTATATTACCTGAGTAACAGGTAACCGCGCTCTGAATGGTCTTAATTTAAAATTTATATATTGTTTTTTGGTACTAGTTTTATGCTACAGAGAAACTTCAACTACATTACAGAGGTACATATTTTTATCAAATCGGTTTTATGTGTTCAAATCCATATAATCCTTTTCTACTCTTACCTACCTACTTTTACATACAAGAAAGTTGTGCTAGTTACACCGCTTATAACAGGAGAACGAGTGGACGGATTTTCATGATTTTAACTTTTTTCGATATTTCTTGGTCCGGAATTAATACAAAACGAGACCGCGGCGGTACGAAAGGGCGAAACAAAGGTCTCTGCTACGCTGTTAATCTTCTCGCTAAATAAAATATAAAACACAAACTCACCTCATATTCATAGCGTTAGAGTTGCCCGGCTCCATTTTGTAGCCGAGGGTCTCGTAGAACTTGATCAGCTTGTCTTTGCAGTCCAAAGACATCTTGTAGCAGCCAAGCTCTTGCGCCAGGAGGGACACAGTCACCACTATCCTGAGTAGTCATAAAAGGATTTTTGTTTATTTAATGTATGGACAAGAGGTTTTTTCAAGCGACTGATCAGCTTTTCTTTGTTGGATAGTCATTTTAATTTTACTTACATCCTTTGCTTTGCTGGTTACGACAGAAGTAAGAATAACTATGATGCTGGTAACACTAAAGTGCTACTCTTTGGCTATTTTGTATCCAGACGACCCGTCTGGTGTAGTGGTCGAGAAATCGCCTACTACGCAGCGGTTGCGGGTTCGATCCCCGAACAATACAAACATTTGTGTGCATGAACATGTCTGTTTGTATTGGTGTTTTCTATGTATATCATGTATGTTACAAACATAAAGTATTTAAGTATTATATCCGTTGTCTGGCACCCATAACACAAGCTATGAGTAGCTTACTTTGGGACTAGATGGCGATGTGTGGGAATGTCCAAAGGATATTTATTTATTTGTATCCCATAAGCAACAATTTGCTTTGTTGCTGCCAGATAGGTTGACTACTGGTCCCGTATAGCGAATGGTGTAGTAGTAAACAGAACTTACAGCTTTCCCAGTTGTTTGCCTCGGTACGTATCGTTGACAACCACATCTTCTAGGCGCCCTCGCTGTAAAATAATAAAAATTAACACGCATAATAATACTAATAATTTATAATAATACTCATAATTTGTATATAGGTACGGTCGAGGTCTCTGCCGCCTCACCACTTTCAAATGACAATTGCTTGCACACACTTCAAAAGAACAGACGTTACTTCAAATAAAAGACGACGCTTGGTGCAAGCGATTTTGTTGTCGCGTTTCAATCTACCTAGTTAAAAGTAGGAATAAGAGTACCTAAGAAACTTACCAAAGAACAATTGTGTATGAACTTTTGTTCTATTGTCAGAGTAGCGGCGCCAATCAGTTTAGAAATGCGCGTGTCTTCAATAACGGTTACATAGTACCCTCCAGATTGTTTCATCTGTGTGAACCGCTCTGAAAACAAAGATTCGTTTTTATCATTCATTCTGGGAGCCTTGTAAAATACTAACAAGGCTCCCAGCTTCTTCTCAGGTTCGATTGCGAACGAGTTCAATTTTGTATGGGAAAGAGAAAAAACTCGTAACAGGTCTTCTGATCGCAAGAAATATTAATACCTACTGGCATTTACCCCTTTGGTGGCCGGTGTGACTCTTTTCCAACATAGTTAAAACGAGAACTGCTTACTAAGAAGATGATAAATATGTTTGTCGCTGATGTAGACAGCTACTAACTACAACAGCTAGTACATAGTTTTCGCTGAGCTTAGTGGTTACATCTATAAATAAAAATGTACCCTAAAAGTGCCTTATTAAGAGGGTAGTTAAAATATATAATATTTTTTATTATTATCTATCGTTGACGAAAGCAGAAATTGTCTAGTGTAAAATTTTATTTACACATTCTACATTGCGAATCCTACTTAACAGGAACAAAACGAGGCCTTTGAAAGGTCAGTAGTTTATTAGCAAGCCCCTACGAGTTACGAGAGTGAGCGAGCGGCTATTTGAAGGTCACTTATTAATGCCAGCCTCTAAAAAGAAAAAGAATTGAATATTCCACCTTCCGCGTCATATTTTCAAACTGGTTTCTTACAAGTTACTTTAATAAAAAAACATATTTCACAAAATAAGTTCACTAATATGTGCATACACTTCACTAATATGTGATACCTACATATTAGTGAACTTATATACTAATATTATAAAGCTGAAGAGTTTGTTTGTTTCTTTAAACGCTCTAATCTCAGAAACTACTGGACCGATTTGAAAAATATTTTTGTGTTGAACAGCTTATTTATTGAAGAAGGAAAACATCGCGCTGCAACAGGAGGGGAAGGAGCAAACGTGCGGACGCAGTCGCAGAGGACTGCTAGTGTTTACATGATATAACTGTTATTTATCGCAGATTTACCTTATGATAAAACGAGCAAGTTTTGTCTCATCATAATATTAAGTCCTGTGTAATTAAAATTGATTAGGTATCTATCTTTTTAGCTATTTCTTTATCATACTCAATTTTGTTAAATTTTATTAGTATGAGCACAGAAAAATAATACCAGCATTTGTCAGAAATTGTATTCATACTATAAAAAAATTAAAACACCAACTGGCACCAGTCTTTCAAATTACTGTCTCTAATCATTATTGCTTCAACACCTGAGCAGTTGCAGGCAACTGCATAACAATAGAATATCTATTGTGTCTCGTTTACATATGCTTGAGGGATCTATTTCTAAAAAAACACTAACTAATAGATATTTCAAATATGTCATTCCATGCATAGTATTGGATATAAGTCATGTCAGGCTGTTGTATAATATTATTAATTTAATTACCTACTCATTTTATACATCATACTAACTTAAAGTAGTTATTTTACAAGAAAGTATTTCAAAAAGGCTTACTATTTGGCTCAAAATGTTAAGTCAGGTTAATTTCATTAATTATCACCAAGGTCAATCTGATGATAGCAAAATAGGCAAATCCAGTGTATCATAATGAGGTTTGTGGCAACAAGTAGTTCTTTTACTACATTCATAAAATATCATTCCCAAAGCACAAAGGAGAGTATTAATTACCATCAAACTGCTTCCTTGTTACATTTCCAACACTAGTAAGTTGTCCCAGCAGCTGAAGGAAACCTTTATCAAAGTCTGATCTCTGAAGCGGCCTCACAACCATCCAATCTTCCCCAGGTTGAGCTGCACTTATCTTTGGCTTGAATACAGCTGGACTCTTGTTGAAGTCAAGCCGCTTCAGTATCTCGGGGGGATACAGATATTCAGATAACTTCCCTTCCTAGAAATATTTAGATCTTAAGTACAGCAAAATCAAATAAAACTAAGTGTCCCCACCAAAGGAACTTAAAAAAAACTAGCCTTTTGTAACAGGGTAGTTTGATTTAAGTACAAAAATCAAAAGGTATTAGGTATTTATTTGTACCTAAGCATCACCAGAATGTTATCTGCTTAACTTTTGGCAGTAGATAATTGTAACATACCTGACTCTTACTTACCCCGTTGCTATTTAATTTATCCATTCCCATTTTGTCGCAATTTAGGTTCAAGAAGTTATTTCCTTGAATTTGTATAGTTTATTAAAGTAATATACATTATTAGTTACAAGTAAGTATAAGAACTATCGATACTATTAAATAACAGCAAGATAAACTTTCACAACAATAACACGTTGGTATTACAGCTTTTGAATACGTGGTAGGTACACTACACTGCCAGACAGGTAAGACCACAATAGTATTTTCAACTTTGTGGCTAGGCTACGACTCTATGAATGAAAAATGAAATTGAAGAAAAGCAAACTTGATAGTTTACAATCATTCATTCAATTTTCTGTCAGTCCACCAACGTCAAACCATTCAAAACGTCAAGAACAGCTGATTGTGTTATTGTGATTGTGGTATCCATGATCGATTAAAGTTAAAATGTGCTAAATCTGATATTGTTATGAAACACTGTTTACGATGTTTATGATAAACTCATCAAGATTAAGTGTACTAGCCTATTTTACAAAATATCGTAACTTTTCAACTTTGTCTAGACATGTGAACAAGTGCGTTGAGGTTAATTTCCCGATGCCACAAAATGTTTCAATACGGTGCTTGTTCTGGGAACCCGATAGAAAGGGTGGCTATGATACTACTATAAAGGTCGACTTCAAGGAACACCTGAAGAATGGTCTTAAAGATTTAAAGAACGAATTCCGTTTGATGTCTGAAGAAGTGAAAGAGTTTATTGAAACAGACCCTGTGCTTGTTGCTCGTCCAGGTAAGAACAAGTTATGAAAACGCTTAGGTAATTCGCGATTAAAAAAACCAACTGTATATTTTAATTAAATCAGTATTTGTGTTTTTTTCTACTTTAGTACTGAAACAACAACATTATACAGTAAAGTTGTAGTAGTAGGTAGTTGAATTTATCCCATTTATACGGGAAAGACAATGGAACAGAGCCATACAGCCAGTTCTTGATTTAAGCTGAACGCACACTTGTCCGAGCCAAACGAAACGAATTTTATAATTCTTTATATGAAATCTAATGAAACCTCGCACACTAATCCGCGTCGAATCGTCCGAATCTGGAAGAACCCCAGAAATCCTAGACGAATTCGGATGACGTCATCAGATTCGGCGCGGCTAATGCGGTCGACTCTGACGATTCGAACGACTCGCCGGTTAAAATCTTCATACTCACTCCCATCTTAGATGTCGCTCATAGCGCTATCTCATGATTTGTTCGACGCGGTTGATTCGGCCGAATCGGTCGAATAACCGGATATAATCTTCATATTCACTCCCACCTTTAGATGTTACTCATAGCGCTATCTCATGATTTCTTCGATGCGGTCGATTCGTCCGATTCGGACGATTCGGCCGAATCGAATATGTGTACGAGGCCAGAGCTGAAATTGTGTAAAGCAATCGCATTCATTTTACAGTTCAAAACGTACGATATGATCTGTCAAACCCTTTGTTCTTTGCCATTTGACAGACCCATACCGTACGTTTTGAACTGTCAAATGAATACGATTGATTTAGACAATCGCACCCCTGCTTGACTTCGATTCGTCCGGCGCGTTCGGCTCGGATAAATGTGCGTTCACCTTTACACCAACATTACATAGATAGAATTCCCGTAACCTAATTTCATGGTTAAATATCATGTGTACACATGTTATGTGTATGTTTAGGTACTTAACCAGGTTGTCGATTGAACAAGGTACATATTACTATTTATGTGCAAGGTACATTACTTTTGATACCCTTATGATTCCTTCCCTTTTGATACATGTCATCGCCGTGGCTGATGCACAAACCGTGCATGCCATAACGGAAAAAAAAGGTGGTGAGTGAGTGAGTGAAGTGACAGATGAATTTATAATTTGATTGAATTTTCCTTAACACGGCATTTACACATGCTCGCTCGCGACTCGCTTGCTTGTCATTGCTTGTAATCACGTGCTGACACGAGCTTGCTTTTCACACCTTCGCGACAATAAATACATATAGGCACAGTTGCACATGAACATGCTGAACGTTGAACTTATTGCGCCTTGCAGCGTTATTATATGCGTTAAGCTTGCAAGCTAGATTTTTGAGGGTGGTTTTATTTTATTTCATGATTTTTAGTTATTGCTTACCACCCATAGCACAAAAAGCTGTTAGACCAATTTTGATGAATTTTACACACTATACCTTAAGCTGACATAAATCTGATTCACTTTTCGTTTTCGAGAAATCCGTGGTCAAACAGACAAACACATGTTACGAGGGTCAAACTGAAAGTTCTTAGAAAATCAAAAACTGGTTACATTAGCCAGTTATTAGTTTTATTATATCTTTTCAAAATATTGTCCATTGACGTCAATACACCGCTGCATGCGATGGAACCACTGGGAAAAGCACTTTGCCCACTCGTCCTTAGGGGTCTCTTCAATGGCATCGCGATACGCAGCCACCGCTTCTTCAGCATTCATAAACCGCTTTCCTTTAAGTTTTTCTTTAATTTTTGGAAATAAATAAAAATCACGAGGCGCGAGGTCGGGGCTATACGGCGGGTGACCCAGTAATTCAACGTTTGATGTCGCCAAATAGTCGATCGTTCGCTTGGCGGTGTGCGACGAGGCGTTGTCGTGGTGAAGGAGGATCCTACTGCGAGGTCGTTTCTCTCGAACTTTTTCCAAGACAAGTGGCAAACAATTGGTAGTGTACCATTCTGCAGAAACTGTTTTTTGATCCTCTAACACAATTGTTGCGAAATGACCTATCCTTCCAAAGAACGAGGCCACCATTTTTTTTCCCGCACTTCGATCTCTCTTCACTTTAGTTGGCAACTCCTCGAAAGGAAACACCCACTGAGCAGGTTGTCTTTTGGTTTCAGGATCATAACAGTAAATCCAGCTTTCGTCACCTGTTAGTATGTCGAACACAGCATTTGAGTCACCTCCGTTAAATCTTTCAATCATTTTACGGCACCAATCCACACGATGGAGTTTTTGAGCCTTAGTCAAATTATGAGGTATCCACCGGGCGCAAAGCTTCCTGACCGCTAAATGTTCGTAGAGGATTTTGTGCACTTGACTCATACCGATGCCTAAGCTTGTCCGAATCTGCTGATAGGTCACTCTTTTGTCAGTCTCTATCATACGGCGCACAACACAGATGTTATTTTCAGTCGTCGCCGTAGAAGGCCGTCCCTCACGTACATCATCAGTGAGATTAGTGCGACCACGTTTAAACTCATTAAACCAGTTGTAAACAGTCGCACGAGATGGGGCTTCATCGTGAAAGGCCAATCGTAGTCTATCATAACTTTCTTGTTGACTTAAATGACATCGAAAGTCATAAAAAATCATTGCACGAAAATTTTCTCGTGTTAAATTCATGTTGACGTGACACAGACAATTTTCAATTTGCCGCCAAATCGTAAAACAAATGACAAATGAATGAAATATATACTCAGTAATATTGGCAAAGAGTTCTATTTTCAAATTTTAGAATATTTTTTTTATTATATTGTTTATAAGTGGCCAGTTCTAAGAACTTTCAGTTTGACCCTCGTACATACACTTACGAAATTTCAAACACGTGTTTGCCAGCCTTAATAGATCAACTAAGGGATATTAAAATCCGATACTATAGATATCACATACTAATAGGTTGAATGGATAACCTCCTTTTCTTGAAGTTGGTATATCGATCGGTTATATCGAAAACACACACCTTCCCAATATTACACATAAATAAGCTGCATACTAAAAATAAACTTAATAAGTATATTTTATTATTCTGCGTGCTGTGAAATCTGTGTTGCTCGCGCGAGTACACGTGTCACGAGGCAAATAGCGAGCGTCTGTTGACACATGCATGAGTGCTCGTTACTATACTCGCCACTCGCCTCGCGACTCGCGTACGCGTGAATGTTTGAAACGCAGCAAAGGCTTTTCTTTTCTTTTTTATACCTTCTATGAAATTTTACTGTTCCTTTCACGCACTCGAATCCTACGATTCCCAACCTTTTAACATCGTTGTGACAAATGCACAAACGGTGCTAGCCGAAAAAAAAAAACGTCTATGATACGTTCAAGACGTTCAACCATTCGTTCGTTCGTGCACTCCTTGATTCAAAATAGAAATCCGTTGCCCGAAAATCGTTGAGATTTACTTTTATTTTGTTTCTTATTGTGTCTTTTTGTTACCAAAATAGCCACGACGAATACTTTTATAGTTTTATTATACTTGAACAGTCTGTCCGTCAGTGGCACCCAGTTGCACGATATAAGTAACGAATGTTTTCAAATATATTGACTGTGGATTCGTCGTCTGTTCCTATTCAAAACAGTAATTTGAAAAATATCTATCAAAAATTTCAAAGCTTCTTGGGTCGGGGGAGTGGCGGTGAAAGCAAAACAGCAGAGATGTTATCAGCTCGCGACAATGCAGCTACGTCAGATGACAGTTTCATCACTCCGGTTTCTTCGATGGGTGATCTTATGGCACTAACCCCAAAAAAATCTACAGATCTGATGAACCATCCTGATATTACAAACGACCTCCTCACTGGATCTGAGTTTGACAGCATCTGCGATGTTACAATGCAAGAAGTACCAGCTTATGACGATATGTTCATAGATGCTACAAGTTTAGATTACCTAGTGAAATGTGCCGAATCCAACCGAAACCACAATCTGATAGATCGCGGAAAAGAAAGTTTATTTGTTAAATTTGATCCACTCTATGCTGCTAAAAACTTGGCGTCATCACAACATAGTGAATCCTTAGCAGATTCTACAGAGGGGGATATTGGTTATGAAACTGGCAGTGCTGCATCTGGTTTCACGGATAGTCACGTCGCTTCGCCAAAACATTCAATGTCTGTAGGGTCTATACAACTGTCTAATGTTAGAGAGAAGCCAATGCAAGTAGTACCACCAGTAGTGAGTTGTGAACCAACTAAATCTAGCACTTCAAACACTCGCCCTCCTCCAGCTCTCATTCGCAGTGTATCAGCTATCCTTACTCCAACACAAGTAGCTACAGATCGTCTGATCACTTTATCAGGTAACACTCCACCCACAGCAGCTCCACGCAGCCCTCGATATCATAATTATAGTTCTCGGGAAGTTGACAGACTCCAATCACTCCGTGTTATACTACAAAAGCAAGATCAAGATGTCCTTCTTCTTAGACAAGAGAATAGAGAGTTAAGATCTGCCCTGCAAGATAAAGAACACAGGCATATGCGAACAGTTGAAGAATTAGAACAAAAAATTAAAAAAATATCTGATGAGAGGGACAGTTTACTAGACAAAGAAAATAAGCTTGTTCAACAGATCAGTGACAAAAACCTGAGTAACAAACAAATGAGTATTGTTATGGAGGAATATGAAAAAACTATTTCATCCCTAATTGGTGAGCAACAAAGAGATAAAATTATATTCCAAGAAAATCAAGGAAAATTGGTCACAGAAAGAGACCAAGCACTTAATCATCTTGCAAGCATGGAAAGCTCTTTTAATGACTTGCTCTCTAAATATGAAAAATGTAAAAGTATAATATTGGAAACTAAAGACAGAGAAAAAATATTTGAACAAAAAATTTCTGAATATGAAGTTGGGATAAAAAAATATGAAGTTTTGTATAATAATTTAAAACAAGTTACATCAGATAACTTGGCAAAAGCCAATGAGACTTTAGATACATTAAAGAAAAACCATAATGTGGAAATTACTAAACTGAATGCTACAATCAAAAAACATGAAATAACTATTGCATCTCTGCAAGAATCTCTAGTTCAGAAAACGAGAGACAATGAGGAACTTACTAGAATATGTGATCAGCTTATAAATGAAGTCCGTTGAAGAGCAGTTTTGGAAAGTTAAAATTTGCTTATTATTTATTTTTCATACTCAGTTTGGTATTGGTGCTCTTGTACTTATTTATTAGTTTCGAAGTATTTGTATTACTATTGTCTAAAAAATTATGCTGTGATCTCTTTATTTTACTTCTATTATAGGTCTGATTAATCTTGTTGACATTACTAAAATATTAAATACGGTCACAATCATTGAAATCTATACAGATGCATTCAATGTCAAAACCTATTGCTAGGGAGTAAACCATGTAGAGTATACATTTCATTGATTGTTGCTGCACTAACCAGCATCTTGCTTGACTTGTATTTTATATTATAATAAATTAAATAGTACCTATACATTGAAAGCAAATGTTATATGGGCCAGCCTATTATTTAGTGCCTGAATTATGTGACATTATGTATAATTATTGTTTTATAAGGTGTGACAATTTCATTAATTAATTGTTTTTTATGAAGGAGGTTCCAAGCTGAATAGATGTGATGTGATTAAGATGTTGCATTTGTGATGGTGGCTTTACCATTGAAACATTTGTTAGGAAAAATGTGATCCTTAAATCAAGTTGATAAAATAAAAGAATTCAACTAAAACTATTTTAATTTAAGTATACCAACCAAGTGCCTTGAATAATGGTCTAAGCCACCTTGGGGTGTAACATAGTGGTGTCATCTTAACATGTGGCTTGAATTTACATGGTTTTACTTGTAATGTACTTTAGACTTCTGGGTTTTTCAATAAAGTGCTATTATAGATTTATGAAAATGTTGGTTCCTTTCTACTCAAAGAAATTGGAAAATCCTACTTGCTAATTTATACTCTAGACCATAATTTACCTACATCTGACAGCAACACTGAATCCCGCACCATAGAGTATGTTGAATGTCCCGCACTTAACTTACTATGCGTATTGCGTGCGTCTATCCTTATCCATTTCTATTCCATTCCATGTCTTGCGTGATTAAACAGACAGACGGACGAGCAACAAAGTATCCCTATATTAAGGGTTTCGTTTTTTCCTTTCGAGGTACGGAACCCTAAAAATTATACCTCTTAAATAATTGTATTGACATGTACTTTGGTTGTATTTATATAGAATTGCTTAATGTACCTACCTACTTGGATAAGCTTGTGGAACAGTTTTTGTTGAAGCTGCATCTCACATCACAGATTCATGACCTGATCCAAGAAAACGAGTGTATAAATGAAATATTATTAAGGATTGCTGCAGCTTTGATCGCTCTAGTAAGCCGTACTATTTTATCCTGGAGTGTGTGAATGTATATATATCGGGATTAACTAGTTTGCCCGTGCCCAAACTGGTTAATCCTATCGGGCCTAGTACGAACTAGTATGTTTTAGGCTATACTAGTTCATCCTATCGATATCGTCAAAAATATTAACTATAAATTTTAATAATGTTTAGTAATCAGTAGTTCGATTACATAAAACTGTTACAGGACATGTAAGGGCAATAAAAATGCGTAGTAAAGTAGATACGGAACCATTTGTGCGCGAGTCCGACTTGCACTTGCCCGTTATTTTTTTTCATTTTTGTTTTATTTATTTTAGAAAACATTGGATATTGGGAAATTTCAGGTTAGAAGCTCATTTTTGAAATGACGTTATTTATGCTTGTTGAACAACATAAAAGAATATTTATTTATATATAAGGAATACTTCCCAATGTTTCCAGTTACAGTGAGAATATTGCCGGAATCTTGGGAATATTTCCAATATTCCCAAAATTCCCGGGAACGGCACATCACTACGCATGACGTCTGCGCTATCCACCTATATATGTTTAATAACAGCAGTGGACCAAGTAGTTATTCAATACAGTATAAATTCAACTTGGAAATTGATAGCTTCGCTATCTTATGGTTTAGAATGTACATATTTAACACAAGTGTCATATTTTATATTCATAAAGATGAAATAGGAAACCTAAAATTGCGCACGGGCTCGAACCTGCAACTTTCTGGCTAACCGGGCCAAACGCTCTTCCAATTGAGCTCCTCACAAACTTTCACGTTTATACGTCTTATATTTATAGGATTTATTTTCAGGAGAAACTGATGTCATCTGGTGTTTCAACGAGCAGTCTGTGCTGGATAAGTTTGTGACGACATGCGACAGTGACCACAACGAGGGTTACAGCACATGTCAGCTCACCATGAGCGAGGCTGGCAGAGCGAGGTTCCATGGCGTACTGGATACAAGGGTCCCGAAAGATGGAAGAATAAAAAAGGCTGGATATTGCGCTATGCGGTCACAAAGAGTTAGGGTAAGAACGATTTCGCACACCTAGATAAAGACTAGCTCAACTCAAAATATCACTTTTTTCAGGAATCGAAAAAAACGTTTTACTTCATTTCTATTAAGCATATTAAAAACATTCCTAAACGCTTATGTATATAATTTTACGTAGATTTTTATTGTGATAAGGGTTTTTCATTTACCTCACAGTAATTCCACATTATTACAGTTTTTTGAGTTAGGATGGTATTCATGACAAAATCATTATTATTTTTCTTACTAAATCAAATTAGGCTCATATTACTGGCTTTTTTTGAATTAGTGTACTATTCATCTGTATTTTTTATCGAGTTTTAACCAAAAAAAGTTGTGTATCCACATTATGATTTATTTATTTCTGTAGGATTCAGCGGTATGACTATCATAATAAAACAAATGTCTTAAAAAGAAATCACCATTATTTAGGTCACAAAACAATAAAGAAAACTAAACAAAAAAGTTTTAAAAAAACTCTAAAAGTATCTTACAAACCTACGAATAAGTTCGTTGAAAAAACATAACGTACAGATCACATTAATTGTATCAAAATAAGATAAATTTAAAAAAAAACAGGATCTCTTTTAACGCCATGTTTAAGCAATGTTAAAAATAATAGTCGTATTATAGACTTTGTTTCAATACTACAACACTTATGAGTAATTCAACTTTCTAATTCTTTTTTCAATAGCACGTCCATCCAACGAATTTAACAATAACTCGACTTTATCTTTGGTTTTTAATCTACGAGATCGTTTTGCTATTTACTATTTGAAATTCAGGCAGTCGATTCTCGATTTATAAATTACAAAGATGCTTGACCTCTGGGAATTTGTATTACGGTTTACAGAACATTTACAGCAACTAGCACATCTGTTCTTTATTTGTCAGCATCCTTTTCTGATGTAGACAATACTTTCTCTTTCAAATGTTGCTCATAAGCCATCCATTGTTTTGCTTCTTCATTTAAATTATTGTATGTTTCGCAAAGGTCACACGCATCTTTTGTCGGGATGTGAAAAAAATATTAAGTTGTGTATTAAAAATGCGATTAAAGGGATGAGGTAGCAAATGGCAAATAATCACTTTCTGTAAATCTTTATACAGATCTGCAAGTGATTTTTCACTTGTGATGAATCCTCTTGTCGTTTGTGCACGCAGGTAATGTGACTCTATTCTTGGGATAGAGTTGATAAATGTGATAACACTTTCTTTTATTAAATTTTCTACTTTGAAATTATTAGCGCCTTCTAGTCGTTAGAAAAGAGAGCAGTCTTAATGCATTGATCGCTGATACTGTAGCTTTGAAGAAAGTCTTGCAGACTCTAACACGAATGCAGTCAACTTCATAGAAAAGTGCAGATTTAAGTGCACTAAAATTTTGAGTACTGCTGTATCTAATTTAAGCTTGATTCATCAGTCAGTCGTATGATAAACTCTCTCTGCTTTAGAAGATCCCCTTTCTTAACATTTGTGGCCAAAGCTGCTGGGTTTCTTACTCTTTTCTTATATTTTCGAGCATTGTCAGTTGCAGCAGGTGGTGCATTGATCGGCTGAGATGTGGAAGCTCCAGCTCGTTATTACTGCCCACTGGTTCACGTGCTGTGGCTATTTTTATTACTGGGGTGCTCGTTAAAGGCGTGGTGTGCATTTTTGAGGCTCCGACTCTACACGATTGCACTCAGATTCATTTGAACGAGCTGCTATAGCCTTTTCAAGCAATAGTAGACAACGACCCTCCATAATCTGAAAAATAAATCAATTAATTGATTTAGCCACGAAGACTACACTAACTCCAAAAAACACCAAAAACACGCTTCATTAAAATATTTTTTGAATCACTGGGACAAATACGACTACAATACAAAATATTTACATATTCAAGCAAACCGTAGCAGCTATAGTTACCATAATAAGGGCGATTATCATTTAACCAGCAATACTCGACTAACTCAGACATTATGAAATAATTTCAACAATAATAAACTATTTCTAATTAGTTAAAAAAATATACTTACATTTGTAAACAAATACTCCACTAACTCAAAATAGTAGAAGATTTGGCCTTAGTTCATTACCAGTTCAACCACAAAGACCAGTGTAAATAAAAATAATTTACGTTTTAAAACACGGATAACCACAAAAACACGCCCAACTCGAAATAATACAGTCTTTAGCTGTAACAGCAGCACCCACCTCTCCTGCTAACATGTCACAACTGATAATGTATTAGTGTTGTTGGCGGGGGGTGTAGGCCAAGCGAGTCAGCAATACTAACTTATAGTGCCATCTTCATTTTATTTCTGGAACTATTTCTACCGGTGTCTTCACAGATTATGTAGTTATAAACGCAGAATCCCGTGATGGTATTAAGTCATTTTGGAATTATTTTGAGTTGCATGAGTCTTTATCTAGGTGTGCGATTTATTTGATTTATGTGTAGCATAGCTTGAGATGTCATCATCATAAGGCTAGAAACTAGCCATGCAGCTACCTAAAGACTGTTTTGCTTTGGTAGTCGAATAATGTAAACAATCTTTTTACAACTTTTTATATAATACTAGTGAATAAAATATATCACTATTTGATTTAAAAAGTTTTCAGTGCTAAACGATCATTTATCTATTTAGTTGGTAAGTTTTATGTTTATCTTATTATAAATTGAATTATTGCGGTAAAATATAATATCAAAGAATATCAAGATTGTTTACAAAATTCGACAAGAAAAAAGGAATGGACTTTACAAAAGTTATTAATTGTTTCAGAAATCTTTTAAACGCGAATCAACGTTTGACTGGAATCTGTACAACACACTAGTGGTGAAAGTTAGAGGTGACGGCAGGTCATACTTATTGAACATCTCGTGCGAAGGGTACTACGACATAACATGGAATGACATTTACCACTATGTACTATATACCAGAGGAGGACCATACTGGCAAATCGCCAAGGTTGGTATAATATCCGATAAGATGTCTACTAGGTACGTGTTAGTTGAAAACAAATTAGGGACACGAGACCTAAGGAGACTTAGTCTTAAAGCCCAGAAACTTAATAACGTATTCCCCCTTTTTACCAATTCCCAACCAATAAACTTAGTGTTATCTTTTTTTTCATTTTTGAAATTTACTTACACATTTTTACCAGACTTCAAAAAAGGAGGAGGTTATCGATTCGACTGTATGTTTTTTTAAAAATCTATGTTACCTTATACTTCAGTCATTTGTCGACCGATTCAAAAAATGTTTTCGCCTACCTAAAGGATATTATCTTCTAGTTGGTCCTATTGTTGCCCTTTTGGTCAAGAGTTTATTTAAGACATTTTAGTGCATTTTGGTTTTGAAGTCGGCTTTTACTTTTTTTAGTCAGCATCATTATTATCATTATCAGCCAACGGACTCCACTGCTGAGGCCTGCCCCACGGCTTTCCACAGCGATCGATCACAACGGTCTTCATCCAGTTTGATCCTGCGATCTTAATCTACAAGTCGTCGTTTGGTCGATGGGTCTCCAATCTAAATCATTTGTCTAACTAACTGAATAAGTACTTCGCGTGAGTCCTCGTTCGTGTTACTTGTCGTATTTGGAATTAAAGGCAAATGTTTTTTTATTCCACAGGCCACACACAGTCCTAATATTAGTCGTGCATTTTTAAATGTATGTGTAACTTTTGTTTCAGATACCATTTTCAAAATTTGTGTTTGGATCAAAGGGCCGACTGCAAGACAAACAAAATAGAATGCGATTGGACAAGATAACACACTTTGGAATAACATGTGGGGATAAAATACCTGGAAGATTCAACTTAGAAATTGAATATATTGGTATGTACGGATATTTATTTTTTTCTTTCTCTATAGTTTAGAGGGCCTAGTTTGAGTTTTTTTCGCCTCACCGCCTCACTTTCGATTTGCGAGCATGACTGAACTTTTTTTTATAGGCAAGATAAACTTCAGGTGGCGCTGTTAAAAATCTGCTTAAAGAGCATCTACTCTCGTCAAAATAATTCTATAGCTCTTATTTCTTATAAATTTCCTTACATTTCACATTGGTTTGTATATATAATATTATAGTTAAGTGAAGTGAGCCTGTAACGTCCCACTGTTTGGCGAAGGCCTTACCACCTCAACTATGATGTAGTTCGAGCCATACTCCACCACGTAGGCTCAGTGCGGATGGGTGGAAGGGTGTTTGCAAGGCAAAGGACTAACCCTTCTGTCAGTTGGTATCAAGCCGCCCATGGCCTCTGACTAGGCTTAAAGACTAATATCAACCGATATTAACCTGGACCAACGGCTTAACGTGCCTTTCGAAGCAGGGAGATGCTCGTGATATACGTTATTTATAATATGGTTGGAATGGTCACCCATCCAAGCAGAACGGCGCCGGAGGTTGCTTAACTTCGGTATCACTACCAAACAAAGCGCTGCTATCACTGCACTACGAGCACTTGTGTATATGTATATGTTATGTATGAATAATATGTTTATCTGATATATTTTATAAACTTGTAAAAATTGCTGAAACACTTCGAGTAAAGATAGGTAGTGTGCCCTTGCCTTAAGCTTCGCTTGGTTCGGTTTTCGGCCAAAAACGAGATATCATTTATTAATATCACTTTTTTATAATTGTATTATTACATATTACAATATTTTTAATTTACATAATTAGCTCTTTTTTTATTCACAAAATAACCCTTCCTATAAAATTCACAATTTCATATTCATTATTTATTTACCCAAAAGTTGCCGGGAAGATATCGCTTTTAACGATAAAACGGCCTTAATTGTACGGACAACAGCACGTCAAGGTAAACACTGCGGTATCTAATTTTTTTTATTTTATTTGTTTGGAACACACAACAGAGTTACAACCATTACAAAATAAAAGTATTCATTCAAAACTGAAATATGAGTTGTTGCAGCTTCATTCAGTTGTAATAAGGGCTAGTTTGCAACAAAAGTGGGTAACCTGATGTGCTGGCGACTGTACATTCTTTAAAACGAATTTGTCATTAAATTTATGTTATGTCCAATTAAGAGATATCTTACCTTATCAATTGTTTCTTACTTCCAGGACTCGAATTTGATCCAACACACGACGAAGAATTCGCGTATGAAATGTATAAAACTGATAAATACATAGTTGGAGTTTAAAATTTTGATCTATTCTAGGTAGAAAATAAAAATCATAACAAATATTTTAGCTTTTGATTTATTTTACCTTCTGTTGAAAGTTCATCGGCCGCGCTCGTTGAAAATATTATGCCAAGGTATTATGTACAAGGTGTATGTATTATTTTTAAATCTCCCCTGTGACTGCGTCCGCGCATATCTATTTTATGCTTTCGTCGTGGCGTGATACACACATCAAAAGTGTCTAGGGATCAACATATATTTTTGCAGTAACTTTTCTCCTGATTGATAGTAATTAAAATTTTCTTTAAGGATTCATCAAATACAGTGTTTTCGTTTGTCTACAGTAACGATAAAGCAAGTCACCTTTACGCCCAACTAGCACACAAGCCGCTTTCACCGCCTTTATAGAGCTTCTTAGCGATACAATTGCCGTTGAAAAGCTTAAACCAACTCCTCAGCCTGTATAGCAACGTATTCTAAAGCCATTATACAGGTTTGCGATGCAGTGGCCATACAATCGTAATCATTTACACTAACGCAGTTACAATGGTATCTTGTTCCGTCATTCTACAGGTGATGGAGGTATAGTAGCGATGTGAACACTCCTTTACCACTAGTAGAGGTATAAATGATGTTTTGGAAGGTATGAGTGTTTGAAAGGCGCTATAGGATGCTACTTAATGACTTTGAGTGGAAAAGAGAGTCTCTATGGATTCTTATGGTCTATTACAGAGTTTGTCACCACTCTTATAGCGTCATTAGCTACAGTAGAGTAAAAGTTACTCTGTAGTAGCGCTAAAGGCGCTATATTTGAGGAAAGGAACTCTTTCGTAGCGCTAAAGGCAGTATAGTAGTGGTTTTAATTACTTAAGACGATGAGTAAAACGTTTATAGCGTTGCTGTTGCTGCGCTTTGAGTGGGACAGGAGCGGTTTCAAATGCTTTGAAAAACGTAAACGTTGTCGTCCATTTTGAGTTAAAATCTTCAACAATTACAATAACAACGCCCACATTGATATCGAGTTATTACAACTACTTTATGGTTTAGTTTCGATTTTATTTATTCATAAATGACTTAAAAATCTATGGGGAAGTCTTAATAAGTGGTTTTAATAAAATAAAGAAACTATGTCACCAATATTATAAAAGTATTATAACACTAAAAACGTATTATCAGAAGCTCATGAGAAAACCCTTTTCCAATTCCTTTACTCTCACAGCCATTTGACTTTGGAATGGGCTTCCAAAAAGTGTCCAAACATCTACCTCGAAATTTATCTTCAAAAAGGCATTACGAACACTATATAGAGACGAACTCACTGACCCGTCTCATTGACATTAATTTATCTATGTGTACCATATTATGTATATTTAAATGATGTGTATGTTTATATAATAAATATATTATTTCATTATTTTTATATAATCTTATATAAGTAATAGGCAGTATGTATGTTTATCATCGTATTATAGTTATCTCTATCGCTATTCTCTTCTCTTTTATTGCCTCTATAACTTTACTTGCACCGCCTGTATATATATTTTTCTCTGTCCTGACCTATGGTTGACTGGTAGAGAATGCTTTTGGCATTAATTCCGCCATATGTACCTACAATATTTTGTTGTGTGCATAAAGTTTTTAAATAAAAATAAATAAATAAATAAAACCTTGCACGGTGGCCCACAAATGATGGTGACATTCCTTCGACAACGGTATTGCCTGATTGACGCTGGTAATACAGTAAAAAGATTTGTGAGAAACTGCATGACATGCGCAAAACTGAGAGCTGCAACCAGAACACAATTGATGGGAGATTTACCAGAATGCAGAGTGAAACCATCAAGACCATTTTCAATCACCGGAGTGGATTTTGCTGGCCCAATTAACTCGAGACTGAGCAAAGGTCGAGGCAGCAAATCTTACAAATCATACATCTCAATTTTCATCTGCATGGTAACTAAAGCTATTCATATCGAGCTGGTGAGAGACATGACGACCGATGCATTCTTAGCTGCCTATCGAAGATTCATATCGAGAAGAGGAGTTTGCCATGAGATGTGGAACACGGAACCAACTTTGTCGCAGCAGGCAAAGAGTTAATAGAGATGTGGAAGCAAGGCAAAGCCTGCATACCAGAAGGCCTAACTATGCTGCCGGACAAAGAAGGCATTAAATGGAAGTATATACCCCCCGGCGCCCCTAATTTCGGAGGATTGTAGGATGCCGGCGTGAAGTCAAAAAAAATTCACCTGAAACGCACCATAGGAGACAGCACACTTACCTTCGAGGAGTGGAGCACCATACTCGCTCAAATTGAGGCTTGCCTCAATTCGCGACCTTTGGCACCACTTAGCGACGACCCAAAAGACTTAGAGCCATTAACCCCATCACATTTTTTAGTTGGTGAGCCCCTTGTTGCTTATCCCGAACGCGACCTAACGGACATGACCATACATTGCCTTACAAGGTGGCAACAAATCCAGAAGATGACACAGATGTTTTGGCAAAAGTGGCAAACAGAATACCTAACAAGACTACAACAACGTTCTAAAGGGCGTGCCCCTCAGAAAGAGTTTGAAATCTGGTCTTGGTTAAGGATTCCCGTTCCCCACCTAGCAAATAGTTATTAGGACGAATAATTGCAAAATATCCTGGAAAAGACAACCTGACGAGAACGTATGACATCCGAACCAAAGCAGGAGTTTACACGCGGACTGTCACTAAACTCTGCTCATTGCCAGTCATATAAAGGACGTCGTCCTTTGCTGGGGGAGTATGTTGCGGAGTTTCGCCGCCGCACCAACAGATGGCGCTGAGTGTAGATTGACTCGCGCAAACACCACCATTTTTCAAAACGTCTTATTGAATTGTATTTATTTTATTTACGAGTAAATTGTCTGATTAGTGTAAGTGCGTTTCTATTAGTGTCCCCTACACTACTAGTCCCGGAAAAGTCAAACAACCCTAGCGAGAAAAAATGGAGGTTAGTTAATCTGAGGATTATCGAAAATTAAACAACTGCATCCGGGACGATAATCACCAGGATTTCCATTACCGAATATAACCGACACTTTAGATTCCTTTTCACGTAGTATATATTTTCAAAACTTTTCTAAAATAACAATTAGAAATACAAATCCAACTAATGCACCGATTTCAATCAATCAGGTGTTAAATTAAAGGTTCTTATATCATCTACCATAAGAAAAATCATGGTTTAGATATTGCTTACCTAACATGCACAAATATTTTTTTTTAGTTTAGAATTATAAGTTTTCGTCGCTTCTTACATTTTATCAAAAATATGCAATAATATAAATTACCCTTAAAATACCCAACGATAATTATTTTTAATAAAATTAAGTAAAAAGCAGCTAAACCATTTTTTTTCTGAACTAATAAAAAAGATATGGGCATTTTATAATGTCGCGAGGTTGAAATCATTTATTTCTATAATATCTTTCTGCATTTATCTTTCATTTGATACCTACCCTTCATCAAAATTGGTGCAGTGGTTTGGCTTGTACATCTTTTTGCTATTTTCAAAGAAAGTTATTCATTTATTTATTTATTTACTTAAAAATGATAAATCAAAACATTGAGTACTTAATAATCATTGAACACCAACAGTGCCCGAAAAATTCCTGCCAACATTAAAAAATATATATCTCAATAACTATTACAGATATTGAAGTGCGGTTTTCTTCACCAAATACCGTATTTTTAAAACATTTATTCGAACTAACCAAAAACATACCCAGCAATATGATTTCTTGATAAAATAAACTAAAAAGTGTCGAAAACTATTTTTCCTAAACTATAAAAATATATTTGTGCATTTTTTGGAAGATACTATCTTAACAATGTTTTGTTCTATGGTAAACTTTATAATTATCTTTCATTTGATAATATTTTCATTAAAATCCGTGTCGTGGTTTGACTTGTAGAATTTTTTAAATTTATTTAAAAAAAAGTGGCGCCATCGCTGTTCCTAAGGGGTGAAACTGTCGCTGCTGCGGGTGAAATCGCTTATTTTGGGCCTTACTATAACTGTGCAAAGTGGCTTCCTTTAATCACAAAGTGCTGCTTTTCAACGAAATTTCGCCATAAGACGTATGGCTAAATAGCAAAATGTACCAAATGAAGCGTTGTCCCATGGGACTAAAGAAGTCACCTAGTGTATTTTCCCGTCTAATGACAATAGCTAATAGTTAGGGAGGCGAGGTAGCTAAATGGCGTAATTCAACGGCGCCGTCGAGACCTATCAAAATCGAAAGATAAAATAATTTTGAAAAGAAAAGCTCGTATGGTAAAAACCATTTTAGCGGTGGGTTTGGCGTGTACGGTTTTTCAAAAATGTAAAAAAAAACAGTTACTTGGGCATTCTCGAGCGCGTCAGATATTCATACTACGTATGCCCCAAGTGCCTCTGATAACAACGGTATACTAATCTGCCGGTTTGCGTGGTGGAGGTAGGCATATAAAGTAGTCAAAAATTCAAAAAAAAAAACTCGAGCGCGTCAGATTTTCGGAAGGGGTGTTAAGTAGGCCCCAAGGAAGCTCCCTTTAAAAAAAACTGACGATTTTGGCGTGACCATAAGTTACGATGAATTTTTGAAAATGCAAAAAAAAAAAAGTTTTTTTTTGAAATACTCGAGCGCGTCAGATTTTCATAGGGGAGGTTCATCTCGGTATCCTGAAAGCATATTTTCTTAATCTGACAAAAATGTTGGTGGGTTCTCTTAATCTGACCGGAAAGGTTTTTTGGTTACTTTTTTTTTCCTTTCTTCTTTCTTTTTAATAATTCTTCACTTCGTTTTGCTGACGGTCCAAAAAACAATTTGAGGATCAACAGGCTATTGAATAATATACATACATGAAACTGTACATGTTAATAATACTTTTGTATACAGATACGCGTAACCTTTTCCAAGTCCACAAAAATTGTCGAGAAGCTTTAGAAAAAAAAATTTTTTTGAGATAAAAGTAACATAATTAATCATCGTTATTTCATATCATTTTTTTTAACTCCCTCAGTTTTCAAGATATACTAAAAAAACCGGGAGTTTGAGTTTTTATGAAGCTTCAAGTCAAAAAGTTTTAACTTTGGACAAAAATGTAAAGAGACCTTTTTTGTGTAAAATAAAATTACCTTTTTTGTTTATTTAAACTTTTTTTTTTGTAAAATGTATCGTTCGCGACTTATATGCCGCAACGCGTTTTTCGGAAGACGAAATGGCTCCTCCACACTCCTGGTCATGCGGAAACCGGCAGATTTTGTATTTTTAGTACGTTTTAGATTATATTCTTCAAAATAAAAATAAAAAAAATCGCGCTCGAGAATGCCGGATTAACGTTTTTTTTTACAAGTTCGCGACCCTATAACTCGGCGGCGTCAAGGACTTATCGTCAGATTAGTTAAATTTAGTCTTAAAACACTAAAATCAACCCCTAATATCTTAATTTGACGCGCTCGAGTATTACAGACTATCGATTTTTTTTTACTAATCTGATCGTCTATCCTAGGCGCGCGTCACTACATATAGAGCTAAATACTTTACAAGGTTGTTCTATTAGGTCCAAGGTATCTCTCATATCTTAAACTGCCACGCTCGAGTATAACCAAAAATTCCCCTATTCGCCTCCTTAACTATAAGTCGGGCATTAACTATAATCAAGCTTTCCTTTACTTAGATGACTGTATTGTTCTAGGTAAAATCACTGGAAAATTACAATAAAAACCTTGTTGATGTACTAGAGTGTTTACGAAAAGTTAATTTAAAATCAAATCCTATGAAATGCGATTTCTTACGTAAAGAAATCGTTTATCTAGGACACAAAATTACGCCAGAAGGTATATTTCCGGACAGTGGCGAGGCAAGACCTAAATTTTATGTGGGCAAGATATATTTTGCGAGGCCCCCTAATCGATGACGCAAGAGAACTGTTTTTTTTCCTAATCATTTTTTATTTATAAAAATGCTAACTTGTTTATTGTAATTATTTTACATTATCAAATACAGTAGAAAAATCAACAATTAAAGAAATAGAAAATTATAACAGTGTCGTAATCTAGATTAAATACTATATTTGCCTCGATAGATAGAACTACCAACGCTGAGCCTTTCCTAAAAAAGAAACACAAAATTGCACTCCGGGAGTGCCGGCAGAAGTGAAAACTTGAATATCAACGTTGTGCATTTTTGATTTTTTGGAATAGTTAGGGAATAATTTTGAATGAATTGCTCTTATTATCAATATAAAAGTACCATCATTTTTGTGATAGAATACAATAATAATAATAATAATACAATAATAATAATAATATAATATTTTTATAGAATACAATATTTATTTATTGCGCTATCGTACACAAACATTACAATTTATATTATATTAAATTACATTAAAAAGTTTATCTCTCAGAAAAATCAACTTACATCCATAATTTCGCCAACCGTCTTACGGTTTTTCGATCAGCCCACTTGTCCTGACGCGAGTTTTACATTTTTCCCCCATCCCACAAAAGTGCTCAACGCCGCTAAAGAAGTTTTCACTTCAAAAAAATAGTTTTATTTTCATGTATGGGAGCCCCCCCTAACAGTCTTTTTTTTTGTATAAGAATCGTAAAGCGGTTAACAGGATACCCTACATCTTTCTACCTAGTTTCAACAGTGTAATGCTTATAGTTACATAATAAAGTGGCACAGACAGACAGACTGGAGGAAACTATAAGGGTTCCATTTTTTGCCATTCGGCTACGGAACCCTAAAAAGCCTTAAAAATCGTTATCGTTCAGGGCCTGGTATGAAAACCCGTTTAAAGTCAGTATATGTTTTTTTTAACATTTATTTTATTGAAAAGGTGTTCCACCACTCCCAGTGTGCAGTGTTATAAAATCAGGATTATGTTTGTAAGATATATTTATAAAAGTAAATATAATATTCATCAGAACAAGTGAAACATTATTCTCTTGCTTTGCGACAGCCCGCCGCCGCGC
Organism: Pyrausta purpuralis; assembly: GCA_963924145.1. Classification (NCBI taxonomy): domain Eukaryota; kingdom Metazoa; phylum Arthropoda; class Insecta; order Lepidoptera; family Crambidae; genus Pyrausta; species Pyrausta purpuralis. The sequence continues at coordinate 15,023,111 of OZ001646.1, read as the reverse complement.
CGTTGCGCTAGTTGCGTCGCACCAGTATTGCTAATGGTCTTACGCGCACAACAACAATAATATCATGATGTTAATGAGATTTTTGTTATTACTTAAGGGGAATTTCGAAACGAACTCTATACAGGGTGTTGATTTCAATCCGAGCGGTATTTATAAAAACAACGTATGATCACATATAGAACAGGTATGAGGAACCAAATATTACAAAATAATTAAACTGAAATTTTAAGCGATTATTTTTTATGAAACCCTTACTGCGTTGTGGCGTCAGGCACTGCATTATGTTTACACTGTAATCGTAGCGGGCGCGAATCGCGACGCTCGCGACAAGTAGGTACTAACTAGCGGTCAGTGCTGATTTCTCTTTACCTGCCGGGTACGTTATGCCCAAGTGTGTATGTTGCTATTTTTACCGACTTTTAGAATAAGCGATTTCACGTGTTTGGATTAGTTGATTCCAAATTTCCCTTCCTACTTTAATCGGGCTTAGGACCGACAAACATACCTAAAACTCATCTGTAACAAATCAAATTACCTAATCTTGATAAAACTCACTGAAATTGGGCAATCCATCAGAAATTCTGAAACTTTAACCCAGAACACTTAAATTTGAATCAATTAATGGCGCACTGGGTATCGATCGCACTGTTTTTCATTAATTTGAGCAATCAATCGAGAATCTATCGAACCTCAAACTCTAAATTACTACTACGAATTGAATGTTAAATCTAAGCTAGCTAAAGTCACCTGTACCGTACTGTAACTTAAACACGATTTGAGCCTTCAGGTGGGAATTGAACCTGTAACTTTTTGTATCTTGATCTAGGCTTGGCTAATCTTTTGAAAATCAAAAGAAGTTTTAATTGTTTATGATTTTTTTAGTTATTATTACTTAATGAGCAAAAGTCATGTAGGTAGGTATATCATTTTAACTAACTTCGGGAGTTCAAACGGAAATCGAACCCTGAGCTTTTGTCTAGATTTATGCTAAAACTTTTCAAAATAAAAAAGTACCAAGATTATTAAATGACGCGAGTCTAAAGTATTTTTGGCGTAGTTAAAAATTTGGAATCAACTTATTTACATCGATTTATCTTTACATCTAGTTTTTTGTACATTTTTATTTACACTAACCTCAATAAATGATCGAAGTGTCCACCAGACTGAGCAACACACAGTCTGGCACGGTGTCTGGTGTTCCCTTTTAAACTGTTCAACACAAAACGATTTTGTCGAACTAACTCGAATGCACTGACTATTCTCTGTCTTAGGTCATTAACGTTTGTTGATTCTTCGGTATACACAAAACGTTCACTAAACATCCTTATGACTGCACTCAAACTATTCTCAGTTATTGCATACAATCGTACCATTTTAACGAGTTCACCGTTAGAATAATTTTGCGTCATTTTCGCAAAACACGGACAAGTTGCCTATGCGATGTTTTTAGCACAACTGAGGTATGAGCGACGGGCGAGAACGAGATAGCGCGGGCTGGGCGATAAAAAGAGATAGCCGCTACTTCACCGCACGGTGCTATGGCGGGCGGCGGGAAGCCTGAGCGGCGCTCACGCGCCAAACACAAAGAATTGCGGTGCCTTTGTGCTTTGTAGGTATCGTTAGTTCGCACGCAAGCCGGCGCGGTGTGGTGTCGGGGGCCTACTCTAAAAATCGCTAGGGTCTACTTTGAAAACCGTCATTATTTAATAAAAATAAAAATATTTTTTCGAACTCATTTTTTTTTGTGATTCATGATCAGAACAAGGTACATAATCACCTCTGAGAATTCCGCTCGTATTGAAATCAACACTCTGTATATATTTTCATGCTATGAAGTATACTTTTCGATATGCATTTTTCATATGTCAGACCGTAAAAATGATGATACTGATTTGATTGGTAGAGTGCGCCGTCTCTATTCGTACAGTAAGCACGCGTCTTTTGTTGTACGGGGACTCCCGGCCGACTTTGAAAACATCCTCGCTGACGAACTTACCCAAATGGGGTTTGATAATGCAACCGTCACGAAACTAAACTCCCACACGAGACCTGCTTCGCCATGCCCACCATTTCTGGTGCAGCTACCTGCAAGATCTGACATATCATAGTTTCGCAAAATAAAATACATAGGAAACACTGTAGTAGAAATTCGCCGCTTCAAGCCAGGATCATCTATTGGCACCCAATGCTACAGATGTCAAAACTTTGGTCACGCCTCACGCAACTGTAACCTACCATCGAGGTGCGTGAAATGCACTGAGCCCCACTCAACTAGAGAATGCCCCAAAAAAGACCGTAGTGCACCTGCTCGTTGCTGTAACTGCCAGGAAAGCCACCCTGCCAACTACTCCAAATATGTCGAACACCAGAAGTACTTAAGCAGATTGAAGAACACTACTAAAACTGTTAACATTGCGCCAAAACCGCAACGTGCAGCTACCCAATCAAGTGCACATATGCAAGCGCAATCTCTACTTCCAAGACCATTTTTTTTTAACGTCAGGAAATGCAGTTTACGCACCGTACCCGTCGGAGAACGGAGGGGCGTGTGTGGGACTCCCCCGAATTCGGGTATACCCACTAAAACCTGACGACGCCCGCCGCGTTTGTTGGCTGTGACAGCAGGGGTCGCGGTGTCTCAACAGTCCCGCGACCCTTGCCAGCGCAACCTCCACCCTCTACCAGGAGGACGGATCTCCACGGAGTGGGGCGATCCCACTCCCGACAGCACACTGGCGCCTCGGAGGGTCCCTGGTGATTGGACAGAGGTCACACCGTCCGTCCGAGACCCTCCCGACTAGGCGATCCACGCCCGACGGCAAATGCACGCCGAGCTCGCCCAGAGGACCAAAGTCCTCAAGACATCCCCTGCCTCCTCTGATAAACCAGAGGGGTGCCAGGAGTCCAACGACTTTTAGTGAGCCGCCGCTCGATGCGAGACAGACGCGACTCACTATGGCCACTGCCGCCCGACACGGGAACAGACGCAGCGGCACTCTCCACGGAGCATCTTGGCTTCACCCGCCGCTGGATTGCGACAGGCTACTGAGCCCCCTCGTCACGACAAGGCGTGCTCCATTCTGGGGGGTACTTTCAAGACCAGGACTAACTACACACAAAAGCTGGGCTCGTGTCGTCACCGAACGGGATGATCTGTTCTCCCGGATGTCGACGTGACAACCAGAGAAATGCTCCAGATCTTAACTGTGATTAAGACAGTCAAAGGTCAATTTATTCAGTGTAGAACCATGTTAGACAAGGTCACATTAATCTTGTCGCATCTAGGCCAGTATTTTTAAGTCCAACGGCTTAAGAGTACTATATTGGAACGCCGATGGAGTTGGTGTTAAACAAAGTGAACTACGGGACCTGGTGAGTGATTTGGCAATCGATGTGGTAGCCCTTTGCGAGACTCGGTTAACTCATCGTATAATTCTCAACATTCCTGGTTATACTTGCTTGTAAAGACAAGCATGCTGATAGTAGAGGGCAGGGTGTTGCCATACTAATTAAAAATGACATTGATCACTCACCGGTTCGTTCTCCTCCTACCAAATACCTGGAAGCAATTGGTCTGAAATTGAATACAAATAGTTGTAAATTTACCATTTTCTCGGTTTATCAATCCCCCAACCTTCCCTTTCTAACAAGTGACCTGGATCAACAACTGATCTGATAACCAGGTTCTTCTAATGGGTGATTTAAATGCAAAACACGATTATTGGTATGTCGGTGCTATTAACACCAATGGTAACATATTATACAATGATTGTATTAACAATGATTTTTCAATATACGCGCCTAATACCCCCACTCTCGTTCACTACCGCGATAATCTTAAACCCTCAATACCTGACCTCGTACTGACCAATAATGTTTCTGGCATCGACCAAATCCGGACAATTACGGCATTGTCCTCTAACCATCTTCCAGTATTTTTTCAAATCAGCGGATCCCTCGATCGCACAGCAAAAAACCGCTACCTATATCCCAAAGCCAACTATAGAAAGTCTTTAAATGACAACATCCATCTTTCTTCTAAGGTTTACGAGTCGGTAAAAGATATTGACATAGCTATCAACAACTTAACAGAAAGCATAATACACGCTCAAGAGTTTGCAATACCATCAGCAACAACTTGTCACAAAATTGAACCCTTGCCTGGTAACATCAAAAGAAAGATGACTCGGAGGAATAAACTCCGAAGGCATGTCCAAAATGAGGTCGATACGTTACTGCGTAGTCAGCACTATAAACAAATTAACACCTTAAATACTGAAATAAAGACTCTCATTAAGGCTTATAATGACCACATCTGGCATAACAAACTTAAAAAAGTCGACAACCCGTCTTCGGATCTTTGGCGCCTTGCTAAAATTATAAAGAACTCTTCTACAATCATTCCTCCTCTTAAAAGGACGGACGGCAGTCTGACCATAACTCCACAAGATCAATGCGAGGAACTGGCCATTGCTTTTAATCAGAACATGACCCTAACAATCGAGTGGAAAACTGACTCAGTAGAAAATGAAGTAAACGCCGCAGTCGAGTCGTTGAATAGCTCTGGTCCCGACAATAGGTTTGAGATTGTTCGCCCCAAAGAGATATGGTCTTACATACGTAACCTTAAATTACGAAAAGCTCCAGGAGTTGATAGCATCCCTAACTGTCTATTGAAAAACCTTCCCCAAAAGGCCATTGTTCTGCTATCCAAAATTTTCAACGCCTGTCTGCACTTTGCTTATTGTCCTTCCAAATGGAAAATAGCTAAAATTATTCCTATTAAAAAACCTGGCAAAGACAAATCCATACCTACGAGTTATAGACCAATTAGCCTCCTACCCTCTCTAGCAAAACTTCTGGAAAAACTCTTGTACTCACGCTTGCTGAAATGCACTTCCATGTATCTGATTAAGGAACAATTTGGTTTTCGTAGCGGTCATTCTACGGTGCAGCAGCTTGCAAGAGTTTGTGAAACTGTAGCTCATAATTCTAATCAAGGACAGTTTTTTTAAATATTGCACAAATTTAGTGTACAAAGGTGGACTTAATGCTAAAAGCATTCTCTGCCAGTCAAACCTTTAGGTCATGCAGAAAGATAGCAACAGTTAACTGGTATGTTCTTGCTGGACATTGAAAAGGCATTTGACACCGTTTGGCACGATGGCTTTATATACAAACTCCTCAAATTCGGTAACGTCCCATTGCCATTAGTTCGAATTATCAACTGCTACCTTCGTGATCGTCACTTTATCGTGCATTCAAATGGCACATCTTCTTCTTCCCACCTCATCCCTGCTGGAGTTCCGCAAGGATCAATTTTAGGTCCATATCTCTTCCTGCTCTATCTTAACGATATTACTATACAAACTAGAGTTCAGCTCGCGTGTTTCGCAGATGAAACGGTTTGTTATACTTCGTCAAATGACTTAGATTTGGTTATCTCTCGTCTCCAACCAGCAATTGATCTACTTACAGAATACTTTCGTAATTGGAAACTCAAACTGAACTCATCCAAAACCGAAGCCATATTATTCACGCGAAAGCGACTAACACCAAACAGATGTTTAAAGATCAACAACGCTTGTATAAACTGGAAATCCTCTGTTAAATAACTTGGCCTACACCTTGACCGTAAATTGTTATGGAATGATCACGTCCATCATACAAGATTAAAATGTTTGAAAGCTTTCCATGCCCTTTGTCCTCTACTTAACAGACAACAAACTCCTTAGTAGTCGCACCAAATTAGCTAGGTATTTATTCAATTTTAATAAGACCGTGCATCTCCTATGGGTGACCTGTTTGGGGTAACACCTCTCAAACAAATCACACTAAGCTTCAAGTGTTGCAAAACCGAGCACTCAAGATAGCTTATAATACTACTTTTCAAACTAACCTCTTAAATTTGCATCGAGATTTAAACTTCCCAACTTTATTTGAATTTATACTAAAGATCACTAAGAAATTTTACCTTGATTTAAAAAGAAATCGCGAAAATAAATTAATTTCTAGCATCGGTTGCACCCACCAAGCGTCGAACAACCGATATCGATACCTGACGCGGCTACCACATCACTACGCACTGAACACGGCGTGACGCACTGCTCGCTACTCCTGCGCAGTGCTTGGAAACCGGTATTTTTTTTGAACCGGTTTAACGAAATTACAGGTGGAACTTTTTGAAAAAGGTTATGTTCCTTTAAGCCGGTTTGGAAAAATATGGGTATTTTGCATTAACCTGTTCAACTTTTGGTTCAGGCAGGACAACCACCCTGAACTTCGTTAACATCAGCGAGCGGTGAGCGCATCTGACGTTTGTTTTTATTTAATAAAACGTATTTTGTTGATATATCCTATCAGATACGTACAGTGGTATTTCTTCAAATTATTTTTGTAATTTTTAATTATAATATTAAACATTATAATGGCAATAGAAATAATTGAAGCATCTGATAATTAGTTTAACATCTTTTGAAGTAAATTCGGTCTAAAAACAAGTCGCGTTGCGATCGTCGCGAGCGGCTACGAATTAACCGGTTTATTTAGGTTCACAGTATCGCTCTTATTTGGTTCCGCTCCGGAACGGAATCTTACGATAAAACCGGTTTAACCGTTATTATACCGGTAAATCTTGAACCGGTTTTAAATCCTGCTCCTGCGCCGGCCACTGCCTAGACGACTGCGGTGCGATGCGCTCATAGCCATAACTCGCAGATCTTGTAGCTACTTATGGTCACTTAATTTAAATTATGATTGTATGAAATTATTTCACACGTAGCTCGTCTATTATGTTGCTTAGTTTTAGGTTTTTTCGTGTTAATTCTCTTGTTAAATAGTGTTTTTAGTTGCTTCTATACATTCAAGTTAAGGTAGGTAGGTTGTTAAAGGGGGGCGGTTGTGTAGTTGGGGGGCGGTGGTGTAGTTCTCGTTCGTGTCCCCTGAGTGCCGGTCCTGACCACCGTAACGGAGTGGCAGGTCGGTAGCCGAACTACACACAAAGGCGACAGCTGCGATCTTGCGATCAAAGCCCTGCTCCGGTGACGCTGCCGTAGGCGCGAATACCCGTTGAGCCCCAGGCATTAGTGTGCTTCCGCTCCTGTGAAAACAGTCGAGCTTGGAAGTACCCCTTGTGCCCTTACTCCGGTGCCGCTGCGTGTCGCGCGAGCCGTTGAGCCCATAACGTTCTTTTGTTAGTCCGCTGCGTGTTGCGCAGAAAAGGACCCCACAATGGCGGAAACTCCACAACCATCTGTAGATAGTCCTAGGTTGAGTAGTTTAAGGTCTGCACACAATGTGCAGTCGAAGGAAGCGAGCGGATCAGCTATATCACGTGTAAACATTCTTGAAAATATTGCGTTATCTGAGAATAGCGCCCTGACTCTGTTGGCTGGCTGCCGCCAACCGCAGGCTAGTCAGGAGCGCATAGACATTGACTCTGATGACGGTTCTGTTGTGTCGATGGCTTCCACGAGCTCAGCTCTACACACATCACTGCGCGTAAAGCGTAAGTTAGACCATGAAGAAAGCGGTGATTCAGACTCATCTGCTAAATCAGCTAGAATCACTCTCGCCACTCGCGGCCGACCTAGAGGCCGTGGAAGGCCAGCCAAAACGAGCGAAGATATTCACTTTCGCAAACCCAAGGTGGATGCCAAAACCTTTCTGAAAGCCCAGGGGAAAGTGGTTTCTGATGTAGACGCTGAAGAAGTAGCCGTCGTTTTCTCTAAGAAAATACAACGTGCACAAGAGCGTGCAAAACTGGCAGCTAAAGACATGACGCTACATGAGCTGGTGCAGAACATCCGCACAGCCACTGACGCTATTATTCAATTAGCGGGAAAGAGCAGAAATGTCAAAGGCACTATCGAAGGTGCTTTAAAAGATGCAGCAAATTCTATTGCAGGGTCTGTGGAAATTATTCGTGAGCGAACTACAGATGAAGAAGTTCGTCGCCTGCAGGCGGATAACAAACGCTTGTCGGAAGAGCTGGCAATTCTTCAACGAGAAGTCAGGGACCTAAAAACTTCATGTACTCTGGAATTTCAGGCTGCTCCTATAGCTTCGACGGCAAAATCAGTAGCAGATGTGGCTAAACCAGTAACCTCTAAGCCCCAAGTGCGTAAGGCTGCAATGAAGATGTCATTAGCTAATGGAAGTGCCACTGAAGCTAAGATGGCTCCAAAGTCAGCCCCACGAGAGGTGGTGAAAACTAGCACGCAAGCACAAGCCAATACAATCTATTCTGGGCAGTCGTCATCGCAAGAAAGGGCATCGACTGCGATCACTAAGGAAACTCGCCGTAAACCGGGGCGAAGTCAAAATCGGCGCCCACCTTCATTGAGTGTTCCACGGGATTCCAATCCTGTCACACAACTGCCACAGTCTTTAGACGAAGAATGGACTACAGTGGTAAAGCGGGGACGTAAAGGTGGTAGGCAACAGCTGCAACAGTATACTTCGGCACAAGTACAGCCTAAACCTAAATCGGCAAAAGCTATTTCAGACAAATCTCAACCAAAACTTAGGCCACCACGATCGTCAGCTATTATTTTGAAAATGAAACCGGGAGCCGCTGTAAAAGGTGCCACATTTGAAGATCTAATTCAAAGAGCTAAGTCTCGAATCGACATCAAAGACTTGGGGATAGATTCAATTCGCTTCAGAAAAGCGAAAACAGGAGGTAAGCTGCTGGAAATTCCTGGGTCTACTAGCAGCGGGAAAGCTGATGCCTTTGCAGCAAAACTACGTGAAACCCTACCAGAGGATGTAGTGCAGGTTTCTAGGCCCATAAAGACAGTTGACGTTTGAATCTCAGGCTTGGATGACTCTGTCACGCAAGAGGAGGTAGTCTCTGCAATTGTTAAGGCCACTGGGTGCACTTCTAACGCCGTGAAAGTCGGTTCTATCCGAGAATCATTAGCAGGGACTGGGTCGGTAGTAGTAAAAGCTCCAATTGTAGTGGCAAAAAAGCTGTCGCAGAGTAGATTGTTGGTTGGTTGGGTCTCAGCCCATGTAAAAATCTTGGAAGCTAAGCCATTACGGTGCTTCAGGTGCCTTGAAATTGGCCACGTTCGCGCACAGTGCCAGAATGAGACAGACCGCAGCGAGATGTGCTACCGTTGCGGTCGTCTTGGACATAAGGCACGAGAGTGCACTGAGGAACCGCACTGCCCGTTGTGCGAAGAAGCAGGAAAACTGGCGAACCATAAGGCTGGGAGCAAGAGTTGCTTCCCACCAAAAAAGAGGGTGGCTAAAAAGCCTCTTGCTCCTGGTAGCACGGAGCATATGGTGGAAACAGAAAACGCTCCGTGATGGCAGTACAACTTAACCGTATACTACAGGTGAACCTCAACCACTGCACCGGCGCTCAAAACATCTTAATGCAACATATGGTTGAATGGTCGGTGCAGGTCGCAATTATATCAGAGCCGTATTTTGTTCCTGACTCTGATCAAGAAGATTGGGTAGCAGACTCCACACGAGTTCGAGTTGCTATAAAATCTACTAGTGGTCTTATGCTGGAGGTCGTAGCTAAAGGTGACGGCTTTGTAGTAGCAAAGTGTGGATTAACGCTATTGGTAGGAGTTTATCTTCCCCCCAGCGTAAGTTCTACTATAGTTGAGGCAATTCTTGATAAACTGAGTACAGTGCTACGTAGGTCTCTACTGCCTGCTTTGGTTTGCGGAGACTTTAATGCCAAAAACGTTGCGTGGGGTGCTAGAGTCACAGATCCTCGAGGGGAGCTCGTTATGGACTGGGCTACAACGTCTGGCCTTGTCCTCTTAAACGATGGCACAGAGGCTACTTGTGTGCGACCTCAGGGAGAGTCCATCGTGGATCTCTCCTTTGCTAGCCCTACCGTTGCCGCAAGAATAAATAGCTGGCAGGTGATATCAGATGATGATGTTGAAACACTATCTGACCATAGATACATACTATTAGAAATGGCCACTTCGTCACAGAACCAGCCTTTAAGACAACACAGCATATATCCACGATGGCGATTAAGAGCGTTGGATAGGGAAATGCTCTTAGAGGCATCCCTGGTAAAGTCCTGGCTCCCTGCACCTAGGGGACTATTTGATGTGAATAAGGAAGCGGAGTGGTTTCGAGAAGCAATGACGGATGTATGCGATGCCTCTATGCCCCGAACTGGGCCCCTGCCACCTAAACGGCAGGTATATTGGTGGTCCGAGGACATAGCCGAATTGAGACGGGCATGTGTCGCAGCACGTCGCGAGTCCTCTAGACATCGCCGTAGGCGACTTCGCGATCAAGCACTGGCGAGCCGCTAAAAAAGCCCTGCAAGTAGCTATTGCTCAAGCCAAGGTTCGTGCAAGGGAGGAACTGTTAAAAACACTAAATCATGATCCGTGGGGACGTCCCTATCGCACCGTCAGAGGAAAATTGCGACCCTGGGTGCCCCCAGTGACAGAAAACACGGAACCCGCTCTTCTACGCACATTAGTGGCTGGACTTTTTCCTGCCCAACCGGAATTCACCCCACCGACAATGAGACCACACCCTGTTGCTCTTTCCAATGATCCGGAACCTGTGTCCCAAGGAGAACTTGAAGCAGCGGCGCTGAGGACTAAATCTAAGAACGTTGCTCCGGGACCAGATGGGATTCCGGGTAAGGCACTGGTTCTAGCCCTAAAATCCCTAGGCGAGCGATTAAGGAATCTTTACACTGCGTGCCTCAACCAAGGTCGATTTCCAAAATCATGGAAGGATGGAAGGCTAGTTCTATTAAAAAAAGAAGGGCGACCGTTGGACTCGCCCTCAGGCTATAGGCCCATCGTACTTCTTAACGAGGTCGGTAAACTCCTGGAAAGGATAATCACAGTTCGCCTCGTTCGGCATCTCATAATACGGGGCCTAATCTGTCTGAGGTGCAGTATGGGTTTAGGGCACAGCGTTCTACGGTGCATGCTATTCTACGGACATCGCTAATGCTTTTAATACCTTACCGTGGGCGTGCATAAGGCAGGCACTTGCATTTCATGGGGTGCCTGTATATTTACAAAGGGTAGTGGCCGATTATTTAGATGGACGATCAGTGTCATGCCAAACAGCGAGTGGCGTGCACTCGAGAGAGGCAGTCTGTGGAGTTCCACAGGGGTCAGTTGTTGGACCACTCCTGTGGAACATAGGGTATGATTGGGTGCTTCGTGGGCACCTTCCTCCGGGGGTCGATGTAACATGCTACGCGGACGATACTCTGGTAACAGCCCACGGAGCTTCTTTTGACGAGGCAGTGAGCCGGGCATCAGCGGGAGTTGCTTTGGTGGTCGAAAGGATCCAAAACCTGGGCTTAAAGGTGGCACTCGAAAAGTCCGAAGCCATTTGTTTTCATGGCCCAAGGCGAGCGCCACCAGCGGGATCACACATAGATGTAGGCGGGGAAAGGATTCAGGTAGGCAAAAACATCAAATATCTCGGTATTATTCTCGATGGGCGCTGGAAATTTAAGTCTCACTTTGAACGTTTAGCTCCCAAACTGCTGAAAACTGCTGGGGCACTGAGCAGTCTTATGCCAAACATCGGGGGGCCAGCTGCCTCAAGTAGGCGCCTTTACATGGGCGTGGTGAGATCAATGGTGCTATACGGGGCCCCCGTGTGGTACAACGCCCTTGACAGGGACTGCAAGATGATCCTGCGTAGAGTGCAGCGCATTGTAGCTCTAAGGGTGATAAGGGGCTATCGCACAGTAGCGGGAGATGCAGCTGTGGCTCTTGCCGGTACCTTACCCTGGTCCCTAGATGCTGCGGTCCTCGCCGCAGTCTTTGAGTGGCGTGAGGAGCAAAGGTCTCTTGACCTGAGGCCGGCGCCCCGAGAAGTCAAAGCGGAGCGCCTTAAGCTAGAGGACGAGGCCCTCCAGGTGTGGAAATTACAGCTAGCACAAAGCGACGTTGGGCGTCGCACCATAGGGGCAATACGCCCAGTATTGGAAGGATGGGTGCGACGCCAACATGGTCGGCTAACCTACAGGGCGACCCAAATCCTTACCGGCCACGGCTGTTTCGGCAAGTATTTGCACCGCATCAGTCGTGAGCCTAGTCCGAGGTGTCATCACTGTCCAGCCGATGAAGACACTGCTCAACACACACTAGAGGTGTGCCCGGCCTGGGCAGTCGAACGCGATGTCCTAAAGGATGACGTCGGAGGTGATCTCGCTATAGGGGCGGTCATAGCCCGAATTCTGGAGAGTGCGCAGGCGTGGCAGGCGGTGCTCACTTTCTGTGAGGCTGTAATCTCGCAGAAGGAGGCGGCAGAGAGAGAGCGGGAGGCTGCAGCTAACGCACCGATGATTCGTCGCCGGCGTCCTGGTCGCCGAAGAAGGCTTCATGCCTTCCACATGCCCCTCATCGATGGGTCCCAGGCGGCTGACACGGGGGTGTCAACCGCTCGCTGAAATGGGCCGTGACGGTGGCGCGTGTGTCCCGCACGCCGTCTCCTGATGATCAAGGGAATATCATATTCCCTTAAAACTAGGAAGTGCTCGCAAAACCTACGAGCCACAGCCAGAGGCGGGCTTGCGGAAGAATGCCCAGGGGCACACCTAGGGCGATAACCCGCAGCGCCCCCCCTTATATGGCACTGGAGGACACCGACTGGTTTTTAGTGGGTATACCCGCCCGCATCGGGTGGGGGAATCCCACATAACCCTTCGGTCTCCCCCGGGATCAAAGGGTATGCGTAAAGCATTTCCCAGTGGAAAAAAAAAAGGTAGGTTGTTAAAAGTCAACATCCGTGGTGATATGTTTCGATCCATCTTGATATTATGTCGAGGGCACTATTCGTTATTTGTGTAGCCAATAGAACAATGTTTCTAATTTAATAAACAATATGTAATAATAATAATTAATGATATAATCGTAATTGAATTGATTAAATTAAATGAAATACTTTTATTAAATACATTGAAAACAATTAAATATAATTGAATGGATACATTGCAAAAATAAATAAGTACTGTAGAGGTTTCAAGCTACGCGTAAAACCTCTACGTCTCGTTCGTTCGACTCTTCGCATTTTAAATGTAAAAAAACTTAGACGTTTGTCATATCAATTGTCATATTAATGCAATTGTTATATTCCTACGATATCAGTCAGGTCTTTGTGTGTCAACAAGAAAATAATATTATACGAATAATCTTATGTAAATAATAATTTATAGCTAATGGAAATAAAATAGAGAATACCTGAAGTTAATTTTATTTTTTAATTGTAAACGTTGAAAACATAACTCAGATCATAACGCATAATCTCGTATTCATATCTCCAAGATCACAACGACGCTACGCTTTCTCACAGTGGAGGCGCCACCCGACCCGATATACACCTATTTTTGATTTCAGAAAAAGAAAATTGAATAATATAATCAAACAACTATAAGGAAGCTGGAGAATGCTGAAATAGAACAAGAAAGGTAACAAATAAAGGCCCAAATACGGACACAAGAGTGAGAGAAAGAAATCTCTACAACGAACACCTGGAATTTAAAGTTAAGTACATTTATAACAATAACGGCCAATATGGCTACTCTTTTCAACGGCTATTCGGGCCATGTTAACGTTTTTTTTGAACAATATGAAATCATTGCTGCAATTGGAGCTTGCAGTGGTTGGCCTGAGGAAACTAAAACTAAAATAATCGCAGCTTATTTTTTTTTTAAAAAAGGCACAGTAACAATCAAACAACCAAAATAATACAATTAGAAATGGTCATACAGTAAGAAAATGCCTGGTCGAGTGACCTGAAAAAACAATGAAATCAGAATGTCCCCCAACAAATTTACTTTTAAAAAGTCTCTCCGCACCCACTATCATAACCTTGGCTCTCTTCAGAATTAACAGCCATTTTCTTTTATTTGTGTTCTTTGGATGTCGTCATTATCATCAGCTTTATCATTCATAATTTTGTATTTATTAAGTTTATGTATTCTTTGTATGTTTATTATTCTTTTGCTTATGTATCCTATTATATATTTGTGTAATATTAGTATGTATATTTATGTTAGTGCATTTTACTTCTTTTTCTTACCACTCTTCTCACATATTATTAATATTCCGCCACTGATTAAACTCTCTGCATTACCAGGTGGTTGACTGGTAGAGAATGCCACTAGGCATTAAGTCCGCCAATTGTACAACTTACAGTGCAATAAAGTTTAAATAAATCAATAAATAAAAAACCATTTTTTTTGGATTTGTCTGGCGCTGCTCTTTCATTTTCTCGGAGAATAACAAATAAATGTTCGTTAAGTTTTACGGAAATCAAGGCCAAATTTGTGTCCGAGTTTCTGACGGAGAAGACCATATCGCGATTTTTTATAATACCAGACAGAATAATGGCAAACCTATTTTAGATTACCTCTATAGAATGGAGGAATTAGCCTCAAAGGCTGACATAATAGAAGATAAAACCATTATTAACCAATTCTTACGTAGCTTATCGAATTTCCACAAAAATAAACTCAGCTTCCACATTTTTACGTCCATAAAAGATTTAAAAATGGCTCTTATGCAGTCAGAGCAGTTATTTACCAAAAATTATGACTTGACAGTCAATCTACCTATTAAGTTGACTGGTTCATTAAATAATACTCAATCGGCTGGGGATTGCCCTATGTCTCGCGAATTATTCCAAACGCCTCGTACATCGCCATCTTATCAACCTACAAGACCACCATTTGGTGATTCTACGTTCAGAGCGACTCAACAAGAGTGGAGATCACCCTCCAACCCTCCCAATACAAGAGGTCAACAGAACTCTGACCCTCCCACTACAAGAGGTCAACAGCACTCCGTGTCTCCTATTACAAGAGGACAACAGCACTCTGACCCTCCGGTTATGAGAGGACCATTCAATCGGAACATTAGCTAAACGAGATATAATTTAAGAAGTAACCTATTACAACATGAAGATTTATTTACGACGGAAAGTTCTCAAGGTCCAGAGAAGACGGAAGATTCTTTCCCAAGTTTGAAGGTAGTTATTAATGACACCGAAGTGTCAGGACTTATAGATACCGGTGCTTCTGTGTCTGCAATTTCATTTGATTTTTGTAAAAACCTAAATGTTAACCATTTACTGAATAAAGATAACTTGTTACTCCGAAGTGTAGATGGAAACTTGTTAAACATTTCTGGGAAAGCAAGCATAAGTTGTAAAATACAGTCTTATTTATTTGTTTTTAATTTTTTAGCTGTACATAAATTAGCCACTGATATTATTTTAGGGCAGGGCTTTTTAAATGAAAACTCTGCCATTATTAAGTTTGTAGATTTAGGTAAATGCAAAGCGCCATTTTGTCGAAAAGATTCTCAAGATGAATCATGTTCTTTAGAATTGATTAATGAGATTCAACAGGTAGGGTCTGTCCCTTTGACAAAACAAGACTATATTTATTTTTGTGAATTTACTAATAATGAAAAAATATTTCACTGCTATGAGCTTAATGAAATAAAATTTTACATTAATGTTAATCTTTCAAAGCAACTTAAAGAACTTTTAAATAATTTATTATATGAATATAAACAAAACTTTGCTTTTTCATCCGAACAATTAGGTTGTTGTAATTTAATGGAAGTTGAGATTAAAACTGTCGACGAGAACCCAGTTCACAGACCACCATACAGGGTGTCACATGAACAACATGGATTATTAGAGATCAAGTCGAACAAATGCTTAAGCAGAATATTATTCGAGAATCCAATAGTGCTTATGCATCACCAGTTGTTTTAGTGAAGAAAC
Source organism: Pyrausta purpuralis (assembly GCA_963924145.1). NCBI lineage: Eukaryota > Metazoa > Arthropoda > Insecta > Lepidoptera > Crambidae > Pyrausta > Pyrausta purpuralis. Next base: position 15,007,349 of record OZ001646.1, on the reverse strand, counting down.
CTGATGATTCTTGGAGATTTTGTGTTGATTAAAGAGTTCCTAATAAAAAGGTTATTTGTGATAGTTATCCCTTACCAATTATTGATGACATAATTCTTTATTTATCTAATGCTAAATATTTTGCAGATTTACATTTAAATTCAGGATACTGGCAACTCGCTTTGAATGAAACTGATAAACATAAAACAGCTTTTGTAACACCGTCAGGTTTATACGGATTTAACGTTTTACCTTTTGGTTTGAAGACTAGTGGTGCAATTTTTCAAAGAACAATGGATAAAATTTTAGCAGGCCTCAAATATAGGAATGCAATTACATGTTTACATTGATAATATATTAGTTTGTGGTTCTACATTTGACGAGTTTTATAATGCATTACAACAGGTTCTAGAAAGAATGAAACAGGCGAATTTAACTTTGAAACCAACGAAGTGTAAGTTTGGGTTTGAACAAGTAACAGTGTTAGGATATGAGATTTCAGCTGAAGGAATTCGTTCCAATAAAATTAAAATGAATGAGATTAAATCTATTAAAACACCTTCTAATATCAAAGAACTTAAGTCAGTTCTAGGTTTATTTTCATATTATCGTAAGTTCATTGATGATTATGCTAACATAGCAATGCCATTGACAAGTTTATTGAAGAAAGGAACTAAATTCGTTTGTAATTCAATTCAACAGCAAGCATTTGATCATATTTTATATCGAATTCAAAACCCACCATTATTACGTCATTTTTCAAATAATATGAAGGTAACTAGATTATATGTTGACGCTAGTGATGTGGCATTAGGAGCATGTTTGATGCAAGGAGATGATAGTTTATTACCGGTAGCATTTGCTTCAAGAAAGTTATCTGATTGTGAGAGAAGATATTCTATAACGGAAATGGAATGTTTAGCAATAGTATGGGCGTTGAATTATTTTAAAAATCTATTATGGGGTATGAAATTTGATGTTATGACAGATCACAGGGCTTTAGTGTGGTTGAAAGATAGAAAGGATATGAATGGAAAACGATGGGTCCTCGCAGTCCAACAGTATGATTTCAATATCGTACATTGTTCTGGAAAGGCTAATGTAATAGCTGATTTTCTTAGTAGGAATCCATTATTAGATGATAATAAGAAAGACGATAACCAGACTTTGAAAGAGAGTATAGTGGGGACGGGATAGAATTGTTTAGAATAGATGTTGTTAGATTTGAGACAGAACAACAAAATGATGAATTTTGTATACGTATTTTCAACAGACTACGTTCAGGACGTCGTCAGAATTATAAAGGATTTTATATTCAGAATAATAAATTATATCATAAAATTAAAGTCAGTAATAATATCAAAAATCGTATTGTTATTCCGAAAAATCTTTTGCGAGTAGTTTAGCATTAAGTTCATGATGATAAATGGATGATACTATACATTTTAAATGATTACAAGTTTTGGGAGATTTTAGTGAAGAAATGAAGGGTTATTGTATTTTCAGTTGGAAGAAATGAGGGGGATGAGTCTAGGGGGGGAATTTTTAACCGACTTCAAAAAAGGAGGAGGTTATCAATTGGACTGTATGTTTTTTTTCATTATTTTTTTGTATGTATGTTACCTCATATCTCAGTCGTTTGTCGACCGAATCGAAAAAAAAAATCACCTACTTAGAGGGTGTACCGTCTAGTTAGTCCCATTTTTTCCATTTTGGGATCTGATGATGGGATCTTGGTGTAATCGAGGGAAACCCTCAAATTTTAAAGGCACGTATAGTGTTTCTTTACTAGAATCTTAATGTTGACGTGTTGTTACGTCTGATAGTCAACATCTTGTGGGGCTGAGCTGATGGTGGAACTCCTTAACGCTTAGGAGTTCAGTAATTATAATGACGGAACTTATGATATGTAATTTGTAGCTTCTTAAAAAATAGAATCATTAGGTGCAACTCCCCCCCCCCCCCCCCCTCTTTTGTAATCACTAAAAATGAAGAAATAAAATAAACTTTAAAAAAAAGTAAAACCGACTTCAGAACTAAAATGCACTAAAAAGTCTTAAATAAACTCTTCACCATTGAAAGGAAAGGAATCCGTTTTAGGCAAACAAATTCTTTTTGGAGTCGGTGCCATCACTTTGACCATCAAGCATCAACTATCGCAGCACCAACTCCAAAAAGAATTTGTTTGCCTAAAACGGATTCCTTTCCTTTCAATGGTAAGAGTTTATTTAAGACTTTTTAGTGCATTTCAGTTTTGAAGTCCGTTTTTACTTTTTTTTAAAGTTTTTTTTTTCATCACAGGTTTGGATACTCAAACGGTTGGATGTGTTATCGGATTTACTGGTTTCACAAGTTGTCAATATTTAATATCAAGTCTGACTGGTTGATTTATTCAGTGTAGTGTTAGGTAGGTAGTGAAATTTTTCTAAATCATTGAAATGTCTGATTTAGTTTAATATGTAGACAGCAATGTTAATTATATATATAAATATTCTGACGACCCGTCTGGTGTAGTGGTCAAGAAATCGCCTACTACGCAGCGGGTTGCGGGTTCGATCCCCGCACAATACAAACATTTGTGTGCATGAACATATCTGTTTGTATTGGTCTGGGTGTTTTCTATGTATATCATGTACCTATGTATTTACAAACAAAAAAGTATTTAAGTATTATATCCGTTGTCTGGCAACCATAACACAAGCTTTGAGTAGCTTACTTTGGGACTAGATGGCGATGTGTGGGAATGTCCAAAGGATATTTATATTTATTTATATTTATATTTAATTATGTGGTGTGATTTTTATGTGGGTTTTCTCATGCTGAAGTTTGAACGATTTTTCTATTTTCATTTCGTTCCTACTAGTTGCTAGCGGCAACCTTAGGAGACATTGCTGTGTTTTAAATGATATTCCCACAGGTAGGTTTTATAAGTTATTGATAGGTAAATTTCTCAGCTGTGCTTTGAAATTTTACCGACCGGGGGGGGTGTAGAGGTTTCAAACAACGCGTAAAACCTCTACGTCACGTCTCGTTCGTTCGACTCTTCGTATTTTAAATGTAAAAAAACTTAAACGTTTGTCATATCGATTGTCATATTAATACAATTGTTATATTTCTACGATATCAGTCAGATATTTGTGTGTCAACAAGAAAATAATATTACACGAATAATCTTATGTAAATAATAATTTATAGCTAATGGAAATAAAATACAGTATACCTGAAGTTAAGTATATTATTTAATCGTAAACGTTGAAAACATAACACAGAAAACATAACTCAGATCATAACGCATAAACTCGTATTCATATCTCCAAAATCTCAACGCCGCTACGCTTTCTCACAGTACCGTACAAGTGCTTGTTAATTGCGGGAAATGTACTGCTGCTAAGAATTGAATAGTAAGTTTGTAACTCATGTAGGTACCTGAAGTTTTAATAATCAAAAGTTATAACAGATTGTAATAATCTTATAATGAATATTGATATTAAGATAGCTATACCTAGGATTACAATGAACCATAAGTGATAAGCAATGTATTGTAATTATTACTTATTAATAAAGAACATTTCAAATTCAAAATCACTGACTTGATTCTGGAGTTTTTTTTTGTGAAACTTCATCATTCTTGAACTCGTAACCTAGTTTTTACTGAACCAGATTCCCATTTTCTCCTGATATCTCTTAATGATGTGCCAACTCGGAAAAAACAAAACTCGATTTAACCTGAGTTAAAATTCGAACGTTGAACTCGAGTAACGTAACTCGAGTTAACTAGATAGAAGAGTTAATGTTTTTTTTTTCATTTTTGCTAATTTATTCCCCCACCCCTGCATTAATAGTTAAAAAAAAAAATAGAACACACCAATGATATTTTAATCTATTCCATTTTTTTTGATATTATTTGTTTATAATATGTTAAAAGAGTTATACTAACTAAAGTAGATCACTGGTTCAACATTGAGACAGGCGTACACAATGAGACTTGTCAATATTTCTAAAACGCTACGTAGCCAGATCGTGCACATTACCCGTAAACAAGCGTACTCGGAACCCCTCCCGCTACCCCAGTTAGCGCCTGTCACACGCGCGATACTGACGTGCTGTGAAGACCAACCGGTTTTTTCCTCAGAAAAGTAAGTAATTTTAAAGAATTTTGACGATTTTTCTTGATTAAATGGTAGGATTTAACTTAATTCACGATATTTCATGATATACTGCATATCACAGAGACCCCAGTTCCATAGAAACTTACTTAAATACTTTAGTTTAACGGTTTGTATTTGAATTTTTTAAAGTGTTTTAAGACAGGATAAGACTGGACACAGTGAGATACGTCTCATTGTGTACTTATTGTGTCTAATTGTGCACTCACTATTTTTATTGGTTACTGTGCAACTCATTACTATTATTTTAAATAGTTATTCATTTAGTATACCTACCTTCTGCTACTAGCACAGAAAATATAATAGTACTACGTACAGAAGGATCACTTTACTAAGAATGATAAAGTAAAAAGGACTTTCGCTGCAACGCAATAAAGTGCCATTCACTTCGCACGATTTTAATTCAAGGTTGTTTTATCTACCTATCTATACCTGTCTCTTTCTAACACGTAACGCTTTCCCTGTTTCGCGGCCTTGAATGTGTCAGGGTTGCGAGCGGCGCGTGGCACGAACATACGCGTAGGTACACAACGCGCTACTCAAATAAAATAAATAGTCTAGAGGACCTAGCACATTTCTTGACTGTGTTCTATCGGAGAAAGTAATTGATAGAATCAGCGTTCGTTTAGTATTAAAATAAGTGTTTACTCTGTCTAATTTAATTATTTGGTACAAAATTACTGAATTCGGAGAAATGAAAGTACAAACCAAACACACATGTATGTACGGCCAACAGCACGTCAAGGTAAACACTGCGGTATCTTATGCAGTTGTAATAAGGGCTAGTTTGCAACAAAAGTGGATAACTGAATATAAAATTTTATAGTAGAATTATTTTCTCCGTGCAGTTTGGGTCATAAATCATAGCTCGGCCTCAGCCCGGTTAGGGTGGTGAGAAGGTTGCGCGGGCGCACCGCCGTTTTAAAATTTATATTATTTAAAAAATTTAGTTTATTATAAATAATTTCAATAAATATAAAATTTTATATTAATTTATATATATATATATATATATATATATATATTTATATATATATATATGTTTTTTATTTAGTTACACACACTTTTGTTGCAAACTAGCCCTAATGTCAACTGCATACGATACCAGTGTTAACCTTAATTTGCTGATTTGCTGTTGTCCGTACTTAACTACAAAAAGAGATTTTTGTATAGATGAACCTTACCTTTATAAATGCTATCAAAATCGAGATTAATTTTATTGGAATACCTAAAAATTAAGGGTGATATTATATAGCTAAAGTAAAATAATGAACTGAGCTCTTGGACTATTAGATTTTGGACTACGTAAAATCCTAACACAAAATTACTTAAGTGTTTGGTAGGTACTTTACTTATAAATATTATGCTAAATTTAAAGTAAGTTTATTGACCTGTTTCCGTTTGTTTTAAGTTAGATTGACGTAAGTAACTGGGTAGGTATCTTAAACTCAAACCTATTTCTTTGAACAAGAAATGTTGAATACCTACGTACAAAATTTGTTTTGATAAATAATGTCATAATTAGGAACACATAATTCTCAAATTATTAATAGTTATTTCGTTGTAACGAAGTCAGTCACAGGCTGAGAAAATAAACACAGTCACAGGCGCGTGGCGCGGTCCGCGAGCGGCAGCCCTAGCCCCGCGCTCATTTATGCTCGGCGTACCGAGTCGCTTGAACGTACCTAAACTTCGGAGTGACACCCCCCTGCTACTAGTCCGTTTAAAGATTAGGTTTTGATTTTACTAAATATACATATGTCTACTCTACTGTGGAATATTTTCATTTTAAAGATGGGGCGTACAAAAGTTACTAATCGGAAGAAGCCAAGCCACGCCGCAAGGAATAAGCTCCGAGCCCTTAGACTTCATAGGCAAGATTGGAGCCTCCGAAAAGCAGCTAATGAATGCCAAATCTCATTCCAAACTCTGCATCGGTATGTAAAAAAACATGACAACGTCAACTTGGCTGAGTAAGGTGCTCAAAGATTGACACCAAACTACGATGTCAATAGAGTATTCCAAAATAAACAGGAAAAAGCTCTTAAAGCATATATCAAGGAATGTGCATTGAAGTTTTATGGATTGTCCACGAAAGATGTGCGCCGTATTGCCTACCAAATGGCAATTGTAAATAATCTAAAAAGACCCGATTCTTGGAGATCAGAGAAAATGGCAGGCTGGGAATAGCTTCGTTCATTTAGATCAAGACACCAGGATTTAACATTGAAAAAGCCAGAAGCTAGCCTTGCTCGTGCAACCGCCTTCAATGAAGAAACTGTCAAAAAGTTTATTTGTTATTTAAAAGAGGTCATGCAACGTCATCCATCTTTTGGCAATGGTTGCAGAGTTTACAACTTAGATGAAACAGCAACCACAACTGTACGGAAGCCGCAAAAAGTTATAGCTCGGACGGCAGAATATAGGAAAAATAACTGGTGGAGAAAAAGGTATATTGGTTACCACTGGTGCAATTGTTTGTGCAGCTGGACACGCTCTTTCTCCGGTTTTAGTTTTTCCACGAAAAAATTGCAAAGACCATTGTTAACGGGGGCTCCTCCAGGTTCTCTCGGACTAGCTAACCCAAGTGGTTGAATGACAGCAGAGCTTTTTATTAAAGTTATGGAGCACTTTATAAAACATACGTCTGCAAGTCCTGAAAATCCTGCATTATTGATAATGGATAACCATGAAATGAAAACAATGAACATTTAAGTGTTGAAGCTTTAGATTTGGCAAAACAATCAGGAGTGACAACACTTACCCTGCAACCCATACTACCGCCAAAATGCAACCGCTCGACGTTGGATTAATGGGCCCTTTAAAGTTTATTACAACGGCGCTATGGACTCTTGGTTGATGAGAAACCCCGGAAAGCAAATCACTATATATAATATAGGCGAGCTAGTGGGACAGGCCTATACGAAAGCAATGACGCCGAATAATATTGCTTCGTAAAGCATTTCTTGAAAGCAAGAAATGTGGAATTTTCCCATTTATTTCAGATGTGTTCAATGAAATCGACTTCATGCCATCGGAGGTGTCATATAGAGAGCTACTTAATACTCCAACAGATTTAAAAAATGATAAGTTCATAAATCATAGTTCATCTTCAATCGCTTTAACAGAACAGCCAATAGATTTATTTTAGAGTTATGTATTCGTATTCTTATTTTAGTAACCTCCGAGTAACTTCTTCATTGTAAATTAGTGGAAATCTGTTATTAGCTGTGCTGTATAAATAATTGAAGTGTTATTGTAAAACCTACTTTGTATCGCCGTTGATTTCCTGAATAATATAAAATAAAAATAAAATAAAATAGAAAAGCAGAATCCTTTTGGTCCGACGTCTATTCTCACCAACATTGAAAACCCTACCCAGATTGTAGAAGAACCTTCCAAAGATACAATGGGTTTTGCTATCCAAGAGGGTCACAATCGGAGTAGTGCGTCATCAGATGTCACCAATGCTGAAAGTCCAGAACTACAATTCATGGAGATTCCTTCTGATCACGTTGTGACGCGTAATAATGAAAGCCCTTCTATACTGGATACCACACCATCTAAGCCCATTTCTATTGCATCTGAGCTCAAACTGACAACAACCAACTTTAAATCACCTAAAGAATTTATGCCGCCTTTGAAGAGTGAACCTCGGGTTGGAAAAGGTAAGCCACGAAAATTAGGAAGAAGCCTGATTGCTACGGATACACCAGAGAAGTTACAGATTACTGAAGAAAGACAGAAAGCTAAAGAAAGAAAGTCTGCAGCAAAGAATCGATCGATCAAAACGATCAATATTAGTGGATAAAAATCATGAGGTTTCAAAGAGAAAAACAAAACGCAAGAAGGTCAAGATTGTATCAGATATTAAAAATACTGAAGTAATATATGCAAGTGAATCTGATATTAGCGAGCTCGATGAGGAAGAGATCAATTCTGCAGAGTTTCCTGTCATTAATGAAAAGTTCAGAAAAGAAGATAGAAAGTTTTGATGATTATGTTTTGGTATCATTTTTTTCAAGGGGAAAAAATCGAATGTTTATTATGCTGCTATTATTACAGAAGTCATCAATGATGCGACATACGGAGTATCTTTTATGAGAATTAAAAGTAAAGAGTCTATGAAATATAATATGCCGCTAGAGCCTGATTTAGCGGAAGTATATATGAAAGACATTAAAATGATTTTACCAGCACCAAAAATAATTGGATCAAAAACTCGTAACTCTACATTCATTTTTCCTATCCGAGTTACGCCAAATTTAGTTTTACATTAGTTACCTAGTTAACATACATTATTTTTTGTTGATTTGATGACCCTAAGAAGTTTATTGTTTCTTTTTAAGTTTGTTACATTTATGTGATAATTATAAAAACTAAAACTCTAACAAATGATTGGCCAAAAAATATAAACGCGTTTTCAATTAAATTTATGGTAAAAATTAAAAACAAGTGTGGTCTCACTGTAGAAAATTGCCAGTCGCATTGTGTACATACCTGTGTATACAATGAGACACAGTATTTTTTTTAAAAGCTACTTTATAAAAAAATATATGTCATGTATAGAAAAAAGTAATAATGTATGTCTATACCCAAATAAATTTTCTCTCTGTATAAAAAGCCATATAACAAACAAGAAAAAAATAAACTAAGACATGTAACATAAAAAAATAACTTAATATCTACCTATTCAAAAACGAAACCATTTCCTTGCGGCAAGGAGGCTATGATGCTGGCTGCATCATAAGTTATCCCTAGTTTAATAAATAGCGCAGATATGATACTTCGAACTTTGAGTGTCTCATTGTTGGACCAGTACCAGTTAGACCTGTTAGACCCTACAAAATTGAAATTATTGTTTGAAATCGAATCATTTATTTATATATTTTTTGCTTGAATTTTAAATTAAAAAAGGAAATTATATTTATGATTGTGTTTAAAGAAGTTTATTTCTCATAAGAACTTATATCTAAGGGATACATAGTTCGCTTAAAATGAGATATGCTTATATTACTATAAATTAATAATTTATTTGGTGCAGCGCAGCTACATCACTTATTTTAATATGTAGTTTATAAAATGTGCTTAAACGGTATGCAAAATGTATTTAATTAATCAAAATTTCGTTTAGTTTAGCAGCACATCATCACACATATTATTCCCAAACCATTCACAAATATTGACATAATTAAGGTACTTATAGAAAATAAATGCATTCATCATTATTTTATGTGTAACGAAGATGACAAATGAACTGAGTGCGAGCAAAAACAGGTTGCGTGATCGGCCGCCACGACGCGACGTGCTCAGTAGGTAGTTATTAAGCTTCGTAGTTCGTCCAACGATGACAACAAGCACATAGACTGAACGGAGTCGCCCAGTCTTTTTTTATTTCTGACTTTTTTTAAAAAAAAAATGAGGTTTTCTTTATTACTCAAGAAAATTACTTTTTGTGTATTTTATATGAGTTAGTTTTTGTGTATTTATTTTAAATAATAATATTTTATTTTTAATAGTATTTATTTTAATTAATGAAAAATGAAAAACAATTCTACAATAAACACGCAGCGCACCTCACATACATACATATATTAAGCACACCACGCATTCACTGCAAAATTATAATAATAATGATAATAAGAGTATTATTATGTTGTTTTTATTTCTTAATGATATGGTACGTATTAGGTATGTTGAAATCGATAATCTGACAAAGTGAAAATATATGGTTACGCTTACTTATAGTTTGTTCAAAAAGTGTGTTTTAAGTTTCTGCTTAAAGATTTTCATGTTAACGGATTTTTTTATTTCTTCTGGTAACTTGTTGTATAAGTTCACACCATCGTATGTTATATTCTTTTTACCATAATTTACGGTCCTTGGTACCGGTACCCATAATTTGTTTTTATTTCTCAAGCTATGTTTTATTTGCCTTTGTGGGATGTTTATGTTAGTTTTTATAGTTTTTGTTATAATTTTTCTTATAAATATGCATGTATGGTATTGATATAATTGTTCAACATTTAATAATTTAGTTCTTCTATAAATTGTTTTTGTTTCGGTAAGATAGTGAAAATGAAATAAAACTTTAATAATTTTATTCTGAATAATTTGTAGGTCTTTTAATACAGTCTTAGAAGCTGTTCCCCAAATTTCAATCAAGTATTGCAAGTTGGACTTCACTAAGGAATTATACAACACAACACGCGCTTTCATCGGTATGCAGTAGGATATCTTTCGTAGTGATCTAAGAATCGGTCGTAGTTTACTTATAACATGCGCAACATGTGACCGCCACGCAAGTTTATCATCCAGCCACAAACCCAAGTACTTTTCACTGAAAGACCGGTGTATGGGAATGTCATTTATTTTAGGTGGGGTATGGTCAGCAACTTTCTTGTTTTTAGCTGCAAATATTATGTACGAAGTTTTTGCTACATTGATGGTCAGCAGATTATTCAGATACCAGCTATTAAGCAAGTTAAGGTCCCTTTGAACTATAGTAATAATATCGAGAATGCCATGACCAAAGTAAAAAAGACACGTGTCATCTGCGTACAGAGTCAAATGCCCAGTCAAACCAATATTGCAAATGTTATTTATGTAAATGAGAAAAAATAGCGGCCCTAAAATTGAGCCTTGGGGAATTCCATAGGTTATATGCTGCGGGTTGCTTTTAAACTGGCCTATTTTGACTATCTGAGACCTACTTGCAAGATACGACTCCAACACTTTTAGGGCAGGACCTGAGATGCCTATGTTTTTTAGTTTTTGAAGTAATTTTGAATGGTTTATCGTATCAAATGCCTTTTTCAGGTCAATAAATATACCCAATGATATTAATTTTTTATCTATGCTTGTCTTTATCTTGCTTACCAGGTCAACGGTTGCTGAAAGAGTGCTGGATTTTGGTCGAAAACCGTATTGATTATCGCAAAAGAAGTTTTTTTGTGTAAGATACTCAAACAGACGGTTCGCTCGAACACTTTTGATAAGATTGGCAGTACCGATATAGGCCTATAATTGCTAGGATCTGTCTTAGTGCCTGATTTAAAAATGGGGCTCACCTTGGCAATTTTTAGTGTGTCAGGAAAGATGCCATTAGAAAAACAATTATTAATGCTGTCAGTGAGGTTTTGGAGGATAATTTCTTTAATGCATTTAATCGCTTTTGGACTTACACCGTCAATGCCAGTGCTTGTATTGGTATCAAGAGCATCAATAATTTTAGATACTTCATCAGTAGTACATGGTCGAATATGTGTAAGTAAACTATCGTGTTTGTGATCACTTCCATACGTCAGAACATGATCAGTGTCTGCGTGGTGCTTTATCGGAATTTTATTGGCTAACTCACTACCAACACACGCAAAGAACTGGTTAAATACTTTGCAAACTTCACTACCTTCAGAAACAGCGCCTGACTCTAATAACAATTTAGGTACAGCAATATCACGTTTTACTTTGTTCCTAGTAAGAGAGTTTAGTAGCTCCCACATCTTTTTTGAGTTGAAAAAACACTTAGTGAATAAATCAAGGTAATGTTGTTTCTTAGAAGATTTGATGACTTGAGTAACATTCTTTTGGAGCTCTTTAAAGGTTTCTTTATCATCAGTATCACAATCAGATTTCAGCCGCTTCCACATTAAATTACGCTTGTCTATCGCATTTAATATTTCTTTATTAATCCATTCATTGCGGGGGGCATTTAGAACTTTTCTTTTAGTCACCTTGTTTTGCTCTATTAATTGTTTAATTGTTTGTTCAACTTGTGTGTATTCTTCGACTTTATGTAGATCCTCGATCCTTTTAGCATCTTGATAAAGCCCTTGATAGTTAAGCGCTTCATATTCAAAGACTTCTCTGGTCTGAACCTTCAATTTTGATATTTCAACAAATAATTGTTTGTGGTCAGAAAGTGCTGAATCAATTAAAGATAGACTGAATTCGTGATTTTCCATATCCGTGCAAACATGGTCCAGGATAGTATTCGTAGTTGAGGTTTTACGGGTTCCGTAATCTTTAGAGGTTTTATTTAAAATGTAATAGCCCGAGTCTTTTACTGCACGTAAATACCTTTTTGAAGAGTTATCTTTTGTTTTCAGATCTATATTAAAAAGTCTATGTTAAAGTCTCCAATTATTAATGATCGTTTTCTACTTTCCAATTGAGAAGTATATATATCAATAAAATCTTTTACGCTGGTATCAGGTGGTCTATAGATAGCACCAATATTCAGAGAAAGCTTATTAATTTTTATCCATAGATAATGATTTCCATTCATTACTAGGCTTTCTGTTACATCATACTTTATTGAGTTATGAATGTAGATGGAGACTCCACCACCATCTCTGTCCGCTCTAAAGTTGTATATGTGATTGTAGTTGGAAACGTTATAGAATTGGGCATCGGTATCAGATGTAATCCATGTTTCGACAAGAATTAAGATATGTATCATTGGAGTAGTATAATTAAGAATACATTCTATTTCGTCGAATTTTCCTGGCGAGTGTATGCCTCGGAGGTTGGCGTAAAATAATCTCAACGAAGAAGGGGTTGTTATCAGATCCTGGTATTTGTTTAAAATGTAGTATTTTACCTTTCTAGTTTTATCAATGGCACTTGCAGCAACCACCTGCTGCACGTTTCTTAGTTTTTTTGCTGATTATTATCCATAATTATTTTAGGTGTACCTTTAATATATTTGATTTTAAGATTTTTTTCGCCGCTGTCTTCTCGTCGCTTAAGTTCTTCCCTTAGTGATTTTAGGTATAGCTTTTGAGATGGAGTTTGATCCACAAACATTTTGATATTTTCTGGCAGTTTCGATTTGTTCCGTAGCAGGTGCCTGGTTATGCTAGAATCGTCAAAACACACTTTTAACGGACGGCTCTTTTCGGGATAATATTTTCCCAATCGCATAATTTTGCTCGGCTTAGGACAATTCTCATTCAGTAAAGTTATCGATTCAACGACCATGCTATCATCGTATGTCTTTCTAACAGAATAATTCTTGTCGTGTTTTTCAGAGATACCCACGAGAATAACATTTTTCTCTCGATCACTGCGGTCTTTGATTTCCGAGATGATACCTTCGTGTCTTGAGATTAGCGTTTTAGAAGTTTGTGATTCCATTCCTTGATTCTGTTTTATTTGTAATATATCTCTCTCTAGTAGTGTGATTTTTTCTTGCGTCTGTGAGTATTCTGACCTTATTCCTTGTATTTCTTCGCTTAATGAATTGACTTTTTGCTTCAAGCTTTCTGACACTATATTTATTGATTTAATTTCTTTTTTAATTTCCGAGACATCATTATGAATCTTGGATATACTTTCAGTCTGTGCCTTGCCAAAATCGCGAAAGAAACTCATTATTTCCGCACGGAAGTCATCTAGGTCCTGTTTATAGTCTCTTTCATGACTGCGTTCTTTTCGCTTTCTGGAATTAATGTTTTTATATTCTTCATTATCAAACGTGGACAGATTGGGTGTCGAGCCGCCTACGTTCCCGCTACCGCTTGTCAATGGATTAGCAGGCGGTGTTCGCTGCAGGTTATTCATCGCGGTATGAGCGAGAGAGTTGTCACTTGTTTCACACGTGCACTATTTATCCAAGCGCGAACAGTAATTGACACTTATGACTGGTGTGTTAAGTTTAAACTCGATCGCGTTGGTTTCGGGAATATTTAGAAATATTTCGTGAATAGATGCACACGTCTGCTCGCTACGCGCACCGATCGCTATGATGATTAATAAAACTATGTTGATTATGCAGCAGTTTTGTTTAAAATAAAATCAAACTAACATTGTGATGTAAGTAGTACACTCATAGGCTCATAAATGTTTTATAATCACAATCACAATATTTTCAAGGACAAGCAAGAAAATTACCCCTTAACTGTCTAACTTAAAGAATACTTTTGCAGTACCTATTTAAAATATATGTTGATATTTTTTGTAAAATGAATAGTCTTACATGATCGGCAAACTTCGCTCCATGTCGGTTTCATTCGGTTTTCAAACTCGAGTCAGAGAGAATCCAATTCGAGTTGGTTCGAGTTAAGGCCAACTCGAGTTAACTCGAGTTAGTTACTAGAGTCGACCATCACTAATATTTCTATCTCTACTGGGGCCTGATGAGCCTGACATGTTGAGTAGGCTTGAAGTATTATAATCTATTAGTAATATTTTCAAAAATATTACCAACATAACATAACAAATCGAAGGCATGACACAAACAAGTTCTACGAAAACCGGCCAAGTGCGAGTCGGATTCATGCACTGAGGATTCCGTGCCAACTTTAAATGAATTAGGGGTCACTTACTTCCCCTTAGCCAAAATACCACATTATTTTGTTGACCGCGAAAATATCTGTGTATTATAATTGCGGTCGTTGAAAATGTGCTGTATCTCAAAAACTGCCATTTCGTTCAAACCAATTTTAGTTGAAAGTAGGTATTTGATAAGATTTTCATGTATTTTTTTTGTTTTTTTTTTGAAGTGAAAACTTCTTTAGCGGCGTTGAGCACTTTTGTGGGATGGGGGAAAAATGTGAAACTCGCGTCAGGACACGTGGGCTGATCGAAAAACCGTAAGACGGTTGGCGAAATTATTAAAATATCCTTTAAATATCCTTTGGACATTCCCACACATCGCCATCTAGTCCCAAAGTAAGCTACTCAAAGCTTGTGTTATGGGTGCCAGACAACGGATATAATACTTAAATACTTTTTGTTTGTAAATACATACATGATATACATAGAAAACACCCAGACCAATACAAACGGACATGTGCATGCACACAAATGTTTGTATTGTGCGGGGATCGAACCCGCAACCCGCTGCGTAGTAGGCGATTTCTCGACCACTACACCAGACGGGTCGTCGAAATTATGGATGTAGGTTGATTTTTCTGAGAGATAAACTTTTTAATGTAATTTAATATAATATAAATTGTAATGTTTGTGTACGATAGCGCAATAAATAAATATTGTATTCTATAAAAATATTATATTATTATTATTATTATTATTATTGTATTCTATTGTGATAGACATTACAATTTATATTATATTCAAGTTTTCACTTCTGCCGGCACTCCCGGAGTGCAATTTTTTTTCACTTGTCTAGTTTAAAAGTTAAGTAAAGTTATTAGGTTAAAAACGATCCTATATCTCTCAAATGTTAACTTAAAAACCGGCCAAGTGCGAGTCGGACTCGCGCACTGAGGGTTCCGTGTCAACATTAACTGAATTTGGAAATCCACTTACTTCTACTTAGTAAAATCCACAATATTTTGATGACAGCAAATGTAACTTTGTTTTTCATAGTATTTGTATGAAATACAAAGTTATGTTTGCGGTTGTTGAAGATGTGCTATATCTCAATAACTTCTCATTCGATTCCGTCCGAACCAATTTTCGTTGAAAGTATTTGTTAAGATCTACATTATATTTTTTTTCAAAATTTACACTCGCTTAGTTTAGAAGTTAGATGGGGGAGGGGGGACGCCCATTTTACCACTTTGGAAGCGTCTAGCTATGAAACGTTAGACTTTAAAAGAAAATGGTTTTAGGAACCTCGGTGTCATTTTAAAAGACCTATCCATAAACACCCCACACGTATAGGATTGACTAAAAAAAAATTTTTTGGTTTTAGTTTCATTTATGGGAGCCCCCCATTAAATGTCATATTTATATATTTTTTGTATGAGAATCGTAAAGCGAATAACAGGACATACTCCTACCAAATTTCAACAGTGTGATGCTTATAGTTACAGAATAGAATGGCTGTGTCATACGGACGGACAGACAGACAGACAGACTTGACGAAAATATAAGGGTTCCGTTTTTAACCATTCGGCTACGGAACCCTAAAAAAGGTTCCAGGAACCTTAACGTCATTTTTAAAAATCTCTTTAAAAGCACACGCATAGGTTTGAGTAAAAAAAAATTGATTCAAGTCTCTCATACTTCGCCCTTAAATATCACAACTTTTTATTTTTTTGTTCAAGAATCGTAAAACGGTTAACATGATTACATCTACATGCAGAGGCGGCGTAAGGCGTGGGCGACGTGGGCGACCGCCTACGGCCTCGCGGTCCTAGGGGCCTCGCGCCTCGAAGGCCCGCGAACGCATATAGATATAATTACTCATCTAGCAGCAAATAATAAAAAAAACAGCTAGCATTTTTTTTAAAGATATAGTTTGGCAACATTTGCTGGCGTTGTGAGCGGTGAATGACGCGGGGAATCCTCGCTTCCTCGCTTCACCCGCTGGGGATTTCCCATTCCGTTTACTCGATCTATGTATGTCTGCACTTCTAAACACATGCATGCAATCATAAGCATGCGACGACGCAAGCATGCATCTAATATTTAAATTTATTGCCAACAGATTTCGATGTGAGAATATTTGTTGCGTTTCAAAGAACTGTATTATAATGTATTTATTTGAACTTTTAAGTGTGTAAAGTGTATTGTTAAAGAAGTTCTTATTTATTAAAAGCAAGATAAGAAATTATTCATAAGTTTTGTAGTTTTTAGGGTTCCGTAACCGAAGGAAAAAAAGGAACCCTTATAGTTTCGTCAAGTGTGTCTGTCTGTCTGTCCGTCCGTATGTCAAAATTTAGATACGTTTCATCACTGTAGGACGTTAGACGTTTTTGGGGCTCCCTGTTTATCTGGATATTAATTTTGTCATTCGAACTTTGTGAACAGTACCGGTAAAAACAGCCTCAGCTGAAATAAGTTTTTCGAAATTAAACCTAATTAAAAAAAAATTAAGAATTACAGTCGACAGCACATCAGGTTACCCTCTTTTGTTGCAAACTAGCCCTTATTACAACTGCATAAGAAACTGCAGTGTTTACCTTGAAAGACTCAGCGTTGGCAGTTTTATCTATCGAGGCAAATATAGTATTTAATATGGATTACGACACTGTTATTAGGGAGTTCAGTATAGCTAAAAGCAGTATTTTTCTATTTATTTAATTGTTGATCTTACTGAAGTTGATAATGTAAAATAACAACAAACAAGTTTGCATTTTTATAAATTCAAAATTAATTATAAAAAAAACCGTCCTCTTGCGTCATACATCAGGGGGCCTCGCAAAATATATCTTGCCCACATAAAATTTAGGTCTTGCCCCGCCACTGTCTACATGTGATGTAGAAACTGCATTACATCCTATGTGTATCAAACAAGAGTAATTTTATCAGAAGTATGTTTAATCTTTTTAGATGCCGTTTAGGTTCCGTTTTTTGTCATTCGGCTACGGAACCCTAAAAATGTAACAATTTTGATTGCAGTTGTTAGCCACCCCCACAATCCTGTATTATTTATTAATCATCCAAGAAAATGAAATAGTAAACGGTTAGAACTAATTCGATAATGTTAATGTTAGCATGCAGTACAGCTACAAATAAAACCATCGATATATGTATGTGTAGTTTAATTCATTACTTATTCTTTCTTTTTTTACTTTAGAACGAAAATAATATTTAATCTATAAATTGATGTAAAAAAAAAGTCATACTATTTAAATGTCAAATTGACAGTCAATGTCAAAACCAAAAAAGGCTAACTGATGTCATCATCGTTGTTCATAAAAATAATTAAATGTTTATTTAATTGGTAAATGCGAAATGCAACCGTTTCTTTCTTTTTACCAAAAGTTTCAAGGGTGAATTATTGGTGTTATTTCCAGCGAATTGCTAGTGGTTCGTGGACATTGAGGTAGGTTTCATTGCCTGATTTGTAGGTACGCAACATTCCTTTTTGTCCGTATTCGTTGCACCATGCGTGGGTGGATAAATCGCATTTATAAGGCTCATACCTTAGTTGTGTTTAGTTTAAATCATCCCGATCTGTTGTGTTATTAATATTTAACGATAACCTATTATTTGTGTACTCAATCTGCATATTTTTCCTTGTAAAGATGTACCTATATATGTGGGTGTGTACTTGAAAACATTGGAACGAAGTACTAAAAAACTTTTCCTTTTTTCAGGCCAGATCATGTGTTTGCTATTGCATGAAAAATAATAGAAGTTTATTAAATTGCACCAACTGAACAGTACCATGTCAGGTACAGAGCAGAATATAGTGAACTCAATGCAACAATTGTCTGTGCAACCTAGTAACAGTGGTCCAACAGAAAAACCCACGCAAGTAGTCACACCGGCTGTGAAACCTACAGCAGCTAAGACAACCCCCATTAAGTCAAATACAGTTTCTCCTGCAATTGCAACTATTGACCGCCTCCTAAGCCTCGGTGCTAACATCCCCCCACCACCGCCCATTATCTCTAGATCTTCAGATATGGACCCACACACAGTGGAACAGTTAAGAGCTGTCAAAGAATTGCTTACTTCTCAGGAAGAAGAAGCTCAAAATCTAAGGGATCTAAATCGTGAATTGAGAGACCGCCTTGAAGAATGTGAAACCAAAATTAAGAAATTGACTGAACAAAATGAAGAATATGCTGAAAAAGAGAAAGCACTCTCACAGCGTGTTGCTGAAAAAGTCAGAAACAATAAACAAATGAGTGTTGTAATGGAAGAATATGAGCGTACAATTTCATCACTTATTGGGGAACGTGAAACTGAAGGGAAGCGGTGGACAGAAGAGAGAGCTACTTTAATAAGAGAGCGAGATGAGGCTGCTTCACATCTAGCATCTATGGAACATGCATTTAATGATGTCCATACAAAATATGAAAGGTGCAAGGTTATTATTCAAGGCTACAAAAGTAATGAAGAAACTTTAAAACGAACAGTAGAAGAGAACAATGATGCTATTCAAAAATTGGAAGCAAGATATGAAACACTCAGACAGCATGCCATGCAGCAACTAAACAAAGCCAATGCTGAACTGGACTCAGTAAAGAAAGTTCATCAAGCAGAAATTCTTAAACTGAATGCTATGCTGAAGAAAAGTGAGGTGCATGCATCCTCTTTACAGGAGTCATTGGCTCAGAAAATTAAAGATAATGAAGAACTCACAGCCATTTGTGATGAATTAATCAACAAGGTTGGTTAAAATGTAAAAATCCTAAACATTTTCATTTTCATAACATGCATTTTATATTTGTATGCAATTAGTAATAAAAACTGTATAACATTACTTTGTAATGGATATTATAAAACAATTAATACATACATACTTAAGTATAAAATAATGCTGATGCTGTTACCATTCTAATTTCTCATAAATCCATCCTTAAGTAACATAGGTAGTTCTTTTATATTTTGTGCAATCATTGTCACTTTTTTTATTTTTGTACAATTTTATAATTTAGAAATTAAGTTTTTAACACATTGTGACTATTTTGCTGTTCTTTGTTTGGTAGCCTATGAGATTTACATTGTTTGGTAATAATATATTATGTCTTACATACAGATGTCTTAATTTGTTTATAATTTTATTTTTCGTTTTGTAACTATTTTTTTACTTAAACCAGCCACAATGTTAATGTAAGATTAACTCATTTATATCAAAGAATTGGAGTAGAAAGCTTTAGAGTGTCTTAGGCATTGGGGTCATTATTTTTGTATGGGGACATACCTGAATTCCTAATAAATCCTAGCTGCCATAATTCATTTAAAATCTTTCTTTGTGTAAATAAATAATAATGTATGATTATAATTAGATTATGATGTGCTTAAAATTGTAGTTAATTAATCATTTAATAATACATTATGATACAGTTAATGTCATCTGTAGAGATAAATGTAGAGATAGATGATTGAACATCGACATATTATATTTAGTTATTATGACACCTAGCTTCATTTTCAAATAAACATCCTTTAGTTCATCTAGTCTTAAAACATGGTATTTTATGATTAACATTGTTAGTGAATGTTGATGCATTGTCATCAATCATTAACAAATGAATGGTAATGTACCCATCACATTAACATAAATTAACAAAAATAAAATATCTGACCTAAAGCATAGCACCGTCTTGCTTGCTGCCTGCCTACTTCAAATTTCAATTTATCAAAGTGCTTATTATGCTTTTACTAGACCTAATGACATGATACAGTATACCAAAAATATGTAACTGGTACCTAATATTTATGATAATATATTTTAATTGGTCATTAATTTATTCACAAATAACTTAAAGGAACCTGAGATTAATACATGTGCCTTTTGGAATCTAACTTTCACCATCCATTAAGTCCACAATTTGAGATTAAATTGTAGATACTACTTCTAGTTAAGACCTGTCTTCATAATTGAAATAATCATTCAGTTTTTTAGCTCTCGTAAAACAATTAAATTGAACTTAAGTATTCAACATTCCTCAATCTTATTTTTATAGCTCTTAATGTGAAATAAAAATGTTTTGTGATTAATTTGGATTAGCCTGAAAGTATGAATTTGCTTTAATTCGAAATATTAATTTGCCTGAAAGTATTCTTTGTTTCTTCTTGAATGTTTGGAAATAGCTTATTATGATTATGAATATTATCAGTATGTTTTGTTAGTGTAAGTATAATTTGTAATTATATTACATTTTTTATTAAATTTGTGTAATTTTATATTTGATGAAGTATCCTCATGCAACTCATGTGAATAGAAAGAATAAATAGATTCCATTCATATTGAAAATAATATTTTATTATCTTATGCATGCTTTTGCCATTCAACCTCTACCTAGTCTTGTCATTATAATATTGTTCACTTTAAAACCACTTCAAAATGGGGGTTAAACTCCTCGTACACATGCCTAGCATTATCTGAATAAACACAAAGCCTTTAAAAGTGTGGGTAAATAAGGGATCAAAATATGTACTTCACTTGGAAGATTATAATTTCAATTAAATAAATATGGAATTATTGAGTATTTATTTACATTTTTACAGATTTGGCTACAGGCATTTATAGGCAAAACCAATTTTATTTGTATTGGAAGACAAAATAATTTAAATTTTCGCCAAACATAGTACTCGTGGGATTAACATAATAAAATTTACAATTTTCAAAATTTTTTCTTCAAAAACTTGTAAGTATCCTTACTAACTAGATAGCTAATAGCAGATACAACTGTAGATACAGCAGTGATTCCACACAGGGTTTGCAATGCAGGGTGGTCTACATATCCAAACACTGGAGAAGCTAACGTTGTCCCAACCTGAAATATAGAATATTATTATTTATTATTTTATTGTTTAATCAAATTGTTACTGTTGAAGTAAAGATATGATTACCGAATTGAAAAAAAAGGAGGTTATCAATCCGCCAGTGTTTTTTGTGGAGTTCCCTCATATAGCAGTCATTTATAGAACGATTTGAATGTTTTTTTTCGCCTGCCTAGAGGCATTCTCGGCCTCCTAGTTGGTCCCTTTTTTGCCAAGTCGAGATCTGATGATAGGATCTTGGTGGAATTGAGGGAAACCCTCAGTAGTGTGTTTGTACTAGAATCTTAATGTTGACATGTTGTAACATCATGTGGAGCTGAGTTTATGGTGGAACTCCTCAACGCTTAGGAGTTCAGTGATTATAATTACAAAAATGAACAAATAAAGTTTATTTAAAAAAAGTTAAAAGCAACTTCAAAATGCACTATTTATAAAAAGGCAATTTTTTTTTGGAGTTGGTGCCATTACTTTAATCATCTCAACTATCAGCAGAGGCTCCAAAAAAATTTTTTGCCTAAAATGTAAAACTAGGGTCAATAGTTTATGACTTTTTGGTGCATTTTGGTTTTGAAGTCTGTTTTTGCTTTTTTAGAGTATTTTTGTTGTGGACTTAAAGCCTGCTTCATATTCATTAAAAGTATACAATAATTAAATATTTACCAATAATAACTGTATAGCTGTGTTGACTTTGCTTATAGTTGTAGGAGCCAGCTGTGCAGTAGCATGGGTAACATCAAAGTACCTACTGAGTGTTCTCTGAAAAAATAAGTAGTAGACTAAAAAATTTACAGTCAGAATATAGGCCAAATACTGCTTAGATGAAACTTGTACTAAAATACTAGGATCTATTGTGGGACTTACAGGTGGGGGTAAACTCATATATCTGATAACAAATCCCGCTGCTACCAAAGCAACATCTCTGCCTACAATGAGAAGGGTCAGGCTCAGAGGTATCAGGTTTTGGTAAGTTAGTGAAATAAAAAGAGTGGCAATAAGCACTTTGTCAGCCATTGGATCAAGGAATGAACCCATCTTTGTAGATTGACTCTTCCAGGTTCTAGCTATCCAACCATCTAACTGAAAAAAATAAATATTGGTAAATAAGTTTCATACACTAAATAAAAAGATCTTATAATATTGCGAACATTGTTTGACTTACTAAATCTGTAACTCCAGCAAATACAAGCAAGCCCAGAGCCAGAGAGTAGTTATCCTGCAGAATTACATAGCCCAAGTATGGGGACATCACTATACGTGCCACACATAATATGTTTGGTACAGTAAATGCATTCTCCCTCTAAAAATAATAGAATTAATAATATATTAGAATATGTATGGATGCAATGTTAACAAAAGAACACAGGTTTTTACACACCTCTACAACCTCTTCAATTCTTTCTTTAACTTTAGCTTTTGTTTCTAATATATCTTTTATTAAATGTTCCTTCCTTACTCGTAATTTCTGTCCGGTTAATTCTTTTTGATGCTTCAAGTCCCTGACAATCTCTTCACCTCGCTGCCTGATTCGCTGTTCTGTATCTTTTAGTTGTTCTTTTTTATGTTCAAAAGCATCTTTAAGTGCTTCCGTTTTCTTTTCTAAATTTATGAAATGTTTCTTACTCTCAGATGAGTATTTCAAGCACGAGAAGGAAGATAACGTAGTTGAATATTTAGTCAAAAGTCTCTCGTTGGCAATAACAGTCACATAGTGGCGAAAAACGAAAATATTTTGATCACTGATCCTAGTAACCGGATTACATAGTAATTTAGAGACATGATTGAAAATACCGGTTCTTGCGATAATTCTCATATTGAGAAGCTTAAAGCTTTCCAATCGTTTTTGCGCGTGTTTTTTTTAAGAACAATAATATTTAGGTTTCTTTCTCATTACATTTTTATAACCTACAAACATTAAGCGACCAGCGACTTGCTGCTTGACACTTGCTTGTTTTTTTTAATATAGGGTTTCACGGCTCTGGGTTCTAGCCCTTTTAAGCCATTCGTTTGACATTTTCAGTGTTGCCACCTTCAGTCTGAGTAATACGGGCTGTTGAAGAAGCTAAAAAGGGCTCTAGATAGGGCTAGATGGAGCACAAATTACTAGCCTTGCTGTAAAAAAGCTAATAAAACACCTTTATACTGATTTCATTTTGGTTTTAATTCCAATAACATATTTTTAAACTCAAGCAAATTTTGTAGATTTAATCAATCAAATAGGTTCAAACACTTTAAATATTATTCAGTTAACGAATAAACTAAAATGATTCATATTTACCCATAGCAATATAATAAAAAAAATATTTATCATGTTGGTAATCAATAAAAAACAATCACAAATGGTAGACAGAAACATATGGCTCATAGAAATGAATAGTATTATTCGACAATTTGAAAGTATTTTAAATTATTCCCACATTTGGAGATAGAAAAATGCATTTTTTAGTTATATTTAATTGTAGGTTAAGAAAATGCGAAACTTATGTTAGATTATAGATAATTTAAGATTTTCGTGTAATATTTTCTATTAAATGAAAAGGGCTAGATAGCCCTTTCCGGGCTAAATCACTTAACAACGGGTTCGCATATGGTAAAAAGAGCTAGATCTAGCCCCAAAAGGGCTAAGGTGGCAACACTGGTCATTTTTTTCCGGATTTCGGCTTACACGGCCTGTGAGTTGCCATTTAACAAGTAAAACGGGGAAACGGGATTATTTCAGGAAAGATCGGTAGAACGTGTTTGCGGAATAAGGACCGTGATCAGGTGGGTAAAAAGGAATTTAAAATAAATATACAATAATACTTAACTTATATAATTAATAACTTTTTTAAAACAATATATCGATGGCTTAGAGCAGTGGTTCCCAAAATTATTTTGTTTACTGCCCACTATGAGAATAAATATTTTTTTAAGCGCCCCCATTTTTTCACCTATTTAAAAACCACTATTACTTCAAATTAAATTAATTAATTATTGTGACCTATATATGTATATTACCGGAGAATTCTAAACGAAACTTTTACTATAACCCGCAACTTGAAACCTGAGCGCAGTGGGTGACATACAACGGCGCTTAGGGTAGTACTATTATATTTTCTGTGGCTTAGGTCTCAAGTTAACTCTTACGGGCTCCACCTGCCAATAAGAATGATTATTGAAACGCAACTTTATAGTATTAAAACAGAGTAACTTTTATTAAAAAAATAACTAAAATAATCAATCCTTATATAAAAACTAATGTGAAGAATGAATCTGATGCTGTTTCATAAGTTTGTTGATATAAGGTACCAATTTACTCAAGAACAGTCGCAAGTCGCCACGTTCGGTAACAAGCAAACGATTTCTCTTTTTAGTAAGCAGTGTTGTCACAGCACTAAATCCACGTTCACACAAATACGACGATGGGAATGCTATCAAGAATCGTTGAACGATTGACCACAATCCAGGGTACAATTGCGGGATCGGTTTTTGTAGCCAAAATTCTTGGTAACCATTTTTGAACTTGATTTTTATTTCCTCGTTTGTTGTCAATTCTATAAGTTCTTCTTTCAGCTGAGGTGACATTGCTATGTTGACATTTGAAAACGGATCCAACACCCAGTCTGGTATTATTTCCAAGTTCAAAATG
This sequence comes from Pyrausta purpuralis, assembly GCA_963924145.1. Taxonomy (NCBI): domain Eukaryota; kingdom Metazoa; phylum Arthropoda; class Insecta; order Lepidoptera; family Crambidae; genus Pyrausta; species Pyrausta purpuralis. The sequence goes on along the minus strand of OZ001646.1, from coordinate 14,982,422 downwards.
TCCTGGTCGATACCAGGTACCCTTCGGTCAAGTCAATGTGGAGGTTTTCCAAATGTTGGCAGTAGGCAAACAATTCGTCGTTACTGCATGATACTGATAAATTTGGAAAATTGAGAAACTCACGTCTGCCCAGATTCTTTTTGTGTAGAAGCAGACGTTTTATGTGTTACTGAAATTTAGTTTATCGCCTTGCAATTGAAGATTCATGTCGTTGAACAATTTATACAGGTCTGTCATGTAAGCTATATCATTCTTTGATGATATGAGCTTGTCTTCCAATTCTGTATCTTTAGTTTCCAAGAACTCTATAACAGAGTCAAACAGGTTGTAAATCGAGTCAGACAATGGCCTCTTGATGGTCAACGAACTTCAGTATGAAACAACAAACGGTTGAAATCCTCGTCATTAGTAACACAAAGCTGATGAAATAATTTATCATTCAAAGAGCTGTTTCGGATTTCATTGACTGCTTTGATAACATATTGCAGTGATTGAAATAGTTTTTCACTTAAGTTTCTACTATCAACTAAATGTTGTCTATGAATAACGCAATGTACTCCAAGGACATCTGAAATTTTATTTTTTAAGTGCGCTATGTAGCCTTATGATCAGTGGCCTTTATGGCACCCTGTCATAGCCGGAGCGCCATCTGTAGCAACTGAAATAATATTTTTCAAAGGAATCTCTTTCTCATCGCAAAACTTTTCCAATGTATTGAATATGGTTTCTCCTTTTGTATCGGTCTCTAAATTTCTAGCAAATAATAATTCTTCACATATTTTCTCATCTTTAATAAACCTCACGTAAGACAACAACAATGCTTCATTAGTTGGTAAAGTGGACTCATCGAGCTGAATTGAGAATTGACTTGTCCTCAGGTGATCGCACAATGATTCTTCAATGTTTTCAGCTATTTCATCAATTCGTCTTTGCACAGAATTATTACTCAAAGGAATTTTTCAGATAATATCTGCGGCCGGTTTATGAAGCACAGTAGTTATTACTTCATTTATTGCTAGCAATATTAACTCTTCTCCGATGTTATGTAGTTTGCCTTTTTGAGCAATTAACAAAAAGATATTGTACGAAGCTCGAAGTCCGTCGTCATCTTGCTTAGCAGCCGCCGAAAATAGTTTAGCTACACTTGACTGAGTATTATGCTTCTTCTCTAGGTCTTTAAAATATGCTACATTCTTGTCTTTCTTATCTGGATGCATTTTATTCAAATGATCTTGCAGCCTTGAAGGCTTCATTGCTTCATTCGAAAATGTTTTTAGACATAGAAGACACAAAGGCGTCGATGGGTTTGTGGGATTTTCAATAAATCCGAATGTAATATATTCCGCACAGTATTGCCGTTTCTTCTTTTTTACTTCCGACATTGTTTTGCTTTGAGAAATACGTTCAACTTCGCGTGTAGTGTAGAGGAGACGTAAGTACTTAGGTACTGCTCATCTATTGCGCGCGAAACCACAAATGAAAATAAAATAAATATAACATTGTTTATATAGCAATGCTTAAGCAGCACGCACCGACAGGAATAAAACAAACATGCATAAACTCGTTTATCTCATTCGACGCTCAATCGCACTCAACAAGTCCGAACAAGTATTCAATGAACCAGCCAACTGATACAGGAATGCACAATTCGGGTTATTGAACAAAAACTAGTTAAAACATGATAGATATCTACGAGTACTAATAACTATTAAAATGCGAAAGTGTGTCTGTTGCTTTTTTACCTATTTGTTTGTTTGTGTCTACTTTCATTACGAAACGGAGCGGTGACCGATTGACATGATTTTCATTTTTTCTATATTCAATAAAATAGGACAGATATATGAACTACGCGGAGAGAAATATAGAACCGAGTTTGAGCAATCTTTTAATTCATATTAGTCGATGTTCACAAGTTGTTGTTCGCCCACTTTGGGAAAGACTGGCTTAGAGCATAGGTAGGTACATGTTCTAATTACAAAAAGTAGATTTTTCAGTAGAGTATTTTAAAGTTGAAACATGAATAAAACAAGAACTGTCTATGATATGGAATTCGAATTTCGATTAATTCATAAGACTTAAGGTGCGCTTACACGGGCAACTAAAATTGCTCAATTCCAGTCAATACTCGTCAACTATGACGTCATGACTACATCAAGCAATTTACGGCAACGGCAACAAGCATCAATTCTGCGCAATACAATATTGAGCGCTACGGCGCAACTTCATCAACTAGGCAATACAGTCCTACACGAGCATTTCAGTGGCGCAACTTCATTAAGGTAATACTGTCCTACACGAGTATTTTAGTATTCACTCGCTATGGACTACATTGTTTTTGCTGCGGCGACTTGTAGCGCTTTTGTATTATTTATCAAAAACAAATAATAAAGAAAAGGAATAGGCGTATCTGGGTGCGATCGTTTTTGGCAAAAAGGCCGAAATCTTCGTTGTGTAAAGAATTAGATGATATATTATTCAAAAACTTTACTAGAATGAACTTTACTTTACGCTATCCTACTTCCACCCGACCTCTCGCTCTCCCCGCGGAAGCAAGACGGCAAGCCGCAAAACTTACAAGTGCGAACGAGATGCATACAAAAATTGCCTAGAATTTCCAAGCCCATTGGATATTCGTCAATTCGTATCTGCGACATTGAGCGATATGAAATATCTGGAGCAATTAGAAGCAATATTGCCGAAATAATTGCCGCAATTTATTAATATTGCTCCAGATTGCTCCACTAATTGCTCCAGATCGGTCCATTCGTGTCGCTGAGCAATTATTGCCCTCGTGTAAGCGCACCTTTATTCTTTAGTTCTACGAATAAGTAAATTTCAAAACGAAATTACGTCGAATTGATTACAAAACGTTACAAAATCAGTTGAATTCCAAGCTAAAACCCCTCAATTAGTACATTTATAACCTTAAATTTTGACATTTGAATGCACGTATGTACTAAGTTGGGCGGGGCTAGTATTCTAGTAGAGAAACAGGTTCTTATCAATAAAAAATGATATATAAATTTGTACAGCGTGTGGCCTATAATATCATCATCATCATCATTATCAGCGATAGGACGTCCACTGCTGAAGATATGCCACCCCACGGATTTCCACGGTTACTGATCACTAGCGGTCTGCACCCAGTTATATCCTGCGATCTTTACAAGGTCGTCTGTCCATCTTGACGGTGGACGTCCTACTCTGCGTCTTTGTTCGAAGGGTCTCCAATCTAGAACTTTCCTGCCCCAACGGCCATCAGTTCTTCGCGCTATGTGCCCTACCTACCCATTTCCACTTGAGCTAACTGATTCTCAAGGCTATGCCCGTTTCGTTAGTTCTTCTACGTATCTCCTCATTTCTGATTTGATCCCGTAGAGAAACACCCAGCATAGTCCTCTCCATCGCTCGTTGTGTGATTTTGAGCTTCTTTATAAGGCCCATAGTTAGAGACCATGTTTCGGATCCGTATGTTATCACTGGTAACACACAATGGTTGAAGACTTTCGTCTTCAGACACTGAGGTAGATCAGATGAGAAGACAAAGAGATGAGAGGTTTTGCTACAACGACTATACGATCGGCGAAATAGAGGTGTGTGATGCATTCGCCACTAACATAGATGCCGATTCCTTCCCATTCCAGAAGTTTGAAGGCGTCTTCCAATGCCGCTGTGAACAGTTTCGAAGATAAAACATCTCCCTGTCTCACACCTCTCCGCAGTGGAATCGCCCTCGTGTTCTGCTCCTGTTCTCGGACCGACATGGTGGCGTTATTGTAAAGGCACTGTAACACCTCTATATACCTTTAGTCTATGTGGCATCGCTGCTGAGACTGAAGCACCGCCCAAGTTTCGATCGAATCAAAGGCCTTCTCATAGTCTACAAACGTTAAGCATAGAGGCATATACCTATATATATATTCCTTCTTCGACTTCTGTATAATTTGCCTAAGCGTATGGATGTGGTCTATGGTACTATAGCCTTTTCGGAAACCGGCTTGTGCGGGAGGCTAGAAGTCATCAAACCTACGTGCAAGACGATTCATGATGACCCTTTAAAACAGCTTGCAGACATGGCTCAGGAGTAAGATGGGTCTATAGGTCTTCAATAGGGTTTTGTCTCCTTATTTGAAGAACAACACCACTACAATCCCGTTCCACGCCTCGGGCGTGATGCCCTCCAGCAGCACGAAATTAAAGTCTCTGCAGGACTTTAAGTACCAGTGTTTCACCCGCCTTCAGAAGCTCTGCTGTGATTCCGTCCTCGCCAGGTGCCTTGTTGTTTTTGAGCTGTTAAAGGGCCATCCTAATCTCGTAGAGGCTGATGTCCGGGATGTCTTCGGTGTAGTAATGTCGGGTCACAGCTGCTCTTGGGTCTGACCGAGCTATCAACTTTGACAACGGAAAGGTTTGACAACTGAGGTGTTCAACTGCCTATAGAACCGTTCTATCTCCCTCGAGATCGGTGAGAGTCAGAGAGCGAACATACTAACATACACACCCGCCAATTGGCTTCCAAAACGGACCGATCAAAATGATTATTAAAAGCTTACCTAACTTTTAAAATGACGTTAGTATAACTGAGCATTTCAAGATTCAAAACAAAAACCGGCCAAATGCGAGTCGGACTCGCGCACTGTGGGTTTCGTGCCAACTTTAACTGAATTAGGGAATCCAATTACTTCCGCTTAGTAAAATATCAAAATATTTTGTTACCAGCAAATATAACTTTGTTTTTCATAGTGTTTGTATGAAGAACAAAGTTATGTTTGCGGTTGTTGAAAATGTGCTATATCTCATACTTCTCTTTCGATCCCGTCCAAACCAATTTTCTTTGAAAGTATTTGTTAAAATCTACATAATTAGTTTAGTTTAGAAGTTAGATGGGGGACGCCCATTTTACCACTTTGGAAGCGTCTAGCTATGAAACGTTAGACTTTAAAAGAAAATGGTTTCAGGAACCTCTATGTCATTTTAAAAGACCTATCCATAGACACGCATAAGTTTGACTAAAAATATATTTTCGGTTTTAGTTTCATGTATGGGAGCGGAGCCCTTAATATCATCATCTTTTATTTGTTGTATAAGAATCATAAAGCGGTTAACAAGATACATCTTCCTACCTTTCAACAGTGTGATGCTTATGTTTACAGAATAAAGTGGCTGTGACATACCGACGGACAGACAAACAGACAGGCAGACTTGACGAAACTATGAGGGTTCCGTTTTTTGCCCCGAAGGGCTACGGAACCCTAAAAATTTAATAAATGCACTTATAGTATTTATGTTTGTACTTAGCATATTTGTGCACTTAAAAGGGTGGCTATCATTAGATTTGTTTTTGTAAGAACTGCACTTACAACATTTGGATTGTCTGTAATATGCATAGAAGTACTATCCCCTATATGTAAGATTACATGTCATAAATGTAGGTACTTAATATTCCTGAGCACTAACAGTACGGGAATGTAAACGCGCTAGAGAATGTTAAAATCACTTATGGAGTTTTCGTTCCAGATTAGTACAAATAAAGGATTTTAATCAATGACGTTTAAGGGATAGACATATTATACACCAACATTGAAGATTGTAAAGTGGCGCAAGGAGTAAATACGAACGTATAGTTGGTATGACGACAATAAGCGCTAATAGAGACAAATGATGCATGGGCATGCCTGTTGATAGAAAGAGATAAATAAATAAAATTCGTTACGTACTTATTGCTACTGAGCGCTGATTGGCGCGAGCGAGTGACATCACGCTTAGACTAATGTCCGCCATTGCCAAATTATGGTAAAAAGTCAAAAGTCGAAAATAATTTATTCAATTTAGGGCTGATTTTTCAATAGTCAGATAAGAAGTACTCGTTGAACAAAATACAATATGGCTATTAACTCACTGTACCGTCATTCGAAGCCTATAAAGTGAGAATGGCAACCCTATTTTTCTTATCTGTGGCGGACATAACGTCAGTTTTACACATTTTCTCCCGCCTTTTTGTTAGTTCTCTATTCCTCCACCAGGTGGCGATAGTTTTCGTTTCAGCAAGAAGCATTCTTGGGCGTCATTGGCAGTTTATTTTTCGAACTGTGCGGATGGTTCTAACAAACCTGTTAGAACCTGATATTATCCTAGAAGTAAAAGTCAGTTTTATACACAATAGTGCAGCATTTTTCGGTAAGTGATATTGTTTAAATTTTTAACGGCACTGCCGTTCGTATATAATGAGTGATTCAAGTTCCACGTCGTCATCATCTTCCGAATCGGATCGGGTCGCGAGTCCGTGAAAAAGATACTCGCCCGTCTAGGAATAGGAAGCGCAAAGCGCCAAATAGGAGTGAGAAGTGTAAAATTAAAACGTATAAAATCGAATAGCGAATTGCGCAAATTCGCAGAACATTGCTTTGAACAATTTACACAAAATTCTTTTAATAACTACCCTCCCTTTGCGCCCGAATTTGAACAAAGGAATGATGACGATGTAAGCCTCAATGTTAGCGGCGAGTTGTTCTCGGATACCGAACATAACGTAGCTACCTCAATTCAATTACCTATTCATACCGTGCTTAAAGAACCGTCGATTTCCAAATCATCTTCAGATCACATCCAGTTATTAAATAGTATTCAACAATTGAATAATCCCGAGTGGTGCCACGTAAGATATTCGGAAGTCCAAAAGAATTACTGTTCTACCCCCGGTTTTGTTGAACTTAAGTGTAATGATGAAATTAAACCTTTTGACAAATTACGGAACCTGATGGTTGCTGAACGTAGTTATGCCGCCCTGACGCAAGCCTTAATTAAACACAGAGAAGCCGCGCAGGCTGGTTTCGCATCGCTTTTGTCTTGGGCATCCAATATAGATGATTTATCACCCTTGACTCTTAAAAATAAAATTAATGAAATTTTTATCGAAGGCAGCTATAACAAAATTTCATCTGACATACTTCAACTGTGCTGTGGCCACAGGGCCGATATAATTGAACAAAGGCGTGACGGCGTTTTGCGATACGTTAAAGATAAGTTTGTTCGATCTAATTTTTGTAAAATATCACCAACAAGTGAGTCACTTTTCAATAACGAGTCTTTTTCTGCTACCCTCGAAAAAGCCGGTGGTGTTAGCAAAACATTTTGGCCCATTCGTAATGTGGCACAGAAATCAAATTGGGCAGCTGCGCAAGCTGGACCATCTAGTACGAAACAACCCGCGCAGGGCTACCAAGACTTAGCCAATAAAGGTCAATATGGTCGGCAGTATTACAGTCAGCCTGCGCAAGGCACTTATCCTGGTTTTTACCCACCTCAGCCTGGGCCATTTCCACCAACGATGTATTATCCCCCGCAGGGGTTCGGATATCCGTATCAAAGCAATAACCCAACTAAGCGGTTCACGCAAAACCAGAATAGACAGGTTCGGCCAGAGAACAGGCCATTTCACCAAAGGCCTCAGTATGATGATGGCCAAGGTAAGAACATGCGCCGCACGCAACAAATAACAAAAACTTTCGCTCGAAACGAAAATCATGACTCGGATCGGATCGCAGGCCGCTTAGCCCGCTTCTTCCCATGTTGGGAAAAGCTTCAAGCGCCAGTCCCTCTCTTAAATATAATAAAAGGGTACAAAATCCCGTTTGGGCAAAAACCTCCACTTTGGATGCCAACAGTCGCAAGCAAAAAGTTAATAACTCCCACATCGCCTCAAATAACGGTCGCCATAGACGAAATGATACTGTCAGGTGTATTAGAGAGCGCGCAGCTATCTCCGAGCTTCATATACCCCATGTTTCTGACGCCCAAGAGCGACGGCAGCATGCGTCCTATTTTCAATCTGCGAAACTTAAACAACTATGTCATAATTTCAAAATTCCGTCTTATAAATATGCAAAGAATACCCGATTTCCTGCAGCCTTTCGACTGGCTAGTCAAGATCGATCTCTCGAATGCGTACTTCCATGTCCCGGTATCGGTACCACACAGAAGGTTCTTGCGGCTGATGTACAACAACAGACTGCTACAAATGACATGCCTCCCGTTTGGCTTGGCTACAGCACCCAAGGTTTTTGCAATGATCACCAATTGGATCGCACAGATCCTGAGAGAGAAAAGAATACGAATCGTGACATATTTAGACGATTACTTAATCGTGAATCAAGACAGAGACCTCTTGTCGCTACAAGCGCAAGAAACAATCAACCTCCTAAAAAATCTGGGATGGCAAATAAATTATGCAAAGTCAATCCTGACCCCACAAAAATGCCTAGAATTTCTTGGAATATGTTGGGACCCGTGGATCAACCAAAAATGGCTACCTCTACTGAAATGTCAGTCTCTAATGAGCAAAATTGTGACGATCTTAAAACGAAAAACGGCGAATCTAAAGCAAATACAGAGTTTAGTGGGCCTAATAAATTTTGCCAGTTTCGCTGTGCCACGAGGACGTTTAAATCATCGCAAACTCATGAATTTCCAAAAACGATTGCTTCGGTTAGATTCCTCTCACCGATTAGTAGTCCCAGAGCCGGCTATCGTGGAACTGGAATGGTGGTTGAAGAATCGCACCAATTCATCCCACTTGCATATAACACCGGCCAAGCACTTTCTTACAACAGATGCTTCCGGGATAGCCTGGGGAGCCCGCCTAGACAACATGGAAATGACAGGTTCGTGGTCAGCCCAAGAAAAACTCCTGAACTCCAACGCGAAAGAGATGCTGGCTGTATACAATGCCATCAAAAAGCAGTCACAACTATTGGAGAATTCAACAGTCATGCTTCAAAGCGACAACAAGACGGTTGTGTCATATATCAAAAAAGAAGGCGGCTCAAAATCGACCAAGCTCATGCACCTAACGAGAAAACTATATACCTTACTCGACGAGTCACACATTCATCTGGTCCCTCATTACTTGCCAGGAAAGATAAATTGCGAAGCCGATCGCTTATCACGTTGGCAAGCGCCCCCCGAGTGGCACTTACTACCCGAAGTTACAGCTGTAATCTTCGAGAAATGGGGGACGCCCATAGTGGATCTGATGGCATCCAGCACAGCTCACGTAGTTCCTCGATACGTCAGTTTGAATTGGACCGACCGGAATGCCTATTTTCACGACGCATTCAGTCAGGAATGGGATTATCCCCTTGCGTGGATCTTTCCACCCCCATTTTTAATACCAAAAGTACTGACTCACCTCAACACCTCGAGAGGAGTATTTCTGATTGTAGTGCCCGTGTGGGACAAAGTATTCTGGATGCCGGATCTCAAAAACCGAGCCATCTCTCCTCCGTTCACCATCCGGCGCCTTCACCGGGTGCTAGTGGACACGTCGACCGGCCTGCCCCCGCCTCGAGTTCGCGAGATGTCCCTGCAAGTGTGGAGATGTGGGGGTGGACTACTAGCCTAGCAGATTGGACACCGGAACAAATCGGACTCCTCAGATCAGGTTGGCGCAATTCATCTATCAAAACCTATCATCACGCTTGGCTAAAGTGGTTGGATTGGTGTAAAGTAAACAATGTTATTACACCTAATAATCCCTCTGGGTCAAACCTTGCAAAGTTTTTAGTAGACTTATATCAAAAAAGTAAATTGTCATACCGAACCATTCTAGTTTACAAGTCAGCAGTTTCTACCTTATGTAACCCCGATTCGTCGGAACGCCTCAGTTCTAATATCCTAGTTAAAAAGGTTTTAAAGTCAATAGCGATTCAAAACCCAAGAGAAATTAGCAAGCCCCCTATCTGGGATACAGACATTCTTGTAACTTGGCTCTTAAATAATATTCCCGATCAGAATAATTTTTACCATTGCTCTCGCAGAGCAGCTGTTTTATTATTGCTTTGTTCAGGACGAAGGGTCCATGACCTAACACTGTTAGCTGTGGACAGTAATCATTGTTTAATTTCAGATGACCACATCATTCTGTGGCCCAAGTTCGGTGCGAAGACTGACAATGCAGAAAACAGACAGTCGGGATGGCGCTTAACGTCAAACGGCACTCAACGAGCTATCGACCCTGTATTCTGGACAAGGAGAGTGATCGAGTTATCATCAGAAAGAAGATCTGTATGTAAAGAAAACAACCTGTTCCTAACCGCCTGCGGCCCTCCAAAAGCTGCATCTCGCACTGTGCTGGCAGGCTGGGTGCGGCGCACCCTAATTGAGGCCGGCATCCCTGCGAGCGCCGGCAGTATGCGATCTGCTGTCGCATCCAAGCACTGGGCGCTGAATATGCCTTTTGACGAAATTCTCGCGCGAGGCAATTGGCGCTCCCAAAATACATTCAGGAAACATTACTGTCGGGAAATTCGACCTTCTCAATCTCAAACTTACCTGGTATCTGATATGTTTTCCCCATAGCAAAATAAATGTCGTATTTGTATTTGTTTATTAATATCGTTTTCATCAAATTAATTAGATGTTTCTTCCTTGGTTTTTTCTTTTTATTTGTAAATGAAATCATTTAGGTTTATAGTTTTACTATATAAATACTTTGTGATATTTTACATGTCTGTAATTATAATAGGTACTCTAAATGTATTGACCTGAATAAGGGGAATAATTACATACTTACCATAACTATGCAAATAGGTTATAATTCAATAAATAATTCTGCAAAAATCAATAAACATTTGATTGTCATTCGCTGTTTTTCTTTATCTTTACATACCCTAACATATTTTACTATTATTGCATAACCTTATCTAGGCAGTCCATACATAATAATTAATAACAAGAGGTTCCTACATACACAACTCACACCAGATTAATATAGGTCATATTGACTTTCATCCTGACTGTCATCATACATCTTTAGACATACTCTAACTTATGTGTGACTTTCACCCTCCACCAGGCGATAACAAACACGTCTCACTTTATAGGCTTCGAATGACGGTACAGTGAGTTAATATACGCGTTTTACCTACCAATAAAACGCTTATTAACTACTTACCTCATTCGAAGCCTACTTCTATTCCTGCCTGGTGTAAGTTCGAATGCAATGACGCCCAAGAATGCTTCTTGCTGAAACGAAAACTATCGCCACCTGGTGGAGGAATAGAGAACTAACAAAAAGGCGGGAGAAAATGTGTAAAACTGACGTTATGTCCGCCACAGATAAGAAAAATAGGGTTGCCATTCTCACTTTATAGGCTTCGAATGAGGTAAGTAGTTAATAAGCGTTTTATTGGTAGGTAAAACGCGTATAATTTGAAAACGTCACCAAATTGTCAGCAACCATACGTAACTGTCAATTTTTAAAATCTGTCGCTTTATAATTAATCAGTCTGATGAATTTTATCTGAACATTGAAAAATCGGCCCTTAGGACACAAAATGCCACTTATGTACGTCAATAATTAGTGTAATATCAATTAATTATGGCCCGTATGGGGCTAGAACATGTCTCCTTATCTTTTGGGCCCTACTAGCGCTTCGAGACAAGACACAGACAATTTGGCAAGTGCTGAGAAGAAACGCCGGAACAAACTCAGTCACCACTAGCTGCCTCAAAAATGATACAAATCAAAATAAACAGGTTTATCAGTTTGGTGCAGGCTGGACTGTCCATACATTTTCGTCATTAAGATAGTCTTGAATTTTATGATACCCCTTCGACATTAGGGTAGTTTTGACATGTAACTTAAATTTATGAATAGGTAGATCGATAGCATTATTAGGTATATTGTTGAAAAATTTCCCAGGAATGAATTCATTGTTTTGGCTAACCTGAAATTTGGAATGACAAGTTTGTTTTTATTTCGTGTGTTATACGAATGTATGTCACTTTTTTTCATGAAAAAATCTAAATTTTTGCGTACGTACCTACATGATATTATCAAATATGTATTGAGAAGCGACAGTGACCCAACTAGCACAAAACAGTTGCTTAAGAGCTTTGGAGCCAATCCGATTATTACTCAAGGCGCCAAGCTCAAGCGCTAAAGCGTCCACTGCAGAACTAATGCAGCCGCTTTGCAGCCAAAGAGGCACAACTTTTTGCAACCTACAGTTCCATTAGAACTTCAAACTAGTGGCATAAAAGCGCTGTAGGAGCTGCAACGAATAATTATCACCATACTGAAGCTCTTGTGGAGCTTATTGAATGAATGACAGGTTTGTGTGTACTAACTAGATCACTGATCATTCACCTTGTCTCTCATTTATTAAATCTCACAGCTGTTGTTCGTCAGACATTACAGAATATAAATAAATAATTCAGTGAAGTGAAGTAAGTATTTTTGAGCTATGTTTCGTATTATATGCAAGTGGCTAAAAACGCAGATCAGTTTATCGTGCCAATAGTTGATATTATTAGAGTATTTTTTACGCGCCTCAATAATTATCTCATAATATCCTAAAATATGTGAAATTTCATTATACAAATAATATTATGTCACATACCTATACGATATAAAAATTACATACTTGACGACATTTGTATTTTGTAAGTTTCTGGTTCTATATCTAGTGATATTTTACTACAATTTTTTATATAAACGTATAAAATTCTTAAATACTGATAAATATTGTCCTGTAAACATGGCGGCTATGAGAAGCAGCTTTGAGTTGCAACTTTAACCTCATTACTTCCTCTCTGCGCGTCAAAGCGTTAAGTTTCACTCTTCTGAAGGTCCAAGTAATAACTGGACCACTAATGCAGTTCAAGTCTTTACAATAACTTTTATTTCATACTTACTGCAGGTATCGAAACACATTAATGGTTACTTGCTTGGAGATCCGTAAAACTCGTTGAAAACCCTAAAATATGATGATCGTTTGCAGCTGCTTCTATAGTTTTCGCCAATTGAATTGTTTAACTATGTTTTTTTACCATGTTTTCAGAATGCCTTTCAAAATAATTCAAACCTACAATGAAAAGCAATATAAACAAGAACTTTCAATTTGTTCATCTAAATGGGAAAAACATAGTGTTACACTGGCCGAATAAAAAAGTAAAAAAATACGTAGGATAGAAGATTCAACGCCAAAACCGAACTGGATTCAAATAAGCTGCATTGTTAAAAGGAACAATATTATGACGTATGAAATGGCTGACAAGCAGTTGATAGAAATATTAGATTGTTCGACACCAGATCAATAAGCCACAAAACTGTTACCAGCACCCTCGCCACATCTTCTCGGATCATCCAAATAACTTGAACATTTTAGTGTCAGGAAATATCACAGTGTGCGAAACATGGAAATATTCTTCCACAACTGTACACTTAAGGCAACCATGTTTTCTATTATATTAACATACTTGGAAAAAAATCATACAAGGGAGATAAGATCCGAAAAACTGTAAATAAAAATATAACATCATCTTGAATAAACTCAGCAGTTATTATAAAACCCCATAATTATAAGACGTGATGTTGGAAAAAAAAAAATTTCTTCCAACTTGTTAATAACACATTTTGGCAGATAGCAAGTAGATACAGGTGTATACCTACATTTTATCATAGCTCTGGCAGGAGAGTCGCATACAAAGCATCTCAGTGAGACAGATTTTTTTCTATTTCGTATGTTAACATCGTAAAGAAAATAGCCCATTTCTTCAATAAAAACTTTTTAAAATTCATACAAATCTTTTGGTTTAGCTGAACCCAGATAAATTGCACATATTATAGGATTTAAGTGAGGCATTTCAAAAATACTGCACAATCTAGGCAAAAAATCTTGTTTGGAGCTTTTGTAAATAGGTACTCCGTGTATGTTTACTAAAATCGATATTTATTCCACTAAAACTTTAGAATTTTAAATTAAATTAAATTAAATGCACCTAGAAGCAAGAAACCAAAAAATACACAATAACATTTAAATTACTTTATTTTTATAATTTGCCACACCAAGCTTTAACTAACTTTTCCTCTGTAACTAGTCCGCTATTACTAATTGAGAAAACCAAATCTACGGGACCCTCGTTGGGTTTGTTGAACTCGAATTTGGCGCATTATTTTTGTTTGTGCCTTAGTGTCACTATTAGTAACACAGTTGATAAAATTGCTACTTAAGTTTGCGCAAAAGTGCAAAAAACTTCTGCAATGTAACTTTCAGTGGCAAAACAGTGATAAATATGTATTTTTTACGGTTCCGTTAAAAAGTCAGCAATTACAGTCTTTATGCAGTTGTGAAGCGTACAGCAGCGGCATTAGAAACTTTTTAGCAGCTTTAAGCTGTAACATACACGATCAAACTCTCTTTTAAAGCTATAGACGGTATATGGGATGTAAAATGAACTCTTGTAAAGCCTAGAGTGGTATTTGGTTCAACTGCTGCTACCCCTAGTGATATTCACAGCTATGGGCAGTAGCGGAAGCAATAGTAGAACTTAAAACCACTTTCTGAACCCCTAAAGCGCTACTGTACAGCTGCAAGTTGCAAAATAGGCTGCTATTTCCACTAGTGTGCTAGTTGGGGAGGATGTTAATTTCCTTAAAGAATTTTCTCAGGGATTCGTGGGGACTAAGTTTGTAATGGGACATAATTATTATAGTGCACAAGTGTGTGCGCACAAACACAGGTGCACTCTCTATTCCTTTCACTCTCATAGCATTCACACAGTGCTGCGCAGGCGTATCGCCTCGCTGATGATCCGTGCGCGCGGGAGCCCTAACACCTCAGTCAGAAGCCAGACTGACCAGACTCTCTTCTGCAGCACTGGACGAAAGTACATACAAGTGTGCCTGGTGCTCCAGAGAGTGGCCGATATTTAAATTAAATAATAATAGAATAATGAATAACGTTATTAACTATAATTTAATTTAATTTTGTGATTAACATATTTTTTAGTATTTGTATTTGATTCTACTAATTTTAATTTAATTGCAATTTACTATAATTATTTTCTAAATTCAAAATTATTTTATGTTTTGATATAATTTTATACTTTATGGACATTGTCTGAAATGAATGGATGTTTAATTTTTTTTATAGCCCGAGCCCGGGACAGTAATCGGACACGACCGGAGAGAGATCAGGGGCCCTATTTTTGAATTTCGTTCGACAACGAGTTTTTTCTATGACTTTTAATTCATCTTCGAACGAAAATCACTCGCCATCTTAAAGCGAGTGGTTCAAAAATAGAGCTCCAGGCGCAGCGCAGGACCAACGGCTTAACGTACTTTTCCGAGGCGAGGGGGTAAAACACCGCCAACTCCCAAACTCCGGGCTACACTGAGAATTTCTGAATAGAAAAATAGAGGTACTTAATTTTGGCCCGACCCGGGTATCGAACCCGGGACTGCTGAAGCGGATCTGCTGAAGCGCAGCCGTCGCTTTGAAGTGCGACCTTGTATCCGCTGCGCCACCGAGGCAGTTATACCATAGATATTGTATACCTACCTAGTCTTGCCATAAGTATTGTAACAAAGAATTTTTTTTAGTGCAAATAATATTTATCACTTTTACAGTGTGTTAGTTTTATACATAAATATAATAGTATATTATGATACAAGTGTGCTAAGTTGACCGTTATATACAAGGCGATATTGTGTGCGCACGAGCGAAAGCGAGTGCGCCATACGAAAGCCGCGTATATAATGGTCACAGGCACACGCGTATCATACGACGTTTTTCAACACACTTGCGAGGAAAAAACAAGACTCTTCATTTACTAAGTTTTTAATAATTAAAACATTTACTCGTAGTAAAAATATATTTCACTCGACTTTGATGGCAAAAGACTATCGCACGCATTTTTCGTCTCGTTACGTATGACAGCCAGAGTTAATAATAGGTTTTCTTCATTTTCTTTACTTGAAGTACACATTTTCGTTAATATTAAACTTCACAATTAATCCCAACTTCGTCACAGCCGACAATTAGGTACCTATTTACGAAAAATGGCGCATTGTTTTTTTTCTTGCCGCGATACCGATGCGCGCGCAAGGCTAAGGGCGAACTAGGGCTGCGTTCTGTTTTGCGCCAATATCACTGTTAGCACTGTGAGCGTCAAAAGCCGTTCCGATTTGACTAGCGTGCTGACAGCGCTGTTGACGCGATTTCATTTCGGAACGGTTTTGGATTAGGTACATTTGCTGTTCTTTGAAGCAAAAAGACGTCAAATGCGTCAATGTGACAGTCCGCTCACAGCCGCTCAAGGTGCTAACGCGGCAAAACGATTTCACTGTGAACGCAAGATGGCGGTGATAGTGACGTCAGCCGTGACGTGACTATAGCTTTCGTTGACCCGCTAACTCCAAATCGGAACGGTTTGTAAGCGCGATATCAGTGTCATTTTCGCTGTTAGCACAATACGGAACGCAGCCTAGATCGGCCAACAGCCAAGATTAAAAATCTAATAATTCGTGTTAAAAACACAAATTACAGAAAAATTAAATGAAAAATCTAGATTTGCCATTTATTGAAATAAATACTTATGTAGAATACTGTTATTTTTCGCATAAATAATGTTTGTTGCTAAAATAAAAGTTATAACCCGACTAAATTACATCGCTTTTTCTTCTTACTTACGACTTGGTACTAGGGTACAAACCTAAATTGGTCGGGTTAATAAACTAAAGGCACTAGTGAAATAATATAACGAAAAAGCACGCGTGTTTAATATCTAGGATTATGTGCCAAAAATCGGTGGAATAAAAACGTCATTTTGAGCAAGTGTGTTGAAAAATAATTTAAAATATAAAAAGCTTATTCGAAGTGGTCTCCATTGGCTGCAATACAGTCCTCTAAACGTTGAGGCCAGTTATCAATAGAAGCACGCACTCTTTCCTTGGGAAAATTCTTCACTGCCAATCGTATGGATTGTTTTGGCACTTTTTAAAACTTCAGAGTTTAAACTTTTACTAACAAAAGGCTAAATATCACATCATTGTGAACATATTTCACAAATAGGCATAATTGCCACATGTTTAGATATAAAGATATATGACTTTAAAATTTTGGTGCCAGGGGAATCAATATAAGATGCCAGGGGAATCAAAATAAAACATTTTGTATAGAATAATCGTTTATTTTAATTAAACTAACCATTTTGTTGTGGTTTCATTTTGTTCTTTAGAGTCATCATCAATCATATAAGTAGTATTATAAAACAAAACACTATCCCTCTTTAGGAACTATCAATCAACTGTAACAAATTAACATATCTAAAAACTATCTAATAATATAATTAAATCATCTAACGTCCTTACAATATCTAAGACAAGTCAGTATTGTAGACGGTGTTGTATGCATGAAAAAGACGCTATATTATGTATCTAACAGCGCTAAAGTTTCTCAAAAACGTATAAACTTATAACAATAAATGAATATGATTTGCAAATGGACAAACAATAAATTAAAAATATTGTGATCATCAGTAAAATTAAGGTTTTATTTACTGAAGGCAAATTAATCCGGAAGCTATCATCAGATGCAATATCTCAGCTAGCCTATAATTTGGGTCCGAATAAGAAATTTTATCGTTTTATTTTTAAAATCTTGTTTGATTTTGTGGGTTAAGATGTACTAGTGATTTGCACATTTGAACTTTTGGTATTATAAAAACCGATATGTTGACCATGAGGACAATGAATTGGTTCTTCCGATCATTTTTCTAAATGACAGCTTAGACGTCTCATGGCAAGGACTTCGGGAGTTTTATTGGTCCATATCACCTGATAAACTTCCATGGTGCCCCGGAATTCTCTTAAACTTTGATTTCCCTGCCAGGGGCATCAATGCCAGGGGAGTCAATAAAAGTTAATCTTCTTTGGATTTCGTTTAAATCGATTGATTTTTGCCAATGATTATTATAAAAACAATGAATAGTCCCATATACCCTGCTGTTAATCCTAGTAAGGAAATTCTTAATCATCAAAAAACATTTTTTAAAGTGGCCAGGGTCATCAATGACCTAGTGAAACAAAACCACGGGAATCAAATTCTTACCTTCATAAATCCGGCTTGGAAACGTCGAGAAACGTGACCTCTCCTCGCGATGTTCAGAGTGCGACTAAAGCCACCTGGCCGATGTGCAAACTTTCGGCGCAGGTATTTAAGTAGCAAGTCAGGTGGCATTTATTGACGCGCCAAGGGAATCAATCGTTGCGCTCGGACAAACGTAAACTATTTAAAAAAAAAACAGTGATTAGCACAGTCTTTGTGTATTTATTAAATCATTAAACAACTCACCCTTTAACTCTTCAATTACAAAAAATCATAAATTAATGACTATAGATAGGTAAATTATTTATGGTTTGTTCAAAAAATGACTAAGGGACAGCCCAGGGGAATCAAATATCAAGGCATCGAAGATTTTTTTCAGATATTTTGAGCTAAAATAAGCACCGTTTTTGTTGTGCCCCATTTAATTTAAACATCAAAGTAACAGAAAAAAAATATCTTACATTAAATTTTAAACGTTATGGGTAGTTTTTGCCACCGGACATTGTTTTTTTTTTGGCTTTCAAGATTCACCCTTTTAGGGACTCCAAATTATCATGGCGTTTAGACCAAGCTGTACTCTCTAAAACTGACCATAAATCATAATCCAGCGGATTATGATCGGGACTACACGACGGCCAGTCTTCAGCTCTGATGAAGTCCGAAACCAAGCTTCTAACCAAGACTGCGTGTAGTCATACGTCTTATGGCGAACTTTCGTCGAAAAGCTGCACTTTGTGATTAAAGCAAGCCACTTTGCACAGTGATAGTAAGGACGAAAATAAGCGATTTCACCTGCAGCAGTGACAGTTTCACCCCGTAGGAACAGAGATGGCGCCACTTTACAACACACACAATTAGAAAGTCAAAAAATCCAACTAATCCACCGATTTTAACGAAACAGATGTTAAATTAAAGGTTATTATATCATCTATCATACGAATAATCATGATTTAGATGTTACTTACCTAACATGCACAAATGTATTTATTTAGTTTTAAAAAAAAGTTTTCGTCGCTTTTTACTTCATTTTATCTTTGTGAAATCGCTTATTTTGGTCCTTACTATCACTGTGCAAAGTGGCTTGCTTTAATCACAAAGTGCAGCTTTTAAGTCATCAGACGTATGAATGAATAGTGTTAGTGGGCCGAGCTTTGTGACCCGGCGCCAAGCCTTGTTGGAAATTGGATATTCTGAGTATAAGGTATATCACTCTGCTCGAGACACTCTCGATGGTCGCGATGTTGTTCACGAGAAACCCGACGTCAGCTAGGGACTTTTGTTGCTTGTCCTTCCGGTAGAATATCAGGTTGCTGGACTTCATAGTTATCGCGTCTTCGCCCTCTCTTCAGACTTCCAAGAAACCCACTATGCCCTACTGAAACTTGATCAATTCTTCCTACAGTTCAAGCAACTTTTCGTCTGTTCTCAGTGTGCACGCGTTATAAGTTACCAGGGCCGGTTGTCGTTGGGGGTGGTAGCGCCATCGCTTCCGGGGATTCTTATCACCCCTGCCCCGCCATTACTCTGGCCACTACCGGAGTCAAGAATAGCGGGCCTGGTCGGAGACTGAGGGCCTGGTTTTCCTGTGTCCTACCATATTTTTTTTGGGGGGCGTTGATGCCAATACTCGCCATGCTTGGCAGGCGAGTTGGCAAGCGCGGAGGCGCAGCCCTTTATACCTGTGACGCTGCTGCCGGTCTCTACATTTAACTGCGCCTTTCATTGGATGGTTATACCGCCATTTGTCGGTCGCCAGAGCCTCGTCTGTTGAAACAGAACGCATCACGTTAAGGTGAGGTAGACTTGGAGCTTTGGGTCTTGGTTAGGGTCCCTAAGGTCCCGTTACGGTGCAAAGTACTGACGTTATATTTTGGTGTACGATAAAACTAGATAGTGCACAATGAAACACTGTTTTATTGTGTCCATAATGCAACTAATTCATTGTTGACTACCTCGGGATTCTTTTACTAACCCCAATTTTTTTCCCACAAAATCAATAAGTGACAACTCACAATCTAGAGCACATTAATCTAAAAGATATGTTTAATTGTAGGTTTTCATAGATAATACGAAATGACTAACCCAAATTTACTTAAAAATGTACAATTATAGCAGAAAACACTTACTTTTTTGTAAAAAAAAAACGTATAAAGCTTCACAGAAAAGTACCCACCCACACTACACTACTGTACCTACGTGTTAATTTGTAAGCTCTTTGATTTGTTATTGTTATTTTGAAACTGAATAAATGATTTATTATTATTATTATTATATGTTAGCCGACCATGCGGACGCCGCCCACAGCCCACTGCTCCAGCACCGGGCGGGCGGATGACCTCAATAGTGCGGCGTCCAACGTCGCTGCGAGCGAGCTGTAGCCTCCAAGCCTGTAGTGCTTCATAGACTAGGGCGTTCTGCTTCCACATTGCGAGGAGCCAGTCTAATATCCCGGGACCTTTGGTCCTCTCACCACTCGCGGCGAAGACCGCAGCATCTAAGGGCCACGGCAGTGTACCAACACTAAACTACAACCTTATTTTTTTTTTAACGTCAGGAAATGCAGATTACGCACCGTACCCCTCCGTCGGGGAACGGAGGGGCGTGTGTGGGACTCCCCCGGATTCGCCCCCGGGTATACCCACTAAAACCTGACGACGCCCGCCGTGTTTGTTGGCTGTGAAAGCAGGGGTCGCGGTGTCTCAACAGTCCCACGACCCTTGCTTGCAGCAACGTCCACCCTCTAGCAGGAGGGCGGATCTCCATGGAGTGGGGTGATCCTACTCCAGTCGGCACACTGGCGCCTCAGGAGGATCCCTGGTGATTGGACAGAGGTGTCCCCACACCGTCTGTCCGAGACCCTCCCGACAAGGCGATGCACGCCAAGCTCGCCCAGAGGACCAAAGTCCTGGGACATCCCCTGCTTCCTCTGCTTAACCAGAGGGGTGCCGGGAGTCCAACGACTTATAGTGAGCCGCCGCTCGATGCGAGACAGACGCGACTCACTACTGCCACTGCCGCCCGATACGGGAACAGACGCAGCAGCACTCTCCACGGAGCATCTTGACTTCACCCGCCGCTGTATTGCGACAGGCTACTGAGCCCCCTCGCCATGACAAGGCGTGCTCCATTTGAGCGGACTAAACTACAACCTAGCCTAACCTAACTCATTGAAATGCGGAGCTGGCGTTCGCATTTCAATTGTTCAAATTTCAACGCTCAAGAAGGAAGTTTATCACGAGAATAACGATCCGAATCAGAGGGCGCGACGATCTACGATCAGAGCACGCTTTATATTGTTTTCTACTTTGTCTTTATTGTTTTTTTTCAATTTGTGTTGAAATCATCTTAAAAATGTGTGCTACATTATTTAGATGATTTCAACACAAAATCACAATAAATGACTAGAAAAAAAATGATTACTAAAATGACGAAACGAAAGCCAACTCCCACTTCTCGTTTCCCGCGCTAATCTCTGAAAACGGACAGCTTTTCCTTTTCTTTTCTGGCAAGTAAAAGAACCTAATGGAGTCTCGCATCGGTACGCGTGCGAGTCAGTCGCGTCTTCGCCGGGTTTGAGTGCAATAACGCATTGTTTGTACTACGCGCGTAGGCACCGCGCCGCATTCCACAGCTGCGCTGGCCGACTCGCTTATCGGGCGGCCTTTGTTTGCTGGCGCGGCGCGAAACAAATGTTATGTCAGGCGACGAAATGAATAACTTAAACTTAGAAGAAACTACACCAAATCGGAATGAAGAAGATGTGAGGACGCCGAATCCAAGCAGTTTTTACAAAGTAAATTCTGCAGATTTATTAACAAATGAGGAGTTGAATCAGCCGACTGTAGTTGAAGAAAATACTTGTTTAGGACCAGTTAAACGGGGAAGAAATGAGATCGAGGAAGAAGGAGAATGGAAGGAAGTGCAGTTATCAAAGCAGAAAAAGACTAAGTTAAAAGACAATAACATGGAAATATACATATCAAGTAAGAATACACTACCCAAACAATTCGCATTGGCAAAATTGCTAAAAAAACATGACATCATAGGAATAAATAAAATAAAATATTTAAACCCGTTTAAGATACGACTTGAATTCGAGAGTAGTAAATATATGGATAAATTGATATCATGCCCTGAATTCATCGAAATGGGTTGGAATTTTCAAAAAGCTTTTCAAGTAAGTAACTCTTATGGGATCATCAAAGATGTTGACATAGATTTATCCGAAGAGGACATAAAACGAAACATAGTGTGCAACCAAAAAGAAGTCGAATTACACTCGGTTGCCCGCTTAAAACGACGAACCACCAAAGGAGAATGGGTTGACAGCGAGACTGTACGCTTATGTTTCAAGGGAACTTACTTACCACCTTATGTATTTGTTGACAACTTACGTTTAAAGGTAGACCCATACATTTTCCCCGTATCCCAATGCTCGAAGTGTTGGAAATTAGGACATACACATTCTCGCTGTTCTAGTGATACAAAGATGTGTCCGAAATGCAGCGGAAAACACGAGAATTGCGATACAACTGCGTTTACGTGTATAAACTGTCGAGGGAACCACATGTCACTAGACAAGTCATGCCCTGTCTACTTGCGGGAGAAGAGGATTCGTGAACTAATGTCCGAATATAACTGCACATACAGGAAAGCCATAACGATGTACGTTCCTAAGTCTCTACAGTTGAAGGTATCCGAAAAACGTCATGAGCAGAAACCTACACCGGAAAAAGTTAATATAGAGGCGAGTGTGGACTACAAGAATTCCTTTTCACCCCTGTCAACATTTGAGTTGGATAATCATGACCAAGGAAAATCATTGTATGCAAACATATTAAAGGTTCAAGCAGATGTTCATCGTCCAGCTAGCTCTCATCAATCGGAGGACATTATAAAACCTATCAAACAACGATCCGGCCATAAAAAGTGCAGCAGTGCCTGAAACTTTCTCCGACGAAGAATTCCCCTATGATGACAAACATCAAGTTAAAAGCGAGGAAATGGGTTCCAAAAAAGATATCACATTTGCAGAACTTGTAGACAGATTAAAGGAAATCATATTTTTGAAGAACACGTCATTTGGCCATAAAATTAGGTTATTTATTAAGTGTTGTTTAGAATGGATAATTTTAGTGGCAGCGGATAACATTTCCGATTGGCCGGTGTTGAAAAGTATTTTAAGTTATTTTAGTGGTAAGGGTTAACATGGCTAGTTATGTAAATCTGTTTCACTGGAATTCTCAAAGTCTAAGACCTAAACTAGTTTCCTTTGAAAATTTATTAGCGCAGAAACAGATCCACATTGCATCTATCTGTGAAACATGGTTAGAACCGGAGAGTCAACTGCATATTAAAAACTATGCAACTGTACGCTGCGATCGTGATGATTCATATGGTGGGATAGCTCTATTATTACATAAGTCTATTAAAGGCCAAAAATGCGACGTTCGAGCTGTAGACAACCCAAATATTCAAATATTGCATGTAAAAATTTTTAATTGTTCGGAAATCGAAAATGTTATATGTGCCTATTGCCCTCCATCAGTTCACACGAAGGCCAGTGACTGGGATAGACTGTTCTCCATAGCTAGTAAGAAAACGGTTATCTTAAGTGATTTAAATGGTCACCACTCTTTGTGGTCCCGCAAAACAGACCAAAGAGGAACACAAATTTTTGATTCCCTATCTGAATATGACTTCATTACATTAAATGATAGTACTCCGACTAGAATTAAGTTAGTTAATAATGTTCTTCAGCAGTACTCACCTGATTTAGTCTTAGCTTCATCTGATATTGCCTTAAAGCTTAACTATAAAGTCATGAACGAGACATTAGGCAGTAATCACAGAGTCATTAAAATCTCGACGAGGGATTTTGGCTGTCAATCTCCTATTATAAAAAGGAATTTCAAAAACGCTGATTGGTGTTCTTATAGGGACTGTCTTAAGAATATTTTTGAAAACTTTTTACGTAATAATGATCTGCAGAAAAATTACAATGATTTCATAGAATGCATCAATGTCGCCGCTGATTTACACATTCCTTATATAAAGATTAGCCAGAATCCATCCAAGAAGTTTGTACCTAAACCGTACTGGAACAGTATGCTATCCAAAGCAGTGGCTGAACGTCGCCTGGCCCTCTCTCAGTTTCGACGTAACCCAACACCGCGGAATTCAGATATCTTAAAAGAAAAAATCCGCCAAGCCAAACGATTGATACACAAAGCCCGATCGGACAGTTTCTTTGACTTTTGCTCATCTTGCGATCAGACTACCTCAGTAAGAGAACTGTGGCAGAGGATGAAATGGGTTAAGGGTTACAAGTCAACCAACAGTTACGTTAATGATGAAATGGCAATCAAGTTACTTGAAAGTCTAACACCTGATTCTGTTACACCCGAAAACCCTGTTTTCTTTTCATCCAATTTTCATTTAGAATCAGCTATCTCTTTGACAGAATTAGAACAAAACATACCTAAAAAATCAACTGCACCAGGTAGCGATGGAATTACGTATTTGATGCTTTATCACTTACCAAAAAATGCTAAGCTTGAGCTATTACATTTGTATAATAAGATTCTCACAACCGGTTTTGTGCCTCAACAATGGAGAGATGTAATAGTAGTACCCATCCCCAAACCAGGACGAGACCAAAATTCCACCAAAGCTTTAAGACCAATCTCTTTGATGATATGTCTAACTAAACTTTTTCACAACATTTTAAATAAAAGATTAGAGTGGTATTGCGAGAGAAATACTTTTTTTTCTCGTAGCGTTACAGGGTTCCGAAAAGCAAATTCATCTATGGACAATATTAGTAGTTTTATCTCTCGTACTTTGACAGCTTTCTCCGTTAACATTCCAACAATTGCTTGTTTTATCGATGTTGAAAACGCGTACAACAATGTCGATCTATTGCACTTACTTTCTACATTAGACAAACTCCAAGTAGGTTCGAAGATATGTGTATACCTATGGAACTATTTAAAATTAAGATATCTGAAAATACAAACAGGTACTGTCAAACTAGTAAGAACAACCAATCGTGGATTAGCACAAGGGGACCCATTATCGCCAATTCTTTTTAATATAGTTACCAAAGAAATTTTCGACAAAATTGAAAGTGTCACTATATCACAATATCCGGACGACTTTTTATTATACACTTCCGGTGACAAATTATCAGATATTACTAATATCCTTCAGTCAGCCCTTGACAATTTTACTGTAGTTCTAGAAGATATTGGTTTAGAGATCTCCACACATAAAACTAAAGTTTGTTTATTTAAAAGGGGTTATAAAAGAGACCATATAGATATTAAAATTAATAACACTAGTTTGGAAATTGTAGATACAGTTAAATACTTAGGAATGTGGCTGGACAAAAAACTTAGATGGTCCAAGCACATTAATGAGGTAAAAGAAAAAGCGTTAAAATATCTGAACGTTTTAAAAATTTTACGTGGCTCAATTTGGGGTGTTCACCCCATACATCTTAGAAGGTTATATATAGCCTTAATACGGAGTAGGATCGACTATGGCAGTATGCTTTACGATAACAGTTGTCAAAATTTCCTTTCTAAATTGGACAAAGTGCAGAACCAGTGCTTACGGTTAATAG
Organism: Pyrausta purpuralis; assembly: GCA_963924145.1. Taxonomy (NCBI): domain Eukaryota; kingdom Metazoa; phylum Arthropoda; class Insecta; order Lepidoptera; family Crambidae; genus Pyrausta; species Pyrausta purpuralis. Next base: position 14,956,904 of record OZ001646.1, on the reverse strand, counting down.
GGGGATTTATTAAATCCACACCCATCCACGTTATGGAGAATGAACTCCTACTTCCACCATTAAACGTAAGGCGAAAATACCTTGCTGGCAAATTTTGGCTCCGATGCAGATCTTTGGCAGAAAACGGAAATATAGAACTGCTAGAAAAGTTACAACGTGAATGCCATAAACCTTACTGGCGACATAAAAAAATTCCACTACTTATTCTAGTACACGAATATCTAAAATCATATCCTATTCATCGAAGCAGCCAATTAGAAATGTTTACCTTGAGGACGTGGATGAGCAACGTGGATCTTTCCTGTATTAAGCCCAATCTAAATTCGAATACCTCAGACAAACCTAAGAGCTCCTACTCAAATCAGAATTTGAAAAACCTATGTGAAACAGTTATACAAGAGAATTATGGTAGTTATTACAAAATTTTCACGGACGGTTCAAAGGATAAAAGTCACATTGGTGTGGCCTTTTATGACCCTCAGAATAGCAAATATTGTAAACTTAGAATAGAATCTAATATATGCATTATGCATGCAGAATTTTTAGCAATTCAAGAGGCTTTATCGTACATAAAATCAATCGAACATGATGAATTTGTTATTTTGACTGACTCTAAAAGCGCTCTTCAACACTTAGCTCGGTGTACCTCGAGTTTTCGAGGAACACCGATAGCTTATTCTATAATAGATTCTATTCTACAGTTCGCTGAAGTCAACAAGACCGTTACATTACAATGGGTGCCTGCACATATCGGTCTAGCAGGAAACGAACAAGCAGACAAACTGGCAAAAGAAGCAATGTTCAGTGGCGTTGAATTTGATTGCATACCTTATTTCACAGAATCTCTCAGTACTGTAAAAGAGTGGTGTAGGGTGTCTTGGCGCGAATATTTTGATGAGAGATCACGAGCTAAAGGAATTTGGTATAAAACAATCCAACCAACTTTATTTAGAATACCCTGGTTTGATATGGCCGATTTGAGCAGGCATACAGTTATCACTGCTCTCAGACTGCGTTCCGGACACATCCCACTAAACAACTTCAGTTTTCTAATGAAAAAAGTTGAATCGCCTAACACACAGAATGTGGTGTTATAGAAGACGTAGTTCATGTGATGATGGAATGTGTTAGGAATCAGGCTGAGAGAAATGAATTTTTAATTGTTTCTCAAGTTCTATTTGATGTGGGATGGTGTAATAGCACTTTGGCTTTCCCCTTATCCGGGATGGCAAAAATGCTATATAAGTTAGTACAATCTGATCTTAGTCGTAGATAATGTCATCGATTTTCGACTATACGAGGGTGACATTCCCATGTGGGAAAACTCTCTTTAAAAATTTAAGAATAAAAAAATAAAAAATAAAGAACCTAATGGTCCACACTACCCGGTGGCACGTGCCGGCGGCCATGCCGCAGCGGCTGATTCAATTGAAGAGGTACCTTACCTACGTCGCAGGCAAAACGTATAATCTCGCTGTTTACCTATGGCGTCGTCAGTTTATAAACGCTCCCGGGTTTGCAAAATCCCGAAGGCAAAATGTATAATGACGAGTATGTATGTATTATTTTACAACATTTCATCTTCTATTGTATGAAACGCATTATACATAATGCCAAGAAAATTATAGAATTTAGTTCTTTTTCGTGTCACGGATGTCGCTATTGAGCAAAAAAGAAAAATGCTGTTAAGTGGTGAATCTATATGTGAAAAAGTGACTGAAAAACAGTGGAAATACTGCGTATGTGATTTACGCGTGGTAATAGTGATTTAATTAATGAAGTACAAAAATTTTATGATACTCAAGCGGGAACGATAAGATATCCATGAAACAATGACTACATTTTTGAGGTTGTCCAGAACCTTAAGAACGCTAAGTTGTCTATGCATGAAACCTGGAAGACACGTGTAGAGTATTATAAATTATCGATCAATTTTAAGTAATAAAAGAGTATTAGTGATGTTAACTATCTTATCCTAAAAAATATTGCTCTGACTGTGTAACAGGTATTGCTTTTGTTTATTTTAAAATATATGTAATCAAAACTGATTTACTTTCATAAATATCATTTTTTTGGAAATTTCTTCTTACTTATTACTTTGAAAGCCTTATTTGTCCCACCAAACTGTGTTTTATTATGGTCACCCTTATTCGTCTAGATCAACTCATCAACCGTCGTCGAAATCATGAGAATTGAACAGCTCACATTTTGCAAAACCGCAAGCGTTTATAAATTAACGACGCCATGTATACGGCAGAATTATACGTTTAGCCTGCGACACCTATTAACTCATTTAAAAATGTAAATGTATTTTTTATCTATTAGATTTATTCATTCATTCAGTTCAGTCCAGCCAACTTAATAAAGTAGCAGGTTTGTATTATTCCTTTGCTTGTGCAACAGATAAAAAAAGAAAATGCCACTTATGACACCTGTGAGTTGTGACAGCTGTCTGGTCTTCCTTCTGGCATAAACAATAATACTTTGTTGAATTTTTACAAATTACTAACTAATTGCCCAAATAAACCTCTTTTATATAATATTCTCTTAACCTGTGTAACTTCCTTCTACAGTGCAGACGATTGTACTTATCGGTAATGATTGCCAAACCACAACATATTTCCCTTTGTTGAGTGCTCTTAATGTAATGTAAAGGCATTTTGTTAAAAGGTATGTGGAGTTTTAAGTTGTGTACACAGATTAGTAAGAGTATGGTTGTGTAAATAAATGTTTCTATTTTCTAATCGGAAATACCGAGAGAGTTAAGAAATGAAAGTCCAGTAAGCAGAAATAAAGATAGTTTGATAACAACAATGAAAACAAAGAGTTTCTAGTCTAAAAACAATACATAAAGCTAATCAGATTTCGTTGTTAGCTTCATAATGTGAAAGTGTTTTTTTTTTTATTATAATTGTTGTGTGTAGGTAATAATTAAGTGAACTTTATTAATAACAAACAAGAAAAAAATCAAACTAAGTCATAAACTGAACAAAAATAAGCTAGCGCTAAAAGGAGATTTCAATAAGGTTAGTCGTAATCACAGGAGACCGAAGAGCTGGCAGCTACCTCGGACAAAGAATTAGTATTGTTATTCAAAGGGGGAATGCTGCCAGTATCTTCGGAACCTTACCAAAAGGGATTACTTTTAATGATATATTTTAGATTTAAATTTATATTTTTAAGAACTTAATTATAATTTTCCTTTTTTTTGCTAGTTATTTTCTAAGTTTTAGTTTAAGTAAGTATGAAAATAATAAATAAGCTTTAAATCTACCTATTCAAAAACGAAACCATTTCAATGTTTAAATTGACCCAATGGAATCTGTTATAATAGAAGTTTGGCATCAAAAATATCATAGATTTTTTTGTATTAATCTTTTTATATACAACATTCATAAGGTTGTATGTGTGCCTCCATTGGTTCTACATGCAGTAATATGTTTATCTACTTTAATCCCTCACGGATGTGTTTATCAACAGTCTTTTGTTATACTTTGCCAGCGATCTTTTCATCTATTACTGTTTAAAATCATTAAATGCTAATGCAATTGTTTGTTATCTATGAAATAAATTGATATTTGTGTTCCTCCTAGTAACTGCTTTATTGTATTTAGAACAGTATCATTGACTTCTGACCTGGTAGGTCAGTAACACAGGGAGGAGATAGTGATTGACATAATATTCTGTTTGCGTTGACAAAGTTTACATTTACATAATATATATATACTCATTACTTAAGTTAGTAACTTTCAGGAAGAAGGAGTACATAAAAGATAAGAATACAAAACTTGGCATTTGATTAGATTTATTTCCACATACAGTAGAGTATAATTGTTTGTTTTAAATGTTTTAGTGATATCCAAATACAAGATGAAGGAGGAAGAATTACAATATATGTTACATCTACTTGATGACATCTCCGAAGATACTTTTGAGGTAAGAAAACTAATATTTGGTAAACTTGTAGAAATAAAAAACTGTGAATTATATTTTTTTTTAAAAATACATGTATTCCAGGAGCTTATAAAATATTATGATGACACAGAAGAATCCAAGCAGCAAGCAGACTTGAGCAAGCAAACCTTGGATTTTTTGAAGCTCAGTTTAAAAAATAATCCTGTTACAACAGCTTTAATTTTGAATTACATCCAAGAGAATTCTAGAAATGAAGCTAATACAAATAAAATTCAAAACATATACTTACAAATTTTAAAAAATGAAATCTCAGAAAATAATTGCTCTGATAAACTAATTTCTTTGATATCACTAGTCAGATGGAAAGAGAACCACATTGAACATTTTATACAGCAAGTATTAATTCCTTTATGTGAAGAATCCTATAGGCAATTTAGAAAACAAATATTGCTAAGCCTCATACCACATGATAATCCCCAATTACTATGTATCTCTTCTGAGGCTATGCAGAAAAATGAGCCTCAAAAAGAGTTTAAGCTGACTCCTGAGTATATGCTAGAGCTGTGTTATCAAGACAAGACACATTGGTTACTGAAGGCTGCTGAAGTGTACAAACATCAGCTTCATGACATGGAAAATGTTACTTTCAAAATAAACAATTTTACCAAACAAATACTCATCATGGTACTCATCGATCTCACTAACAGTGCTGAAACATATGACTTATCATCACTAGTCCATCAACTGACAAACATATTTTCTATACTGGATACATACACCACAGCAGATGAGCAACTGCAGTTTTATCTTACTGAAATAAAAAGAGAGCTAACTGTGATCAAGTTTTGTTTAGAGAACAACTGTAAAATAATGACTACATCTATATTCAGTCAAGTCTTGCAACAGAGTGCTTTGACTGTGATCTCTCAAGTGTGCAGGCTCTCGAAAGTTGACAGATATAAAGTGTCGCGACTTTTGAATACCAATATTGACTTCACCACCGAACTAATTTCTTTGAGTGGTAAATCAGATGTTGTAAAGCATAATGAATGTGTTAATTGGGATGTTTTGACATACAATAGCTATTGCGCGATAACAAAGATAATAGATGTAGTTCTGAACTCATCTAAAGGGGCGGAAGACCCTCAAGAAACGACATTATGCTTAGAAGAAATAAAACGACTGGTCTTGTCTATACAACCTTTACAATATTGCATTGAAGTCATTGAAAATATATTTTCGTGCCTTTTTTTGAGATATGAATATTTTTCATGTTATGAACACACTAAAGAGTTCCCATGCGGTACACACTCTGAGTGCTCTTACTTTTATTCCAAAAAGCAGAGCAAGAGCCTCAAGAGTCCTAATACGAACAATGCCGGCTTCATGTGTAATGCTTTGACGACACAAATTGTTCTAAATACGTTGAAGTTATGTTTGGAGAAATTAGAAGTTGATTACAAAATTGACGAGGCAGATCACTCTGTTACGACACGATTTCGGAACCTCGTAAGAGTTGTGAATCACTCGATATGGAAGCTGCAGTTGGTTTCAACATTATCTCCGGACACAAATCCACTGCAGTTGAAACTTTGCTTGGATTATGTGGAGGTTGACGACAGCAGTGAGGACGACGACCGTGAACTTGAGTTTAAAGCTCTCAGAAAAAAGCCTAGGCCGAGAAAGCGGCATACTCACTCCAAGTACGATCCTGAGCAAGTTATGTTGTCATCTACTATCTCGGCAAATGATGATGGTAAGTTTCTCCAATCCAATTGTGATGTTGGAAACATGTAAAATAATTATGAAAATCTACTTGCACTCCTTTTCCTGATTTCTTAATTCAGGATTAGATTAACTTGTGCTCAGTTTCAGTTTACTTCCAGTTGATCCAACTATCATTAGTTAATCAGTCTCATCACTTAATCCCTTAAGCGTATGTGATCGAGATACAATATAAATTCTATTGTTACGCGGTCTCATGCGACCGCTTGGGTGTTGAAGCTAAGCTTTTGAAGCTGGGCCATTTTCACACAAACTTTTTTAAAGAAATAATATGCTCTCAGTTCAACAACGCAAGTGCAAGGCACCTTACTGTAAAAACTTAACTTACGAATTTTATTGATGTTTATTTTGTTTTCAGCGGTGCTATCTTCCAAAGGCAGCAGTATCGACTTCATCTCCATAATGTTGGCAAAACCCAACTGTTTGGTGGCTCTGGCTCTTTATAACAATGACTTCTCCAAAGCAAACCAGATTTTAGAGGTAAGTCTCCATACATTGTTATTATTTCTACCGAATAAAGGTGGTTTATCTCATACTCACGTAAAACCTTACGATTTTGGAATATAAATACATAGTAACTATTTTTTTAAATATTCATTTATTGGCATCCATTTGTATGGTTCTTAGTAAATGCTCAAACTCTTCATACATATCCCTTTCACTTTTTTTGGGTTCATAAATGACTTCATGACCTTTTGTAGTTTTCAATAACCCCGGAGGATTCATAATGAAGTATTTTTTCGCATCTTCAATAGTTTTGTGCGGCTTAAAAAACTTGCAGCAGAGGCAGCAGCAACACAAACCTTAAAATAAATAGTTTTGTTATAACAACAGCATTATCTTCTCTGAAACCGTATAGAATAAGAACCTAAAACAGCTATCATAGTATGTAGGCGAAATTTACGAATACACGGCTGATAACATAAACTGTTACCAATTTAGAATAGCTGCTACTGTTATAGATAGAAAGGACGCGCCTTACTCATTTATCTAAACAAATATTATAAAGCTGAAGAGTTTGCTTGTTTGAACGCGTTAATCTCAGAAACTCCTGAACCGTTTTGATAAAATATTTTTGTGTTGGATAGCTTATTTATCGAGGAAGGCTTTATGAAACATCACGCTGCGACGGGAGGGGAGGGAGCAAACTCAAAACGCGCGGACGAAGTCGCGGGGGACCTCTATGATTGATAAAAGCCCGTGGTGTAGGGTGTGTGACAAATATGATAATACCAAATAATAATAATTACATTATACAATCCTGTAAACATGTACATAAAAGTCGTATGTTATGGCGCGCCTAAATCTTCATGCTTTTATTAATGGTTTCATACACACATAATTTACGTAAGCGCAATGATCGACCCGCATCCACGTTCATGTAATTCGATCAATAGGAGTTTTAGAGCTTACCAAAAATAGGTATTACCGAGGCGTAGTAATCAGAACGTTTATCGGCGAAAACACACCTATGCGGTGTGTTTGCGCTGTTTATTTAACTAATTTAAATAGTATTGCAGCGTAAAGTACGGTCCCTTTTCGTATTACTTACACTACTGCCATTAAGATTGGACGAATCCATGTTGATCTATAATTACTAATACAATGGCACTTTATTTACCTCTAGTGCACCATAGTGGGATCGCTAATACTATGTATATCAGGAACCATAATCTTAGAACTCGCCACAGTCTGCTTACGAATACAAAAAATGATTGCTTCCGATTATAGTAGTCTATAAATAGGCATTTGACTGCTTTTAAACCCATATCTTCACCTGAGCACTTCTTGTTTTGCATATCCACCAATTTTCGTATCGTGCTTTTAATATTAGATTCTGTAATATCTGAAAAAAATATGACGTTCATTAAAAGTTACGGTATTTGTGCAAAAATTCAGATATCATGTAAAAATCAGATTCTACATCATCTACCATTGCCAAGGTTCTATCTACCCTATGATAAGAAAGACATATATGAAGGGTATACGCACTTTTGTTATTTACTCGATAAGTTGCATTCGATATTGTCTCGTTGAGAATTTCATCATTATACTCATCCAATAGGTATTCGTAATCATAATCGCCCATGTAATCAGTTTCGATGTACAATACTCTGTTTCGAGGTGAATGACTGGCGAGCTAAAACAATAGTATGATTACAATGCTGCTGTTGACTCATTTGTAAACAGTTGTCTGGGACACACGTGTATTTATATGAGTCATCGTATTTGAGATAAATGAAATCATGCTCTAATAAAAAATACTATCTTATATAACTAACACTACGAGCAACACACCATCATTGTAATTGCTTGTAATGTTATGTAAAATGATTTTATATATTATTTTGTATGTATGTCACTCTGTAAGGTATTTATTCCATGGGTCTGTACTGAATTGTGTATTCCGCTGCCTGATTTAAATAAATAAATAAAATATCTTAAAATCAAGATCAAATATGATCCAGTTTTACTCTCAAAATTTATAAGAAAACTAAATTAGTTACAATTATTAATTATAGATATACAGCGTGTTCTTTTTGTTTTTAGGAAAATCAAACCTAGGATTCTACAAAGTATAAGTAATGTTTTTCTGAAAGAATTGATTAACAGAAGTTTATTGCATGAGTAAGATTGTTTCTTTTATCAGTTCGTCATTATTTGCTCTGCGTTTTTGATGACGTTGTCAACTTTATACAACTGCGAATGGTCAGCAAAAAAAGGGCTCAAACGAACATACTTTGTTACTATTTTGTTACTGTTTCCTTAATGAGCCATCATTTATCTCTCACTAAATGAGTCGTTTTTAGGATTTTTTATTAAAAAGGTTTATTGATTAAAATGCTTTATGATTAATTTTAATACTTATTAATTACGTTAGTATGCGTTATTGTGATTCACTTTTTTTATTTACGTTGGCGAAAAGCAACACCCTCTAAAGCACCTACATAAAGTTTAAAAAATCTCTGCGATGATAAATGATTTCACATTTAACACACTAGTTGCGGTCTGCGGCGAATATTATAAAGCCCGTTTATTTTTGCTTGTTGAATATTAAAAACAATCTGTATATTCCTTTATATATGAAATATTTATTTAAAAATAAGATAAACACAAAAGTCACCAACTGTATAGGTTATCATAGTTTAGCACTGTTATTTTTTTATCAAATTTAATTTATTCGCTGATATTATTTTATGAAAAGATTGTTTACATGATTTGACTAGCCGAGAAAAACGGACTTTAATAATACGAACGGAACGGAGCGCAGTCCGCAACCAGTGTGCAAAATCCTTTAAAAAACATTGATATCGATTTTATTTATGGATTCTACAAAGTTAACAACAAGCGGCAGAAGAAATGCGTCAAAATAATGTTAATTTAAATCGCCAAATACGTATGCGCCTAAATGTGTTCATTGAAAATGGAGGCGAAAACTTAAAAAGTTTTTTTTAATAATTATCACGTGTTTTTATTTTTGACCAGTTTAGAATAGCACTGATAATATAAAATAATAAAGAAGCTTCTGCGATTAATTTATTGCTTCGAATAGCATACAACCATCAAATGTCACAATGATGTGTTGCTTGACCTTTGAATGATTTCATAAACCATACCATGCTCATCGCAATACCTTTTTTTTTGTTTAAAAGTGACCGTCAGAAGTCAGCCATTACTTAGGATTCAAAAGGTTTTTTTGCTGGCCGTACTAGAACGCATTTTACTACTATTATTAGGACACCTCAAGTTTTAATTTAATGTATGGTTTTAGGTAATTGGATTATTTTGTACAAAACTAAAAACTCAAAATAGTGAATGTTATAGAAAACTTTTCATTATTTTTATTTAAGTAGTCTGATTTCTATAACATTAATTTTTCTGAAAACATAAATAACACGTAATGGTTTGCACGTAATTATCGTATTAGCATAATGTTTTACCTACCATTTCGTTATTATTCTTCCTTCCATTCAAACTTTTGTCAATATATTTCTTGCTAAAACGTTTTGAGCTCGCATCGTCGCCTATCCTGCAATATTAAAAGAAATAATTGTGAGTCTATTAGAATTTACGGAAAATGTCTGGACTTGACAGTGCAATAGTCATCAACTAAGAATTTATCTGCGTAAGTATAGGCTAAAGTTCCCTCTCGCAAACATAGTTATCTTGAAATGGGCTTCGTTAAATATATAGGTCGGGATAAATTATTACCAGTTATTTGTTAGCATAAATAGTATGTACTAGCTAGTGCAAAAAGTTTATATCTCCAGTTTTCGTAAATTAATCTTGGCGGGAAAAACACCTGGTACTATTTGAATAAATGCTTACAAACCTTTCGGACTCCCTCACTATGTTTCTTTTAAAACTAAGTTCCCCCATACCATTTTTACTATCGGAGGTTCTTAATACCCTACTACTGATGACTACTAGTTTCATTATCCATATTATTATGTATATTATCATCTAATGCAACAAAACATTTTGAACTGTTTTTCCGAGCGATTTTTGTTGATAAACTTATAATTTGCAATAATGTTTTCATCAACAAAGTAACTTATGTCAGAATGACAAAGTGCTAAAAATGACAATAAACGCCAAACCCAATATGTTATAAAAGAAGGCAGACTTCAAATCATAGATAAATATTTTAAAATATTTCGCGCAAGCACTGTTGGGTTGCAAGTTGCGAACCTGAAATATCTGAGTTGATATGTTAAAGTGGATGGATACGTAGTTTTGATTTTTCGATATTTATCCTACTACATTATAAATTATTAAATTTACTAAAAAGGTGCTGTTTTCTCTTTTCAGATGTTCGACCTGGCAGACTCTGAAATCGCAACCGAAGTTACATTCACAGAGCAGTTAAGACACCTTGTAGCTAAGATAAAAAACATAATTTATTATAGAGACGACACGCGCTATCCCACCAAAGAACTATCAGCTTTGTCAGTGGTGTCCACCGAAGTTATGGGACTCGTAGAAGGATTTTTGGCATCAAACAGAGCTCCCAACTCTTTCGATATAATAGAACTGGCTGGCCGTCACCCACATTTGCAACTATATAATCACCAAAACGCACCTTTTATAAATGCCGTTGATATTCTTCTTAGCAGTGGTCTCAACAGAGAAATAACTTACGGCCTAATTAACGTTGTAGAACGAAAACTTGCAGAAGTGAGAAGCTCGACAGATGTCTCTGCGGTTAAGAAGAACAACTATATTCGCTTTGTCGAGGATATAGCCAGCGTCACCTTCGAAATATTTGGTGCCACAGAGAAATCATTCAATTTCGTCGATAATATATGCGGATTGATCACCGATTGCAGAATACCTATCAAACACAAAGAGTTTTGCAAGTTGAATCAGTTATCAAAAGAGCTGAAGCAATCATGTGATGACTTGGCTGTCGTTGTTAACTCAAAAGAAGCAACAGAGTTAGATCAAAATTTATTGCAGAAGTATCACCAAATCTATATGAACGTTGTAGCGGCGTCTGATAAAGATTTATGTAACGTCGGGGACGTATCGCGACAAGGAAACAGAAAAACTAGGATTCCCTACTTACGAATGTGTTACATGTACTGCAAAACTGTGTCACAGTTAGAACTAGAGGAAAACCGATCAACCGAAGCCGCAACCGATGCGCCCTATTTTTCTGTACTAGATAGACAGCTCCATGATATATTCGGAAACATGATTAATAACAAAGAAATACCGGTCACTAACTTGGAGCCGATTTGCAAGAAACTAAATGTTAATCTCATACCAAAACTTATTTTGAACTTCTGTCCATCCATTACGCTGACCGGACCCCATAAAGAAGCCAGCGAAGTCAACTTCAACAGCCTCCTTCAGGCTGTTTATGATTTCAAAAATCCGGAAGAGAATCTGTTTATAGATCCAATAACGAATTTCGCTCCGTTACCACGGTCGCCGGATCCTCAATGTCTCACTTATGTCGTACTCCATAACTGGGTGTTGGCACACATTATAAAAAAGATTCACACCGCCCCTAATGAGAACACACTGCAGCAGAGTATGGACGCGCGAACCAAAGCTTTAAATAACTATATGGAGCTAGACAGATTCAATTGTAACAAGGTGTTATTCGGTGGCAACAAATACTTGGCCTCCTTGCACACCACTATTGATTTGGACAAGCTGTTTGTGTACATGCCTCAACTGATAAATTCCGGCAAAATATTGAAATGTCTGAATATTATAGACTCTCTATCCGAGAGGCAGCAGATGTGCAGTGCAAACCTGATGAACTTGAGGGACTTGATATTGTTCAAGCTGGCGACCAATCCGAAGATCAGCAACAACTGGAAGTACTGCCAATACCTTAAATGTCCTGAGCTGAAAGTAGATCTGATCTTGAACAATTTGTGCAATTGGCCCGCTGAGGGCGCGATAGAGGTGTTGGATTACCTGAGGTTCCTTTTAAACCAGGAACTATTAGAGGACGGACTGTACGAGAAATGCACTGATTGGATGGTCAAAATACCCTTGTATGATCAGGTAATAAATAAATAAACACTTCAGAGATTCGTTAATTTTTACCAATCAAGCCTTAATTTTAAAATATCGCACACGTACAGGCTTAATTTAGGACGTATGAAAACGATCAAATTTGTCTCATTTCATAAAGTTTTACGGGTTAGAAAACGTTTTCGCCCACGCATATTTCGATCATTGGCGTTCAAAATGTAGGCAATTTCGCGCTGCGTTCTTCTGCACACGATGGTCTTAAGTGAACTGTATTACAAAACTGTTTACTGAGTTTACTAAAACAAGGTTTTATTTCAGATTTCATCCATAATGGGCGTCAATCATTGGTATGATATTTATGAAAAGTCTGTTGAGAACCCAGAAAATATTATTGAAGTTCTACTAGACAGCCAACAGGTAAAACATAATAAGTTTCTTACTTATATAAAAACATTTTAAATAAACAAACTGCTATAATTCTTATGTTTTGTAGTTCAAGCTGTGTTTGGAATGGGCTGACGTTCACGAGGTATCAGAAAACATGAAGAATTTGATTATAATGAACCTATTGCGTCAACTATTTGAATACACCAACCAAGCAACGCCGGACTTCATCAGCGAACTCCTTGCGCGGTTGCCCATGAACCAGGCTATGGACCTAATCCAAGAAGAAATGTCCAAAGTCAGAAACGTTGAAATTCTCCAGGTCTGCATCGATTTCATATCGGAGAATTCATTCGACTGGAAATCTTTCGAAAACATTAAAATTGGGCTGCAAATAATGGTCGAAATAGACGTGAACATGCGACACATGTTCTGGGATCTGATAGAGAAACCCTTGCTGATGATCGAGCAGTTCTTAATGAATGCGAAGTTGGATATGCTGGCGAATATAATAAACAAAATATCGCCCAATCTAAAGAAAGATCCGAGCGGCGATAATTTGTATTACAACATCAAGACGATCGAAAGTCTAGTGATATCTCGGAACGCGGTGGACGCGCTGTTGCGGTTTTACGCGGAAAAGGCTTTGGATATGAAGAATCCTCGGAACGTTTGTGCCGCGCCGCCGAAGCCGTCTGATGATTCGTTGCTGCAGTCGATTGATTCGATCAACATCGAGGCGGCGTCGCGGCCGTTTGTGATGCCGGAGCAGGTAATTATAATCATAAAATCTTTTTTCACAGTTAAAATTAGGGTTGTACAGAAGTAAAGTAACAGGACTGACCTTGTACTGCTGCACCAGCTGGTTAACAGTCCAACATTTTATTTTAACCTACAACAGTAGGTTAGCTTATATCATAAGCTATTTTTAACTGTGAACAAGCTTATGAAATACCTTATGTTATAACTGTGAACTTTGAGCTTTCCTCGTTTGACACAGTTGCTTTTTTACAAGTGCTTATATTATTAAGGTATAAATGATATTTTTAAATCAGCCATATGCAGATTTATTTGATGAATATTTGACTGACTATTGAAAATGTATTCCTCAATTAATATAAATAGAAAAAAAAGTTAGTCAGAAGCTTTCTTTGTCACAAAATTATTTATTTGATTATTTATTGCACAAACAAAGGGAAGTACAAAAAGCGGAATTTATTATTTACAGCATTCTTTGCCAGACAACCATTGGGTGAGGCAGGCGCAGTTTTCTAGATATTTTTCAATGAGGTTGAAATATATTTCTGTAATTTGTGTCTTTAAATTGATTTCGTAGGTGCCGAGCAAGGAGCAGTGGGTGGAGGACTACGCGGCGGACCGCTGCATGCTGTGTCGCACTTCTATATTCTCTATGATCATCCGCCGGCACCACTGTCGCCGGTGCGGGAGGCTCGTGTGCCACGCCTGCTCGAGGAGTAGGATGCAGGTGAATAAATGTTCTTGTGCTTCACAAAGTAAAAACATTATAGTAAATTACTCGGAATGAAAGGATGCGGTTAACATCCGATCTATGTATGGACAACAGTACTTTAATGTGAACACTGTTGTATCTTATGCAGTTGTAATAAGGTTTCGTTTCCAACAAAAATGTGCGTGCGCTTGTACCAGTAGTACATAGATTTATATAAATTGCGTTTTCTATTAAAATAAAAACGTAAAGTATTGTTATTGGTTTCAGCTGGTCACATAGTTAATAAACGAATATGTATTTTCATGTCAAGTTATTTATTTGTATATAGATTGGCTACTTGACAACTTTTGGAAAAGTATTCTAATATGTGCACAAAATTGTTATGTATCCCTTACAATTTAATTTGCTGGAAATAATATATTTATTTGTGACAAAACAGATTAATTGTAATACATTTTGTATTCGCGTATGTTTGTTTAGTAAACATACATACAATGACACAAACGAATAGAATCAAAACAGATTTATTCATAAATAGGCTATGTTGTTTATTGTTATTTTTACTCACATGCTTAACGACACTACACAAAACCGAAATCTTGTATTCATCTTCAGCAGAGCAAAAAACAGTTCAAAACTAAAAATAAGCGATATGAAGTTGGACATTATCATATGTCTTAAGTTAGTTACGTTTTTGTTAAAAAAGTTTCAGATAAAAAAGACAGTTATTTTGCAAAAACAAACTATTAAGCACATTTTTAATTGAGAAAATACGTATGTATCCATTATTTGAAAGTAAAGTTTCATTTTATCCTAATTAGTTAGAACGTTCAAGTAGCCAATTGCCCAATTAGTAATGTTACCAAGACCTTCCTAAACGTAAAATAATTTTGTAATAAAAATATTATTTAGGTGCCATCGTACCCCAGCGGCGTGAAATTCCGCGTGTGCGACGACTGCTACACTCAAACTATGCGCAAAAAAGCCAACTCAGATTCCGACAATCTGATGCTCAGTAGCAATTCAGATTCCGCAGCCAGCGGCATCACTTGCATGGACTGGTGCCTGTCTACTAACGCGGGGAGAAACGAAGCTGTCAGAGCAGAGTTCAGTTATGAATTCACGCCGAATGTTACCCTCTGTCTTACCATCATGAAGATGCATTCAATCAACTTGGATTACCCTAGGTATGCATGTTGTTTAGTTGTGTTAGATGTATATGTTTGTATATTGTATGGACTGGTCAATCGGTTTTATGGTCCCGAAGAAAGCATGAAACTTGGCACGATTGTACTTCATTTCCAATAGGGAAACGCGCTGAGAAAGGTCGCTTTCTCCTCCCCTCCTCCCCCTTTTACCTCCCCCTTCTGAATTTCTTTTATTTCGGCAAAAACGGTATAAATTATAATAAAATACACACTTTTATTACCTCTTGCTCTATTTACGGAACAATTACAAGAGTTATGATAAAATGACCTAAATAGATTACGTAACTCATATATTATTGAAACGAAGCAGCTAAGGCGAATTTTAGCTATGAATGAATTCACGCCAACGCCACTAATGCACTCGATTAACTTGGAATATCCGAGTTAGGTTTGCAAGCGTCATTATATTATATGAATCATACTAATTATGGACAGTTGTCCATAGTGATGAATATGAATCGACCGACAGATTGGTCACCATTAGCCACTCCCATTACACGATAGACTCCCCGTTAATGATAATTGATGACGGCAACCGCCCTATTCGCGCCTTACAATTTGTGTTTTGTTTTTAAATTTCTTCAAAATACAGCCTGAAATTTTAATCAGTTGGGGAAATAGTGAAATCGAGAAAAAAACAGCCGTTCCATACATTTTGACCGCACTATTACCCCCATAGTAAAAGTTGTTTATATCCATCAGTGGAGTCTTTACCCAACCAAAGGATATTGACCAAAGCCGGGCCCAGATTGCGTCTTTGTAATTTACCTACATTTCAAAAATCTTGTTTGAATTATAATTGTACTGGTTTAGTAACGGTATTGAATTACTTTAGTTAAATATAACAATTACCTTCTGAATGTATCAAAATGAATGTAGGTGAGGTGCATTAACACTGCAATCAAAACATAACCTCAAAATGTCTAATCTGTCATTGAATTCCTCCTAAACCCCTAATTATTTTTTAAAAATATTTTTTGTCTGTATTCTTTCAAGTATTTATATATTTTATCCGAACATTTTGTAAAGACGCATGCAGAAGCAAAGTGGGCCAAGTTTCTATAGAGTTTTGGTCAAAATCCTTTGGTCACTGATTCAAATTTGAGCTTGTATAATAATGTTTTGCATATATAACAACCAAATAACAATATTTCCAGATTCCTGCTAGACCGCAGCGACGAAGTAGCGCGCGAGTTATCTGGGGGCGGTGACGCGCGACTCTTAGTGCGCGCGCGCCGCTCGCTGCTGCTCGCTGCCGCGGAGCTGTACTCGCGCACGCCGCACGAGAAGAGGTATTGTTCGTAGTTACGCCCGATTTTCTACCAAAGCAGAGAGGAGAGGAGACGGGAGAAGATATATTTGAATAAACCAATCATATTTCGTTATTTTCACATCTCTTCTCCTAACTTCCAATAACCTGCCAGCTTTGCAGCACATCTCCTCCCGTCTCCTCTCCTCTCTGCTTTGGGAGAAACCGGGCTTTATAGTCTATCCGTTGGTGAATAACACGGGCACTAATGAATGCTGGCATTGTCTGGTTTGTAAATGAAATTAAAGTAGGAAAATAAACTATATTTGTAGGATGAAAAAATGTGCGTAGTAATAGTCTATCCGTCGTAGAATAACACGGGCACTAATGAATACTCGCATTATCTGATTTGTAAATGAAATTAAAGTAATAAAAGAAACTATATTTGCGGGATGAAAAAAATATATGGGCAGGTTAAGGTAAACGCTGCACTTTCTTATGCAGTTGTAATAACGGTTAGTTTTGCTACAAAAGTAAGTAACTCTGTGTGCGACTGCACTGCAATAAGAATTATGTTGTTTATATTTAATCATACAAAAATCGAAAAAAAAATAATCTCAAGGCACGTTTCCGAACGGTTATCGGAACGTGTTGTTATGGCCTTGTTTTTAAATAAATAAATATGCGCCAGACAACACACCAACTGTCGTAGTTTCAAAGTAGAGAAAATACCTTGTGTTACGAATACCAGACAACGATTATGATGGCGCCGTTTCCCATATCCTTAATATATATAAACATCCATGACTTATGTCCAAACGTTAGTAGTGCTCACATCACACAAACATTTGCCACGTGCGGGATTCGAATAATAGTCAGGAGCGCTAACCGCTACACCAAACGCGCATCTATTGGAAGTTGAATAACGTCTAGTTTTCGTCGGCAGCGCCAGCGGCAACCTCGGGCGGCTGGCGGAGACGGGCGCGGCGCACGCGACGCGCTGCCTCGCGCACGCGGACGCCATGGCCACGCTCGTCAAGCACCAGGCGCACCACCTCATACCGCAGCAGGGCGCGCACCCCAGTCAGTATAATAATAATAGTCCCCCTAGCCGATTTCGACTACGGTGGCCAGTCACAACGACTAACCGACTGCGCGGGACATATTATAGTGCACAAGTGCGTGCGCAAACACAGGTGCACTCTCTATTCCTTTCACTCTCATAGCCCGATGAGACAGCAATCTGACACGACCGGAGAGAGTTCAGGCGCAGGACCAACGGCTTTACGTGCTTTTCCGTGGCACGGGGGTGAAACACCGCCAACTTCCAAACTCCGGCCTACCCTAAGAATTTCTGAACAAAAAAAACTCAGGTAAATAAAAATAAAAATATACCAGTGAGTATAGTGTACACCTGGTTAAAGTGTGTCTTCATTGAAAATGGATCATTTGTGGCTGCATCACTAAAAAGATGCGACTCCGTAAAACGTATCTGCATCATTTGGAACAGCGAGTCTCGGAACAACCTTTTTCTATCACTGTCTCATCTGCATAATGTGTATCGCTATGCGCTATACGTTCGGGGATGCATTCAATTCAAAAATTCAAATAGTTTATATATCGTGTACATTGATCGGATTAATGTAATGTATGTATTTGTATTGACAATAGTTTTTTTAAAGGACTTCCGTAAACATGAGACGACTGAAAAATAATAACATTGCGTCATGCGTCCTCCCTCTAAGCTCGTCGGCGTGCCAGTGTGTGAGAGAGAGAAGGCAAGCATGCGCGATGAGTCGCCCGAAGCGAAGCGATCAAAGCGCGCGCTTTACACACTCACTCTATCTTAGCGACATGTTCGGATCTATCGCTTCCTGAGCGACGCGTGCCGAACTCGATCTCAAGTTGCAAATGATACATATACGTTTGAAGCGGCGTTTGGGTTTCGGAACAATGAAACCTTAGTAACGACTCAGTAAGTCGTTTCAGTAAAGAGTTACACAGGTCTAGTATAGTGCCCACTTAACTCACTGAGGCAAAGGTTACACGTTCAATCTGACATGTTTGTCAATCCTTGTAGGTTACACGATCATTCTGACTAGACGTAATATAAACGGACAACAGCACGTCAAGGTAAACACTGCGGTATCTTAATCAGTTGCGATAAGGGCTAGTTTGCAACACAAGTGGGTAGCCTAAAGTACTGGCCGCTGTACTAACGTACTACACCGTATGTTCGGCCGAAAGTTTTCAGTGAATCGCTTGCACTCACGCCACATTACAGGTGTCACTTCAAACAAAAGACTACGCACCAGGCACCCTCTCATACCACAGCTGCTGACGCACCTCAGAGAGTACCTACACTCACACTAGTGAGAAAGAAAACTCGTCTATACTTACACACTCGCACTTGTGACAACCGCACTGACTCATATATACGCGTACGTATAATACCTTACGTACACGTAACGCACTGAAACACGCGGCTGTCATGGTCATGCTCGTGAAACAACGGACCATATTAGTTTCACTAGTGAGCGAGTGTGATCTACATTACCCTAATGGATATACACACACTAGTGACAATCGCGCTCACACTTACAAACACATATATTTTTACCGACTTCAAAAAAAAGAGGCATACATATCCAAAACTGATTAACGGAGTTTATTCTTGTTACAGGTCAAATAGTCCGGTCCCTATTAGAAGCTGAGAAGTGGGAGCTGGCTTTAGAAATAGCAACCAAGTCGGGTCTCCCGCGTAACAGCGTCCTAGCCGCATGGGGCAAAGCGTGTCTGAAGGCCGGCTGTTTCAAGCAAGCGCGTGAGAAGTTCGCGCACTGCTTCAAAAGCGCCGTTAACGTATGCGTAGAGGTAAGTTTGAGTGCTTTCACGTATAAAGTTCGTTTATTGTAAACAATATTGACATTATTTTTTGACGAAATAATAAGATAAACACAAAACTCACTACCTACATAGGTACTTCATCTTTCAACATTGGGATCTTTTGAAATAATTCGTAAATTAACTGAAAATAGTTAAAAATAAATGTGTATGATATTCGCTATATAAGCACGACCGGAGGCCGTAGTGCGAGTCGGAGCGAGACTTACTCGATCAAACAGTGTTTATACTAAAACAATCCCATATAAAATCTATGTTTTTATATGGGATTGTTTTAGTATAAACGTAAGCCACTAGTGTAAACATAAACCACTAGTGTAAACGTAAGCCACTAGACGGTGCTGCTTCAATCCCATATAAATTCACGTAAACATACTCGATGCGTTTAGTCAAGTTAATCTCGCTCCGACTCGCACTACGGCCACTGGTCCACACATATCCAAGTAGCGCACATCTTTCTGCGAGTTCCGTTCTTTCAATTTACGAGCGAGTTTCGTTTCTTTGCAATTTACCTACATAATACGTTAAAGAACAGCGTATCATTGTGTCTCCACTGGAATCCACATTGAAAATGAGCCCGTAATCCCCTCATTCTTCGCGCGGCTATAGCGCACCAGCTAGCCGCGCTACAACCGCTGCAATATTACAGTCCCTTCATATGAAGGGATTCGCTGTGCAGTGCTCGATCCCGCGACTAAAACGCCTAAATGCAAAAGCTCCCTTAGTGAGGTCGTAAAAGCTATGAGGAAAAGCTGTTCGGTCGACTTTAATGCTCTTTAACAGTTTTATTTTCAGCAGATTGAAGGTACAATGAGATGACTAGATTAGATTTAAAAGAAGTATTGACAGATATGGCGAGCTAACGAGCGCGGCCTAAGCCAAAAGTCATAAAAGTAATTTATTTTTGCAAATAGACCCACCGGGGGCACTTTTACACGTCCCAATATAAACCCTTCCACAACTTCGGGACAAATTGTGGGACAATTGTTGTTCTAAGAAGAAGCTGCACAACAAACTCATACACTATTGTCACTACCTTTTTTTAAATATTTCAATTTTTTTGTTCGTAAAAGTTAGTCCATACATTGAAAACTACTATCAGCCTCGGTGGCACAGCGGTTAGAGGGTCGCACTTAAAAGCGACGGCTGCGTCACAGGTCCCGGGTTCGATCCCGGGGTCGGGCCAAAAATATGTACCTGGGTTTTTCTTTTAGAAATTCTCAGGGTAGTTCGAAGTTTGGAAGTTGGTGGTGTTTTACCCCCGTGCCACGGAAAGCACGTTGCGCCGTTGGTACTGCGCCTGATCTCTCTCTGGTCGTGTTAGCTTGCTGTCCCATCGGGCTATGAGAGGGAGAGGAATAGAGAGTGCACCTGTGTTTGCGCACACACTTGTGCACTATAATATGTGCCGCGCAGTCCGTTAGTTATTGTGACTGGCCACCGTAGTCTAAATCGGCTAGGGGGACTTCTACGAATACAGTATATTTGCGTAGGTTACACTAGACAACTTACAATACAGCACGCTGGTTTCAAGGCGTCGCCGCTCCGAGGTCCCGGGTTCGATTCCCGGTCGGGTCAATATAGAAATTAAAAAAATCCATATTGTCTCAGGTCTGAGTGTTGCGGTACTACCGTTGTCTCTGATTTCCATAACACAAGTGCAATTAGCTACTTACTGTAGAATCAGATCAATGTATGTGATTTGTTTTTTTTTTTTTTAAAGTAACACTACATGTTTTTTTACAATAATCTGCCAAACTGTGTTACAGTTTGTCGGCCAGAGCTCCTTTGAACATCGAATTACCTTTATTATATTATTATTATTATACTTATATTATTACAACACGGTTACAACAACGGTTTAGGAAAGGTAGGTTAACAATCTTAATTTATTTAATAAAACTAAATAAATTATTTCAATCCCAGGTGACAGAGGACTGCGAGTACGGGCGAGAAGCGTCTGAGTCGCAATTCCTGAACCGTCGGTTGCACACCCTGCGGAGCTCGGAGCGCTCGAGCTCGGTGTCGAGCGCGCAGTCGGACGGGCGGCCGCGCGCCAACCCGCCGTTGCTCAACGAGATAGTCGCCATGCTCGAGGACATGAACTACCCCGTCAACCAGCAGCTGCTGAACAAGGCGGAGACGATCAAGGTAAATATGCGACAGAAACAATTCCCGAACCCACCTCCGCCCATGAGTCTTCCTGCCGCCTTGGCATACGACCCGAAACGTGGGAGACGCCGACCGGTCTTTCTCCTCCGTGCCTACTAATTAGGCTGCTTCACCGATCGGCGCTTGCTTCAGGCTCCCTACAAGTTTCTGTTTCCTGTCCCCTCTGAATTTCACCTCTCCCCCTTCTGGGGCGTGAACACCACAAAAACGTGACTTCGCGTCGGGCTGCTCTACTTGTCAAATCTGAAACCAATCACACTTCAAAATTACGCCTAAGCATGTGTCATGTGCCTTCAGTGTGTTTCGGGATAGTCACTGCTTACTATTTTAATTGCATCCACCTATCCCAAAAATAAATCCACAGTAAGTTGATCAGCTTGAACGTGACTAAGGGGGATGGATGTGATGAAATTACTTACCACCACTATTTCTCTCTTGTTGTGCATTAAACTTAGTAGAGCCATTGTACATTATTTTTAACCACTCACTGACTATGGGTATTTTTCCATCCGCATGGAAACTCTCAAAGGTAGTTCCAATTTTCAAATCCGATGACGCTCAACTCATTAGCAACTATAAACCCATTGCCATATTACCATCATTAGCAAAGGTTTTTGAGTCATTGATTTGCCCGACTCTCCAAAGCTATTTTGATAAATACTTGAGCGAAAATCAACATGGATTTACTAAGGGTAGGTCTACTGATACTAATCTGGCTACTTATGTTGAAAGTATAATAGACCGTGTAGACATTAACTTACAGGTCGATGCGCTCTACACTGACTTCAGTAAGGCCTTCGATAGAGTTGACCACTGCCTACTTGTAAAGAAACTTTCTGCATATGGAGTAGGAGCACCTATTCCGAGTTGGTTTAAATCATACCTATCTGGGCGTTCTCTCTATGTAGTGATGAAGGGCTACCGCTCAGATGCGTACACATCACTGCTGGTATTCCACAGGGATCCCATCTTGGCCCTATTCTTTTTAATATCTTCGTTAATGATCTTCCCAACTGTTTAAGACATTCTCTTACTCTTATGTTTGCTGATGATCTCAAAATATGGAGGGTCATTGAATCATGGAACGATGTCACACTACTGCAAAGTGACCTCGACCCTCTTGTTGAGTGGTGCCATAAAAATTGAATGGAGCTGAATGTGAAAAAGTGTGTTCACATTAAGTTTACTAGGAAATTGAACCCGATTCCATCAGCTTACAGTATACAAAATATTAGACTGGAAGAAACAACTGTGGTACGAGACCTGGGGATACTGCTAGATAGCAAAATGACTTTTGTACCCCACATCGATAGTAAAGTTAGTAGAGCTTCTAATATGCTAGGGTTTATAAAAAGGAATGGCAGAGCTTTCTGGCGGTCCTCTACTAAAATAGAACTGTTCAATAGTCTGGTCAGGTCAGTCCTCGAGTACGGGAGTGTAGTCTGGCGCCCCCACTACTCCACTCATATTTTGCGAATTGAGCGCATTCAAAAACGGCTAGTTAGGCACTTAGTATTTTTCCACTTCAGGAGTAAAAAGCGCTTATCGTATGAAGACTTTCTAAGCTTAGTTAAGATCACTACCCTAAATAAACGTAGAGACCTCGTTAATCTTTCCTTTTTTCATAAAATCATTCGGTGAAGATTACGTTGCCCTCAATTGTTAAGTATGTTTCACTTCAGAGTTCCCCAACGAATGCCTCGCCGACCGATTGAGCCACTTTCTCTACCGTTCCGTAGAACCGTTCTGGGAAGGAGTTCACCAGTCTGTAGAATTGGTAAACTCTACAATAAGCTTAGTGGATCATTGGATGTGCACTCAATGCCCCTAGCTAAATTCAAAACCGTAGCATCCGTCCTAGGGTGATTATTTATTTGTACAGATTTAGTTTTTTTTTGTTTTATATAATTAATTAATTAATTGTTTAACCATTAATATTACCAACATTTATATTTTTTACATTGATCTACATTATTTTGTTTGCCATTACGTTATTACTAGACAACATCAAAAGAAAACAAAGCATGTGGTGTGCATCTGTAATTGATAATACAATTAGTTCTTAAATATTGTTAGTTATGAGTTGGCATTATTGTAATAATCGTTGATGTACCTTATAAATAAAATAAAAAAATACCTTAGTGCTTCTACGTATCTCCTCATTTCTGATTCGATCACGTAGAGAAACACCCAGCATAGACCTCTCCAACGCTCGTTGTGTGATTTTGAGCTTCTTTAAATATCGATATGCGACAGCCACACAACACAACTGTCCTTGGATTCGAAATAGTGTTACGAATACGATACAACGATTGACGTGATGCGGTCTGGGGCATCTCCTGTAAATACTCCAATACATGTAACACCCATGGATTTGATACCCTATGTATCAAATCCATGTCGTGCTCATTACAAACATTTGCACTGATTAAATTCTCTGCATTACCAATTGGTTTACTGGTAGAGAATTCAATGAGGGATAAGACTGCCATTTGTACACTTACAGTGCAATAAAGTTTAAATAAATAAATAAATTTGCCCTTGCTGCGGGATTCGAACCCGCGACCGCTGGCTTTGTAGTCAGGAGTGCTAACCACTGCACCAGACGTAACGTCAATAAGCATTATTTGTCTTGAGTACATTCTAATTCTAATCATTTTTCAAAAATAAATGCTATTGAATTTACATCCATATTACAAAAGACAAACATGCATGGCTACGGTAGTTTTACCTATAAAGGTATCTGACAGGCTGACAAAACCCGTTTTTTTTCATTCATTATAGCAAACTTACTATATGCAATTTATTTCAGACAACGAACGAGAAACTAACATCACTGAACGTAAGCAAAAAGAAAATACAGCTAACCGAACCAGCGCTCAACATAATGCACACACTCGCAAGCGTGAAGAAGATCAAACTGGGCGACTACAGCGATTTCCAGACTGCCGTCATTCAGCCAAAGAAGAGCCTAGCGCACGGCTTGCTTCGCCGTAATAACAATCACACGGAAACAAAAGTCGAGAGCCACAGGAAACTAGACCCGTTCTTCTACAAAGAATGCGTGTATTACCTCAGTAATTACGGCTCTCATGTCGCGAACATAGCGTTCTATATGAAGCACAGCAACATGACTGAAGTGATAACGTACGGTTACGACAATATGGTTGAAAAGGAAACGTTCACGGATTGCGTTTATATGGAGTGCCTGAAGAAGGATAGAGTGAACGAGTTGTTGAAGGCTATGAGCGATATGGACAGCACGCTGGAAATGTGGGCTGTGAGTATACAGATGTTTTTATTTTTTTTGAATTGCACCTTGTTAACTGTAGCATAACATTGATTTAACTCTTGTAAGCACTCTTTTTTCCGCACGCCAATTCGCAATGTACCTTAACTTCTGCTGTCAGTAAGGCTCCAATTAGTTGCGCAGACGCAGTTTCGTGTGGCGCGTTGTACGTTTTTTTTTCGTAAACGTGCAGCAGCCCATGCCATGCATACACCCTATTACCAATGTACTGTGTCGTTAAAACGCTTAGAACAGTCTCCCAAAGCAGTTAACATCCGCGCCCGTCGTTATCCAAATCGTTTATGATAGTACATGTGTGCAAGCTTTTTCCAACATTTGAATTGAATTTGGAACATCCTAATGACTTATGAACGCACACGCACATTTTAAATTTTATCAGAAATATTTTTAGAATTAACGTAATCGAAATACGGAAGAATGTTTTATAACAGTATAAAAAATATATTTAAAAATATCTTTAGAAGAGAATTAGCGGTCCATCGGGATTTCATACGCGTGGACTGATTTTTCGTTGTAAATGTAGGTCTTAGCGTGATGTTTTATAGCCTATAGCGTTCCCCGATAAAGTAAATCCCGGTAATATTGTATGTACCACATTTTCTTTATTAAAAATTGTTAATTGTGTTTGAGTAACCATTGTAATTATTTAAGTAAACTTAATGATTATAGTAGTTTATTTTATAGTACCTACAACACGATGGGTTTCACTTGTCATTTAAAAAATAATCTTTCGTGACGTTCTGAATTTTTACAACATAGATTTTGTATCTCGTGCTTCTCGAACAGACGTTTGCACATACGGCTCGCAACTGACGCGCGAGTCACCCCCCGCAGCCCGCGCTTTCCTCAATCAATAAAGAGCGGGGCCGCGCCTTCGCGGATGGCACTACCTATAATCGCGTGATATACAGGGTGTTAGTGTAAACAGCCTTATCCACTTATCCTTATCCTTATTATATACACTCGTGTGATACTTTTAAAAAACTCGCTTCGCTCGTTTTTTAAACTCACACTCGTGTATAATACCTCTCATTATGTACCAGTTTCATAAACTACTATTATTATTTTTTATTATTAAATGTGTAAAAAATAAATATATTCTGAATGATGTGGGCTTATATAAATATTGTACAGTAATAAACATATATGATAAAGTAAAAATTCAAATTGTGTGTGAAAACCTAGATCAAATTCAATCATTACAAGTAAAAACTAGAAGCACCGGATTGCGTTACTTGTTATACCTACCCAGATATATAATACATTCTGCAACAATGTTCATGGTAAAAGAATGTGGTAGTATTTACTGCCATCTAGGTACTTTAAATAAATATGCTAGCAATATTATTGAACAAATAAGTAATTTAGAAAATAGTGCTAAATGTATAAAAATACTTAAGAACAACATTTACTGTCTTAAAATTGTAACGAGTAGTGTAGTGACTCCCATTACTACGTTTAAATCTAAATAGGTTTTTTGTTGGTAT
The DNA here is from genome assembly GCA_963924145.1 of Pyrausta purpuralis. Lineage (NCBI taxonomy): Eukaryota > Metazoa > Arthropoda > Insecta > Lepidoptera > Crambidae > Pyrausta > Pyrausta purpuralis. The sequence continues at coordinate 14,930,524 of OZ001646.1, read as the reverse complement.
TGAAATATGTTTTTTAATGTAAATTGTTTAACATGAATAAAGAAATGAAAACAAAAGTTAGTCTTTAAGGTATCTATTGTATGGGCCTTTGTTGTCTGAAATAAATCTAATATATAAATTCTCGTGTCACAGTTTTCGTTGCCATACTCCTCCGAAACGGCTTGACCGATTCTCATGAAATTTTGTGAGCATATTGAGTAGGTCTGTGAATCGGCCAACATGTATTTTTTATACCTATTTTTTTTTAAGTTACTCTGAGACCGCCTAAAATTTTAAATTACGGGACTGGGCGGGACGGGGCCGGGGCGAGATGAGAATGGGGGCGAAACAAAGTTCGCTGGGTCCACTAGTGATTAAATAAATATAGTAGTTTATGAAACTGGTACATAATGAGAGGTATTATACACGAGTGTGACACGAGCGAAGCGAGTTTTTTAAAAGTATTACACGAGTGTATAATACCTAGTTATGTGCAGTTTCATACACTACTTTATCTACTCTCATTGAACACGAACATATCAAATAAAAGATAAAGATTTCCATGCTAAAAAGTCTTGATAACATTTATCGTATAATTTTCTTGACTTTACTGGTAGTAGATTAAGACAGACTGCTGTCATAATTAAATTTTTTAATTTCATTTCGATATACTATTTATAAAGTACGTCTATATAAACTCGTTTTTAGTTTTGTATTTTGAATTTAACGATATGAGAGTAGATAAAATAAATAACAGCACACTCGTTGTTCTCAGGAGTACATAATGCACATCTGCCGCACGCTCGAGATGAGCAAGCGTCTGGACGCGCTGTACGCGCTGCAGTGCGGCAGCGGGCAGCACGCGCGCGCGTCGGCCACGTGCGCGCTGCTGTACGCGCGGGCGGCGCGCGCGCACCCGCCCTTCGCGGCGATGCGCGCGCGGCAGCACCACCTCAGCGCCGCGCTGCACCACCTCGCGCAGTGCGTGCCCGTCGCCAACAGTCAGTACTCTATCTATACTAATATTATAAAGCTGAAGAGTTTGTTTGTTTGTTTGAACGCGCTAATCTCAGAAACTACTGGCCCGATTTGAAAAATTATTTTTATGTTGGATAGTCCATTTATCGAGGAAGGCTTTAAACTATATAACATAAAGATACGACTCACAAGACCACAGCAGCAATGAAAAATGTTGCGAAAACGGGAGAAAGATATTCCTTTTGAGAGCTTCCGCTGCGTACGCTGCGGAAACCGCTTAAGTTACACAAAAATCATGTATGACAAGATTGTTCAACATTAAAAGTTCTATAATAAAGTCCGCGACAACATAAGTCTATCTTTTATGGTTGACTTACTACAACCTTTTTTATGTTAATAAATTTGTAAAAAAATAATGCATCATTTTTAGAGGTGTATTATACACACAGGTATTTATTCTTATCAAAATAAATACATTCATCATCACGAGCATTTCATTTAGAACAAAGTTGCCCTTTATATCATTTGATTCCAATAAATATCTTAGGAGCTATCACAGTTTTAACATAACTCCGCACCAAAATAATGATCGCAGCTTAAGTACAACGTGTGCTTGCGCTAATTATATTATAAAGCCGAGTTTGTTGGTTTGAACGCGCTTATCTCAGGAACTGCTGAACCAATTTGAAAAAATATTTCTGTGTTACATAGATTTTTGTTGAGAAAGGCTTAAGGATATAAAACTTCACGCTGCGACGGGAGGGGAGGGAGCAAACTCAAAACGCGCGGACGAAGTCGCGGGGGACCGCTAGTTCAACATAAAAAAATGTGTGCGTGTACTAGTGTACACACGTAAGAGGTGAAACTACTTCATGGCCTTATTTTTCGAAAAATGATCTACATGCAACTTTCCAGAAATTGGTTCAATAAAGTTAAATTAGATGAATTTTAAACAAAATGATTTTATTATCATAGGCATGAATACAAATAATACAATTATTACACTTTACCTTTTTGCTACTAAGATTATTACAGCATGAGAAAGTGAAAGTACTCTTCGTCTGAACCAACCGTGGTAGGGGCAAGAAAAAGATGGCGCGTAACGGAAAAATGTGACGTGTAACCTAAAAATATGACGGTAAATTTTTTTCCAACGCCGATAAATAAGTTTCACTTCAAAAAATAATCTTAAAACCTACCATCAGTATGCAGTTGAAATCATAACGATAGCGTTTGCGAGGGATTGCAATTTTTTCATATTAGTCATTCATTTTATAAGTCATTCGAATAACGCATCGCATTCCCTAATAGATCAGTGCCGTGACCATGATAAAAAATTCTATGGAAAAAAATATTTATTTATTTATACTTTATTGCACAACCAAGAATTTGTACAAAAGGTGGACTTAACGCCATATGGCATTGTCTACCATTCATACCTTTGGGCTAAGCAGAAATGATTGTAGGCGGTGCGACAGACAAAAAGAAAATGAGAAATTGCATTATGTCTTGTCTCGAAGCGTTATAGTAGGGCCCAAAAGATAAGGGACATGTTCTAGCCCCATAAGGGCCGTAATGGATTGATATTACACTAATTATTGACGACCCGTCTGGTGTAGTGGTCGAGAAATCGCCTACTACGCAGCGGGTTACGGGTTCGATCTCCGCACAATACAAACATTTGTGTGCATGAACATGTCTGTTTGTATTGGTCTGGGTGTTCTCTATGTATATCATTTATGTATTTACAAACAAAAAGTATTTAAGTATTATATCCGTTGTCTGGCACACATAACACAAGCTTTGAGTAGCTTACTTTGGGACTAGATGGCGATGTGTGGGAATGTCCAAAGGATATAAATTTAAGGATATAATTCATTTCGACCTCCGTGGTCGAGTGGCTAGCGCGCTGGTTTCAAGCGTCGCCATCTCGTGAGGTTCCGGGTTCGATTCCCGGTCGGGTCAATGTAGAAAACGATATTTTCTATATTGTCTCGGGTCTGAATGTTGTGATACCACCGTTGTGTCTGATTTTCACAACACAAGTGCATTGGCTACTTACTTTGGGATCAGATCAATATATGTGATTGTTGTCCAATATTTATTTATATTTATATTTTATTTAATAACGCGTCGCATTCCCTAATACATCAGTATCGTTACCATGAAAAAAAAGCCTATGGAAAATTGCATTGTGTCATGTCTCGAAGCGCTAGTAGGGCCCAAAAGATAAGGAGACATGTTCAAGCCCCATAAAGACCATAATGGATTGATAATACACTAATTATTGACGTTCATAAGTGGCATTTTGTGTCCTAAATTGAATAAATTATTTTTGTCTTTTGACTTTGGCTGACTTTGGCACAACCCGTCTAGCAGTCACTTGCAGAACTAAACATTTCCATACAATTTGTCGCTAGCGAGTAAAAACAGCGTAGACTCATGGTATCGGTACAGATGTTTATCTTACGACGTTAACGTTAAATTAGCAAAACGTGAAATTAGTTTAATCAGAATAATGATCGGTAACAATTGAACCATTTTATAACACTTTAGGGAAGACAGTAATACAGACAGATCAAAAAAATCTTTATTAAATTTTTTGCCCAGTCGATCTATTAATCATGCGCTCGTGATGGCTTGTCATGATTAGAATAGTTAGATACGGAATTGCTACCATGTACCTTATTATTTATGAGTTTCCGATATTTCGGCACTGTTGCAAGCGCCATGAAGAGAATTTGCGAAGTCGTTTATTCCGCGCGCCGCCGGTACTATTGTCCACAAACTCACTATTTCCTCGCATCTGTTCTCGACACACAACACTGACAGAATCTGTTCGTGAAACAGCTCTATGTAAAACATTATATGTATTGCCATGATCATACCTTCAAAATGCGTAAACAAACAATGGTGTCGTCCAATTAAAATTTTCTCTTTCTTTGTCGTAACTAGTTCTTATTTCAATGCAGATCGAATTGAATAACACAATTTTAAGTAAAATAAATAAAGGATCCTTTTTTAACTAACGGAAACGGGGCGTGTGAAATTCGTGACGATGACCGTGGCTCATTTACGCTAGTCTCAGCGGCGCAGGTACACACGTCATAGGTGCAAATCCGCAGACGCAAGAAATTATCAGAAGTGCCAGTAAAACTAAAACGCAAATCGCCACATTAAAAAAAAACTTATAATAAAAACAATTAGATTAAAAAAACATTAGGAGAGTCTGAGGTTTTGTATCAATGTCACTGAACTCTTTTTTTTTTAATTTACAAGTTTAACGTCCTCGGACGGAGCCATACGGACAATTTCTTCAGTAAATGTTCAATATTTACACTTAACACTACTAAACTAAAACTAAACTAGCCTAGCCTAACCTAACTCATTGAAATGCGGGGTTGGCGTTCGCATTTCAATGCTCAAGAAGGAAGTTTAGCACGAGAATATCGATCCGAATCAGAGGGCGCGATCTGCGATCAGAGCACGCTTTACTTTGTTTCCTCCTTTGTCTTCATTGATTTCTTCAATAGCACACATTATTATGATGATCCCAACACAAAATCACAATAAATTACTAGAAAAAAACAATTACTAAAATGAAGAAACAAAATCCAACTTCCTCTTCTCGTTTCCCGCGCTAAACTCTCACTGAACTCGCTGACCATTATGACCTATGCGTTAGTGACGTGCGCTGCATCACACGACGTTACTGTACTGCTTACAGAGCGCTTGTTATAAGTTCACAGACAAATGCAGTGTGTTTTTTCGAGATACCTACGCAAAAATAGAGGTACACTAGTTTACACATTTTAAATAAGACGCCAAATCTTTTTATTTAGTAAAAATGCTAGCTACTCGGCATGGAAATTATTGCTACTTTTTATTCATTTTCATTTCATGACATAATTATTTTTCTTTCATATGAAACCACATGCGAAAATTTCTTTGCCAATGTTTTTTTTCGCAGTGTGAATTGCGACGCGAGTACGCGACTAATGAATTTCACTGTACGCAAATAATGCGATTTTCGTACCGACCCCTACATACTCATTACAAAATGATCTCGACTTTACGACTATGAGAATAAAATTCATTTTTTAATGCTCAGTAGTTAAAAAAATAATGTCATGAGTCAATATGACCGCATAGATAAAGCATACTCATTCCTAGTCGCTCACTAGCGCTCAAGGATCCCACCCGCTACATTTCATTCGTCAATGAAATGAAATCCGTATGATATTATGAGTTGCGATTTTAGAGAGTGCGATTTATAGCAATCTATATGAAAAAAAGTAGCAGGTGTGAACGATGAATTCCATTTCATATGAAATTTCATCTGCTATTCATAAAATGTTCCATGCCTACTAGCTACACAGACAGTCCGAATCTCTCTTTAGTTAAATATGTCATCCACATATTATACAAAAGTACTAACAAAGTTATCAATTATTTTATTGCAGAAGTAAACGACCCAAAAACCTTCCAATTCAACTTGGACAAAGCGACCATAGACAACCTGATGACGACAATGACGCGTCAGATCGAGCTCACCAAATACTTAGCGGCGTGCGAAGCGAGCGGTCGTCTCACGGAACGCGTTCTCAACGAAGTCATCCCCGGGACGCGGCGGGAGCAAGAAAATGATTTCAGGCCTGTGACTTTATTTGGGTCTAACACGGACAAGATAAGGCTGGTAGCGGTTGTGTTGGCCACTGGACAGTCTATTGAAGCTGGATTCGATTTGGCTTTCAAGTGAGTTACTATAGGTATCATATTGTCAAATAATATTGGCAATGAGTATTTCGGAAATATGACAGAGTCATAAAAATGCCTGGCGTCCTTTAGTTATTTGTTCATAAGCTTCTATTGACAAAAAACGGTTATAATGAACTCAAGAAGTTAAGCGATTACTCGCCATTTTAATCTTAAACGGTTATTCTATTACAGGATTATCACTGAGCACAAATTGGATTCGATGAATATTTACACGCACGTAGCCAAGTATTTGGTGCAAGCTGACAGGTTTATGGAAGTCAAGACGTTGGCCAAATGTATTCGGCAATCGAAAGAAACTGCGGCAAAGTGAGTTTATTTTACTATTTAAAAGCGACGCTCCGGCCTTCGCACGGGTGTAATGTTTGATCCATTTCGTAGGGTTCAGCCAGCGTTTGCAATATAAGCGCAAAAAAACGACTTCACCTAGAAACTTCTATAATTATCAGTGTTTCACTATTTTATATTATGCATGTATTATACATATAAACCATCTTCTTAAATTACTTTATACAGGGTGTAAAAAAAAACGGCTAAGTGCGAGTCGGACTCGCGCACTGAGAATTCCGTGCCAACTTTAACTGAATTAGGGAATACCACAATATTTTGTTGACAGCAAACATAACTTTGTTTTTCATAGTATTTGTATGATGTACAAAGTTATGTTTGCGGTTGTTGAAAATGTGCTATATCTCAAAAACTTCTCGAAAAAAAGTTGTTTATTTTTAACTACAACTTTTACTACTTAATGTTCATATTACATACAGACATACCTACTGTTAAGCAAATTTGCATCAAAATTCGCTGCGTAATAGTTTTAAAGCTTTCATCAGATTATTTGTAATCGCAGGAAACTAATGTAATTAGCAGTATAAAGAATATTGTCGTCGTATTGGCGACACATTATTGTCTTGGCATAGTTTCTCTTCGTTTTACGGAATCGTTTTTAACCGACTTCAAAAAAGGAGGAGGTTATCAATTCGACTGTATGTTTTTTTTTTTTGTATGTTTGTTACCTCATATCTCAGTCGTTTGTCGACCAAATCGATATTTTTTTTCGCTTACTTAGAGGGTGTACCTTCTAGTTGGTCCCATTTTTTCCATTTTGGGATCTGATGGTGGGATCTTGGTGTAATCGAGGGAAACCCTCAAATTTTAAAGGCACGTATAGTGTTTCTTTACTAGAATCTTAATGTTGACGTGTTGTTACGTCTGATAGTCAACATCTTGTGGGGCTGAGCTGATGGTGGAACTACTTAACGCTTAAGAGTTTAGTATTTATAATGACGGAACTTATGATAGGTAATTTGTAGCTTCTTAAAAAATAGAATCATAAGGTGCACCTCCCCCCCTCTAATGTAATCACTAAAAATGAAGAAATAAAATAAACTTTTAAAAAAGTAAAAACCGACTTTAAAACCAAAATGCACTAAAAAGTCTTAAATAAACTCTTCACCATTGAAAGGAAAGAAATCTGTTTTAGGCAAACAATTTCTTTTTGGAGTCGGTGCCATCACTTTGACCATCAAGCATCAACTATCACAGCACCGACTCCAAAAAGTGAGACTTTTTAGTGCATTTTGGTTTTGAAGTCGGTTTTTACTTTTCTGTGATACAGTACCGTTACAATGAGTTTACGACGGTTTAACACGCTAGCGACGACGTAAAAGTGAAATTTTTCATAGCCTTTCTAAAGTCGTCGCTAGCGAGTTTAACCGTCGTAAACTCATGGTAACAGATGCAAATGATCCATTCTCAACGAGGATACACTTTTGAAATTTCACGACATTTCTGAAATTTCAATTCAAAACGATTTGATCAATTATAAAGTGCCTTTGTGATTCTTCTGTCTTTCAGTGTAGAGAACCACTATTTGTTATTACCAATAAGTGGTTTAAATATTGTATAATGTGTAGCTTATTGTTCACTTGTAAACACTGGTTATCCTTATAAATAAAATATATAAATAAAGTTAGTTACTGAGACTTTTGCCGCCTTTATCACTGTACGATGTAAATAACAAGCCGCCGGTTAGGCAGCACATAATGTTCTGGCGTGTTCCAGCCTGATGAGCGACCAAGTGCTGATAACACACGCTTTGAGTAGCTTACTTTGGGACTAGATGGCGTGTGTGGGAATGTCCAAAGGATATATTTACTTTAAAGTACCTTTGTGATTCTTCTGTCTTTCATTGTAGAGTTAGTTACTGAGACTTTTTCCGCCATTATCACAATACGATGTAAATAACAAGCCACTGGTTAGGCAGCACATATAATGTAATGCGTGTTCCAGCCTGATGAGCGACCAAGTGCTGATAACAAACGCTTTGAGTAGCTTACTTTGGGACTAGATGGCGTGTGTGGGAATGTCCAAAGGATATATTTATTTTAAAATACCTTTGTGATTCTTCTGTCTTTCATTGTAGAGTTAGCAGAGACTTTTGCCGCCATTATCACTATACGATGTAAATAACAAGCCACTGTTTAGGCAGCACATAATGTTCTGGCGCGTTCCAGCCTGATGAGCGACCAAGTGCTGATAACACACGCTTTGAGTAGCTTACTTTGGGACTAGATGGCGTGTGTGGGAATGTCCAAAGGATATATTTACTTTAAAGTACCTTTGTGATTCTTTTGTCTTTCATTGTAGAGTTAGTTACTGAGACTTTTTCCGCCATTATCACAATACGATGTAAATAACAAGCCACTGGTTAGGCAGCACATAATATTCTGGCGTGTTCCAGCCTGATGAGCGACCAAGTGCTGATTACACACGCTTTGAGTAGCTTACTTTGGGACTAGATGGCGATGTGTGGGAATGTCCAAAGGATATATTTATTTTAAAATACCTTTGTGATTCTTCTGTCTTTCATTGTAGAGTTAGCTGAGACTTTTGCCGCCATTATCACTATACGATGTAAATAACAAGCCACCGGTTAGGCAGCACATAATGTAAGTAATGCGTGTTCCAGCCTGATGAGCGACCAAGTGCTGATAACACACGCTTTGAGTAGCTTACTTTGGGACTAGATGGCGTGTGTGGGAATGTCCAAAGGATATTTTTATTTATTTTAAAGTACATTTGTGATTCTTCTGTCTTTCATTGTAGAGTTACTGAGACTTTTGCCGCCTCTATCACTACACGATTTAAATAACAAGCCACTGGTTAGGCAGCACATAATGTAATGCGTGTTCCAGCAAGTACATTTGTGATTTTTCTGTCTTTCATTGAAGAGTTAGTTACTGAGACTTTTACCGCCTCGATCACTATACGATTTAAATAACAAGCCACTGGTTAGGCAGCACATAATGTAATGCGTGTTCCAGCAAGTACATTTGTGATTTTTCTGTCTTTCATTGTAGAGTTAGTTACTGAGACTTTTGCCGCCTCTATCACTATACGATTTAAATAACAAGCCACTGGTTAGGCAGCACATAATGTAATGCGTGTTCCAGCAAGTACATTTGTGATTTTTCTGTCTTTCATTGTAGAGTTAGTTACTGAGACTTTTGCCGCCTCTATCACTATACGATTAAATAACAAGCCACTGGTTAGGCACCACATAATGTAATGCGTGTTCCAGCAAGTACATTTGTGATTCTTCTGTCTTTCATTGTAGAGTTAGTTACTGAGACTTTTGCCGCCTCTATCACTATACGATTTAAATAACAAGCCACTGGTTAGGCACCACATAATGTAATGCGTGTTCCAGCAAGTACATTTGTGATTCTTCTGTCTTTCATTGTAGAGTTAGTTACTGAGACTTCTGCCGCCTTTATCACTATACGATGTAATAACAAGTCACTGGTATGCAGCACATAATAATCTGGCGTGTTCCAGCCTGATGAGCGACCAAGTGCTGGAGGCGGGCGTGGGCGCGGTGGTCGCGCGGTGCGAGGCGCGCGGCCAGCTGCACGACGAGCAGGCAGAGATACTCATCGCGGACATACACAGCGTCACCATAAAGGTGGGACCGACTTCAAAAATATATGTGATATCGTTGGATTTTCATAATATTGTACTAATCACGTGTATTTTGTAAGTGTATGTATAGGTACTTGTGTGTTTAAGGATTTCACAAAAACGAGAAGTCATCGAGATGATTCTTTTATAGTTTAATCAGGTATCCTTCAATTTAAAGTACAGTGTAAGATTTATCTAAATCGGTCAAGTAGTTTTTGAGGTATGTGTAATCATAAAAAATATGAGTATAGGTCATCTGTGTAGCATTTTTTTCCCCACGATTCTCGTAGTGTAGTGGGTATTAAGGCGTCGCTGCTCCAAGCTCCCCGGTACTATTCCCGGACCGCTCAATGTAGCAATCATAATTTCTTATATTGTCTGTCTTGGGTATGGTTGTTGTGGTACCCTACCGTTGTTTCTGATTTCCATAACACAATTGCAGAGAAATGTATGTAATTGGTATCCAATATAGATTTTTATTTTATTTAATCATCTTTAAGATAAGCTTGAATCCTCGTTAATGTTCGACCTCCGTGGTCGAGTGACTAGCACGCTGGTTTCAAGCGTCGCTATCTCGTGAGGTTCCGGGTTCGATTCCCGGTCGGGTCTATGTAGAAAACGATCTTTTCTATATTGTCTCGGGTCTGGGTGTTGTGGTACCACCGTTGTTTCCGGTTTCCATAACACAAGTGCTTACCTACTTAACTTGGGATCGGAGCAATGTATGTGATGTTGTGAATTATTTATTTTAAACACTTTTAAACTTTCGCGTTGCATTTTAAATACACTTATATATACGGGAATTAACGCGATCGCGATAAAAACATAAATACCTTATGTTTTGGCCTGACGTTTCGATCGGGTTTCACCGATCGTGACAGTTCGCCTGTGACCACGATCGGTGAAACCCGATCGAAACGTCAGGCCAAAACATAAGGTATTTATGTTTTTATCGCGATCGCGTTAATTCCTGTATATATAAGTGGATTATTTATTTTAATATTATTTACAGATATCGTGCTACCTAGTGTGCCGGAACGTGAGCAGTGCGTACATACTGGCGGCGCGCGCGGACCGCACCAACGACTTGCGCCGCGTACTGCACGAGGCGGAGCGGCTCGCGCACGACCAGGTGCGCAACGCGTGCCTCAAGCGGCTCACCTCGAAGAACGTACTGTAAACAGGCACCAAGGGCCCTAAGTGTCAAAACACACTCGTGACATCACGACCCGCCTGGTGTAGTGGTCGAGAAATCGCCTTCTACGCAGCGGGTTGCGGGTTCGATCTCCGCACAATACAAACATTTGTGTACATGAACATGTCTGTTTGTATTGATCTGGGTGTTTTCTATGTATATCATGTATGTATTTACAAACATAAAGTATTTAAATATTATATCCGTTGTCTGGCATCCATAACACAAGCTTTGTGTAGCTTACTTTGGGACTAGATAGCGATGTGTGGGATGTCCAAAGGATATTTATTATTATTTACTATGCCGTAGTAACACGGCTGAAGTTTGGGATGATTACGCCTGCAAAGCTATTTGAATTACTTACGACACATTAAGCCGAAAGTTCGGAACGTAAAATTAGTTGCGGAATTTCGGTCGCGTAACTTCTGCATAGTGTTATATTGATTTAAACTTACATGGTCATTAACATTAGAATTGATTGTAACGGGATTGCTATAATAAGGTACATGGTAGCAATCCCGTTACAATCAATTCTTCTGCATAGTGTGTTTAGTTAGACACAAAGAGCACACATTTTAAGTAAGTAAGTGGTGTGTCATATCAGCCAAATACGTCGGAACGTAAAAACAGCCGCGGAACTTTGATCGCGTAACTTTGGCATAGTGTGTTTAGGCACTAAGAGCATCTCAATTACTAGCGGAACGCCCCGACCGTACCAACGACAAACAGATTTGCAACACCTATCTCATACGACTGACTTCCAAAAACGTACTGCAACCAGCTACAAAAGGTCGGAAGAGGGCCTTTAAGCATGTGCGTGTGGACTGGGTGATCTTTTCAAAAAACTCAGACAACCACAACCAAATTATAAGAGGATTTAGAAAATAATTGTGACAATTTCATTGTAAGGTATGAAAATTGTGAAACATAAAATAAAGAAAGTTAGAACTAATTAACTGGATCACTCAATCTGGACACCTGAAGAATAAGCCATAACGCGTATCCAAGAATATACTACCTACGTGTGTTTATAATTTGCATTTGAAATAATTATGAAGAATTTGTGAAAGCTGATGAACAAATTTTCGAATCGTTTCAACGCCAGGGTTAAGATTTAGAACGGTTTATATGGATCACTCAGAATGCACTCGAAAACGAATGTTCAGTTGAGTGATCTTCTAAAACACCACCTTATACTGAAAAAGTTTTTTTTTGTTTATCATAAATTACGCTACTGAGAAAATTAGTTGAAACAAAAATGGTTATGAAATCTTACTGGTTTAATAGAAAATTAAAACCTTTTTTTTGCGATCGTCAAAACTGAGTGATCCTTATTTTGAACTTTATTTAATAAAGCCAAACTTATAGGTAGAATGTAGTTACATCAGAAATTGTGAAAAATGTTGTACTAAAATTTGACGAACCAATCGTCCTTGCCAGTTTTATATTCAAATTCATTTATTTGCCAACTAAGTGTTACATACATACATATAGCAGGTCTAATGCTAGACAATTATATTTTATTATTTTTAAAGAAAACTCATTTTTTGCAGTCCTTGAGGAAAACGTTGAGAAGGGTGACCATATCGGTATATTTTGAAACGATCACCCAGTCCACACACGCACATCCTTTAAGCTGCTCGCATTAAAAAGGGCCACAATGGTCGTAAAGTATCGACCTCGGGCAGTTTGCAATCAGCGGCCAGCAACTTGCTACGAAAGGTGATGAGAACATGTCGCTAGAGACACTTACATCCGAAATTGTATTATTTATTATAAACTTAAGGTCTAACAAATTCGCGACGATCTTTACACAATCTTGCAGCATATTATAAAATGTGTCTCATAATCTTTATGTGATTTAAAATTGGGGATTTAAGGATTATTTATGAATATACAATACTTTATGAGCTATCTATACATGATATATTTGAAGATATAACAAAGACAAATATAATATACATAACTGATAATGTACTACTTGATTTTGACTGATGTTAATATGTATAACATAATTTATAGGTAAGTTAAGATCTATAAAGAAATAGGAATATTATCAAAGCATAGTTTTGTAATTTTATAATGTATGATTAGAACCGATTGATTATGAATAAGATCACTTATATATGGTGTATGAAAATCCAAACAAGAAAGTGCAATGATGGTAAAAGAAAATTATGTTGTAGTGTACGGATAACAGCACATCAAGGTAAAAACTAGTATCTTATGCAGTTGTTGTACGTACATACCAACTAGAATATTTTGATAAAAACATATGATTGAAAATGGTGCTAGGAAGGAATATATTTCTATGTAATGGAAAAATATATGTTGGATAAATTATTGTGTGATAATTTAAAAGTTTAGATGGATGATAAACATGAACAGATTTATTATCATGTAGTGTGTATTACAGTATTAACTGAAGTATATATTTTGCCAAATTCTAATGTATTCTTGAGTATTTTATCATACCTATGTGTTAAATGAAGACTTGTTGAGTTATCCTGTTTTTATTGTTTTGCAACTAAGTAATGACTTTTTGATTTGTCCACAAGTATGATAGCTAAAGAGACACCAAGAAGAGTTTATTGATTTCTGATCTTTCTTAAAAGTGGTCTCATTTTGTGATATTGAATAGTGGTTAACTTGTTATTGGTTTAATTATGTACTCTACGTTGATATCTTTTCAGTAAAATTAAATTAACATTAAAATACAAGTTTGTTTTTTAACATGTAAACAATTATTTTCATCAAAGAATTATTAATAAAAAGATAAACATTAAAGTAAATTTATATTTATTCAAAAACTTTAACTTAAGCATAATAATGTATATAAAATAAGTTGCATTGGACAGATGGTCAATGACTAAACTGTATTTGAATCACTAGCAAGAGCAAAGACGACTCCCAACTTTTCAATCTCACTCTGAGTAAGAGAAAAGCACAGTTCAATGGACATCGTCCCACATGCTAGGGTTATACGGTGGTACACTGAATATTCCAATTGAGTTCATAACACTAGGTCACATTTTACAGTCTTGACACATTGACTACACCATATTCCATTTTATTGAGTAGCCACTGCCTTTTTCTTGGGTTTCTTTAGACGTTTTAATCCATTCACACTCATTTTTAAAAGGTTTGAATATGCTGTACTAAATTTTTCAACATCTCTTTGCTCAACAACAGTTGAGATCTTATTGCTTTTATATTGTGCCCTTATCAAACATTTGTAACTAGGATTTTTAACAGCCGGTGTGCCATCTCGTGGTTCAGGTTTAGTACGCCCATCATCTGTAAAATTTTAAAAACTTGAAGTCAAGTTAGTTTTAAATAAACCAAGGCAGCTCTGAGAGATAGAAATACTTACATCTTTTCATCGTCATTGTAACTGACCCTTCACCTCGGGCTTTTTGGAATAGTTTTGTGAGTTCAGCTAAAAACTAAAAGAACAAATAGATTTAATTTTTGCATACCTACGAGACGTGCCGTGCCTACAAAAAGTAACAAAATACATACCTCATCGTTCCCCAATAATACCATGTTGATGTTTTTTAAAATATATTTTCATAAAAAGCATAGGTCTCAAGATGGATAGAACAGATATCCAGTATTATTTGCACATTGTAACGCAACAAATCTTCTCAAAATTTCTTACAGATAACCTGCAAAACGATACCATCGCCAGCAGACACGTTGACATACGTCAATGACGTTGTTGACATCTGTCACTTCAATCGTTGTCAAAAGTTAGATTAAGGAATAACCAGCAACGTTATAATAATGCTGCTAAATAAGTCCCTAAAAAATCTATACAATGATGATTAAAGCTCCAGCAAGTCTTTCTATCCCTGATTACAAATATTTTTTGTTAGATTCTAGTTTGAAAATCATAACTCGCCGCGGTGCGAAATAAAACCAGAATATGAGCCTTCGGACCGTACACTACGCACAGACAGAGAACTTTGTTTAGGTAAAGTGTAGACGTAGTACGCAGTACTCGACTACTCGTCGTCGTGTCTCGCAGCTCGCTCGTTCGCAGTTTAAACTGCGCCTTCGTCTAGGGAGCCTGTCTTATCGGATTGAGTGATTGATAAGTTCTGCGGCAAATATCAACATTATTAATTTAACTATGTCGAACCAGCAGGGTAAGTTGAACCTATTTGAATGGTCGATATCTATCCTTCGTGTGACCCTACCCTTTGATAAGAAATCATAACATTATGAATATGTATGAAGTTGTGTAGGTATGATAGCACGCATGGTAAAGTAGTAGTTTCGCGTGGTGATGTTTATTGTGAGACGTGAATTGAATAGGTACGCGATAAATTCGCGTCTTTATCTACTTGATGCGGTTTAATCATTATTAGTTAGTAAATAATGGCATAGGTGCTTAATTTTAAATAATTATTCTAATATTACCTAAATAAAAGTTCAATATAATACAAATCTATTCAGCCGGTATGGTATTTCAGCACAGTATTTAACGGCAGTAGCAGCAACAGTAGGAGTGGTTGGTGGAGCCTACTGCGCCTACCGCGTATACCAAGAGTCGCGGAAGACCAAGTTACCGCAGGAATGGACCCAAGTGGGGACCTTGAAGAACATCTATGCGTACCCGGTCAAGTCGTGCGCGCCTATTGTCTTGAATACTGCCGAATGTTCAGTTTTAGGACTGAAGGACGGTTGGCTTCGGGATAGGTAAGAGAATATGCAAAGCGATAGCATCGATCAATTTTATTCTAAATTATTTTTCATGTAAATAAACATTAACTCTGCCTTGCTTGATATAGTTACAAACAAAACGCATTATCGTTGAAACAATTCTTATCTTTTCAAGAGGTTTTTTTTGGTGACCTAGCATACACATTATATCGACTTCAATACAAAACATGTCGTTATATATATATTTTTATTATTTCACCTTGAACAAATTAACTGAGTCTAGACTCTAGGTTATATACCACAGCACCGAACGAATTACCGAAAAAGAATATTTGTGAGTGATCTAGTAATTACTCACTAAAAGTATTTGTTTGATAATAATTTAGTCGTTTGTAATTAATATTGTTATTAATTTCAGAATACTGATGATAGTAGACGAGAAAAGCAACTTTCTTACGGCTAGGGCTTGCCCCGAACTGTTATTAATAAAAACAAACGTGAGAAACTCTATCCTCACTTTGACCCATGTTGACATGGAACCTTTGCACATTAATTTAGCGGAAGTAAGTTTCACCACTTATTATTTGATTTTTTATTAGTGTCTTGTTTTTGTGTAGTGTGTGTGTATGTGTGTACCTCGTGATTATTTTATTAAGTGGTAAAAAAATAAAAGATTTTTTTTTTAGGTGAATGCTTTGAAGGAGGTCAAACCAGCGTATGTATGGGGCGTCGAAGTTCCTGTGCGTGATTGCGGGTGGGAAGCTAGTGAATGGCTTTCTAGGTGAGTTTTGTAGTAAATATTACATACCTATATTATCAAGTTTGATTTAGCGGTTTGATTTTACTTCGTTTCCGTGGGTCGTAGCGTGTTTTTTTTTAATCGTCCTTAGTAGTTTTAGAGATTAGCGCGTATAAACAAACAACCTCATGTCATCAGCTATATAATATAGCAACCAGTGCGGCTCCGCACCGACCGGACCGAATCACCTACTGCGGCCTGCGATACCTGTGACGCTGTTATACGTGTCCCGGCTTCATTACTTTACCAAGGTCGAAGAGATTGTAGAGTACATCCGAATCAAGACCAAATACCTACTCACTGAGGGTCGAACGGTTGGAATCTCGTCATAATACGAATTTTAATTCGTTTGTGGTGTTCCAACCGAACAGCTGTCGACCTTCATGAAAGCAGAATTTTGCCCGAAGGGTGCTTGTATCGTCGGTTTCGCGGACGGTTACCGGACACCAAGATGCGCAACACTACGCCAGCAAAATAGTGTTTCATTTGTTTTTTTGTAAATATTATTATATGCATGTTATTATTATATGTATGTTAGTCTTTAAGGTATCTATTGTATGGTCCTTTGTTGCCTGCAATAAGTGGTTAAATAAATAAGAATATAATATGTACAACTTTGATTTACATATTTTTACCTACTTGCTCGTTCTATAGTGCTTAAATTAATCACTGAAAAATTTATGTTGCCTTGCAGATTGATTGATAGATCAGCGATTAACTTCCGCTTGGTGTACTATGCTTCCCAAGATAGTCGTAAACTTAGGAGCTCCACTAATAAAATCTATAAATTTACTAAAAATGACACGATAACTTAATCTTATTTTGTACGATCAATTTATATTTAATACAAAAGAACTTCTAAATAAATACTACGTTTACACTTTTCAGGGTGCTTTACCCGACGAGGTTCCATTCAACTTGATAAACGAAGCATCAGTAGAAGATTTGAACACACGCTTGACCGACTGTCAGGTGACACATAGAAACTTTAGGCCTAACTTCGTGCTGTCCGGCACTGCCAAGCCTTATGAGGAAGACAGCTGGAAGTTTGTTAAAATAGGAGAAAATGTGTTTGAAATCATTAAGCCATGCACGAGGTAAGTAGTATAGGTACATATAAAATTCTCAAAAAAACTTCACCAACTTTCTACATTTCTAAACGGTTGACTGGGAGAGCATGCCCTAATTTAGTCCGCCAAATGTACAACTAATATTTTATTAATCGCTATCAAAGTAACGAGGAACTACTGTTAAACTTACAGATGCGTGTTGACTACCATTGATCCAGAAACTGGAGTGCGAAACTCCAAAACAGGCCATTGGAAACATTGAAGAGGTAATACACAACCTAAAAGTGTGGCTTGGGTTCTGGTTAGGTACTTATATCATAAGAACAATGGAGTTCTAATAGTATCAATTTATATGTCTTGCAGCTACCGACAGATTGAAGATTCTCAAGCCCGGAAGTCTTCAGGGAACTCTCCTCGGATGGGATTACAGATGGCGCTGCGATCAGGACCTGGAGGAATCGTCTCCGTGAATGACTCAATTTATGTTGCTTGAAAATGGTGTTAGGTACTTGTTATCAAAGAAATGTGTAAATAATACATTCAAAGCATTTTACTTATTGAACCGGCAGGTTTTATTTGTTTCCATAAAAAGATCACATACCTAGTTCGATGAGCCAAATTCATAGGTAGATAGATTATTCAGCATATTTTGGTTTATTTGATTTCATTAGAAAGTTATTATTAACTAAAGTGCACTTTTGTATTATACTGAAAATAAATAGTTGTACAGTCCTTTTGTTGTTCGAAGGAATCATTTGATATTAACCGTAGTTTAAATAAATTAAAGCTCCTGCAGGTTACTTTGAATCTGTGGTATTATTCTCCCTAAATCCCTAATCCCGTATATCACAATTACTTAAAGGACAGTATGGGTCTTATCTTAATTTAGGAAAACCTGCTAAGGTAGACTAGGCACCTGGTATTTACCATTTGTACAAATAAACAGTTATCTAGGCTAGACGTAATTTAATCTCTAGACTCCACAATTACTGCTTACCACAAGCCATTTCCACAATATTCTATATTCTAATAGCGATCGCGCTAAAGATATTGCAGCTAAACTGACGTTTATGAAATACTTATCTAAAATCAAATCACAGCCAGTGCCCGATGCATGTACATTGTGTACGGCTATTCTTTAGTTTGCGTAATATTACTCACTTAGGTACTAAAATAAACGATTAATGAATCGTACCTACTAAGTACCTGTCGCGACCACAATTCATTATTTTGCTAGCTTCCTTCAGACAGTAAAGAGGCGGCTGCTATCGTTGTTATTATAAGTACCTATATGTATGATAACGTTTATTACTTGCTCTCGCACGTCTGTCACAATCTGCATGCATTCATTCCGACTATAGTGCGCGAGTCGTGAAGTTGTCCCGTTAAAAAGCAGTTGTCACTTGCAATAAAATAACACGTAGATTAATACTATGCCAAATAACGGTAAGTTCTTCAGTATTAATGATTATTATATTTGTAAATCGTAATTAGTTAGAACGACTGCTGCCATAACATCATTTGTTAGTTATGTCAGATGTATACCTACATATATTTATCTCGGGTTATCGTCAATATTTACCATCGGTACTTCGTTTTGGGGTGTTTCTGGTGTTATGTACCGACAATAGTACGTAAGGTAAACACTGAGGTTTTTTTTGCTGTTGTAATAAGGGCTAGTTTGCAACTAAAGTGGTATAACCTGATGTGCTAGCGACTGTACAACTAACAAATAGGTGGTGAGAAAAAGAAGGCATTCAGGGTGTTATAAAAGCTTTTATAGTCATAGTACGGATGTCGTGTCTATTACGGCGATTTAAATGTTTGGAGTCATGTAGAATGAAAGTGGATAATATGCTTATCTGGAGTGGAGTGCGACGAGGAAGATATTGCGTCAGAATCTAGGCAAAAGAGTGAGTTAGCACGATTGTGATCTAGCCTCCTTCAACTTTAATGTCCTCAGCACAATACGCTACCGCAGCGGTGGCAGCAGCTGGAGCGCTCGGAGGCGCTTACTGCGTCTACCGCGCGTACCAGCAATCGCAACAAAAGATCCCTGACCAGTGGACCCAGGTCGGCGTCCTAAAAGATATGATCGTGTACCCGGTGAAGTCTTGCCAGCCCGTGCCCGTAAATAAGGCCGAGTGCACGTTCTTGGGCCTGAAGAATGGGTGGCTGAGGGATAGGCATGTATTATCAATTGAACTTTTTGAATTTCCAAGCGGTTGACTCATAGAGACCTTATTGCAATAAGTCCACCAATTGTACAATAAAATATAACTTACATAGTTTCAGTCCTGCTTTGTACTTGCTGTTAATAAATAAAATAAGTAAAGTAGCTCAATTAAATCTCAATAGCAATATATTTGACACGTTTGGTATAATACTTACTGACTAATTAAAGACCATTAAACCAATGAAATTCTATTGGTGACAGGCAGCGCCGGCGTTTTTTCAAATTCGACGGGTGGACGACTGCATAAATATCAGAAATCGGCACTAATTATTATGTTTGTATGTTACAGAATTCTTATGGTGGTGGACGATGCTAACAACTTTATAACAGCGAGAGGTTTCCCGGTTCTGTATTCAGTGAAGCCATCAGTAAACAATTCTGTGCTTACGCTCAGCAATGTTGAAGAGGGTTCAATCAATGTCGACTTGGCAGAGGTATGTATGTACGATAGCGATCACCGTTGCTGCCTTACCACTTTCAATCGAAAACCCTTGCACAGAAAAACGGGGGTAATTTCAAACAAAAGATGGCGCGAGCTCCTAGGGATTTGGCTTTAAACTGGTAAGGTGGTGGTGTCCCAAACTCAATGTATGGATTAATTAACGCGTTACATAAGCGAGCAGCGTTCATGACATTGTTTTATTGTGTTTTCAGGTAGTTGCAACTCAGAAACCAAAAATGACTACTGTTTGGGGAACCGAAGTATCGGTATACGACTGTGGTGATGAAGCCAGCGCTTGGTTCACTAAGTAAGGATATCCTTTTTACTTAAATATTATCTTTCTTTTCATTACCTCCGATCGTGTGTGCGTGACCTCTCTACATCTAAGGCCCAATTTCTTTATCGATAGTATTTTATTGATCATTGATATTTTTCCCGCAAAAAACACACAATCGTAAATATTCAACCGCTGGTAATGATTTTTGAGGGATCTAGTTTCAGAACCCGCTGTACTGACTCAACTACATTTTTTACAAAATGTTATTATTGAATCTTATGCAGCAACATGATTTTAAGTCTGTGCTGTCAAATAAGCATACAGTTTACCAGTCACGTGTTCGCAATGTGACGCTCTCATTGGTCGATTTCATTTTAGAGGATTTTGATTCTCAACATAAGCTATTTTAGCGGAATTTGCAACTAACGTTGCTTTTCAAACAAAATTTTCTAATTATTTCAGAGGATTACGAAAAATTACATTACATGTATTGCAAAGTAACTTAAAAACTATACTTTTGGTTCTAAAATGTAAAAATTAGTAAGTATTACATTAGTTTTTATTTTATTTTTTACTTTAAATTTTGTAGAAAGAATGCCACTTGACATTAATGCCACTTGACATTAAGTCCGCCTCTTGTACAACTTTGTTGTGCAATAAAGATTATAATTATAGGGGGTTATGAGATAATAGACCTCTCATTTAACCATTACTATCAATGAAGAAATTGGGCCTAAGTTACTTACGATTTAGGTACTTATCACATAGACAAGTTTTATTGAGTGAATCTGGTACCGATAATAATCAATTGATTATTACTTGGTACCAATTATTTCCAGGTTGATCAATCGCCCTCCAAGCACATATCGGTTGGTTTACTACGCTTCGCAGAACTCACGAAAGCCACCTACAGATCACAGGAAGTTTTTCAAATTCACCAAAAACGATTCGGTAAGAAAAATACTCTACTGTTAAGACGAATAAAAAATCACTGCATACAATTAATTCATTCAATCTTTTTAAATCGAATAATGAATTTATTTTAATCTCTGATAATATATCAAAAGTTGTATTCAAAGTTGTAGTTGTAACCAATATCGCTTGTAATATTATCCGAGTCAAGAAATACAAACACATAATGTTGATATTAGTCATCAAATATTCTCATGATGAACGGAATGATATTTCAGGGTGCATTAGGTGATGACGCGGCTTTCAACTTAATAAATGAAGCCTCTGTAGAGGACTTGAACACGCGCGTGAAGGATACAAATTATATCACAGCAAATCAGTTCAGACCAAACTTCGTGCTCTCAGGGGCCAAGTCCTACGACGAAGATAACTGGAAGTTTGTAAAGATTGGGGAGAACGTGTTCGAAATAGTTATGCCGTGTACGAGGTATATGACATGTTCAATTAGCAATAATTATGTTTAATCAATTCTGAAATAACAGCAAACATATAATTTCAGGTGCGTGATGACCACTATTGACCCAGAATCTGGAACACGTCATCCTGATGGTGAACCATTAAAAACTTTAAAAAGGTAATGAAATCGTTTAAGGACTGCTTCACCTTGGAGAATTAAAACTAAATAACGAATACTTTTAATATGGAACATCATTTTGTATGACTTGGTAAACAGATAAAACGCTTCGCAACTTATTCAAACATTGTGAAACAGGCTGAAGACTTATATCCTTGTAATGAGTTAGAACTAGGTGAAGGTAGACTGGTTTTTTATCTCGAGAATGTTTTGCTTAATTCTCAGTTACCGGCTGGTGGAAGGAGAGAAACTGCGAAAGGTGCTGGGTACATCGCCACGCATGGGCTTGCAGATAGCGCTACGCTCAAGCCCCGGAGGGCTTATATCTATTAACGATCCCATTTATGTAGCATAGCGAAGCAACAGTACGTGTTTGTAATATAAATTAAAAGACAAAGCATATTGAATAAACTACTTTGAAATCTATAATTAATCAACAGCTTCACTCATACCCCCTCTGAAGCCTAAATAGCTAGCCTAGTCTTTTGTGTAGTGTGTGCCAGCGATTTTCGTTTGAAAGTGGTTCAGAGACACTATATAGTATACCTACCTTAGTATACAAGGTGTTTCATGTAAAGCGTGAAGTCATCAAGCCAATGCATGATAAACCAGCATACTATCAAAATATTCCTGATGAGTAATGAATGACCCTATGGTCTGGCAGATCTTAATCTGACAAAAGTAAATAAGTACAAAGTAAGATAAATAACCAACTCAAAGTTATTCACTTCACTTAATACATCTTGGTGGGTTTCGATTAAAGGATAAATGTTTCACGATATGTGTGGCAATTTTGAGTCTCATTCTTATGTATGAGAAGACTACTCTATAAATAAAAGGCAATTTGTAAGAAACTGAACTTTATTTTGTAGGTACTCGTTTATTATAAACTTAAATGCGCAATATCTGCGCGGCGATCTTCCTCGTGTCCTTCTCAACGTGAAGCAGAACTCGCGCGAGGGTGCCGCCGCCCGCGCCCTTTGTCAGGTGCTCGGGGTTCACCACCACGCAGCCGTTCACCTCCTGAAAATAAACAGACATTTTGTTTTTTTTCTTAGAATTTCTTGAAAAAAAAATCTATAATGTCTACATTTAGGCTTTATTTAATTTTTATAAAACTGAAGAGTTTGTTTGTTTGTTTAAACGCGCTAATCTCAGGAACTACCGTAAAATGCTGCAACTTTGCCAAGTAAGCGCAAATTTGCCTAATTTTTTCCGTTCTTTATATCTCAGTCTGCTTAATTTGTTGTTTCTTTCTACCATTTGTTAGTAAATTTACATTAGTATGGCAACACATTTTATTTTTTTATTTTATGGTAACTACACGGATTTATCCGTTAGCAGCGCAGAAATTGAAATTGTGTGAGCGAAAAATTTTACGGTGTCTCAAAACTTTTGGGGTTTTGTCGCCAAAAAACAGTGTTTTCGTGCTGTGATAACGTCCCAGGGTAAGAAAATATGTTCTTTTTGATGTATGGTTTTATGTTTTGATAAAATCTCATGGTTTTATCAAATGTTCTCACTAGGCAATGTTGGGCAGTGTTTTGAAAACTCAAGTGACACATCTTTGCCTGGGTCTAGGGTTGTCAAATATTATAATCAGAAATGAATACTTAAATTATCCTTTGGTAAATAATAATAAGCAAATGTGATTATTTCCCTATCATATAAAAGATTGGTTGTTTGTTTTTGTGCTTATTCATTAGTAATCGTAATTATAAAATTACGAAGAGAATGAAGTCCCGGACGAAGCTAGTTTGTTAGGCTACTTACCTAAAATAAGCAACTTATTTTTTTCTTATGCAAATATATATATTTTTCTACACGCTTAAATGATATAAAAAAATTCTTATACCTAGACCCAATCCGAAGATGAACTAATTAAAACAAAAGTAATTCTATTAATGTCGTCCGTTGTGACATACATCTTTTTGTATAAATCTACCGTTACTTATAACGGTTCGTTGAATATAGGAAAGGGGCATTAGTGAATAAACCTTACTTTTATTTCAATTAGTTATATAAAAATGGGGTTTGACAAAAATAGAAAAAGAATAAAACCAAGACCTCGTAAATATTCTGATTATTCTCAGGAATCTTTAGAAGTTGCTCCAGACCTACTGCGTGATAAAGTTATTTCGTAGTATGAAGCACACGATTTTAAGACAGAAGATTATTTTTATTTTATATACCTACCTACCGTCGCCAAATAACAATTAATCTATGAAAAGTACTGTTTGCATTTTTTTTTATACATACCTATTTACCGTCGCCAAATAATAATTGTCTATCCTTGATCCTTTCCTTTCCTTTGGACATTGCCATCTAGTCCCAAAGTAAGCTACTCAAAGCTTGTGTTATGGGTGCCAGACAACGGATATAATACTTAAATACTTTTTGTTTGTAAATACATACATGATATACATAGAAAACACCCAGACCAATACAAACAGACATGTTCATGCACACAAATGTTTGTATTGTGCGGGTAGACGATTTCTCAACCACTACACCAGTCGGGTCGTCAATCTATAAGTGGTACTGTTTTTTTTATGTTGTTAATAATATTTTTATTATATAAGTAACTAGGTAGGTACTTATGATTTGGGATAAGCATTGCATTCTATTATTTTGATATAACAATATTCTCACTAAAGAATTTGAAATATATCTTTTGTGTATTTTTGGCACAACCCTACATCCAACTTCTTTTTGTATGGGAATTCTGCAGTATCTGCTACAACTTTGCCTGTCACTCACTAAAAAAAAAACTATTACATTTATGCCCGTGATTTGACTACTAGAAACAAGAACGGTCTTTTGTGATAAACAGAAAAAAATAACTACACGATTAATAGATAACCTACAGAGATATTCTTCTAGGCAAAGTTGTGTCCTTGAGATTCAACATTGCCTACGATTTTGTACGGCTGTAATACGAAAAATGTACTTGATTTAAGAAAATTTGGCGCTTATTTGGCATCGCATAAAGTCTGTTTTCCTACTTAAACATTTTAGAATGTATAAAAATTATTACGTTCAATGCTATTAAGAAAAAACGTCAAAATCCAGGCAAAGTTGCAGCATTTTACGGTACTAGACCGTTTTGAAAAAATATGTTTGTGTTATATAGCTTATTTATCGAGAAATGCTTTAGGCTATAAAAGATGCACCGCGACGAGAGGGGAGCAAACTCAAAACGCGCGGACGAAGTCGCGGGGACGCGCTAGTTCTAGATATGAGGAGACGTGGTTTTCAGGTTTTATTTTTAGTTTAAGAGGACTTTTTTTTTAAATTAACACTTCTTGTAAATAAGCGGACTACAGTCGATGAGAAGTAACTTCCAAAGTCTGACCAAATAGAGCAGGGGTCCTAGGTATTTTAAAATGTTAGTATTTGTCTTTCTTCTTGTCGCTTTATTTTAAGCCACAATTATAAGATCTACTCGTATTTATGCCAGCTAATTTTTAGTACATGTTGTTGACGATTTCCAGGCGATGACGGCGACGGGCGACCGTTGTTGATTTCCACATCACCACGTCATCATAGTCACCAGCGAAGACGTTTCGCTCACACGCATGTTGGTTGACCATATCTCATCAAAAGCAAATCTATACTCTATACATAAACATAAAAGAAAGTTGTGTTAGTTACACCACGTAACTCGAGTACAGGTTGACCTATTTTCACGTTTTATATTTATTTATTTAAAAACTTTATTGCACAAATAAAAGTGTACAAAAGGTGGACTTAATGCTTATAGCATTCTCTCCACGTCATACCTTTAGATCATGCAGCGAGATTGTTATGGGTGCAGGAGAATAAATTGTAAATAGATATTAAAATTGCAACAACAAATACTATTGTGTAAAATAATAATATTATACACATACCATAAACCATAATATACATTAACTAAATATACAGTATAAAAGAGTTTAGATACATAACTAAAAATATACATACTTACATATTTTACATATTTCGCAATCATTAAAACAGAAAGCTTCGCAGTTTGTTTTTGAAACACACATACACTTTATACTTTGTTGGATTTGTCTCTGTCCGAAGAGAGGAAACAAAGTTCTCCAGGATCACTAATAAATAATAAATATCCTTTGGACATTCCCACACATCGCCATCTAGCCCCAAAGTAAGCTACTCAAAGCTTGTGTTATGGGTGCCAGACAACGGATATAATACTTAAATACTTTTTGTTTGTAAATACATACACGATATACATATAAAACACCCAGACCAATACAAACAGACATGTTCATGCACACAAACGTTTGTATTGTGCGGGGATTGAACCCGCAACCCGCTGCGTAGTAGGCGATTTCTCGACCACTACACCAGACGGGTCGTCTATGTAATTAACATCATATTGTAAGGTCTAAGGTCTCACCTTAACGAAGTATCGGAAGGAGGAGGGCAGCAGCAGCAGGTGCGGCGCGGCGGGCAGCTGCGCGTGCGCCGCCCACAGCGCCGCGTCCAGCGGCAGCGCGCCGCCTGCCAGCGGGTAGTACGACTGCTGCATCGCTACGTGCCCGGCTAGCCGCGATAGACGGTCGCCGGTTACACCCCTGAAGTTGAAACAATTGTAATACTTTAGGGCCGATTTTTCAATGGTCAGATAAAACTGATCAGACTGATAAATTATAAAGCGATTGATTTAAATGACAGGTACCTATGACTGCTGACAATTAGGTGACGTTTTCAATTCAAATTAGCCATATTGTATTTTGTTCGACGAATATTTCTTATCTGACTATTGAAAAATCAGCCCTAAGTAACTAAAAAACACGTTTTTTTATCCCACTGAGCAAACCCTTTAGTTTAATACCCATATCATGGTTGTACATTTCAAATAGCCAATCCGCCATGTTGGATTTAAGTCACGTGACTATTTTTTTCTTATTGCTGACAGCTAACCTTTTCATTTGATACCCATATCATGGGGGTGCATTTCAAATAGCCTGTCCGCAATCATGGGGAGACCGCATTTTTGTATTTGTAATGATGTTTCTTAGACATTCTCTTTACATGACTACACGTGTTGTCATCAGAAATCAGAGCGTGTGCAAAATTTCATCCTTATTGAAGACCGAGAAGTAGGTCAAATTAAGATTTTAAGATTTTCTTTCAGTTACAAGTGAAGCTGATATATAATGCGTGTTAAAAATATAAATAAATGGCATTCAAAATTCGTTCGAAATTCATAGCGTTTTAAGGATTGGAAAGATCACCAACCAGAGGACGTCCAATTCTAAATATATGCCCCAGAATATTACACGGCGACTGATCGCAAGCCGTCACGTGATCCTGCGATCTTTACAATCCATCGTGTTAGTGGATTTTAATGAAACAAATTATTCAATATATTATTTTAAAGACAGTAGTGTAGCATTTAGTGAAAGTAGCATAAATTACGATTTCTAGGCTTGAATTCCTGCTGCCGACCATCGCGTGCAGTCCCGTCTTACATTGAATTACAGTTAGTCAAAAATGAATAGTTGTTTACTATAAGGTACCCGGATGAACTCCGGACAGTACTACGAAGAGTAAGGGCCTGTTTCACCATCGACAAATAAGCAAAACACTAAACAACGAATAATTTAAATATATAGAGAGCGTCATTTCGTATGAAGTATGAGACAGATTACGTAGTTAGTAACTAGATTTTGTTAGGACATTGTAAAAAAGGCCTTAAGTTATAGTATAAAGATCAAATTAACGATTTAAGTTCCACAGCAGTCAAAATAATAGTTAAATAAGAGTAATGCCACGGTAGAGTAATCATGAAAATCCATAGCGTAGTTTAAAAGATTGAAGCATACATACATACATATTATACTATCAGCGGCGGCCTTAGGGGGTGGCGAACTGTGCAATCGCCCAGGGCCTCGCACTTGGAGGGGCCTCGCGCAACAACTCGAGCTTATAATAAAAAAAATGTTAAAAATCTGGCCTAATTTAAAACTTTTAACTTTAAATCTTTTTTATTAAGAAAATATACTTTCTAGATTTAGTAAAGTTAATATCCCAAATTGATCCCGTGCTGAGACTTACTAGAGATAAGACGATAAATGACTATTACATAGGAAAAAAATTAAGTTTAAAAAAAGTAAAAACCGACTTCAAAACCAAAATGCACTAAAAAGTCTTAAATAAACTCTTGACTATTGGAAGGAAAGCAAGCCATCTCCTCCAAAAAGAAATTGTTTGCCTAAAATGGTTTCCTTTCCTTCCAATAGTCAAGAGTTTATTTAAGACTTTTTAGTGCATTTTGGTTTTGAAGTCGGTTTTTACTTTTTTTAAAGTTAATTTTATTTCTTCATTTTTAGAGATTACAGGAGAATGGGGGGGGGGCACCTTATGACTCTGTATTTTAAGAAGCTGCAAACTACCTATTATAAGTTCTTTCATTATAATTACTGAACTCCTAAGCGTTAAGGAGTTCCACCATCAGCTCAGCCCCACAAGATGTTGACTATTAGACGTAACAACATGTTAACATTAAGATTCAAGTGAAGAAACACTATACGTGCCTTTAAAGTTTGAGGGTTTCCCTCGATTACACCAAGATCCCATCATCAGATCCCAAATTGAAAAATGGAACCAACTAGAAGGTATTCCCTCTAAGTAGGCGAAAAAATTTTTCGAATCGGTCGACAAACGACTGAGATATGAGGTAACAAACATACAAAAAAAAAACATACAGTCGAATTGATAACCTCCTCCTTTTTTGAAGTCGGTTAAAAATAATCAAAATGAGCTTAAACAATTAATGGCATGGCAATCACGTCAAGACTAACTAGACATAGTTGAAAAAGTTATAAATAATAAATATTTTTCAATTATTCTACATTTTTCTCGCGACGTTTCTCGTGTTGAGCAATTTACAATTGTTAAATATTTTTTTTAATACAAAACAGTTGAAATTAAAGAGCATTTTATAGGTCTCTTAGCTAGCCGTCGAAAAAAGGCTGAGGGTTTAACTCATTATTTAATTACATAGTTAGGGATATCATTGCAAAACTGCAGAAGCTACGGATAGGGCGGTGAAAAAGTGGTGTCCAAAAACGCATTGTTGAAATTAATTCCACATGCTTATTTTTTTCCTTGTAGGTGTCATTGCTGGAATCTCCTCCTAGGAGATGCATCATCGTCTTGTGTCCAAGCAAAATCATTTGTGGTTTGCTACAAAGGTTGTACACTCTGATTGCCGGCTCAAGTCAGATGTGGGCTATTTTAAACGCTCATGTGAATTCGTTATCGCTGAAACCACTTTTTGAAACGAGATGGGAGTGCAACAGTGTAGTGTCGGTGAGAGCCGTTAAATACCAATTAAGCAATATATGTGATGTTTTCAAGGATTTAGCAGAAAATACAACAGATTGTCAGTTGGTCAGTGAATGTGATTCAATAAAGTCCCTTTCTATTTGCTTGTCAAATATTGTAAGCAATCTTGACATTCCTATTTATCGAAATAATTCATTTTTAAATATGATAAACACAAAATTTACCAGCTACATAGTTAATTTATAATAGAAAATAAATTAACTGAAGTTTACCCCACTATATAAATAGTCCTGAGAATTATTGCTACCACACCTGTAACAGTTGCGTCTGCTGAAAGGAGTTTTTCGAGGCTTAAAATTATTAAAACATATTTGGGGAATTCGATGACACAAGATCGGCTTTCAGCCCTTGCTATTCTTTCAATTGAAAATGACGTTGCTCATTCGTTAGATAATTGCGCTTTAATTTCAAATGTAGTCTTAAGAAAAGTCACAAACATAATTTTTAAATTTTGTTTACTCTATATTTGTTAATTTTGTGATTCTTTAAATATAAAATATTTTAAAATTTAAATTTGATTCATTTGAATTACTTTAGCATTTCTCTTCAAACATGACATTTACCTAAATTTCACGAAGGACAAAAGGCCTCGCAAAGACCTGCCGCTCGTAGCCTCGCAATGGGTAAGGCCGCCGCTGTATACTATGTAGTGAGAATGAGAATGAGAAAATATAAAAATCAAATTCCACAACTCACGCAGATATCTCTTCCTGGCTGATATGCATGAGAACATCAGTACTGGTGATGCCAACGACAATGCCGCCGATGTTTAGCGTGCACGGGTCCGGCGCGAAATGTAGGTTTGCGTGCTTCCGGCGGCTGGAGTACGGCGGCGTCGGGTAGATGTTCACGTGGAATGCGTCCTTGAGACTCGACACTATGTAGATCTTCGTATACGGGCTGAAAAATACTGGAAATATTAGCTATTTGTATAAGAGACTAGTGGTCCCCCGCGACTTCATCCGCGCGTTTTTCGATATTTTCTCGCCTTTTAAACCTTCCCTAGACCTCCACGAATATTTCAAGACTAAGATAAGATAAATCCGTTCAGCCGTTCTCGAGTTTTAGTGAGAATAACGAACAGCAATTCATTTTTATATATAAGATAAGATGATAGGACGTTAAGGTGCAAGTTTGAGAGTGCTGCAAATGCAAACGCTGGTGAAGCTATTACTATTACTAACTTTCTTAATAAAATAAATTAACTTTAAAAAAGTAAAAACCGACTTCAAAACCAAATTGCACTAAAAAGTATTAAATAAACTCTTGACCATTAAAAGGAAAGGAATTCAATTTTAGGCAAACAATTTCTTTTTGGAGTCGGTGCTGTGACTGTTGATGCTTGATGGACAGTGATGGACAAGTGCAATTTGGTTTTGAAGTCGGTTTTTACTTTTTTTAAAGTTAATTTTATTTCTTCATTTTTAGAGATTACAGGAGAAGGAGGGGGGGAGGGGGGAGGGGGAGTTGCACTTTATGACTGTTCTATAAGAAGCTACAAACTACCTATTATAAGTTCTTTCATTATAATTACTAAACTCCTAAGCGTTGAGGATTTCCACCATCAGCTCAGCCCCACAAGGTGTTGACTATCAGACGTAACAACACGTCAACATTAAGATTATAGTAAGGAAACACTACGTGCCTTTAAAATTTGAGGGTTTCCCTCGATTACACCAAGTTCCCATCATCAGATTCCAAGTTCGAAAAAATGAGACCAATTAGAAGGTATACTTTCTAAGTAGGCGAAAATTTTTTTCGAATCGGTCGACAAACGACTGAGATATGAGGAAACAAACATACAAAAAAAAACATACAGTCGAATTGATAACCTCCTCCTTTTTTGAAGTCGGTTAATAATAAGGTTTTATAAGTGAATAGATTGGTGTGTCTACACATCATAACTTTTTAGTTATCTACTGAAATATAAACACCCACAGACTGTATATATCCCAGTTTATCATTCGCACTTTAAATTGCTGCAGTTAGTTACAATACAAGTACGTATTATATGTCATCGTCAGTTAGTTAGAGAACTGTTTAATTGTGAACTGTACCAAACGTCATGCATTAGAACGTAAACTAAAATGAAGAATCACTATGCAGAGTTGTGAGTCAGGGTTGGGAGAAGGATAAACGCTTATCTTTTTTGTGTTAGTTAGGTTGTTACATGTACCAATGAAAGCGTAAATTCTAAACCACAAACTTGTTTAAAATAAATCGTCAGATTACAATAAACCGGATTTAAAACAGTTTATCGGCTCGCTCGAAAAATCAATATCGTAACATAGCACATTGTTTGCAGTGAGCGTATAAACTACTACCTACAGTTTGCAATGCACGGTTTGTCGACTCGACTTACACCTTTATAAGATAGAACCAACATGAAATGTTACCTGATCGAGTTCAGTTCTCCCAAGCTGTCGACCAACTTGTCGAAAAAAGATTTATACGTTTCAGCCATAGAGTTGTCTTTGACTTTGGCATGGTCGCTGTCTATGAAAGGGCCGGTCATGATCACCACATGCGGCCGGTGCGTCCCGATGTATGCCACCAAGTCTTTCAGCGGCTCATAGTTGAGGTTATCCGATGTTGTGTATGGGCCAGCTACTAGCAACATTGACATTGTACCTAGGTAATAAAGACAAGCGGTTTACATATTACTCAGATTAGTTAAAGAAACTTTACTGCTGTACAACATTTAATTTGTGTTCTACAATAAAGATTTTTATGATTTATAAAACTTAAGCGTAAGATTGATTTATATACTATCTAGTCTGCTGTATACATATATTTAAACATAGAAATGAAGAGAAACGTATAATTTTAAATACAATACCTTCGAAAGAATTCATCATATCAGCTTTGTGGTCTGGTATCGGTTGTGACGCGTCGCAAAACACTTCATGCGCGATGAATTTGTCTCCTCTAGGGTTGATACCTTTCATCACTACCACTTGGCCCGGAAATAGTGAATATTGTTTTAAGCTAGAAGTCAAAACATGGAACTTACTAAGAAATTAAAGATGCTTACTATGCACAAATATCAATTATTTAAGACTATGGTCATATAAAAAAATAACACACCAATATCAAAAATAGCTTGAAAACCTGCATATTATTCTTTTATTTAAATTAATACTTGTAATTTTTAATAACTTAGTCATAAAGATGTAATAAGAAACCAAAAATTTGCGCACGGGCGGGACTTGAACCAGCAACCTTTTGGCTGACCGGGCCAAACGCTCTTACCAATTGAGCTACCGTGCCGTCAGTCCGACCCTGCGACATTTGTGGCTTATGGATACGTAATTGCGTGACGCTTAGCGCCATCTAGCCGTCTGTTTATGAAACAGTGGGCCCAAGGAGTTATTATTTACAGAATAAATTCAACTTGGAAATTGATGACGCTTCGCTATCTAATGGTAACTTAGGCTGCGTTCCGTATTGCGCTGACAGCGAAAATATCACTGATATCGCGCTAACAAACCGTTCCGATTTGGCGTTAGCGAGTCAACGATAGCTGTAGTGACGTCACGGCTGACGTCACTATCACCGCCATCTTGCGTTCACAGTGCAATCGTTTTGCTGCGTTAGCACCGTGAGCGTCTAAGAGCGAACTGTCACATTGACGCATTTGACGTCTTTTTGCTTCAAAGAACAGCAAATGTGATCTAAAGCCGTTCCGAAATGAAATCGCGTCAACAGCGCTGTCAGCACGCTAATCAAATCGGAACGGCTTTTGACGCTCAGTGCTAACAGTGATATTGGCGCAATACGGAACGCACCCTTAGTCATGCTTTATTTTACTAACATTCATATGGGTTATTTTTGTCCGAAATAAAATTGGATTCTGTTCATGATCTCAAGCTTTCGTTTATCAACAGTCATTGACCATCATACACCCTCGAAATGAATTTGTTTGATAAGGGCAAACATGTTATTTTTAGCTTATAAGAAATTTTTTTGAAGGCGATTTAATAATTAAAATTATTTATTTTGTTTTTTATTTCATGGTGTAATGCATTAATACATAATGACAGGCACATGAATTTATAACATGAGTATAAAGTTTATAAATGTCATATAAATATAAACATAGCCTGCTTACTTGTCGATATCCACAGGTACAGCCTGGCTCAAAGAGTCTTCCCATGTGCCCTGCAGCATCACACACTTAGAGTTCAGTCGAGCGTCGGCATCGCACTCTATTCTACCCGCCACCACCACTTCTGTCTGTCAACACATACATTACATGTACATCAAAAACTGTGAGGTGTTTGAAAGCAAGTGACAACACTTGCTGACATAAAAAATCGCCAATGAGGCGTCTGACTAAGCTTGATGATTAACATCAGCCGATATTACATGTTATTTGTTTCAAAAGTCTATAACTTGGAAAAAAAATAATAGAGATTATATACGCTCACAAAATAAACTAAAAATCTGTGCTAGTCGAGAGCGACTAGATGATGTGTGAAGGAGATAGCATAACTTAACAGTAAGAAATTGAATGACTAATCTAACGAATCTATGATCGAGTTGGTGTCGAGGATATTGCATCCTATTCACACTTGTAAAATTAACAATTCACGTTCTCTCCCACCTTTATAATCGTATTGTAAAATGGATTGCAAGTTTATTTAATGATCTATGCGTAAATCTTGTTTACTTACATGTCATACGAGATCCCCTGAGCTTATTGTACTTTCCTACCATAGTTTGTACACATTTGAAACGAACACGATGCCATTATCTATACTAATATTATAAAGCTGAAGAGTTTGTTTGTTTGTTTGAAAGCGCTAATCTCAAAAACTACTGGCCCGATTTGAAAAAACATTTTTACGTTGGATAGTCCATTTATCGAGGAAGGCTTTAGGCTATATAACATAAAGATACGACTCATAAGACCACAGCAGAAATGAAAAATGTTGCGAAAACGGGAGAAAGATATTCCTTTTGAGAGCTTCCGTTGCATACGCTGCGGAAACCGCTTAAGTTACACAAAAATAATGTATGACAGGATTGTTCAGCATTAAGAGTTCTATAATAAAGTCCGCGACAGCATATGTCTATCTTTTATGGTTGACTTACTACAACCTTTTTTATGTTAATAAATTTGTAAAAAAATAATGCATTATTTTTAGAGGTGTATTATACACACAGGTATTAATTCTTATCAAAATAAATACATTCATCATCACGAGCATTTCATTTAGAACCAAGTTGCCCTTTATATCATTTGATTTCAATAAATATCTTAGGAGCTATCACAGTTTTAACATAACTCCGCACCAAAATAATGTTCGCAGCTTAAGTACAACGTGCGCTTGCGCTAATATATTATAAAGCTGAAGAGTTTGTTTGTTTGAACGCGCTTATCTCAGGAACTGCTGGACCGATTTGAAAAAATATTTCTGTCTTGGATAGCTTATTTATCGAGAAAGGCTTTAGGATATAAAACATGACGCTGCGACGGGAGGGGAGGGAGCAAACTCAAAACGCGCGGACGAAGTCGCGGGGGACCGCTAGTATTATGTATATAGTTTTTACAATTACTATCAGAGATGTCTCTCTTGATGTATAGCTATGCGCAGACGCATGACCCGCTCGGGTAGTTTTTTAAATATCATTGGATCAAAGTGTTTTCCTTATTAAATTACCTGCGTTTTGTGTCTGACAGAAGACGCGCCCGTTAATCCAGCTTTCTTCATTATACATTTAGATGTATAACTTATATGATTATCAAATGTGCTCGCTTTTTCGTGGAGCAATTCAAAACCAAACCTACAAAAAACAAACAAACACAAACATTAGAAATACATTAAAAAACAAATTGGATGTACTTATTGTATTTTAAAATACCATGCAACTGTAAAATCTTTACTTACATAGCTTTTGTGTATAATTCGCCTTCATCATTAGATATCTGGGTTATATTTAGATTCAAGACATCAACATGGCTATTTGGCTGCCCAATGATTTGTAATAGATCGTCATCACCATATGAATGCACCACAGTACCAGGGTTTGTGCGCGAGGCATATTTAGCTGAACGGTCACTGAAAGATGACAATATTGACACATGAATCCAGGTACCTACTGTAACAATTATGATTTTCTTATCTACATACTACATTAAGGTTGTGTAAAAATCATTGCACTCGACTGACAAATTGCACGACTCGACTCTTTACACTAAGATTCCCAAGACTAGAGAACTAAAGTCTATATGAGCTCTTGAGCGCAACGTGGAACTCGAGTCTTTTTAAGCGCTCGAGTCGTTTTTACGGGGCGAGCCGAGCTCGAGTTCTTTTCTGTTTCGAGTTCCTTTTTAAATCAGGTAATAAAATTTTATTGTGAATATGTAGTAGTGAAAAAATAAAAGCCTTAATTGATAGGAAAAAACATTTTAATTATTATGAAAAAATATTTTAATATTCAAAAAATAATAATCACAAGCAATCAAAATTAATCTGATGACACGCACATATAAGTATGTATAAAGGCCAGAATAATTTGCAACTATTAACATTATTTAAACCTTAATGCGCTCAAGCAAGACTCGCGCTCTTTTGAGACTCAAGTTTTTTTTAAGACTCGAGCTCTTTTTAAGACTCAAGAGTTCTATTTTAGCGCTCGAAAGACTGAAGCTCGGTTCGATTCAAGACTCGGAGTGTAGTTAGTTTACTGAGTCGTGTAAAGTTTTGCCGAGTCTTAGAATCAGGACTCAAAAGACTCGAGTTCTTAACATCTCTACGTAGAACTAAGGTAACGTAAGGTACTACGAATCAGTAAGCTCAAGTGGCAGTGGGCAGGGCACATAGCGCGAAGAACTGATGGCCGTTGGGGCAGCGAAGTTCTATATTTGAGACCTTTCGACCAAAAGCGCAGCGTGGGACGTCCACCGACAAGATGGACGGACGACCTTGTTAAGCTCGCGGTATCACACAGGATGCAGACCGCTTGTGATCGGTCGCTGTGGAAAACCGTGGGGGAGGCCTATGTTTAGCAGTGGTCGTCCTTTAGCTGATAATGATGATAGAATGAGTATAATAATAATGTAGATTGCGTGGCATATTAATATCACTTAAGATTTTTCCAAAGTCAGATAAGACTTATCAGACTGAAAAATATAAAATGACCGATTTTAAAATGACATTTACATAAACGATTGCTGTCAAATAGGTGACGTTTTCAATGAATATTTCTTATCTGACTTTGAAAAAATCAGGCCTTAGGCCTTGTCCATGAGAGCGAATTCGCTGCGAATCCTACGCGCGTAGGTGAGATACTAGCAGCCAAAACATTGCGTCCACAAGACACGCGCGAGATTAAATTTCGCGCGTAAATCGCTCGCATTAGATACGGCAGACTCGGCTCGCGTTTAATACGAGTTGAGGTACTAGAGACTTTTAGGTTGCGTCCAGTAAATCTGCGAATGTGACTGCCAGAGGGCGTACCTAGGCATAATGAAGCGGCATTCGATACGGAATTATTCATAAACAGGTTGAGAAAAGCAGTTAGGGACATGGAGTGATACGCTTACGGGACTAAAACTACAAAACAGAAGAAGTAAGAAGAACAGGCAGGTCATAACATTTTAAGAAACAAAGACTGCAGAAAAAAAGAAAAATATAGGTAGGGGTGTTTCAATAGTAAAAAAAAAAAACTAAAAAATCCCTGAAACCCTCCACAAACGCTCGCGTTTCAAATCGCTTGCCTGGACGCAACGTACGCGCGTGACGAATTTTCCCCCCATGGACAAGGCCTAAATGTATGAGGAAGAGTGAGTGGATAGTGGCGAATTTTCTCT
This sequence comes from Pyrausta purpuralis, assembly GCA_963924145.1. Taxonomy (NCBI): domain Eukaryota; kingdom Metazoa; phylum Arthropoda; class Insecta; order Lepidoptera; family Crambidae; genus Pyrausta; species Pyrausta purpuralis. The sequence continues at coordinate 14,893,411 of OZ001646.1, read as the reverse complement.
TTTAATAAAGGTAAGTAATATGATAGCCGGTATCTTACAATACTTACACTGTTGGTGAGTATGTGGCAGGTCGTAATTCAATTTGATGTGACTGATTGGTGTCTGATTCTACCTTTATTCTCTGAAATCATTTAAGATTTTTAATACACACTCTATACATATGGCTTAGCATGAAGATGAAATAGATAATATATAATAAAATAAAATAAAACACAACATTAAAATAAAGCAAAAATAATAATCATGTTTCAGATCAAGTGATGTAGATTGAGTTGATGGCTGCAGACGAGTATGGATCTAGTCATGATGGGGAAATGATACATGAACCAGAAGCAAACTCGCCCACAAATATCATCAAGTCAAGTTAAATGGCAGGCTGCTAAGAAATAAAATAATTAATTTGTTAAAATCATTACAACACAAAAAAACAACATCATGTTACATAGCCAAATAAATAAAAAACAAAGAAATGTAACATATTTTAAATCAATTTACCTAGCTCCTCATATTGAATTCCAAGGAATAAATAAGATTGTCAGACCACTGTTCAGTCTAATTTTTAGGGAATCTTCAGAACCTATAGGTCCATTGAAATTGGAGTTCCTCTGATGGATCAGTCTAGCAACAATCAATGAGTGTAGATCTAGTCACAGAATAAGGCACTGTGCCTCTAGACTTATACTCATTCACTGTTAAAGACATCATTGTAATCGTCTTCATATTTTGCTGTGAGCTAAAATTTGTGAATTACAATAAAAAGGTTTAATAATCTCAATTCTTAAGCTATTTTCAATAATCTATTATAAATAATAATTGAAATGATAGAAGTCTGATTTATGTATATATTTTACCTTTGGAGCTGCTGATATGTAATTCGACAGGACTGCATTATCTGGCCTAGATATTAAGGTTAAACTATCAAGATGATGATTGTGATATTATAAAAACTTTAACTAAGAAAGTAAAACGTTTATCAATTTGTTTAGCACTACCCAGATGATTCTTATTCAAACATAATACAGAGGCCAAGTGCGTTGCTGTATTAGTGTATTGCAATTTCGTAGTATTAAAACAAGGACTACACTACAGAAACCAAAATTGTTTTTCTAAAACACGTGGTTATTTTTATTATAAAGGATACTGAATATTACCGGGTGCACCGTAAACTGTCAAACCCGTACCGGCACTTGATGAAGCTTCTTTGACAGGCGCGTTAGTTCGGTTAGCGGCTCGTTTGGAAAATTCCTTTCTTGCAAGAGTTTCTAAATTCTCCAAAGAAGGCGGTGCACCGTTCAATTGATTCAAGCTAAATGCCATCCATTGTTCAATGAAAGTTTCTGCGTCTACCTCGTATTCTTCGCACAAACTTACACCTAAAGAAAAAGCAATTAGCCTTGAACACACAATTCCTGTGTTAGATACAAACAACGATTAGAAAGATTAAGAAAAGTTTTTTTTTCAAAGTGCATAACAGAATGAATGAGCTTTTAATCCAGTTGGTTACTCACATTTTACTACAATTTCTTTAGGAACATCTATACCAAGAAATTGAAATTGCTCAGTCACCAACTCCTCGGTAGCCATTTTCTGTGAAAATTTTGAAAAGAGTGAATGTTATTGAATGACACGAATGTGAGTTGCATGGCTGGCATGCTTGTGATGCTTGCTTGGTAGAAGTCATAGATTAGAATATATTTTTAATTAACAACCGGCGCCCACCAGCGCGGTGCACAGACCGTCCTCTCTTTCTCCTTTCTGTCCTTTTCTTCTCTCATCGTATCGATCGTAAAACCATAAAATATCCGCACAATGCGAGCCGAGCGATGTGGATGCACCATTATAGTGGATCGTTGTGAGCCCATGGAGGAATACTCTATTTTGTTTGAGCCACAACACTATATTATTAAAAAATATATATTTACGGATCACATCAATTACGTAATGAGATATATGATTAAATCAGGGTTTATTATTGGGTTCACTGCGTTTTAGTTTATAATGAAAGTTTGGTATTATGTTTCCTATTTTATTTTATCCTATTTATGTGTTTATTAGTAAAAATTACGTCGCGTAAATATATTTTTTACGGACTTCAAAAAAAGGAGATAATCAATTAAATGTGTAAATGTTTGAGATAACGTTGGAATTTTATAATAAATATTTGCTTTCAAACGTGTGCTACGCTAAAGAAGTCCCACATCCCATAGAAAATCGCTCTACGTCCTATCCTATAGAGATGAAATATATCTTTTAAAAATTCGAAAAATGAAATAAAAGGTATACCTAATATTACTATTTTTGTACGGTCTGATACATAAAAAAATGCTGTAAAAATTTGACAAGGGCTACTATGACAAGTGGTTGGCTGAATTGAGTCAACTTTGAGAATTCATTGTGTTGGTTGAAAAAATATCCTTCATGGAATATGGCATGAAAATATACTATTCGTTTCAAATTCATGTATATGTAATAAAAATCTTACACATTTTTATTGAGGCGCTGGAAAGACTAATACTGACACGACCCGACTAGCGCCTCGGCGCGGCGGCGTGGCTGTCGAAAAGCAGGAGAATAATGTTTTACTTGTACTGATCAATATCTTATTTTATCAATAAGCCTTACAACGATATCCTGATTTTAAAACACTGGGTACACCTTTCAACATTTCTTTTATTTAAATATGATTCTGACTATAGACAGGTTTTCATACTAGTCCCTGTACGAATTTCATAGCATAGCATTTTTTCATGTCAGACCCTAAAAAATATGGTAATGAGTATGTCATTTTATTTACTATTTTTTTTTTTTGGGATTCATCTCCGTAGGACGTGAAGCATTTTTGGACCTCCCTCTTTCGTACGTGTCATACTACTCCTACTAATTAGCAAATATTGTATTTTGTTCAACGAATATTTCTTATCTGACTATTGAAAAACCGGCCTAACCCTAAGTATAGCTCGGACTCGCACTACGGCCTTTGTATCTGTATTTGAGCTCATTACCGATTTAAAACAAATCGCACTTGGCAACCTTTAAGCTGAACGCACACTTATCCGAACCGAACGCGCCGAACGAATCAAAGTCTAGGAAGCCTCGTACACATCACATATCCGATTTGGGCTGCGTTCCGTATTGCGCTAACAGCGAAAATGACACTGATATCGCGCTTACAAACCGTTCCGATTTGGCGTTAGCGAGTCAACTAAAGCTAGTAATGTCACGGTTGACGTCACTATCACCGCTATCTTGCGTTCACAGTGCAATCGTTTTGCAGCGTTAGCACCGTGAGCGGACTGTCACATTGACGCATTTGACGTTTTTTTTGCTTCAAAGAACAGCAAATGTAATCCTGTCAATCTGCTTCGAGAAGCGCGAGAACTGCGCGCCGCTGTCGTAAGACAAACGCGCGCGTGGCCTCGACTCTGTCTGGTACCAAGCGCCCGCCATCGGGCGGGCCGCGCAATTTACAAAAATATAAATATCTCGCGGTAGGAATGAGCTATCATCATTTTGTAAACGGGGATTTGTTGTTTATTGTATTAGCTATCACACTGTTTTACTAAATATTACGTTACTGAAATATTTTTATTAATACTGAGGCGAAAAAGAAGGTAGCGCGGGAAAAAACATGACTCATCGTATTTATAATAAATGTTTACGTTATAAATTTTCAATTATACCTTCAAATACCTCGAAACAAAGCTGAAACATAATATTTTTCATATAAAAAAGATAACTTATCACCATAGAACAAATTTTATAAATACAGGATAAATAAAAATCGTAATGACTACATTTTAGTACATGGGGTCTATTCACAAGACCCATCTTCTAAATACTAGTTGGAACACCCAACTTTTTGGTATCTATGGATTGCTCATTTTACCGTTTACATGTTGAAGACTTCCCAGTATTCAATTGTCCGCACCACATAGCTAAATCATCGATTTAAAATCGACTACTCAACCGATCCCCATATGGGGAGAGTAAAACGTGACGAAAAAGTACAGGGAACCTGATATGGGGATAGTAAGGCGCTACGACCCCTTTGAACGCCAGACATAAAAACATGGAATATGCCACCCACGCCGGGCCCTATTTTCGATAGTGCAATAGACCAAAGGACCAGTGTTGTTCAACTCTTATCGATAAACTGTATCAAAAATAATTAAAATGCAGTGTAAAACGTAATAAAATACAGTAAATAACACAACAGACTTAAATACTTTTATTTCAAAACAAAAAACATTACTACAAACGCATTTTTTATTTAAAAAACCTTACAAAAACAAGTATTGAACATATCAGTCAAGCAGTTGAATCCCTGCCCTAGCGACGGAATAATACGTCAATGGCGTGTGTGGAGGGGTATTTTTATAATAATTTAGTGTGGAGTACTTAGGTACTTCACACTAAATTAAAGTAAGTAATATATATCGATAAAACGAAAAAGAGAAGAAATGTCCAAAATCCTCTGTGGCCGAGTTAGTAAATTAGATGGCAATGTATAAATCATAAGGACAAGTTATAATAATTGATAATATTTATTTGAGGCTTTTTTTGGAATTGGAATATTTAGTTGGCATAAAAAGACGAATTAGTTTATTAGAGGCTATATCTATTATTAGAGGCTATACAATTTATTTTTGGAGTCGGTGCTGTGATAGTTGATGCTTGAGGGTCAAAGTGATGGCACCGACTCCAAAAAGAAATTGTTTGCCTAAAACGGATTCCTTTTCTTTCAATGGTGAAGAGTTTATTTAAGACTTTTTTGTGCATTTTGGTTTTGAAGTCGGTTTTTACTTTTTTTAAATGTTTATTTTATTTTTTCATTTTTAGTGATTCCATAAGAGGGGGGGGGGGAGTTGCACCTTATGATTCTATTTTTTAAGAAGCTTAAAAGTACTTATTATAAGTTCCGTCATTATAATTACTGAACTTCTAAGCGTTAAGGAGTTCTACCATCAGCTCAGCCCCACAAGATGTTGACTATCAGACGTAACAACACGCCAACTTTAAGATTCTAGTAAAGAAACACTATACGTGCCTTTAAAATTTGAGGTTTTCCCTCGATTACACCAAGATCCCATCATCAAATCCCAAAATGGAAAAAATGGGACCAACTAGAAGGTACACCCTCTAAGCAGGTGAAAAAATTTTTCGATTCGGTCGACAAACGACTGAGATATGAGGTAACATAGATACAAAAAAAAAACATACACTCGAATTGATAACCTCCTCCTTTTTTGAAGTCGGTTAAAAAGAAACGCATGGACGTCACTATTCGACTGAATAATCCGTCTCTGGCGTCGTGGTGGGTAGTAAATTATGTCATTTTTTAGTCATGTAAAAAACCTTTTTGTATTAACTGAAAACTTATTAATTTCAGCTGTTGTACTCAATACATTTAATAAATAGGAAATAAACTAAATGTCTATATGTTTATTTCAAGAAAATTGTGTATGATTCAATGTATAATTATCCGTTTAATTTGAAGACTGAAATATACGTCAAAGGCGTCAAAATATCGTCTTGCGTTTGCGGATATATCCGTCAACGGCGTTCAAAGGGTATACTGGGTTAATTACACGTCGTACTGCTCCACACGAAGCAGATAGTGCACCAGATTTGTCGATGTGCTCCCCTAACTTGGCATCTGGCTTAACTTGGTCAACTCTTAGTTCTAGTTTTGGAAGCGACCATTTCCCTATTATAATAACTTTTCCTAATCAAATGCGTAAACCATTATCAGCTAGACCTCCTCCCCGCTTGAAATATAAATTGTTCGACGCTAACTGGTATGCATTTCAAAAGGAGGTGGAACGAAGAACCTCTTCTTTACCTAGTATTTCTAAAAACAATCATTCTGAGTGCGCTCATGCCCTGGCCCAGGTAATTGTTGATACAGCCGACGAAATTTTTCCAATTAAAAACACTCATTCAAATCACAGATTAGTAAGAGTATGTCTAAAGATGATTGAATGATTCAAATAGAATACCTTTTCCACCTTGGTTTGACAAGGAATGTTTGACAGCTGTCAAAGAAAGAAAAGAAGCTGAAAAACGATATCGGTCCGAATCTACCACAGAGAATTTTGAACACCTAATGGAAGTAATGAATGCCACACGAAAACTTCTTAAGAAAAAGAAGTGGGATGGGTGGAGCACCTTTTGTTCATCCATTTCTCCTGATGTCTCTCCGTCAGTAGTCTGGAGTAACATTCGACGATATCGATCTGTCTTTAAAGAACCCATTCATTGTAAACCTGACGCTGTCATAATAAACCAATTTCTAGACAAATTGGCCCCCCCTTCTGCACCTTTAAATGACATCTTTCTCGTCCCATACTCTATAGAATACCAAGAATTAAATGAACCTTTCACTCTGTCTGAACTTAAAGGCATTCTTTCATACGTTAAAGATTCCTCTCCTGGCAGTGATGGAATACCTTACTCTTTTTTTACTCACCTTAGTGATTCAACCTTGTCTTATTATTTATCATTAATAAATTCTATTATGTATAAGGGACAAGTCCCCTCATCGTGGAAATCCCAAGAAGTTATTGCTTTGTTAAAACCTGGAAAGCCAGCCTCAGATGCTAATTCGTACAGACCTATTGCTCTTTCCTTAGTTATTGTAAAACTAGCTGAACACCTTGTTAAAAACAGACTCGAATGGTTGGTTGAAAACAAACAATTGTTGGGTACTAACCAATACGGTTTTAGGAAAGGCCGAGGGACAATGGACAATATTGGCATTCTTACAACTGATATTCGGTTAGCTTTCTCTAAAAACGAATCACTCCTTGCAGCTTTTCTAGATATCAAATCTGCATACGATGGTGTGTTGATTCACATTCTTATCCAAAAACTTGAAAAACTTAAAATTCCTCCAATTTTAGTAAATTTTATATACAATATTCTTTCAGAACGTTCAATTCGGGTTGTCTTGGATGACTCTCAATTTCTCTCAGATGGCGGTAGTACCATGACCAGATTAGTGTGGAATGGCCTCCCACAAGGATCTGTTTTAAGCCCCATACTGTTTAACCTTTACACCTATGATCTAGAATCTTCTCTTAATAATAATGTTAATGCTCTGCAGTATGCTGACGATCTACTGTTATACATTTCAGGAATTTCAATTTCAAATTTGAGCTTATCTCTTACGCAATCCCTCTATCTTCTTAAACTCTGGTTAGATAGAAATGGTTTAAGTATTTCTGTGCCCAAAAGCTCAGTTGTTCTGTTTTCTAGGTTGCGAGTCTTACCTATTTTTTCTGTTCTTTATGAAGGCACCCCTATTCCTATTCAAAATGAAGCCAAATTTTTAGGGATTACATTGGACTCAAAATTGAATGGCGTTTCACATTGCTATTCCATTGTGGCTAAATGCGAAAAACTTTTGAATATACTTAGATGCGTTGCAGGAGTATGGTGGGGGGCTCACCCTTCTTCTTTGAGATTATTATATAATGCATTAATTAGGAGCGTACTTGATTACGGTAGTTTTTTCCTGGAACCATGTAACGTAGTTGGTTTAAAAAAAATGGATTCCATCCAATCTAAAGCTCTAAGGATAATCGCAGGTGCTATGAAATCAAGCCCAATTAATGCACTACAAGTAGAATGCGTCGAACCACCATTAAGATTTAGGCGTCAATACTTAAGTGACAAGTTTGTATTTCGTGTACTCCAATGCTATAACCATCCGCTATACAATAAACTTGGCAGACTCTCTGGCTTAGTTGAAAATTCTCCTTATTGGTCACATAAATCTCTGCCCTGTTTAGTTCAAAGTTTTCGTAAGTTTATGTCCATTCAAGCACCAATACACAGATCATCAACTCTTCCAATTTTCACCGTAAATTTTGAATCATTAATACTCACCCCTGTTATACATTTTAATTTAGATATTGACAAAGATGACAAAAACATTAACTTTAAATTCATGCAGATTTTAGATGAAAATTTTCCTGATTGGCATTATATTTATAGTGATGCTTCTAAACATTCAACTGGTAATGTTGGTGTTGGGGTTTTCCATCAGCAACTCCACATTGTACAGAAAATTAAACTACCTGTAGAATGTTCAGTTTTCACTGGTGAATGTATGGGTCTGTACAAAGCAATCGAATATGCACTCCTTTTCAAATTGAAGAAAACTATAATTTTTTCAGATGCCAAAAGTGCATTACATGCTCTCCTTAAATTCCCCATGAAAAGTAATGTCAGCTACCCTATTATAATTGAATGTAGGAAATTGCTTTACAAATGTCACAAAAATGGTTGCACCATAAATTTTGCTTGGGTTCCTAGTCACTGTAGCATTTCCGGTAATGAAAAAGCTGATAAACTTGCTAATGAGGCCGTGGATTGTGGCGACCTACATCCTTATAAAAATTATTGCCATGACTTGTCTGCTACTATTCCCAAATCCGATCTTAGAATTGCCTGGGAGAAAGATTGGGAACTTACTAGTCAACTTAAAGGTAAAAACTATAAGCTTATACAAAATTCTATGCCTGTGAAGCCGTGGTTCTCAAAGATGAAGCTGTGTAAACTTGCTACCACCATTTTGATTAGAATGAGAATAGGCCACGTGTGCACTCCCTCCTTCTTGAAAAAAATACATTTTTTAGATAATGATATTTGTGCATGTGGTTGTGATGTAGGTGATCTTAACCACGTGTTTTTTAAATGCAGTCTTTATGATCATACTGATTTCGTGATTTCACTTTTGTCTGCTCGCGTTCCCTTTCCCACTTCCATCATGTGCCTCCTAAGTTCAAATGACCACAATATTTATAGTATTTAGTATAGAGTCAACGAAAGCTATAGTCACATCACGGCTGACGTCACTATCACCGCCATCTTGCGCTCACAGTGCAATCGTTTTGCTGCGTTAGCACCGTGAGCGGCTGTGAGCGGACTGTCACATTGACGCATTTGACGTCTTTTTGCTTCAAAGAACAGCAAATGTAATCTAAAACCGTTCCGAAATGAAATCGCATCAACAGCGCTGTCAGCACGCTAATCAAATCGGAACGGCTTTTGACGCTCACAGTGCCAACAGTGATATTGGCGCAATACGGAACGCACCCTTAGACTAGACATACTCTTACTAATCTGTGCTTTGCTTGGGCTTTACAAACTTGTTGTTGATTTGTACTTAACCATCGTCAGCATTTGTATGAGAAAAGTTCTAAAAGTTTTCTGTTGATCGGCCTACATGATCAGTGGATCGGGCATGCAACTTGCAAGGCAAGAATAATTCTCTAGGCAATTTGGGGTCATTGCAAAATAGCATTAGATTTTCTATTCACAACTGCACGTAGGACGTAAGGTACATCAAAATTAAATATATTAATTTACCAGATATCTAATTAACCTACACGCACACATGAGATATATACCTGCTGGGATTTAATTAGATTGCACTAATACTATGGAAACCCAACAAGTAATATCAGAGTTTTTTTCAAGAGAAATACCAATTGCAACACAATTCCTTGATTTAATTGATGAACTAAATAATGCTTTAGAAGAATTCCAACTTCCTAAGGAAGTTCAATGTGTGTATAATCCAACTATTTATGCAAGGCATACATTTGAAATGTATGTTCAAAAATATTGCAATACTAAAAAAACAATAATGTACTTTGGGATGAATCCTGGTCCATGGGGAATGTCCCAAACTGGAGTAAGATATTTGTTGTTTATTGCATGGTTAATGGTAAATAAATATGTAATGGATGTAGATTGATTAAATTGGCTTTCAATTAAATTAATAAATTTATGTATCATACAATATTCCTCTTACTTTGCACAAACCAAGTACTATCGAGGGCACTACCACCTCAACTCTTTTACTTTACCACATTATGAGAAATAAACTGTTACTTCACATAAAAGAAGAGGCTTGGTGCAAGCCATTTTGACCTTAGAACTGGTATAGTGGTGGTGTCCACAATGGAACCAATTTTGCTGGGCTGGTAATTTACTTGGTAACAAGAAGTAAATAATACAATTAAGAATCATTCCAAATGCTGGGCTAATTTGGAAAAGACAGTTACTTTCTCTAGTTCTTTTTCATGCATTGTGACACTGTTCATAGAAGTCAAGTGCATAGCCGCTTTGCCCACCCAGGATTTGTAATGATTCTAATTTCATTGCTTTGAAATGATATGTTAGCTACTTACATTTACTGTAAATCCAACTTTTTTATCAATATAAAGATAAACTGCTGTTCTAAAAATTAATATTTGTAATTCCAGGTGCCCTTTGGGGAAGTTTCATCTGTGAGAGATTGGTTACATATAGAGGGGCCTATTGAAAAACCACCAAATGAAATTTCATCGAGACAAGTTAAGGGTTTCGAATGCAATAGGACAGAAGTAAGTAGCCTTATTCCTCCAAAAATATATTTGTTCATAATCAATCATGCAGGGAGGATAAAAAAGGAATCATTTTAGTATGTATTTATTTTGTTTTTGTTACAGATAAGCGGGAAAAGGTTCTGGGGATTATTCAAGACTATTTGTGGAACACCGGATAACTTCTTCAGAACCAGTTTTGTATACAACTATTTGCCACAACAATGGATGAAAAATAATGGGTGTAATTTGACCCCAGGAGATTTTCGGGTTGGTATTTTGCTCAGGATCGAGACACAATAAATATTTTATTGGTATGTGGTTGCCTGCGACCGCTTGGCTATTGAAAAGTTAATTGACAAACATAACTTTGAAACATAACTTTAACAGACACAATTGCGACCAAGGCACACTTTAAAAAAATATAAGTAGGTACTCTATGCTTTTCAAGGGGCCATGAAAACAAACCTCCACCCTTCTAGTATCAGGCTTGAACCTAAATCGAGACTCATCGCAAAATAAAATGTTCCTTGGTCCATGCAATATGTTCCCTACACCATTCGGGAACCCATCACTTAATCGCAATTTTCTTCATCGATTTTCATTCCTCATAAAACTATTCGCAGATGTTTCAAAATAATATTCAACAAATTCTAGAATGTTGTTACATCACAATTTCATTTGGTCGAATGCTTTTTATCTACAAACTTACTTCATCGTTACTTCTTTGCATAAATTACGTATTTTATCGAAGTAACGTTAGCTTTCTATTTTGTAACCCATAACTTTATTTCCACGTAAGTTTCAATGTGCAGAATTCTTGAAACATCGAATTTTACTTCACTAAAGTCCGTATTTCCAAACGAATTTTTTACTAATATTATATTGCATACTTTATTAATAGATAATTTAAAGCATAACTGATCTAAATATGTAATAAATATTGATCTAATAAATAAACTGCGTTAATCCCAACTCGCCGTGGTCTCCTCGCTGTGGTACTAGTCTGACCGATACTAGAGTGTAATTTAAAAGCCGGAGGCGCGGAGGGAGAGCAGCCTCCGCCCGCTGAAACAAGCCGAAGCTGCGTAGGCGAGCGTGGGTGACTGCGCCTTGTTACGCAAGGGCGACGAGGCTGCTATTCCCGCAGCGCCGGAAACGAGTAAATCCTAATGCATGCTGCTTGTTTGCATGCATGCTTGTTTGCTGCATGCATGCCTGTATGCTTGCATGCATGCATTAATGCATGCCTGCTTGCTTACTTGCATGCATTAATGCATGCATGCATGCCTTCTTACTTGCATGCGTATGCATGCGCATGCCTTCTTACTTGCATGCGTATGCTTGCATGTGCTTACTGTCATTAAAAGTTATTTGAAGAAAATAATATATGGGAACCATTACACATTGAAACAAGTTTTTATGAAAGGTTATATCGATAACTTAATAATTCTATGAAACATTAGTTTGATATATCGTTATTCTGCTTAACAAAGCAGTTGCGAAACATTTTTTGGTGAACTGTTATTCGATGTTATGAAACGATGATTATTAACTATTCGATTAATCAGGCAAAAAAAATTATTAACATTCATTGAATAGTTTTCTGTGAAATGAAATTCGACACCATTCATTTCGACGAGCGCGATTCCCACGTATCGGTGGGCATCTAATTGACCGTTGTGCTCGTGGGCCACGCTCATGCAGTCGATTTCGTACAGTTTGGCAGTCAATTAACTTTAAAAAAGTAAAAACCGACTTCAAAACCAAAATGCACTAAAAAGTCTTAAATAAACTCTTGAACATTGAAAGGCAAGGAATCCATTTTAGGGAAACAATTTCTGTTTGGAGTCGGTGCTGCGACAGGTGAGGCTGAACTTTCAAAGTGATGGCACCTACGTTCGGCAGATGTTTCAAATTCGTTATCTAAATTCTAATCGCTGCCGCACGCGAATGCGCAGGTGAACCAATAACGTCGTAAGACGATTTGTTTTGTTTTTACCGCTCGCCCTGCCGCGCTAAGTCTTCGCTGTTTTCGGTAGGTGGCCCACCATCGTGCGGGGCCTTGTTTTGAAAACGCGGCGCGTCGTGCGTCGCTCGCAGTATAATATTGGGACGTTTATTTTCATTTATTAAGAGACAGGCGATGTGAAGAGTATTGGTGCCCGCCGCGAGCAGTAAGGCATCGCTGTAATAATATCAGCGGTGACGATAAATAAGCATCTATACTAATATTATAAAGCTGAGGAGTTTGTTTGTTTGTTTGTTTGTTTGAACGCGCTAATCTCAAAAACTACTGGCCCGATTTGAAAAATTTTTTTTACGTTAGATAGTCCATTTATCGAGGAAGGCTTTAGGCTATATAACATAAAGATACGACTCATAAGACCACAGCAGAAATGAAAAATGTTGCGAAAACGGGAGAAAGATATTCCTTTTGAGAGCTTCCGCTGCATACGCTGCGGAAACCGCTTAAGTTACACAAAACTCATGTATGACAGGATTGTTCAACATTAAGAGTTCTATAATAAAGTCCGCGACAGCATATGTCTATCTTTTATGGTTGACTTACTACAACCTTTTTTATGTTAATAAATTTGTAAAAAAATAATGCATTATTTTTAGAGGTGTATTATACACACAGGTATTTATTCTTATCAAAATAAATACATTCATCATCACGAGCATTTCATTTAGAACCAAGTTGCCCTTTATATGATTTGATTTCAATAAATATCGTAGGAGCTATCACAGTTTTAACATAACTCCGCACCAAAATAATGTTCGCAGCTTAAGTACGACGTGCGCTTGCGCTAATATATTATAAAGCTGACTTTGTTTGTTTGAACGCGCTTATCTCAGGAACTGCTGGACCGATTTGAAAAAATATTTCTGTGTTGGATAGCTTATTTATCGAGAAAGGCTTTAGGATATAAAACATGACGCTGCGACGGGAGGGGAGGGAGCAAACTCAAAACGCGCGGACGAAGTCGCGGGGGACCGCTAGTATTCAAATAAAATGAAATGGCAATGACTCCCGCCGCGGGCATCCCTGCATCTTAAATTTTCGTAGGCAGGTGCACCGCAGCGATAAATTACGCGTGTGACGCATCTTTACCATCCGCAAGCTCGACCGCTGAATACGCCCAGTTTCAAGCAAACCGTGTGAAAAACCGCTTTACTCCGTACACGCAATCAATACAATTTACAATGTCATAGATACTTAAATTGGAATTAGGTGCGGGTTGCGCCGCCCTATGCCACGTGCAACGCCCGCCCTGCACCTCTAAAAACGAGGACTAATAAGGCACATTAACAAATTAAACAAAATAAATATCATGTTTTAAAAATATTAATAGGTAATCAATTTCGTTTTTCAGGTGGCGCAAATGCAACCATTATTCAAAATATGTGATCCTGTATTCATAAAAGTTCTACAATTGTATGATGTTAGAACAATAGTGGCTGTTGGAAAATTTTGCGAAACTCGAGCACAAAAAGCTTTAGACTTATATCTGCCTGGGAATTCCGTTCAGGTAATTATGATAAATGAAATTCCGCCTAATGGTACCTTTAGATAGGTAAATACATATTTAACTTGACAACAAACATCAAACTCATGTGAATAATGTACAATACAATATGAATTGGATTGTTGTTAATAACTTATTTGATAAACTGTTTCCAGATTCTATATTTACCTCATCCTAGTCCAAGAACTGTCAACAACAATAACTGGGACACAAAAGCTATTGACTGTCTCAAGAACCTGGATCTACTCAAATACTATAATAACCCAGAAGGTTCTTAACTAAAAAAAACCTGGTGAAGTAACTATAAAGATTTAAGGGTTACTTTACGTTACTTTTATTATTATCAAACTTTACTTATTTTCAATTGATCCAAAGTGGTTGGTGATTGTAATTTCAAGAAATGGCTGAATTTATGAATCTCGCTTTAGAATTGGCCAAAGAAGCTTTGACAGCAAAGGAAGTGCCTGTTGGTTGTGTATTTACCGTGGACGGAAACATAATCGCAAAATCGCGAAACTATGTAAACTTGACGCGCAATCCTACCAGACATGCAGAGTTAAACTGTATAGACCAAGTTATAACATATTGCAAAACCAATAATATTGTCTGGCAATCTTATTTTAAAAGGGTCAGCGTGTACGTAACTGTTGAACCGTGTATTATGTGTGCCGCTGCTCTTAACAATCTCAATGTCCTAGAAGTCGTATATGGATGTGCCAATGATAGATTTGGAGGTAAAACTGTTTTGGATGTAAGTCGATTCTACGGCAACGGCTACAAGCTGTCTGGTAATTTGATGGCTGATGAAGCGATGGCATTGCTGAAGCAATTCTATAAGGGAACCAATCCAAACGCTCCAGAATCAAAAGCTAAAAAGAAGAAAGAATATGATTGAAAACAATGACGATTATTTTTTAAGAAATACAATAATAATATTATGTACATGTTTTTTTTTGAACAGATATCCTTAACTATGCGACATAATATTATGTGTTGTAGATAACGGATATTCGCGCTCGATACTGCACCCAGCGACGCTAGAACTAAGTACATATTTCCAGTGACGCTAGAATATTAGTTTCGAGATTTTATTTATGTCAGCTGGTCTACCATTAATTATGTACTAATTTTTAATTTATTAACCAGACGGTCATAAAAAGTCATTTATTTATGCAAATGTCTGTTTGCTGGCTACTGGGGGCACTTTTACTGGGCCCCTGCAACAAAGACGTTTGATCGGTCCGCCGCGCGCCCGCTACCCAAATGTGCGTGATTGTACGTGGTCTCTGCCACCTAACAACTTTCAAACTATAATAGCTTGTACACATGACACGACAGGCGTCATTTATTTCAGACAAGACGTCTTACCTACACAAAAGACGCGAATGTGGTGTGACACTAATATAATCAATTTGTTTAAAGTCGATGTGATTTAATAATTTTATAGGTGTGGTAATAAGACATTGAAATAGAATTCTATATATATTGTAATAGATTAGCCTGTCATTTAAAAATAATATTTTTTATTTCAATTCTCATAGATCTTGAAGTTGAACTACAAAATCTATCTTATGTGATTTAGTGAATGGTTGTTATTTAATTTTACATATACACGACTTTTTAATTTGAACAACATTAACAGGGTGAATACTTGAAATGATAAAAGTGAAACCAGTATTTTATAGTAGTCCATTGCCTTATAAAAAACTTATTAACTCAAAAAATATTGTATACACCAAAACGAAAATGCGTTCTTAATTATTTGCACACCCGCCGAGACCCACCGGCGTGCTGATTATGGGAACGCATTCATAATATCACTTCTAACTTCTTAATGTTGGTAAACGTACAAAGCATTTAAATAATACCCAATATTTAAAATAAAGCACATGTTTAACTATGTCGAAAATAATTCTAATTCTAGTTGTCAATGATAATTTTTGACGAAGTATCAAGAAATTGATTCCTATAGTTCATTTTTCTTAAGTTAGTCAAATATTGTAAACAATCTTGACATTCCTTTTAAACGAAATGATTTATTTTAAAATAAGATAAACACAAAACTTACAACCAACTTAGTTTATTCATCGTTAAACACTGAGATCTTTTTAAATCAAACAGTTTGTTAATTTTTTTCACTGATATTATTTTAAAAGTCATTAAAAGATTGTTTCCAATATTAGACTAGCTAAGAAAAACGGAGTTATACAAGTGCTGACTGAAGAGCACAAACCGTTTCTCAATTCAGTGCACACAACTGTAGAAGATGTTTGGTACCTACATCGTGTGCCAAATGACAATGGTTTATAATGGGGTTCATTAGCTAACATTTTCTAAATTTTTTTGGCCTCAATTTGTAAATTGAATCATAAATTTTATTTAAAAACTAATTGTTCCTCTGCATATTATTTTTGTATGATTTTGTGCATTACCTATTTGCATATTAACCATATTAACAGCTTAATCATAATTATACTCAAGCCATCTAGTTCTTTTTTTTTAATTTACTTGCAAAATCGGGGAAACCAAATTTCTCAAATTTGATCTAAAGCTTTTTATGGCTGTAAAAAATAAAAAAACGACTGGGTTCGTCAGATTTCGAGAAAACTTCTGTAGTTTGAATGTTTTCATGACATGCGGCATACTTTTTCCTTAAGCACAGTCTAGAGAAGTTTTCATGAGATCTGACGAGATCAGTCATTTTTTGTTTATTTTTCACAGACCAAGATTCAGGTCAAATTTGAGAAAATTGTTTTCCGCAATAAGTATTTCAAGTAAAATATTCTAAAAATAACTAAGTGGCTTGTGTTTATGATTTTGATGTTAGTAAATTCGCAAAATAATTCACAATAACATACAAAAATAATATGCAGCAAGACCATTACAGTTTTTTTTTTGTATGATTCGAATTCCAAATTTCGGATAATTTAAACATATGTAAAAGGTAGAAAATTATGGCTAATGACCCCCATTATATGCCAATTTCTTTTGGCACATGATGTACCAAACATGCTGTATTATGCATCTTTTGTTTTTCCAGAATTAAATATTTATTGTCCGCTTCTTGAGCAAGAAAATTGCTGATATTTAACGGCCTTACCTGAATTCAATAAACAAGGTGTAAACTACTGTTTAAATTTTATGCAACTTAGAGTGACTTTTACCATCGTCAGATAAGCCGTATCCGACTGAATAAGTAAAAACGACAGATTTTAAAATGACATTTACATAAATGGTTGCTGTCAAATAGGTGACGTTTTCAAATTAGGCGTATTGTATTATATTCGACGAATATTCCTTATCTGTCGTTGGTAAAATTGAGCCTAAGAGTCGATTTGTGAGTTGAGATAGGACTTATCCGACCGAATAATTATTAAACCGACCGATTTAAAAATGATATTAACGTAAATGATAACTGAAAAATAGGTGACGTTTTCGAATTAGTTATTTTGTATTATATTCGACGAGTATTCCTTATCCGACATTGGTAAAATCGACTCTAAAGTAAATATATGACACCCTTTTATAATTTGAATCGACTGACGTAGATTTTAAACTAGCCATTTCATATTTAAACAGTTGTCCAAACCTAGTATTTTTATTTTTTAGAAGGCTGTTAAACTTATACTACATATAGGTACCTATCTATAGTAGGGTTTTAAGAAACGGAACTTCCGCAAAGAATTAAACCTCTACCTTCGCAAAATTTGAGTTACAATTTATAACGAGGTATGAAAAACGCTAATACCAAATTATTTAGTGTATCTTTCTGCATTAGAATTGCCGTGTAAATATTTTTAAAAGTAATCGTTAAACTATAGGTACCATAATACCTACCATTTCAATTACAAAACAAGTTTAAAAAGTGATTGGTAGTTTCCTCTTGGTACATTTCTTTTCACGACAGGCTATGAAAATCTGTTTGAATTATTTTTCAAAAATATTGCAAAACAATGCATTTCTTGGTACCCTAAAATATTTTTGTCAAAAATATTTTGCATCTATGCCTGAATTATTGGTGAGTTTAAAAAATGGAGTTATTGAAAAATTTATCATTTGAGGAATTGGCATGATATTTAATGAGCAAAGCCGCTATTTTCAAAAAAATATTCAGTGTGGGTATCTCGAAAATGGTGTAATTTACAAAAAAAATTTGACCATCACGTGACCTACCTATTTGCAGTTACAGGATTATCCTTCGCTTTTGGGACACCTACCTATACAATGTGTTAATTTTTTCACTCGAGCATACTTTCAGGAAGTGCAGTGTAGAAATGATGGTTTTGAACAACTTTTGCTATGGGACCAACTTCGTAATCGAGAAAAAAACGGCCAAGTGCGAGTCGGACTCGCGCACTGAGGGTTCCGTGCCAACTTTAACTAAATTTGGGAATCCACTTACTTCCACTTAGTAAAATCCACATTATTTTGTTGACAGCAAATATAACTTTGTTTTTCATAGTATTTGTATGAAGTACAAAGTTATGTTTGCGGTTGTTAAAAATGTGCTATATCTCAAAAACTTCTTGTTCGATTCCGTCCGTTCGATTCTCTGCATTTACACGTGCAAAAAGAGGCCAAGCAGAGCACTTATAGAATCTGCTCCCGCACGAAAGTCAGATGGGCTTCTCAAAATGTGATAACACTCAAGGAATCAGTATTTGAATACCGACTACTAAGCATGCCTAGTGACGACATGCATACGGAATGTAACTTTACTAAGCTATACTCCGTAAACATACCTTCTAGAGACAAATAGCTTGAGGGCCAAATGTCATTTTAGAAAGGTAGGGCCACGTCTGGTACTGAGGGTTCCGTGCCAACTTTAACTAAATTAGGGAATCCACTTACTTCCACTTATTAAAATCCACATTATTTTGTTGACAGCAAATATAACTTTGTTTTTCATAGTATTTGTATGAAGTACAAAGTTATATTTGCGGTTGTTAAAAATGTGCTATATCTCAAAAACTTCTTGTTCGATTCCGTCCGTTCGATTTTCGTTGAAAGTACATTATTTGTTAAGATCTACATTATATATATTTTTCAAAATTTACACTCGCTTAGTTTAGAAGTTAGATGGGGGGGACGCCCATTTTACCCCTTTGCAAGCGTCTAGCTATTAAACGTTAGACTTTAAAAGAAAATGGTTTTAGGAACCTCGGTGTCATTTTAAAAGACCTATCCATAGACAACCCACACGTATAGGTTTGACTATTTTATTTTTTTGTTTTAGTTTCATGTATGGGAGCCCCCCTTAAATGTCATATTTATTTATTTTATTTATTTATTCATTTAAACTTTATTGCACTGTTAATGGTACAATTGGCGGACTTAATGCCTTATGGCATTCTCTACCAGTCAACCGCTTGGGAAATGCAGAGAGTTAAATCAGTGGCGGAATATTTAAAAGTACTGAGAGGGGCAAAAATTTAAAATGCATTAACATAAACATACATACAAAAATTACATAGATAAACAAATATATTTGTGAATATATAAGCATTGGATTAATAAACTTACATAGAATACATATATTTAATAAAAAATAAACTACAGATAGGGAAGTGAAGATATTGATGACATCTATTAAAATATTACCGACAGCAGTGAACGAAATAGTGGTTAATTCTGAAGTGAGCCAAGGTTAAGATAGTGGGTGCGGAGAGACTTCTTAAAAGAAAGTTTGTTTGAGGACATTCTGATTTCCATGGGAAGAGAATTCCAAAGGCGAATCGCAGAGATGGTGAAAGAGTCCGACATAAAGCCGGACTTGTAAAGAGGAGTGTGAAGAGTAAGAAAATGGGAAGAGCGCAGGTTGCGAGAAGTTGTAGAAGTCAGATAGTTGAACCGCTGTGTCATATAGGTCGGAGAGTGAGGGTTACGAAGTATTTATCTTTTGTATGAGAATCGTAAAGCGGATTAACAGGATACATACTCCTACCAAATTTTAACAGTGTGATGCTTACAGTTACAGAATAAAATGGCTGTGACATACGGACAGACAGACAGACAGACTTGACGAAACTATAACACGCACGACACCCCACACGCATAGGTTTTACAAAAATATTTTTTTTTTGTTTTAGATTCATGTATGAGAGCCCCCCTCCCCCCCCCCCCCCCCTAAACTATCATTATTTTTTATTTTTTGTATGTGAGAATCGGTAAGCGGTTAAAAAGATACATCTTCCTACCAAATAGTTACAGAATAAAGAGGCTGTGACATACGGACGGACAGACAGACTTGACGAAACTATAAGGGTTCCGTTTTTTGCCATTCGGCTACGGAACCCTAAAAATTAACACATTGTATAGCTAGTGGGACAACTGCCTCTAGTCCGGGAGAGCGAACCACAACACAATAAACGTGTCGTCATATTAGTAACTACCTTAAATAGGTATCTAAAAGTAATAATTAATACATTATTCAGTACGAACTATTAATTTTACCAAAAGAACTGGGATAGGGGATAATTGATGAAAATTGCAACAATCGAGAACATTAATACCTTATTTATTACATCAGCAAAATTTTATACAATCCCTGTTACAATAGTATTCCTCACAATTATGTTTAACCTTAAAAAATATTTTACATTCTATAATAATTTGGTTATTAGTATAACCAAATTATTAGTTAAGCATTAGGTTGACACTTTTAGGTACTTAAAATAATAATATGCATAGGTAGGTACCACCAACTCACTATCGAGAACTTTAAAAAAAATAAAAAAAAAACAACAACAACCAGAAAAACATATCCAATTATCCAAACCTACTTAAAAAGTAATATATTAGAACTCTTCATTCATACATTTTTTCTTAGAGCTAAAATTGCTCACTGTATAAACATAAAAGTGAGACCTTTATTAAAGTGGAATCATAATTATACACATTCTTTTTGTATGCTTCAAAAAGCCACTACAGTCAAAATATCCACAAGGATATCACAGATTCTTTTTCACTAATCCTAATATGAGATCTCACAATTACATTTTCAGTGATTTTTAAATTTTGTACAAAACAGGGGATTAAATCAATAATAAAATAAGGCAAGTAACTAAATGCATTGTGCTTAACATGTTCCCTTAACATTGTACACGGAATATAAAACTGGGGATGACAAAGTGACCTCTAAATTACCTACATAGCAGAAGTAGGTTTTAAATGGGTTAAAATAATTAATATTTTATTTATTCCTTTGGACTATGAAAACCATTGACAAGAGGATATACAGGTTCTGTGTCTACGGCCTCATTATTTTGTCCATTAGTGTTAATTTCATTTTCATTGCATGGATTTTCTTCTATTTCCAAATCTTTGACCGGACTCATACTTCGGCTAGAAGTGCTGCAACTTCCTGAGCTGGAAGAACTGTCACTTTCAGAATCTTCACTGGATGAATCCTGTGATACATGTCGTAAATGCTCATTTTCATGTTGTAACTTTTCATTGGCTAATTTAAGCTCACGTATTTGTTCCTCTTGTTCCTTCAAACGTTGCAGTAAGTCATTAGCTGGTAGCTCAAAAGCTGTATTTGATTCAATAGAAGTACCTGAAGTATCCCTGTCTGTTAACATACTGTCTTTGTCTGTAAGAGATGCGTCCTTATCAGAACATTCTTTTTCTTCCGAATATTTAGGTCTTGAACGCTCTGTCCTTTTAACCAGATTGTCGTATTTTGCCTCAAGAAGGAGGTATTCTTGAATGAGTTCATTTTTCGACATATTAGATAAACGTTCGCTTTGAGCGTCCTCATAAACGCTGGAAAACTCTTTAGTTAAGTATTCCTCTTCATCTTCAGGAAGTGAGAAAAAGTAATTGTCTTCGGAATCAACGCTGAAACTAGAATCACGAGTGCGTGCCGATGGTGTTCGCATAATAAAAGTGTTTTCTGGTTCTGGTTTGTGAATTTCCATTAAAAATTGATTGTTGTTAAAAGGTGCCCGAGATTTTGAAAGAACTATTTTACGAAATCTGTTGTTCCTTTTTGCTTTCTCATATCTTCTTCGCTCTTGCCAAGGAATCTTCAGAAATGGTTTCATAATTTTCCGTTTAGTTTTCCCGCGCCTTCTCTTTTTTTTAGCACTGCCCTCTACGGGGTTTGCCATGTCAAGAACAGATGGCGCTTCACGCAAAAGTCGCGTCGGGTCGCCATCTTTAATTTCCGATATGATATTTACATCCATATTTAGATTAGTAAAGACAAATTTAACTCACAAATCCGCAGATATCTGTAGATAAACTTTACTAACGTTCAATAAAACTGTATTAGTCACCTCAAATCCTAGTTAAATACCATCAATAAGCAATTTTTGATGGAGAGATTCGCACTAGACAAACGTAATTCGGCCATCTTTTATGTATTTATTTATATTTCCTTCTTAGTTTATAGATGTTGACCATAGACAAAAAAAAACTCAATATGTTGGTGTTGCCCGCTATATTTAGTCGAAATGTGGAACAACTAGCGTTACAGGTACATAAACAGCCGGACCATATCACTTCAGACTCATAATTTCTCCAAGTATACATACACTCAATTACAAAATGCAGTCATATTAAATACGTGACTAATGGTTAGAATGTTTTACAGGTAATCGAAGAAATGCACACACTCGATACAAATACATCACATTCACAAACTATGTAAAACTATTAATATGCATACTACTTGGTCTTAGCCCATATTATTCAAAATAGCGGTCCCCCGTGACTTCGTCTGCGCATTTTAAGTTTGCTCCCTCCCGCGTGATGTTTATACCCTAAAGCCTTCCTCAATAAATAAGCCATCCAACACAAAAATATTTTTATAAATCGGTCCAGTAGTTCCTGAGGTTAGCGCGTTCAAACAAACAAACTTTCAGCTTTATATTATTAGTATAGATTAATTGAAATCAAATGATGTAAAGGGCATTTTTGTTCAAAATGAAATGCTCGTGATGATTAATGTTTTTTTTTTGATAAGAATTCATACCCGTGTGTATAAAACTCCTTCGAAAAAAGGTTGTAGTGAGCAAACAATATAAGATTGACATATGCTGTCCCAGATTTTATTGAAGAACTGTTAATGCAGATATATCTCGTCATAGATGATGTTTGTGTACCTATTGAACTTAAACGGTTTACGCAGCGTACGCAGCGGAAGTTCCCAAAAGGATTATTTTCCCCACGTTTTCGCAACATTTTTCATTGCGGCGCTGGACTTATGAGTCGTATCTTGATAATATTATAGCATAAAGCCTTCCTCGATAAATTGACTATCTAACCTTAGAAATATTTATTCTAATCGGTGTAGTAGTTTCTGAGATTAGCGTGTTCAAACAAACAAACTCTTCAGCTTTATAATATTAGTACAGATTTCAGCAAATATGGCTGAGATTTGAAAATATATAATAACAGTTACTGACTGACTACCAAGTTAAGGTGAATGACTGCATTGAATTGCATCTCATCTAAAATTTGAATTAAAAGCATTCGACGAAACAACTTATTTTGTAGTTACAAAGTACTCTATTTCATGAATGAATGACGATTATAATTTTAACATGCAATAACTTAAGATCTCGCAATGTTTTACATGTTTTTATCTTTCGCAAATAAACCATTCTATTCTATTCGCTTGTATGTTAGATTTTATACATATACGTATGCAATGAGTAAGTAATTACCGACGGATTATTATGTTTTAAAATCCATTTGAACGTCATTGGGTATGGACGGTATGGACTAGCTAGGGGGTATGAAAAGGAATTTAGTGGTCCTGGGGGCAGATTCTCATGTGGTAACTACACGAAAAAAGTTCACCGATCGAATATTGGGTCGAATTTTCTTTGTTGAATCAATATAGTTTTTGATTTCTCAGGGTCACAATTTTTATGCATTTCGATTTCGTAAGTGCGGTAGTTTTTTACGTATGACTACGTTTTTTACGTGCGACTTTTAGCGGCGATGCAATTTCGATGCAAATCTACAGCGCGTTTTCAAAATGCACGACTGCATCGATGCTAAAAGTCGCAGTGTGTAAAGGGTCTTTAAGGAAAGGATCAATTTTGGGCGAACAATTGCTTTTTGGAGTCGGTGCTCAGATAGTTGATATTTGAGACGGTCAAAGCGACGAAACCGACTCCAAAAAGAAATTGATCGCTTAAAATCAATCCTTTCCTTTAAACGCTAATGAGTTTATTTAAGACTTTTTAATGCTTTTAGGTTTCAAGATCGGTTTTTATTATTTTTTAAGTTTTTGTACATTTTTAGTGAATTTTTGATGGAGTTGATTAACCTTATGATCTTTTTCTTGAAGAAAGTACAAATTACCTATCATAAATTCTCTTATTATAATCATTGAACCGCGTCGAAAAAGCGTCGAGGAGTTCCACCATCAGCTCAGCTTCACATGATGTTGACTATGTAACAACATGTCAACACTAAGATTCTTGTACAATAATACTTACAATACGTACCTTTAAAATTTTAGGTTTAAATGACTGCGATATGAGGTAACAACACCACAAAAAAAATATACAGTCGAATTTATAACCTCCTCCTTTTTTTAAGTCAGTTATCTTTTTATTTTGGTTATCTTCTTTCCGTTTGGATTGGAAATGGCAAATACCATACAGCCTGGATATCAGAAATTAGTCGGGTCGGTTAACAACTGCCGAGCAGTGTAGAGCCGACAGATTAGTAAGAGTATGGGCACGGTAATGTTATCTAAACAGTATTCCAACTCCATACAAACGGACGAAACGCGAGCTATACCTACGCGCCTCGACTTCGGCATGCGTTCGGCATGCAGACAGTCGCGACTGTGCCACAACGACGAACGGACGGTGCGTTGTTTTTTAACAATAGTCGCGCGATTTCTTTCTCGAAAAATAAGTTTAAGTACATTTTATTAAGACGAATAGGATATATTGTGCTGATTTGATTTTTAATAAAGCTTTATATGAGAATGCGGTTTTTGTATACTTTAAAATTTAATAATTGAGCAATTTATACGTCTAAGTCGTTGCGCAATTACTTTTCGGTAGCAAATTTATAAGATACCGGTAGCGATTTGTCATTTAAACATAAAAATGTTTTTAATTAAATCTAACAAGCAAAAAACAACACCCATTTTTATTAAATACTTCCTATTTAATCCACAAAATATATTTGTTTATATAAAAAAGTATATCGTCGCCGTAGAGTGAAAACCTCGGGAGTGCATTTTTGCTCATTATTTAATATTACATTAGATTAGAAAGAAAACCTCGCGACGCACATTCTAGTTTAACTCACACGCTCATCTGATACAAATAGCGCCGTCTATGACGTTCAATAAGAACCTCGAATTCGCTCGCGTGAACAAGTCTGGTGTGATTTCTTCAAGACGACAGGTTGGAGCATGTTAAAATCGTGAAAACAGACGTTCAAAGTGCATATACATTATGAACGAACTTAAGTTTTACTCACAATAACAATTAAAACAAAAATCTACGTAGTTCAATTTTTTTTCACCAGACGGTTTTTTTCACCTCCTAAAAAGTTTACTCAAAAACACATAGGAGGTTTTCACTCTACGGCGACGATATTTACGATCACAAAACTAAATGTAAACACCAAAGTAGGCAATTGTAAAATGCTGGAGGCGGGCAGGCAGCCCTATCGCACGTTTAGGTACCGCGCGGCTGTAGGTATTTATTTTAAAAAGTCGGCCGAGTTACAATACTGTAGATAACATTACCGTGGTGTGGGAGCCACAAGCCACAAGAATTATTTTTTGATTTCATTCACCATTCACTCACTGTCACTGTCAGTGTCTGTCAACTTGACTGCATACATCATACCTAAGTTAAGTAGGTACGTCGTACCTACAAGTACTAGGTATTGTCTATTTGTTTTCGATTTTGTTTGCGCAATACAAAATCTAAAAACTACTGTTTTATTTTAGATAACCCACCCAGATAATTGAAATATTATTATTGTATCGCTACGGCGAGATTAATCACAAATATCCTGTTTTTTTTTTGGAAAGAAAACTGTACAAATCAACACCAGGACTGTAGTGAAAAAAAGTACAATAATGGCTGATGATATTTTATTTGAATTATTGCATTCAGAAATAATAAACTATGCCTTAGAACAATCAAAGGATGCTAGTGACAAAAAGGTACTTATAATATTGGTGTTTCCTATCTTTTTATAAGGTAAGTACAAAGATAACAGTGAATAATAAACAAAAATATTTATACTTCAGGAGGTGGATTTGTCAGTGGTTGAGTACATTGGTTTTGCTGCTGGTTACAAGATAATGGAAAGACTGACTAGAGAATGGCCCAGATTTAAAGATGAACTCGACACAATGAAATTCATTTGTACTGATTTCTGGACATGCATTTATAAGAAGCAAATAGATAATTTACGGACAAATCACCAGGGTGTTTATGTTTTGCAAGATAATGCTTTTCGGTTTCTCACAAACTTCTCCAATGGTCATCAGTATCTAGAATTTGCTCCTAGGGTAATTTTTTTTTCATTACCATATTTATCCATGAAGTTGCTTTAAAGTAATAGATTCTCATAAAAAGCACATTTTATATTTTTCAGTATGTTGCCTACACATGTGGATTAATAAGAGGAGGATTGGCCAATCTCTGCATCAACAGTGTTGTCACAGCTGAAGTCCAGTCTATGCCATCTTGTAAATTTCACATTCATGTTCAGAGATCATAGAATAACAATGTTATTACAATGCAAGCTTTGTTAAGATTTCAAATCTGTACCTTATAATTAATTATGTATACCTATTTATTGAATATCAGCACCGGGTTTAAGTTATTTAAAAAATCACCACACATACAGTGGTGGCAATTGTTATAGATGACAGCTGTAATTATAATGTAATATGTTATCTTCCTTCTTCTCCTACTTACTGCATCTGTAGTTGTGTCTAATACATACCTAACTATCATATGATTCATTTGTCAAATTAATTACTTATAGGCATATGTATAGGTATAGTTAGGCTTGTGAATGAGTTTACTGTATGTACAAATGTTGTGTTTCTTTTTAGAAACTTAGTAGTTAGTTATGTGCCCTATGATTCTCCTCATCCTATGCTGTCATAAAGTTGCCAAAATAAATTATCAAAGATAGGAAGGTAGGTATAAAACTTCTGTACAGTGATACAATTTATTACCTAGACAAATTCGGTTGACGTCATGGTAAGGACAACTCACCGGGTATTCAATTCTTACTCACTCCCACCTTAGATGTCGCTCATAGCGCTATTATCTCATTCTTTTTCGACTCTGTTGATTCGTCCGAATCGGATAAGGCTGCGTTCCGTTTTGTGCCAATAGTACTGTTAGCACTGTGAGCGACAAAAGCCGTTCCGAATACTGTATTAGACAGCGATGATGATTGTGACAGCTAGTCATCATCGTCTTCGAAAGAAGATGATGAGGATTTAGCAGTAGGTACAATTTAACAGTAAGAAATCTAGAGAGCCAATCCCTAGAATAAAACACAGATGAATAATAATAATGTATCTAGAATAAAAGGGTATGTGAATGATGTTGCATCCAAGTCACAGATTAGTAAGAGTATGATCCAAGTACAACTCTGAAACATTTAAACAAACAAAGATTAAGGTGATCTATCATATCTAAAACTCTGGATCCATAATGATTAGATACTGAGCTACCCCAAGACTGGTGTTGTGCATTGAGGTCTCCCATGATTAAAATAGGTTTGGGGATATTGTGAATAATGCTCTCAACTTCATCATAAATATTTGTGGATGGGTGAGGGATGTATAACGAAACAAATGATATTTTGTTAATGCTGACAGCCACTATGGAGAAACCTGTGCCATGTTGAGGTATAGGAATGTGTGTGAAAGGAATAAAACGCTTAACTAAGATGGCTACACCACTGTAACCATCTGACCTGTCCTCTCTTATGCAAGAGAAGCCAGGTACTCTAAAATTTAAGTGAGGTAAAAGCCATGTCTCCTGAAGAGACATGGCAAACGGTTTATACTTATTAACCCATTAACCGCCGCAGTCGTATTTATCCGACAGCAAGAATTCGGGTCATAACCGCCACAGTCGGAAAAATCCGACTGCAACTTTCTCGTCTAATTTTATTCAAACTATTGACTGAAAAAATATCACGAAGATAAATAAATAAAATAAAACGTATACACGTTCGTTTTATGTAACGCTCTTGTCTTCTTATTACCGATATGATCTAAAAAAATATCAACAAACATTAACATCAAATAGGCTGCTCAATTAGTGATTTACTTATAGGTGAAACGCCGCAGTCGTATAAATCCGACAGTAGTGTTGTGGTAAAATTGTGTATATATTTTTTCAGAGAGTGAGATATTTGACAATATGTATGTGTTGTTCATGATAGAAATAAGTCAATCATATTGGCAATTCTATTCTGTCATTACTTTATTGGTTTTAATTATAAAAATGCTGATTTTATCATAAAATCATCAAATAAACATTCAAGTGTTATTGGTGATGTGACATCACTATTGTTACGAATAATAAACTACTGCGCCAACGCCGGAGTCGGATATATCCGTCCGCTTATGACGTCACAGGCGGCAAAAATATTGACAAAGTGAGGGTAAGTTAATAATTTTATCGACATGTCTATATTAATTTGTTGGTGGGTACGTTAAACATGTCAGTGAAGAATAATTAATAGGAACTTTGGAAGGCTGGAAGGGGAATTGACATATTTCGAGTCGGATGATGATTTAGAGTTAGACCAAGTGCAGGTATGTCATACTCGTAGGCACCTGTTAATTTTAGTTTTTAGATGTTGGATTTTTTAAAAATATTTTAATTTTTAGATTACCACTTCATTGGGCCGCGTATCAATTATGTAATATTATGTAGGAATGTGTTGTTGACTGATATTATGGAAGTATTATCATGCTTATTTCCCGAAATAATAAAATCGCTAGTTGTGTGTGTAAACTTAAAAAAATTGCCCCGTGTTCGTGCGTGCATCAAAAAGCACTGGTCGATAGATCCTTTGTGTTATTCATTCTTTAAATTATAAAGATATACCAATATTTTTATGTAGATGATTATTGAAAAATAATTTAATACTTATGCTTTTACTATATTTAACAATTAAATTTAAACTAAACAAATTACGTAAAAAAGGTATGTGATTGACCACCTGAAAAAAGTTTCTGCAATATCGAGACATGCACATCACTAAAAATAAAAGTATTACCTTGAATCACAGAGCCACAGTCGGATATATCCGACAGTTTGTGAATTCAAGTTTACATTAGGGCTGGAATCATCGATGTTTTTAAATGTTTGCAAAATACTACTTTACTGTCTAAACTTTGTTTGTTGTTTGTTAAATAAAGTATTAAGTTATAAAACTATGATTTTTGGTTTCAGAATTTAATATTTTTCCATCAAACATAGTTTTCATTAGTTAAAAATATTTTTTATACTGCCTAAAATTGCATTATCGTGGAGCTATTTCCCACCACTACTGTGGAAGTTCTAAAATAAGTGTCCGGCGCTAGGGGCACGTTTTTTGGGCTGGACGTCCGGCGGTTAATAGGCCTATTGATTGAGGGGGTGAAGAAGATGTTAATACCTGAGCATAGGACTTACCCACAGGAGGGTGTAATTTAATTGCCTCTCCATAAGATAGACAATTCTTAGCCATAGTTTCTTTGATTCCCTTCTGTCTAGAAAATTCAGGGCATTTCTTATCATTGGCACAATGGGGGCCTGAGCATAAGCAGCAAGTTACATTTTCCTCAACAGAGCAAGTATCTCCTGAGTGGCCATCATGACCACACCTAAAACATCTTGGGGTGGAACGACACTGATTTTTGACATGTCCATATCTACAACAATTAAAACATTGGATTGTTGGAAATATGTACAAGTCTACAGGTAATGAATTGTAACAAACAAACACCCGTTTAGGTAGCACCTGACCATCAAAAGTAAGGACAACTGTCTCCGAGGGCACAAACTCTGCTTTACCTTTATTCATTATTTTCCTGTTAAATCTTCTTACTTTTAAAATTTCCCCGCACCCTACTGGTGTAGAGATGTTTGTCTTTACTTCATCGTCTGTCCAGTCAGATGGCACACCTCTTACAACTCCCATACGGGTCACATTATTCACAGGTATAAATGCCTTATAATTGTACTTTGACAGCAAATTATTTGTGACAAAATTGTTTGCACCTTCAAAACTTAAGAAATTGATGACAATGCGATTCCTCCCAATTTTCTTGACGCTACCATTGACAATGTTTTGGAATTTATTTTGTTGCAAAAACCGGCCGAATGAAATAGGATGGATGTTAGAACCTTCCTTATGAGGCTGTGGTGGCTGCTCTTTTTGGACGTGAACTATGTATGGAGCTGCATCTGAAGCTGTATAAAGAGTCCTACCAACAAATGTTGAGCGAAGATCCTTACTTTCAGTTACATTCATTGCACTTGGTTGTGATGTGGGAGGATCAGGAGTAACAAAGTTCGTTGGATTATTAATAAAAACGTTAGGTTCATCATTATCACTTAAACAATTACATAATTCGCTTGTAGAGCCTGCAGCTTTATGATGACTTTTCCGCTTTTTACAATGTCTACATGACTTGTGTTTTTTCGCGCGCTTGCGATTTGAGTTACTTCTACCACTTTCAGAAGCATCCGTGTCTCTTTGAGAACCCTCTGTCTCCGTAGCATATGATATTTCTATGTGGTGAGCTACATCCTGGGGGACCTCTGTCCCACCAGGATCATCAGGCTCGATCATGCAATTAAAAGTGAAAGACTTACCAATAGATGAAGTTTTTAGCAGTACTTATAATAAATAAATATAAATAATTAAAATATACACACTATTCTACCACTGATCCGCTTATTTATCAATATTTAACAATAAAAAATTTCAAGAGGAAAAAAGTCGACCGCACAAACCGACGATTCCCGCGCTTTTTTCAATGACAGATACTATAAATGAGTTGGAAATTTCGTTGGAAAGTTCTTACAGAGTTTAAGACCCTAGGCACAGATTAGAGAATAGTTACTTCGTAACAGATACATCACTCCCATACAAAAGCTAAAATACCTACGCTATATTTACCTACAAAATGCGCCGCAACTCGGCTGCAGTAAGAAATGTACTCTACGAACGCGCACCGAGAAGCGAGTTTCCCGCGCACGCCGCGTGATTGCGTCATCGAGCGAAAACTTTAGGGTTGTACCGAGCGCGTAAATTAAACACAGAGTTGCTGAAACACTTAATTTTTTATTGTTAATTATATTTGTTACATTATACAATAAAAAAAATGAAATCTTATTGATAGTAGTTGTTTCCTTCGGTTTCACCCGGGTGGACCCGCTAAATGTGTCCCCTGGATAAAAAGTAGCCTGGTAGGTTTGTGAGTTTCTTTGTTACTGCGTGGCTCGGGGGCTGCTGACTATATGGCTGAGATTTACGGGTTCACGGGTAGAGGGTTCATTCGGGTGAATCTGCGGCCACAAGACCAATACAGATAAAAATAATATGTGCTTTAATTTTATGAAATGTTCAATGTTTTTTTTACCATCGCTGAACTTACGGTTATTCAATTTAACTGTTGTAAAAATTCTGAATCTTATGAATAATTTTAATAAATTATATTTTGGAAAGCAAGGGCAAGGCGGAATGAAATTAATTTTTTGTAACTCATTCAGCGAAGTACTTCCCGGCCGGTTCATCAAAACTTTGTCAAAATTAAGTAACGCGCAGTCTCGCGTGTGCCAACCAACTGCCGCTTGGGTCGGTACCGACCTACTGTGCGGTAGGCACTTATAGCGCGACCTTGAGCGAGTGACGGAGGCCTGCCCTAGGGTCTTAAACGCTGATAGGGTTTTGGTTGGGGCTGTAAACTGCGGTGTCGCAAACGTTTTAATGCCGTTGGTTTTTTTAATGCCGTTCCTGTTCAAACCTAATACTAGTAGTTTGGGTGGGATAAATCAAATTTAAAGTTGGTGTGCGAATTTTAAGATCATTTTTTTATAAGTAACGCAATGCAAGTGCGTTAAAGAATAAAGTTAGACAGGGTGTAACACAACGCTTAACGAAGCCTCAAATCTCGCATACAGAACATCAAACCAAATCGTATGTAAAAAAAAATCATATATAAACGACTTTTATTTTTAGGCATTAAAAATATTTATTGATTAATTGGCCGCAATTAATACGCGGACGGAGCGCTCAGGCGTAGTGAGTAGCGACGCGCGTGGACGTGGACACAAAAGCCACGATGGGTGCCTCTCATTTGTTATACAATCATTTGATTTAATTCAACTTTTAATAACGATCCCTTTACATAAAAAAATAATTTATTAAAGCAACACAGTATGTAATTTTGAGGAACCCATCACTTGATCGCAACTTCCTTCAACGATTTTCATTCCCCATAGTTTATGCGCAGTTGTTTCTAAACTATACCTATTCAACATGTTCCAGAATCATGTTGTAATGTTAAACCGAGAAAAGTCATATTGAACACTTAAGAATAGACCGTTGGCTTCAAATTAAACTTATAAATTCCAGTTTGATTCTCTAAAATTGACGAATATTATTAAAGTATCAAAAAAATAACTCGGCCTTAACGGATCTCGGAAATCGTACTGACACTTTATGATTTTTCTATTAGGTGTTATCAAATCAATTGATTTTAATTTTTATATGTGGAAGGGAGTAAGGGACTATAAATCATGAGCAGGTTCTTAGTTTAAATATTGCCAATGTTCATAAAGATGATAAGAAACCAAAAATTTGCGCACGGGCGGGACTTGAACTAGCAACCTTTTGGCTGACAAAAGGTTGCTGGTTCAAGTCCCGCCCGTGCGGGACGGGAATTTTTGGGTTCTTATTTCATCTTTATGAATATAAAATATGACACTGTGAGTGTTAAAAACATTTTAAAGTAATGCCAATGTTACTGATAACGTTTAGCCTATGTTCATCACAGATAATGCAGGATTCTAATGGTGAAATAATTTTTCAAATCGGTTTAGAAATTTTGGAACCAAATCAAAGCAAACAAACCAATAATCAAATATTTTCTCTTTATAATATTAGTACAGATTATAAAAAATCAACGATATCACATAGAATTGATGACCTCCTTTTTTTGAAGTCGGTAATAAAAAAGCTTCTCTTTAGTCTAATGAACATTACCGTCCCGCTGAGTTGCATACTCATACTAACCTTAGTAAGGTAAGGTCCTCAGAGATGCCATTATGGTTATTACCGTATTCACACGTTAATTTTAAGCCTTGAAAGGTAATCCATCGCAAGCGCAGTCCCAAATCGGGACGGTAATTTTGTTAAATGGGCCAAAATACTATCTTTTTTATTGTTGTTTGATGAATTAATAAACGAACCGCCAGCCTCCTGGCACAGGCAATCTGTAATGTCTAATAGGAGACCACATCAAACTAGTACATACTTATAACTTTATAAAACTTTACAAACTTTTGTACTTGTTTACGTAAATACAGTTAGTTAGATCATGTGATTTTTCATACAAAACAAAATTGTGTACGGTAATAGGGAATATGCATTTGAATTAAATTAAATTGATTTTTTCCCCTGAATCTATATTGTCCTGAAATTGTATCTGAACCATTTTTCATTTAGTTGGTTTTTAATTGCATAAATTTTTAATTAAAAATGCAAAATATGCGAGTGAAATTCGAATTTGCGAAACGCATCACTATTGGTCGAACCGAATCGTGACGTCACATACCATGTTATCGGATTTATAGGCGTTGCTGTTTATATGGTGTCTAAAAAAAACTGTTTTTATTCGTGTTTCTGTAGTGTTTTTCATTAGTTACTGCAATTTCTACTACACACACACGATAAAGAAGATACATTATATGTTCTCATAACCTTACACCATTGTTTTCGTATATTCCTAAGATGTTATTATCCTTTTGAATGTCATTGGTATATTCGCATCTTTTGGAACAGGAAAAAACACGTTATCAGGTGTACTTATAGTAGTGTTTATGCACATTGGTACAAGACAACATCTATAAAATGGTTTTTTAGATTTATCAATGGCGTGAATCGATTTTAAAAGTGAAAATTTCTATAAAAGAACCAAAAGTATCAGTCAAACTTATAGTCACTCAAGGCCCGCGGCACTGATCATGTAGGCTGCGTTCCGTATTGCGCCAATATCACTGTTGGCACTGTGAGCGTCAAAAGCCGTTCCGATTTGAATAGCGTGCTGACAGCGCTGTTGACGCGATTTCATTTCGGAACGGCTTTAGATCACATTTGCTGTTCTTTGAAGCAAAAAGACGTCAAATGCGTCAATGTGACAGTCCGCTCTAAGACGCTCACGGTGCTAACGCAGCAAAACGATTGCACTGTGAACGCAAGATGGCGGTGATAGTGACGTCAGCCGTGACGTCACTACAGCTATCGTTGACTCGCTAACGCCAAATCGGAACGGTTTGTAAGCGCGATATCAGTGATATTTTCGCTGTCAGCGCAATACGGAACGCAGCCGTAATCTGGCCCGCGGAAAATGGCGGCGTTCAAACCAGTTCAAACAGATCAAATAAGCGATGTTTTAACCTGTCAATCCGCTTCAAGAACGCGCCTGCGCGTGCGCGCAACTGTCATAAGACAAACGCGCGCTTGGTCTCGACTCTGTCAGGTACCGCGCAATTTACAAAAATATAAATATCTCGCGGTAGGAATGAGCTATCATCATCGGCCCGCCGGAATACCGACCGGGCGCGATGACGTAATCCCGCACCACTTGAGACGCCCATTATTTTTTTGCCGCGCTCGACGCTTATCGCTTTGTTATTGTTCGTGAGGCCAGAGCCTCTGGACACAAAACCCAATCCAATTAATATACCCATCTCTGTCACTTATACCAGGCCAGGCATCATTCAGGCCGTGTCCGCGTGTGACAGGGATGGCTATATTCATTGGATCGGGTTTTGTGTCCAGAGTAAGGGGGCAGATGTTTACACTTACGAGACGGTTTGGGTTACATTTCTGAGAAGCTATTGAAACAAAGTAACTACTTACAGTGTTATCGGAGAGTTTTATGATGTTTACATTATTTCTTATTGGCCAACAAAATCGACAATAAAATTGCCGAATTGCATTTTGCAGTTTGCGGGTTATCCCCTAAAATCCCGGATGACATTCCAGAACGCCATTGTTTTTGCACCGTTGAGACCCGATGGCATTCCAGAATGCCATCGCTCCCGCGGTCGATATTAACTCTGATTGCTAAATTTTTAAGGTTCTGATTAGCCTGAGACTTTTTTAGTGGAATGAATGATAAATTCTCCGTTCATTCATACCAAAAACAAATAGACTTTAAAAGAAAAAAGATGAGGAAAAAATTTGACATTTCTGTATGGCGGTTACGTGCTCATAATTTCTGGGTGAAAAAACAGTATTTTAGTGTGTTTTATGTGAAAAAGAATAAGTTATTCGCCATAATATCTTTTGTCCAAGTTAAAATAATCGTGTTTCTGTGCAGTTAAGTGTGTAAATTGAAAGTTTATTCATAAATAAAAACGGGGATTTGTTGTTTATTGTAGTGGCTATCACACTGTTTTACTAAATATTACGTTACTGAAATATTTTAATTAACACTGAGGCGATAAAGAAGGTAGCGCAGGAAAAAACATGACTCATAGTATTTATAATAAATGTTTACGTTATAAATTTTCAATTGTACCTTAAAATACCTCGAAACAAAGCTGAATTATAATATTTTTCATATAAATAAGAGTACTTATCACCATAGAACAAATTTTATAAATACAGGATAAAAAAAATCGTAATAACTAGCTTTTAGTACATGGGCACATAAAATATAATAGTACTACGTACAGAAGGGTCACTGTGCTAAGAATGATAAAGTAAAAACAACTTTCGCTGCAACGCAATGAAGTGCAATTCACTTCGCACGATTTTAATTCAAGGTTGTTTCAACTACCTATCTATACCTGTCTCTTTCTAACACGTAACGCTTTCCCTGTTTCGCGGCCTTGAATGTGTCAGGGTTGCGAGCGGCGCGTGGCACGAACATACGCGTAGGTACACAACGCGCTACTCAAATAAAATAAATAGTCTGGAGGACCTAGCACATTTCTTGACTATGTTCTATCGGAGAAAGTAATTGATAGTGTCAGCGTTCGTTTAATATTAAAATAAGTGTTTACTCTGTCTAATTTAATAATTTGGTACAAAATTACTGAATTCGGAGAAATGAAAGTACAAACCAAACACACATGTATGTACGGACAACAGCACGTCAAGGTAAACACTGCTGTATCTTATGCAGTTGTGATAAGGGCTAGTTTGCAACAAAAGTGGATAACCTGATGTGCTGTCGACTGTACATCACACTTAACCAAATAAAATTGTATAGTAGCATTATTTTCTCCGTGCAGTTTGGGTCATAAATCATAGCTCGGCCTCAACCGGTTAGGGCGGTGAGTATGTTGCGCGGGCGCACCGCCGTTTTAAAATTTATATTATTTAAAAAAATTAGTTTATTATAAATAATTTCAATACATATAAAATTTTATATTAATTTATTTTTTTATAAAAAAATATATAGTACATTCGCCAGCATCTTAGATTACACACACTTTTGTTGCAAACTAGCCCTAATGTCAACTGCATAAGATACCAGTGTTAACCTTAATTTGCTGTTGTCCGTACTTAACTACAAAAAGAGACTTTTGTTTATGTGAACCTTATCTATCGTACCTTTATAAATGCTATCAAAATCGAGATTAATTTTATTGCAATACCTAAAAATTAAGGGTGACATTATATAGCTAAAGTAAAATTATGAACTGTAGCTCTTGGACTATTAGATTTTGGACTACGTAATATCCTAACACAAAATTACTTAAGTAATTTGGTAGGTACTTATAAATATTATTCTAAATTTAAAGTTAGTTTATTGACCTGTTTCCGTTTATTTTAAGTTAGATTTACGTAAGTAACTGGGTAGGTATCTTAAACTCAAACCTATTTCTTTGAACAAGAAATGTTGAATACCTACCTACAAAATTTGTTGTTATGACATTCATAATTAGGAACACATATCTCAAATTATTAATAGTTATTTCGTTGTAACGAAGTCAGTCACAGGCTGAGAAAATAAACACAGTCACAGGCGCGTGGCGCGTTCCGTGAGCGGCAGCCCCGCACTCATTTATGCTCGGCGTACCGAGTCGCTCGAACGTACCTACCTAAACTTAGGAGTGACACCCCCCTGACATGGGGTCTATTCACAAGAGACAAGACCCACCTTCTAAAACCTAGTAGGAACACCCAACTTTTTGGTATCTATGGATTGCTCATTTTACCGTCTAAATGTTAAAGACTTCCAAGTATCCTATTGACCACACTAAATAGCTAAATCATCGATTTAAAATCGACTACTCTACCAATCCCCATATGGGGAGATTAAATATTATTTTAAAAAATAATATGAGCATTCTCAACAGTATTTATATTTTTTACTATTTTATGATCGTCATTTAATAGTACAAAATATAAAGTGAATTAAAAAATATAAAAAAAATACATGCATATTCCCTATTCTGGCAGCATGGTCTGGCAACCTTCTGCTGACAGATTCTTTTGGCTATATGGACCAGATTCCGAAGCCGTAAAACTGAAGAAAAAAAATAGACTGATTCTTGATTCCTTCTTCCACAGATGAATATTATTGTATAGATTTCTTCGTGAACAATTCGTGAACCTCGGTTCTTTATATTTCTTTATCTTAACTCATAAACCAATAGGTACCTATCGCACATGGAAAGGAAAAGAAGATAAAACAATGAAATGTCTACACAACTTGGTGCTGAGGTTATAAGTAGCTTTACTGCAAAAAGTAACGTTCCTATAGTTTTTCGCGGATTTCTTCAAAATTGGCCGATATGCCAGTGGAATTCGGAAAAGTGGATAACTGTGTTTGGTGACAAGGAATTACCTTTTCGCTGCTTAAAAAAAGACCTGGTATCCGACGAGCCATGTTGGGAGAGGAAATGTACTTTGAAATCTATGACCTTTAGAACTTTTGTTGAAAGTTTGGAAAATAGTGATGAGTGGATGTATTTTGACTATAAATACCTTCACCAATGGTTTTGTGCTGAAACGGAACTATTCAAGGTAAACATAAAGAACTTATTAATGAATTCTGAACAAAAACCTTTTATAAAAAGATTATTTATTTATTTATTTTATTTTATCCAAGTGGAAAAACAATCACATGATTTACAAATTATTATCTCTTTATATAGTCATTTTCATGGAAAGATTTTGGATATCCTAACAAAGGAGCTCCTGATACTACTTTGTGGATTGGTAGTAAAGGAGCTCACACCCCTGCCCATCAAGACACTTATGGTTACAACATTGTTGCCCAAGTCCATGGAAAGTAAGTATTGATGGTATTATGTATACTTCAGTTACCTGTCAGGCGAATCTGGCTGCGTAAATAAAATATTGTTCATTAACAATGACTTAGGGATTCTATATAAATATTTGTTCACCATGAAAAACATGCATGGCACAAATTAAAAATTCAATTAGTGTATTGTTTTTATCTTAAACTTTTTCAGGAAACGTTGGTTATTGTTCCCTCCAGAGACCGGTGGCTTAAAGCCTACTAGAGTGCCTTATGAGGAGTCTAGTGTGTACAGTGAAATTAACTTCTACTGCCCTAACAATCTTGATGTTTTTAATGGTATGTAGATCACTAATATTAAGAATGAAAAAGTAATCTGTATCAGTTAGTTTTAGGCCCTGCCTATAAATCATATTCATAATATCTATAGTCCATTTATTTTATGATCATTGCTTAGACATTGCGAAGTTGTGTGTGAATTCGACATTTTTAGTTATGTAATCCAATAAAATTGAACCAATATTTTTTGGTCAAAGTAATTGATTTGTGGCTGTCATTTTTTTGTTGTATTTAAATGTTTTTTATTTTGCGTGTATTCAAATCCTTTTCTGGGCTCTAGACCTAATCGAAATTGCATTGTTTTATTATATTTTGGCAGTAATATAATTTTTTTACACCATTTACTTAGTAAAATAATATTTTTCTTCTTGGAATGTAATATATGTAAAACGGAAGAATGTGTCATATCAAGAAATGTCTCAGCACTCATCATAAAATAAATGACTAATGTGTTAGCAATTAAATTCTTACAAATGTCAATAATCTTATTTATTATTTACAGGCTTAACTGGTTGTCGTATGGTTGAACTATCAGCTGGTGATGCTCTTCTGGTCCCAAGGAGCTGGTGGCACTATGTTCAAAATACAGATCTCTTAAATATCACTCTCAACATCTGGTTGCCTCATGTAATTATATATATATTTTTTTCTATTTACGATCAGCCAGACAATTAACGAATAGCTTTAATTAAATCTGATGGTTTGTTCATTTTATATTTTTGGAGATAGGTCACATCCAATGATGCGACATC
Organism: Pyrausta purpuralis; assembly: GCA_963924145.1. NCBI lineage: Eukaryota > Metazoa > Arthropoda > Insecta > Lepidoptera > Crambidae > Pyrausta > Pyrausta purpuralis. Next base: position 14,853,939 of record OZ001646.1, on the reverse strand, counting down.
TCATATAGTAACAGCTCGGATTGAACCCAGTCTTGACCTTTTCAGACGGAATACATTATTTTCCGTATGCATGAGAGACCTTGCCAAGCAATTTTTCTATGGTGTTCCAGTCTTTGTTTGTAGGTTTTACTTTTCTATCTGTTCTTTGACTGTAGGCATTTCCAGATATTCGTGGACTTCAGTATTTTTTGTAAACCATGGAGCACAAACGATTGTTTTCAAGGCGTTATTTTGGAAGCGTTGGAGGATTTCAACATTGGAGTGGCTTGCAGATCCCCAGAGCTCTATACCATATGCCCAGACTGGCTTGATTATATGTTTGTAGATTAGGATCTTATTTTCCATTTAAGCGACAATTGTCTTCCTATTAGCCAGTACATGTCTCTCAGTTTCTTATTTGCCTGGTCTCTTTTGGCTTTAATATGATTTTTCCTAGTAAGTTTTCTGTCTAGATGCATACCTAAATATCTTACTGCCTCCTGGTGAGGCAAAATCGCTCCATCCAGCTTAACAGGCGGACAGTCTCCTCTTTTCAGAGTAAAAGTGACATGTGTTGATTTAGAAGCATTTGCCCTAATTCTCCACTTTTTAAGCCAAATCCCAATTTTGTCCATTTGTTTCTGTAATTTCATGGAGGCTATATTTGGATCTTTGTGACTTGAGAGTAGAGCCGTATCATCAGCATAGGTGGCGATCACTGTATCATTTGAAATAGGTAGGTCTGAAGTGTATATTGTGTACAAGACTAGGCCCAACACAGATCCCTGGGGGACTCCAGCATTTATGTTGCATATAGGTGACAGGCTTTCTTCGACTCTGACTTGGAACATGCGATCCTGGAGATAGGATTTGAGGAGCATGTAGCCGGTGCTTGGTAGACATAATTTTAACTTGCATAGGAGACCCTTATGCCACACAGGATCAAATGCCTGCTGTACATCTAAGAACGCAGCAGAGCAAAACTCCTTTCTTTCCAGGGTTTGGCGGATAGTGTGCGCCACTTTGTGGATCTGCTCTATAGTGCCATGGCTCTCACGGAAGCCAAACTGATGGATCGGCACTATTTTTTGTTCTTCCAGTATAGGTAGGAGTCTTTGCAGTAGAAGTTTCTCAAACAGTTTTGAGATAGCAGGGAGCAAACTTATGGGCCTGTACGAACTTACTTCTGTTTGGGGCTTATGACCGATATTTTCCAAAGTAATGGGTAGTACTGTAGTCTAAGTATTGAATTGAATAGTATCGTAAGGAGTACTATTCCTTTCCTTGGCAGCTGCTTCAATATCTCGGCCGTTATTAGATCGAAACCCGGGGCTTTCTTACATTTTAATTTTTTAATGTATTTTTTGGTCTCGCCAGGTGTTACCAAACTCAATGGAAGCGACATTTGTTGATCAGTCATCAGCATCTCATCGATTTCCTCCTCTGGGTACAAAGGATCCGGATCATTCGGTTTAAATGCGTCCTTGAGAAACTCCGCAAATAGCTCTGCTTATTTTGATGGCTTTCTAGACCAGCAGCCGTTTGGTCGCCTAAGAGGGGGTATATACTCTCTCGGTCTTTTAAGATGCTTTGTTACCTTCCAAAGGGAGTAATCATCAGCTTTATGTGGTGACAAAGTTATTAGTTTATCCTGAAGGGTTTTGTTTTCATTGTCTCTATAAGCATCTGTTTTAAAACTTTTTAGCGCCTTGTTGAGTGCTCTTTTGTCTGTTTGGTTTCTACTTGTATGCCACTGACGTCTTAGCTTTCTCTTTTTAGCAATCATTTTTTTGATTTCTATAGACACGTCTTGTGTTTGTGTTTTACAATCAAAATGGGGTGTAGATAACCATGCAGCCGTTAAGTTAGTGGTGTACTGTGTGGCACTCTCTATATCTTCTTCCGTTTTGAGTCTAATTGATAGTTAGTGGCGGAAGGATTCCCAGTCAGTCTTATTGTTATATAGGGTATCAGGTAATTGTCTCCAGATGACTGTGGCGCTCAGTGTGCAGATTATGGGCGTGTGATCAGACGTCCCATCCAGGCATGATTCCACCTTAGTGTAGAGCTCTGATATTCCCCTTGAAATGAAGAAGTCAATAAGATCAGGAGTTTTTATGGGATCAGTAGGCCAATGAGTTGGCTCTCCGGTTGAAATTTCTGTGAGAGAACTGATGTCTACTGCTTTCTTTAGTTCTCGACCTCGCGTAGTAGTTAGTCTTGAACCCCAGGAAAATATTTTGGCGTTCCAGTCACCACCACTGATAAATCTTCGTCCAAGTTTGCAGAAGAAATCAGTAAACATGTGTTCTTGGATGCCATGTGGAGGTGGACAGTACACAGCAGCAACGTCAAGTGTTCCTTGTCAGTCATCTATTGCGACTGCCACAGCTTGGAGGTACGCGTGTTGAATATTAAAGAGCGAGTGTTGTTTTATACTTTCCCTGATTATTATTGCAGCACCGCTGTGCGACGTGCCATCAGGGTGGCTAGCATAGTACATATTATATCCGTTTATCGTAATTTTTCTTTCCTGAGTTAGGTGGGTCTCTGAGATTAATAGGATATCAATCTCATTTTGGCTTAGAAATAGTTCCACTTCCAATTTGTTAGACGCTAAGCCATTGATGTTCCACGTGGCAATCCGTAGAACTTTCATTTTTGCTGCCGAGCTATGAGTGTCGTGAGCAATCCTAGTAAGGTGCCCATTTGTTGTATTAATATATCAATTTTTTCGGATTGTTTGATAATAATTTGTTCGAGTGAACTTGTTGGCTGAGGCTGTACATCCTCTGTTTTTCTTTCATGGCGTCGAGTAGCTGTAGAGTATGCCTTTTTCTTTTCGGCGTCGTGCGTCGTGTTGTCGTCTTGGCTTTTTTCATAAAACTGTTTTTTTGTGCTTTTGAGTGGTGGAAATTCGTGTTGTTGTGGAGAGGGCAACTTTTGAGATGGTCTTATAGTATATATAGGTAGTGTTTTGCGGTTTGTAGTCTGGTTCATTTTACGTGCTCGTATTTCTTTATATACTTGACACCCCTTATAGTTCGCTGGGTGGTTGCCGAAACAGAGTCCACAGGTGGCCGGAGTATTCCTATCCTTTTTCGGACAATCTGTAGTCTTGTGCCCTTCTGCGCATTTGACGCATCGATATGAGCGCATGCAGTTGTTCTTGGTGTGTCCGTACTGTTGGCATCGGATACACTGGGGTATGTCGTTAGATTTCCGGGGATCCTCGATCTTAACTCTTGTGTGGTAGATGTATTGTATTTTTTTTAGGTCAGAGTTGTTTGGACTAGGTTCTACATTTACGAAAAACATGTTTAAGGGTTCTTGTTCTTCTTGGATATGGCACGTACTATTTCTCCTCTGACTTTGTTGCCGGTCCTTTCTATTTCTTCGATAATAGCTGCTGTTGGTGTAGTGTGGTGCAGGTTTTTAACTACTATTCTGTAGGACTTTTTCTCTTTTGGTGTAAAGGTGTGACCAATTAGGCCATTACTTTGAATAAGCTCTTTGTATATGTCAGTGGATTGTGTGATGATCCTCAGTTGATCTCTATTAATAATCTTGTAAGAGTAAGTTCCACTCGGTACACTTTTGTCTAATAATTCGGTTAGACTCGATAGATTGTCTATACCGTAAAGAATTATAGGTGTGGTTTATGCATTTTTTTAGGTGGAGCAGCCTGGCTTTCTATTGGTTCTTCATCAGTAAGATCTATTGGGAGACCACTAAATCTGTTTGTTGTACTTGTGCCTTGTGTACTTATGTGTCGTTTTGAAATTGGTGGACTGTTTTTTTCTCCTTTTCGTTTCTGGTTGCGTTGTGTTGGTGCTCTTTACCATAAGGGCTAGCAGTCGCTCTTAGTGGAGTTACTCATTGATGGTGAGTCCGAGAGAGGTAGATTTTCCCTTTCACTTGCTGGACTGCCCTGTGAGAAGGATCTAGGTCGTTGCGTAAATAGGCCGGGGTGAAAAGCCTGTTGTATGTATTTTTTACTTTGATTGCTTCCAGTAGCATTACCTATCACAGAGGCCTGGTCGCGCGCTCCTGCGCAGTCTCCGGTAACATATTTCACAGTTGCAGGCCCGGGTACCTGCAAGCGCCGGGGGTCAGCCGGGGTGCATGACAAAATATCTTCACTTTCTTTCATATTTCATAAGGGTAGGTGGGAACATACTAACGGTGCTTTCCCAAGGCTCAGTCGTCACTTTTTTAGAGAGGATTTAATCTTTCAAGGTTTATGATAACCTAGATACAGGTTAGTTTAACCGCCGCCTGTTGCTCGGCGTTGTAATTATATTTTAATATTTTTTTAATATTTATTTAATTGAAATATCAGATGCTATAGCTTATTTAAAAAAATTTTTTCAGGATAGAGACAGTACAACACGAGTATCTGAAGCCTTGATTAAGATATTGGTGGCGCAAATATGTAAGGACTTGCCCCAGGAGACAGCTAAACTGCTAGTGAATCCAAATGAGGTATGTCAATTATTATTTATTATTATAGAAAGTTTAAAAAAATACTAATTTCTGTGTGATTTCATACTATATTTAAATACTACCACTATCTTGTGCTAATAATAATAGTGAACCATGTACATTATCATACCTAAGTCATGGCTGTGAGGAGCCAATGTTCTGACTCATTAATGTGTAACTCTTTAATACCAAATGGCAACTGTGTTTCTACTTACCCAGTATAACAATATTACAATATAGTTCCTTTCCATAAGCAGCAGAACTAGTTTTTATAATTTATTTGTAAACTCAATGATGTGACATTCAAATTATAGTGGCAATTATATGTGACCATTTGAAGTACATAATAATCGGGCTTACCATTACCAATCCATTACATTGCAGGATGACATAGCCGATACTCCTTTGGCTGTTTTGTTCTTGCAACTGGAGACAGTTGCGAACACATATTTAGACAATCGGCGGAAGTCACGTCGCGTGAAACGACAGAAAACATGTGACGATGATGTGTCGGCGCCTGCGCTTGAGGAATACGACCTACAGGCTTTGCTGGAAAACGAAGCGAATAACCTGGAAATAGTTCCTAACATATCCACTGATGATCTGATCAATATAGTTAAACAAAACCTTAAAGAATATGCTAACTCTAACAGGCCACTGGATGACGACGAGGTAGATGGCTCGACGACTAGCTTATGCCTCACCAAAGCGGTGATAGATGCTTTTAGTCAAGGCAATGTAATAGAACTTGTTAAACAAAATTTGTTTACGCGCTTGAGTCAGTCTTACTAGTAAGTGAGACTTTAGTCTTTAAAATTTATAAGAAGTATCACTGGTAGGTGTTTGGAGTAGGTAGGTCTTAGGAGTTACATTCTAGGGTCTGTCCAATAGGCTATGGTGGCGTGATCAATAAAAGCGGCGTGTGGAACCTCATGGCTAAGCCAATGCCCTAGGTATTGCAGATATACCTAATTTATTTCTAGCTCACTGGAATTTTAGGGGCAACACAACCTACTTTTAATACATAATTAGTTGTTAAGGTGCATACAGATCTTGTAACATGTTAAAAACATGTTTCAGTTATGTGGAGACTGAATGTTATAAAACATGTTTTTAAGTTTTTATTATTTAAAATTTTTATACATATTACATTGTTGTTATGATGTGTATAGTATTGTTAAATGTAGCAAAGTTTAAAAGCAATATCAGATAATGTGGATGCGTTAAAATAAAATGTGATAAAACACAAGTTATACAACATGTTACTTCACTGTACGCACCTTTAGATGTTTTAAATATTATTGCTGAAAGCTCAATATTGTGATACATGATGGGTCATGGAAGACTAACAGAATGATACAATTATAGATGATTGTTTAATTTCAAATTCAGTATATTTATGTTTACGTATAGTACTACTTTTAAAGACATGTTTTATTATAATTTATGGTACCTATTTACTAAGTATAACTTGAAACATTCAAATCATCATCATCTTACATTAAAATGAAAATTTGGCGTGCAACAGCACGTGCTTCTACATTTTACATGTATTAAATTGATTTCAGGCTAAGCAATATTCTCGTCAAGGTTAGTTAGAACAGTAATAAACTATTTATTGTTTCCATGAAAGTGTAAGATAAAATTAGAAGACTGAAAGATTATAAAAAATAATAAGTTATGGTTAGTGGGGAGATAAGTGTTGCCATTTAAGGTTAGTTGGATCGTAGGATTAAATTACGGTTTCGGCGTTACGTACGGTGCTTGAAAAAGTTTCATGTGCTACACAAAATTGTGTAGCAATTGAAACTTTTACAAAAATATGTACACTGATGAAAATAAGTATCTGGCGCTTTCATCGAAACGGCCTTAATTCACTTCTAAATTTTCACTTATAATAAATTAATACATAATTCATACACATAATACATATTCATATACATAATACACATAGGACATATGCGACAATGTCGTGTTTTGTATTGTGTGGTAATATTGTTGTTGTTTAGACCAAAGTTGATGAGAATCATGCATCGTTTAAATAACCCGTATTCTATAATTATTTACAAAAGTTGTAAACTTTCCGTGAAAATGTCACTAACGAGCCGTAGGTACTATTTTAAACAGCCCTTTGACTTGAATGTTATTTTATTTGTAATATGTATAATTATCTATTTTTCAATAATGATATTTTAATGTTTAAATAAGTTTTCTTTTGTTTGATTGCTAAAACGCTATCGCGATTTTATTTTATACATTTTCAGAGCACTCCTGACTTCACGGACGAACATTTATATAATAATACATAGATGACCATTAAAAGCTTAAAGTTTCAAGTAAAATAAATTGTGTTCAATTGCGAAATCTCGAACTGTGAACGTGTTATGTCATTAGAATAATGTTATACAATATATCTATTTTTATTTACATAAATCCAGAATTTTATTGTTTGTCTATGAATGTATTTTAGTATAATTATTATCTTTCTAATTATGTAACCAAATATCGCATACGAGCGGGCTTTGAATTCACAACCTTTGGCATAACCTGGCCACCACTCTTACAACTTATTTTATAGGAGAGCTATTGTTCGGATGGTTTGTGTTTACTTTGTTTTTTTTTTTGATATGTTGCGGTTTTTGGCACAGCTTCTTCAGAATTCTTAAATTGAAATTAAATTTACTTTCTCGCAACAATGTAGATCCATACAAGTGTCCAAATGAACAAGAATATACTGTGTCGAAATGGACAAACAGATACCTACACTAAACGTTCTTTGGCTTTCTGATGTAAGCCTTATAGTAGAAGTCGCAAAACAGAATGACCATGAATAAGTTCTGTGGTATGAGGATGTAGGCGGGCTGCGGCGGAAACCGGCAGTCTTGCTTCGCCACCAGCAACATGAAGTGCACTAGTATACACGTGAATTGGATCTGAAACAGACAATTGAGCTTATAATCACCCATCATCATCAAATCTTCTTGCCCTGCTCTCAGTTCATATGGAGCCGGCACAGTAAGTCCATTGAAACAAGTCCATTCATCTGTCTTTAAATTTTAAAAATAAACTGTCTTCAAAAATCTACCAAAAATCTTAAAATAAGGCATTTGTCTTATACCTATTTAAGAGAAACAAATTAGGCTTGCGTACACCAATAGCCAATAGTCTACGTACATCATGACCCGACTCCAAAAGAATTTGTTTCTTCTAAATAGAAGACAAATGCGTTATTTTAAGCAGTTATATGCATGCGTTTTTTTAAATCATGATTTTTAGGTATTGTAGTATTAGCCACTGAAGTACTGGCTACAGACCAACTAAGTACAGAGAGACATAATATAAATAGAAGGTATACATAATTTTTATTATCTTACAATTTGTATTTGTGTGACGTGTCTCTTCCACCAAAGTGACTTCTTGTATGACTCATCCCATATCGTGAGTAGGTAGTACATGTACATTATGACGTGGACGAAACAGTTGGCCGTTACTAAAAATGTCACGTGACCACCTGGAAAATAGTTGATAGGCTATAGATATATGCAGAACTCATTTACTTTTAACGGGCTATAATTTGGTTAACTTGCCTGGTACCCATTTAGTTATGCCCCATGAAACTGCAACCATACCAAAATGGTGGTACACGTGCAAGAAGGTGACCTGATTCTGTTTCTTCCGGAGAACGAAAAATATCTGCAATTAAAATAATATTAAATCGTTGCTAAAGTGCTGAAATAAGGAAATACATTTTTTTGGCAAATTTTACTTTATTCTTAAAGGAACTTTTTGTCCTAAATGTCAAAATCAAAGAAACAGAGACACAAAAAGAAGATTTAATCCAGAACTAAGCTATCATGACATGAGCAAGTAGGCCTTATTGACACAAACTAAGATGACCAGCCGTAACCTATGCGTAACTAGTTTTAGCCGCTACTCACCGTATCTAACAGATCCACAAACTTGATGATGAAGTACACATAGCACACTCTCCATGCATACTCAACACTGTATGGTCCTTCGTCAGTCGGCTGGCAGACAAACGAATAATGGTTCAGCCATCCTAGTACTAGACTCTGCGAACAGTAGGTAACATGAATTTCGGCTCATGTCCAATAATAATGACACCTGACTTTATATTCATAAAGATGAAATAAGAAACCAAAAATTTGCGCACGGGCAGGACTTGAACCAGCAACCTTTTGGCTAACCGGGCCAAACGCTCTTACCAATTGAGCTACCGTGCTGTTAGTCCCACCCTGCGAAATTTGTGGTTTCTTATGAACACGTCAATTGCGTGACGCTTAGCGCCATCTAGCCGTCTGTTTATGAAACAGATGGCCCAAGCAGTTATTCTTTACAGAATAAATTCAACTTGGAAATTGATGTCGCTTCGCTATCTAATGCTTTAGAATGTTTTTAACACTCATTTAAGTGAGACTCTAGTCTTGAGTGTTAAAAACATTCTAAAGCATTAGACACCTGACTTGCCGCACGCATACCGATTGTGCGAGCTTGGTATGAAAATAAAACCAAGCATACTATAGATTGACATTTCAATGAGCCTACTCGATGTACAGTCAGCGTCAGCTAATTTTGTAGCAGCCAAGGTGACTAATTACTTCTGAACAGTAAAAACATTATGAACTTCCCTTCACAACAATCTACCGTTAATATCTGATAATAAATAATGAATTCAAGAATATCTGAGGAGATTATAGTCAATAACGGATCAGTATCTGCTCAGATTAAATGAATATTATAATGTTCAGAAATTAATGGTAGGCCTTGTTTACTGTATGCATCTTATTGATATTTTGACCGTTCAGAAGTATTTTGTCTGCTGCAAAATATCTGACAGTGACTGTACATGCACCTTTAACAAGAATCGGTACCTACGTAATTCGTAACCTACCTGGTAAACAACATATGAGCATCCGATGATCTGTATAACGTTGTAGATTGCTATAACTCGTCTCAGGTCGTACGCTGGCCGATTGCTCATGTACTTTGGAAGCCACTTGAAAACCGTCATTAGGTATAAAATCATCAGGGCAAGTCCGGGCCATGGAGTTCGCATTAGAAACCAGTTCTGCGTTCTGGGATCTAGAGGATTATTAAGGAGGATTATGAGCATTATTTTCAGTCAGTTAAAGTTTTTGTTTACAATACCCGCCACGCAAGGGAAAACTGACTAGATAATGGTACATTTGATTAACTCACCTGCTATTTCTTCGTTAAGATAGTAATATAATTTAACTGCGCCTCTCAAAATCACTGACATCTTCACTAATTTAAGTTATACTCTATCACCAACGGGGTAAATTGATCAAGTACTGCGCCGAAACGGGTCAGCACGAATGCTCATAATCACGACCATTTTATGAATACAATCAAAGGATGATCAAAGTTATTGTTAATTCAGTCAGTCGAATTCCGATTTACATAATTATATTGCATGAATAAATGCAAGCTAACATAAAATATTTTAAGTTTCCATTGTCCAACTAACTTGAGGAAACGAGAATTGGTAGGTGTATACCTCTACATACATAGTATCGAAAAAGCATACTGGCAGATGTATTAGCTAGGTAGGTATGATCATCGATGCGATCCAACAACCCGGGCCTAGCCGGTTATGCCTAGAAATGTTAAGAACTCGAGTCTTTTGAGTCCTGAATTTTGAGCTCTACTGACAAATTGCACGACTCGACTCGTTACAATAATACTCCCAAGACTCGAAAACTAAAGTCTATATGACGAGCGCAACATGGAACTCGTTTCTGCGGGGCGAGTTGAGCTCGATTACTTTTCCGTTTGGAGTTCGCACATAGAAGTATGTGTAAAGGCCAGAATAATTTGATTTAACTATTAACATTATTAAACCTTAAGACTCGCGCTCTTTTGAGACTCGAAGCTTTTTAAAGACTCGAGCTCTTTCTAAGACTCGAGTTCTATTTTAGCGCTCGAAAGACTATGACTCAAGACTCGGGAGTTTAGTTAGTTCAGCGAGTCGTGTAAAATTTAGCCGAGTCTAAGAATTAGGACTCAAAAGACTCGATTTCTTAACATCTCTACTTAAGCCCCAGTCATTTATTATGTCATTTATATTCAGCGTGATTTAGTGTCGATAAAACTGCAGCTTAATAGAGTTCGAAATCACAACGTATATGCATTAGAATTGCCTTTTTTTGGGGTAATTGAATAACAGTTCCCGTTTTAAAATTGGCAGTTACTAAGCACGTTTTTAAAGTAACTGGCACTTTTCTCTTGGTACATTTTTACACAACAGGCTGTGTAAGATGTTAGAATTAGATTTTACAAAATGACATGATTTTTAATCAACAAGGGCGCAATTTACAAAAAAAAAACAGTGGGTATATAAATTGCACTTGTAAAGAGCAACTTTGGCTGTGTGACAGAAGAGGAATCGAACCCCGTGTCTTACGCTATCCGGGCGTATGTCTATACCACTAGGCCACCGTCACATTTGCAAGCCTGGTGATTTTTGCAATCGCTTACTTTAACGCGTAGGCTGCGTGACCTCATCAATGTTGCAAGATTGATAATTAATAAATCGACATCGATATTTAAATAAATCGTCAGTCAGTTTACAATCTACTATCTATGTATAAATTGTAATTTCGCGGTTGATATATTATTATATTATTAACTCGTATTTTTTGATCAACCGCCTTGTGTAATGGAAACAATTTTTCTCGTCAAAGGTGTTGTCTACTGAAACGTGATATTGTTGAGTGCATTACACCTTTGCACCTGTTTGCATAATATTTTATTAGGCAGGTTCGTTATTCGTCATCATTTTAACGGCAACGACTCAAACCTCCAGTTGTTGGTGACATGATTAAAAAGAAGATCTGTGTGGGATAGTTTAGCAAGGTCGGAACAATTAACGCTCCTGAAATAGATATCCTTCCTTATCTGATCTGCCTACTACCAAATAAGCAGTCTAAAGTCCGATTTCTTTCAGTTAACCTTTGTTCAGAGAAAGATAAAGACTAGTCTGTAGCATCTTAAGGGCAGATTGACCCAACAAGAATAAATGTTAACCTTAGTATAAATCGCTAGTTATCTGAGAGCAAATCAATTTTCCATTATACCATCTACTGTTTTTAATACTTTATTGAAAGTTTAATCACTAGTTCTGTTGCGAGTTTAATTATTCCAAGAACAATTTTACGTCGAAAAACGACTTACGAGTTACTCGAGTATAACATCGAAGAATAAAATTATTCTTCGTAGGCATACGTGCGTGTAAGCTCATGTTTGGTCGAATCCACCTTAAGTTAAATTATACAATACAGGGTACAACCCCGTATATTTAATGGAAACTGGGAAGTGTACAATAAGAATACAGCAAGTGTGTACAACGTATGATATATTATTTCAGTAATAACTTTAAAAAAGTAAATGTGGTGGAACGGAAATAACACTGCTGGAGCGACGCGAACGTCGAGTTACGGCCGAGTCGATTATTTCTTGAAGGGGAACTCGGGGTGCTTCTCAATGCCGGGGAAGAAAGTGAAGTCGCAGATACGTCCCGCCTCCCCGCGGTCCAGCGCGCCCAGCTCCTCCATCTCGCTGTCACTCAGCTCGAAGTCCCATAGCGTTATGTTCTGGAAATATTCGGCATTTTTATTTACCAATACTAAGCTTGCAGGGTACACGGTGTTTCGGAGTTATTTAGCAGCTACCGGCTTAAAAAACCTATAGCCAATTTTTTTATGATGAGTGTGTCAAAAGTCAAAAATAATTTATTCAATTTAGGACACAAAATGCCACTTAAGAACGTCAATAATTAGTGTAACATCAATCAATTTTGGCCCGTATAGGGCTAGAACATGTTACCTCATCTTTTGGGCCCTACTAGCGCTTCGAGACAAAACACAGACAATTTGGCAAGTGCTGAGAAGAAACGCCGGAACAAACTTAGTCACCACTAGCTGCCTCAAAAATGATACACATCAAAATAAACAGGTAGGTACATCAGTTTGGTGCAGGCTGGACTGTCCATACATTCTCGTCATTAAGATAGTCTTGAATTTTATAAATAATTTAAGACTCATGTCTCAGACATGACATATTCTTCCGATTTACGCATACATGGTACGTGTTACGTGTACGTACATGGCAAGATTTTGCGTTGAAACATTTTACGGGAAATCCGAATGTATGCATGCGGGCAACGCCGCGAGGGATCACTAGTCCTAGATAAATTAAAATTTAAGAAATTAAATCCGCTATTACTAGTGATTTCAAACTTTTTGGATGTGTCTACCAAATAACCAAGGTGTGACAATAGCTAACCTGCTTAATTCGCTGCGGGTTTGTGCTCTTAGGTATGGCAGCGAGTCCTCGCTGAAGGAGGTGCCGCAGAAGCACCTGCGCAGGAGTGCGAGCGTGCGCCCGCGCCGCGCGTCCGACTGCCTCCAGCTCCAGGAGGTTAGGGTACTCGCGTCTGAAAACACGTTACATAGATATGAGACCTTAAATTAACAAACATAAGATCCAAAACAGCTCGCATCTCTCGTCTTTTTTTTATTGAAAATTATCGGATCCAGCAAACATCGTGGGTTTACCATCGATACGCTAACAAGAAGCGAACGAAACGGAGAACGAGGCGAGTTATAAATGGTGTAACTAACAGACTTTCTTTTAGTTATGAATAGGTATAGATAACGCCTTTTTGTGTCGTCCGTGCAAGCGATTATCATTGAAAAGTGGCTAGGCGCCAGAGACTTCGACCGTATCTGGCTAAAGCGAAAAGCACATAGCCCTCATATAATTGGCCAAACATCAATCAATCAGTCTTATTAATTTTATAAACATGGGTATTATATGATAGATCTATCAAACAAGGCCTATCGATGCTATGGCTTTTGCTCAACTATCGGTAATGGACTATCGAGCGGTAACGCAGGATATAACTGTTTAACTAAAGTCAGCAAGATTCTTACTCCATTTTAGCGGCAATGGAATCAGCCAGCGCCTTCGAGCCCAGCGGCGATTAGTCGACGACGGGCACGTGCAGCGCTGCAGCGGCTGCCAATAGCGCTTTCTGCTGACACAGCGCGTGGACCTCGACTTCAAAGCACGCCAACCGGCCCGCGGCACACATTAGCTTTACTCAACGTTCTTGAATCTTACCCCGTTTTAGCGGTGAGGGCATCAGCTAGCGTCTTCGAGCCCAGCGGCGAGTAGGCGACGACGGGCACGTGCAGCGCTGCAGCGGCTGCCACTAGCGCTTTCTGCTGACACAGCGCGTGTTCCTCGACTTCAAAGCACGCCAACCGGCCCGCGGCACACATTAGCTTTACTCAACGTTCTTGATTCTTACCCCGTTTTAGCGGCGACGGCATCAGCCAGCGCCTTCGAGCCCAGCGGCGAGTAGGCGACGACGGGCACGTGCAGCGCTGCAGCGGCTGCCAATAGCGCTTTCTGCTGACACAGCGCGTGTTCCTCGACTTCAAAGCACGCCAACCGGCCCGCGGCACACATTAGCTTAACTCAACGTTCTTGAATCTTACCCCGTTTTAGCGGTGAGGGCATCAGCTAGCGTCTTCGAGCCCAGCGGCGAGTAGGCGACGACGGGCACGTGCAGCGCTGCAGCGGCTGCCACTAGCGCTTTCTGCTGACACAGCGCGTGTTCCTCGACTTCAAAGCACGCCAACCGGCCCGCGGCACACATTAGCTTTACTCAACGTTCTTGATTCTTACCCCGTTTTAGCGGCGACGGCATCAGCCAGCGCCTTCGAGCCCAGCGGCGAGTAGGCGACGACGGGCACGTGCAGCGCTGCAGCGGCTGCCACTAGCGCTTTCTGCTGACACAGCGCGTGTTCCTCGACTTCAAAGCACGCCAACCGGCCCGCGGCACACATTAGCTTTACTCAACGTTCTTGATTCTTACCCCGTTTTAGTGGCGACGGCATCAGCCAGCGCCTTCGAGCCCAGCGGCGAGTAGGCGACGACGGGCACGTGCAGCGCTGCAGCGGCTGCCACTAGCGCTTTCTGCTGACACAGCGCGTGTTCCTCGACTTCAAAGCACGCCAACCGGCCCGCGGCACACATTAGCTTTACTCAACGTTCTTGATTCTTACCCCGTTTTAGTGGCGACGGCATCAGCCAGCGCCTTCGAGCCCAGCGGCGAGTAGGCGACGACGGGCACGTGCAGCGCTGCAGCGGCTGCCACTAGCGCTTTCTGCTGACACAGCGCGGGGACCTCGACTTGCAAGCACGACGGCCGGCCTGCGGCACACACTAGCTTTAATCAACGTTCTTGATTCTTACCCTGTTTTAGCGGCGAGGGCATCAGCCAGCGCCTTCGAGCCCAGCGGCGAGTAGGCGACGACGGGCACGTTCAGCGCTGCAGCGGCTGCCACTAGCGCTTTCTGCTGACACAGCGCGTGGACCTCGACTTGCAAGCACGCCGGCCGGCCCGCGGCACACACTCGCTTCAGCTGCTCCTCGTTGAGGTTGGAAACCCCCACGTGCTTTACGCGACCAGACTCTTTCAGCTTCAAAATCGCCTGAAACATCAACGTTATGTAATGAACCGATACGAAATACTAAAAAGCAATTTTGTTAAATCTCCTGTGAACATTAGTATTGTAATTTACGTGGATTTTCTGTACCTACATAATACTAAGTATACAGGTGTAGATTTTATCCTCGCAGTAATTATAGTGGTGATGCTATACTATACCTAAATAAAATGATCACGAATCTTGAAACAAAAAAAAGGATAATATCCAAAGTTAAAAGTTTGAATAACTTAGCGTGATTTTTGCAAAAGAACGCTGAAACGACTTGTGATCAATTTAACGTAGAGGTATAGAATCACATCTGTAAGTAGGTACTAAACAGACTGAGATCTGCAATGTATTATTTGATCAGACTCATCGAATATTGTGGTTTTATTTTAAAACGAACTTCTTCCGGTCCGCATATCTTAGAAGGTATGCGAAGTTAGATCGACGGTCATGCTGGCCTATTCTCCCTGATGACGAGAACATTCTCGGTTTAAGAGTTTTCCTAGCAAGTGATGGTCGCTGAGCACTCGATCGACGTCGTACTAGAATTATTTTTTGGCACGTGAAGATCTATCTTTTTCTCTCTATTGTTTCGGGTCGATTTTCTTAAAAAAAAAACCTTTTTAGGGTTTCGTATCCGAATGGAATAAAACGTAACCCTTATAGTTTCATCAAGTCTGTCTGTATGTCTGTCCGTTCGTATGTCACAGCCACTTTCTTTCTGAAACTAATAGTATTACACAGTTGAAACTTTGTAGGTAGATTTATCCTGTTAACAACCACTTTACGATTCTCATACAAAAAATAAACAGCTGTGCCATACATTTTGACCGCGCGCCAATTGAACGTTTGTATGGAACAGCTGATTTTTATAGGGGGTATATTTCAAGGAGATACATGAAACTAAAACAAAAAGAAAATTTGTCAAATCTATGCATGTAAGTCTATGGATAGGTCTTTTAAAATGACATCGAGGTTCCTAAAACCATTTCCTCTAAAAATCTAACGTTTGAGAGATACACGCTTCCAAAGTGGTAAAATGGGCGTCCCTTCCCCCATCTAACTTTAAAACTAAGCGAGTGTAAATTTTGAAAAAATACATGATGTAAATGGGTTCGAATATTTTTAACACTCGGTGTCATATTTTATATTCACAAATATGAAATAAGAAACCAAAAATTTGCGCACGGGCGGGACTTGAACCAGCAACTTCTTGGCTAAACGCTCTACCAATTGAGCTACCGTGCTGTCCGTCGGACCTTGCGAGTGGTCTCTTACGAATACGTCATTACGCGTGACGTTTAGCGCCATCTACCCGTCTGTTTATGCAACAGTTTAGGAATAACTACTTGGCCCACTGATAAAATTGGTTTGAACGAGATCGAAATAGTAGTTTTTGAGATAGAGAATTTCAATAACCGCAAACATAACTTTGTAATTCATACAAATACTATGAAAAATAAAGTTATATTTGCTGTCAATAAAATATTGTGGTATTTTGGCTAAGTGAAAGGAAGTGGATCTCTAATTCAGTTAAAGTTGGCGCGGAACCCTCAATGTGCGAGTTTGACTCGCACTTGGCCGGTTATTTATCTTTCTGCTAACAGAGCGCATTAGGTTTTGAATAATACTAGGCAGTTTCGATTCGTCGTCGTCATTTTATACAGAAAATTCTTTGCATAGACGAATTAGTTAAAACAGATTATGTCAGGACCCGCCATAGGTATTATTCATAGAGAAAAGTAATACTGTATTATTTCCAGTCTATGTTAACTGTTTTCATGCATAACCTACGTACGTAAGATATAAGAAGTTATAGTTTTGGGTTAATATTTTCCTTTTCTTTTCTGGTTTCTTTAACCTCAATCGGTTGAAATCTACTCGAATTCTTCACTCTTTTTGTCTTTATTTCCTATGTACAAAAAAATACGTATATATGATAAAGTTTCACGTTTAACGAATTAAATTTTATAGTGCATACATAAATTATTAATAGCTATTCCGACGGACGTCCTGTTTCATATCAATACACTTAAATAAGTTACAAATAAAAATGAAAATGATTGAGGTATACCTTTTGTATCAACTTTAGCCGGCATCAGCGGAGATCGTGGCTTGATAAGATTTGAATGTTGAACAGTGTGGTGGGAAGTGCAGAAATAAATTTCAGTTACATTTTCCCTTCTATTACTGTATGTTTTTGATGTTTTATTCCACTTGAAGAGCGTTTCTTAATATATTCCGAGTGCTGTGCACGCCGAGTGATTTTCGGTGCAGGCGTCGCAGGAGGGTACTTTCCCGAAGGCGGTCGAATAACGGCATCGTACTCTTCAGGTGTCAATTCCCAGCAAGACGGGCAGCACTTGCAACATTCACATTTAAGGCAGGCTTTGAAGTTTCTCTTCCAAGACTTCGGGATAAAGCACCCTCTATCTGCCCAAAATTTGCGCCAACATTTCTTTAAGCACAGGCATCGATTACAGCAAACTTTGACACACCAAAAGTGCTTGCATTTTTTTTTCGTGGGGCGTATTCTTTGAAGGAATGGCTTGCGTCCCGCACGGCTGTACCCAGCCTCACTAGAAGAGCTGGGCTTTGATTTCTTTGCCATGACTCTTTAGCTTCATTATTGCTGTCGGCGTGACGGCAGTTATCTTCAGAATAGGAAGAATGTTATGTTGCAAAGCAAACTCGGTCCAGTTAGGGGTTCATCGTTAAATTAATTAATATTGCTTTAGTGTTTCATTAAAAATATTGACACAGAATTTTTAAACAATGTGGCAGAGATTTGTCATACCTTTGACAGTTTCAATTTTGTTTCTTCTATGACAGTGTCAGGTGGTTGATTTTTAGCCTGATATTGTGATGTTATATTATCATCTTCGGTCGATACGCTATTGTATTCATAACGTTACTTTTTCTGTTTATATTTGTTTTATCAATAAATATAGCCTGAGAGATTGCTTGGGCTGCTCGTTTCATTCATTACTTTTCAAAATATATTTATTCTAAGTTAAACAGTTTTTCTGGTTTGTAAAAGCGTTACGGCATTTTTGTATGTATTCTGTAGCACGATTTTGATAATTTTCGAATATTTTTCCGAGGCCTTCTTCCTTTTTAAATTATGATGTAGGCGTAAAATACTCATCAGCGATGGGTCTAACTCCAAAGAGCGAAAATCTATTTTAGAATCAGCTCTCAGATCGATAGTTTCATACGACTCGGCAGCGCTGCAATAGCAATATTCAGAGTCCGCGGCATCGCTCCCTCCCGTACAACATGGGCACACAGACTTCGGAAAATGCAGAAACTTAAATCGTTTCTTTAAAAGGGATGGTCTCAAAAATGATGTCACAGAAGCGCCTACTGTTTGAGTAGTGACACACGGGCCTTCGGAATGTAGTGTGTCGACATTTTCCATCTCTTCACGGAAAAGGAAACTTAAATCGATAGGAGCTGAAGATGTATTTTTAACTATAGGTCTTCTAGTTTCTTGTCTCGTTGGTGATTTGTAAACCTTTGACCACAAGCAATGTTTCTCTTTTCTATTTTGTGTTTTGCTTACAGCAGCGAGTTCTTTTTTGGTCGCATTTTTAGTTTTTGGAGCTAATTCTGTTTTCTTTTTCTTCACAATATTTTTGCATACGGCTATAGGACGGGTACATTGTTTGTAAATCGAATCACTTCTGTAAGCTACATTTTTGCTATTGTATTTCAAATCTTGCAATTTTTGGATATCCTTTTTCGGATTTTGCAAGCAGTTTTCAGAGTAAGTAAACCCCATTTCCTTTTCTATCAAAATACGTGTTTCCCAACGCTTTACTGTTAATTTTGAATAATTTTAATTGTTAAAACTGTAGTTTTGGGTTTGATGAAATGATGACAGTGAAAAAATATACAGACAGCTGTCAAATAAGTAAAGTAAAACAGATGGCAAAGAGAACTTAACCCATAGTCATAGAAAACTCGCTTCGGTCTATCTAAACTACTTTAAAGACGGAGCTCCAAAAATGACCCACGTCCTACAGAGATAAAACGTATCTCAAAAATATCTAAAAATTACAAAAGTCTGACATACTTATTACCAAAATTTTTACGGTCTGTCTGACTGACTGAAAAAAAAGGCTATGAAATTCGTTCATGGACTGGTATAAAACCCGTTTGTAGTGAGAATTTGATTTTGAAAAATACTCTTTTGATAGAAAAGTTTACCGCCACCCCCTGAAAATCAGGATTTTCTTTGTAAGGTATATTTATAAAATAAAACATTATGTTCATCAAAATAGTTAAAACATTATTCTCTCGCTTTTCGACAGCCGCCGCCGCCCGCGCCGAGGCGTTACTCGCGTCGCGTCAGTTTCGCTAATAGTCTTTCACACACCTCAATAAATCTGCAATGTTAATGAGATTTTTGTTCATCATCATCATCATCATTATCAGCCAAAGGACGTCCACTGCTGAACATAGGCCTCCCTCAAGGATTTCCACAGCGACCGATCACTAGCGGTCTGCATCCA
Organism: Pyrausta purpuralis; assembly: GCA_963924145.1. Taxonomy (NCBI): domain Eukaryota; kingdom Metazoa; phylum Arthropoda; class Insecta; order Lepidoptera; family Crambidae; genus Pyrausta; species Pyrausta purpuralis. The sequence continues at coordinate 14,834,411 of OZ001646.1, read as the reverse complement.
GTTTGATCCTGCGATCTTTATAAGGTCGTCTGTCCATCTTGTTGGTGGACGTCCCACGCTGCGTCTCTGGTCGAAGGGTCTCCAATCTAGAACTTTTCTGCCCCAACGGCCATCAGTTCTTCGCGCTATGTGCCCTGCCCATTGCCACTTGAGCTTACTGATTCTCAAGGCTATGTCCGTTACCTTAGTTCTTCTACGTATCTCCTCATTTCTGATTCGATCACGTAGAGAAACACCCAGCATAGCCCTTTCCATCGCTCGTTGTGTGATTTTGAGCTTCATTATAAGGCCCATAATAGAGACCATGTTTCAAGAGAGTACGTCTACCTGGGACAAGTGTTCCAATTGGGTAGGTCCAACTTCGAGAAAGAGGTCAATCGACGAATCCAACTCGGCTGGGCAGCGTTCGGGAAATTGCGCAAGAGTGTCTTCTCATCTCATCTACAGTGTCTGAAGACGAAAGTCTTCAACCAGTGTGTGTTACCAGTGATGACATACGGAGATTGTTGTTACATAATGAAAAATTCGAAATGAATTATTTTATATTACAGACCGTAAAAATTGTGATATTGGGTATGCTATATTTTTTTTACTAAAGGAATCTATGTAGGACCTGGGGCAATTTTCTATATGATGTGGGACTTCTTCTTTTTGAAAGCCCTCACGACCCTCATTAAACGATCATGCACTTCGGCTATGTTTTATAAATCTCAAAGGTCTTATTAGTTCAGTAAACAAAAAATTGTAGATAGAATTTCAAGGAACACGATTTTTTGACTTCGTAACTTTGTTTGGACTAGTTAGGAGGTTAACAGTGGTTAACATATCAGAAGTCCCAGGCCGTACCTCTTGAGTCGAAAGTCTATTTTTTTATGTTTTTCGCATATACTTATATCAGAAACTATGCGTCCTAGCGAGATGAGCCGTGAGACCTCCTACAAAATCAAAGATTTTCTGCAAGTTTTACTCAGTCCAGTTTCGAACCGACTTGATGGAGGTTATCGATTCGCTATGTATTTAATTTACATCGTTGGAATTGGATGATATCGTGTATTAGTTTTTTAGTCAATTTAGGCGTCCAAATAAGTGGGTTAAATTTTAGATGTATATGGTTGTTCGTATGTTTGATATTTGTAATTGTAAAATTTGTGTTTTTTACGAATATATTGGAAGCAAGATATTGTTTGTATCGACATTATTCTTTATTTAATCAATCAAGTATTTTTTCCGACTTGAGGACTAGTGCAAGTATAATCTAAATTGGTTAAGTAGTTTTTAAGATGTGGGCAAAAAGAAATACTATGGAATAAAAAAAATATGTTCTTTAAAACTGCATTCAAAAGTCACGAAAAAAACCGGCTATGTGCGAGTCGGACTCGCGCACTGAGGGTTCCGTGCCAACTTTAACTGAAATAGGGAATCCACTTACATTCACTTAGTAAAATACCACAGTATTTTGTTGACAGCAAATATAACTTTGTTTTTGTTTGTATGAAGAACAAAGTTATATGTTTGCGGTTGTTTTGCAAATTTGCTATATCTCAAAAACTTCTCGTTCGATCTCGTCCAAACCAATTTTATTTAAACTTTATTGCACTGTTAATGGTACAATTGGCGGACTTAATGCCTAATGGCATTCTCTACGAGTCAACCGCTTGGGAAATGCAGAGAGTTAAATCAGTGGCGGAATATTTAAAAGTACTGAGAGGGAAAAAAATTCGTTGAAAGCATTTATTGAGATCTACATTATATATTTTTATTCAATATTTACACTCGCTTACTTAAGAAGTTAGAGGGGGGGGGGGAGGGGGACACGCCCAATTTACCACTTTGAAACGTGGGACTTATCCATAGACATCCTACACGCATAGGGTTGACAAAAAAATGATTTTTGGTTTAGTTTCATCATATGGGAGTCCCCCCTTAATAATAAATATTTTTTATTTTTTTGTATAAAAATCGTAAAGCGGTAATCAAGATACATCTTCCTATCAAATTTCAACAGCGTGATGCTTAAAGTTACAGTATAAAGTGGCTGTTACAGACGGACGGACAAATAGACCGACAGACAGACTTGACGATACTACGATATAGACGGGTTCAATTTTTCGCCATTCGGCTACAGCACTGCACTGCATTTTCTTATCAGCAAAGGGGTTTGTAAAGAGCTCCACCCTGATGGTTCTGTCAGGGTTCTTATGGTGTATAAATTGACTGTCAGATGCTCGATGGCAAATGGTGTATGCATTAGGTTCAGGTCCACGTACTCTAGACCCAGGTGTCCTAATATAAGTTTTTTGATGAAACCAAATCTGGCTCAGAATGTAGATACTCACTTTCCAAACAGCAATGAGGTCCGTAGAGAGGTCTGCCCTGATGGTTCCGTCAGGGTTCTTAGGGTGCAAGTCGCCGGGCACGTGCTCGAATGCGAACGGCGTGTGCATGAGGTACAGATCCAAGTATTCTAGGCCTAGGTCGCGGAGAGATGCGTCAAAGTATTCTTGAACTAGCTCCGGACGGTTTCCTGGGAGAAAAGATTAAATTGCAAAACCGTAGGCAAGTAAGGCAGATAGGAAATTGTATTTATTTAAAATATTATTGCATAAATTAGTACGTATTATCAAGGACACCACCGATTTACCATTTTAAGGCCAGAATAGCTGCTCGCGTCGTCTTTTGTTTGAAGTGACGACACCCGTTTTTGTGCCGTAACTTGTAACCAAGTGAATAACTTGTATAAGTCCTTTATGTGACATTTTCGTTAACTTCGTTTACCGTTATAATTTTAAGTAAGGTAGGAAGTAAGGTAGTAAGGTAGTGACCGAGACTTCACCGTAGGTACGTACATAAGATAAGCCCAATGCTGAAAGCGTTATCTATTATCCTTAAGAGTGTTTTTGCACGTCTGTATTACTTATCCGATTTGAATCTGACGTCGATCCAATTTGGCCAGCTTATAATAAAGTGCTTATAAACTGGATAGAGTGCGTCGACACTTCTTTGTTCTAGTTTGCACGCCCAGAGTCGAAATGCCACTCCAGCATCCTTAGATCATGTAGTAACATTGCCATATGTAGTATCATCTCATATCATTTTTCACTCACCTCCAGGCGGCGGCTTAGTGCCGACGAACAGCTCTTTCATCTTGTTAGGCCTCTTTTAAGCGCGAATGCGGGGGATGAAACAGGCGACGCCACGAACGACGCGGCTACATTTCTATTTGTTTGAGTTTGCGCTTAGGATGACGCTTGTCGCTTCACGCACCGCCTCATTGTAAACGGTAAAATCGCCTAACTCGCAACGGGAAACTCCGCCGCACGCCGTATGCTGGACGCCTCGCGTCTCCCTTAATAAGGCCTTAGGATCTCCGTCGATCCAGCGGTTGAGAGCGCGTCCTAGAGCCTAGAGCCGCTTCGTTATGTTACGCGCGCATGGTATCGAAGTGCCGAAGCATCTCAAATCATTTATCCAACCTCTATGGGGTAGCATAGTGACGCCCGCGCCGTCACCTCCTGGCGGCAGCTTAGTACATGAAGTGAGATTAAAATTGGTCATAAAATGACTGCAGTAGCATCTAAAACCTTGTGTCCCTCACCTCCAGGGGGTAGCTTAGTGACGACAAATAGCTCTTTCCTCTTGTTTGGGTCTCCGCCGATCCAGCGGTTGAGGGCGCGTCCCAGAGCCGCTTCGTTCTCGTACGCGCGCGCCGTGTCGAAGTGCCGGTAGCCAGCGTCTAAAGCTGCGGTTACCGCGGCCTCCAGAACTTCATCGGACGCCTGAAAAGGTAAAGGTTTATTTACTTTTGCGTAAGCGTAGAATGTTCATCAGCGCAACCAAAAAACAATACGCAGGTTTAGGAGCAGCTGTTTTGCAGACGATTTTTAAGAGTACCTGCGTAAGTCTGTGTATTGAAAGCCAATTAAGCACATAAAGTACCCAGTCAACCTCAATTCGTAAACCCTTTTGCCATTTGTTGATTCGATTGCTTGTTTTGCAGCACTTGAAGTAAAAAACTACTTTGCCAGGGCTCACTGTCTATCCTTTGGTTCAATGTTTGGCTCGGCTTTATGTTCTTGCCACCTCTAGCAAAAACTAAGCATACCGTAAAATGCTGCAACTTTGCCAAGTAAGCGCAAATTTGCCTAATTTTTTCCGTTCTTTATATCTCAGTCTGCTTAATTTGTTGTTTCTTTCTACCATTTGTTAGTAAATTTACATTAGTATGGCAACACATTTTATTTTTTTATTTTATGGTAACTACACGGATTTATCCGTTAGCAGCGCAGAAATTGAAATTGTGTGAGCGAAAAATTTTACGGTGTCTCAAAACTTTTGGGGTTTTGTCGCCAAAAAACAGTGTTTTCGTGCTGTGATAACGTCCCAGGGTAAGAAAATATGTTCTTTTTGTTGTATGGTTTTATGTTTCGATAAAATCTCATGGTTTTATCAAATGTTCTCACTAGGCAATGTTGGGCAGTGTTTTGAAAACTCAAGTGACACATCTTTGCCTGGGTCTAGGGTTGTCAAATATTATAATCAGAAATGAATACTTAAATTATCCTTTGGTAAATAATAATAAGCAAATGTGATTATTTCCCTATTATATAAAAGATTGGTTGTTTGTTTTTGTGCTTATTCATTAGTAATCGTAATTATAAAATTACGAAGAGAATGAAGTCCCGGGCGAAGCTAGTTTGTTAGGCTACTTACCTAAAATAAGCAACTTATTTTTTTCTTATGCAAATATATATATTTTTCTACACGCTTAAATGATATAAAAAAATTCTTATACCTAGACCCAATCCGAAGATGAACTAATTAAAACAAAAGTAATTCTATTAATGTCGTCCGTTGTGACATCCATCTTTTTGTATAAATCTACCGTTACTTATAACGGTTCGTTGAATATAGGAAAGGGGCATTAGTGAATAAACCTTACTTTTATTTCAATTACTTATATAAAAATGGGGTTTGACAAAAATAGAAAAAGAATAAAACCAAGACCTCGTAAATATTCTGATTATTCTCAGGAATCTTTAGAAGTTGCTCCAGACCTACTGCGTGATAAAGTTATTTCGTAGTATGAAGCACACGATTTTAAGACAGAAGATTATTTTTATTTTATATACCTACCTACCGTCGCCAAATAACAATTAATCTATGAAAAGTACTGTTTGCATTTTTTTTTATACATACCTATTTACCGTCGCCAAATAATAATTGTCTATCCTTGATCCTTTCCTTTCCTTTGGACATTGCCATCTAGTCCCAAAGTAAGCTACTCAAAGCTTGTGTTATGGGTGCCAGACAACGGATATAATACTTAAATACTTTTTGTTTGTAAATACATACATGATATACATAGAAAACACCCAGACCAATACAAACAGACATGTTCATGCACACAAATGTTTGTATTGTGCGGGTAGACGATTTCTCAACCACTACACCAGTCGGGTCGTCAATCTATAAGTGGTACTATTTTTTTTATGTTGTTAATAATATTTTTATTATATAAGTAACTAGGTAGGTACTTATGATTTGGGATAAGCATTGCATTCTATTATTTTGATATAACAATATTCTCACTAAAGAATTTGAAATATATCTTTTGTGTATTTTTGGCACAACCCTACATCCAACTTCTTTTTGTATGGGAATTCTGCAGTACCTGCTACAACTTTGCCTGTCACTCACTAAAAAAAAAACTATTACATTTATGCCCGTGATTTGACTATTAGAAACAAGAACGGTCTTTTGTGATAAACAGAAAAAAACAACTACACGATTAATAGATAACCTACAGATATATTCTTCTAGGCAAAGTTGTGTCCTTGAGATTCAACATTGCCTACGATTTTGTACGGCTGTAATACGAAAAATGTACTTGATTTAAGAAAATTTGGCGCTTATTTGGCATCGCATAAAGTCTGTTTTCCTACTTAAACATTTTAGAATGTATAAAAATTATTACGTTCAATGCTATTAAGAAAAAACGTCAAAATCCAGGCAAAGTTGCAGCATTTTACGGTACCCTATCTAAAATCAAAAACGACGATAAGTGACACGTGACACAGACATTAGCGTGTCATGATAGATGATTTAATATTCAAGATGCGCATTATTTTACCAGTTTAAAATCCAATTAGCAGGCAAAAAGTGAAGATAACGAGTAAAGTAACAGCACGACGACTGCAATGCATTAATTGTGTAGGCGCGGTGGCTTCGCTATCTCGCCATGATGAGAATAATTTCGGCCAACCATCAGAGCCAGGCCGCGAGAGCAGGCAGTTGTTACCGCTAGTGGTAAAGGACTGGTCCAACTGGTCATGTGACAGCAACGTTTGCCGCGCTTCAACCTCCAGGGGTCTACCTTCACGATCTAGCGGAGACAACGACGGAAACGACACCTGTTCATACAGCGAACTCTGCTGCTCCTGCTCCTCCCAATTCGGGTACTTAGAGAGACCATGCGTCATCATTGACTCGACAACCAAAATACGCAGGTCGAAATGGGCAAAATTTATTAACTATTGTAAACGCTGTTTGAAAGGCAAGGGGAAAATGAATAAGATAAACAAGTACAAGGAAAACAGTTGATTACGGTTATCCCGGTGTGAACCTATTTTTGTATACAATGTGATATAAATTTCGTGTCTCTCACGAGTTCATTGCCTCATCATTGTCATAGTTACTTTCTTATTTAGGGACTACGGCAGATTTGGTAATGCAGGAGCTCTATTTTGAATCACTCGCTTGGATATGGTATGTGATTTTCGTTCGAAAACAGATAACAATTCAATGAAAATCACGCGAAATATAGACTCACAAAATTGAGCCATCTTTTCTCAAAATCCTCCTGTGTAAATTTTAACTGATTTTCATTCCGAAATTGGACTTATGAACATCAAACGCCATTTTGACGCGAGTGATTAAAAATAAGGCCCCAGATGCATATTTATTTATTAAAAATATAAATTTAATTAATATAGATAAGCATTAAAAAACGTCTGCGTGATTACTTACTCAATTTTTATTTGTTGAGAATTATTAACGGATCTATTAATATTAAAGGTAATTACATATCCTATTAGACTACTATAATAGTATTTTTTACAAATGCAGCACGTAGGTTATACAATCACAATCAACCTTCATTGCCTACCATGCACCGCAATGCAGTGTTGTGTTGTTTATAAAAAAATAACAAGCTTTAAACGAGCAATGCTTACCTGCCAGGTTCCAAACCCGATGCGAGGCATTCGATCACCTCCTTCCAAAACAAAATACTTCGAGTCAGACATCCCTAATTGACTTTGTTAATAGTTTAATAATGATTTAACTTAACGTTAAATAAAACCGTCGTGGTTCGTTGCCGGCGCAGCACTGCTGTTTTGTTGTGACAGGCGCACGCGCAGGCCAAGGTTTAGATAGGTACCGGTTTTTGCAAGCAATCAACCGTTAGATTCGTAACAATAAAGTAATTTACAGACTCTACGAGTAGTCAGAGAATGTGATGCAATAGAGATGCAGGTTCCTATTAGTATTTTAAAATTTTGATTAGTACGAGGCTACGGGTAAACCAAATGCACCTGATAAGGAATTAACATACATTAATACTACAAGCATGAACCTATTCTGAGATAGCTAACAAGATAATTATTGAGTTTAGCTAGGGTTGTTTTCACACACAAATCCAAGTTATATCAAATATTGCTTTCTTATAAGTGATAGGTAATAGCTATAGTAAATTAAGGTTTGACCCCAAAGGACCTTCTCTTTACTGCACAATAACTAGAAATTGCAGCAAGAACACATCTTGCATCTTGTTTATTTACACGACCATTGCTTTTTCTAAAAAGATGATGACAGAGATGTGTTCTCTGTTCCAAGAAAAATTAAACCGTATAACGTGCGTCAGTAAAAGAACAGGCTTTTTGTGAAGCATCCGCGGGTTAAATCATATCGCCTTTATGGTTTGCGCTTCGCCGCAGTCCTGAAATTAAATAAGCACTGCAATTTGCGATTTATCTCTGCGGTTATCTGTGGCCGTCATCGTTACAACTCACAGGACATTGTTTGAAGGGCCAACAATAACTGTTTGTCCTGTCTATCTATTGTGAGGAAATGTTTACAATAAAGCGATGTGCCTCTTGAGGTGAGCACTCGGGGTTGCAATTACAAACGAATTGAGATAAATTGCGTAAGAGATTGTAGATAGCGGTAACGATCGTGGCTAATTGTAAGCATTTATATGTTAAATTGACGTTATAAAGTAAGACCTCAATATAAATAACGTACACAAGGTGGCATTCAATATATGAATAACTTTACACGAAGTAGGAAACTATAAAATCCACCAAAATTTTCATTTTATTTTATATTGGTAACAAAAACATGTCCGTTGTTAATTAATGTAAAAAGTATAATAGAATAGTAAAAAAATATATTAAAAACCATAAGAAACTGGCCCTAAAATGTTTCACCTGTGCGCCAAACTCAAGTTGCGTAGGTTTTAATGTTAATGAGATTATAAATATTCGTATGACGAACACTTCATCTGGAAAGGTATACTCGTATAGATGGTAGGACCATTCTTCTTTGTTAGAAAGCAGAATGCATGATTGGAAAAACTCATTAAATAACCCATATGCCTCTTGTGGTGATCACAATAATTCATTAAATATCCATTTCACAAGGAGTCATCCATTGCGTATTTTAATACGTTATTACAATAAGATATCATGTTTCATAAGCCCATAGGCTAATATCCTCAACAATAGCATTACCATTTTGTTACAATTTAATTTTCCCACATCCCCTTAAAGTAATATCATCCTTTTGTGTGTAAACAGTATCAATTTCTCATTCAATTTGCGAAACGTATGAATGAATCGGCGTCACAACACTCGTAAGCTCATTGGTGCGTGGATTCCATTGATTGCGGTAGTAGATCCTGATCTACAAAGGGATACATTCATCCCCTTAAAGGGGCGTGGCTAGGTATGATCCCACCCTACCTCCCCTTCTTTAATGTTAGCGAATCCCTTTTTAATTGTAACGAGTACCGGCTAGTATAAACATGGATCTGTCTCCCGTCCAGTCGAGTGCTAAGTGCGGTTCTGATTTTAGCATCGAAAGAATACTGAGCAGTGATTCGGGGAGCGGCAGGAGTTCCAGCGGAGAGCCTCCGAGCTGGCTGTGTTGCACGCGGTATCAGCCACCGAGGCTACCACGTTAGTAAATGTTTTTTTTTTTAATTCTAGAAATAATAATTTCTTTGGTCTATTTTTCAATAGTAACACTATACATATTTATATGCACATTTGGCAGAATTATACAATCGAAATGAAACACTTTTTTACGAATTAACATTTCGCGAGTTTATTACATTTTATCCCGACGTTTCGACCACTTTACAGCGTTCGTGGTCCCGGGTAGACTAAGATGTTATTTGTCATTTACAGAGTTGTGAAAAATTATACTACCGTTACTCAAAAATATTAATTAACGTTCCTATCCACGCAGTAAGAGCTAACGTGTCTTGTGATCTTGCAGTGACTGGTCTAGCTTGGGTCCTCGTTAGCATGGATCCCATGCTGGTGGAATTTTCCAACTTCTCTGTTAAAATTTGGATGTTTTCTTATTTCTATAGGTTCTCGTAGCACACGAGGAACGAACAGACGTTCTTTTGACAGTACTTTGGGCTGGTGAAAACGTATGAAGTGGTTGGGTTTGTCTAAGGCATCCTCACACACCGCAGATTTTATGTTCCGTCTATGTTTAACGTCAGCTATATGTTCTTTTATCCGCACGCCTATACTTCGTTTGGTTTGCACGATGTAGAAAAAGCCACAGTTACATTCCAGTCTATACACCCCTGCATCTTGAAGAGGTATGGTGCACTTGACAAGTGGTAAAAATTGGTTAATCTTCTTTGGCGGCTTGAAATAAGTCTTGATGGAAGCTCGCTTCAAGATATTTCCAATCTTGTCGGTGACATTCGGTTTATGTAAAGTAATACGGCAGGTGGGCGTTCAACTGTTATGGGCTTGGAATTAGCACGGGGTCTGCAACGACGTGGTACTGGAAGCTGGTTATCCCGTAGTACCTTCCTTACATGTTTAAGTTCAGCAGCCAGATGTTGGTCGTCACAGATGCCCCACGCTCTCTGAAACAAAGTTTTGCTCACGGTAGCTAACTGTGAAGGATGATGGTGAGATGCACCATTAAGATATTTATCTGTATGAGTGGCCTTTCTAAAAACTGTGTGGCTCAGAGTGTTATCAGAATTCCTAGTAAGTAAAACGTCTAAGAAAGCTTATTGTTTGCCTCAATTTCCATAGTAAATTGTATTTATGGATTGGAAATATCTTAAAGCGAGCTTCCAACAAGACTTATTTCAAGCTGCCAAAGAAGATTAACATTTTTTTACCACCTGTCAAGTGCACCATACCTCTTCAAGATGCAGGGGTGTATAGACTGGAATGTGACTGTGGCCTTTCCTACATCGGGCAAACCAAACGAAGTATAGGCGTGCGGATAAAAGAACATATAGCTGACGTTAAACATAGACGGAACATAAAATCTGCAGTGTGTGAGCATGCCTTAGACAAAGCCAACCACTTCATACGTTTTGACCAGCCCAAAGTACTGTCAAAAGAACGTCTGTTCGTTCCTCGTATGCTACGCGAACGCGAAGCTATAGAAATAAGAAAACATCCAAAATTCAACAGAGAAGTTGGAAAATTCCACCAGCATGGGATCCAGTGATAATGAAGATCACAAGACACAAGACAAGACAGTTAGCTCTTACTGTGTCGATAGGAACGTTACTTAATATTATTGAGTGACGGTAGTGTAATTTTTCACAACTCTGTAAATGACAATAACATCTTAGTCTACCCGGGACCACAAACGCTGTAAAGTGTTCGAAACGTCGGGATATAATTTAATAAATTCGCGAAAAGTAAATCCGTAAAAAAGTGTTTCATTTCGATGGTAATATTCGCGTAAACTTTAGAAACAAGAATTATATAAATAAATATTTATTGATTTACCGTTAAAAGGTTAAATAAAAAATAAAAAAACCAACTACGACAAAAAACGACGCCGCTGAAAAAGTTTAAAACAAAATTTTCAGAATACTGAACTGAACAAAGTTGCTAATGTAGTTGCAAGTAAATGGACACAGTAGACTCTACCAAGATGCCCTCGTTGTAAATTGACAATAATGTCATACAATACTATTCTAAAGTAAGCAATATTCACTATGTAGAGATAAATTTTCATGTTTAGAAAACCGCAGTCACACGTTGTCAAAGTGCTACGGTAGGTAGGCTCATTTTCTTGCAACTATATTAGCAACTTTGTTCCGTACAGTATTCTGAAAATATTGTTTTATACTTTTTCAGCGTCGTTTTTTGTAGTAGTTGGGTTTTACTTTTTTAATTTTTATTATTTGTACTATTTTGGTGTTTAAGTGTATTTGTGGCGCATAATATTAACAAAACAAGTGATACCAAACACGGTATATTTATTTTAATTTTATAATAACGTAGAACTTTTGTCCGCTAGAGGGCGCAATACTAAATTTGGTGACAAGCTTTATAGCTCATAACCAACACAATATCAAGGCCCTTCTAATGGTACTGCGGTGGTCTTCTTCTGATAAGTAGTAAAGAAGCTATGAACGAAAAGATGTGAATTATATGCAGTCAGCCCATGAATACAGGTAAAGTCACAAGCAAATGCTAGTAATATATATATAAATTCAAAGTGTACAAGTAAAGCGCTTTCAAATGATACCAAACACGGTATATTTATCTTAACTTTATTTTTTTACTCTGTATGTTTTGTCCGCTAGAGGGCGCCACATTAGATTTTGTGAAACCACGTATAGCCACCAGCGGATAATTAAAAGATATGTCATTTGTTGTTTAGAAGTTACAAGGGAACAGATGAACATACATACATACTTACATACATAGCCTGTCAAAATCGTAACCCTCCTTTTGCTTTGCCGTAGTCGGGTAAAAAAGGGGAATCACTGGGGCCTGGTAAATATGAGTATTTTTTGGGTCATTTTAATCGTCAATGATGAGGTAAACAACCGAAAGCAGTGCTTGCTACATCAATATGTTAAGTAACTCAAATATATCTAGCTACTATCGTATGAAAGTGTCTTGTCAGTCTTTAAAGGTTATATTTTCTGTTCAGTATATCTCGTACACATATTAAGAAACATAACTAATTTTCTGATAATATATTTAATATGTGAACTGTTGGCCCACTTACCTTCAAAAGCTGGCCTGCTATTAGAAAGCGCTTAGGTAGGTATGGTCCTAATGAAGTATTTGAAATTTTAACCTAAAAGCATGCTATATTAACAAAAAAAAATACATTACCTTTCATCCACAGGTTCAGTGAACAACGGCTGTCGGGCGCGACGATCAGGCCGGCACGCGCGGGTCCCGTTCACAGCTGCGCAGGCGTCAGCGCTCGAAGCTGCTTACGCGCGCGCACCGTACCTCGCGCCGCCCGCGCTGAGAGCGCTCGCTGCGGCCTTGCAGCTTAGAGACGACAGGGTGAGTTCACATTGTCTCTGAACCAACAACAGATCAGACAAACAGGTTTCTATATGTTGCGATCTTCTTACGGGCGTGGTCAACTCCGATATTGCAGACAAAACGTTAAAGCTAGGTTAGGTATCTCCTTATCTTCAAAAATAAAGTCTTCAATGTAAAAAGCCCCCTGCGCTAAAAAAATGCTTGGATAAGAAATATACAAGTACCTACCTACTCGTAATAGTTGAAATTAACAATTACAAAACTTATTCAAAATTTATTGCACTGTATTATACTTATTTTATTTTAACTTTATTGCAATATAATTCTAACTGTGTTGTACAATTAGCGGACTTAATTCCTTATTTATGACATTTTCTACCAGTCAACTGCTTCATTAGATGAATGGAAAAGTAAGAATGTATTAATTTCAAAGTATGAAACAAATTAAGTACTTACCACTATACCACTTGAGATATCGATTAGATACTTACTTTTTGATTTAGATAAAAGTTAACACCAACTCCTCAATAACTTTTTTAGCGGCGACCTCGCATGATTGGTGGGAGATATTGACGTTTCCGTATTTTTTGCGCGGTCAAGGACATTAACTGATTGCACTGACTAACAATCACTGCATAGTTTTTATCACACGAATAATTCATTTAATGACTGCCTACATAAGTAAACTAAATACTTAGCTAAAAAAAATCCTTATAACGCAGTTCTACTGCTAATTAACAATGAAAGCTTTGTTAAAAGTACTTTAAAATAACACTGTCAAATTAATAACAAGATCAAAAATACATTATGGAATAGTCAGTGTTTTAACCGTACAATTTTTCCTTTTTTAGATCAAAATATGGTTTCAAAACCGTCGCGCTCGTGAGAGGAGAGAGAAAAGTTCCACTATCACTCCGCCAAAAGAAGTGGCCCTTCCGCCGTCGACACACTTCATCCATCACGGGTCATTGACTGCAGTAAACTCCTGGCCCTCACGCACGAGTCCAGATACCAACACATTTCCGAACGTTGATCTATCTCCAGATATCGTGCTATCACGGTTTGAAAACTCAACTGGTTTTTCGCACGACCTTACTGTATCCTCGTCTACTTCAGCACCAAAATTGAGTCCTACGAATTTTGAAGATACGCGATCTGACACTCCACTGGATATCGAAACCGTTGAAGATTAGTTTTATGCTTATTGATTTATTTAGATTTTACTTACTTGCATGAACAGTTGCTGTGATAAAACTTAGGCATAGTAAACAAAGATAAAGATAATTTATTTTATAATAAACTTTGATAAGTGGGTCAGGAGTAAATTAAAGAATATGATTTCAATTATTGAAAATAATTTATTGGATGATTCAAACTGTTTTATAGAAAAATTATCTTTAGTCATTTTATATCTAATCGTAAACACCTTCATCTGATCTTTAAATAACTGTACAAAACGTAAAAAAATAATATCTTTTTCAAAATATTATGGATACAAATACAAAATGATAAAAACAAATGCCACCAAAACTAGCCCGATGTTCTTACTCTACACTATTATTTACAAAATTTTTTGGAAAAAATATCTCTTTTGCCAGAAGGTTCATCATTGTGAAGAGAGAGAAAAGGACACAGACAAAACATATCACCAGATTTGATGCCTTCGTTCCTACATTGTAGGTCTAGCAGTTTCACACATTAATGTCTAATCTTGTTGTAACTTACACAATTTGCACTAGTTTAACTTAAGATTTACTATAATGCGACAAGTTTTTGAGCGCCTCCAGCAAAGGGTAGACACACATTAGAATATACACTCGAGAATTCAAGACGAAGTTGCTATTTATTACATACTACGCGGCTAAATTTGACCCTCAAAACCCTCAGATAATAGTCATTTCCATTACCTATTTAAAATGTAAGCGTGTTTTCGATCCTATTCAAAGTCTATCATCTCTTTTATTGCTGCTATTCCACCATTCATGATATTGTGAAAACAAATAGGTTTTAAATCTAATGATTGGACAAGTGTTTAAAATAAGAGCGACATCTTCAATAAATAATAAATTGCTCTTTATCTAATTTCTCTTTACAGAGTTTATTTTGTATTGCGGTATATAACATTTTCATTAAACCACCAGGTGTAACAATCCTTGGACTTTTCTAGTAGCTTATTCATATATCATTGTCACTAGCTAATAGACAAATAAATAAATGGTGTCCTATGGATGCGGTTACAACACAGATATCCCTCGCCAAGCTTAGCAAATTCTAAGTGGATCTAAAGGGGAACAGCAGTCTAAAAGAAGATCTCACAGTCACTCTATGTAAGCTAGACATTATGTTCTGTATATTGGCGACTGCATCGAAATATTCTCGTGAATGCATGGAAGCAACATAAACTTAAGTTGCCGGCAAATTAAGCAATTTAAGGAAACATTACAATATTCATCATTGTTTGATTGAACTGTGAATATTTATGATTAATATTTTTATGCAAAGATGGTTAACTTTGTAATTTTCCCTAACATTGCCAAATTTGCCGGCTGTTCAAGCTGTTTTGCTTAAATATTCCTGTCTATAACGGCACATCTATATGCGAACACTGTACAATTACAAAACATTGTCACTAGTTTATAGAAACAAAACAGAGAGTATCCTTTTAGTAGATAAAACCCATATATCTCTTGCCACGCACATCTCTGGAGAAATCAGCGAAATAGAAGATCTCACAGTAACTTGCCTGCACTAATTAATCACTCAGTCCTCAGCACTTATGGCTAGGAGTCAGCAGCCACGTGGACGGCCCGCATGCCGTCACTGAGCGAGCACTGTTCGCCTGTTTCGCCGTCAGTCGCCTTGCTGAGTATCTCGTAGTGCGCCGCCTCCTCTTTAGGTGGGCTTGTCTCATCTAGGCTGTACCTGAGTGGAGAAATAAGATTTGAGACATTGCACGCAGAAACGTCAATTAATATTAATGAGTGATGGTAGTTTTCATTTTTCATAACTGTGTGACAAATAACACCTTAGCAAATAACAGCTTAGTAAAGCATTCAAAACGTCAGGCATATAGTTTTATAACATGTGCGCGAAATAAATCCGTAAATTCTTTTATTTCATTGACTAGTATTCGCGTCAATTCGCAATAACGTTTTCCAACCCGTTTACCTTTATGAAATTAGACTTTGGTCTCATTCGTTTTCATACATCCTAAACTAAGCTTGCAAGACTTCACATCACATATACATACAGTACATGTTCTTACAGAACAATATACTCCTTATGAGAATTGTACGATGCATCCCGTATCCCCTTATCATAAGGAAGTATCCTTAACAATCACTCCTATAAAAATAACATTATTAATGGTAGTGTCAACAGAATTGGTAGAAACAAGTTATTAATATCATTCACAAAGTTTGAAGTTGCCAATTGTCAATCGACAGTGATAATCAGGGAGAAGAGAAAGATAAACGTTGGATAGGATGAGCTGGCTAGTAAAAGAAGACATTAATGGGAGCGTTTTCGCATGTTCAAACCCAAAATCCAGAAAATAAAGTTGAACATTAGTAGACCTATTTCTATAGTTATTAAGCACTGAATCCGGCTTTCATGATACGATTTCTCATGCACATCGGATGTAGTGCGAAACGTCTAGTTAAATTACTGATAATTATTATATTAACTAGCGGTTTCGCTATAAAAACGTGTACAAAAAAAACTATAACGTGTACATCTGTCACTAAGGTCGTCGCCATTACGAGGGTCAAACTGAAAGTTCTTAGAACTGGCCACTTATAAACAATATAATAAAAAAAATATTCTAAAATTTGAAAATAGAACTCTTTGCCAATATTACTGAGTATATATTTCATTCATTTGTCATTTGTTTTACGATTTGGCGGCAAATTGAAAATTGTCTGTGTCACGTCAACATGAATTTAACACGAGAAAATTTTGGTGCAATGATTTTTTATGACTTTCGATGTCATTTAAGTCAACAAAAAAGTTATGATAGACTACGATTGGCCTTTCACGATGAAGCCCCATCTCGTGCGACTGTTTACAACTGGTTTAATGAGTTTAAACGTGGTCGCACTAATCTCACTGATGATGTACGTGAGGGACGGCCTTCTACGGCGACGACTGAAAATAACATCTGTGTTGTGCGGCGTATGATAGAGACTGACAAAAGAGTGACCTATCAGCAGATTCGGACAAGCTTAGGCATCGGTATGAGTCAAGTGCACAAAATCCTCCACGAACATTTAGCGGTCAGGAAGCTTTGCGCCCGGTGGATACCTCATAATTTGACTAAGGCTCAAAAACTCCATCGTGTGGATTGGTGCCGTAAAATGATTGAAAGATTTAACGGAGGTGACTCAAATGCTGTGTTCGACATACTAACAGGTGACGAAAGCTGGATTTACTGTTATGATCCTGAAACCAAAAGACAATCTGCTCAGTGGGTGTTTCCTTTCGAGGAGTTGCCAACTAAAGTGAAGAGAGATCGAAGTGCGGGAAAAAAAATGGTGGCCTCGTTCTTTGCAAGGATAGGTCATTTCGCAACAATTGTGTTAGAGGATCAAAAAACAGTTTCTGCAGAATGGTACACTACCAATTGTTTGCCACTTGTCTTGGAAAAAGTTCGAGAGAAACGACCTCGCAGTAGGATCCTCCTTCACCACGACAACGCCTCGTCGCACACCGCCAAGCGAACGATCGACTATTTGGCGACATCAAACGTTGAATTACTGGGTCACCCGCCGTATAGCCCCGACCTCGCGCCTTGTGATTTTTATTTATTTCCAAAAATTAAAGAAAAACTTAAAGGAAAGCGGTTTATGAATGCTGAAGAAGCGGTGGCTGCGTATCGCGATGCCATTGAAGAGACCCCTAAGGACGAGTGGGCAAAGTGCTTTTCCCAGTGGTTCCATCGCATGCAGCGGTGTATTGACGTCAATGGACAATATTTTGAAAAGATATAATAAAACTAATAACTGGCTAATGTAATCAGTTTTTGATTTTCTAAGAACTTTCAGTTTGACCCTCGTATTGCATAATAATTAACAATCCATCCATAGGTTTAATCGGTTTAATAAGTGTGCGTAGAAAAGTGCGATAGCCCATGAACAGCATGATATCGATCACCAAATACTGCATGACGATTTCACCCACTGACATTAAAGTTTGTACTTCAATGATAATTTTGGAGGCGTGTTGGCAAGGGCAACCATTCACTTGACATGTTATCTTCTTGCAAGCCCTAGTAGGTAGTAACTGAGACTATTATAGATATAAATGCTAGTGTATTTTGTGGGTTTATTTATAGCATTCAGGTTTTCGTTTTCTATTCTTAACTTTTACTAGTTGGTACTTACAGTAGCAAGTGCTTGATAAGCTAATGCTTTCGCTCATTAACATAAAATTTTGCTGTTAAAGGCATATGTAAGTAATTTTACAACTTGTTATCATCAACAAACTTTTGAATAAAGTAGGAGGTGACATGTTATCACAAAACACCTTATCTCCGGTAGCCTTGCGCAGGCGCTCATGAGATCGAACGTCTCTATCCAATCATCCTTACACACTTTATGGGGACAGTATAACACTATTGGATTCTCTGCTCCTTCTTTTAACCAGGCTTAGAACCGTTTTAAGGTATTAAAACCGAGCAATTTAAAAACTATGGCTCAATGATAGCATTCAAGTAAGATAATTTGGTTCTTGGTTTAAACCTGGAACTATTTTGTTTGTATTAAGGGGGTATATGTATCTATAAAATTGATTGCAAGCGCGCCGCGGTCGCTTCATTTGAATTTGTAACTACTGTTACTGCAAAACAGCTGATATCAGTCTCAGAATTAACCTACCCGCAAGCGCGGAAGAAGGCGGCTGCAGCGGGGTTGTGCGTGAGCGCTGTGAGGCGCACGTAGCGCATGCGCGTGGCGCGCGCGAGCCGCTCCAGCACGCTGAGCACGCGCAGCCCGAGCCCGCGCCGGCGTCCTTCCGCCTCCACTTGTACTTCGTAGCTGTACACACGAGATTTAATAGATTTTTTTATTTAAATTCGGGCTACAGATTAAAACAATACAGGTCCATAGGATAAAAATACCTTAGTCGAACGTTCATACAAAATAAACATTCAATAATCAAATGATACACTTTTTAATCCGTGATGTGCAACTTGGTGTCAGGTTATAAAAGTTAGTTGGTGGTCTATGTTCAGCAGTAGTTCACGTCTTCTAGCAGTTTCTAATGTAATTTGCAGATAACTTATGTACAAGATTAAAAAGTTTTTAACGATTCTAATGGTTATATTAAATAACTTTATTAAAAGGAACTTTAAAATAACGGCTTACATAAAAAAAAACCTATTTAATTTATTTATGGTTTGTATTTCAATAGCCACGCAAAATAAGTAGATGAATGAATAATCGTTGAATACCTGGAATTAGATTTAACTATCCAGTCCAGACAACCCTTACAATATATTGTACTTAAAATGGGTAAACATTAACAGAATTAACTTCTGTCTCAAGTATATAATCTCCACCGAAATTATATCTAGCGCTACATAGAACAGCAATGCACGAGTAAGAAACCCATCACGCGGATGTGAAGTGTTAATTGTGTGTCCGTCTTACTTTCTGAAAGTAATAATAATGATAAGGTCTCACGACCTAAGGGTCGAACGGAACAAAGTCGTCTGTTACTTCAGTGACAACAACAATCGATAGATAACCAGTAAAAATATAATAAACAACATTCGATTTACAAATTATCTCTAATTGGATGCATCTCTATCAGGATCTGCATTACACGAGCGGACTAATCATTGTTAACCTGCTTATCAGGATCAAGTGCTATAACTACAAAGTGCACGTAGGTCCTACCTAAATGTATAGTTTTTTCCAATACATAAATTTGATTTGACCTGTGTAAAATATTATTGAAACTAACTAACCATAACGTTTTAAAAAGTTAAAAAAAGTTTTCCTTTTTTAAAATTAATTTTATTCGTTCATTTTTAGCGATTCTATGGGGAAGGGTGGGGAAGGGGTTGAACCTTATGACTCTATTCTTTAAGAAGCTACAAAATACGTATAATAAGTTCTGTCATTATAATTTCTGAACTCCTAAGCGACTAAGAGTTCACAACACCATCCGCTCTGACTTGGCAACAATGGGGCCAACTAGAAGGTATGACTTCTAAGTTGGTGAATTTTTTTTCGAATAGGTTGACCAATGCAATGACTAAGATATGAAGTAACATAAATAAAAAAAACATACAGTGGAATTGATAATCTCCTCCTTTTATGAAGTCGGTTAATAAATTGATTGATTTTGTTTTGATGCTAAGGGATTGTCTGTATCTATCGTCACGGAGTCCACTTATTCACTCAAAGTTGATGTTAAAAAACATTCATTTTATGGTAAGTGTATGTATTTGCACAAGAAGTTTTATGAAAGTATCGTGATAAAAGGGCAAGCAAGTGCGAGTCTGACTCACGCACCAAGAGCTCCGTAGGTACCACAACAACTTTACAGAAGTAGTTTTATTGTTATTATCTTAATTATTATTCTTCTTCATGACTCAAGGTCAACCTGGTTTTGATAATTGATATGTTTTTCTCCGGCAGGTCAGGCATTCCATGATTATAGTTTAACTAAAAACTGAACTGAAAGTGAAAGATGATAAATAGTGAACTCTCTCTTACTCAGCAACTGGTTCCCATGAAGTATCAAACACAAAGAAGCTGGTGGGTGTTAACATGAGGCTTTTTAACAGTATGAAATGAATGATTTCATTTTGATGAATTCTATTTTGTCAAAATAAAATGATGTCTAAAGAATAGCCGATAGAGAACGGACTCCGTACCTTGAAATCGATCCATAACCGTATGTGGAAAACTAAAAACTGATCCGCGAAAGGGGCAAGAAATGACTGAGGAAAGTTTATCGTCCCTGGGCGGGCAGTTCGCGCGGTGACGTCACACAGGCCTCAGCTTATCTACACACGACCGCGGGGTGGTCAGTAGTTGTGGGCTCACTGCGCAAACAGAGCCGAGCGGCTGAAGAATGCAGGTGCGGGTGTGGCTGATTCTGTGTTCGGCGTTTGCGGCGGCGCAGGCGGCGCGCTTGCTCGTCGTACTACCCACCAACACGAGGAGCCATTATGCGATGTACGGGAGACTGGTGGACGCGTTGGCTAGGAAGCAGCACCAACTCATGGTGATATCGCACTTCCCAATGGTATGTATTTCAATTGACTAAAAATTTGCTTGATGTTGTCACATCATTATCTCAGTCACAGTGACAGGAGGATCTAGTGATCATGAATCATTCGCCATAACTTGGTATATTTTTTTGAAACAAAAGTGAATCAATTAGAAGTCTGAACAGTTTGGCGTGCGTAAATGAGAGAAATAAAAAAGCATACCTTGAAAGTTGATAAATAAGCTCGTAACTTGTGTGACTCAGTGATAATACAAATAGCTTTAGCGATGATGCATTTTTAGATAAGAAAAAATTTCAAGGCGTCGGTATCGCGTTGATTAAAGGAAATAATAACGTTTTTACATGTTTTGTTTTACTGGTTTACCTAATTCAAATTACATAGTGCAATTAATGAATGACTGAGACAAGGAGATGGCAATTGGAATACTTCAGACACGTATGTAATTAATTAAGGGAGAAGTATGTCTAAACCATTTGTTTGCAAACTCACATGCATATTTTTATCTGGTCCGTCTACGTCCACTGCATATAATTTTGATCAAGAACCTGTTTACCACCGACAAATAAGCACTAACCAACTAATGATTCAAATATGGATCATAATTTCCTATGAATGCAATTTCTTATTAGGCCGTTTTCTAAATCAAACTGGATACTGACTGCTTTTGATCGGTCGCTGTGGAAAACTGTGGGGAAGGCCTATGTTCAGCAGTAGATATCCTATGGCCATTGTGAAATATGCCGTTAATATTGTAAGAAGTAATTTAATTTACAAGTTACATAAAGTACAGTGTAAGAGGACATTATTATTTTTTAGTGCTCTTTAATCAGTTTTTGGCTGTAACTTTTATGTATAGTATCACTCCACCACAGAAATTATGATTTTTGTTAACTGGACTTTAAAAAATTCGGACACGTAGTCGGAAAGTAAAACGAAACGTAACAATATCATTTCAATAGCAATATTGTTTTAGATTGTAAAAAAAAAAGTTCTCAGCATTCAGCAGTAGGTCACACGAGCAATTTTAAGAGTGCATTGACATTTTTGTAACGACGCCATAAAGGCGTGTGTTGTGATTGCTTTGAATCGATAAAACAAATAGTAAGCCTATATTTAAGTTAATAATAAGAGCATGCATAGATAGTGTATGATACACAATAGGTCGCCCTGGAGGTGAATCTGAGGGAGAGCACAGAAAACTACAAAAAAAAACGAATCATAGCTGCAACGGCAATCCTTAGGGTGATTTGCGGCGTCACAGAGGCAAGCGACCGAGGCAGTAGACCGCGGCCAGTGACCGCGACAAGTGTCTCGGTCTCTCCTACATCTCGCAGGCCAAGACAGAGACCGGAGACCGCGCTAAGTGTTTCGAACGAACGAACTTCTAGACGTCTTTATCGGAGAGTGTCGATAGATTCAGTTGTGTTTAGGTCAGGATTGAAAACTTAGTAGCAGAACTTATATTTGAAGAAGAAGATGACGATTATTTGTTCTGATAACATTATTACAAATGCAAAACTAATAAATTTCATGTAATGTTTAGTACCATCAACCTTTCACAGTCTTCATCCGTAAAAGTACTAATTTTTAATCACTAATCGCTTTATCGCGCGTGTCTGCGACACTATAGTTAAGGCAGCGACCGTCTCGCTGTCTTCTGTCGCGCGCTTTGGTCACTTGTTTCGGTCTCACTCGCGAATAGATGCGTATACATAAATTGCATTGCGTTAAGTGATAGTCACGGTATCCGGGCGCGGTTTCTTGCCTATGTCGCGGCGCGAACCGCTATCTTTATAATAATAATAATAATAAAAATACTTTATTGCACACCATAAACATAATTACACAGGATAGTATCTTTGATATTCGCTATAAGTACAATTTAGGCGGTCTTATTGCTTGTAGCAATTTCTTCCAGACGACCTTCAGGTAAGGAAAAGCATGAAGAATGAAAGAAGAGACATGGCGATGAAATTATTTTAAACAAATTTTATTCTTTATTCTTTAAAAACTTAATGATTTTTAAAATTAAAATACATACATACAAATTTAGGTTTCCAAAGACTGAAATTTAATTTCAGAAACCTAAATATATGACGATAAATTGGGCAAGAGCTTATTATGATCATACCATGGAAATAATCAAAAGCTAAATATAAGTTTTCCTGAGCTGGATTAAGCTACCTACCCCTAGTCCGAAATAAATATTGCTTGGCAACAGAATATCCAATAGGTTACGTGCTAATTTATTCATTCAATCGATGTTGTTTCATTTCATTCCAATTAAAAGATAAGAGTTCGTCAGTCTTTGAAATTTTACGTTACCTACATACATAACCTTTGGAATTTCCTCAATGACAACGGTGCAGCTTTTAGGTAAATGACTTCATATCATATCAGACTATAAATTGTCCTCTTGCAATCGATAGGTAAACCAAATCATGAATATATGAATATAACATAACATGCGTTTTGTAATTGTAGCATAAGATTTTTGTTTTGTACAGTATTTGTTGTTTAGTTTATAAATAAGATTTGTATTGATAAGGAAGAGTGACTCCTTCTGGCACAGGTGCTATGCACTTAAAAGAACGAGTCTACATCTAATATTGTTATATGTCTTTGCAACAAATAAAGATTTTTCATTTTTTTTTAATATATAGAATACTAGCTGTGCCCGCGACTTCGTCCGCGTGGAATATTGACTTTGGGTAGATTTTTCAATTATTTAGGCTAATTATTTTACAAATAAGATATACCACGAATATGTTGCAGCAATATTCTCAAATAATAGCATTCGGTTTGAGACGGATGGACATTGTAGACGTGGCAGACTGCCGAGAAAGCAGAGTCCTTTTTCTAGGCATGCTACTTATTAATTCAGTAGGTACTTTTTTATTAAATAATATAATTTGGTAGGTAATTTAAAAATGGTGAGAAGATAAACAAAACTTATCAATTTTGTCATAAAAAATGTCCAAAACGTCAAAGCTTTGTAGAGATACAACAAAACAATACCCAATTACAATGAAATCAAATTTTGCATTAAGATTGGTAAATATAAATTAAGTCAACCAACCTATTAATTAAGCATTAACCTAATGTAATCAATCACTTTACAGAGAATAAGAAGAACAATATCAAATCAAATTACCTACTACAAAATCAAATTATAAATGCACATTTAGATTTAATACATACCTCCTACCTTCTTTAAATGGTACTTATTACTAAGTCAAGAAAAACTTTTATTACATGCTGAGATGAGCTATCGCAGTTACTTATACCTGCATAAATCAGAAGAAAGAATAACAAAAGTAATTACCTACTAAATCTATTAAACTTAATAATTAATAGATGCATTCAAAATTAAAACCTACTCAGTGGCGAAAAGAAAATTGTAACCTGCATAAATCTGAAGAAAGAATTTTAAGCAAAATATTACTGAATCTACCTAATAGAAAATATCTGCAATAAAAATAATGAGCTCAAGTCCTTTACTACTCAGTAGCGAAAGGAAAACTATGTATTACGCGCTGAAATCACTTAAAGAATCGCAAAAAAAGCAGTTGCGTGGGACAACCGTTCCGTAGGGAGCCGACTAAATTAATCTAATAGGTATAAGGAAAATATTTTAACGCAAATCACATATTTTAATGTAAGTGAGAAGCCACCAACCATACTAAGCGCAAGCTCGCGTTGTAAGTACTTAAGCTGCGAGTATTATTTTGATGTGGAGTTATTTCAAAACTGTAATAGCTTCTTAGATATTTATTGAAATCAAATCATGTGAACTTTGTTCAAAATGAAATGCTCGTGATGATGAATGTATTTATTTTGATAAGAATCAATACCCGTGTGTATAAAACATCTTCAAAAATAATGTTCGAATAAAAATAGTAAAATATTTTAACGCAAAACATACGCAGTTTTATTGTAACTTATATAGAAGCCAGCAACCATAGCAATTAGCGCAAGCGCACGTTGTACGTTTAAGCTGCGAACATTATTTTGGTGCGGAGTTATGTTAAAACTGTGATAGCTCCTAAGAAATTTATTGAAATCAAATGATATAAAGGGCAACTTTGTTCTAAATGAAATGCTCGTGATGATGAATCTATTTATTTTGATAAGAATAAATACCTGTGTGTATAATACACCTCTAAAAATAATCCATTATTTTTTTACAAATTTATTAACATAAAAAAGGTTGTAGTAAGTCAACCATGAAAGATAGAGATATGCTGTCGCGCACTTTATTATAGAACTCTTGATGCTGAACAATCCTGTCATACATGATTTTTGTGTAACTTAAGCGGTTTCCGAAGCGTACACAGCGGAAGCTCTCAAAAGGAATATCTTTCTCCCGTTTTCGCAACTTTTTTCATTGCTGCTGTGGTCTTATGAGTCGTATCTTTATGTTATATAGCCTAAAGCCTTCCTCAATAAATGGACTATCCAACGTAAAAATAATTTTTCAAATCGGGCCTGTAGTTTCTGAGATTAGCAGGTTCAAACAAACAAACAAACTCTTCAGCTTTATAATATTAGTATAGATATGTCCAAATGTCAGGCTATCATTGTTGGCAGTTCACGGCAACTGGCCAAGATCATCGTGGACTCCACTGCTCGAATCTCATTTAATAAGGCTGTGATACCATACAGTAATAGTGTTAAGAACCTGGGGATGTATATAAACAGCACCCTCAGCTGGTCTAAATACATTGCTGAGGTCAGCAGGAAGGTAACTGCCACTTTACGGGCACTCTATAAATTCAAAAACTTTCTCCCTCTTCACACGAAAACTCTTCTTGTCCAATCTCTTGTCCTGCCTCTTCTCGACTACGCCGAGGTGTGTTGTACGAATATCAGTGAAACCTTTCTTAATAAACTTGGTCGTCTCTTCAACTACGGTATTCGTTTCATCTTCAGACTCCGTAAATACGACCACATCTCTGCCTGTTTCTCTGCGATGACGGATGGGAAACCATTTAAGCTTGGAACGATATTCCAAGCTTAAATGGTTTCCCATCCGTCATCGCAGAGAAACAAGAATGTTCACTGTGTACACTCTTCAACATACTTCGTAACCCTCACTCTCCGACCTATATGACACAGCGGTTCAACTGTCTGACTTCTACAATTTCTTGCAACCTTCGCTCTTCCCATTTTCTCACTCTTCACACTCCTCTTTAAAAGTCCGGCTTTATGTCGGACTCTTTCACCATTTATGCGATTCGCCTTTGGAATTCTCTCCCCATGGAAATCAGAATGTCCTCACACAAACTTTCTTTTAAGAAGTCTCTCCGCACCCACTATCTTAACCTTGGCTCACTTCAGAATTAACCACAATTTCGTTCACTGCTGTCGGTAATATTTTAATAGATGTCATCAATATCTTCACTTCCCTATCTGAATTTAAAAAAAAAAAATACATGTATTCTATGTAAGTTCATTAATCCCATGCTTATAATATATTAACATATAATTTTGTTTATCTATGTAATTTTAGTATGTATCTTTATGTTAATGCATATTTTTTTTGTCCCTCTCAGTACTTTTAAATATTCCGCCACTGATTTAACTCTCTGCATTTCCCAAGCGGTTGACTGGTAGAGAATGCCATAAGGCATTAAGTCCGCCAATTGTACCATTAACAGTGCAATAAAGTTTAAATAAATAAATAAATACATATAGCACTTGCTATTACCTACATATATTCCGTGTGATTTATAGGAAGGGCCACTTGTTGATCAAACATTTGTAACACGTTCAATAGAAACGGGTGATATTTTTCTGAAACATTGTTGGTGGACTTGCGCATGACGATTTAACTCAGGATTAGCGTAATCCTGGGTTAAATCTTCATTCTGTATCTGTCAACGTCACATAAACTGGCGGAGACAGAACAACGATTTAATCCATTATAAGCATAATCATTGGTTCAATCATCATGCGCAAGTGGGCCTTAGTAGATTAAACAAAAGATTAACGGCCGTGGCGTTAATAACCGGGCAATAAGTACCTATTTGTCATTTAGCGCAGACAGCTCGCTGCCCTATCACCTCAGCTGTGTTATCGCTTATCGCGCACGCGCGGCATTCTCAGCTATTTCTCGTCTACTGCCACGTTTTTACCATGTGACTGGAGTTCATTCACAAATATCGTCCATCACCTACTTGGTAAATAACTATACCAAGTGCTAATTGCTACAGAATAATTTTCCTTCTAAATACTTAGGTTCTCCATTACTGAGCTAAGTCTGATATTTTCAGGTCTTTTTACATTATTTCTAGCCTGATTATATATAATAATCACCTTGATTTTTCTTTGGTAACTTTGGTTTTCTATTGCATTTTAATTTGGGTCAAGTTTTTATGATTGCTGGCTGGCTCACTCCCTTACTCTACTTTCCTCGTCTTTATGTTTGCCCCTATAAATAAACACTATCAATAACGTGTATGATTTGTTGTTACAGAAAAATCGGCCTTCAAATGTTCAAGAAATAAGTTTATCGGGCTCAATACCAGATATTTACAACAATCTTACCCAAGAACATTACTCCTTGAAACCCGACTTCGTTCATAATTTGGAGCAGATAATGGCGGAATGCGTCCACGCCTGTGATACGGTTTCCCGGATGCCAGCTGTTAAAGCTCTTCTGAACTCTTCTGTCACATTTGATCTAGTCATTGTTGAAGTGTTCGGGACTGAATGCTTCCTCCCTTTAGGGGAAAGGTTCCAAGTTCCGGTCGTGGGTCTTCTCTCGAGTGTGCCGCTACCATGGTTCAATGAGCAACTGGGCAACCCTGAAGCGACTGCGTACGTGCCTGCTTATATGACTGGGTACGGTCAGCACATGAACTTAATGGAACGATTCGCCAATACAATATCTGTGTTTTGGGCTAAGATCTTGTACAGATATAAATCGCAAAAACCTTCACAGGTAAGTCCTGAAAATTTTGTACTAAGCGACAGGTACAAAATTACGCCATTTGAAAACATTGGCTCATGTTATTTTTATTTTTCAGATAATCGCGGATCGTCTTTTTGGTTTCGGAACTAAATTGGACTTGTTGGCACAGAACTATAGTTTGGTCCTCTCAAATAGCCATTTCACTATTAACGAAGTGCGACCATTGGTGCCAGCTTTGGTAGAGGTCGGAGGACTACATTTAGACGAATCTCAAACACTTTCCAGGGTAAGTTTTTTGATGACGTCTGTCAGTTTAACTAGACAGTAACTTAAATGTATATTACATCAGATAGGAACTAGTTTTATAAGATATTAATTAGCTCATACCGCGTGTGTCTTGTTATGATACAGTACCTACTAGTAAGCTCTAGCAACATCACAATTATTACTTAGAACGCGTAGAGCATATCTCACGCGAGTCACTAGGTCATCGTAGAGCAGCCTGGCTACCATTTCCATATCTACAAAATATAAAGTAACATCAAATCGTTCGATGACATAGTATTTCTGTTAGCATGTCATCTTCATGTCTTTTAATTTTCCTGTTTACGTTAGATTAATTAAGTTATTATAATAAACACACAACTGCAATGTCAACATAGAAATAGCGCTTATTGAGACCCTATAAACGGGTTTCGACTGTCGAACTTCGGAACGGTGTTAGATATAGTATTATCCTTCTGTAATAAGATAAATTAGCAAAAACAAACAATGCTTTTAGCAGTGTATCAGGCAGCATAGTAACCTGCAAGGCGGACTTATCGCTTGGAACGTTCTCGTCTCCTAAGCAATTCGAATATCAAGAACGCGATTTAATTGATCTGTCAATTAGTTGTTTATTAATATGTATGGTTGCAATCAGCAGAACACTTGTTTGATAAGATGTATTGTCCTTTCGCTCCAGTTTCTGTGAGTACCTACAGAAATGTCTATGAGCGGCGGACTGTGTGTGGCGCGTGGACTGGACTCTAACTACGCCATTAACCTATATTGAACGTAAAGGAAATCCGACTATCGAACGATCTAGGACCTTAGACCTTTTTGGCTGATAATTTCAAAATTAATTACTTTATTATGCCAAATTACCTACCTACCTATTATGTTCTCATTAAGTTTCTCTGGTAAAGTTCAAGTAAACAAACCAAGACCTACTTCATTAAAAATGCTTCTCTGATTGTGATTGATGTTCATTATGTTGACAACATTTCCAATAAATAAGAAGATGTTATCATTAACTTTTAATTGAGATGTTAAAATAAACTTTGTTAACATATCGCATGCATGGTCTCATCAGACATCTTTTTCAGGAGTTGAAGGAACTTTTGGACGTTTCAACTGATGGTGTGATCTATTGGAGTTTCGGTTCGATGTCGAAGATTGAGACGATACCGAGTCAGAAACTAGCGCAAATTTTCGAGGCGATATCAGAGCTGAGCCAGACGGTGCTTGTGAAGATGAATCGAAGACGACTTTCAACTAATCTGACAGTGCCAGACAACATTTATACAATGGATTGGATTCCACAGTACGCTACTTTGTGTAAGTGAACTTATATATTGTTTTGCGCGGTTGGCTACTTAAGGACAAATGCCGGAAGTGATAACACGAGCTTCTCTTTTGAACAACACAGGTTGCAGTTGTTTTCATGAGGTGCACTCTTGGAGGGGGACGGGGCGAGCACCACATTACGGTCTCACCCAGAATCAGTCAGGCATATTTAATCGTTGAGTCGCAGCGTCGATGACTTCGCCACTTCCATGTATTGTAATTGTCTAAAACACTTTTGCGCTCTATCACTTATTACTTTATTTACATATGATTGCAAATTTATTTTTTTAAAACAAAAGTTCTTTAGATCAATCCACGCTGATTTCAACTGTTTTTAACTAGGTCATCCAAATGTGAAGCTGTTCATATCGCACGGGGGCCTGCTAGGCACACAGGAGGCTGTCGCCTGCGGGGTGCCGATGCTGACGGTGCCCCTGTATGCTGATCAAGCGCTCAACGCGAGAGCTATGGCAGACCGAGGGGTGGCGAAGACTATCACTCTCAGAGACACAAACAAAGAGTCTTGGCAGCATGCCTTCCACGAGTTACTTACTAATGCAAGGTAATGGAGACTTTTTATAGTAAAATTTTTTTTTAAAGGTTTTTTTTTTCATTTATCTATCAGGGGTGCAATTGTGTAAAGCAATTGTATTCATTTGACAGTTCAAAACGTACAGTATGATCTGTCAAACGGCAAAGAACAATGCGTTTGACAGATCATACTGTATGTTATGAACTGTCAAATGAATATGATTGCTTTACACAATTCCACCTCAGATTGGAAATTAAGTTGATGAAACAAGTCCCATACTTAATAAAACTAATCAATGTAATACTTTCAATTTTCAGGTACAAAGAGAGCATGCTGAAACTGAGAGATGTATTCCTAGATCGGCCAATGCCACCTTTAGACACCGGAATATACTGGATTGAGTATGTCTTAAGACACAAAGGTGCACCTCATTTGAGATCACCAGCCTTAGATTTAAGTCTCGTACAATATTTGTTATTAGATGTAGTAGTTCTAAGTGTTGCAATAATTATAACAACTACTTATGTACTATATTTACTATTCAGGTACCTTTGCACAAGGTGCATAAAATGGTGGCCTAAAGAGAAACTTGTTTTTGAAAAGAGGCTTGTAAGGAATTTCCATGTTTTCCTGTGTGTATTGTGGAGATACAAAGTAAAAGCTAACTAACACTGAGTGTATTATGGATGATAGACTTGTGAATTTAAAATGAAATTACCAAATGCAACTGTGAATGTACTTGTATTATGTATTGTAAATATAAATTAAGTTTGTACATTTATAAAATACATTTTAAAAACAACTTTGGTTTTAGATCTCTTAAAACTTGGATTAACGGTTTAACACCAAAGCGGTTGCATGCCACCGGCTAAAAATAGAATATTCATTGTGTCTCGTTTACATATGCTTGAGGGATGAAGGCATATCAAGAAGTAAGTAGCATGGTACTAATTAGGCATGATCCATTGCAGCTTCATCACATATAATTAACAACTAACATTGGGCTACATATTTGTATTGAAAAATAAGAAACTTACCAGTATATGACAGGCTCCCCAAAGTCCATATCAAATCTGAAGTGTGAGAAGGCAAGCAGTGATCCGCTTTTACTCTTAGCAATGAGGTACCAAGCATTGTCATCGGTCATTTCTTCCACTTTGCGCTCCTTGTTCCACCCCCAAGCACATGTTTCATATCTAAAAGAATAAACTCTCATTTAGACAGACTTATGTTTGTGCCAAGCATATGTTCCAAAATTTAATAATGTCTTTGACTGAACAAAGCAGTTTTATGTGTGATGATAATATTAACAATAATGGGCGATAGGCCATGCTGACAGGAGAGGAGATTAGAAAAGATCATGATTTGACATGATGATCTCTACATCATATATTCAAGATCTCTGATATTGAATATATGATGTAGAGTCTGTAATGGTGGTATACTTAGTTACTTTAATTCCGTATGTAAGTAAAAGTAAGTGAAAAAAAACCCTATAACATACTATTTTGCTAAAAAAATAGAAATCATGAATACTTACAGTTGCTTCATATTTCGTTCAGTGAGATCTATAGCCCATTGAAGCACATTCTTGTCGAGCTCCCCGACCTTTTGAATGTACATATCAACTTCGAGGTCATCATTCCGGTAGATCATCAGCTCCTTACAAAGCGACGCTAGGTCCGTTAGTTTGTTGGCAGAGGTCACGTAAGACATCCCGTCGGCAATCCGGCGTTGTTCTAACTTCCTGGCTTGCCGTTTTTCCTTGTTCTTGTTAGCAGTTGCAGGTGTTTTCTTCTGCCAATAAAAAGTTGGAAATTTGTAAACAAACACATAACCTCAAATTGTGTACGACAATAAGAGTACCTGTAGCATCTTAACTGAATTAAACTTATACTCAAATTAATAAGCAATACTAAATAATTTGAATGCGGTTCAAAGAAATTATAAAATTATATTAGGTTTTATATTTCAAACATTGCTATGGTCTACTTACTCCCATTTTGTTGACACACTTGAATGAATTCTAAGATCAAAAAAAGCATAAACGTTTTTGGTGAGAGTTTTAAAGGTATTATTGTTCATACACTTTTTATTATAGACACAAATTATTTTGCACTTCTCTCCAAGCTTTTCGATCGGTGGCGCCTAGGCGGGAAGGATTGTTTAGTTAGTTTGTTTGTCTCTTTCTTTCTCTTGTTTCATAAACTGATTACTATTGGCTCAAATTGCAAATTCGCTACTGTACGACTAATGAAAAATGAGCTTATTTACTGAAGACTATTATATATAAGCTTACCTTTGATTGGCAAGAAAATATTGATCGAACAATTTTTGACAACAAACTGACAGATGAAGTATGCGTTCCGAAACGGAGGTGTAAAAAATAAATGGTCAAATTACAGGGTCCAAAGTGATTCAATAAAGAACTTGATTATTGATTTATTTGATAAGTAGCAGTTGAATTACATAATAATATAAAATGAAATAAAAAAGTTTAAAGAACAAAATATTCTAAGTATTGAGATAATAGACCAGTTTCAGTCTTGTTGTCTAATTACTTTAGAACGACTATTCGCCTGCAAAAGTGCCCGCGAAATTTAAAATATTTTCATTACGTCACTGAATAATCAATAATATTGAAGTCTGAACAACTAAGTAAAATTCATAATATTTTTTATAAGTTATCGACATTGGAAACGAGACAGACCATTCCTAGCCGTGTTGCGAGGTAAATTTGGCTTATTGCCAAGCATTTTGTATAGACGGTCTTGTTTTAGTTGAAATATATGAATAGTGGGAGTAGAGTGCGGCTGGTTGTCCGGACTTCATTGCGTTACTATCACAAAAATATCAGGAACATGAAATTCGTAACGCTTTCACAGACTGAAGACTTGATGCCTACTTTAGGTTTAGGAACGTGGCAGGTGAGTTATCGTCTTACTTCAGTACTTGTTGTTGGAGTGCTTTGCTGATCATTAGCATTATTGAAAGAAGACCCTACATAATTATTGCTTTTGATCTTGTTCTTGGCAATCTTTTCGTTTTCTATTGTCGATCATTTCAGAACTTACACTTTGTATTTTTTTAGGCTGCTCCTGATGTGATAGAAACTACGGTTTATAAAGCGCTAGATTTAGGTTATCGGCACATTGATACAGCTTTTAATTATAACAATGAGGAAGCTATAGGGAACGCGATAAAGAAATGGATTTACGATGGTAAAGGAACAAGAAAAGACTTATTTATAACTACTAAAGTGAGTACAGAATATTTGTTTTCAGTCATTTCATTCAGTCTTAGTGTAACATTTTGATAGGTTTTTCTTTCTACAACCTTACTGATCTAGATATGGTAAATCTACTTGTTTTATTTCAATAAGGACTGTTTCACCATTGACAAATAAGAAACAACCAATGAATAATTCAAATATGGAACGTCATTTCGTCTGAAGTATTGCACAGATAACGCTGATCAGAACTTATTAGGACATTGTGAAACATGCCGTAAGTTTCACGACTATTCATTCAATAATGATAATATTTTTCATGTGTTTCTAGCTTCCGCATGTGGGCAATCGCGCGACAGATGTGTTAAAATTCTTAGACCTGCAACTCAACCGCCTGCAGACCGAGTATGTGGACTTGTATCTGATTCACGTGCCTTTTGGGTTCAAATGCGACCCGGAGACCCTCACTCCGACAGTGAAGGAAGGCGGCGAATACGATTTAGATATGGAAACTAATCACATCACTACTTGGAAGGTGGGTAGAATTCTTTTTTATTTATTTAAGGGTCGATTTTTCAATGGTCAGATAAAACTTATCAGACCTAAATTGAATTTTACTGATTTTTTTTAAATGTCAGACTTAATGTCTCAAGGTGTCATCTACAACTTCTGCAAGTCAACCGATTGCAAAAAAAGTTTAGGTAATTAGTTGCGATATATATGTCATGAATGCTGAATTCACATCATAGGACTTATTTTACTTCTATTATTATTTGATTAATTTACCTACAGTCAGCTTAAAAATTACACGATTAACTCATAAAATCTTCATTTCAGAAAATGGAGGAATGCCAGAAGGACGGTCTCGCCCGCAACTTAGGCTTATCCAATTTCAACGAGGCTCAGATATCGAAGATAATGAAATCGGCAACGTTGAAGCCGCAGGTGTTGCAGGTGGAGCTCCACGCGTACTTTCAGCAACGCGAGTTGCGCAAATTCTGCGCGGAGAACAACATCGCCGTGACTGCGTACGCGCCGCTCGGCAGCCCCGGCGCGAAGGATCATTTTGTTAATAAGTACAATTATAGGTGCGGATATGATACTTATCGGTATAGGGTCAGAAAATATAATAATACTGCATAGTTTAGGCGAAAAAAGCACTTGCGAGCAATATGGCGGATGCTCACCCACGTCTACCGATAACAATATTGCAAAAGAGCGTAAATAGTTCTATGCCTTGACGCGTGCTTTCTTCGACAGTATGCATTTTACAAGCACTATTATATTTTTTTCCGATTCATAGATTTGTAGTTCCTTTTCTTAATGAAAATGACGAAACTATTATTTTAAATCTTACTCGTGCATACTTCTATTATTATAAATTCTTTCGAAAAAATATTACTTATACATTGTAAAAAGAATCCTTTAGTACCTACAAAATTCCCGAAAGCAAAAAATACGTTGTATTGCAGTAGTATGGCTCATACAATGTAGACCTTCATTTGGGAATACATGTGATTTCGTTCAACATAATCTTACTCTACTTTCAGTCCTGATGCTTTTCCTGACTTATTAGGGCACCCTGATGTGGTACAAATAGCAACAAAACATGGAAAGACGCCAGCGCAAATCCTCCTGAACTTCCTCGTGCAGCAGAAGATCGTTGTTATACCAAAGAGCACCACCGAGCAAAGACTAAAGGTAATGCGCTGTAGAAGTATCTGCCGCTTCACCACTTCCTAACTTAAATCTCGCGCGTAAATAAATAAAATAAAATAAAATCGTTTATTGGCTTTAACATTGGTTAAACATTATTTTATATTATGTTTATTTATTCTATTTTATATTTAGTTTGTACATCCAGTGTCTCCTTTTAGGCTACAAATTGCCTGTGTCAGGAGACACTGCTCTTCCTTAACATGAGTTTATTACACATACTAATACTAAGACGTAGAGAGCGTACACAAAAACTTATTTTCGCTCACGTCGGATGCAGCCCTAATTAAACCCGTCAAATCTTTAATTGCAAATAAAAAGGTCTTGTACTAAGTCCACTGTTTTTATTTAATATTCATGTTATCTCATTGTGTTTGTGGTAAATTTAACGTAATAATTACAAAATGTCTTAAGCTAAAGTAGAGTAGTGCAAGAAGTCAAAAAAGTGTGTCGTACGCACGATTATGCTGTATGCACGATTATGCTAATCAAATGTTTTGTATTTGGTGAGCATGTATTTAAAAAATTAAGCTTACAAAAGACGGCTTGGTCTTTTGTAAACTTATTTTTGCTGATCACCCTAAGATCAAGCTTACAAAAGACCAAGCCGTCTTTTGTAAGATTAGGCGGCGGCGATCTCGATTGTGAAGTCTGAAGGTGACTGGATCTTTTCGGATAGATCAATAATTTGTTTGCATATTCACTAAAGAGAACCAATCATTGAAAATCTGTTCATTCTTGTTCCAGGTACTAGGTCTACATTTGTTATGTTTCTTTATGATTGATTTGTTTCAGGAAAATATGGAAATATACGATTTCGAGCTGTCGCCTGCTGAAATTAACCGATTAGTAAAACTAGATAAGGGCGAAGAGGGCCGCATATTCAATTTCCTTTTCTGGAAAGGAGTCGACCGACATCCGGAGTATCCATTCAAGATTCCTCTGCCCGAAACTATTAAAGAATAAATATCATGTTAGATCAATAAAATCTACATTCTAGTATTAATACCTCAAGGTAATGCAATGTGAGACCAAAGATACGCGGATGGACACGCAGTTCACTCAAGAATTAGCTTTAACTCATTTCAGTGAAACTGATGATTGGTTTGTATACGCTTTGAACGTTAATTTATTGTTATTGTAGTATTTACTTAAATGAATAAAATTCAAAAGTGATATTGAGATTATTATTTAATTACATAAAAACACATTATTTCAAAATTACAGAATAGCTTACATTAGTTGCACGTCAAATTGTTAAGATCCACTTACAAATAGAACGGCGTTATTCAGGCACAAAAGTTATTCGTCGTTACACTTTCAGTAAACTTGTTTATCGCACCTTACCTCAACAGGATTGGAACATAAATAACGGATTTCTGATTGTATATATACTGTATATGTATCGATTGTTTCTTATATTAGGGAACATACAAATAACAATAGAAGAATCCTACTAGTATTATAAATGCGAAAGGTCTGTGAAGATGTTAGGATGTTTCTTACTTTTTCACTCTAAATCTAATGAATAGATTTTGATGAAACTTTATTTATGGTCAAATCGTATGAGTGATAATATTTTAACTGAGTGTGTTTGTATACATCATAGAAACAGGACACTATCATATTTTTTTGTTACATCGATTTTTTTTTCTCTAACGAAGAAAATATCTTTAATCTACAACAGTACCCTGACGATTATAGACTTGTACGTCATCGGCTTCGCCTTTCTTATTCAATGCCCAATCCTACTTTTTCTATTATCTTAATCTTGATAAATAAAAATATCTAAAGAAAAAAACCTTAATCTCTTTTTTTCTAAAAAGCCCAGTTCTACAAAAAAAAACGTAATGTTGAAGAGGCCATTAAAATATTATCACTTAAAACGAGGTGATCTTACATATACAATAATGTAGCACATTACTATAATATCACATTACCTATAATTTACAATGATATTTTGTAATGCACGGTATTTACGCGGATGAAGCCGCAGGAAACTTTTAGTGAAATATAATTGCCCGATAAAATAACTAAAAACAGACGATAAGATTCTTATTTCGTAAATTAGCGTTTAAGTTCCTGGGCATGAAGTTAGGCGGCTGATTTTTCAGGAGTACAGGTTTTTTTCTACAGCATCGTACCATACCATGACCGTGTCAGGCACATTAACACCGTTATATCCATATAGAGAGCGAGAGAAAAGGTATTTTGCCGGTACTGGCACTCTGTTGGTCGGTGACGCAACGGTCTTCTGGGCAAGGTGTCATAGTTTTCTTCTTCTTTTATTTATGGCCGACAGATCAGGGGTCATCGTCTGGGCGCCTCGCCATAGAATTCCACCAATAATAACACGTCAGTTGTTTAGGCACGTTATTTACAATATATTGTTCGGTGAGATCTGAGTAAAAGTTGTTATTATAAGCTTTATCTGAGGAACACCAAAACACAATCGGCCCCGTGCGCGACGACAGCGTCAAAGCTATTGACGGACGTTGAAATGACAAATGGCTAGCTGTCATTACGAAAAGTAATTAACCCAAAGTTATTTGAATGAAATATTGTATTATCCATTTATTTCATTTAATAAAGTTAATCTATAGTTTAGATTTTTATTATTATTATTTAGATGATATTAATACTACGTACTAAAATTGCTAGACAGATGGTGAAATAAGTCCGCCAACGTTGTTTTGGTCATTGCGAGCGCTGTAATCGATTCGGGTTTCCCCCACCACCTATTTCACACACAGCGAATACAAAATAATATTATTTTGACTGACACGTTCCTATCACGGTCATGGTATGCGGTATACTGGGCAAAAATCTTAAGGGTAACCTAGAGGCTCTAAGATACGTTTGGTGTAACGTCCTCGCGAATACTGGGTCTACTCTTCAGCCTCAAGAGAGGCGGTAGAGCATCTTCCTCTGCAGTCGGTGCTGCAGCTCGCCGCGCCGGATCATGGTGTGGATGACCTTCTGCACGGCGCGCTCCGGGTACTTCTGCCGAAGGAAGTCCGCTACCACTGTCGCCTCGGATACCTGCCACGCGAGATACATTTCAGTCCTACTAATAATATAAGTTTTATGGTTATAATCCTATTCCGGGCCAACACAAATCCTATAAAGTGAAAATTATGAAAATCGATCCACCCTGTGCTTGAGTTTAGTGGTGTAACTAACATGTGTTTGTATTATTATTTTATGCAAACCTATGAAAGGATGGATAGATGTTTGTTGCACCTTCACACAAATTAATCTCTCGTGGATGAAGCCGCGAGAAACCGCTAAATAAAAAAGCAGGCTTGGTACATTGAAGGGACTCTAGTCCTTCCGTCACTATTGAATGTTCAGTGGTTGGAAATAGAACAGACATCACTATTCTAAATAGCTCTAGTTATGTTGTTAAGACCATAAACAATCAGTATTTTTACCTGTGAGCCCACTGCGAACCGACGCTTCAGCTGCTTCTCGATACGAGACAGCATCTCGTGGTCTTCCTCCGTTGTGAAACCTTCCGCTCCTGAAACCATATTAAATTTGATGTCATTCATTTCCTAAACGTAACAAATCATAGGGCAATGGATTCTTTATTTGGTACTTGCTGTGCGATAGTTCAAAGTGTTTCTCGGTAGGTGTTTAGACGAATCAATTGAATTTGCCGTTAAACAACACTATTGCCAAGCCAAGTGTAGTGTTGTGTTTTGACTATTTTGGCGATTACTAGTCGGTACGTAAGAATTGAATTACCGTTACCGCTACCGTGTCCGTCGCGATCGGGTGCTGCTGTATCTTGGCTAGCATCTTTGATATGGCACGATGGCTTTCAGAGTATAAGATACTGCTGGTAGTAGTATTGTATCATACCGGCGAGGCTGCCCGTCATGGCGGCGTCGAGCGTGGAGACCTGGAAGAGGCGCAGCGCCTCGCTGACGTGCGCCTCCGTCGCGAACGGCTGCAGCTGCATCTTGACAAGATGGCTTACAGCTGTATGTGTAGGTTTAATAAACTGCTGGTAGAAGTATCGTAACGGCGAGGCTGCCCGTCAGAGACCTGGAATTGACCTGTGCTACCGCGTCCGTCGCGAACGGGTGCTGCTGTATCTTGGCTAGCGACTTCGATATGGCACGATGGCTTTCAGAGTACCTATAAGATACTGCTGGTAGTAGTATTGAATCGTACCGGCAAGGCTGCTCGTCATAGCGGCGTCGAGTGTAGAGACCTGGAACTGACGTGCGCTACCGCGTCCGTCACGAACTGCTGCTGCTGTATCTTGGCTAGTGACTTTGATTTGGCACGATGGCTTTCAGAGTATAAGAAACTGTTATAAATATTATAAATATAAATATTGGACACCAATCACATACATTGCTCTGATCCCAAAGTAAGTAGCCAATGCACTTGTATTATAGAAATCAGACACAACGGTGGAACCACAACACCCAGACCCGAGACAATATAGAAAAGATCGTTTTCTAGATTGACCCGACCGGGAATCGGACCCGGAACCTAACGAGCAGGCGACGCTTGAAACGTGCTAGCCACTCGACCACGGAGGTCGTCAAATATTGTCAAGAGGTCGTCAATAAGAAACTGCTGGAGTAGTATTGTATCGTACCGGCGAGACTGCCCGTCATGGCAGCGTCGAGCGTGGAGACCTGGAACAGGCGCAGCACCTCGCTGACGTGCGCCTCCGTCGCGAACGGCTGCAGCTGCATCTTGATACGATGGCTTACTGTTGTATGTGTAGGTTTAATAAACTGCTGGTAGCAGTATCATAATGGCGAGGCTGCCCGTCAGAGACCTGGAACTGACGTGTACTACAGCCTCTGCGGCGAATAGCTGTTGCTGCATCTTGGTCAGCGATTTTGATATGGCACGAAGGCTTTCAGCTGTCTGTGTGAGTATAAGAAACTGCTGGTAGAAGTATCGTAACGACGAGGCTGTTCGTCAGAGACCTGGAACTGACGTGCGTTACGGCGTCCGTCGCAATCAGCTGCTGCTGTATCTTAGCCAGCAACATCGATATGGCACGATGGCTTTCAGAGTATAACAAACTGCTGGTAGTAATATTGTATCGTACCGGCGGGGCTGCCCGTCATAGCGGCGTCGAGCGTGGAGACCTGGAACAGGCATAGCACCTTGCTGACGTGCGCCTCCGTCGCGAACGGCTGCAGCTACATCTTGACACGATGGCTTACAGCTGTATGTGTAGGTTTAATAAACTGCTGGTAGCAGTATCATAACGGCGAGGTTGCCCGCCATAGCGGCGTCAAACGTAGAGACCTGGAACTGACCTTTGGTACTGCGTCCGTCACGAACGGCTGCTGCTGTATCTTAGCTAGCAACTTCGAAATGGCACGATAGCTTTCAGAGTATAAGAAACTGCTGGAATAGTATTGTATCGTACCGGCGAGGCTGCCCGTCATGGCGGCGTCAAGTAGAGACCTGGAACTGACGTGCACTACCGCGTCGGTCGTGATCAGCTGCTGCTGTATCTTGGCTTGACTTTGATATGGCACGATGGCTTTTAGAGTATAAGAAACTGTTAGAGTAGTATTGTATCGTACCGGCGAGGCTGCCCGTCATGGCGGCGTCGAGCGTGGAGACCTGGAACAGGCGCAGCGCCTCGCTGACGTGCGCCTCCGTCGCGAACGGCTGCAGCTGCATCTTGACACGATGACTTACAGCTGTATGTGTAGATTTAATAAACTGCTGGTAGAAGTATCGTAACGACGAGGCTGTCCGTCAGAGACCTAGAACTGACGTGCGTTACCGCGTCTGCTGCGAACGGTTGTTGCTGCATCTTGGTCAGCGATTTTGATATGGCACGATAGCTTTCAGCTGTTTGTGTGAGTATAAGAAACTGCTGATAGAAGTATCGTACCGGCGAGGCTGCCCGTAATAGCGGCGTCGAGTGTAGACACCTGGAACTGACGTGCGATGCCGCTTCCGTTGCGAACGGCTGCTGCTGCATCTTAGCTAGCAACTTTGATATGGCACGATGGCTTTCAGAGTATAAGAAACTGTTGGAGTAGTATTGTATCGTACCGGCGAGGCTGCCCGTCATGGCAGCGTCGAAAGTAGAGACCTGGAACTGACGTGCACTACCGCGTCGGTCGCGATCAGTTGCTGATGTATCTTGGCTAGCGACTTTGATATGGCACGACGGCTTTCAGAGTATAAGAAAGTGCTGGAGTAGTATTGTTTCATACCGGCGAGACTCCCCGTCATAGCTGCGTCGAGCGTGGAGACCTGGAACAGGCGCAGCGCCTCGCTGACGTGCGCCTCCGTCGCGAACGGCTGCAGCTGCATCTTGGCTAATGACTCCGATATGCGCACGACGGCTTCCAATTGTCTGCGTAATAAGATATATTGTGTTATGAACTCGATCATAAATAATAAGAATGCGGTTTGGTTACGTTTTGTGTTGCAACAGGTCTTCTCTTTACTGTGATAATTTGCTGTTATAAAATTATTTTTGCGAAATAATAACCATCAGGCTTACTTCTATCACACAAAAGACACTGTTTCGTACGGTTTGGATTAATTTTTGGGAATTAGACATTCAGAAAATTCGTTTTTATCAAGCTATTTATTTATTGATTTATAATAAGGTAACACATAACATTACATTATGCAATATAGGCCCATAGTTTATATACCTCATAAACTAACTAAATGTTAAACATGGATTTCATATAAACAATCATTATTTTATGGGCGTTGTGTTACGCAACTTAGTGTCAGGTGTCTACGAAACCACCCTCTTCATACTTAACATCCCTCGGCCACAATTCTGCTTTCATGATGATCGACAGCTGTTCGGTCGGGAACCCTCACGACAAACGAATTGAAATTCGTATTGTGACGAGACTCGTCAGTTCGACCCTCTGAGTGAATCTGTTTTAACTCGAATGTACTCTACAACCGCCTCGACATTTGTAGAGTCATGAAGACGAGAAACATATAGAAGTGTCACTCGTATTACAGGTATACATGCATTTATTTATTTATACATGCTTAGGGGATTATATTTCCTTCTGGTAATTTTGGACACAGCATAAGCTACATTGAAACACTACATACCTACAAAGTCGTGACAAATATTACAGTCTATGTATTGATTAATCAAAGCATTTACATTAGCAGAAAGCTCGAAGGTGGTATGGGAATCTAAATTTCATTCTTAGCAAGTCAAATATTGTAAACAATCTTGACATTTCTTTTTAACGTAATGATTCATTTTAAAATAAGATAAACATAAAACTTACAACCAACTTAGGTGATTCATCGTTAAATCGTTTATACAGGATGTTGTTTTGGTCAATGACATCCAATTCAGGAATGATAATATGCGTTATACTTATTCTAAAAAAATGTTTTCTTTAAATTCTAAGCAAGTTTTATACAAGAAACCCTCTTCACAACATTCAAAAAAATTACAAAACGAATGGAAAAACTCGCACCCTAGCGCGCAGCTAGCGCTTTTCTACGTAATACTATGCCGTAGCTATTATGCTACGAAGAGGCTTACTGGTGTTGGTAGTTTTGACTCGATTGCTGTACCGCATAAAAAATGATTTTGCAGGTTTTTTCCATTACAATAAACAATTTTTTTTTGGCATCAGTATCGTTTGTATAGCCACTCTCGAGTCGCTCGTCATTAATCAAAACAACACCCTGTATATTGTTTTGATTAATCAAAGAGCGGTATCAAAGCATACACATTAGCAGAAAGATCGAAAGTGGTATCAAAAGTCAAAAATAATTTATTCAATTTAGGAAACAAAATGCCACTTAAGAAACTTCAATAATTAGTGTAATATCAATCAATAATGGCCCGTATGGGGCTAGAACATGTCTCCTTATCTTTTGGGCCCTACTAGCGCTTCGAGACACTTAATTATTATTATTCGGATATCGGGAGGTACCTGACAGTGATGGGTATAGACAGGCGCTTGTCGGCCTGCCGCTCGTGCTGCGAGGCGCCGGTCCTCATGAGCACGTACCGCGCGCGGAGCCGCTCGGACGCGTCGGCCGAGAGCCGCGGCCCGCAGCGCGCGCGGCAGTACGCGGCGTAGCGGCGCAGCAGCGGCAGCGGCAGCTCGTCAGCGGCCGCCGCGCGGGACGCGGCCGTGTCCCCGCCCATGTGCACTGAGATTATGTGCTTGGCTAGCGTCTGACCAGGGGAAAATGGTGTAATTATACTTTAAAATAATTGTTTAAAATATTAGTTTAAATAGTCAATCCGCCATGTTGGATTTAAGTCACGTGACTATTTTTTTGAATTCCTGTTCGGTGCATTGCAACCGAACACCGTTATGACGCACACGCCGGCAATTAGGTCGTTTACCGCGGCCGTCAATTTAATTGTCTTATAATATTTAGTGCATATTTAGACGCTCCATCGCTCGGATGCGCTCTAACACATCATAACTCATTTGTCATCCTAACGTTCTAGTTCAGGCCACAACAATTCCTGACAATAAACCCTTTCATTTGATACACCCTTATCATGGGGATGCATTTCAAATAGCCTATCCGTAATAATTTTGGGGAGGCCGTCATATTGGATTTGTAATGACGTTTCTTAGCTAGTCATGTATCGGAACTAAGAGCTTGTGCAAAATTTCATCCTTATCGAAGACCGGGAAATGGGTCAAATTAATATTACTAGATTTTCTAAAATACATAGTTGGTAACAAGTGAAGCTAATAAAAGCGAGTTAATATTAGAGGCATTATCTCGTAAGACGTCGTCTTTACTTTAGTTTCTTGTAGTAACATGAGCTCGCATCATAAGAGTGACCCGAGGCCAGTCGTCGTATTTTTAAAGATAGGGTACTTTTGTCATCTTTTCTGCAGACACAATATTAACTAATGAGCTCTTACAGAGAATATTAATTAAATTTTCATCAGGTTTATGCATATGTAAATAAAGTACTAAAATGATATACACATCAATAAATCACAAACTTTATTTAAGCCACATCAATGAAATCCCAAATTGCAGCAAATGTCTTGTGTCTCAAAATGTAACTGCCAATAATTATTGTAACTAAATTGATTTTTAATCATATTTTGAATTTTATCATAATAGGTTCGCGACCATATAATAGCTTTGATAAAATAAAATATAGTATTTATTTTTTACTTTAATCTCATAATACAAAATACACAATATACTCACAATATCCCTATTCTGGTCATGCTCATCTTTGACAATGAAGATCATGTCAAAACGCGACAGGATAGTGGGCATGAAGTCGATGTTGTCGTCCGCCTTCGTGTCGTCCCAGCGACCGAACACTGAGTTAGCGGCCGCCAGCACGGAGCAGCGCGAGTTCAGCGTTGTGGTTATACCGGCCTGTCGAGAGAGATGCTCATGTAAGTTGTTATAGTTATAGTACTTCCAATAATAAATTTTTCTTTCTTTCTAGTTTGTATATTTTCTAAAAGTAGATAACCTATATTTCTACTTCTTTCTTTGTCAATTGTAATTGTATCCTTATATGGCTAAAGATTAAAATTACACAGGATTAAACACATACGTTACCAGATCTAAAACACGATATAAAATCATCGTTGTCAACATAGGTTTCCCTCACTGATTTCCAAATGATCTATAAGGCTTGATTACGAATAAACACACTGTTCTATGAGATTATTCACTCACAGTTGACGTCCACGATAGTTTTTTATTATTAAATTGTGTTTATACGTACGCTTGACCGATGAACGTGACCAACGTCAGCATAG
Source organism: Pyrausta purpuralis (assembly GCA_963924145.1). Classification (NCBI taxonomy): domain Eukaryota; kingdom Metazoa; phylum Arthropoda; class Insecta; order Lepidoptera; family Crambidae; genus Pyrausta; species Pyrausta purpuralis. Next base: position 14,789,838 of record OZ001646.1, on the reverse strand, counting down.
GAGGAAATCAAGCCTCAAGACTTTTGTCGTCGTCTTTCGTTTATCTTACTTTTGTACAACAGTACTGCGCTCGTTATAAAAATATTAATTTTTAGGACTTATTAACTGCATCGTTCTTCGTTCGCTCTAAAATTATATACTTTTGTGTATATAATTAGAGAAAACATATGTAGATGTATATGTCAACTGCGTAATTAGGACGTTTCTGACGTCACTTTTGTTGTCATCCTCTCAGAATTATCAGAATACCATACGTAAATAATAAGTAGAAATTATACCATAAGCATAATCAATGTTGTACATCTCATACATCGGTGCTCTGAAATGAATGAGCGATAGGCGGCTGGCAGTGCTGTGAGGCGTGGGAGGAAGTGAGGTTTTTTACTTTCTTTTTCTTGCGCTAAACCTGTGTGCGTGAACAGAACAGACGCGTAGCAGGTCGTATATTATGAACTCCATAATATTATTTTTATAAACTAGTGGTCCGCCGCGATTGCATCCGCGCGTTTTGAGTTTACTCACTCTCCTCCCTTCGTAACGTGATGTTTTATAGCCCTTACCCGTCCTCGATAAATGAGCTATCCAACAAAAAAACATTTTTTAAAATCGGCGCAGTAGTTTCTGAGATTAGCGTGTTCAAACTAACAAACTCTTCAGCATTATAATATTAGTCCTGATTAAATGTATATTTTTTGGTAACAGAAAGATCGTATAATCCATAGCAATAAAGTAGGTATATATTGTTTTGTATATTATTGGACAACAATCACATGCATTGCTCTGATCCCAAAGTAAGTAGGTAATGCACTTGTGTTATGGAAATCAGACACAACGGTGGTACCACAACACCCAGACCCGAGAAAATATAGAAAATTGACCCGACCGGAAATCGAGCCCGGGACCTCAGAGCGGCGACGCCTTGAAACCAGCGTGCTTAGCTACTATATCACACAGATCGGTCGGTCGTCGAGTACATTAATTGTGAGGGAAATTAAAATTAAGTCGGCAATAGAATTATTATGTATTTATTTGATTGCTTGTGTTGTGTTATGTATGTGTAATATTATTTAAGTATTAATTGTATTTATTTGGTATTCATTTTATTGCATAAAATCTAAGTACGAATGTATAATTTATGTAGACTTTTTTATATAATATATTTTGTTTCGTTGTGGCACCGCCCATAATCATTTCTGCTTAGCCCAAAGATATGACTGGTAAAGAACGCCATTTGGCGTTAAGTCCACCTTTTGTACAGAATTTCATTATTGTGCAATAAAGTATAAATAAATAAATAAATAAAAGTGACGTCAGAAAGGTCTCAAGTTGCGGTCGACATAAAGGAGTCGTCATTTCTTGGCCTTACCTTGGCGATGGAGATGGTCTGCTGCTCCATGGCCTCGTGTATGGCGACGCGATCGTCCTCGCGCATCTTGTCGAACTCGTCGATGCACACCACGCCGCCGTCCGCCAGAACCATCGCGCCTCCCTCCATCACGAAGTTGCGCTGCGCAGGGACATTACATTTGTTACTACAGCTGGCTAAAGTGTGAGATCATTTGTATCTGTATCACTAATAATTAAAACAGTTTTAAAAATTAAAAAACACCATTTTCCAAGTCAAGTCAAGTCTGTCTGTCCGTCCGTATGCCACAGCCACTTTATTCTGTAACTATAGGCATCACACTGTTGAAATTTGGTAGGAATATGATAACCGCTTCACGATGCTTATACAAAAAATAAAAAAATATGATATTGGGGGTATGCGTGGGTGTCTTTTGATAGGTCTTTTAAAATGACATCAAAGTTCCTAAAACCATTTTCTTTTAAAGTCTAACGTTTCATAGCTAGACGCTTCCAAAGTAGTAAAATGGGCGTCCCCCCATCTATCTTCTAAACTAAGCGAGTTTAAAATTAAAAAAAAAAATCTAATGTAGGTCTTAACAAATAGTTTCAACGTAAATTGGTTTGGACGGGATCCAACGAGAAGTTTTTTAAGAATAGCACATTTTCATCAACCGCAAACATAACTTGATTCTTCATACAAACACTATGAAAAACAAAGTCAACAAAATATTGTGGTATTTTACTTAGATTCCCTAATTCAGTTAACGTTGGCACGGAACCCTCAATGCGCGAGTCCAACTTGCACTTGGCCGGTTTTTTCTGTATCCCATTCAGCAAACCCTTTAATTAATTTGTATGCTCTCTGCCGACGCGCCCAAACGGCTCCGCGCGCGGTACGTGCTCATGAGGACTGATTTAACCCACTTCTCGGTCTTCGATTTGGATGAAGTTTTGCCCACGCTCTGAGTTCTGATGTAAATACATGACTAGCTAAGCAACGTTACAAATCCAATATGGCGGTCAGGCTTTTTGAAATGCACCCCCATGATATGGGTATCAAATGAAAGGGTTTGCCGTCAGGAATACGAAAATATAGTGACGTGACTTAAATCCAACATGGCGGACATCCAAGATGGCGGATTGGCTATTTAAAATGCACCGCCATGATATACCCCTCTTTTTGTATATTCTACTAGCAAAATAGAGTTGACTCACGCTGGCCGGGTCCCGGATGACGGAAGCGGTGAGCCCCGCGGCGCTGGAGCCCTTGCCCGAGGTGTACACGCCGATGGGCGCCACCTTCTCCACGAACTTGAGCAGCTGCGACTTGGCCGTGCCCGGGTCGCCCAGCAGCAGGATGTTGATGTCCCCGCGCCGGGTCAGGCCGTCGGGCAGACGCTTTCGGGAGCCTGATAATAAATATAATACAATGTATAATGTTAAATACGCAAAACTTTAAACACCCCAAATGATTTTTAATTCCAATGACTTAATTTTGAAAGAAAAAATAATAAATAAAATTTATTTAAGGTTTTATGGGGTGTTTTAGTTTTACTGCACTTCTGATCATTTCTTGCTCTGCGTATGAACTCTCTGTCAAGAGAGGAGTCGTGAAGTTGGGTCGTCTTTCATAGGGAAATGTATAACATTTTTCAATAAACTATCAGAACACATTGTAAACTTACCAGTCAATAAATTTAAAACTGTCATTAAAGAAACCCTAATGACGAAAGGGTATTATAAAGTAGATGATTATTTAAAAGATCATAATGTATGGACTTGCATGAATACTACAAACATTGTAAACCTTTTGAAAAGAGGCATTAACAATAGTGACTGAGTTTGTTGCGCAGCTTCTCCTCGGCACTAGCCCAAAATTGTCCCGAAGCTGTGGTAGGGTTTATATTGGGACGTGTAAAAGTGTCCTCAATGGGCCTATTTGCATAAATAAATGACTTTTATGATGAAGATTATGTCTATAAATAGACAGGGCAACATTTTATTGAAGACTTTTTGAAAAATGAAACATAAAGTGATAAGTGATTATGATGATAATTAGGAAATGCCATAGTATATTGAAAGGGTTCGGTTAGGTGTTAGATGCTCTTGTTAGATTTATTGGAGGCTCTTGTAAGAGTTATTTCGTATTAGCCTCGGCAGTGCTACTAACTCGTACAAGTATACACCTTATGCAGCACAGTTACAAATCACGCCACTCTTCCTCTTCGTTAATATGGAAAGGACGTAGGTTATTCAAGTTATCCGGTACATCATAATACGTACCGCCAAACAGCAGCGTAGCTATAGCCTTCTTCATATCAACAGCGCCAAACACACTAGGCGCTATAGACTTGGCAATGCGCTCGTAGATGTCAGGCGAGGCCGCTAACCTTCGGAACTGCTCCTCCTCCTCTGATGTGAAGGGGCTCAGGCCACCCGTTACGCCCTCCTCTGCTGTTAGTCCTACAGCACGTAAGTATGAGGAGCGGACGCCTACGGAACCCTTGTCGCGGTTTTCACGCTGTAATTGAAAAATAATGATCACTTGTATGTTTGCTTTTGAATGCACCTGTTGCCAGATCTATGTATGTTCAAATAATGGTATGACCGTCTGTAAATATATTTTTCTCTGTTCTAAGCTATGGTTGACAGGTAGAGAATGCTTTTGGTGTTAAGTCAGCAATATGTACAATTTTATGTTTTGTGCATGAAGTTTTTTAAATAAAAAAAATATGACCACCCTTATTGAATGTATGTTATTTGTTGCAATTTTTATGCATTTGTTGTGGATTTTTGGCTGTATTGTATAGATGAATGTACAACAACACATTATTTCCATCTTTACATACACTGCTAAAATATTGATCAAAACTACATAGTTCATTAAAATAAGACACTAGTTTTATGGAAATCAGAAACAATGGTATCACAGTCATAAACTCATAATGTATAGGCCTTACAAAAATAAAATGATGATTATTACTAATAATCATTCAAAATGAGAACTACTCACCCCCACTTTAGCAATCTTCTTGATAGAGTAGATGCCGAGCACAGTTACTCTGGCACCAGGGGCCGCGCGCTCGCACAGTACGCGCTCACAGTACACGGAGAGGTGCCGTGGCATCTCACCCTGCGGAATGTTCTCTGGCGCTTCTTGAAGTTTCAGTACCTGCAAATAGTAATCATAGCATTAAAAGAAAGATGATTTTGAGGCTTGGTAACTGCTAGTTCAAGTCTATAAAAACCATATTTTTGAAAAATAAATTTTAACCCTTCAACACCCAAGCGGTTGCATGAGACCGCATAACGAAAGAATTTCTATTTGTCTTGTTTACATATGCTTGAAGGTCAAAAGGCTAAAAAGTTGAGTTTAGGAAAGGATAATTATGATAATCGTAGGATACATCATATTGTAATAAAAGCATAATTTAGATAGCCAGAAGTACTAGAGAACTAATGAGATTAATTATTCAACAAGTATCAACTAAATAATACCACTAAAGATTACCTGATAATCTATGCATTTGCACTTGTCTGGAATTATGAAGTATGGATCTAATGGACATTTGGGTCTACCAGCTTGTTCTCTGAAAAGAAAGAAGCATATTATAAGTTATTTTCGATTTAACCACAAACTTCTACCATTCCACAGAGGACAGTCAGCAACTTACGTGTTACATTTTCTAGGCATCACATAGCCTTCCAGACCCGGTCTGACTGGCAGGTTGGGTATGATGTTGCGGCATGATCTACACTGTATTGATATTTTTGTTGCTTTTGCCTTGATCCCTGATGCAGATATAACAATTCCAGGTATTTTGACAAGACGAGACACTGTTTCAGACTGCAAATATCAGTTAATTAATTACATTGCATGTAATAAAGCTTACAATTATTATTGTGAGCAAGCTCAATATACCAAAATATACTCACTTTCAGCTCTCTTAAATTAGCAGCGTGTGAGTCAGATGACAATAAAACCTGAACATCTTCTACTTTTTCCTCACCTTCTGGTCTTGGAGCTGTTAATTCATCAGCTAACTGCAGAATCAAACATAGAAATAATTTGAGCATTTAATGGGTAACATCGTAATTCAGGAATACTATAAAACTAACACTGTGAGCTGAGCATCATAAATTTTATGTCAACATTACTGTTTGTGACTTACCTCTTTGGCAGCTTCTTCTAAAATAGGCAAGTGTTCTGTGGGTTTCTTGTAAAGTTTCTCAGCTAACACTTCATCAAAGCTAGACAAGTCCTCGATATTAATCTCCACCCAATAATGTCCTAAATTGTAGTTGCGCTTGAGTGCATCTCTGGAACAGTGGTTATTTTATATCTCGTGATGGAATTGACACACTAATAAATAAAAATTATCATGATGTGACAGTTTACCTGTATTTATAATTAAAATTCCCTGTGTGAAACTGGCGAATGAATTCCTTGAACTTTTTCTTAACGGCTTGGAGGTTAACTTGATCTTGAGATTCATTTTCTTCAACACCAAAATTATCAGAAAAGAAAACGCCAGGATCATCAAAGCCTTCCATTATCGTTTTGGAAATCAATATTACTAAGAAAAAGGGAGAATACTTTTCAGTTTACTGTTCACAACAGGACCGACGTCCGACACATGAAAAACACAAGCCCGACACTTTTGTTGGCGACTTTTGGCGCGCAATTTGTGACAATGACAGTTGATGACAGTATGTCAAAGTGACAGTTGACAGCTCAGCAATGTTTCCAGTATTGTAAAATTTATTTTTAAAATATAAAATAAATTCAACAATCACGAAACTAACGTCTGGAAGTAAAGATTATGAAGGGTGTCTCTATCTTACCTCTTTTACTTATATATGTATATAAAATGATATAAATTACCATATATGTATTAATATCAAAGTATAAAGTTAGATAAAAACGTACTTGAATATTTTATGAACTGACAATGCGCATTTGAAAGGGGTTCACTAATCTAAACGGAAACGCCATTACCAGCAGTAAAAAAAGATGGCAAATAAATTACCGCGAGCCGTAAAATATTTGCATTTTCATAATTTTTTTGTGAACAAAATATGGGCTATTTAGACACTTCTCAAAAAAAACTTGCTGTCACCGAAATCAACGGTATTTTTTATTTTTTGTATAAGAATCGTAAAGCGGTTAACAGGATACATCTTTCTAATAAATTTCAACAGTGTGATGCTTATAGTTATAGAATAAAGTGGCTGTGACATACGGATGGACAAACAGACAGACAGACAGACAGACTTGACGAAACTATAAGGGTTCCGTTTTTTGCCATTCGGCTACGGAACCCAAAAAAAATGACAATATTATAAGGTTTGTTATGTCCAAGTTACACAAAAAATAAGACAGATTCATTTTTTACATTCAAATAAAATTCCAAATACTATAGAAATTACGAGCATTTATTCAGCGGAACAAATGCTTCCTGAACATTGCCGCTACAGAACCCTAGAAATGAGAAAGTTCTAGAAATGCTATATTCTCTTTGTGTTTTGCTTCAAGTTAAGATAAAATTATAAGCTTGTAACACCGTTGTATTGTTTTTTTCGTTACTCCTGCAATTGAAGCCATGTTTACAGCATAAACATAATAAACCATTTATTATATAAATTATAAACGGCCTCCGTGGTGTAGTGAGCACGCTGGGTTACAAGGGGTCGCCGCTCCTAGGTCCTCGGTTCAATTCCCGGCTCAATATAGAAATCAAAATTTCCTATTTCGTCTCGGGTCGGGGTGTTGTTGTGGTAACACCGATGTGTCTGATTTTCTATAACACAAGTGCATTATCTACTAACTTTGGGCAGTGCAACGACTGTGATTGGTGTCCTATATTTATTTTAAAAAAAAATTGCTCTAGAGGAGGGAAACATGAAATTCAACATTTAAATCCATCTAAGTACACTAATAATGAGTCTTCATCTTGATTAAAGTACTTGAAAGTATACAAGTATGCGGAATAATACCTATGCTTTTAATGGTGAAAGATAATTTTTGTTATCATTGATACTGTTTCTATAGCTACTTAAAAATTAAAATTTTTGGTTCCAAATTTAAAATTGATCAAACTTGTGGCGTATCCATTGGTAACCGTGTAAATATTTATGAACAAACAGAAAATTCAACAAACTTCAAGTAAAAGTGTATTAGAATCTTGAAAAATGGGTACATTTTTATCAAGGATAATATAATAATACAAATATATATATTTAATCAATACTGTATTAATATAAATAACCAAACATGGGTGATGTAAGTATTACCACCAAAACGTTACGTAATTGTAAAGACATTTTCGTAAAGAATGTAAAATATTTTTTTTAACGTTTGTTACTTCACAACTCACTATCTACTTATTATTAACTATATTTATCATTATATATTCAGAAAGAAGATGTGGATACTCGCTTGGAGTTTTTGAGCGAATATCTTCTCAAAACACTGAAGCAGAAAATTGATAAATGGACAAAGTTTATTACAGGAGACGAAAGGGTAAGTAGTTTGCGAAATTTATTAAACTTAGGCTTCTTATACATGCTAAGGAATATCAGCGTGTTAGAATAAAAACACAAAATAAAGAAATGCATATTGCAATGTCAGCAATTGGGTTAATTAGGGCAGTGATCCAAAGCTTAAGGAACTATCCCACTATATATATTAGGGAACTATCCCAGCTCCCCACTAAAACCATTAAAATACTGTTGGGACTACCGAGCATTCTTTTTTTGATGGAGTTATTTTTTTTCCGCATTGAAGCATGAAAGCAGTCTACGTGAGCAAACATACCAGACGCGCTGCAAAATCTCGGCAGTCCCACCAGCACCCGGAACATATTATTGTAAAGGACGCCCAGAGCGTTGTAAGCTCTTTGCGTGTAGTTTACCCACAGGCCACTTGTGTAAAAAGATCGGCAGTATGATTTAAATAACGCTATATTCACCTCACATGAGCAACGCACAAACCTGCGGGCAAGCATATTACCGCGTACTGCCAACGCTCGGCGCTCCCTTCCTGTGTCAGAATCATCTTTGAGGTCAGCAGTGAGTACATGACCTAAGTATTTGAATGTAGGTACTATGTCAAACTGTTCACCGTTCAATCGAATGGGAGGCACCTGCTTATGGCATACTCCGCGCGTTACGAACACCACGACTTCGGTTTTCTTACAGTTATACATAAGTCCGTGATCTCTAGCGTATTGTTCGCACTGGAGGACCATCTTTCTCAACCCACCGATCGACGGGCTCGGCAACGCCATATCGTCCGCATAACTGATGTTATTGATCATTTGACCATCTATCGAACATCCCTCATGCTCAATATAGGTCGTGCTCAACGAAATTTTTAGATAGCTTAGCTATATTACCTACTGCCGGCCTTACACGCCACGGTTTTCCGGAGAGGTTTTACTTGCGCATTTGGTCTCGTGATGTATGTTTCGGTGTACCTGTTGTGCCTGTGCAGTCTTCAGTTGATGCCATTGATTCAAGACCTCGATGTGCATTATAGACCTTGATGTAACTTAAAAAAAAGCAGTGATTAGGATTTGGAAGAAAAAAATATTTAAAAGCTTTAGGTTTTAGAAAAGGATAACATTAACTCACTAGAATTACGAAGAAACTACTGACACGCCTGAGCAGGCTTAATAAACTACACGGTCTATTCTCACACGTGCACACGCATACCTGCACAGGTGGACTTTTCCCGTGGACCGTAGCGTCTATGGCAGCCATAACTCTGTCATATTAATTGACTTGCGTTGCAGTCAATACGTATAAATGTCAGCATGTATAGACAAAAATTAAGTGTAAAAATAAACTCTAAAAATAAACTATAAAAATAACTATCAACATACACAGTGCTCGTCCGCCGTGTTCCGTATCTGGCGCAGACAAGAATTATTTCTTGGGCTGACCAAGTCTTGCCAAAGCAATGTACAATGTACAACAATGTTGTGTATAGTATACGACACGAATTCTTGCGAAGGCCTGGCGAATTTTCTGAGGATGTTCAAGTGGCCTTATTATGATATTAACGGTGCACCTTGGAAGTGTTTGCATAATGTTACATTCTATTTGCTGTCCAAAAGTGATCAGAATACTTTATATTGAATACTCAACTCACACTCACTCAATACAAAACTAGATACGCGCTATCAGAAGACAGAACCTAGACTTTGTGGTATGCGGTCAAACACGTACATATCTGGATCATCATGCAGATATGTACTAACATATCTGCGTTTTTGTGCAAAGAAAGTATTTAGGGTTGGGTGTAAATTTGCCAAATTGTGCAAAAAAAATAAACTGTAAAGTTTTGTCGTTGTAATGTCGTATATTTCTAACATAGCATATTCTTTCAGCATATTCTCTTCAGGTTCTTCGACACGCCCAAGTACGAAGTGATCGTGTTCCGCATGAACACGGCGGGCATGCTCACCTGCTCCCTCACCTTCCCACCAATCAGCAGGGGGAAGGTCGTTTACTTTCTTAGGAATGTTGAGGATAAAATTACTCAAGCTAATTTTCGCAAGGTTTGCATAAACAAATTAACTTGTCTTTCGAGTGTTACCGCTAGTTGCACATCAGAGATATGCAACTAGCGGTTAGTGCTTTGATTGATAGAATGATGATGATATCTGAGAATATAATCTTAGGATGATATAGACAACGGTTACATCATCACTTTTTGGCGTCAGTCTAGTCGTAATGATCCTGTAACCTATGCGTGCCGACACTAATGAAAATTAAACCGTAAAATTTTCCGTCGTTCTGGGGGCAGTCCAGGCTGATTGACTGTTCTAATGCCATAAAGTGCAGCTTCACGCTACGGCGTAGCCATAAACAATACGATCGCTATTTGTGCTCCGCCGTAGTTGTTGCTACGCTGTACAGTCATTTATTCTACTTAGCTAGCTACTTACTTACTGCTTACTTTTACGTAGCAGCCTTCTTTTTTTCTTCCTTAAATTTTCCATAAGATCATCTACCGATTAAAATTACGTAGCGCGTCCTCGTTCCGTGTGCTACATACCTCGTAGCAAAAGCAATCGTAGCAAGCATGCCCATTGCTTCGCGCTACAGCACCATTGCTACAGATGTAAGTGCTATAAGATTTAGTGATACGCCGTAGTTGTCGCTACGCATTAACTTAAGACACTAACGACAACAATTCCGCAGCTGTAGATCCTTTTTCTGCATTTCGGATGTGAGCAACGGAAGTCAGTCACATACACATAACGTGACCTAAACTGACAGTACGTTTTCATTCTATAGATCACCACACTGGGCGAAATGTCAGGCAACGTGCTGATGGACATCAGTCTCATGGCGGATGAGGTGATCGGCCCACTTCTCTGCAACCCTGAGAACCAGCGCGGCTGGCCGAAGATCGTGCGCAATGATATGCGCCGACACATCAACGATCTCAGGAATTTGATGCACCAGGTTTGATTTTAACCATTCAATGGGATGTAAATATCAAATCTTTTTTAAACTTTTGGAACTTAGAACAAGGTATTCAAAACATGGTAGCAGGTACTTTATGTTCCACTGCAAAACTTTATTAGGTATTGCTTGATAAAAAATGAATGTTATTGTTATCGGTAAATAGACAGACAGATTGATCATTTCTTATTCATTTTAGCTCAAAGGTGAAATGGCTAGTCAAGTGATGTTACCAATGCCAGCAGGAGTGGAAAACATTTACCACGCTGAGACGAGATTACGGGAAAGGTAGATTTGTCGACTTTTACAGTAGGACTAACTTCTGAATATAATAACTAGTATCTTATCATTAATTTCAATTTTAGTGACGGTGAAGAGGTTGACTTGTATTTAAAGACTAACATTGAAGGTGCCATCATCAAATGGGCTCAACAAGTACATGATTTACTTCAGGAAGATTCATATATCGGTTAGTATATGAAACTCAATAAATTTGATAGAAAAAAATGTCTGCGATATATGTAACTAAGGTGTCATCATACTGTATTCAAATGTTTTTTAAAATATATTTCTAGCATTCAAGAAGACGAAGTTTCCTTTACCGATAATGGACATTGAATTCTATATGAATCGGCTGCGCAACCTCGAAGGCATATACTCGCAACTACGCGACCCTCGCGTCAAACGCATGGCGCACTACCTCGAAGATACGCGCAGCGTCTACCTGGCCTGCTTCAAGACCATGCTCACCAATGTTGTTGCTGGTAAAATGTTGCTAAATGCTGCAATATCTACTATATAAAAATAAGTCGGGTTTTCCTCCTGACGCTATAACTCCAGAACGCACGAACCGATTTCCACGGTTTTGCATTCGTTGGAAAGGTCTCGGGCTCCGTGAGGTTTATAGCAAAGAAAATTAACGGGCTGCGACGAGGGGGAGAAAGCAAACTTAATTCGCGTGAAAGAAGTCGCGGGGGACCGCTAGTTAATACTAATTGAGTAACTGTAAGACTCCTTACACACAACGAATTTTATCATCGATGCAGCCGCGCGTTAGTATCGATGCCAAAGCGCTGCAGTCGCCAATACACAGATATGTTTGTAAATATCCAGCTTCTGCATTACGACTGCATGGATACTAAAAAAGTTGCGCAAGTGTGTAAAGGTTGTCAATTTGCGAATGCATCGATGCTGCATCACTGGTGAAAGTCGCAGTGTGTAATGGGTTGAACACGTTTATCGCTGTTGCCGCAAAAAAAAAAACGCCTTTTCACTTGTGCCACTACATATTTTCACATTTTGTTATGTACGAAGGAGACAAATGTAAAGGGTGTGTAGTACATCGTGTGCCAAATGAAAATGGCTATAATGGGGGTTACTAGCTATCATCATTTTTTGGTGTTTATCATTTGATATTTTTTTTTGTGCGGTGGTATTTTTTTGCGCATTATTTAACGGTTTTATTTAAATGAAAATCACATACATGAGCCATCTAGTTCTATTTTTATTTATTTGCAAAGTTGCGGAACATAATTTTATTTATTTTGACCTGCAACTAAATGAGTCTGTAAAAAATAAACAAAAACGACTGGACACGTCAGACTGCATAAAAACTTCTCTAAACTTTGCTTATGGTACGAGAATGCCACTTGTTATAAAAACATTCAAAAATTTTCTCATAATTATTGCTGCATACAAAATTTGCACCAAAACTAGTTTTTGTACAAAAGTTTCATGTATATTTCTATTAGAAAAACTTATTTCACTCTTGCAAAGTAAATCTATTTTATTCCTCCGGGTATGTATATCCTTAAGGGCTGAATTTTTAATAGTCACATAAGAAATATTTGTCGAACAAAATACAATATGGCTAATTTGAAAACATCACCTAATTGTCAGCAATCATACGTAATTGACATTTATTTTTAAATCTGTCTCTTTATAATTTATCAGTCTGAATAAGTTTTATCTGACCATTCAAAAATCGGCCCTAAATAAAATAACAGGATGGACCTCGGTAAAACTTTTTTTTGTATGGGAGACCTCTCTTATTTTTTAAACAAAAAATAATTTAAATAATTAAACCGACATCATGCATGATGTAAAGCTTACGCTACCTACACCAAGAGTCTCACATCATTATCAACATCTAAATCAGGGATGCACAGACTTATTAAGACTAGGGGCCACTCGGGCAAATTATGAACTGATGGCGGGCCGCCAGAAGTATAGGTAATTAAAGACAATAAAGAATTGATAATTATGTATTAAAATTGAAAAAGAATTTATTTATTTGAAGCGTGGCACTGCATAGTGCTTACAATCTTTTTTATATTTGGCTCAAATTTACTTGTAGCAACACGTAAAACTGCGTCCAAACTTTCATTTGCAAGGCGGTTTCGATTTTTTGTTTTATTATTATTTAGTATTGAAAAGGTTTGTTCACATATATAGGTAGAACCAAATAAGCTGGCACATTTCAGAGCGTTTATGCGCAACTCTTTGTACGTATTTTTATCAATGCAGCGGTAAAAGTTCAGCAAGTCTCCTTCGTTGAATTTGTTGCGTAAATCTTGGTCGTTTTGAATGTCGATAATTTCTAACTGCATTGACTCTGGCGCATTTTCAACTGAAATCGTGAAAGGATTGCTGAATATGTCCAACAGAGGTTTCACTTTTTTAAACTCCGAAAATCTTTCTTGAAAAGATTGAATCAAAATATCTAGCTTTTCTACATAACTGAAATTAATCGCAGTTTTGTTGAATTTTTCAGCCATTTTCTTATAATTCGGAAAATGATTGTAATTTCCAGAATTCAATTGCGATCTGAAAAGTGTCAGCTTGCATTGAAAGGATGATACGTGAGCGTAGAGCTGGGATATCAGTTGATTTTTGCCTTGAAGCCGTGTGTTCAAGACATTCAAATGATTTGTAATGGCAACTAAAAAAGCCAAATCACACAACCAATCAGGATTTTTAAGTTCCGGGACATCCTTTTGCTTTTCCGCCAGAAATATTCCAATTTATTCTATTAAATTTAGAAATCGTTCCAGGGTCAATCCACGACTTAGCCACCTTACTTCTGTATAATACAGTAAATCTCCATATTCGCTTTCGATGTCATCAAGGAATTGTTTGAATTGCCTGTGATTGAGTCCTCGTGATTTTATGAAATTTACAGTCGAAACTACCACTTTCATGACATTTTGAAATTCAATTTTTTTAGAACAGAGGGCTTCTTGGTGTATAATGCAGTGAAACTGCATGAGATCTTCAGCGTTTATGTTTTTTTCTTGCAGATGCTTTTTCAGCAAAGTAACTAGCCCAGAATTGACACCAATCATCGAAGGAGCACCGTCAGTGGCAACTCCCGATAATTTTGATAAGTTCAAATCAGTTTTTGAACACTCATCCAAAAGTACATTGAGTATATCAACTCCTCTGGTTTGACCTTTCAATGAACACATTCCTAACAACTCTTCTAAGACTTCAAAATCTTGAGTAACACCTCGTATGAATATGAGAAGTTGAGCTGTGGAAGTAATATCAGTGGATTCGTCGAGTGCTAATGAAAAAAATTCAATAATAATAATAATAATAATAAAATTCATTTATTCAGACACAAAGATCCATTTTTTTGTTAGTAACAATTAATCTTAATAGCTATGTTAGTAAAAACACTGACAAGGAAAACACAATTAACTTAATTTACATAATATATGCGGGTAGCATTTGGGTTTCTCAAGGCGGTTACCCAGTGCCTCGTTAAAACACTGTCCCACCTTCCTGCCAGCACGTTCAGAATACCGTTGGAACTGCCGGTCATTCTGTTCCGGACGGACAATATCTTTTTTCTAAGAATTGCATGGAAACTGTCGACATGGGTGACGGCGAACATACTGGATGCACTACAGTATCGCGGCAGGCCCAACAGTACTCTGAACAAATTATTGTACAAGACACGCAGGGTGTTGAGCGACTTTTGCGTGTAATTAACCCACAGGCCGCCCGTGTACATGGATTGACAGTACGAACGGAATAAGGTTACTTTGACCTCGTTTGATAAATGTGCAAACCTGCGGGCCAGCATATTCCCTCTTACTGACAACGCCCTGCGCTCTCTTCCAATGTCACAGTCGTCTTTCAAGTCAGCAGTGACTACATGACCCAAGTACTTAAAACTAGACACAACATTCAAAAGGACCCCATTTAATTGTATCAAGGGCACTGGATTTACGGATGATCTCTGGGCTCTGAAGACCACTACCTCGCTTTTTTTACAGTTGTACTTAAGTCCATGTTTACACGCGTACAGCTCACACACGTTCAACATTCTCTGCAACGAGCTGACTGACGGGCTCAGCAGCGCCATGTCATCCGCATAACTAATATTATTTACCATTTTCCCATCCACGGAACAACCGACGTGCATACTACTGAGCTCGACAATCAGCTCGTTAATATACAAACAGAAAAGCTTAGGTGATGTTAAACCCCCCTGCCTAACACCACATTCCAAGCGGTAAACATCAGACAATTCATAGGCCCATTTAACATAGTTGTCTTGATGTTTATACCAATACCTAAAGATGTTTACAAGTTCTCTAGGCAGTCCTGTATCCTGTAGTTTGTCCCACAGTACCTGATATGACACCATATCAAACGCTTTTGATAAATCTAGAAAACAGCCGTATACACTAGTTTTCCTTCGCGTATAGTACCTAACCGTCTCCTTAAGGGAAAATATGGCACTTTCCGTAGACAGTCCGGCTCTAAAACCGAACTGCGCATCGTGCAGATGTAAAAATTTTCCAAGTTGCTGGTCAAGGAGACCGTCAAAAACTTTGGCCGTTATTGTGGCAAGCGATATCGGTCTATAATTATTGCTGTCAGATACATCTCCTGTTTTGTTCTTTAGAATGGGAACAACTACAGTTTTCATCAGGTCTGGAGGCATATAAGAGTGCCTTATACATAAATTATAAAGCATACTAAGCACACGCGGCAAATGGGGACCCGCATGTTGGAAATGCTCGATGCTTAGCCCATCATGGCCAGGCGACTTCCCGCGGTTGCTTCGTTGGATTATACGCCCCACTTCGCGGGCTGAGAAGTAAGTTAGTGGCTGGTCTATTTTGGACGACGCACCGAGCATCCCCTCTTTTGATGTTTTTGCTATAGTATGCGCCAAAGTTAGAGCTGGTACTTGGAAGTGCTTCCTAAACAGATTGGCAATCTCCTTGGAGTCAGTGACCCCATTCATACTAGCAGGAAGACTCGGTTTTGCATTAAGCTGTTGTGTACTTTTCCAAAACTTGTTAAAATCTTTGTTTTTATGGTGATTGGCAATGATATTCATTTTTATTTGGTTTTCGTTTCTTACGCACCATTTAAGCTTAGATTTAAATTGTTTACGCGATTGACACATTAGTTCATAGACTTGACCCGAAAGTGGTTTACCATACATAAGCCATAAGTCAAAGCAACGCCGAGCCTCCCTATGTGCTTCCCCCACATAAAGGTTCCAGCCAACTACTCTCCTATTATTTCCCTTTTTTGCATGTCGTCCCTTATGAGTCGAGGTCGCAGCCTCTGACATTACGTTTATTATTTTCAAATACATTGCATTTAAAATGACTTTATGCTCATCATTCTCACACATATGGTCGGCACAACTACTTAACTCAGTTGGAAAGTCTATATTTCGTAATTTTTCATGACACATTTTGTTATATTCCTCAATTTGACTTTTGTCCCTAATTCCCCATATAATTTTATTGCACTGGTTTACATCAGGTATTATTTTTGGCTGAATTACATTTAAGTTGCACTGAACAATCATAGGAAAATGGTCAGAAGAAAGTACACAATAATCGATGCGAATATCAACTATGGTATTCCACGCCGACTTGGTAACAAGACAATGATCAAGCCATCGTTTACAATTATGCGCGTCACTTAAAAATGTAAAGTTGTTCGAGTTTGCATTTAAATATTCGTAATCAGCGCATAACCAATTCTGCTCAGTACAAAAGGATAACAACTCCTTACCAAAAGTCTCCGTGTAGTGCGCATTAAAATCTCCAAGCAAATACACACACTCACATTCACTGCTATCTACTATGGCACTTAAAGATCCCAAACACTTAGTAAAAACAGGAAAATTATCACTACACTCGGTTGGCATGTAAACGTTACAGACCACAAACTCATTATTATTTTCGAACACTTTTATGGCACAAATTCGATCTTCATCCGATGGAATTATCGACACACTTCGAAAGAGTGACTTGCGCCACAGGATCGCAACGCCACCGTGCGGCCTTCCACGCAGTACGCCCGCCGTAAGGTCCACCGCAGACGACCCAGTGTAGCCAAAATCGGAGTGAATTTCTCCTAAGAAGGGAATCTCGTACGGTAAAAGCCATGTTTCCTGAAGACATATTATATCTACGTCCTCGCACATATTTCTAATTTCGGATACCGATGTTTTAACATTCTTGCAATTGTAACTTATAATTTTGACAGACATAAATATTTTTATTATTATTTATTCACTTGGTTTTCAGACTTTGTTTTGTACATGAAATGCACAAAACGCCTAAAGGTGATACCATTAGGCCAAAAGTTATCATCTAGAAATAAGTCTAATTTACTCTTAGAAACGTACATCTTATACGCATTATATTTCCTAACCTTTTTCATGTTTATCATCTTCAACGAGATAACTTCGTTTGTTTTATCCTTTATATAGGTAACAATATCCTCTTCACTCGTATCTTTGCTGACGTTTGAAATTAGAAGCGGCACTTTTACATCAGCTGCTCGAAATTTACCATCTGGCTCAGTCACAGCACAGCCTTTTTGACCGATCAGTTTGTATCGCTTGGCTGATTTGCTTCGCACTACCTGCCATTCCGAGTTACTGACTCTTGCAGGTTCACTAGTCTTATTCAAGTTAGCTACGTTTAGTACTCGCGGCGTTCGCGCACCGCCTAACTTGTGGTCTGCCGATATATTTTTACTCGACGATCGCGGTAATGATATAATGACAGGGGACTCACTCGCGTCGCAAGCGCCTGTGTCCGAGCAAGCCGGTTTTTCCGAAACCGCAGTGAATCCTGATGAGGCCTCAGTTCGTTCCGCCCATAGCTCCGTCTCGCTCACTCCCACATCGTCAACGCATGAATCGCTTATCGCGCGTCTGCTATCCTTCTCCTCGCCGTCTGAAACCGCAGTAAATGCGGCCTGCGCCTCTTCGAGCTTTGTTTCATCTAACGCCCTACAATCGAAAGAGACACCAACAGCAGCTGGGCTGTCTTTGCATGAATGTTCCGTTAATGCGGGCAGGTTGTTTATCTTTTCATCAGCTGATTGCAACGGCGACCTATATTCGGGTTCATATTGAAGACCAATGGGGCCGCTATTTAACATAAAGCTGTTTTGTAAACATGCACCTCGTCTCTTATTTACTTTGGTATTTGATGAAAAATTATCAATTAACGATGCATGTTTCAACGTATCAACGTCTTGCCTGAGCATTTCAAACTTTTCCGTTGTAACTACCTTCTCTTCTAGCGCGTACAGTTGATTCTTTAGATGTAAAATATCTCTTAGCAGTCTCGTCACATCGACATGATCAAAGGTGACTGGCGGAAGCTTATGAAGTTCCTTGGCCACAAAGATTGGGAGAGATCCAGAATCTACACCCTTCATCAGAGCAATCATATCTTCGAGGTCCTTTGACATTTTCTTCTTGCCCTCTTTGCGGCGAAGCGGCATCTTTTTTGCAGTTGGTATTGACTCGTATAGAAGAGTCTTGGCCACCACAATATCATCCACTGTGAACGCGGAGGTGCACAGCTGATGTATGCTCTCCTCATCCATAAAGCCCAACACATTGTTCAAAAATGCTAACACTTCGTTTATCACTATATTGCAGTTGGCACATTTTACACACTTTACAATATTTGATGCCATTTTCTCTCTCGCAAACGAGATGAGTCACCGAGTCAACGACACAAACGGTGCGTGCAGATCGTGCGTACGCGACCACGCATGACAGCAGACTGGATGATGACATGATGACAATGATCTTAGTTTTTTCATTTAATTGTTCCGCAATATTACCTGACAAAGACATAATACGTCTTTGGATAGTCATACGATTCAGTTGAATTTTCTCAAACTTTTTTGCTGCTTCTGGACACATTTTCTTAGCGGCAATTTCTATGCATTCTTTTACAAAATCCCCATCATTGAAGGGGCGACTGCGCTTTGCTATCATTCGAGAAATTTCATAACTAACTTCTGTAGCTGTTTCTGAATCTTGGATGGGTTTTGTAAACATAGCTTGCTGACCAATAAGCTCCCGTTTTAAAGACAACATTTTTTGCTTTCTTAATTCGCCTGTAAACTTGGTAAAAGTAGGATGCTGCGTTTCATAGTGCCTTTTTACATTATATTCCTTTGCAATCGCAACAGAATTCTTGCAAATTAAACAAACGACTTTATTATGCGACCATACAAAAAAGTATTTCTCAGTCCAAATTTCTTGAAACTGCCGATTTTCATCTTTAACCTTACGTTTTTTACTAGGTCCTGGCTTGTCCATGTTGCGTTCTAATCCTGGCTAGGATTAACACAGCACCTAAAAACAATTACAGTACCTACTTAAATTACCCATCCTTTTTTAAATTAGCAAAACTAATTGATTTAAATAGGTAGGGAAACACTTATTAATAACAGAGTTTTACTTACGATTTCACAACACAATTATACACGGCACTTGACGGGAAATCTACGTTGAATGTGGATCAAAATATATGACACCGGCTAGTCGAGTTAAAATCTACACTAGAACTATTGACACTTCACTCAAATTAAAACCGAACTATGGGTCGCTGCGGTTAGCGTGGCTTTTATACCGCGCGTATAGAGTCGAAAACTATCTGGCGAAATCTCGAAACCGACTCTGGAAGCTTCGTGTATCTACCTACGCGAGCAATCGGGAATTCGTGCACTTAAGAGCGCGCGCGCGAGATTCAAATTACTTTTCGAACATATTTTTTTTGGTTTTATTCTGGAATAGAATTCAATATTTTTCGAATGTACGAGAGTATTATTTTTGCTGTCGGCGGGCCACCAGTATTCGACCGGGGGCCGCGGGCCGCGGTCTGTGCATCCCTGATCTAAATAGAGGACAAATGCGTTATTTATTATAAGCCTTTTAGTCAGTGTTTTGAAGTCTGTTCAATATTTAATATTTTTTATATCATGTTTTTTTAAAAGTTATTATTTATATCTTATATACTACTGGACTGATTTTGATGAAACTTACACTGTACCCTAAGTTGAAGTATACCCAATGGAACTAAAAAACAAGCATTTCGCTATAGTTTCTCGTTACGAGAAATCTGTGGTCAGACATACAAATTACAAATATACAAACATACAAACATACATACGCTTATGAAATTTTGCACACGTATTTGGAAGCCTTATTATATCAATATACTCAAACATTATCAAAATCCAACGATATCACATACATATACATTGAATTTATTACCTCCGTTTTTTGAAGTCGGTAAAAAGGGAAGTTGCATTTACGGATGCCAGGATAATTTGGATAAAAGAAGAAGAATGAAAAACACTGAACATAAAAAAATGCAGGCCTCTGTCTGTTCTGTACCCTTTGTAATACTTTCCTATATTTTTATTGTTTTCATTTTTTCGATTCACTGAAAGAAATAAATGAGTTTCTGCCAGCACCGTTTTTTTGATTGAACATTCCATAATTAGTACTTAATAGGCAATTTTTGCTCTTGAGATTAGGCGGCAGTGACTTTGATAGAACCTAAAATGCTAACAGCAGTACATCACTAGACGCAGCAGTTTGCTGATGGCTACCTCTTACAAGTTTACGGCATGCGACCACATTATATTGACTTTAGAATTGCCATTGTAATGTCGATTCTATTGCTGTCCACGATGAACGATTTTTAATTAGCAATTTTTATTTCAGCTATCGTGGAATGTAGAGACATCTACATCTATCAGAAGCCGCTGCAGTTACATTTTGAGACCTTTGAGGGAACCGATTTCTCTGATTCGAAGTTTCTCATAAGGCCAATGTTTCATTGCATTGGCCTGCTATGGGGCAGCTCGAGATATTATTGCAACGTGGAGAAACTGATTCGTACGTTGACAGTATTATAACTCAAAAACTTCGTGCTTAAACAAAAAATATATTTTAAGGTTGACCTTTTGTGTCATGTCTATTTTAGCATTGTTGCGTGAGGTGTGCAACATGGTTATACAGCAGTGCACCAACTCAATTGATCCGCCATCAATCTTCCAAGGGGAGGCTGACGAGAACTTGATGAAACTGAGAAAAGCTACTAGCATATTGAAGCACTTTATGTAAGCCTTTTTAATGAGTTTTAAGGCAACTATAGTTTCAAGTGTGACCTTTATTATTTCGTTTTGTTTCACGATTACACTACTTTTCAAAATCATATCATAATCAGACAAAGGACGTTCACTGCTGGACATAGGCCTCTTCCATGGTTTTCTACAGCGGCTGGTTGAACTATTTTATGTTTTCTAAAACTAGTTTATAAGCAACAGTTTGGTTAATGAATACAATCGATGCAATCTTCAGGTTTTATTTGATGGTGCAATTTCGCCAACGTCGGATCAGACTCATCCGACTAAATAAGTATAAAACGGCTGATGTTAAAATAACATTGCCAAAAATGATTGGCTGATAAATATGTGACGTTTTCGAATTAGGCGTATTGTATTTTATTCGACGAATATTCCTTATCTGACGTTGGTAAACTGGCCTCAGTAATTAAATTATACGAGGACAGCCCATTATTGCACTTTCGTTCTGACAACGTTATAGAACGTCCAAAAATGATCTTCGCGATGAGGCACATAGTCTAACCACGTCCTAATTTAAGTTTTTATTTTATTACAAAGCACAACGGCTGGCGACGTCGAATCTCTGTGTAATCTTCAGGTAGCTACGTCATTGCGCCACATCGTGTCCAAGTTTTAAAGTTCTAGCGCTACAATACATTTTTTTTGTTACTTGAACATTATTCATACACGCATTGAGAAATACCCACACACACATGAACAACTTCGTCAAACGTAGTTTTCGGTTGTACTGCCAGTCAACGTCTACGGACGTTAGCGACGAGCAATAGGCAATATTTTGTTTGCTATACGGCGATACGAGTGTGGACGTCCTCAAACTTTATATGGAGTTCTTATGCGCCACGGCCCAAAAGATGACTATTGTGGTATGCGTACATGAACGTGTTAAATATCGAAACACATGCATCACTTCTAGCTACATCAATCAATATAAAATGTAAACGTATTGTTAAATGTATCTACCTACGTTTCCAGTGTTACATACGAAATGAACCGAGACAAAGTGCACACGTTCTTTCCGTCGGGCGTAATGCCGGTGCGTTGGTCCTTCGACTTCGACCGCGTCTTCAAGCGGTTCAACATCTACACCAAGCGGCTTGAGATGATCGACAGCATTCTAGAGGCGACTGTCGAGATATTAAAGCTAGAGAAAGTGGAATTCTGCGGACTAAGAGGAAAGACTTTGAGCACGGAATGCATGAAGGTAAGATATTTACGACTAAGCTACAACCATACATTGACAAGCTTTGTGAAAAACTTAAACTTTTTAGTGTCTGGGATTAACAATGAAATCTATGGCAAAGTTATCTCTCAAATATAACATAGCAGTGTTTTTTCTTCTGATCAAGTTTATTTCTTAACACAAACAAACACATCTGAACACAGAATTAATTTGAAACAATTAATATTGTTTGTGTGAGACTGATGCCTATGCTAGGAAATAAATACTTATGTTACAGGTCATCAGCCTCTCACTACAGCAAACCCCCATAGAGCAGCGGATTTTTTAATAAATAGCAGTGCTAGAAATCTATATGAAATATTAGACAGTGAACAATAATTAAGAGCTTAGAATACTTAATAGATATAAAGTTGTATTTAAATTTTACAATTTAATCTTACGCGTAGAAATAAATTAAAATTGAGGTTAAAACTTGAATACTGATTTGAGGGTGGAGTATGGTGTCCTATAGGGAAATATTCTTGGGCCTACTCTTTTCACAGTTTATGTAAATGAGTTGTGGAACCTTACAATATGTAATGGCAAAATGTTTGCCTTGCTGATGTTACAACTCTAGTATTCTCTGCTAAAATACGGAAAAAGACATTGCATTACCTCCTAGGGTGAAGCTTGTTAAAGTCACCTTATACAATAGGCTACTTTACCTACTGTTGTAACAAATTAAGATGAAAGTGTTAGAAATGGAACTTGACAGTCTTAAAATAATTACACATTACTATTTTCTTAATAAAAATGGTGCTCAATATTTTATATTTGCAACTTTATTATTTTAAAACTGAAACTTCAACCAAAACGTGGCCAACTTTAGACATACTCTTACTGAACTGTATATTGACATATGTAGTAACAAAAACAAATCAAATTCGCTTATCCGGAATATCATGGTTACATGTATGAAACTTTTTTCTTTATTAGTTTGAACCTTTTTGGGTGTAGTCAATTAGTAGCTGGCGACGACCGCGTCGCGTAGGGTGACCCACCACGTCAAATCGTGGGTCATGTTGAACGGCTTATTAGAGATTAGTTACCTGAAGGCCTGAAGTGACTTTTAATATAATATGTGGTCAGAATACATTTCATTTTGTTTTAAACTTTCATAGTCACTAACATTAGAATAGATACGGGATTATTACCATCACCATGTACCTAATTATTTATGAGGTTCTGATATTTCGGCACTGTTGCAAGCGCTATGATCACGAAGTTACTGAAGAGAACTTGCGGGTGGGTTGTAATTGGCAGACACAATCGATTGACACAGTGATTGGCAAACAGTGCCGAAATAGCAGAAACAAATATGCGTGTTTATCTTATTACAATCCTACATATATACTCTATCTTTCCCATTTCGCGAACTCTGTGTATCCGAACTTGTGTAAAAGATAAGTCGTGCTATTTTTTTATACGTTGGAGATTTTGGGTTTTCTTAATTAGATTTATATATTGTTTTGTTCATTTCTCGCGGGATTTTGTAAAGTAAAGAAAATAATCATGTGACCCTGCTAACATATTGGAGCGCAGTGTTTTGCGGGAGTAGGAGATTTTGTTTGCAGAGTACGAGATTAGGAGTAGGAGATTTTGAATTTTCCTAATTAGAATTTCATTTATTTGTTGATTTCTCGCGAGATTTTAGTAGAGTTATACATTCTTTGCCTGTTTATATCATCATCTAACTACCTTCTTTTGAACTAGCTATTTGTCCCAACCAATTCTTGTTATTCTATACTTATAAGATCTTTAATAAAATAACCTTCTTTATTAAATTTGATATGAATAAGAAGGATCTAAATGAATATACAAAAAATATATGTAGCGACAAGTAAATGGTGATCTTTAACCAGACACCGGGATAATGGTTTTACGCATATTTTTGTTAGGATTATCAGTATTTTTTTAAGATTTTGTAGATAAAGAATCGAACTCGGCATTATCCAAAACCTAAATCCACATGCACAGTTCTCCGCGTCCTGGTTGTCAAAAATAAAATGTGCCTTTGAAAGAAAAATGGCGCTTATATTACAGAATTTTAATTATTTAAGTTCCGGCTGCGCGCTGTCAATCTGTGATTCTTATGTACTATATTTATAACTTACTTGTTGTAACAATAATGTTGTTTAATTGGAAATAAATATGAAAAAGCACAAAGCTCATCTTAATCGCCGCAAAACCCTACGGAACACTATAAAATCTTAATGGAAATCTTTTATAGAACAACATTTTCGTGCCGAAGGCATACCAAAACTTAAACTATATTGATGCCTCGTTCCCATACTAAACATAACTTAATTGTCTCTTATTATAATCATAATGTAGTATATGCTTCAATTTATTTTAATTTTATCTGAATTTTAGTAGCTTATAACTTGGCACTGTTGGCGCCAACTTCGAGTGCCTCGCCCAGTAGGGGCCTAGTGCAAGCCAGCGTCAGGTTCTCCAGGAGACCTTGCTTATGTTGAGTGAGGTCCTCACACACACGCGTACCTATTCATCGTAGTGTAATATTTTTTTCCTGACGTTTTTACTTTATTGTGTTATTTAGTTATCTTTCTTTGTATGTAATTCATGTGTCATGTTGTGTATGTGTATGTTTCTGATGTCCTTCCAATAAATACTTTTTCTTTCTTACTTAAAAAAGAGAGGATATTATAGCTATGGTTATATATTATCCATAATATAATTGCAAACATTTATTTTTTATAAAGGTATGAAAATTTTAAAACCATTACGTGACAGCTATTCGAAATTCGATAAATATTTTTTTTAGATATTTATGCAATGGATTTTCAAAGTTAATTAAATTAGACAACAGAACATGAGAGTAGGCATTTCACAAGTGACGCCTTTCCAATAACATCATATGCAAAAAAAAAAACACCTAAACGAGCTTTGTGTTGTTGTTGTTGCCGGTGTTAGTTATTCATTACAGAATAAATTTAACTTAGTAATTAATAACGCTTTCGCTATTCAATGATTTTACTGAGTAATTAATAACGCTTTCGCTATCGAAATAAAACTTTTTAAAAAAAACTGCCTCGGTGGCGCACCGGTAAGAGGGTCGCACTTTAAAGCGACGGCTGCGCCAGAGGTCCCGGGTCCCGGATCCCGAGTCGGGCCAAAAAAAGAAACCTGAGTTTTTCTGTTCAGAAATTCTTAGGGTAGCCCGGAGTTTGGAAGTTGGCGATGTTTCACCCCCGTGCCTCGGAAAAGCACGTAAAGCCGTTGGTCCTGCGTCTGATCTCTCTCCGGTCGTGTCAGATTGCTGTCCCATCGGGATATGAGAGTGAAAGGCATAGAGAGTGCACCTGTGTTTGCGCACACACTTGAGCACTAATATGTCCCTCGCAGTCGATTAGTCGTTGTGACTGGCCACTGTAGTCGAAATTGGCTAGGGGGACTACTACTACTAAAACCCTTTTTTACGGATTAACTTTTCGAGAGTTTATTAATTTTATCCCAACGTTTCGAACACTTTACAGCGTTCTTGGTCACGGGTAGACAAAGATGTTATTTGTCATTTACAGAGTCGGGATAAAATAATAAACTCGCGAAAAGTTAATCCGTAAAAAAATATTTTATTTCGATGTGTAATATTTGCGTAAACTTCAGAAACAAGTACGCTTTCGCTATTCGATGATTTGGAATGTTTTTGACAGTCACAGTGTTGTTTTGTTTGCTTATAACATTATACAATTTAAATTTGCTAGTGAAAGCATTATCAATTAACAAGCTGAATTTATTCTGTAACAAAGAAGAGCGCTTTCACACTAAGGCGACTTTAGCAGCACGACCGTCGCGCGACAGCCGTGTTGCTGATAATTTCATACATAAATAACAGAAGTAAGCCTTTACATTAGTTAGTTACTTCACTAATGTGAAGGCGCACTTACTGCTTAGCCCACTGTTGCGTAGTTGGGTAGATGACACTGATGTCACGCGTAATGACCTATCCTTAATAGAGCAGGATCGACGGTGTGGTAGTTCCATTTTGAAAGAGCGTTGGCCCGTTTTGCTTGTTCGAATCCCGCCCGTGCGCAATTGTTGGTTTCTTATTTCATCTTATAAGTTTTAAAACAATTATTATTAGGGAAAATACTAAAAAGTCATCAAGCTGTTTTGGTCAGCGACGAGCGACTCAGGGGTGACTGTACAAACGATACTGATGCCAAAAAATATATAAAAATAAATATATTTTTTTCATATGGAAAAACCCACAAAATCATTTTTTTATGCGGTACAACGATCGAGTTAAAACTACTAACACCAGGTGGCCTCTTTGTAGCTTACTAGCTACGGCGTTGTATTTCGTAGATAAGCGCTAGTTACGCGCTAGGGTGCGAGTTTTCCCATTAGTTTTATAATTTTTTTGAATATTGTGAAGAGGTTTTCTTGTTTAAAAATTGCTCAGAATTTAAAGAAAACATTTTTTTTAGAATATGTATAACTCATATTATCATCTGAGTTGGATGTCACTGACCAAAACAACACCCTGTATACGAGTGCCTTAACTTTTTAAGTTCTTTCAGGAAAAAAATCTTTACATAAAAATAAATAAATGTTGTCAATTGCAGATTTTAGACGAATACACTCTCAAATACCATCATCTTGGTAATATAAGTTACGACCCTGCTGATCCCGAAGATGACAGTTTCTTAAAAGACTACGCAAAACACATGGAGGTTCTCGAAGACATTGATAGGAGGCTAGCGTCTCTATTTTCTCAAGGGTTGGACGAATGTCACAATTTGGAGCATTTATTTAAGGTGACTAAATTATAGGAATATTTTCTCATATGCAATTTAATGAAAATGTCTGTTACAGTGCAGGTAACTATAGCAGAATGTTTATATTTATTTATATATTTTATATTCTCAAAACAAAAATAAAATAGGTATAAATGGCGGTTTTAGTGTTTTAAAGCATTCTCTACCAGTTAATCATTGGGTGATGTAGAATCAGTTGAGGCGGCGTAAAGGAACAAAAAAACTAACATGATTAAGAATGAATTACATATACCGACAAAAATACTTCTAAAATAAACATACATATATACAATAAAATCCATATTACTTCACGGTGAACAGATATTATATTATTTATTGTCATTGAGGAAAAAATTGCGTATAGACTTTTTGTACACATATTTTGATGTTGATGTCTTGCTCGTATTTTAAATGTTAACATTTTTACTTTTAGTTCTTCCAAATAATGGGTGACCTGTTCCATCGACCGATAATAAAGAAGGAAATGCAGCCAAAATTAGTGAAATTGCTAGAATTGATGCATTCAAATTTGGATTGCGTGAAAGAAATATTTGACGAGGAGTTAGCGGTAAGTAAGAATTGTAAAAAGATACTAGCGTTCCCCCGCGGCGTCGCCCGCGTTAATTTCAGATTTCCTGTAAAATATTTTAACGCTGTAGCGACATGTATGGTCAACCACTACATAACATCGCAACACGATGACTCAGCTCGACGCGCTAGATGGCGTTATAGTCGAAGTATGGGGACTGTCTTTACTTTACACATACTCTTCTATATATCTGTGCTGATATCTAAGATTAAGATAGAACTTAACTACATATGAATAAATCAAAACGTTGAACATTGAACCTTGGTACCCGGCCATAACACTCAGTTGGTAGGAAGCGCTTCCCTTTGTCTTCCTAATTCTGTTGCGATACCCGTGTGAATCAAAACACCTTTGAAAAGAGCACAATATTTTTTATCAATTTTATGAACATAAAAAGTGTGTAAACCATATACGATAGACATATATTGTCGTGAGCTTTTTATGTTGAACTTCGCGCAACAATGCTGTCATACATGATTTTTGTGTATCTTAAACGGTTTACGCTGAAGAGAAGCGGAGCTCTGAAAAGGAATATTTTTCCCCCGTTTTTGCAACATTTTCCATTCGCTCTGCTCTTATAAGTCGTATCACGATGTTTTATAGTTAAAGCCTTCTGTTAATAAATGCACAATTTTTTGCAAATTAGAACAGTAGTTCCTAACATTAGCGCGTTCAAACAAACAAACATTCAAAGAAACAAACTCTTCATATATTTAGATAATACTGTGTACAAATGGATTATTATTTTTTGTAGAAAATGCCTAAGGGTCCAGAAAGACCTATGGTAGATCCACACCTTCCTCCCATTGCTGGTATCTTGTGGTGGATCCATAAGCTCCGCCGAAGATTGGAAGTGCCGATGGAAGAATTCATTATGTTTGAAGATCCGTAAGCATATTTGCTTACATATTAGCTTACTTCAAACCTACCACACATGATTATGATGCTTCTAGCACTAATACTATATAATTATAACTGCTAATAAAACTTCTCAGGATCATAGAAACCGAGAACGCGGTCTACATGAAACAAAAGCACAACGAGATGATGTCATATCTAAACCAGTTGGAAGACAGACAGTTCAAAGCGTGGTGTGCCACTGTTCCGGGTATATGCAAGCTTCATCTTGCCAAAAATCTTATTTATAGGGAGCCACCTTTTGTCAGAAATAATTTTAGCCCAGAGGTAAGGCAGACAGTAAATGAATGTGAATGAAAGCAAAATAAAGGCCTATGTAGCTTACAAACAGACTTGTAAAACTTAAAATTGTTCCGCAGTTGGTGATGTTATTACGTGAAATCCGTTACATGAAGTATTTGGATAAGCAAGGTATTCCATCTGAAGGTTTGGAGCTGTATGCTCGCAATGAAAAGCTACAGGTAGGACAATCAACCATATCCAGGAAATATATTGCTTTCTTTAACACTCCGCACAGACTGTAGGCTTTTTATTGGTTAGTTCTTTAGCTTTCTTTATCAGCTTCTTAATCCGTATGGAGAAGTATGCAAGTGCGCACATAACGACTCCGTATTTAGACTTACTAATAAAATTAGAAAACCGACCAAATTATCGGGTGACAAGAATTCTTCAGTCTGCGCGGGATCAAGTCACGAACAAGCTTTATAATACTTTTATTTATTTAGTATGACATGAATCGTCTGAATCGCGCCATTGCGTGGTATAATGCCATTCGTGAAGGCAGCCACGAAACCGAAGTGGCGCTCATAGAGAAAGAAATCTCGGCAATTGACGATCTCCTCGGTCGAGGAGTTGAAGAACTAACGTGGAATGATGATTGTAAGTTTTATTACGATTCATTAACTTCCTTTTCTAGTCTTATATTAAAAAAAAAAACTGTAGTCTCTTTCGTAACAAATCGATTGACACCTTATTTATCAAAATCCAATGAATAGTTTAAATGCTACGGAGGAGCAAACGAAAGAAATACATGTTCTTAGTACTAAAACTGTAAATCTTCCATTTGGCATCGCTGTAGTTGAGTAAAATTTTAAACTGCGTGTTTAATTTGTAAGGGTATAATTTCACTTAATTAATAATTGGGTATTATGCCTTTCTTTTAGTCACGGATTGGATGGCAGAGGTGTACGCAGCTATAAACACTCTACAAGAGAGAGTGCTGACAGCGCAGAACAATGTAAAACGTGGACTTGCAAATATCGCTGCATGGGGCGACAAGCCTCTACACAACCGCAAAGAAAATCTTGACAAGATGGAGCTACTTGCTGTCGCTGAGAGGCATCCGAGATTTGTGCGAAGGTAAATAAATGATATAGGAAAATTTGATATTAGTTACAATGCAGGTATAATAATAATGTAATTGTGACATATTGCAGACGCGATAAAATCCTGGAGAGCCATGCAGAGTTCGTGGATACTTTGGAGCGCAACTACAAACTCTTCTTCAATATTAAAGATGACGAGGAAGTAAGCAAATTTATGTAACTCCATTGCAATGAAAATTGCTACGCATATTGTGTTATCAATTTACTAAAACTAATGTAAAAAAAAACAGGAAGAAGAAGAGGAAGAAGAACTCGAAGAAGTAGATGAAGCCACACTAGATGACGATGAGAAAGCAGCACGTGCTGCCAAATTGCAAGAGATTACGGAACGTCGCGAAGCACGAATACTAGCAAAGGAAGAGCGGGAGCGGGAGCGGGAGGAGACTGCTAGAATAAAGTTTGAAAGAAGAGAAGCTAGACGGTTGAAGCGAGAAGCTAAAGAAGCCGAGCGTCGAGAGAGACAGGAGCGCAGGGAAGCTGGTATGAGCTTATTCAAAATACATAAAGTGAAAAAGCATATATCTACTATACATCATGATATAAATATGTTTTTACAGGTGAGGAGGTAGACTCTCCAGCTGAAGAAGTAGAGGAACTGGATCCCGAAGAGATCGCTGATATAGAGGAAGAAAGACAAGAGATGGAGGTGGCGGCGTTCCGAGCTGAACGTTGGCCAGCTTACGTTAGATACGTCGATTCTCTGGTAAAACTTCTCACTCAACTATCATTTTGGTTGATCAAATATCTTAAAGGCAATAACCAAAATGTATTTCAGGTATCGAGACAAATTATGAAAGCGATACAGACGAGTTTAAATTTGTTCGAAACCCAGACTGATTTGGAAAAGGGTCCAAGGGTTGCCTTTATGGAAGTCATTGCTGAATTAAAAGACCCAGGTATAAACGAACTTAGAATGCAGCAATATTTAACTTTGGTTATTAGTTAGTTACTAGCAATAAATGTATTACCGTTGTCTGCAGACATATGTTTCACTCCGTCTTTGGAAAAAGATGACGAGGATGGACTGTATGATACTTTAAGAGAGATGATGAAAGATATGCTCCTCCAAGCTACACTGTTTCCAAGAATAGACCCGATCGTGCCGATTGCTTCTTATGAAGGTAAATACACATTTTCATGTCATCAGTATCGTTTAATCATGTAATTAAAGCTGTGAAAGAAAGGTATTTCTCTGCAGATGATATTGAACATGAAGACGCATTGATTGACCTTTATCATGAGATATCGAAGCGTGTTGAAAATAGCATCAATGACGTCCATTCGTATGCGTCGGTAAGATATTAATGGTGCCCTATGATCATTAAGTATCGTCTGGTATACCGTTTGCATAATTGTGTGTATTATTTTAAAGAAATACGAAAAATACACCCCCCTGTGGCATGAAGATAGACAAGAGGTTCTACAAGGGTTCCTCACGTACGGAAGAGTGATACCACCGGAGGAATTCGACAAGTACCGATTTGAAAATGGCTGTGACCCGCCAGAGGCTAAGCCAACGCTCGAGCAATATCAGCAAGAGGTTGGTAATTGAAAGATGAACCATTAATCAATACTACCAAGTACTTGTCCTTTACATAAAGTTGTGTGGTTACAGATCGACAAATACAACGCAATGTATAATGAGGTGGCTGCATTGCCTTCGGAATACCTGTGTAACGGATGGCTCAGGCTTGACCTGAAGAGGCTCAACCAAGCCATCATGAACATAATCTGTAAATGGAGTAATCTTTACAAACAGAACTTGAAGGACCACGTACAAAAAAGGTACTCGTACTTCTTACGCTTTTAGTTTTATATGTTTAGTATGTGTATTCTTTCAAACAGTATCAACTCATTATATTGCCACATCATTAATAAAAGAGATTACTCGACAATTCTTTAGTAAGAATACGCTCCCTACCATTTGAAATCGGGTATATCTTTCTCTGCTGTTGTTGGCTATGGCTTTATTAAGCTATTTTGAAGTTAGCTTTGCCGAAATTCTTTCACAATACATCACTTTCTCCACTAACCTCATGCCCTTTTAGGACTATCAGCCATTTATTCTCATTTACCATCTTTCTAGCCTGGATGACCTGGAGAACTTCATCATATACGCCACCAAGGAACTATCAGTGGAACTGACAGAAGACGATTACGAGGGGTTGTTGCAAGTGATGCGTGTGCTCAACGAGGTCAGGGCGAAGCAAGACGCCGGCACCGACACCATGTTCGAACCGCTGAGGGACATCATGTATGTGCTGAAGGAATACGGTGTTGACTTCCCTGAGGAGACTTACGAACAGGTAACTACTTAGACAAAAGTATTACTGATAGATGACGTTAAGTTCATCTTTTGTAATACTCAGTTCAGTTACGTGCTCGTAGCGCAGCGGCAGTAACGCTTTGGTAGTGATCCAGATAATATAATACTACTAGGTAGTGATATCAAAGTGAAGCAACCTACGGCGCGGTCGTTTTTGGATGGGTGACCATTCCGACCATATAAGTGACGTATATCACGAGCATCTTCGTGCTTCGAAAGGCACGTTAAGGCGTTGGTCCCGGCTAATATCGGTTTATAGTTTAGTCATTAAGCCTAGTCAGGGGCCTTATGGGCGGCTTGATAACATCTGACAGCAAGGTTAGTCGCTTGCCTTGCAAAAACCCCTCCACCAACCCGCACTGAGCCCGCGTGGTGGAGTACTTAGTTTTACTCAGTTCACAGGTACCTAAATATATTATGTTAATGTCGTTTCTTAACTTTTAATTTGTCATTATTTTCTCTCATGCTTGCCTATGGATTTATTAGTCAAACACAGGAAAACATCAATATTCAGTTTACACTTTGGTGAGTAATAGTTTCGATTGAAAAAAAGGAAAGTAAACCCGACGAATTAGTCACTTAGTTACTGCACCTACTCGTAAGATAATTTTGATAGATCTGAACACAAGCTATTGAATTGAAAAAAGAAATACAATGTGTAAAATACATTAAGAAATTCATTTTTTCTCCGATGAATAAGGAGCGGGTAATGAATAACTCGGCCCAGTGTTGCATAAAAAGACGGGTAGAAAACGCTGACGTCACGCGTATTGACGTATCCTTAATCAGAAACTTCTTACGGACTGACCGACAGCACGGTAGCTCAATTGGAAGAGCGTTGGCCCGGTTCGCCAGACGTTGCAGGTTTGAGTCGGGGTCCCGCCCGTTTGCAATTTATGGTTTCTTTTTTCAACATTAAGAATAAAGAGGGGGGGTGGTAAGTTTATCGTGCCTGTCTGTGTTTTTGCGTGTTAGTCTGTGGTATAGTAGCGCCTAAACGGTGTTTTTAGCCATGTTTTATGAAAATCTGATCAGCCGTTTGAAGATCATTAACTCTTTTTTAGTTTTGAGTTGCCCGATCGATTCGAAATTTGGTTTCGATGACATTGTATGTATGCGGTAAGGTATCCATAACCCGTTCGGCAGTTTGAAGATCATCAGCCCTTTAGTATATTAATGAAATGATCTGACTACCGTTTGTATGTCTCATCTAACTGCCTCGGTGGCGCAGCGGTAGAAGGGTCGCACTTTAAAGCGACGGCTGCGTCAGGGGTCCCGGGTTCGATCCTTGGGTCGGGCCAAAAATATATACCTGAGTTCTTCTGTTCAGAAATTCTTAGGGTAGCCCGGAGTTTGGAAGTTGGCGCTGTTTCACCTGGCGCTGGTCCTGCGCCTAAACTATCTCCGGTCGTGTCAGATTGCTGTCCCATCGGGCTATGAGAGTGAAAGTAATAGAGAGTGCACCTGTGTTTGCGCACACACTTGTGCACTATAATATGTCCCGTGCAGTCGGTTAGTCGTTGTGACTGGCCACCGTAGTCGAAATCGGCTAGGGGGACTATTATTATAATTATTATTATATGTCCCATCTATTTGAAGTATGGTACCGTATTACTTCAATAATATTAAAATGACATGGTAAGCTAACCATGACTTTAAATATAGATTGGATGTAATTTTGGATTATACATAGTTAAAGTAAACAAGTCATTACCTACATTAATATTATAGCCAATCTGCTTCGTTAATAGTTAGACGTGCTACCCGAGCGTTGGAGAAACGTGGTGAAACTAGCGACCGTGATGAAGAATAACGTGGCGCCACTACAGGCTGCGCAGGCGGCGCTTATCGCCAAGCGCGTGGCGCTCATCAACCTGCGGCTCACTATGTACAGGGAGCAGTTCAAACTCAAGGAGGTATGTTGAAACTGACTGTTGACATAATAACAGGTAATTTAACGATGAAGGATTTGGCAACCGGAAACTGGTCCGATCCATATAATATTGGCCGCACGCGGGCAGTTTTAAATGGATCGTACCAGTGTGCCAAAACCTTAAATCTCCATTCCATGTGGAAGAGATTTCTGTGTACATTTTCCATGTTGAAGAGATTTTTGTTTGAAAGTGCAATTCTACTATACCACCCCACCTTTTATTGGGGTTGGTGGTGGTTAACTAACCGATGCTCAAAGTCTCACCGAAAGCAAATCACTAGTTTTTTTTAACCATAATGAAACAATTTACCGTTTTCTGGCCTCTAGGTGTTCTTAGAGTCTTGCAAAGAACCATACAGGAATATTGACAAAATTAACTTAGAAATTGTGGGATTTGAAGATATTATTGAGAATCTGAAGAAATCGTGTGCGTTATTTGATATTCAGCCGCCTGATGAGAAGAATGTTAAACAGTGTCGTAGAGAGCTGAAGCTTATCAAAGTAAGTTTAGATTTATGAGCGTGTTTAGATATCATTTAAGAGTTTAAAAACTTATGTGCAATATAATTATAAACATGTAACTGTTTCAGCAACTTTGGGATTATTACTACTTGGTGATGGGTACAATTGAGTTCTGGAAGAAATCCCCTTGGAAGAAAATCGATGCCGATGGTATGGACCAAGAGTGTAAGAGGTTCACCAAAGATATGCGACAACTTGACAAAGATATGAGAGTCTGGTGAGTCATAACATTTATTTTGAAGCCTCCTGCCTATACCAAAACAAAAAAGCAATAAATAAATAACGTTCTCAAAAGGGAGCCGTATATTGCGATAGAAGCTACTATCAAGAATTTGATGACTTCACTCCGAGCCGTAACGGATCTCCAGAATCCAGCAATTAAAGACAGACATTGGGTTGAATTGATGATGGCTACTAAGGTAAATAACAGTAACTTACGTTTTAGCTGTGTAGTGTCAAATACCTCTATGTGTGTAAATATCGCTTGGTGTAGTTTCATGATACTCAAGTAGTGTTTTTTTCTCTGATTTAGCAAGCTATTCACACACATCTCATGACCATCAATACGGAAAACATTCATCTCACCCCATTTGTAGTAAAACACAAAATCGTTAGTAGAGTTTCATTGGAAGAAATATTGCAAGATTTCAAATCTTTAGAAGATTTAGCTTCATCCAGCGAAAAATCAGATGAAAATATAACCACGCGGAAACCTGATGACGAAGCTTTGAAACATGAATACAAAAAGTTCCTTCAGCTACAAGATTACAGAAGACCAAAATACAAGAAAACTTACCATCTGGGACAAAATACAGCCAACTAAATAAGTCATACTCTCTGCAAGAAATAAAAAAATGGGCTTCGAAGTGAAGCCAGTCCGGAGGGGATCGCATCAAAAGTTTAACGATCAGGCCATAATACTATCAGAATTCATTTTGTAGAAAATAAAATTGTTTCATTTCATTAATGTTTTTTTGTTATCCATTAGTTTATTACACAAGTGCCGTCATTTCATAATTCATCCGTCTATAAGGTAAACCATAA
The DNA here is from genome assembly GCA_963924145.1 of Pyrausta purpuralis. Taxonomy (NCBI): domain Eukaryota; kingdom Metazoa; phylum Arthropoda; class Insecta; order Lepidoptera; family Crambidae; genus Pyrausta; species Pyrausta purpuralis. The sequence continues at coordinate 14,753,845 of OZ001646.1, read as the reverse complement.
GTTTAGTTGTGCTTTGTGTTAATTTTCTGAGTTACTAATATTGGCTTAGAATGGTATATCTATGATTTAAACCTAATCGGTTGTTTATCGCGTAAAATGCTTGGTTGTATTTCATAGGTGAAGTTCCACATCGACGATGACACAACTCTAGCAGATTTGTTAGCTTTGAACTTGCACAAGTTCGAAGAAGAAGTCAAAACTATTGTCGACAAGTCTGTCAAAGAAGCTGCTATGGAAAAGACTCTTAAGTATAACCGATTTATTTATCTGCAACCTGGCTACTTATTTTATATTACATAAAATCATAATACTAACGTCAATTTGTCCTAAGGGAACTGGAGGCAACGTGGGCTCAAATGGAGTTCGATTACACAACGCATGACAGAACTGGTATAAAACTACCAAAGGCAAGCGAGGAGCTAGTTGAAACTCTTGAAGATAACCAGGTAAAAGATGCTTGCGTAGTATTACACCCAATCGTCTTAAATAAATGAACATATTATTATGATATACGTGATTTCGTGTTCTAGAACCAAGTACAGAATATGATGTCATCCAAATTCATTGGGTACTACGAGGCTGAGGTGACTGAGTGGCAAAAGAAACTGGGTACTGCGGACGCAGTCATTTCCATTTGGTTTGAAGTACAGAGAAAGTGGCAATACCTCGAGAGCATTTTCGTGGGTTCTGATGATATTCGATCCCAGTTGCCAGAAGATTCCAGGAGATTCGATACTATTGATAAGTCATTTAAGGTATGTCAATGTGAAGTACCAAACTTGCTGCTTGCCTCATAATAGCCACCGTTTGATTCATGGTTTATTTACTTAATCTGATAGGAATTGCTAAAAGATATTGCACATACACCGAATGTGGTGCAAGCAACAAACAAACCAGGATTGCTGGAAAAACTGGAAGACTTGATGGGAAATCTTAACCTTTGTGAGAAGGCACTCAATGATTATTTGGAGACCAAGAGGCTGGCATATCCTCGCTTTTACTTTGTTTCTTCTGCGGATCTGCTGGGTAAGTGCGCCTTCATATTAGAGCGACTACAGCGCAGCAGCAGCGGATGCCCATATAAATAAAATACAGAGTGAAAGAGCTCTAAATCTATTTCCTTATAGTAGCTTTTCACATAAAGTAAAGTATCGTTGAATCTGTCTATCATGAGTGCCGAATTAGTGTCAGACTCAAGAGCAAATCCTTTGCCACGTTTAGAAAAACTAAAATCAATCCTCTTTTCTGTAAAGAATTAATGAGATGTTGCTAAAAATTCCTTACAGACATTTTGTCCAATGGCAACAATCCACCAGCCGTTTCAAAGCACCTGCCGAAGCTTTACGATAACTTGGCTAAGCTGGTGTTCCCCAAACCTGGCAGCAAGCAAGCCTTCGAGATGATCTCCAAGGAGAATGAAGAACATGTGCCGTTTAAGGCCCCATGTTGCGATTGTTCTGGAAAAGTAAGTGGAACAAAAGTACTTAATGGAAGATAAAACGTTGTATTTAACGTTGTTCAATGAACAAAAGTTTCATTATGTGACTTATATACACATGTTATGATGCAACGTTATTAATTTTAGGTTGAAGTATGGCTAAACCGCGTAACTGATTGCATGCGATATACTTTGAGAGATATTTTCGAGCATAGCGTCAAGTCTTACGAAGAGAAACCTAGAGATGAATGGGTTTTTGACTGGCCAGCGCAGCCGGCGTTAGTGGGTACACAGATTTGGTGGACCACGGAGACCAACCAAGCTTTTGAGAAGCTTGAAGAAGGTGAAACTTAGACCTAGCATTATTATCGACACCTCAATCACTATGCCACACTATCATTATCGTTATCATTATCAGCCATAGGACGTCCACTGCTAACATAGGCTCTGATTATATTGATAATTTTAGGTTACGAAGGAGCTTTAAAAGATTACCAAAAGAAGCAAATTACTCAGCTAAATGCACTTATTGTGCTTCTGCTGGGTGATCTATCAGTTGGTGACCGACAAAAAATTATGACAATTTGCACTATCGACGTGCATTCAAGAGACGTGGTGGCCAAACTAATCGTTTCCAAAGTGGAGAACTCCAATGCCTTCCAATGGCAGAGTCAGTTGAGGTAATACCACCCTGGAATAGACCTCTAACCCATGGTATTATTTGGCTAAAACTTAAGCAACTATGTAAAATATAAATCTTTTCTTTGTCTAATAGACATCGCTGGGATAGCAACCTCAACAATTGTTTCGCTAACATTTGCGACGCACAATTTCTTTACGATTATGAGTATTTGGGTAATACTCCACGTCTTGTGATCACCCCATTGACTGATCGCTGCTACATAACATTGACTCAGGTTAGATTGATTTGCTGTTACAAGAACTTGATAGGCGAAAAAGTATAGTATAGCATATAATCATAATGAATGTTGTTTTATATTATTAGAGCCTCCATTTGATTATGGGTGGTGCTCCGGCCGGACCAGCCGGTACTGGCAAGACGGAGACCACCAAGGACTTGGGACGTGCGCTCGGTATCATGGTCTACGTCTTCAACTGTTCTGAGCAGATGGACTACAAGTCCTGCGGCAACATTTACAAAGGTAGGTGGATGGATTACACTCGTACATTTAAAACTAAACACTGTGTTTTTTTAATGTAACTACATACGTAATATATTGCTATTATTACAAATTTCTGAGGACTGGATGGATGGAGGTATTCCTACATGTATTACAATAATTGCTCCGCGAACATGGCTGAAATAGGGCCGTGAGTCTTGATAATAGATTCTACCTGCTGTTGTTGTTGCTTTCGTAATTAGATAAGAGCCTTTCTTCTTCGCAATTATGATAAGCACTATCTACATAATAATAATATTTTTTAGTACAATTTACCAAATCAACTATCTAAAGCAACTGTTATTGTTTCTTTGTTTTCAATATATACAACGTGTACTTGTTGTTTTCCGAAAAAAAATAACCAAAGATTCTACAATGTATTAGTAATATTTTCCCGAAAGTTATTTTGCTAACAAAAGTATAATGCACGAGTAAGAATGTTTTTTAAAATCATTTCGTTATTATTTTGCTCTGTGTATTTAGTGACGTTGTCAACTTTACTATACCTGCGAATGTTTGCAAAAAAGGCCACAAACGAACATAGTTTTATTACCTATTTTGTTACTCTTTCCCTACAGAGCAGTTTTCATCCATCATTTACTTTCACTAAATGGGATTAATATGCCATTTAGTAAATGTAAATGATGTTATTAATGTCACAACAATATTGACGTAAACATAATTAATGCTTTGAAATTAATTAAGTAATTATTAATACTTATTTCAGTTATTTTAAAGGCCATAGTTAACTTTACGTAGGTACGTATTATTGCGATTTATTTTTTTCATTAACGTTGACGAAAAGCAAAAGACACGAAAACTTTACAAACCTAGCCATCACTACCATTTTATCAGAAGAACTTTTTTTGATTATGTAACCGACAAAAGTTAGCCATAACTTAGGACTCGATTATTAACTTAGTACTTTCTAGCCATATTATAACGCATTTTTAACCGACTTCAATACCTTTATTGAAGTCGGTTAAAAATGCGTTATAATATGGCTAGAAAGTACTCCTCCTTAGGAGGTTATCAATTCGACTGTTTTTTTATATTATTATTTTTTTGTATCATATCTCAGTCGTTTGTCGACCGAATTGAAAAATTTTTCGCCTAATTAGAGGGTGTACCTTCTAGTTGGTCCCATTTTTTACATTTTGGGATTTGATGATGGGATCTTGTGTAATCGAGGGAAACCCTCAAATTTTAAAGGCAAGTATAGTGTTTATTTACTAGAATCTTAATGTTGACGTGTTGTTACGTCTGATAGTCAACATCTTGTGGGGCTGAGCTGATGGTGGAACTCCTTAACGCTTAGGAGTTCAGTAATTATAATGACGGAACTTATGATAGTGTAATTTGAAGCTTCTTAAAAAATAGAATCATAAGGTGCAACTCCCCCCCAATCTTATGTAATCACTAAAAATGAAGAAATAAAATAAACTTTAGGCAAACAATTTCTTTTTGCCTAAAACGGATTCCTTTCCTTTCAATGGTGAAGAGTTTATTTAAGGCTTTTTAGTGCATTTTCGTTTGAAGTCGGTTTTTACTTTATATAAAAGTACTGTACTTCTATTATTGGGACACATCGAGTACAAAGTGGAAATTTAGTTATTTTGTATGAAACTTAAAAAATGGTAATTTTAAAAAAAAAGTTTTATAAAAAAAAAGTGCTGTGAGCTTAATTACTTTTCTTAATTTTCCGAAAAACTAAAAAACACGTTTTTTTATTATTTTATGAAATTCCTCATTTTATCCATACCTAATTTTAGGTCTAGCTCAAACCGGTGCATGGGGTTGCTTCGACGAATTCAACAGAATATCTGTGGAAGTACTGTCCGTAGTGTCAGTGCAGGTGAAGACCGTCCAAGACGCCATCAAAGCCAAGAAGAAGAAGTTCGATTTCATGGGAGAGTTCATCACTCTCATACCGACAGTTGGCATGTTTATCACCATGAACCCTGGTTATGCTGGGAGAACGGAGTTGCCGGAGAACTTGAAAGCACTTTTCAGGTACTTTGAGCATATTAATCATTTGCTTATTATATACTAACTACTATTTCAAATCTCATTTATATTGTTTATTAGACCATGTGCTATGGTGGTACCGGACTTTGAGCTGATTTGCGAAATCATGTTGGTGGCGGAAGGCTTCCAAGAGGCGCGATTGCTAGCACGAAAGTTCATTACTCTTTACACTCTGTGTAAGGAGTTGCTTTCGAAACAGGACCATTACGATTGGGGTTTGAGAGCTATCAAATCAGTGCTGGTGGTAGCCGGTTCCCTCAAGGTTTGTTTATAATGTACAGCTCACATCATAATTGAATTTGTTTCATCTGTATGACTATTTGTCATTTTGGATTTCAGAGAGGCGATCGATTTAGACCAGAAGACCAAGTGCTGATGCGAGCTTTAAGAGATTTCAACATTCCAAAAATTGTTACTGACGATACGCCTGTATTCATGGGATTGATTGGAGACTTGTTCCCTGCGCTCGACGTGCCCAGAAAACGTGACTTGGACTTCGAAAAGAGTTTAGTTGATGCTGCTATTTCAATGAAACTGCAGCCAGAACCAGGATTTATTCTAAAGGTATGGATAAGTCACTTTTATTACTTACGTTCTGTAAAAACGTAAACGTTACTTTCCAACTAAACTTACTTCTAATTCCAGATGGTACAATTGGTGGAACTGTTTGCTGTAAGGCATTCTGTATTTATTGATGGATTTGCCGGTACCGGTAAGTCCATGGTGTGGCAGTGTCTCAACAAGACATATCATATGCTCAAAATGAAACCATTTTACAACGACCTGGACCCTAAAGCAGTCACCAATGATGAGTTATTTGGCATCATCAACCCAGCCACGAGAGAGTGGAAGGATGGCCTCTTTTCGACTATCATGAGAGATATGGCTAACATGCCTGGTGATGGGCCCAAGTGGATAGTGCTAGATGGAGATATCGACCCTATGTGGATTGAAAGTTTAAATACTTTAATGGATGATAACAAGGTGACGATTTCTTCATATTATGTTAATATTTGGATGTTCCTTAATGGAAATATAGAGTTATATATATTTGTTTATCTATACATTAGGTGCTTACGTTGGCCAGTAACGAACGAATCGCTTTGAATAAAACAATGAGGTTATTGTTTGAGATTTCCAATTTGCGTACTGCCACGCCAGCTACCGTCTCTCGCGCTGGTATCTTGTACATCAATCCTCAAGATTTGGGGTGGAATCCGTAAGTATTGTGACTTTGACGATATCTTAGTTTTTTAGTATACATTATAAATTGTAATGTTCCTCTGTGCTGTCATTTGATAACACCTCTCATTTTTTAATTACTCTTTATTATCCATAATGAAGAAAAAATACATTTTTTCCTCAAAAAGTTTATTTTGTGGTAGTTATGATAGTTAGTAATTTAACGTTTACAAAGATTATGGTTGCCACGTCGAATGTCGTATCACTTCTATATCCCCGGAATATCGATAATTTATTAATTATTCTGCCATTCGAAAAGAAACATGAATCTTATAAAATAAAAATCACTGAAATCAGTCTATTTGTTCTCGAGTTACAAATGGTGTCACTTCATAATGCACCGGGCAGCTTTGACAGAATGTGGGAAAAAAACTCAATTATGAAGGGAAGATATATAAATTTTGTTTGATTGAACCCATAGCGGAGACTTTAACCTTTCTATTGTTTCCTGAAATTAAATATTACCTAATTTCATATAACAAAAGTCACCGCAAAATAATTAGTTCAGTGAATGCGGATTCTGCCGAAACGGGCGCACTTTAAATGTTGTTTGCAGCCATGTGTTACCAACCAACAAAACTAAGCAAAATAGTGTTATATGGTGATACCGTAGTGGGGTAGTAGGGTACAAAAGATAAAAAGACATGTTCTGTCCCCATATGGGCCATAATTTATTGATATTGATTAAGTATTGACGTTCATAAGTGGCATTTTGTGTCCAAATTTGAATAAATGATAATTGAATTTTGACCTGGACTCATAATCATGACCCAGAGGCCAAACAAGAGTCAAGACTCAAGGCAATGGTACAATAATTGGTTAGCTGATACGAGTTAGTCCTTGGCGGAAATTTAAGACCGTGCCTTCGACTGAGAAGGACATGGCAAGAACCTACCATTTGAGATTATTATACGTAAATTGTATGAATAAACATGTCATTATTATTAGGAAATTACTTTTTTCACGTTGCAAGGCAATATTGTACTGCGGTATCATAAAAAAATAAAAATAAAAGTATTTCTTTTAAAAATAATGTGTCAGTATTCATAAATTAGCTCAAATCGCTATCTCTCTGACATACAGTAAACTAACAAACACACACACACACACACACACACACACACACACACACACACACACACACATCACAAACAGAATCTCATAATTTTAGTTATGTTAAATACGACTTATGTTTAATACTAATGCATAAGATAATCCTAATACTTTACTTAAGCCATCTGTGAGGGGGGCCTGGTGATCTGTATCACAGGTTTTTCAGAAACCTACTTCAGACACCAGTCTTTCACAAATTACTGGTAAAAATTTATGTGTACCCTTAAGTTAATGTAAAGCTGCTTTGTAATTACCTATTTGTGAAGAGAAATAAATATATATTATTATTATTATTATTATTATTATTATTATTATTATTATTAGTATATACTGCCAAAGACTGCGATCAGTACCGTATTTGACTTCGGGCTCGAAATCAAAAACCATGTAGCCATACAGCTCAGATCTGACCTCCTGTGATACTCTTAAACTTGACCAAAACACATTGGAGGAATCAGTATTCAGACGGTAAGACTGGCTCTTCTAAGCCGAGCACTACTACTATTATACTATTTTTCATTTCGACAGTGAGAAAAATAAATAAAAATAGTTTTGTGATTGTAAAAGTCAAGATAAAATTTAGTTATGTGGTACGGCGAGAAATGAAATCTCATAGTTTTGCACAACACGTCAGTTTATTTACTGTTGTTATACATAAAACACACTATTTGAAGGATTAGTAACGGCACGGAAAGGAAGAAAACAGAGTACGTAAAACGCGGACGATATCAAATAATAAGTCCTAGTTTAAAATATTGATGTATTTTCCTCACAGGCAATAATAATAGTGGAAGAACGCAACCTTAACCTTGTCACGAAAACTACCACAGGTTACTTCAGATTGTAGATTCGATTTTGTCTCATTAAATAGCGCTATGAGTGACAGCTAAAGGGGGTAGTGAGTAAGAAGATTAATGAACAACAAAATCGCGGCAAGTCGCCTCCGCCTGCTAAATAATCTATGCAATAATCGACCAAACTTAACAAATATATTGTATAAGACAAACCAAATGTGACAATTTAAAATTTAAAACCGGCTAAGTGCGAGTCGGACTCGCCCACTGAGGGTTCCGTGCCAACTTTAACTGAATTAGGGATCCACTTACTTCCACTTAGTAAAATACCACGATATTTAGTTGACAGCAAATATAACTTTGTTTTTCATAGTGTTTGTATGAAGTACAAAGTTATGTTTGCGGTTGTTGAAAATGTGCTATATCTCAAAAACTACTCGTTCGATCCCGTCTGAACCAATTTTCGTTGAAAGTATTTATTAAGATCTACATCACATTTTTTTTTTTAAATTTACACTCGCTTGGTTTAGAAATATGATGTGGGGGGCGGGCGCACACTTTACCACTTTGGAAGCGTATATCTCGCAAACGTAAGATTTTTAGAGAAAACGGTTTTTGGAACATCTATTTTATTTTACAAGACCTATCTACAGGGTGAAATTTTAATCAGTGACCAGTGAAATTTTGTGTGGACTCCACTGATGAAAATTAACAACTTTTACTATGGGAGCATTAGTGAAATCGAGAAAAAAAAATCAGCTGTTCCATACAAAAGCTCAATTGGCGCGCGGTCAAAATGTATGGAACAGCTGATTTTTTTTTCTCGATTTCACTATTGCTCCCATAGTAAAAGTTGTTCATATTCATCAGTGAAGTCCTCACTTAAAATTTGGTCACTGATTAAAATTTCACCCCGTATAGACATCCCACACGCATAATTTTAACTTTTAAATTTTTTTTTGGTTTTAGTTTCATGTCCCCCCTTAAATATAATTATTTTTTATTTTTTGTTTATGAATCGTAAAGCGATTAACAGCGATTACATCTTCCTACTAAATTTCAACAGTGTGATGCTTATAGTTACAGAATAAAATAGCTGTGACATACGGACGGACAGACAGACAGACTTGACGAAACTATAAGGGTTCCGTTTTTTGCCATTCGGCTACGGAACCCTAAAAAAGTGACACTACGTATGGCGGGAAACCGAAAAATATACTACTCAAAACAAAATAAGGGCCACGAGGTATTTTGTCTGTACCATGAAAATAATAAAACCAATATACATATTTTTTTTTGTCTCCATAACGAACAATAATGTTGTTTTTACCGTGAAGACCAATAAATTTATATCAATAATAATGATTAAAAAGTGTATTTGCTTTTGATAGAAAAAACATATTTAAGGTTAAAAATAAAAACAATGTAAAGTTACTGATACCATAAAAAAAATACTCCATCCTCATCTTTTAGTAACGGGTATGCCCCCCTCGTTTCGCTACGCTGCAGCCTGGAGTGCATGCTCTCAATTAAATGCCTGACATTTTCCATTGGAAACAGGCCCAGGCCCAGGCCCTTTTAACAGCGTTGATGAGTTGCTGTTGGTTATGGATTTCCTGATCACTGTCTCTAACTCTTCGTTTCAACTGATCCCACATGTGCTCTATTGGATTTAAGTCCGGACTGTTCGCCGGCCACGGCAAGACTTGAATTTGAGAGGCTTCCAGTACAAACCGAGTCGCTTGAGCCGTGTGTGCACGAGCATTGTCTTGCATCAAGACGAATCCAGGACCCGCTCGCTGGGCAAATGGGATCACATGTGGTCTGACAACTTCCTCAATATACTGCTGAGCAGTAACAGTACCCTTATTTAAAATAGCGAGCTCAGTTTTGCCGTGTAAGCTTATCCCGCCCCAAATCATTACATTTGGACCACCAAAACGATCGATTTTATGGATGCAGGCTTCTGAAAATCTCTCGCCGCGTCTTCCTCATACTCTAATACGCCGATCGTCGTTAAAAATTTAACGTTGCATTCGTCTGTGAAGAGCACCATGCCCCATTGGTTTATGTCCCAGTCCAAATGTTGACGGGAAAATCTTAAACGATTTGCACGATGACTTCTGGTTAATGGAACACGGACAACTCGCCTTCTTGATGCCTGCTGGTCTTCATGGAATCGATTACGAATAGTTTGGTCACTGACACGAGTACCCGTTGTGCGATCTCGGCGCGCATTTAATCGAATGTAACGATCCTCTTGAGCTGTTGTAATGCGAACTCTGCCCGAACCAGGTCTTCTTCTAACACTGCCGGTCTCTTGGAAACGATTCCATAGATTTTGAATACCTATCTCTTCGAGAAAATCCCAATTGCAAACCCACAGATCGCTGCGAATGACCTTCTTCAATCATAAGGCTACGAGTAATAACGGCTCTGGTTGCTGTCAGCGAGTCCATATGACGCCTGCGTGCTTGTGGCATATGGCGAAAGATGTTTTTGACTCCAGATATCAATGAACTCTGATAATTTTAATAAACCAAGAAGCTAAGGAAAGCAAAACGTCAAAGAAAATGTAATCAAAATTTTCAATAAGAATTTTAAATCAAGTTTTATTTAAAATTGTTGCCAGCATTAGATGAATACTGCAATATTAAAAAGTTTAGGTATCAAAAAATTTGTATACTCAATATTTTACTACTTTCAATATGTAAATGTTTAATAATTTACACCAAAATGAAAAAATACCTCGTGGCCTTTATTTTGTTTTGACAAGTATATTTATAGATTTTTGTTAAAAATTAGACCAATCGTAAATTTTAAAATCAGTGACCATAATAAATGTAATGTTTAGCTAATCTTAAAAATATGGAAAGCTTGTTTATTTTATAATACAACGTGACTCAATTATGTTTAACTCCATGTCTGATCGTAGAAATTAAAACTAAATTACTTTCCACCCTAGGGATGGAAAAGCTATTTTCCACCCGTCTATCCTCACATGAAAGTTAAATTTTCTGAACAGAAGTTTGCTTTTGTTTACAAATTACCGTTCTCTTGTAAACAAAAGCAAACTTTTTTGGGTCATATATTATTATTTTACTTAGCTTATCTATTACGTTCATATCAAAGACAAAAATTGTGTTGACTGATGGAATTTGTTCAGATTTGTAGCATCTTGGATTGAGACAACCAGGGACGACGAAAGTGAGAAAGCGATGCTGACAGTGATGTTCGACAAGTACATTCCATCTCTGCTCGAGTCTTGTAAAAAGTACAAGCGAGTGACGCCGCTAACTGAGCTGCAGCAAATACAGCTGACGTGCTACTTGCTAGAATGCTTCTTAAACAAGAATCTGCTCCCAAGTGACTGTCCGAAAGAATGGTGCGTAAAAATAAAATAAAAAAAAGATTGGTGTAAAATCTAGTCAGATCCACCATTTTCCATCTGGAAACAGTTTACCAATCAACCTTTAGTTTGATCAAATAGTTTGAAATAATTGTAGTTTAATTAAATTGATGTTTAAATTAACTTTTGTAAAAAGTTGTAGATATCTACACAAACCTGGGATTTAGTATCCGTTTTTTGTACATCAAATATGGATTTCCTTACTTAAGAGATGATTTACAATCATTTTAGTAAACTGATTGCAAATCATCTTGCCACAGGTGTTCCCATCCAAGCTTGTCCTTTGACAATAGGCCTCCTCCAACCATTTCCATGTTTTTCTTTCTCATGCTAGCGTTTGTCATCTTGGCCCAGATATTTTGCGGAGTTTATCTAACCATACCTATTTTGTTTTATCTTCATCTTTTCCATTTTGTATACATATCGAGGTGTCCATGTTGACATTGACTTTGGCAATGTTTCTCACATCTCTCTATAAACATTTGGCCAGTCCATCGCCATTTAAGAGCCTTTGTTTGCGTCTCTAAGTCTTCGATTTTTGTTATTTTCCTTTGGACATTCCCACACATCGCCATCTAGTCCCAAAGTAAGCTACTCAAAGCTTGTGTTATGGATGCCAGACAACGGATATAATACTTAAATACTTTTTGTTTGTAAATACATACACGATATACATAGAAAACACCCATTTTACTGACTCTGTAACCCTTTTCTTATCCTGTAAGCCCAGGACACTCCTTTTCAAACTTCTTTGAAAAGTTATGCGTTTCTAGATTGCTTTTTGCGTGACCCATGTCTCACATCCGTATGTTAGTGTTAGAAGTATCCAGGAGTTGAAATTTTTTACAGATAAAAATATCTAATTAAAGAAAAAAAAATATCTCATTTTTTATTTGGGTAAAAGGAGATATGAAAGATCACATAGATGTGCAACATGGACCTTAGTGTTAATTATGTTTATCAATTTACAGGTACGAAACCTACTTTGTTTTCTGCATCGTATGGGGCTTCGGTTCTGCGTTATTCCAAGATCAACTGGTGGACTGGCGCAATGAATTCAGCAAATGGTTCTGCAATGAGTTCAAACAGATCAAGTTCCCGTCCACGGGCAATGTCTTCAGCTTCTTCATAGATCCGGAGACGAAGAAATGGATGCCGTGGTCTGAGAAAATAGAATCTTTCGAACTCGACCCAGATTTGCCGTTGCAGGTAACGCAATTTTAAAATCAGGTATGTATTTGGACGCTACTGCGTTGATGTCTTTTGTACTACATAAATGACCTGATTAAAATATGCACGATTTATTTTAGTAATTATGTAACTAACAGAAATGATAGAACCGTATTAAAAATTATTCTTCAAAAGGCCAATTTACACTTTACCAACATTTGATAAGACTTATCCGACTGAATAAGTATAAAACGACCGATTTTAAAATGATAATTACATACACGATTGCAGACAATTTCGAAATAGGCGTATTGTGCTTTATTCGACAAATATTATTTATCTGATTTTGGTAAAATCGGGCCTAAGAGTTGAACACTGCTTCACCCTCGTAATTTCAGATTTCCAATGCAATCTTTTATCCTTAAGCATTACAAAACTATCTAAAGTCTATACCCATAGCTAATATATCCCAATCCTAAATTTGATCGAAATTGATTCAACTATTTTATCATAACGGAACAAACATTGAAACTAAGAAATAGTCTGCTATTTCTTAGTCTCATTTAATCTTTTTTTTTTGTAGTCATGTCTAGTGTCGACATCGGAGACGACCCGCATCAAGTTCTTCATGGACCTGCTGATCGCGAAGCAGAAGCCGGTGATGCTGGTTGGCAGTGCTGGCAGCGGCAAGACCGTCAGCGTGGCGGCTAAGCTCAACTCACTGCCGGACTCGTACGCCATCGTCAACGTGCCGCTCAACTTCTATACAACTTCTGGTGAATTTTAAATAGTAGAAGTCTGATAAAGTAGTACGTGCGAGCGCGTTACTCATATGGGAGCGGAATCAATACGGGTCAATCTTGAAAACCAAAAATAGCAATGTCCGGGGGCGAAAACTACCCATAACGTTTAAAATTTAATGTAAGATATTTTTTTTCTGTTACTTTAATGTTTAAATTAAATGGGGCACAACAAAAACGGTGCTTATTTTAGCTTAAAATATCTGAAAAAAATCTTCGATGCCTTGATATTTGATTCCCCTGGGCTGTCCCTTAGTCATTTTTTGAACAAAACATTAATAATTTACCTATCTATAATCATAAATGTATGTTTTTTTGTAATTTAAGAGTTAAAGGGTGAGTTGTTTAATGACTTAATAAATAAACAAAGACTGTGACAATCACTGTTTTTTAAAAAAAAAATAGTTTGTGTTTGTCCGAGCGCAACGATTGATTCCCTTGGCGCGCCAATAAATACCACCTACCTTGCTATTTAAATGTCTGCGCCGAAGGCGTGCACATCGGCCAGGTAGCTTTAGTCGCGCTCTGAACATCGCGAGGAGAGGTCGCGTTTCCAACGTTTCCAAGCCGGATTTATGAAGGTAAGAATTTGATTCCCCTGGCTTTGTTTCACTAGGTCATTGATTACCCTGGCCACTTCAAAAAATGATTTTTGATAATTAAGAATTTCTTTACTAGGATTAACAGTAGGGTATATAGGACTATTAATTGTTTTTATAATAATCATTGGCAAAAATCAATCCATTAAAACAAAATCCAAAGAAGATTAACTTTTATTGACTCCCCTGGCATTGATTCCCCTGGCAAAATGCCAGGGGAATCAACATTAAGGGCACCATGGAATGGAATGTGCAAATCACTGGTACATCTAAAACCACGAAAACAAACAAGACGTAAAAAAAAACATTACCAGTGATGACATACGGATCCGAAATATGGTCTCTTACTATGGGCCTTATAATGAAGCTCAAAATCACACAACGAGCGATGGAAAGGGCTATGCTGGGTGTTTCTCTACGGGATCGAATCAGAAATGAGGAGATACGTAGAAGAACTAAGGTAACGGACATAGCTTTGAGAATCAGTAAGCTCAAGTGGCAATGGGCAGGGCACATAGCGCGAAGAACTGATGGCCGTTGGGGCAGGAAAGTTCTGGATTGGAGACCCTTCGACCAGAGACGCAGCGTGGGACGTCCACCAACAAGATGAACAGACGACCTTATAAAGATCGCAGGATCAAACTGGATGCAGACCGCTAGTGATCGGTCGCTGTGGAAAGCCGTGGGGGAGGCCTATGTTCAGCAGTGGACGTCCTTTGGCTGATAATGATGATGATGATGATGTAAAAAAAAAATCGATAAAATTTCTAATTCGAACCCAAATTATGGGCTAGCTGCAACTGAAGTTCAGAGTAAAAAGTATTGCATCTGATGATAGCCTCTGGATTTGTTTGCCTTCAGTAAATAAAACCTTAATTTAATTTTCGATTCTATGTGTAAAGAAGGTGTCTTCTCTCTGTGGCGGGGAAATACTGATGATAACAATATTTGTAATTTGTTGTTTGCCCATTCGTAAATCATATCCATTTATTGTTATAAGTTTATACGTTTTTGAGAAACTTTAGCGCTGTTAGATTCATACAATACAATATTGACTTGTGTTAGATATTCTAGGCACGTTAGATGATTTAAATTATATTATTTGATAGTTTTTATATATGTTGATTTCTTATAGTTGATTGATAGTTTCTAAAGAGGGGTATTGTTTTGTTTTTATAATACTACTTATAAGATTAATGATGACTCTAAAGAACTAAATGAAACCACAAGACAAGAAAGGAAAGGAAAGAAAGGATATTTTGATTCCCCTGGCATCTTATATTGATTCCCCTGGCACCAATATTTTAAAGTCATATATCTTTGTATCTAAACATGTGACAGTGATGCCTATTTGTGAAATATGTTTACAATTATGTGATATTTAGCCTTTTGTTAGTAAAAGTTTAAACTCTTAAGTTTTAAAAAGTGCCAGGGGAATCAACCAAATACGCCCAATTTCAAGATTGACCCATACACACACTGGTCGCGGTTAGTGATCCGATCCGTATCATATTGACCGCATGCAATTTTGTACCGAATTTGTCTGGACTGGACCGCAGACCGCAACCAGTGTGCTAAAATCGTAATGTGTCGTTATAGTATATACGGTCACGGTCTTGATCGCCTATTAAAGTCTTTGGTTGCACCGTAGCATAATATGGCCGTTTTAGGAACGTGTCCAGTATATACATATCTAAAATAATAATAAAAAACATGTCACAATGTTAGTTACCGTACTCCCCAAAACGGCTTTTCCGAATATTTTTCATCCCGCTCGATAACTGATCAATTATAGTGTTTTTAACTGTACTTCGATTAAAATTTCCCTTAGCTAATGGCAAATCTAAAATTTATTTTATGAAAATAAACATTTATTTTTATTATTTAAGTTTAATCCTGATATACAGGGTGTTGTTTTGGTCAGCGACGAGCGACTCAGGGGTGGCTGTACAAACGATCCTGATGCCAAAAAAAAATAAAAAAAAAAATTTGTTTGGAATAGAAAAATCCCAAAAAATTTTTCATGTATGCCGTACAGCAATCGAGTCAAAACTACCAACACCAGGTAGCCTCTTCGTAGCTTACTAGCTATGGCGTATTATTTTGTAAATAAGCGCTAGCTACGCGCTAGGGTGCGAGTGTTCCTATTCGTTTTGTAATTTTTTTGAATGTTTTGGAGAGGTTTGATTGTTTAAAACTTGATCAGAAAATTAGGAACCGGGTCAGCTTGTTATTTGTATAAAAATCGATGACACCTAACCCACTAGACCGTTCCGTCATCGACCAAAACCGTAGCGTGGCTTGCACGGAGCGTGTCAGCTCAGCACCTGCAAAAAGTTTGTCGCTCGCTCTTACTCTCGCTTCATATAACGGTGAGACAGAACGCTTTCAATCCGTTCAGTAGAGCGTATCGTCACGTATCGTGTTGCTTTTATTGGCTGATATCTTCCTAGCACGGCCATGGTATGAAACGGTGCAGTAGGAAAATCCCTTTAAACCCTTCGTACCTGTTTGGTCACCAGAAATGATTCAAAAAGTACTGGAGAAGCCTCTAGAAAAGAAGTCGGGTCGCAACTTCGGGCCCCCAGGGAGCAAGTTCATGATCTACTTCGTCGACGACATGAACATGCCCGAGGTGGACACGTACGGCACGGTGCAGCCGCACACGCTCATCAGGCAGTTCATGGACTATAGGCATTGGTGAGATTAACACTGTTTAAACTAGTTAACCGGTTAAAATAACTGTATTACAACTAGTTGACAATTTGATTGCAAACTGACCTGGCCTTCTAGATTATATATCCACAAATAATTAGGTACATGCTTAACCTGTCGAACACCAGAGTTATATAAAACTAGTGTTTTCGTGAATATGTATTTGCGCTATCTGGTGTTTGTTTAACACGTGATGCGTGTCGAGACTTCTACTGTCATTAAGTTGCTACATTTCCTATCTACACCTACTCACCAAACTTTGCAAATCCATACAAGTGCATGTAGTGCTTTTTTGAATTATAGTTTAGTTGTGCCTTATTTGAGAACTCTATTAACTATGCAGGTACGATCGTCAGAAGCTGTCGTTGAAGGAAATATCGCATTGCATGTTTGTTTCCTGCATGAATCCAACTGCTGGGTCGTTTACAATCGATTCGCGTTTGCAGAGACACTTCTGCACATTTGCTGTGAGGTAAAATATTCCTTTCTTACATAGAACATAGTTATCTTTTTATAGTCCAGATTTTAGTTTTGTCGAATATTATTATAAGGCGGAGGCGACTCGCCGGGATGGTTGCGTTCATCATAAAATCTTCTTATTGACTCCCACTTTTAGCTGTTACTCATAGCAATATACTCATGAAAATAATTCGCGAAAAGTAAATCAGTAAAAAAAGTGTTTTATTCAATAATAACTCATGAGGCAAAATAGAATCTGCAATCGTGGTAGTTTTCGAGACAAGGTTACGGTTGCGTTCTTCCACTATTATTATTTACAAAAAAAAATTCAAAATACTGATGAAAACAAAAATAAAATTAAAACAAGAATCTAATACGAAGATGTTGAGTTCCGAAACCGACTAGCTTAACCGCTGAGCTATCGTTACTGTGTCGCTTAAATCATTTTAAACCCACGGACGTAAAAAAAATACGGACGTAATCTCGTCTAACCATGAGTGAAGCATAATAATGGCCGCCCGTTTAGGCTGTGTGAGTGATTTGAGGGTTGCTATATAAATCATCAATTTCCCTACTGTTTGGTGGAACCAATCGACCCCAGTTAAATCATGTGATTGGCATATATATTTTTCAACAGAAATATAAACGGTTAACCTTTGTTGACCTACCAAACATATTTTTTATGACCTCTGTGATCGAAAATAAAACACATGTTACGAATAAATAAATGTATTTTTACACATAACATTATTAGTGATTAGGCTACGACTATCTATAAACTGCCTCGGTGGCGCAGCAGTAAGAGGGTCGCACTTTAAAGCGACACCTGCGCCAGAGGTCCCGAGTTCGATCCCCGAGTAAGGCCAAAAATATATACCTGAGTTTTTCTGTTCAGAAATTTTCAGGGTAGCCCGGAGGTTGGAAGTGGGCGGTGATTAACCACCCCGTGATACCTTGGAAAAGCACGTAAAGCCGTTGTCCTGCGCCTGAACTCTTTCCAGTCGTGTCAGATTGCTGTCACATTGGGCTATGAGAGTGAAAGGAATAGAGAGTGCACCTGTGTTTGCGCATGCACACACTTGTGCACTATAATATGTCCCGCGCAGTCGGTTAGTGGTTTTGACTGGCCACCGTAGCCGAAATCGGTTAGGGGGACTACTACTTTCTATGAAATAAACCCCTTAAAAATCTAAAACACGTTTAAATCAAGTATCACATGCTATAATACTAATGTTTAGAACGTATATTATTATTATAATTATAAAAGACGCGCTGAAATCCTCTATGTTGTGTCAACTTTTTGTACACTTGTCTTTAGGAAACTTATGAAAACGATGTAAAATATACTTTTATATTAGAAGTATGGGATCTTTAATTTTACTTTTGAAAAACGGCACCTAAAAACTGACGAAATATGATTTTATAGAGTCACATAGTTTGCTGCATACAATAAAAGTGCAAATATAGATTTCCCTATTTTTAGGGAATTTTCCCCGTAAATAAAGTGACAACACTGTTGCATTTTACGTCTGGAATTCTCGTCAATGTTTAAAAATCATTATTAAAAAATATATCATGAATCGTAATAACTTATGTATGACAGGTGATTCCATGTGACTTTTTACGTTTACTCATGTAGTTTTTACATGATTTCACAATACAAGACGGCATTTTTGCAAAATAAATCGTGGACGCAACGAACGCATTACTACGTGTCGCCGGCGCTGTCACTCAGGACGAAATGGCAGCGGGTTGTCGGACCTAGTGTGTATGTGTGAGTGTAGAGCATGTACTACAAACGAAATTGTAGTAGCTTGCATGCTTCACATTTTTTTAGTGTAATGTTACGTCCGTATTTTTTTTACGTCCGTGTTTAAACCATAGTTATTTTTTCTTCCTCCTCCTTTGAAGTTGGAATTTTATAAAGCCTTTTAGGATCTAGGAATACTTGTTTGCTTGATTTAAGACGCTCTGGGTACGTATTGCGATGCAGCTTTGACAGTTAAACAGCTCTTCTTTACTGTCAAAGAAGCAATAGGTATTGCGATTTCGCATTATATTAATAATTGTATTATAGTATAATAACATAAATATTAATGTATACCACTGAAGTATTATTATAATATTATTAATTATATATTGATAATATAATAATAATAAATTGTATATTGATAATATTCGTTTGAGGGGGTTGAGCTGCCTGGAAATTGAATGGATTAAATTTGATCGCAATACGCCCCCTGCTCATAATATTTTTTCGTTATTTGCTATTCGGCCCTTTCAGCTTTCCGGGGCTAGACGCATGCTTCCATATCTACAAGCAGATCCTGTCGCAGCACCTCGTTAACCCTTTGAACAAGTTCGGACCACCAGTGATAAGGTATTACCTACTTACCTCTGGGTTTACTTTTACTGGCTAAGTAATGTAAATCAATCACAATTTTTAAGAATCTACTGAATGAACACCTCGCTTCATAACTTTGTGTACCTACGCTGACGGGTGGTTGTATTTCTGTCATATTACTTTCGTTACGTGTTGTTTTAATGTATATATTTTATTTTTTGGCCTATTTTACAATTCTAGTAACCATTATCTGCCAAATATTTTATACGAAATAACGTTTCTATTTTTTTTTGTTGGTTAGTTCTTATTTGTCGATGGTAAAACAGTCCTTATTAGGGTTCCGTAGCCGTAATACATCTTTACAAATACTTTCAAGGAAAATTGGTATGAATGCGACCGAACTAGTAAGTTGTTGTGATATAACACAGTTTCGACAATCGCAAATATAACTTGACACAAATACTGAAAAAAATATGTTTGCTTAAACAAAATACTGTAGTATATTGGCTAAGATGGAAGTAAGTGGACCCCTAATTTAGTTAAAGTTAAGGGTTTTATGTTTTTTTGTATTTTCAAACCCTGCTAAATACAAGCAAACTAAATACGTCAGAATGTACTGATAATTCAATTCTTTTTTGCAAAATGCTTAAGTAAGATGCTTGGTGTATTTCTCTTATCAAACATGAAACGACTCTGAGGCAGCTTACGGCTGTCTCCTTTTATTATGGCCATTTTATTATTTCTTTACACATAAAAGTGGAAAAGCGTAAAGAATGAAAAAAACTCTACCGACAAGCCTAGTTCTTAAATTTGATGACGATGACGATGATAACACAAAGCTTGTCTGTAAAATATCGCTTCTATCGACCGTTGTCACCGCTCGTATAAGACCGTCTCATCAGCATCATCACCATCATTTTCAGCCAAAGGATTGATTGCTGCACATAGGCCTCTCCCACAGGTTTCCACAGCGACCGATCCACAAGTGGTCTATATCCAGTTTGTTCCTACTATCTTTACTAGGTCGTCTGTCCATCTTATCGGTGGACGTCTTACGCTGCGTCTTTGGCCGAGGAGTCTCAAATCTAGAACTTTTCTGCCTCAACGGCCATCAGTTCTTCGCGCTATGTGCCCGGCCACTTGAGCTGATATTGGGTTGAGACTGGGCTATATCCGATACCTTAGTTCGTCTACGTCACTGCTAATTTCTGATTGGATCTCGATCATTTCCAACGATCGCTTTAGATTTTGAGCTTCTTTATAAGGCCCATAGTTAGAGATCACGTTTCGGAACCGTCTAAATTTAAATATGTTCGTCTTAATTACTTATTTTCTGTAAACATGTAACTGACTTTGTGATGTGCAATAAAGAGGTATCTTACCTTAGGTACGCCGAGCCGCTCGTGAACGCGGCGCTGGCGCTCCACAACAAGCTCTCCTCCATGTTCCTGCCCACCGCCATCAAGTTCCACTACATATTCAACCTAAGGGACCTCTCCAATATTTTCCAGGTTCTTTTTATATGTATTAACGAGTATGTGACGTCTTTGGAATCATGTATAATTTTAGTATGATGATCCAAACACGTGTGCTAAATTTCGTTGGGATATTACTTTTTTAATTTATTGAAGCATATCCTTTGGACATTCCCACACATCGCCATCTAGTCCCAAAGTAAGCTACTCAAAGCTTGTGTTATGGGTGCCAGACAACAGATATAATACTTAAATACTTTTTGTTTGTAAATACATACATGATATACATATAAAACACCCAGACCAATACAAACAGACATGTTCATGCACACAAATGTTTGTATTGTGCGGGGATCGAACCCGCAACCCGCTGCGTAGTAGGCGATTTCTCGACCACTACACCAGACGTTATGGGTTGTCGGCATATTATTTCAATAAAGATAATAGTGTTGGGTTCATCCAAATTTGCACAAAAAAATACTAGAAACTAAAAACTATATGTTCAAACTCATAAAACGCTTTAAAAATACTCCATAAAAACGCTTAAACGACTCCAAATCAATTGGTCTTTACTAGAGATGAGCCGAGTACTCGGTTAATACTAGGCACTCTGTGTACTCGGCGGGTTTTTGGTACTCGTACTCGGCCGAGTAACTCGGTTTTAATGCCGAGTATACTCGGTTTAAGTAAAGCAATATATTGCGGTAGATATCATATAAACAACAGGGGAGATCTCTCACAATCTCAATTTTGATACTAAACGAGTAGTTATGAGACAAAATGAGGCAAACGAGTTAACGAAAAAAATTTGTGAAATTTTATGAAGTAAAATTATGATGCAATAACACAGCTCTCTGCACTTTTTGGTAACAGGCTATTCATTTTTTTCGTAGATGTTACTAGCCTCCAAAAGTAATCAATGACATAGTAACACTCGTGCTAAACGTGCTAGTTCTAGATACCTTGTTTAGTGCCCTGCCCACCACTCGACAGGACTCTTGTCTTTTGTCAGCTTATTCTAAAGTAATGGGGCTTATAGTATCATCACCCTCTTGTGGCTAGATGAAGGAACGCGAACGCGAACGCGAACCTGTTTGTACTTGTTTACAAGCCTATTTTTAACACAGTTTATTGATTTTAAACCGAGTTACTCGGCCGAGCACTCGGTTGGAAAAAAAATGAACCGAGTAAACCTCGGTACTCGTTACTCGGCAAAAGTGCTACTTAGCGCATCTCTAGTTTTTACTAACAGAAGACAAAGGTGTTACAACGGGCTTTTTATCGAGATTTTTGAAAGTAGTCCTCAGTTTAAAAATATATTGTGTATTCCATAGTATTTCTTTTTGCCCATAACTCAAGAACAACTTAACTGATTTTAATA
Organism: Pyrausta purpuralis; assembly: GCA_963924145.1. Classification (NCBI taxonomy): domain Eukaryota; kingdom Metazoa; phylum Arthropoda; class Insecta; order Lepidoptera; family Crambidae; genus Pyrausta; species Pyrausta purpuralis. The sequence continues at coordinate 14,731,697 of OZ001646.1, read as the reverse complement.
ATACTTACACTTGTCCATAAGTCGCAAAAATATCTCGACACAATATCTTGCTTCCACAGTAATAGTAAATAAACACAAAATTTTACAAATATACAAATATCCAAAATTCGAACAAGCATACATGCGAATTTTAACACACTTATCATACTCAAATATTATCCAATTCCAACGAAGTCACAAAAAATACTGGGTGAATTAAAAACCTTTTTTGAAGACGGTTCGAAAATTGACTGGGTAAAACTGCACGAAATCTTAGTAGTTTTGATTTTGTAGACGATCTCATATCGCTAAGATTCACAGTATAGATTAGATAAATTTAGTTCAGATAAATTAATATGCGAGAAACTTAAATATTTAACCTTCGAAACCTCCTCCTTCTTCCGGCTCTGGAGGTACGGTCTGGGACTTGATATATATGTTAACCTTCTAGTCCAAACAAAGCAACGAAGACCAAAATTGTGTTCCGAGTGATTCCCCTCTATAATCGTTTCTTCCCTGAGCTATTGTGATTTGAGTATTTATTGAGATTTAACTATGACAGTTTGAAGCTACAGACATATCTAGACGTATTCGTTGCTTTTGCATTGTATTATTTATCTAAAACAATAAATGTCTTTTGTGAAATTACTCTTTATATCAATAACTCCTTACTACCCTGCACTCCCGAATCATCTACTAACACACGTCGTTTTCTTTAGGGCATATTATTCACAACTGGAGATTCAATAAAGACACAATCAGAGCTAATCAGGTTGTGGATGCATGAGGCTACTAGAGTATATTCGGACAAACTAGTGGACTCTGCTGACAACGAAAACTTCACGAAACTTATCGCGGAGATTATCAAAAAGAATTGCGAGGTGAGACCATTGTTCATTACATTCTTACTCGGGTACTTAAAGCAAAGGTGTTGTAAAACTAAAAAAAACTAATTAACACATACATGAAATCATCATTTAATGGAAATTTGTATATCATCATTTATCATTTCAGGAGTATGAAGAGAATGTAGTGTTTGAGAAGCCGCTAATTTACTGCCACTTCGCGGAAGGTGTAGGTGATCCCAAGTACTTCCCGATCAGGGACTGGCCTCAAATCAGGAAGTTGTTAGACGAGTCCTTGTCTGCGTACAATGATCTCGTCGCTACCATGAACTTGGTGCTGTTCGAAGATGCCATGTATCACATTTGCAGGTTAGCACTATTTATCTAACTAGGTGCGGTTTCCTCCGTCATGTTTACATACCAGCATTACGTACCAAACGATTCCATTCTCCATACGAGTAAGAAAAACATTACCCTGCTGCCAAATCGCTTCCTAAAGACTATGATTTGTATGTTTTAAGGAAGAAAGTAAAATAGATTTCTACCAGTATAACGTTTCTAGTCAGACTTGGTCCACCACATGACTTGAATCATCACATATCAACTGGTGAAGTTGTGAAGGCGAAAATGTAAATGCGTAAATGTCACTTAAGTTGATTTAAAAAAAATGATATTTACTGGTGCACCAGCTTTTATTGAGTCAGTATTTAATTCCGCATCATGTTTTGGATTTGAAAAAGACGATTACAAACCAAAGTAATATATAAAAGTTACTTCATAGAATCAATCGAATTTTGGAAGCGCCACGAGGTAATGCCTTGCTTGTTGGCGTTGGCGGGTCCGGCAAGCAGTCCCTATCGCGACTCTCGGCGTTCATATCGTCGCTTGAGGTATTCCAAGTGCAACTGCGCAAGGGCTACAGCATCAACGACCTGAAGGTGGATTTGGGTAAGGAAATTATATAAACTTAAAAAAGACAGGTTTTTCATATGTAGATGATTGATTTTGTTATGATGATACAGTTGAAGATTAAATATAAGATGTTTTTGTGATACGACGCGCAGTTTCTTCGTTCAATAAATATTTATCGATTACCTGGTTCAACCAACGTAAATGTATCATCAGTTGATCCAAATATCTTTTTACACATTTTCTTCCTACATTTTATTTTATTTCACCTTTATCCAGCTGGCTTGTACATCAAGGCGGGTCTCAAGAACATCGGCAACGTGTTCCTGATGACTGACGCTCAGGTCGCTGAGGAGCGATTTCTGGTGCTGATTAACGATTTGCTGGCCTCCGGAGAAATACCCGACTTATTCGCTGATGATGAGTTAGAAAATATTATCAACGGTGTCAGGGGAGAGGTAAGCTAAATGATAACGTACATAACATGACATATAGCTATAGACTGAAATGACATCTACTCAGAATCAAAGATCTAGTGGCACTGGTCTTCAATACATATAAAGACAAGAAATGAGCGCACTATTACTCACAGTAAACATACACAACATAGTATAAGTGCAACTGCGTTAAGCACATAAACAGAATCATATTTTAATGTTTCCTCTGCAGACAAAAGCATCAGGCTTACCAGATACTAAAGAAAACTGTTGGCGATTCTTCATCAATAGAGTGCGGACAATGCTGAAGGTGAGTGAATTATTGTAACTTGTAGCATGGCTGGCCATCATAATTAGAGAGCATGTCATCAGTTTCAAGTGAAATGTTTATGTGTTATCATTTTGTGGATGGTTATTTTCCCAGGTAGTACTATGCTTCTCACCAGTCGGTGCTACGTTGCGAATACGCGCTCGCAAATTCCCTTCGATCGTCAACTGCACCGCAATCAACTGGTTTCACGAGTGGCCACAGGAGGCGTTGAGATCTGTATCCAAGAGGTTTATATCTGAAGTGGAATGTCTACCGGTAAGATTTAATTTATTCTAAGACCGATTGTATCATGCATTGATTGACAAGTAATCAGCAATTAAAATATTACGATCTTTAGCCTCACTTGGTGGATGCAGTGGCAGTGTTCATGTCCCACGTCCACAGTAGCGTGAACCACATGTCCGCAGTATACTTTCAAAATGAGCGCCGTTACAACTACACGACGCCGAAAACATTCTTAGAACAGATCACGCTCTACTCTAAACTCCTCAACGAGAAAACACAGAACCTAAAGATGATGATATCCAGATTAGAAAACGGACTAGAAAAACTAGCTTCTTGTTCTGCTGATGTGGCTGTGTTGAAGGTAAAATAATTGTAATTATGTATATCTAAAGACATTTGAAACCAGCCAGCAATTTAAATTCAAGTTATAATACTGTTTTTATACAGGTCACTTTAGCCGAACAAGAAATTGAACTGAAAATCAAAAATAAAGCGGCCGAAGAACTTATCGAAGTAGTCGGCGCTGAAAGCGAGAAAGTGTCTAAAGAAAAGGCTTTCGGTAAGTTGATTACCACGCGTAACACTGATTTTAGATAGTTTTAGGAAGTTGATACAATTGATGCTATATTTTTGGTTTCTTTACCTTAAATAGCTGCTGAGGAGGAGAAGAAAGTGAAAGTGATTGAAGAGGACGTAACAATCAAGGCGAAGATCTGCGCCGACGATCTGGCCAAGGCAGAACCGGCTCTAATCGCGGCTCAAGAGGCCCTGAACACCCTGAATAAAAACAACTTGACTGAACTGAAAGCCTTCGGCTCGCCACCGGACGCGGTGGTCACCGTCACGGCTGCTGTGCTGGTGCTGTTCTCCAAGAAGGGGAAGATTCCGAAAGATAGGTCGTGGAAGGCGTGCAAGGTTTGTTATATATTAGATTACATGGAAAAGACATTGTAGAATGGAAAGTTCCTGAGCAAATCAAAATGAAGTTTATTTTTCGGATAGCCAGAAATTACCAAAAGCCAATACTTGCCGGTGCTTGAGCGGCATAAGCAGGAACTGCGTGTCACGGAGATAAACATGCTGTCATGGATGAACGGAGTCATGCAAAATTATCGCACTAGAATCTCCCGCATTCACGGCAGCCTGCATGTTCGTGACATAGTGGACAAACTGCAAGAAAGTCGCCTTCGCTGGTACAATTACGTTTTGCGGTAACCGGTGAGCTAAGTGGGTAACAAATGTCTAGTCCATGCCGTCTCCACCGGGCCTCGGCAGAAGGAGTAGTAGACCCAAAAAGTGCTGACTTGATATCTGGAAAGATGATATGCGTGCCAAGCCAATCAACTGTCAACAGAGGATGCCCAAGACCGTGCAAAGTGTAAAATTAGGAAGGCGGTCCCCGGGCGTCATTGCACGCAACTGGGATTAACGTCGAGATGATGATGATGATGATGGAATACTGCTTGTCTAGATTTATCTTACTCAAAAATATACATATATTTTCAGACTATGATGGCCAAAGTCGATCAGTTCTTATACGATCTAGTCTACTACGACAAAGAAAATATTCATCCTGATGTCATCAAGGTATGATATTATTTTATATTTGACATTACTATCCTTTATTCAAATACTTGGGAATATATATATATATATATATATATCTATATTGGGAACTCAAGTCTAAAATTGCTAGAGAATTAGTGACAGACGTCATCCACCAGGTCCCAACGTTGTTTTTTTTTGGGTCACGGTACGACCGCTGTCGTGTCGTGGATTAAAATTACCCCATCAAATCAATAATTTATTTCCCACCACCACCTACTTCACACATAGCGAATATTCAGTGAGTTTTCTTTATATAAAATTGGTAAATAAACATTTCCGTGATCAATGGCCATTGGCAACAGTGCCAAAATATCGGAAACTCATATGTTCGAATAAGGTATCTATGTGTAGGTAGTAATCTTCTTTTAAAACTGGAATTTTAATGTTTGTGAACTTCATCGTCGAATTCCAAAGGTAGACGCTTTTTTTATAAAAAAAAATCTCCAAATATAAAACCATTTTAACCAATATTTTCATTTAGGCCGTGCAACCGTACATTAAAAACCCGGATTTCAATCCTGGATTCATCATGTCGAAATCGGCTGCAGCGGCCGGCCTGTGCGCTTGGGTGATCAACATCTGCAAGTTTTACGACGTATACGTGGTGGTAGAGCCCAAAAGGCGAGCTCTCAACGCCGCCAACGCCGAGCTCCAAGCTGCTAGAGATAAGCTGGCTATGCTCACTGATCAGATATCGGTAAGTATAGATAACACTCTTATAGACAGAATAAACGTGACGGGACAGCCGAAAAGATTTTGTTCGGAGACCACTCCTTAAGTTAAGACTATTCTATTTTATATATTATCGGAGTGTGATCACAATGAAGATTGGCCTAACGTTATATTTGATTCAATATAACGTTAGGCCAATCTTCACCTTTTATATTGTAGGAATTGGAAGAGAAACTGGAAGTTTTGATGAAAGCTTTTCAAGAAGCCGTAAATGACAAAATGAAGTGTCAAGCAGAAGCCGACGCGACCAACGCTACCATCGATCTAGCCAACAGACTGGTCAACGGATTAGCTTCGGAGAAAATCAGGTTACATTTTAATCACCTCGCTTTGCTTGCTTTTTTACCTCCAATAGAACTCCATTCCCCCAGTATCCAATATTCCGTGGTGCGTCCGTTGTGGTTCACAACCACCTAGAGCTGTCTGCTAGTCATAACTTTGGCACCAGCTTCGAATACAAAGCTCTGACTGTGGCAAAAAATACTGGGCATCCTCAAAAAAGTGAACGATACTTCACGCCTGGACAGCTTTTGACACTCTACAAAGCACGAGTCCGTTCTTGCATGGAGTATTGCTGCCACCTCTGGGATAGATCAGCTAAGTACTAACTTGCTACACTTGAATCGTGAACGTGATGATAATATATGCTCCATAGCCTGTCTGTTTTTAACAGGCTTTATTTTGGGAGTGTGCGCAAGAACTCCATGAACTCATTTCTCCATCCCCCTCTTACCACCGCATGTGTCTAGACGCACCGCAGGTTACCACCCATACCGTGTCGATGTTCCATTGCTGCGAACTAAGCGCTTCTCATCGTCCTTTATAATGCGCACAGCCAAAGAGTAGAACTCACTGCCCATTTAGGTCTAGGCTAGAGTAAAGGGCAAACCCATTTCGATTATATATTAAAAAAAAAATTAGGTGCTGCATGTCAAAGCAACGCTACCACAATCTTTGCTATCATATTATACTATTATAAACTTTATAAACGAAACCATAACAACAAAAGGAACAGTGCGAAAATATTCACCTTAAGCAATACTTAAATAAATAAACCATCATCAAACAAAGCACGATACTGCACAACAGTGCACTGTCTTTATTTAATCTATTTTAAAAGTGTACATAGGTACAATGTAATTATACGCTATACAATAACACAAATAATAACTGTAACAGTCGAAAACATCCACTACTGAAAATAGGTCTCCCCCACAGTTGGTAAATAAGAACCATGTCTACTTCAAATCAATTCACAATTGCATAGTTTCTGACATGCCTAACAAGACTGTTTACTTCATCTCCGGAATTTAGATGGACGGCGACAGTAGCAAACCTTAAAGAGTCTGGACAGATGTTGCCGGGAGACACGCTGCTCATTACCGCCTTCATTTCGTACGTGGGCTGCTTCATGCGAAGATACAGGCAGCAGCTTCTGCATGAGGACTGGGTGCCCATGCTTGCGAAGACCAACGTAAGTATAATCTAAAGGTATATTCACAAGGACGTCATCAAAAAAAAGAGCATCTTAATAGCCACGTGACAGCTGGGTTGGACGACCTTATGTGTTACCTAGCGATCTCCTGCCACTGCGTCTGCGTGTTTTGAGTTTGCTCTCTCCCCTCTCTTCGCAGCCTGATGTTTTATAGCCTAAAACCTTCTATAAATAAGCTTTCCAACATTTTTTTTTTTAAAATCGGTCCAGTTGTTCCTGAGATTAGCGAGTTCAAACAAACAAACTCTTCAGCTTTCTAAAATTACGTAAAGGAGCTTCTTACATTTTGATTTTTCTATACCTTCTTATAAATATCTGTAAAAATAATAGTAAAGACTATTATTTGTGTGTCTAATATTATTATTGGTCCATTTATTGTATGATCTCAAGCAGAATTTACAGCTAATTTCACATCTCCTCTAATAATGGTTATTAAAGAAGGTGTATCTCAGAACAGCCCGGAGTTAATGGTTATTATATCATTCAGCCTAAAATCGAGACAACAGAAGGGTTGGACCCGCTGTCGATGCTGACGGACGACGCTCAGGTGGCAGTGTGGAACAACGAAGGCCTACCCAACGACACTATGAGCACAGAGAATGCCACAATCCTCACCAACTCAGCGCGCTGGCCGCTGATGATTGATCCTCAGTTGTAAGTTTTATGAAAGGTCTCGTTTCAAATGTTCATTACATTGCGTCAGCTTGGTAGGTTTGCAGCTATACTATCCACATCTCAGAAGGTATGATAAACGCACACAACGACTGATGTTGATTAAAATTATTTTTTATATTAAGGGCCTGTTTCATTGACAAATAAGCACTAAATCAACAATAATTCAAATAAAAACGTCATTCTGTATGAAGTATTGGACAGATAACGCTAGCCAGAACTGAAATTCTATGTACTTCAGTAAACTATAATTAGTTTTTATGACAACTTTATATTGTGTAACAGGCCCTTAGTATCAACATAATGTTTGCAATGTGTTTCTATTTAAAATATAGTTTTATTTTAATGAATACTTAGTTGATAAGCCGATAAATGAACCACCTACATAATAATAAGACATGTCGCTCATTTGCAACAAGAACGTGTTAACGTAAATATATATCGTTATGGAATAATTATACAGTAGAATCCGGCGCATTGCGCTCTACTTGCTGCTAAAACGCGATATTTCTAGCGCCGAAAATGACCGAGTAATGAGGGAAAAGGTCGGCGACTATCGGTTTAGCGCCATCTTTTTCTGCACCTAAGTTTAATGCAAGATCGGTTCACGTCAGTAGTCGCCGCTCGCTTGAGGAGGAAAGTTCTGCCCGATTTCGGCAAAAAAGTAATAGCTCATTGTGTCACAGTTTTGTTGAAAAGGTAAATACAGCTTTTTGTTTTTTTAGTGATTTATTTTTGCAACTATAACGGGACATTTATATGTAGGTCATTATTGTAGTAAAAATAGTGATCGCATGCTATGGTTTATATAGGATTGTACCGTTGTTGCTGAAATAATTAATGTTTTTTGTTGGTTAATTTAAGATGTTCCATTACAGTTGATAATAAAAGTAAAAAATGTAGTGTCTTAATGTTGGTTATTTCAAGTTAACACATTCTTGATAAAAAATAATGTTTTTTTTACAACGAATAGCTAACAATGTTGCACTATAAATGATCAAAATATTGTCTAATTCCAATTTATTTTACAGATGGCATCACGGTCTAGGAAGATTGTAAATCTTAGCTGAGGAATTAATAAACATTAAAGTTAGTTGAAAAGATAATACTTATTCTCGAAATACAAATAAATTAAACAATCAATTTATTTTTAGCATGTGAATCAGTACAGCAAGAACAACAACTGCAATGTTACCGGCCTCGTTGCGACTCAACTAGTTCTTTGAGCAGCAGCACTTCACTAATAATAACAATTTAACAGTATTTTTATTCACAGTACACACAAATAAGAAATTTAAGAACGAGTATGATGTATGATGATTTCCTGGTGTATACAATTAAGTATTCTTTCTCTCTCTCTCTCTATGATGGTAATGTCAGTTTCTGTATTTTACTATTATTAAAATACCACGATATACTATGCCCCAGTATTGTAATAATAAAATAAAAAAAACTTTTGCTGCAGACTCTGACAACTCAGTGAAGGATCCTGACTACATATTAGTTCAAGATCAACAAAGAAATGAGAGTTCTTGTGAACGTGAAGATGAAGATATAATTATGGACGACAATGGAAATCCTAATAAGCCTGATATACGTACTATACAGACTGATGACAAACAAAAAAATGAGAACATAAAAAATATAAAGCAAAATACGATTTTAAATGAAGAAATAGATAACGCAGCTATACAAATGATGACAGGAAATTACGATAGAATGAGACAAGAAATGCTGGATGCCATTGCAAGCATCATGCCCACAGGCAGAGAAACACCAACATTTTTATCTGAAAATATATACCCGACTGCAAACATACAAATGAGTACCAATGAAGAAACAACACCTGCTAAAAAAGAAAAAAAAACGCTTGAATGAAGAAAATTAAACCTAAAAATCGACTACCGCCTGCAGACGTACAGAAGATTGGATTTATTTAGATTCTAAATATATAATAACGTTATAATTGCTAACGGTTGAGAGTAAAAGTAAAACTACAGATATTAATGTCTGGTTATAATTATTATATTTTTTAAAATGTATTACTTGTATTTCAGCGAAAGTTACACTATTACTTCGCTAAAATATATTTCATTTTGTAAAACAAAAAACAAAAATAAAGAAATTTCTACGACAGTAACGTGTCTTAATTTAAATGTTCCATACATTAAGATTACAGATTATCAATGAAAACGTAACAATACGACATAACTTGTAAGGGTTTAGATTTTTATACATTTTTTTTTTTCAAGAAAAACGTCACATATCTCTTTGTTTTGCATAACTGCATTTTTTTTACAAGAATAACGCAACAAGGAGGACCCTTTTTTAAATAAATAAACATAATAAATTTAATTACCGACATAAAGGTCTGAATGCAATTTGATCCAAAAAAACTAAAACCGTAAAGTTATGTTGTATTAAGCTGAATAGTCTAAACATAATAAATAAAAATTTACAAGAAATTTAAACTTTTACCACAAATTGAGAATTTTACTTTGTCACGTTCTTGTCGCAAATGAGCGATGTATTGATTCAGGCAAGGAATAAAATGGATAAAATCAAGATACGGCGATACGCTGGTAGTCATTCGACTAACTCAGCGTAACTACCTCGACCGCATCGAGCGCGCGATCAGCAGCGGCAACGTGGTGCTGCTTGAGAACATCGGGGAGAGCGTCGATGCGGTACTGGAGCCGCTGCTTGGGCGAGTGCTCATTCGGAAGGGTCGCGTGCTAAAGGTTAGTCACTACGATTAGTTAGCCGCTCGCTTGCCCAAGGGGGGTCCGTGCGCAGCGCGCCTTTGCCCCGGGCCCTCAGCGCGTGCCTACCTCAAATGTCCCATGAAAAAAACGTGACGACCCTACTTTGCCCCGCCATATTTGCGCCGTCAGCGCGCGGGTCGGGTTTCACAAAATCGTTTCTTGTGACTCAATTTGTTTAAAAAAGTGTCAAGTGTTATATATATTCATGTTTATTATGAAACTAGCTAAACAATGTTATCTTTTGTTTATCAAATTACGACTTAAGTGCAGAGTTATGCTGTGCTGAACTTAGAAGTAGGGCGTTTTGAAGCTTGTCTTTTATTCAAAAGCTCATACCTCAAAAATAAAAGCGATGACATATGGTTTTTATTCTTTGATTATGTTATCAATATAATAAATAATAGAATAAGAAAATAACTTGATCACTTGTTCATAGATATTTATTATATAAAAGGCCTTTGTTTCCATACCAATATCTGGTGCCGCGCGGCGTAATTTATCTTAACTTAACAAGGCTATTGCTAAATGCACAAATATCACTTTTAGGAAAAAAATAACTAACACTAAATAAGTAGTCTTATATTCTTTGAAAAGAAACAAAAATCATGCGGATAGCATTTACCACATTTGAGAAATATGCCTATTTCTAAAACAGTTCTCATACACTCAGTAAAATTACACAGATTATCAGTTTTTTTTTGTTTTATACACTACTTATGTTTTATGTTGGAATTTTTATATCTATGTGTTAGTTATTTACTTACCTTGATGTTCACGAAAAATCTCCAAGAACAACACTGGATTTATAAAGAAAATCACTTGTTTATCACACCACATCCCTCATCGAATTAAGCATAAATCGAACTGGAGTGAAACGAAACGTTTTTATTTTTTTTCTTGACTTTTGTCTACGGCTTGGATGCTTGACTGGGGTTGTGTGGAGGGAGAATTTCACGAAGAAACGGGACAAATAATACAAATTAGGCCCTGGAGCGATAAAGACGGGTAGAATCAGCTTTTTCGACGGCGAGAGCGATGTTAACCACAGGTTGACATGGTCATAGCTGAGTGAAATGCAATGTCAACTACCAGTTAACACGGGCAAAGCTGACTTCAAGGTTATGTTAACTACTACTTGACATGGTCAATTCTAAATTCTCGATTTGTTAACTACTAGTTGACACGGGCAAGCAAGCGGGTAGAAAGAGCATCTTACGCGGATTTGCTTATGTGTTAGCCAAAAATCCTTTTTGAGTAACCTCAATTTCATTTTTAAGTTGTGATATTGCTCAAAGAAGTAGTCACTGGGAAAAAGGCGAGAATGCTAAAACGCTCACGTGATCGACCGCAGATTAATCATATACATAGGACCTAAAGCGGTGACTACGAGTATTAGCACAGAAGTATTACTTCCTTACTCTTGTACTATTCGCTTAAATCGCAAACTAAGTAAACACTGAACTTATCCCACGCGAACTTGGGACTCATTAACTTAATATTTATTTGTTCACACAGATTGGAGACAGAGAAATTGATTTTAATCCAAGTTTCCGCCTGATACTGCAAACAAAATTGGCGAACCCTCATTATCAGCCTGAGATGCAGGCGCAGTGTACCCTAATAAACTTCACTGTCACCAAAGATGGGTAGGGTAACTCTTATATAAAGAAGTTATTTTCGCTATGACAATTCTTTTTAATTTTGCGATCTCATTTAAACTGATTGCAATATTATCCTGGTAGATTAAATTGCTTTAATTTTTGTTTTGGTAATTTGGATGTATTATTAGGTATAACTTATTTTGCGTTACGGTGCGGATTTATTAAAAAGAATGACAACTCCTAAGGTATTTATTGAAATCAAATGATGTGAAGGGGAACATTGTTCAAAATGAAAAGTTTGTAATGATGAATGTATTTATTTTGATAAGAAATTGATTCTTAATTGGCGTAAATTACACAAAAAACATTTATGACGTGATTGTTCTGCATAAAAAGTTCTACAATAAAATCCACGACGGCATGTCTTTCTTTTATAATTGACTCACTACATTTTTTTTATGTTATTAAATTAATTTGTTAAAAATATAATGCACCATTTTCAAAGGGGTTTTGATGAACACGGCTATTTATTCATATAAAAAAAACACATTCATCATTGTTAGCCTTTCATATTAAAGAAAATTGCCCTTTACATCATTTGATTTTAATAAATATCTTAAAAGTTATCACAGTTTTAAAATAACTCCGCACCAAATTAATGCTCGCAGCTTAAGTTCAACGCGAGCTTGCGCTTTCCTCCATGGTTGCTGGCATCTTACTTGTAAAAATGTGTTTTTAAAACCATTGTGTGTTATGCGTTGAAATATTTTACGGGAAATCCGTAATTTACCAGTTGACGACGCGGGGGACCGCTTAGTAGACAAATAATTTAAAACTAAAACATTTCCATTCTTTTTACATTAGTCTCGAAGAACAGCTCCTCGGTGAAGTCGTAAAAGCTGAAAGACCAGACTTAGAATCTCTGCGATCAGGTCTAACAAAACAGCAAAATGATTTCAAGATCACTCTAAAGTCACTTGAAGATGATCTGCTCAAGAGATTGTCATCTGCTGGTCCTGACATTCTCAGCGATTCGGCATTAGTCATCAACCTGGAGACTACAAAGAAGACCGCAGCAGATATTGAAATAAAAGTGGAGGAAGGAAAGGTTACGTCAGTAAAGATTGACGAGGCCAGAGACCGATACAGGTAAAGTTTTTCTGTCATGTAATAGAAATGGTTCATAATAAAGGCTTATATAAGATAGTAACAACAGCGACTTGACATGGCTTTGCAATGTAGCCATTTGGGTATAGATAAAATGGAAAATCAGCTGAGTGAGTAGATCAGAAATTAACCCTTTAAACTTTTATTTATATGTAGAAATAAACTTTTACAAAGACTTAGATTCCTGACCAATATGAAAAGTATACCTCTATATTTTTGAAAGTCATCACTAGAACATTGTATTTAAATTTGTATTTTTTATGTTCAAAGTAAGGTTTTCGATCCCACCAATCGACTAAGGGCCGATTTTACTAACGTCAGATAAGATTTATCCAACTGAAAAAGTATAAAACGACTGATTTTAAAATGTCATTAACAAATGATTGCTGATGCTGATAAAAATAGGGGATGTTTACAAATTAGGCGAAATATTTTTTATTCGACGAATATTCCTTATCTGACTTTGGGAAAATCAGGCCTAAGTCTCATTATTTTATTTAAATGACGCTAAGGAAAAAATATTTCAACAGACGAGCGGCCACCCGTGCCTCCATCTTGTACTTCATCCTGAACGATATCAACCGCATAAACCCAATGTATCAATTTTCACTGAAAGCCTACAGCGTGGTATTCAAAGAAGCTTTGGCCCACGCCGAACCGGCCGAAGACCTGGAAAGTAGAGTAAAGAATCTGCTGGACAGCATCACTTTCTCTGTCTTCGTGTACACAAGCAGAGGTCTTTTTGAAAGAGATAAGCTGGTGTTCTTGTTCTTTACCGCACTACAGGTAAACATTTTGAACTAATTTTTGGGTAAATTAGTTGGTTCAGTCAGATGTAATAGACAATAATTATGATGATTATGATGCCAGGTTTAGATACAGTTAAAAACTGCCTTACAGTAGATACAGACCAAAAAAAGAAGAATTAACAGGAGAGATAATATTTTGTACATATCTATTTTGAAACTTTAAATTAATAATTTAATTCTGGCATCTATCCTAATAATTTTAAATGTCTATCTAAAGTTTCAAACTCAGACATGCACTTTGGATTTATGTTAAAATGTGCAACTTTGTGCAGATCTTACAAGGTGATGGTAAAATAGACTCTCGTGAGCTGGACTTCCTCCTTAAGTTTGCGGTGGCGCCCGAGCACTCCCCTTACACCTGGCTCACCAACACCTCGTGGGGCGGCATCATTGCGCTGTCCAAGATGGACGCCTTTGAGAACCTCGATAAAGACATTGAAGGGGCATCTAAGAGGTATGTGTTGTCTGGAGCTCAGTAATATAGACGGTACGAATTGTAACTTCTTAATTGATATTTGCAGGTGGCAAAAGTATACTGATGGCGAAGCTCCTGAGAGAGACAAGCTACCCGGAGAATGGAAGAACAAAACACCTTTGCAGAGGCTCTGCATCATGCGAGCGCTGCGGCCCGATCGCATGTCATATGCCTCTAGGTAAATGCCAACCGGAAAAGGCTAGTTTTCAATAAGAACAACTCACAATTTAGGTAGTTTCTAGTGATTAAATATGGTTTGAAATATCATAAAACGGATTAATCTACGAATTTAAATTAGTATTTATTTAATTAATTATTATGAATACTTTAAAAAATAAAATACACTTGGTCACGTGACCGTAAACTCCTATCTAAGGGTGTGACATAGATAACGCCTTGCAACGGTTTTTTTACTGTCATAGACAGCTAACTCTTCAGGATTTCAAAAAGACTTAAACTTAAACGCGCGGAAAACGAAAAGGGAAGGATGGACCATATTTCTTCATTTAAGAAATTGTTTTTTTGGGTCAATTATAGTGTTTGTGTGGTGGAATTGTCGTGATAATTTGTGCTTTTAAAGAAAACAAGAAAGTTTAAGTGAGAATTATGGTGAAACGAGTAAGATCGCGCCGTCTTTCCCGGATCGCTGCTCCTCGCATTGACATTTCAATGAGTTAGGTTATAGGCTAGTTTAGTGTTAGTTTTAGTTTGAAGTGGAAATGTATGGAAAAATGAATGAAGAATTGTCTGTGTGGCATACAGCCAAAGACATTAAACTTGTATATAAATAAAAAACTTACGCTGTGACGTCATTTTAGTACGTCATGACAGTTCGAGCGTTTTTTGAGTCCCATGCAAATTATTAGGGCTGCGTTCCGTTTTGCGCCAATATCACTGTTAGCACTGTAAGCGTCAAAAGCCGTTCCGATTTGATTAGCGTGCTGACAGCGCTGTTGACGCGATTTCATTTCGGAACGGTTATTTAGCGCATCGTTAGCGTGCGATATCATTTTCGCGCGAGATTTTGAAATAAATGATAACCTAAGACCTTGCTAAAAGCAAAGAAAGAGTAGGTACCAAATAAAGTAATAATAAATTATTATGGATATTCATGAAATAAATACTGTATTATAGGACAGCGATGATGACTGTGACAACTAGTCATCATCGTCTTCGAAAGAAGATGATGAGGATTTCGCAGTAGGTACAATTTAACAGTAAGAAATCTAGAGAACCAATCCCTAGAATAAAACACAGATGAATAATAATGTATCTAGAATAAAAGTGTATGTGAATGATGCTGCATCCAAGTACAACTCTGAAACATTTAAATTACATTTGCTGTTCTTTGAAGCATAAAAACGTCAAATGCGTCAATGTGACAGTCCGCTCACGGTGCTAACGCAGCAAAACGATTGCACTGTGCACGCAAGATGGCGGTGATAGTGACGTCAGCCGTGACGTCATTATAGCTTTCGTTGACTCGCTAACGCCAAATCGGAACGGTTTGTAAGCGCGATAACAGTGCCATTTTCGCTGTCAGCGCAATACGGAACGCACCCTAGATATAATAAGATGTTTTTGAATTAATGTGATTTAAATTGTTTTTTTATAATTCATAATGAAATCATCTAAATGTTGAATATAATTTAAATATCAAGGTATTTGATAAATATATTTACTAATGTAAGGTATTATCTAGTTTTTGAAATTCAGTCAAGTAGCCTATTGCAGAATCTGCTACTACTGGGTTGGAAAGTCATAAATAAGACTGATACAAAAAAAAAAAACTTTGTATCATACTTTACATGAAAACAGTCCAAGTATATACAGAACTGTTTTTTAAATAACAATAGATTGACCAAATAGTTACTTGGTGTTTAATAAGTAGGTATTTTGTGCCGTTTTCTGCTAAATATCTCGTTAAGAAATCCTTCCTATGTTTAGCACGTTCTGTGAAGAGAACCTGGGAACGAAGTACGTTGAAGCGCGAACCCCTTCGTTGGAGGTATCCTTCAAGGAGAGCACTTCCACAACTCCGATGTTCTTTATCTTGTCACCTGGAGTTGATCCACTGAAGGTACACAACACATAAAGTATGTCGGCTGTAGACAATGTACTTATCCGTAAAGTGTTTTTCACGCTATCTGCTCAGCAAAGTTTAATTTCATGTAACGTAATGTTGACATAAAGAGGCTCAAGGGCTGAAAAAATTTATGAAAATTTTACGCTTCATAAGCTGTAATGAGAAAGTCGATAATGTGGCCCCATGCGCCTGCACCTTCAAACTAGTATAAGTACAGAAAGTCTTTTAAAACTTCATCCAGCGAAGAGGATATAATTCGAAAATAGAACTGGCCGCCGCGCGCGAACATAAATAATGCGTAATTAAATATTACTACAATTATATTTGACTGTAAGGCAAAGAAAAAAATGGACAGCTAATTTCAGAAAAATCAAGTATCCGTTTATAAATTTGTTGAAATGATTTGACACAGTGTTGCGCGCCAGTGCATACTTCTAAATTAAGAGCGTGAAAAGCAAAGTATTCACCTCGGGCATAAAGGTGTCTTTATCTTGGGCTAACCTTCAGTCCCTCGTTACACTCAGGATTTTCTATTACTTCCTTCGCTAACGCTCGGGAGTAAAACCATTACTGCCCTTGATTCGCTCAGGCCTCAAATCTACAATCCTTAGGCTTCGCTCGTGCGTGATTCAAGGTGGCGCCCGTACTGAATGACACCAATTTATGTCCTGGGTAAATAATCTACTATTAATCGATGAATCAGTGTTTTGAAAAATGAGTATTATTCGCCTAAATTTTGTGTCAAAATACATGCATGATGTACTATTACATTCTTCATTATTAAGTGATCATCTGTTTACATACTGAATTTTGCATTTACCAATGTGGGCATTTTTAACGTATCTCTTTTATTGTAGGATATAGAAAAATTAGGACGCAAGATAGGATTTTCTACGGAAAAGAAGAATTTCCACATCGTATCACTTGGACAAGGTCAAGAGGTGGTAGCTGAGGAAGCTATGGCAGTGGCCTCTGCACACGGACACTGGGTCATCTTGCAGAACATCCACTTGGTAGCTAGATGGCTCGCCACTCTGGAGAAAAAGATGGAGGAATCCTTTGAAAACCCATTACCTGACTACAGGTATATTCATTCAGGCACTCGAAAACCAGCACTCTGATAAATGGGTAAATATATGCTATTTGATTTTTTTGTGTCCCTGAAGAAAATGTATTCTGTTCCATTCAATTTTGATTATTTCTCTATTTGACATTATTTTGTAATTTGTAATGATGAGGGCCAGAAGATTTTTCCACTTTTTTTAATTTTATAAGCACCAGAGGAAAATGTGTTACCAGGGGAGTGACACTATTGGCAGAGTAGTGACAAATTAAGGCAGGGAAGTGACAGGCCATTGATTATTAGCTAAGAAAGGGGACTAATATTAAATTAAACAATATATATTTGAATATTTTTTAATATACAAGATACATTCAGTCGTTACAGTTTCTAAATGCAACCTTATTTATAATATTAATGGTTTGTTAAGGCTTAAATTTCAATTACCTGTATCAAATAACAGAATTAATCATTTCTGCTTATCAGTCTCATCTGAGATGAAAGTTTTTAATTATAAAACGTTCATAAACTTAAAAGCCACATTTAAGGCGTTTTTATCTGAATAAAATTATAACAAAAATATAAACTTCGTTCACAAAACAAAACAATAGTACTATCTAATGATACATCTATCAGTCTCAAAAATATTTAAACAAATAAACTTAAAAATTATCCATTTCTTGCAAAGAACAGAATCAATCATTTCTACGGAACTAAATATTTTTTACTTCAATATTAACAATGAACAATTTACTTTTCAAATACATCAACTGGCTTTGGAAACTTATAGAATACTCTGTTACTCTTCATATGTATATTTGGCACTGGTAATATGGTCAAGATTTGTTCTCATTTAACATCAGACATGTCATTGTCATTTATTCTAAAAAGCGTAGGATCTTCATTTGAGATCTTTAAAAAAGTAACCCTGATCTCTTCTTCTTCTTCATCAAAATCTGACGAACATATGCCAGCATATCTATATTTTTTATTATTAATATTATATTCCACAAGTACAAAATCTCCGTTCTTGACAGTCATAGCAGTGTCTGCATTGTCTATAGTATTAATCACATGAGTAGATGTTTGTGCAACTACTTTGTTTTGCACATCTTCCTCAGAATCAGTGTATACTGCATCAACATCCAATTTCTTTTTTTTTATTTTGGGGGTATTTAATATCGCCTAAGTGAAAGTGAGGACAAAAATTGCTACAAAAGCAGCTGAGGCTCTTCATGTATAACGTATTGCTGAGATAGTTCCCTCGTACTTGATGTACTTTAAGTGTACCAGTAAAAGGTTTGATGTTCGGTCGATTATCTTCCATTATCTTCTTTTAAAAATTAATGTCATCTTCGGGTATCACAAAAATTTTAATGCCGGGACAAGATTTGTTCAATTCCGTAGCGAAGTCGTCAATCGTAGCAATGTCGGTTCCTAAAGCTACAATTTTGTCAGCGGTTCGTTTACATGTCCCTCCGATACCATCTGGAGCTCCTTTGCCATGACCGGCTTCATGATAGTTCCAGGTAAAATCAGAAATATTCGGATAGGTTTCAGTCAATTTACAAAGTAAGTAAAAAAAACATATCTTTGTTACGGTACTGAGTAACAGGGCCATCGCTTAAGAAATGAACGTTTTCTACCGAGGACGGAAGGAGTTCCATGACAGGTTTTAGATGAGCCCAGATTACAGGTACCTACATTATGGCTTAGGTCATTTTGTTTCTCCCTTGGTATATAAGACCACAGTATGCAAACTTATTTGCGTACGTGACCCACCAAAATGGAATGATTGAACTTCTGAAGAATATTTTGTATTATAATTTTCGGAAAAGTCCATATGAATCACAGCATCTTTTTCAGTTAAGTTATCTTTTAGGCTTTTAATGGTTTCATATTGATGCACTATATTTGCTTCATGCTTTAAAAAAATATCAAGGTTTTCTTTAAGTTTCATCACAATGTCTTTTGGAGCACAGTTTAATGTTATTTTCTTATATTTTCGAACCCTACGTTTTTCTTGGTTTTAGTATCTAAAATGTCCTCTGTAATACATTGCCATGAAGAGTATTTGGTCAAAACATAATTGTCGAACTCACGATAACATATGAAACGTGATTTGCAGTTAAGACATTCTCGCATAAAACATTTTTCATTGTATCGGTCGCAACATAAATAATTAAGCATGATCTGATAGTTTGGAAAATCTATGATGTCTGCCTGTTTTAGGGAAGCCAAGGTTAGCTCCATGTTTGCATGAGTTACACACAAACAAGTTTCTCTTTGGTGGATGTTTGGGGTTATAACTCAAAAAGGTCGTAGGCGGCAAAACAGTGTGTAACTCAACTTTATATTTTTTGTTTTTATAAACTTGGTGTGTAGATTTTTCATGGTGTCCTGTAACAATCTCCTCTGTTTTTTTATTTTACCTTTTGTAATGCTATCTTTTTTACCTGGGCATAATCTGCTATTGCAATCTTCTTCAAAAAACTCTGCGACTTTTTTCTCTAACTTCGAATTCGTTTTATCGTTTCTTGTCTTCCGTGTCATATCTAATAAACTTTTATTTGCAGTAGATGACTGTCTTATAGGTTTCATATTAATTTGGTCCAACACTTTATACTTCTTGACTATTTTGTCACTTAATACTTTTTTAAATATCTTCTTTTCATTATCATTCGTTGTCAAATTTATATTTTCTTTGAGTTGATTTTGGATCACCTCACTAAATAATAATTTTTTCTTCACCTCTTCTATATTCTCTTTATTATTATTCTGTAAAAGATCGGCGACTTTTGAGTTTGGAGTCATTTTCTGTTTTCTGATGCACTGTAGTTTCTTTTGACAGTCACGTACCTTTTGACGCAACTGTTTAATTTCATATTTTTGTTTTTTTATAAGTTGATTTCGTAGTTTCCGCTGAATTTCTGATCGCCTTTTAGCAGCCAGAGCGATATTGTTTTGTGGAAGTGGAGGTTGGTCTTCATTATCAGACGCAGGTGGTGTTACTGGATAGTTTCTGGTAGATTGTAGCTTTACGCGATCTCTATGCTTTTTAGTCTTCTCTCTCCATATTTTTCTAACAGCCCTTTGTTCCCTTTCAGTCATATCATTTATACTCTTAATTTGTCCCTTTTCTTTTTTCTTTTTATATTGCTGCCTTTCTTTTTCTTTTAATTCGGCATTTTTAACCGGATCGTTTTTTATTCTTTGGTAGCGTAATTTTTCAGCTTGACGCTTTTTTTCTAACCTCTCTTCCCTTGTTTGTTTCTTTTTAACATTCGCCATGATGTCTGATTATATTCGAGTATCTAGAACAAATGAAATGAAGCCTTAAAACATTAAATATTAACGAAAATAAAAAATCGTCACTTCTCTGGCGCTTATGTATTTAATCTAGCATGAAATCTGCCAGAGAAGTGACGCCAGAGAAGTGACAAAACCGCACATAACCTACAAAAACAACATCACTCGCTTTTCTGACCACAGTTTAATGTAATACATGACATCTACGCACAATAAACATTGCATTGTGCAAGTATGCAATTTCGTAACGATAAAATACAAAAACATAGACTTACCAGAGTAAATACTCCGACGACTGGCACAAACACGCTTTCCTACAGCGAATCGCAAACTGACGCCATATTATTGGAGTTTTGCTCAACGTCGTTAGCTTGCTTCTAACTTCACACCGTCGTACGCGCGTAGTTCAAGGACAAAAACATACCTATGCGGTTTTAAGTCAAATTTTACTTCTTTGAGTTTCGCCAGATGAAGTGACATTATTGTAACATGAGATGGAAATACGTTATTTTTTTGTTATATTAATAAATATTTTTACAGTGTATTTTGATAAAATATGTTTTAATGTTTATAAAAGCATATGATTATATTTAAAAAAAACATAATGGCATACGTATTTAAAGTATCTGGCTATAAAATCACTATAATCTAGTAATGGGGGAGGCCAGAGGAGTATACATTTATAACTATTTTAGACTATTAATGCCTTAACTTAGGTAAACAATTATCGTGAATACACTATGTGGGCCAAATAAAAGACCATATTCTTTATTGTTTAAGCATACAGAAACAATAATATAATAAGTTTTACATAAATTTTGTCTATGAACCATTGGAATTCAAATAGCATATATTCACCCAAATATAATTTATTGATCTATTGGCAATACTTTCAGCAACAACTTGCTTAATTTCCTAATGTGGATTATGATTTTCTTTGATCAGGTTATTTTTGAGTGCTGAACCAGCAGCAGCAGCGGAATACCATATCATTCCACAGGGAATTCTAGAGTCTGCTATTAAAATCACTAATGAGCCACCCATTGGGATGTGGGCGAATTTGCATAAGGTAAAACATGATAGAAGATTATATTCTGTAAATGAAGTTTTAGGTACTTTTATTCTGTACATGTTTGAACCTAGTAAAAATATTAAAAAACGAATATTTCTATTTCAAGTCCCTGGATAACTTCAGTCAGGAAACACTTGAAATGTGCAGCAAGGAGGCTGAATTTAAGTCTGTCCTATTTGCATTGTGCTATTTCCATGCTGTAGTGGCTGAAAGACGTAAGTTTGGCCCTCAAGGTTGGAACAGGTATGTAGTTCAAATGATGACATGCTTGAGCTATTGAGATCGTAAAAATACTACATAAATTCGTTTCGTTTATAACAGAGTGTATCCATTCAACTTCGGGGACCTCACAATCTGCGTATATGTCTTGTACAATTACTTAGAGGCAAATTCGAGGGTGCCTTGGGAGGACTTGCGATACTTATTTGGTGAAATAATGTATGGAGGGCACATTACCGATGATTGGGATAGACGCCTGTGCCGAACCTTCTTATTGGAGTATATGCAGCCTGAACTGGTATTTTATTTCTTAGCAAGCTCTTTTATTATCTTTTACCCAGTGAATATTAAAAATATAGACAAAGTAGATGACATTATCTCACTAGCGGTTTGCGAACGGATTCTCTGCGGAACAGGAGCGCAGCGTATCCGTCGCAGAGACGCCACAGTTGCACAGCGATGCGCAACGTTTTCGTAGCGTGTTTGTAGCGGGTTAACGACGTATAGTGCCATCAAAGGCGCCACGATCGGAAAGGGATCGGAAGCCGTATTAATATTATGTAGATCATGAGAATGGACTCAAATAATTTATTTTTTATTTATTAAATAAACGTAGCCGGTGTTCATCTTTTTTTATGTTTGCCATCCACTGCGCCTATGCAGTTACTAATGTTTACCCTGTCTTCTGTTTGCTTGGGTGGCATACAAATATTAAGCAAGTTTTTAATAAAAGCTTGACAGGACTCCCGAATTATTTTTTGTATCTTCTTCTAAAGTTTAAGCGCAGGTCTATTAAAGAGCTGGCAAATACATAAGAGACTGTACAAAATAGCGTCCACGCTGCTATTCTCGGCGATCACGTTGCGCGTACGCAATAAATTCGCCGTATTTGTTGCGTGTCCGCTCCGCTTTAAAGACGCTCGCAATCCGCTAGTGGTAATAAAGCTCTTAAGACTCTGCATTGTCGCCGAGCTTGACTTAGTGTGTAGTCAAAAGCAAAATTACCTACCTAAATACCATTTTATTGTTTCTTTCCAATTTCTAGGTGGATGGAGAGTGTCAGTTAGCTCCAGGTTTCTTCTCTCCTCCAAACTCTGACTACGTTGGTTACCACCAGTATATTGACGACTACCTCCCTGATGAGACGCCATACTTGTATGGATTGCATCCAAACGCTGAGATCGGTTATTTGACTAGTGTCTCGGAACGACTTTTCAAGGTGGAATTGCAGACAAATGGACTTCATATAGTATTAATTAGAAATTCATCCTAAATATAATACTTTTCAAATTTTCATAGGTTGTTTTTGAATTGCAACCACGTGACGCCGGGGCTCAAGCTGGTGGTGGGGCTACAAAAGAAGAGATGGTATTTTTTTTACTAAATAAGCCAACTTTAGTCTTAGACTTAAACTAACCACATTTATATTTATCCTAGGTGCGAGTCGTTTTGGACGATTTTCTAGACAGAGTTCCAGAACCGTTTAATCTTCACGAGTTGATGGGTAAAGTGGAGGAGTTAACGCCATTCAATATTGTGGCGTTACAAGAGTGTGAGCGTATGAACCGGCTAATGGGTGAAATACGCAGATCTCTAAAAGAGTTGGAGCTAGGACTCAAGGTAAAACATAAACATAATACATGACATGTTTTGCTAGTCATATTTAGAGCCGCATAGTTGGTAAATACACATCTCTCATTGACTCTGCACAGCTTCTGTAGAACGCAGACGTATATGTATACATGTGCCTTTTTCTCACTTAAAGACGCTAAGTATGAAACAGAAATACAACACACACCAGCTGAATAAGCACTGATGGAATTAAAATTTACTATGTCCCTAGGGTGAGCTGACGATCAGTAGCGACATGGAGAAGCTGATGGAGTCTCTATTCATGGACAACGTACCGGACTCGTGGACGAAGCTGGCTTACCCCAGTCTGCTGGGTCTTGCCGCGTGGTTCTCCGACCTCTGCATGCGGCTGACCGAGCTCGAGAACTGGACTGGCGATTTCAATGTATGTTAACTGCTGTAGAAATCTATACTAATATTATAAAGCTGAAGAGTTTGTTTGTTTGTTTGTTTGTTTGTTTGTTTGAACGCGCTAATCTCAGAAACTACTGGCCCGATTTGAAAAATTATTTTTATGTTGGATAGTCCATTTATCGAGGAAGGCTTTAAGCTATATAACATAAAGATACGACTCACAAGACCACAGCAGCAATGAAAAATGTTGCGAAAACGGGAGAAAGATATTCCTTTTGAGAGCTTCCGCTGCGTACGCTGCGGAAACCGCTAAAGTTACACAAAAATCATGTATGACAAGATTGTTCAGCATTAAGAGTTCTATAATAAAGTTCGCGACAGCATAAGTCTATCTTTTATGGTTGACTTACTACAACCTTTTTTATGTTAATAAATTTGTAAAAAAATAATGCATCATTTTTAGAGGTGTATTATACACACAGGTATTTATTCTTATCAAAATAAATACATTCATCATCACGAGCATTTCATTTAGAACAAAGTTGCCCTTTATATCATTTGATTCCAATAAATAGCTTAGGAGCTATTACAGTTTTAACATAACTCCGCACCAAAATAATGTTCGCAGCTTAAGTACAACGTGTGCTTGCGCTAATTATATTATAAAGCTGAGTTTGTTGGTTTGAACGCGCTTATCTCAGGAACTGCTGAACCGATTTGAAAAAATATTTCTGTGTTACATAGCTTATTTATTGAGAAATGCTTAAGGCTATAAAACTTCACGCTGCGACGGGAGGGGGAGGAAGCAAACTCAAAACGCGCGAACGAAGTCGCGGGGGACCGCTAGTAAGTACATAAATGTGTCGTATTTATTCATTTCATGTTTATTTTTAGTTTTCCTCTCGCGCTAAACTACACAGTCTAAGCTACATAATTACTTAAATCAAATATAATACCTCATCATCAATCTTCAACCACATATGTAAATGTAATGTTTTACCTTACAGTCGAAATGAAACCTTTTTCACACTCTCGAACTATATTGGCTCGAAACATCTCGAGTTAAATGGGTCGCTTTCTCCCCTTGTGTTACAATCTATTATATTGACCATATCATTATGATTCGTGCAGTTGCCGCCCGCGGTGTGGCTGGCGGGCTTCTTCAACCCGCAGTCGTTCCTGACGGCCATCATGCAGCAGACAGCGCGCAAGAACGAGTGGCCGCTCGACAAGATGTGCCTCAACTGCGACGTCACCAAGAAGAATCGACAGGACTTCAAGTACCTACATATTATTTTCATAAGCTTAATCTTTAAGTTATTGCCGATCGCTAGTGCTTGTTTCAACTGCTATCCAATAATTTGAAGTACAACTGCCTGTTTTTTGAGCTTCATGGCTACTTATGGGCTGTCAACTTCGTGCGAAGTAAAGCGTGCGGTTACTCATTCATGACATCAAATGTCTTGTAACTTTTGTACACAACCATTAGGTATGTTACTTCGCATGAGTTGACGAGCTCGATAAGCTTTTAAACTTTAGATTGACTAGCTGACCCCAACTTTTGGTGCTTGGCAAATGGCAAATTATTTAACTAACATTTAAACGCCAGTGCCCCGCCGCGAGAGGGCGCCAACATCTATGGCTTATACATGGAGGGCGCCCGCTGGGACACCATGGTCGGTGGCATCGTGGAGTCGCATATGATGGAGCTGTTCCCCATGGTGCCCGTCATCTACATCAAAGCTGTCACGCAAGACAAGCAGGACGTTCGCAACGTGTATGAGTGCCCCGTCTATAAGATCCGGTGAGTGACATTGTTGGAAATCCTTTAAATATAGTTGGTACAGCATGAGTTGAGTTCATTGTAGGAAATCAATACTTTACGGTACAGCAGCAGAAAACGACGTGTCGCTAGCTGACGAAAGTATTTCATAAGAGTGTATAAATTGCATAATTGGAGCTGTGTAGGCGTGGGTTATCCCAGCAAAATGTTGTGCTTTAGAAATATGTGAGTATAACAGACAATTAGTGTATCCTGAGGACAAATTTGTTTAGTAATAGCAAATTTGTTTGAATGATAGTTTTAGAGTAATTCAGGAAAAATATATTTGGCTTGAGTCATTTTGAAATCCTAACCCCGGCTAACCCTAATATCTTTTTTTTTAAAAAACGATTAAGTCCGGATCTAAGTATATGAAGCTTATGTTGCGTGTTAAATGTTTGTGAAAAGCACAATTCTTGAGTAAAACATAAAACATATATAAACATAGCATTCAAATATTACATCAATAACAAGTTTCAACAATTTTTATTTAGCCGACTAAGTTATAAGGGCTATCTAAAAGTGATCACGCCATACATTCGGAAAAACTTCCTAAATGATCGGTATTTCATTAGTACAGTTCTGAACAAACCACGATGATAAATTATTTTTTAACCAACTTCAAAAAAGGACTTATGGTCCTATGCCCCCTAGATGGGGCAGAGGGCGTCCACAACAGTCCTCCATCGCGTTCGGTTTTGAGCTACGCGCTTCATTTCACTCCACGTCTTGCCTATTCTTTTCGCCTCTTCTGCTACAGTGCGCCGCCAAGTTCAAAAAACCGGCCAAGTGCGAGTCGGACTCGCGCACTGAGGGTTCCGTGCCAACTTAAACTGAATTTGGGAATCCACTTATGGTCAGAAATTTGTTCTACCACAGATGGTCAGAAATTGACGCAATTGTGTACACAACTAGCACTTCTGCCCAGGAATACCTGAGCTCAGGGCTTTTTGTCAATTTTTC
The DNA here is from genome assembly GCA_963924145.1 of Pyrausta purpuralis. Taxonomy (NCBI): domain Eukaryota; kingdom Metazoa; phylum Arthropoda; class Insecta; order Lepidoptera; family Crambidae; genus Pyrausta; species Pyrausta purpuralis. Next base: position 14,705,130 of record OZ001646.1, on the reverse strand, counting down.
AATTATTTTACAAATTATTGGATGAGGCAAATTACGACGGAGCAGTTGTCTTGTTACGGAGAAAATTTTCGGACAACAAATGCTGTAGAAGGCTGGCACCGTCGAATAAATGCAATTTTCGTTGAAAGTATTTGTTAAGATCTACATTACATTTTTTTTTTCAAAATTTACACTAGCTTAGTTTAGAAGTTAGATGGGGGGGGGGGGGGGGCGCCCATTTTACCACTTTGGAAGCGTCTAGCTATGAAACGTTAGACTTTAAAAGAAAATGTTATGTATAAAAATGTATGTTATGTTTAGTTTCATGTATGTGAGCCCCCCCTTAAATTACATATTTTTTATTTTTGTATGAGAATCGTAAAGCAGTTAACAGGATACATACTCCTACCAAATTTCAACAGTGTGATGCTTATAGTTACAGAATAAAATGGCTGTGACGTACGGACGGACATACAGACAGACAGACAGACTTGACGAAACTATAAGGGTGTGATGATAGTTCTGCCTTGTAAGGATTTTAAATATGAAAAATATGCCAAAAGACGATTCGGACTGTGAACTTTCTGCGATAGGATGATTCTGCCTATTAATGACTATATATACGAATTGTATGCCACAAGACGATTCTATCTGTGAACTTTCTGCGTTAGGATGATTCTGCTTTAAGACTATTATGGATATTAAATTTCTGCCTAAAGATGATTCTAGCTTACACGATTATGCGTTTTGAACGTCTGATAAATGAGTAAATTCTAATTGATGTTCTGCGAAAGGAAGTTTATGCTATTTGATGATATGCCAAATAAAATTATGACAATAAAAATTCTGCGAAACAAGGTAGACCCGGGTTCCGTTTTTTGCCATTCGGCTACGGAACCCTATTCGTATTTGAATGCTAAAATTAACAGGATTGCTTATTGATGGACTATTTTAATTTGTTTAATGTATATCATGTCTTGTTGTTTCATGGAAGCTGCGTTTTCTGTCACATAAATTAGAACACTTAAGATTCAGGGAAAAAGTTTTTATCTGCATTATTACGTAAAGCTTATACATTATTATAGCATTATTATTATAGTATTATATAGCATTATTACGTATAGCTTTTCGTAAAAGCTTATATAGCTTTCTAATTGAGATCTATTGCTAGTTGTTTTTAACCGACTTCAAAAAAGGAGGAGGTTATCAATTCGACTGTGTTTTTTTTATTATGATTTTTTTTGTATGTATGTTACCTCATATCTCAGTCGTTTGTCGACCGAATCGAAAAAAATTTTCGCCTACTTAGAGGGTGTACCTTCTAGTTGGTCCCATTTTTTCCATTTTGGGATCTGATGATGGGATCAGCGCAAATTTTTGGTTTCTTATTTCATCTTTATGAATATAAAATATGACACTGTGAGTGTTAAAAACATTCTAAAGCATCAGATAGCGAAGCGACATCAATTTCCAAGTTGAATTTATTCTGTAAAGAATAACTGCTTGGGCCATCTGTTTCAGAAACAGACGGCTAGATGGCGCTAAGCGTCACGCAATTGACGTTTTCATAAGAGACCACAAATTTCGCAGGGTCGGTCTAACAGCACGGTAGCTCAATTGGTGAGAGCGTTTGGCCCGGACAGCCAAAAGGTTGCTGGTTCAAGTCCCGCCCGTGCGCAAATTTTTGGTTTCTTATTTCATCTTTATGAATATAAAATATGACACTGTGAGTGTTAAAAACATTCTAAAGCATCAGATAGCGAAGCGACATCAATTTCCAAGTTGAATTTATTCTGTAAAGAATAACTGCTTGGGCCATCTGTTTCATAAACAGACGGCTAGATGGCGCTAAGCGTCACGCAATTGACGTTTTCATAAGAGACCACAAATTTCGCAGGGTCGGACTAACAGCACGGTAGCTCAATTGGTAAGAGCGTTTGGCCCGGTTTGCCAAAAGGTTGCTGGTTCAAGTCCCGCCCGTGCGCAAATTTTTGGTTTCTTATTTCATCTTTATGAATATAAAATATGACACTGTGAGTGTTAAAAACATTCTAAAGCATTAGATAGCGAAGCGACATCAATTTCCAAGTTGAATTTATTCTGTAAAGAATAACTGCTTGGGCCATCTGTTTCATAAACAGACGGCTAGATGGCGCTAAGCGTCACGCAATTGACGTTTTCATAAGAGACCACAAATTTCGCAGGGTCGGACTAACAGCACGGTAGCTCAATTGGTAAGAGCGTTTGGACCGGACAGCCAAAAGGTTGCTGGTTCAAGTCCCGCCCGTGCGCAAATTTTTGGTTTCTTATTTCACCGTGATATTCAGTTACACCGTGACCATGGCAATTGCATCAGTGCCGAAATATCGGAAACTCAAAAATAATGAGGTACATGGAAGCAATCCCGTTACAATCAATTCTAATACTTTGATCCGGACTTAATCGTTTTTATGAAAAAGTTTTGCCTGGGTTAGGATCTCAAAACAACCAAAACTTATCATGTGTTCCATGTGTGAGCAACGTCATTAATCAATACATTTCTGCATAACTCAACTTCTGTGGAAATGCAGCATATCAACAATCAACATATCAACTCGTCTGCTGGAGTTGTTTTAATTTTTGAATTCGTATCTAGAAGCAAAAGTCTACACTCTTACCTACTTTCGGCGTTTTGCCTTTTATTTAAAAGCATGTGTTACTTAAGCTTGTTCTATGTTTAATGTTTAAACTAAACATTGTGCGTGTCTGTTCTCTCTAGCATGCGAGGCCCTACATTCGTATGGACATTCAATTTGAAGACCAGAGAGAAACCAACGCGGTGGACACTGGCAGGCGTGGCTCTACTCCTCGGCATCTAATCTTACTTTTGGTGCTTGTTACGACTTAATTTGTAAAAGTTAGCTTTAATATATTTTATTGTTTTATTAATATTATTAAATAAAAAGTAAATTTTATTTTTAATATTTTATTTTAGATCATCTACACTGCTGAATATCTATTTCGTCGAAAATTTTCAGTGCTTACAACAAGAGACAGGTTTCTATAACAATAGTTTGTGCAATATCTTAGCAACATTTCAACAGGAAGACTACACAATTTGTATAAGAAAATGTCTAAGATGAGTTAGAAATACCCAGGTAGCATAATATTATTATTAGTAATAATATAATTTTCAGATCTATGATAATGTTACACGTTTAAAAAAATAAATATATCCTGCCGCAGGACTCGCATAATATGGACGGCTTCTTTTCTTTCAGTCTAAAATCACATTTTTCATTTGTAGATAATATCAACAATGTGCATATCTATAATATCTAATTACAACTAACCCGATGATGATGATTTAAGGCCACATAAGAAAATTATACTTTAAGAGTTGATCCATCCGGCAGTGAGTAATAATAGTATATCGTACGTATCTCATTATTTCACGTTGAATACCTACCGTCAAGGTTAATAAGGTATTTCAATAATTTCATTTAATAACAAAATTAAACATGTCTATGCCTTCAACTCCTTAGAAGCGGTATACATCCTTCAAGAACAATTTAGATGCTACCTAACGGCCGTTCAAAAAACTTTTGTATCTGGTAGTCAAATCAGCCACTTTTTACACTTTTGGGGTTCAGTGTAGAATTCGGAGAGGTATTATCGTTGTCCGAGGTGGGCTCCGACCCTTTGACCGTAAACGTAACGTAGTATCTTTTGTTTTTGTCAAGCCTCTCTGCGGGCAAAGCAATCAGTTGTTTCTCGCTGCCATGGGACACCTCTAACGTCACGTGCGCTTTGCCCAATGGTGGCTTCGAGTTAATTTTGGGCAGAAAACCTTTGGACTTCGTGCTTGGACCTGCTGTTGCCGGCTTTGGCATGGTGTGGTGGTCCCATTTGTAAGGTACTGAAAAATAATGTAATCAATTAAGTAACGAACATTTCAATAAATTAAAAATCTTATTTCGCGTGACTTACAGTAAGCTGCACACGGAATGCCGGTGTAAGCATGTACAGCGTGAAAACATCTATGTGTCTTGCTGGTGCAAAGGCATGGGTTGTCTGGAATAGCACTCATCTTGTACAGTTCACTTTCTCCGTAGTCAAAGTCGATAGGCCTCTCGGGCAAATTATCCAAGTGTTTTTTACCACTTTTCTGTAATTTCCTCAAACTATCATAGAGAAATTTCTCAAAGCTGCTAAACGAGTAGTCTGGATTATTATATGGTCCAAGTCCAACATTAGCAAGGCTGGATTTATTGTACTCATCAATGGCCCGTTTTACAAGTACACCTTCATTTGTTTTGCTTGTTCTTATCTGTAGCCGCTTTAATTCCAATAAATGCTGAAATATTTTTCTCTCGCAGTAGTACCTGTAACATAGAGAACATTAATGTGTAGTACCTTAATTTATGATGTACCTTAAACATATTTTTTATATGATTATATTGGGCTAGGTTCCTATGTAACTATTTACCTTCTCATATTAGTCTGAATCCGTTGTGTCACAGACTTCATATCCACGGCCCGCTTGTCACCTGGTTTTCTTACTGGAATTCTGCTATCAGACTTTCCTGAAAATCTTCCACTGGCATTTCTTTGTTGATAGTAAGCAGCAAGTCGAGGACTCATAATGCGTCTCTGTAGTGCCCTAGGGCTAGGCTCAAAGCCAGAATCCATTAGCCCGCTTGACTCATATCCTCTTTCAGAATTTTCACTCTTTGATCTTATCGTAGTTCGACTTTTAGTCCGGCCTTTCTTACGAAATCTTTTTCGGCGACCATTTGCCTCAGATTGACTGTATATTTCATTATCACTAACACTAGGCACTCTTCCAAATGAACCGTCACGTGTAATGCCTCCTTCAAAAGTATCTTTGCCATCATCTAACGAACCATCATCAATTTTGCTCGGTTTCTTCAAAATACCTGAAGTCACTTCTGGAGCGCTAGCAATATCTGATAACACTTTATAGCTTTCTGTTTCATAGATGCTGCTTTTTCTGCTACTTACTTGGCTATCCCTGGAAGACTTTCTGATTCGTTTTGGTGACCCAGACAATGCTAAGTCTATATCAAAATCCTCTTGTTCGTTTTCCATAATAACTTGTTGAACCGCGCGTTCTGCTGGTGGAATGTCGCTATCAATGATAGTAACGAGACCTTTATCTACACTTTGACTAATTTCAGTACTACTGCCGGTAGTTGATGCATATTCTTTCCGTTTGTCCTCGGAACTGACTATGTTGCTTTCGCTACTATCCTTATGTGTTTCATCTGGGGCTAAACTTGACCCTGGAGCTATTTCAGTATGATCTACATATTCCCCCATCAAGTGATCCAATTGCTTATCCGAATCTTTGCTTTCAAAAATTTCATCTTTATTTGCAAAAGACACTATCGGTGAACTACTTTTCTCTTGAGATTCCGTGTGTTCAATACTTGGAGCATCTAAGCTTGTCTTAAATTCCCCAGACATTTCTTTACTTTGCATCATAGCTTCATCAGGGCCAGATAATACTTGAAATGACCTTTTACGAATTCTTTCTGAAGTTGAGGTACTCGTAGTATCATTGTCAGGCAATGGAGTAGCGTCAGCTTGTTTACTTAAATCTTGTGATTGCTGTTGAATTTGATCAGTTTTCAAAACACTTTCATCGTCTTTAGAGTCGGCTACGGCATTTAAAGTATCTACCTGCGGAACTTCTTCTTTAGTGTCTAAAATTGTTTCTCCATCTTTTTTGGAGTCTTCTTCTTTATCGACTTGTTCTTTGTCATCTGTTAATGGAGACTCAGCTTCAGCATTAACTTGTGCTTGATCAATTGATGCTTCAGGAACCCTATCAATAATGGTCTCAGTTTTATCTGTTATTTCATTTGTTTTATCTTCATTTGTATTATTTTCTTCATTCAAATCCTTGTGGGTTACTGACAAATTCGAAGTTTCAATCGACACATTATTTGATGAATCTACAGTCACCGTAAGTTCGGAGCTACCATGTTGACTAGATTCACGCTCCATATGTATTTGAGCTTCAGTTACAACCATGTTTGTTTTCACAGAAACTGTATCAGTTTCTGTTTCACTTTGAGTTTTACTTTTCAAAGCTTGACTCTCATCTTTTGTTTGGTCTGACTTTTCCACAGCATCTAGGATTTCTGCTGGTATTGGTGTAGCTTCTTGCTTGTTCAATCCTAAATCCATATTTTTATATTTTACTATATTGACGCATTGCTTTTCATCATCGTGCTCTATATGTATAGAAGTTTTTTTTCCTTTTCGTTTTGTACTACGACGGTCACTAGATTCTGAACTACTACTTTCTGAAGAACTTGATCTCCTTTTACTTCGCTTACGATGACGCTTATGTTTTCGTTTCTCAGAATAACTTTCTGATCCAGATGAATTTTCCGTACCTGACTTACGGCGCCGATGTTTTACGCTGCCTTGACCCCTTGAAGGCTCACTTTTAGATCTACTTTTTCTTGAGCCACGTTTATTATTGTGTCTATACACTTCTTTGCCATACCCTTCAATTTCACTATCATACCCATCGCTGAAGCTTTTTTGACTATTCAAAATCTTTTTCCGGCGACCATGATGTTTATCTGAGTATTTATAATCTGATCTCCTTTTCGTATTTTTTTTATCAAGCGATGAACCTGAATCTGATGAGTCACTATCACTCCTAGCTTTAATTCGCCTTCTCTCTGCAATTGGACTAGAAAGTTCTACTACCTCCCGTTTCTCTATTCGTATTCTATCACGAACGTCAATTTTAGTACTGGTAACTCGTCGTGTTGGTAGGGAAGTTATTGGAGCACCGTCAATCACGATTTGAGTATTAGCTAATTTTGAAGCGGGCATTCCTCCATGCATTTGTAAATATTTAGCAGTCGACCTGTGACCACGTGTGGTTGCACAATCTAAAGGAGTTAACGGTTCGTTCTTTGATGATCGTGCTACCGGGTTGACCTCGGCACCTCGATCTAATAATAGTCGGCAAAGATCAGCATTGTCAGTAGCAGCTGCGATATGTAGTGGTGTTCGTCCTTCGTGGTTCGTTGCGTTCACTTGTGACGGCCTACCATCTAACAGCCATTTTACTAGTTCTCTTCGACCTGACGCGACAGCTTCGTGCAGTGGAAGATCTCCCTTGGAGTTTCGTAGCCATAAATTTGCTCCTCTTGCTCCTAAAAAAGACGAAAGTATTGTTATATTTCAAATGGGATTATGACATTTTAAATGGTTTTTAAGGAAGTTCGTAAGAACCTAATATTCGGACGGTTTCGATTTGTCCTTTAGCGGCTGCTGTGTGCGCCGGGCTGCGTCCGCGTCTGTCCTGTCGATGAGCGTCGGCACCGTGTTGCAGGAGCGCGGAAGTTGCGTCTGCGTGACCTAGGGCAGCCGCGTAGTGCAGGGGTGTGCAACCGTGGGAGTCGGCCACATCCACGCGGGCTCCACACAGCCCCACAAGAGTCTCAAGAGCCTCGGTGTGTCCGCGAGCTGCCGCGCAGTGTAATGCTGTGAGACCATCCCTGTAATAATAGTCATTAAGAATCAGCCTGACATAATATAAACGAACAACTTCCTGCGGTTTTACCCGCGAAAATTTCGTATCTCAAAAGTATCACAATCAATTATAACTTGTGTTATTCCGATGTATGAGCTACATAAATCCATTTATTAGTTTCTGCATGAAACAGTCACAAACATATATGCATCTTCACAAATTTTTGCGTTTATAATATTAGTAGGATGCGAAAGAGTGCACTTCCTGATGAAATCCCTGTACCTGTCGGCGTCGTCAACCCTGGCGCCTGCCTGGTGAAGCGCTAGCACGGCAGACGCGGATCCTGCAGACGCGGCCCACAGCAGTGGCGTGCGTCCGTCCGCGTCGCGTACTTCTACGCTCGCGCCGCCTTCCTTCACCAGGGCTCGAAGTACCTCCAACGCAGCGCCTCGACTCTAATTCAGATAATATTTAATACTTATAGTGAGTTGAATGAAGATGTACTAAATAAAAGCTTGGAAGCGTCATTATTTTAAATATGTAAGTACCGTACTGGCGACTGTACATCTTTATCTTTAGATATTTTTTCGTTGGTATTGGTGGGCAGTGGTAAGTGGCCGCGGGCACGCTGCACATATGCCTGTGCGGCGTATTGCAGCGGGTACCCCCCGTGCTGGTCCGCAGTGACGGGGTCTACGCGCACTAATCACTACTCATAGTGATGTTATGTGTGTACCTTGTGGTCAATGACCACTACTCGCTACTACTACTGTTGGTGTGTACCTACCTGGTGGTCAGTGGCCGCGGGCGCGCCGCACATCTGTGCGGCGTAGTGAAGTGGGTACCCCCCGTGCTGGTCGGGTGTGGCGGGGTCCGCGCCTGCTGCCAGCACTGCCCGTAATGCGCCTACTTCGCCGCACACTGCACACATTATTAACATGATTGCCTTAACAGATTTTAATGTTGACTGAGGTTCTCGTAACACAGTGGTGGCAGCGCTTTGGTAGTGAAACCGAAGTTAAGCAATCTACGGTGACGGTCGTGTTTGGATGTATGACCTTTCTGATCATTTAAGTGACGTATATTACGAGCATCTCCATGCTTCGGAAGGCACGTTAAAGGCACACCATGCCAGCGCAGGGCTGGGCTCAGCCCAGACAAACATTATTGTATACATTTTGTATGAAGGGATTCATGCCTGACCGAGCTCTGCCCGGGCCCGGACGGGGCACGGTGTTGGAATGTTGTGGGAATTTGTCCTGGCTCCGGCACGGTCTGGCCCCGGTACGTTGTAGCTTGAATCATCCTCATGTCGTTGATCTCGGCTAATATCGGTTGATTTTGGGAAAGAATGTGCAATTAGTATCAGACCACATTTTGCTAACTCATAAATCCAACAGTAAAAGTACGTAAACCACGAGACGACAAACCAGAATTATTAACATTTTAACTAATCGAAGGAAACGGCGCGATGAATACCGATCGTATTGACAGGCAGTTTTTTTTTTCAAGAACATATTTTGAATACAAAATCTACTACTATAAGGTAGGTAAGTTTATATTCACTTCCACACCGGCAGTTTGACAAAGGCCGCGGTTCCCATCTCGACGGCGCGCGGCGTTGTGTCGTACACCGTGCCACAGTACGGCGCATGTCGTCCACTAGGATCCCCTAACCCGATCCCCCAGGGGATCGCCGTGAACTCATCTGTTCATCAGAATCCCCTTTAAATAAAAATATATAAAGTATGTGTCACACTGAGTATTTATAAAATATTGATATAAAACAAAAAGGAAACAAATTAAATTAATAAAAAGAGAAGGGATATTTTTAAATGCACATCAAATAACTTATCGCTCATCAACTTATGTACATCAATTAAATAAATTTATACTTAAATGAATTACTTCACAACAAATAAACCAATTGCTTAACAAAACTAATACTATAAAAAAACGTAATCATACATCAACAGTGTATTATATATTTCCTCAAATGTGCTACAAAAAGTTGATTAATGTGACACTCGTAGCAGTATACCTAAGTAATTATTTTAGACAAATTTTTGACCGACTTCAAAAAGGAGGAGGCTATAAATTCGACTGTATATTTTTTTAATTTTTATTTTTTTGTATAAAATATTTTACCTCATATCTCAGTAATTTGTGGACCCATTTGTTTTTTTTTTTTTTTCACCTACTTAGAGAATTTTCCTTTTGGTCCCATTGTGGCCAAACCCGGATCTAATGATGGGGTCTTGGTGTAATTGAGGGAAACCTCAAATCTAAAAGGTGCGTATAGTGTTTTTGTACTCTTATCTCAATTTTAATATGTATTTACGTCTGAGAGTCACTATTTTGTGCAGCTGAGTTGATAGTGAAACTCCTTAACGCTTAGGAGTTACGATTATGACGCTAGAACTAGAGCCACGGACATACCTACATTGTTGATAAGATTTAAATATTTTGAGGTAACTGTTTCCCGGTGCAATCAGTATTTTTGCTTAGGATTTGGATATTATTTCTGTACGAAAGGAAGTTTTCTTTAAAATTTAATACTACCCTTAATAATATAAATAGCAAATTGCACTTGTAAAAAGCAACTTAGGCTGCTGTGACAGACGAGCTATCGAACCCCGTGTCTTACGCAATCCGGGCGTATGCCATTACCACTCGGCCACCGTCACATTAGCAAGCCTGTTGAATTTTGCAAGCGCTTTCTTTAACGCGTAGGCTGCGTGGCGTCATCAATGTTGCGAGATGCTCTCACAATATCTCGCAACATTGATGATCACGTTATTTACTGGTATATACAAATAGGTATATACCAGTAAATAACGCGATATTTTTAAACTTGAATTTTAAAAAATATATATTAAAAATACTTGCAATTTAAGTAAAAATGATTTAAAAAAATATGCGGTCACCTATCCACACTGAAGTTATATGACCAGGTCTCCCTTACACCCTGTATAAATGTAAAACGGACTCAGTGTGATAGCATCTTTATAAACTTTTTTTTTGTGTAAGGGGCTTCTGATGAACAGATGAGTTCATGGGGATCCCCTGGAGGATCGGGTTAGGGGATCCTAGTAGACGACATGGTACGGCGCCGCCGCCGACACAAGTTGCGGCGCCGTACCGTAGCGCGGTCACGGACATACGGGATACGCGATACGGAAAACCTCACGCCGGTTTTCAAAGTGCTACACCGACTGAACCTCGAAGATAGCTAGTAGCTACCATTTCTGGGGTCGGTTTAATATACAATACATAGTTTGGTTTAATATTGTCCTGGGTATTGTGGTAACGCCGTTGTTTCTTATTCCCATAACACAAATGCTTCAGCTATTTACTTTTTGATTGGTCTCCAAAAAATATTTACCTGTGAGCCACATATTTATTTTTATCTTAGATTTTACTTTCGTTTCATATTCAGTACAAAGCATTTTTCCTTTGTTCGGTATAGGACAGATTCGTGGATTGGGCAGATACTGGATTGAACGGATTTGTAGATTCGGCAGATTCTGTGATTGGACGGATTAGCTATACGATAGAAGTACAGGTGTAAATGAAAATTAAAACAAAAACCCACTTTTCATTAAAGAACAATACAAATATATTTCTTTGTTTTAAATTAATAAAAATTCTTGAACAACCATTTTAAGCAATCAAATACGCTTTTATTTCATTGTTTAGTGCTGAGATAACAATTTTATATATTTCGCAATATTTTTGCATCAGTTTTGCAATACGCTGCTTTCCCTTGCAATGAATCTGTTCTTTTTTCAACTTCGTGTCTTGAAAACGAGATTCTTATTAAACATTTTTATGAACAGATACAGTGGTGGCATAACAGGAAATCTTTCCTTTAGCCGCGCACGCCGCCCTTCTACTGGTTTATTTGTTTAAAAAAAATATCATAACAAATAAACCCCTTCTCGGTATATATTCCCATCCATTGACTTGTAAAATAATGATTAAATGATTTGTATCCTTCCGAGTCATTGACCATTTCTTGTATACATAATATTGCTTCAGGAACCAAAATCAGGGGCAGCAACGGCAGTTGCATATAGAGCCGCATGATAAACTCCGATTGCAGTTTTATCAAACCCAACATTCTGACACTTTTTAAGTATGGCTTTCCAGTAATGAAAATGACAACCGGTTACCTTTACAACTTTAGGATAAATTCATTTCACTGCTTGAAGGTGAGAGGCAGAGAGATGTTATATCCCCGAAACTGTTTACAGCGGCATTGGACTACGCCATCAAACTTCTGGAATGGGAAGGAATCGGCATTAATGTTAGTAGCGAAAACATCACACCTCCGATTTGCCGATGATATAGTTGTTGTGGCAAAGACGCTCGACGATCTTGGCACTATGCTCGAAGACCTTGACCGAGTCTCCCAACGAGTGCTACTTAAAATGAACATGGAAAATACTAAAATTATGTCGAGCTCCCTTGTTGTACCCACTCCAGTATCCGTTGGGAACTCAACTCTCAAAGTTGTCGATGAGTAAGTCTACCTGGGACAATTGATCCAATTGGGAAGGTCGAACTTTGAGAAAGAGGTCAATCGACGAATCCAACTCGGCTGGGCAGCGTTCGGGAAATTGCGCAAGAGTGTCTTCTCATCTCAACTACCTCAGTGTCTGAAGACGAAAGTCTTCAACCAGTGTGTGTTACCAGTGATGACATACAGATCTGAAACATGGTCTCTAACTATGGGCCTTATAAAGAAGCTCAAAATCACACAACGAGTGACGGAGCGAGCTATGCTAGGTGTTTCTCTACGGGATCGAATCAGAAATGAGGAGATACGTAGAATAACTAAGGTAACGGACATAGCCTTGAGAATTAGTAAGCTCAAGTGGCAATGGGCAGGGCACATAACGCAAAGAACTGATGGCCTTTGGGGCAGAAAAGTTCTAGATTCTCAGGTCCTCCGACCAAAGACACAACGTAGGACGTCCACCGACAAGATGGACAGACGACCTTACAAAGATCGCAGGATCAAACTGGATGTAGACCGCTAGTGATCAGTCGCTGTGGAAAGCCGTGGAGGAGGCCTATGTTCAGCAATGGACGTCCTTTAGCTGATAATGATGATGATGACTGCTTGAATGGTTGCTATTTCGAAGTCGCACTTGTAATTTTCAATTATTACAGAAAATGGTCCCTTAAAATAGTGAACAACCGTTCATAAGTTGCCTGAGTTTTATAAGGCAGAGGTATGAAAAGTAAAGGAACAAAATTTACAGAATTATCATCGTGAGAAATATTTATATGAATACTGTAGACTTGATAAAAAGAAGTGGGACAATTTTTAAACGTGCTAATTTAGTAAGATGGAATTTTCTTTTTACTTAATATTTTTGAACACGACTGTTAATTTTCTGTCGTATAGCTAATCCGTCGAATCACAGAATCTGACGAATCTACGAATCTGTCCAATCCAGTATCTACCGAATCCACGAATCTGTCTAATCCCAGAATCTGTCCTATACCGAACAAAGGGCAATTTTTATGAAATGGGTTCGCTGCGTGCGCTCGTGTCTCTACTCGTAGACAGACTATAGAGACAGACTATAGAGACAGACTATAGAGACAGACTATAGAAATAGCTTGCTTGCACTTACAGGTAAAGTTGCGTGCTATATATTCATATCTCTATTGATATTGTGTCCTCAAAACTCAGTTACTAATACGCCGACTATAAGTTCTATCAGTGTTCCTCCAAACCTATAACGTTTTATGCTATATTTTTCTTTGTTTTGAAGTTATTGAATTTGGAAACATTAAATACTCGTACCTGCAGTTGTTAGAACTTCACTTTACTTGTTGTTCATAATAACATTTCCCACAAATGCGTTTTGAAACAGTAAACATTTCTTGTCATCATCTCGAAAATTGTGTTACAAATTGTTGATTATTCATGTAAATTTTACATATTTAATACAAGAAGTTTATTAGCTCTTATTCCATGTCATTTTTAGTACAGGCACGTTCATAGCTTTAAAATATAACATTAAAAAGTTATTCTGATTCCGATATTACGGTATTGGATTGCTCAATATCGGAATTGAAATTATATTAATATTGGATCTAGATTTCCGAGATTCCCAGATTCCGATATTCATGCTCTACTATGCGGTACAATGCTCGGCACCTACCACCCGCCACGTCGCGTTCAACTAAGAAAATAAACAATTGTGATATATTAAAAAAAAGGAAATGAGTTCGAAACTCTAACAAAATAAATAGAAATGCGATACGATCAACTTTTGTAGTCGATCTTTATCCAGACACTGTATATTGATTTTATGTCAAGAGTACGCGTTCATTTTTAATTTATTTATTTATTTAAAGACTTTATTGCACAAATCATAGTGTACAAAGGTGGACTTAATGCTAAAAGCATTCTCTGCCAGTCAAACCTTTAGGTCATGCAGAGAGATGGCAATGGGTGCATGGCATGGATGGCAATGGTTCATCCTGTCAGTAACCAAGACAGAAGTAAATTTCGCATTTACTGACAATAATGTTATGATAGCTCGGTGGGCAAAACAGGCGGGTTCTGAATGTGAAGTCCCGGGTCGGGTGGTGTATCTGTATATTTTAACATAATTTTGTTTTATAATATATTATTGTTGTTTCATTGGTGATTTGAACATTTTTTTTTTTAATATATAATATTATATTTATCTAGCTACGTATATAGTGAATTAGATACAATATGGCGGGCGGCAGGCGCTAAGCTCCCCCCTACCGCACCGCACCGCAGACGGGCGCCGCGCCGCGCTACGGTACGGCGTCGCGCCGTAGCACGGTGTACGTAGAGATGGGACCGCGGCCTAACATGATTCAACTTCACAATAAAGTCACTGACATCAGCATGTTCGCTCACTTCAGCCCTTCCGTGCCGTGTCGTCGTTATTTACTCTGCTTCACCCCATTGTGTATGATAGAGTTTTTGGGAAATATTTTATTCAGTAGGTATGTGATCGAAAGTAACATAGATTTCATAAGAAAGAAAATATAGGCTATTGCAGACTCTCAGGAGTATCGAAGTTGTGATTGTGTGAATTTCTACACACCGCTGAAAGTATCTCCCACGAACTGGGGGTAAATTCTCGTGCAATTCGTATACGAAGACGGTTTACCGGTCGAATTTTCATCGTCGAAGAAAAAAAACAGGTTTTGATTTCGCAGAGTCACGATTTCGATGAATTTCGACCGTGCGGTAGTTTTTTTTTTACGTGTGGATATATTATTTGATTTTTTTGGTAAAACTTGCAATGGAATTACCTCACAAAATAAGATCGTTTGGCGCAAGAATCGCCGCCTTAAGTACCATTAGCACTGCAGTTGCAACTGCAACTATTAAGCTAACTTCAGTTGTTCTTCTTTTTAATCGGGTCTTTGTCTCATTTTTTTTCTCTGAAGCTAAATACGTTTTGTGGTCTTAAATATTCATGTAACTAACACGAACGCGATCTATTATAGCACTTCAACCTCAACCCCTGAGTCTTGCATAAAAAATTGACTCATCAGCTTGACATGCCCTTTTCGCTCGACTTCTCCTAATAACTTAGTGCTAGATACGGCGGCCAGTCCGGCAGTTCAAGGGCAGGACCTTGCTAGCCGCTCAATACCGGACTAGCTACCCCCGCCGCCCTAAAACACTAGCCTGCTTCTGAGTCACTGCCTACGGATTTCACGACACGGTTGAAATCATTACTATTTTATAAAATTTTTGCGGCCGTCAAATATCGCAAAAATCACATTTCATCGCTAATTTATCCGAAAGAAACATAAAGGCGGCCCAATTCCGTGCTTATGAACTTCGGTTCAAGGGGTTTCAGTTGACGCAAGCTATAGCAATAAACATCAAATTAAGAAGAAATTAAAATTTAATGAAACCATAACATTTAATAAACAACTTTCGTAAAATAGAACAACATTAAATTTTACTTCACTGAGCGTTAAATCAATTAGCATAATGATGATTGCTATAAGTAAAGGGAAAAACATTAGTAACTTGTTCTTATCTCAATTACCAATTTACCTCATCACGTGTGATGGATGCTATTTTGTGTAGGTATAACCTAATACTAAAAACAATATTGGAATTACTTAATGTTGATTTGCGATACCGAAAGATACAACTTTATTTTTCCAATCTTTAAATCTCAGATTATTCGTTCCGGATATTAGGGGGTTTCTAAATATTTTTCCAACTACTATGGTGTACATAGAATCTGCATAGTAACTACTACACATGACCTTCTCACATAGCAAGGTTTATTTTGGTCCCAAGAAAGCGGATTGTCTCATGCGAGGGACAGAGGTGAAGGTCAGGTGCAGACGGATGTCCGACGGGATACGGAAGACCAACCTACGACCTTACTATTATCTGTTACTAAGCCATGTATAATGCAATATCAAGCACATCACGTATTCAATTTACTCGGTTGTAATGGAAATAAGTTTTAGTATCCTCGAGTACTGCTACCTACTGCTTGAAAATGTTTTTTTTTCAGGTTTTTGTCTAAAATACAAACGTTTTCTTTTCTTTTCATGTCCTACGTCATAATAAGTAAATAAGTTTTAGATCCTAACCTACACTATTGGCCCTGTTTCACAATGTCTTAATAAGTTCTGATAGCGTTATGTGCCAAATACTGCGTACCTACTAGATCTATACTTCTATACTCTTTACTATTATTACTTATAAAGCTGATGAGTTTGTTTGTTTGAACGCGCTTATCTGAGGTACTAATGGACCGATTTTAAATAAATATTTTCGTATTAGATAGCTTTTTTATCGAGAAAGCCTTTAGGTTTTAAAACATCACGCTGTGACGAGAGGGGAGGAGCAAACTCAAAACGCGCGGACGAAGTCGTCAGGGACCGCTAAAGGACCTTCTATAATTGGATTATTCGTTGGTAGTGCTTATACATATGTCGATCGTAAAACAGGCCCTTACGATCAATCATAATATGCCACTTCCTGTCTTTGCCTCCTATTAATCATTTTGTTTGTTTGGAAAATCAGCTAAGTATTATCAGCTGGTTGTAGCTTAGAGACATGCTATCCTATCCGTACGAAATGTCGGAGTTAAACAACAGCAAGTGTTGAACATCGACATTTCGTAAAGTTGTTGTAAGGTGACATAAGTGGTGGTAAGTTTTATGCCGAAATGAAATGATTTATGTTTATCTTTAATTTCACATACAGAAGAGGTGCATGGGATGATTGACGCGCGAGCGAGCAACTAATAGGTCGCGTGCGCGCCGGCCGTCTGCCGTACGATGCGCTGATAACCGCCAAGGCAACACTACGCCACTGAGTGACACCGGTTAGATAACAGAATTATGGCCCTTTACACCTCCCGATTGATCCCCTCTTTCTTCCGACATAAACGATTGTGGGCCTTAATGAAAGTACACAGTGCTACGAAGTGGACGAGTTACTTTTTTCAAATTTGGAGCAACGAATCCTCTTTATCACATAACATTATCAAGGTTAAGAAAAAACTTTTAGTACCCCTAACTAGAAGAAATTTATTTAATTTGCTACATGCATGTAAAAAATATTTGCCATAAAGTATTCCAAAAGTTTTGTCATTTACATAATTTAATGAGGTTGACCCAAGGTCCGACTGAAATGGGCAAAATGTGTTCTTGAGTCTAACCTTGGCTTGGCAAACATAGTGAAGGTCATCCTCATGACCAGTCTACTAATGAGAAAAAGTAGTCTGGAACACAACATATGTATAATGTAATATATAATAAGAGTACCTATCTAAATTTCCTATGTCTGTAAAAAATTAAACCGCCTCCACTGACTAAAATGCTTAAAATAACGCATTCGTCTTCGACTGAAGAGGAACAAATACTTTTGGTTGGAGTCGGTACATGATGTCCGATGAAGTTTACCTTCACGTTATAATTCTTCAACATGGACCTACACCAACAGTCTAGACTCATCATGCACCGACTCAAAAAAAAACCGGCCAAGTGCGAGTCGGACTCGCGCACTGAGGGTTCCGTGCCACCTTTAACTGAATTAGGGAATCCACTTACTTCCACTTAGTAAAATATCTTAATATTTTGTTGACAGCAAACATAACTTTGTTTTTTATTGTGTTTGTATCAAGAACAAAGTTACGCTTGCGGTGGTTGAAAATGTGTTTTATCTCAAAAACTTCTCGTTCGATCCCGTTCAAACCAATTTTCGTCAAAAGTTTTTGTTAAGATCTACATTATACATTTTTTAGAACGCATAGTTTAGAAGTTAGATGGGGGGGACGCCCATTTTACCACTTTGGAAGCGTATAGCTATGAAACGTTTATTTAAACGTAGATTTAGGTTCCGTTTTTTGCCATTCGGCTACGGAAACCTAAAAATGAATCACATATTTTAATAAATCTTCATTAAAAAATTGCCCTGTCTATTTCTTAATAAGGCAAACCATTCCGTGCGTAAACTCGCCAAAATACGCAAACAAGCAATGGTTAGTTCTTTCCATAGAAGTACTATACTACGGATAATAATTTTATGGTTATTTCTATTTCTAAGCGTATATGTATAAGTAGTAATTATAAAAATGTCTTCGCTGCTCGCGCACATAACTACCTATCGAATCTCTCTCGACAGAGCGTCCTCCGCAGAGAAAACTAAAACACTACATAAAACCTTTTTTTTTAATAAGTCAGTTGAATTAAAAATCATTTGGGGTGTCTGAGGTTTTGTGCATTTTACATTACTCGTTGTATGTAAACATACATAGGCTTGCGAAATTTTGCAGACGTGTTAGGAAACCTTAATAGATCAACATACTAAAATTTTATCTATTTCTGACGGTATTACATACACAGGTACGGAAGTCTCGACATAATTTCGTGAAAGACCACCAGATGGCGCTCGAAAAACGCTGAGACATATTTTTTAAGATTTATTAAAGTTATCGGTAGGTATTTCGTAAAAAAACAACCAGATGGCGCTCGAAAAACGCTGAGACATAATTTTTAAGATTTATTAAAGTTATCGGTAGGTATATAGGTTAAAAGGATATTTGTGGCAGCAGATAATTTTGCTTCAGACTTCCACCGCAGGTCGATTTACTTCCTTTTTTCGGAAGTCGATAAAAACAAAAACATACGATAGAAAATTTGTAACCGTAACTATCATAAATTGCACGGAATTTTAAGAATAATTATTCGGGACAATCCTACGACAAATCGAAACGTCTGCAAGGCTCACAGCTCACTATCGCGCGCTAATGCTCGGCAGACCACAGAAACAGATAGAGCCCTCCACATATTATTATGGGTCTCGACTTAACTCGTTAGTGGCTAACTCGAGCTGATAAAACAAAGAACCGGTCCAAACATGCGGACGTTTATTTGAACCGTGTTTAATTAGACTTGGTGACGTCATGCGAATTCTTGCTAAGATTCTTGCTTGCTATTTATTTTCCTTGATAGATTAAAAGTGTACAAAATTAAATTTATTGGCCCAAGTGAACCGATGCTAGATTATCTACGCAGGGCTTTCCCGTCACGAACGGGAAAATAATAATCACGTCATTGAAAAATTTATTGAACTTGGTTAGCATGTGAATACCTAATAAGCTTGGGAAAAAATGATGAATTAATAACATACATAATAATAAGATGCCTAAGAACTTATAAGGTTAGTTCAAACAACACAACGTTACTCGTAATGTTATTCAATATTCACTTTTTTTCGCGATTAAGAAGTTTCATGATTTTGAATTGTCGTAATGTAGAAAGACCAAGCAATAGGCAAAGAAACGATGGAAAGCAATGAGTCCATTGAAAGAAAATTAATCATTACCAAACGATTACGGTAAGTCTTGAGGTTTAAAACTACCGTAGTACTGTGGTGCTTATCGTGAGCGTCTGCAACCAGCAGCATCTGCACAAGGGCACGTTTCTATGCATCATAGCGAGGTGAAGAGGCGTAAGGCCGTCAGCAGGCCTCACATACGCAAAAGTAGATGTACATACTTATAAGTAAATCTATTAAGTCAGTGGATGAAAAATACCTGTAGCCCAATGCACGACAGTGTGGTGTTCATCATCTCTCGCATTGACGTCAGCGCCAGCCGCCAGCAGCGTTTGGACCAGAGGTACATTCCCGTGCACCACAGCCAGGTGGAGGGGTGTTAGGCCGTCGGAGTCGCGTGCGTCGGCGAGCGCCGGGGCTGCCATGAGCACGCGGTCTGCGCACGCCGCCCGCGCCGCTGGAGATGCGCCGGCGCCGCTCGACGCGCAGTAGTGCAGCGCGCAGCGCAGCCCACGGTCACGGACGCGGACTGATGCCGGCTGCGTTCAAAGAAACCGCATTTTAAATTCACAGAGTTATTCAAACCTTTTATTAGACTATGTACTTGCCATCATGGCATATGCCATCCATACCATACTGCTGTGCAAGTAGGTAAGGTAAGGTATACCTTATAGTCGTACATATTATAAGCCCAGATAATATAACTAGTAGTATTATATTATCTCCAGCCCGTATACATGGACATGGCTCGGACTTCGGAGTTTAAAATAGTATTACATGTTTCACAAACAAAGTAGTATAAGTATTTTTTCAAATTCTCTTACCACTTTGGAAAAAAATGAAGTAACTATACTATCAAGGGTTTGGTTAGAGATACAGTTGACAATATAATTTGCGTTTTCGCTGTCAGCAACTAAAAAGCTATTCTTTAGACTATGTCAAACAAAGAGCACTCTAATATCAACGAACAATACCTACGCTCAGAAAGTACCCACAAACTTATAGAGTTTTGTCATGCATGAATTGAGGATAAATCTAATATCTATCAGCAACAAGCCATAAATTGTCTCGATTGAGAAACTTTACATGCAAAAATACCTTATTCGAACTGCTCCTTTATCAATGACGAGTGTACAGTAGCTATACCTTCTAATGGGGACAGACTAATGAAAAACAAATTTTAAGAGCATGTGTGATGATTACCAACGTACGTCGACCCAGACTTATTGGATCGAAAATCCTAACAAGACAAACAAACAGGTTGATAGGGTAGCGGCAGGCACGTGGCTACTTTAGGTGCTCGACTTCGATATAATCGTTACTACCACACGTGGGAGCTTTTCCCCTGCTATTGTGTGTCGATGCCTTCCTATTGATTGGCTATTACCCCCTCTTTTACACAAACACCAACACTCCTCACCCTCAGTGCATTTTTTCGAAAAACATTTAGTTCAATTTAGGTGTCGTAGTTCGTAGTATTTGTAAAAGAAAATAACTTGTAATATACGAGTACAAATATGTGAGTGAATTACTGAAAGGTTTCGAAAACGAGCTTCAAATAATCGTTGTGAAAATATTGACGGAAGCATTACAGGCCGCTTGCCGGCCCGGGTTGTTTACAAGCGCGCGATCTTCGAACGGCCAGGCTACATCGCGTGCACCTGCTAAGCTTTTCTGATTTCATATTCTAACACCTCCCATTATAGCGAAGCTATGAGTTATGCATAACGTTCTCCGCTCTAAAATGGTGTTTCAACCTTGGTAGTATAATTCGACCAATCTAACTGCATGAAATTTAAATTATTGTGATTGAATACTGAATGATAACTGTCCCATGCTCTGTTTAAGTTCTTTTTTGGCTTATGATTTCAATGCTCTTGCGAGTAACAAAGCGATAAGCTCATGTCATGTGAGAATCGTGGACATGGTGATGATGAACTCACGTCCTTATTGAGATTGTCGACAACAGCCTTGTAGTCGGCCTGCTGGCAGGCGTACATGAGAGGCGTGCAGCCCTGCGGGAGTGGAGCGCCGGCATCACCTTCCTTCTTGGAGCCCTCCACCTTCTCGCGCTTGATCTTAGTGCTCTTGTCTACCAGGTCACCCTTGCGGAGGCCCTTGGGCTTCTTGAGGATGCTCGGGATGGGCTCGCCCCGGCCACTGGCGGCGCGCTTGTCCATAACAGAAGTTTAGATCGGCATGTGTGAGGACGAGTGGCGGGCACCGGTTGAGCTGTGAGCTCGGGCGGGCGAGCGGGCGCGGAGGGCGCGCGGCTCCGACTGGCCGCTCGGACAGAGGCGGCGCTGGGCGGCGGCGACACGCAACCGCCCGCCCTACGCTACACATCTATTACCTCAGTGCACAAAAGCAGGTCACCGTTTCGTTTATTCTTATTTCTTATTACGAAATTGGTTTTCAGTCCAAATGTATTATTGACAAGTCTTATGAATTAAGCAGGAAGGAAGTTCGGTATTCGTCCGTGTGTAAACAATGCATTATGCTTTTTACCCCTTTTTCCAAGTATTGCATATAATTATATGAGGAAACATTTGTAATTAATTATGACTCCCATTTGTTTGATATTAAGTACTTTCTTACATTTCCAATTGACTAACAAAGCTTTTACTAGAAGTGGGATCAGCGTTAACCTTGAGGTGGACAAATCAATGGTACACTTTGCAAGCGTGTTCTCCCCACCATTAGTCATCACAACAATCGGCTGTAACGCCATGCAATCATGAAATATCAAGAGTTAGTTCAAGTCTCTCATGTATTTGGTTGTTCAAGGTGACCGGAATAACTTGAGCCGTTGATTGTCGGTGTTTTTGGTTTACTTTTATGATTTATGGGGATCAAGTTTGGCTGGTAATTGTTATTATGGTGGCTATTAGGCGGCGGTAAAGCAAGGGTTGGGGCCTCAGATTGAGCACCATAACGTGTTACGGCGAGGGGTGCGTGACGTCACTCTGCCACCCTGCCCGCCGCTGATTATAATCAAACTAACATAATTTGAGTCACTGGAAAACTAAGGATAGATCATGATAAATCAAAAACTTACAAAACTTTTTAAAATAACAGTCAGATTGTTCAATTTTAAACTTACAGTAGTAAAGTTTTAAACTAACTTATCATCAAACATTCCGACTAATCGTAACTAAATATCATTATAAAGTAATACTTAACATGAAGTGGATAAAAAATATAGACAAGATACATAATTAGACATCTTGTTGCATAGTACACGATCTTAGTGATTTCTGTTGCAGTTATCTAGAATAAATTAGGTCTGAAAATTATTGTATATCTGTAGAGATGACTGAAATTAGACTTAGGGCCGATTTTTCAATGGTCAGATAAATATCCTTTATATAAATATAAATAATAAATAAATATCCTTTGGACATTCCCACACATCGCCATCTAGCCCCAAAGTAAGCTACTCAAAGCTTGTGTTATGGGTGCCAGACAACGGAATATATTTTTTTTGTAAATACATACATGATATACATAGAAAACACCCAGACCAATACAAACAGACATGTTCATGCACACAAATGTTGGTATTGTGCGGGGATCGAACCCGCACCCGCTGCGTAGTAGGCGATTTCTCGACCACTACACCAGACGGGTCGTCAAAGATAAAACTTATCAGACTGATAAATTATAAAGCGACAGATTTAAAAAAATGACAGTTTCGTATAATTGCTAACAATTAGGTAGCGTTTTCAAATAAGTCATATTGTATTTTGTTCGACGAATATTTCTTATCTAACTATTGAAAAATCAGCCCATAGTCGTTTATTTACACAGAACACTCGTTTTCAAACGAAGTAGAGTTGTTTCGTTTCTTTGGCTTATGTTGTTTACAAAGTTTAATTAGACACGTAAATAAATCAAGACACATTATAGCGTATAGCTTTTCTCAATTAATAAGTTTTCTAACAGTTTTTTTTTATTGGACTAGTAGTTTATGAGATACAATATTTACGCGGGTGATACCGCAGGAAACTGCTAGTTAAATAAAGTTTTTTTTTAAAGTTAGAAAAAGTATAAAAAACTAGGTACACCACACCGTACACTTGAGTACACAATTCCGTTGCGTAGTTTTATTATTATCACAAACGTATTAATAAACTAAATTATGTATGGCCTCTTAAATATGTTAATGCTTGCTGTAAAAGCTAATAGAATTGTTTTGTACGAAATAGTTAGTAGCAAACATTATTTGTGTTTCGTTGCGTGACGCACATTTACATGCGGCCTAGTTACTTGAGAAATTAAAAGGAGCCCTTTCTCGTGCCTTTCCGTAGTTCGCCGATGATCTGAAGCAAATCTGACCTACTGCCCTAGATTTATTTAGGCTAACAATAGAAATCTTATCGGCATTTATGTTAATAATTTGCTTCCTTTTAAACCTGACTGGTGAGATGATTGTATGGAAGCTATTATCAACAAACTTACTCATAACAAAATGTACCCAGGTTTCTTGCAAGTGTTTCGTTCAAGACGTATAAGACTTGAGGATCTAATATTAGACCTAGTCTTAGGGAATTTGCAATATTATTTACATTTAACCCTAACACAGACGAACACATGACCCGGCAAGTTTTGGCCATAGAGGAGGGCTAGAGAAGCAGAGGACGCCCGCCGACTACCTGGGCGCGAACCATCCAAGAGGACATGTTGACGTGGAATTTAACGCCAGAAATGACACAAAATCGCCAAGAGAAAATTAATTAATTAGTAAAAGTATCAGAAGGGCTGACTCCGATTAGGGAAAGAGGCCAGGGGATTTAATTGACTTACATTTAACCCTCAACATTTCATAGATCCCTACATAATCTTTAGCACTTCATCCGTCACCGTCATACATCAATTAATCACAATCAGTTACCATTTAGTTAGAGAATGTTGATGGTTAGATATTTTACTGTATTAACGCTTTGACTGCCACGAAACTAGACAATAGAAAAATATTGTTTGGGGGTCATGCACCGGTGACCACCAAGGCGCTCAATGTGTTAAGAATTATGTTAATCAAAGTCAAAACTTGTTTACTCGGTAGAAGGACTAAAAATAAACTCCGGCGTGAATCAGAGAAAGTGGAATGTGCACTCGGAGGGGTACCTAGCACCTACAAGACGTGCAAAGGATATCAGTAAAATGCAATATCAGTTCTTCTCCCTGAACCTGATTTTGGTGCGTCCAGTCAAATATCTGACTAATCTATTACATTTCAGGGTTGATTAGGTTATCAATTAGACTGTATGTTATTTTATTGTGGCTGTGTTATCTTATAGCCCAGCTATGTGAAAACCTATTTAAAATACATTTTCGCTAACCTAGAGGTTAAATACCTTCTAGTTGGTTCCAGTATTGCCAAGTCGAGATCTGATGATGTGGGATCTTTGTGCAAGTTTTTAAAACAATCAGCCAAAATGTTTTTTGAAGTCGTTCTTCTAAGATCCGTTCGGTGTCCGGTATACAAAGTCGAGCATTCTATATGGAATAATTAGAAAACAAGGTATAATGTAAAAAAATAATGTGTATCATCATGTATATTGGTCGTATAATGGAAAATATATTATTACTTCCAGAAGTATAATAATCAAGATATATAACAAAAAATTAAGTGTCTATTCAACTTACCTACCTTACCAAAGCTACACCGAAATTTTCGACCCTGTATAACACACCTTTTTTTCAGTATCACTCGATGGGGGGATCCAAGGGGTGCATTTTTTGTTAAGGTGACCTAGCCATAAAGTCTATACCTGCGGAGTTAGAGGGCGTTTTACAAAGTTTTTAAGGCAGTAATAGGTATCCTTTGGACATTCCCACTCATCGCCATCTAGTCCCAAAGTAAGCTACTCAAAGCTTGTGTTATGGGTGCCAGACAACGGATATAATACTTAAATACTTTTTATGTAAATACATACATTAATATACACATAGAAAACACCCAGACCAATACAAACAAACACAGTGAGTACAGTACAGTACGCCTCCAAAGTGGTAAAATGGGCGTCCCCCCCCCCCCCCCCCCCAATCTAATTTCTAAACCAAGCAAGTGTAAATTTTGAAAAAAATATGTAATATAGATTTATACAAATACTTTCAACGAAAATTGGTTTGGACGAGATCGAAAGAGTAATTTTTGAGATAGCACGTTTTACACGACCGCAAACATAACTTTGTACTTCATACAAACACTATAAAAAACAAAGCTATATTTGCAGTCAACAAAATATTGTGGTATTTTACTGAGTAGAAGTAAGTGGATTCCCTAATTCAGTTAAAGTTGGCACGGAACCCTCAGTGTGTGAGTCCGACTCGCACTTGGCCGGTTTTTCAGTATCACTGGATGGGAGGTTCCAAGGGGACAACTTTTGTTAAGGTGACTAGATAATTATTCTTTTTTTTTAAGTTTTTCTTAATCACCGTTGTCTTGTAGGTATCTGTTTGATGTTATCTTTTGACAGTTATAGCCAGTTTAATAAACCAATAATCTTACTGATTTTATTGTTTTTATTGTTGATCTTATTGTTTTTATTGAAAAATAAATATTTTGTAACTTTATAAGTAATTTTCTAATTTCCGTCACGCTCAAAAATAATTATATTCCTCGATAATTCCGAAAAATACACAATTTAGTGAAAAAAATCGAAGAAGTCGAATACGAAGAACACTTTTTGACGTGACAATTACTGTTTTAAGGCAAACTTAATGGCAAAATGGCTTACCAGCTGCTGTTTTCCCAGGATTATTGCTTTCGATAAGAACGATTTAAGGTAGCCCAGATACCGTTCCCTCGATAAGTCTTTAGAACTCTATGATAGCTCTAAATTTCCGTTTATCTATAGGTTTAGTAAAATTATGGTAATATGACAGCTTTAGAATTGTTCTACCATTAGCACTTTTCTGTCATCGTGGATCACGCTCGCGATTGAGTAAAAAACAAACCACCGGCCGACAGTTCCTTAGCGTGCGAGCATTCTAAAGCGCACTCCCGCCCTTACAGTATAAGCACACGATATCTTTGTTAGCTCAGTCTAGCTAGACATATAAATTAATATTAATTTTATGATAAAAGTACGGTCAAGTTCACAGATTAGTAAGCGTATGTGTCAAATTAAACATACGTGTTTTCAAAATGTCCAGTCATTCTGAATTTTTATATGTTGTTAGACCTAAAAATTAAAAAAGTAAAGTTAGCCTGTAGCGTCCCACTGCTGGGCAAAGGCCTAACCTATGGCCTAGGCCTAAACTATGAGGTAGTTGGATACATACTCCACCACGCGGGCTCAGTCGGGCTCAGTGCGGGTTGGTGGATGTGTGTTTGCAAGGCAAGCGACTAACCCTGCTGTCAGATGTTATCAAGCCGCCTATAAGGCCTCTGACTAGGCTTAACGACTAATATCAACTGATATTAGCCGGGATCAACGGCTTAACGTGCCTTCAGAAGCACGGAGATGCTCGTTATATACGTCACTTATATGGTCGGAATGGTCACCCATCCAAACACGACCGCGCTGTAGGTTGCTTCACTTTGGTATCTCTACCAAAGCGCTGCTACCAATGCGCTACGAGCACCTCCAGACCCAAACCAATATTATTTTTTGCAACTCCCGGAGTCATGTGCGACCGGCGCTGTAGGTACTCGAAAAAAAATTTTTTTTGCTAAGGAAAAGTCTGACCAGTATAGCCACTATAAATACTTGTACAGAAGTTTTGAGATGAAAGCGAGCTCTATGCAAAAATTAGTTCCTTTTTCAAAAAATTAGTTCCTTTTTCAAAAAAGGAACTAATTTCTGTATAGAGTTAAGTATAGAGAAAACCAGTTTTGAAAGAAAGGCGTTTAATCTAAAAAAAAATTTTTTTGTAATATCACTTATTTTAATCCAAAAAATCATGCTTTTTGGGCACAGCACCTCCCGCACAGGACTTCGGAAGTTGCAAATCTGGTATTTTTATATTGGTTTAGGGCTTAACAACATATTGCAAATTCATATTGACCCTACCTACCTTTTCTTAGTATTATAAACGCAAAATTGCATTTCAGTACTATTTTTTAACGTTTAAAAAAGTTTATTTGTCGTTACTCTAGGTTTTAGGTACATTTGCGGTACACTTTTTTGGGCAAAATATGGACATGTCCTTTCTACATGAAAGGACATGTCCATATTTTGCCCAAAAAAGTACATCATAACATAAACATTACAGGAAATTTCTTAAAGTAGGTACTTATTGGTAAAGAAGGAGTAAAACGACATCATTATTGCCTTAACCCTAAACTTACTATTTGTTCCAAACATCCTCCGGTGATAATAATAATAATATTTTTGTTGTCTACCTCACTTATTGCTAGCAACTAATTTGGGGGGCCCATCGACTTAGAGTGCAAGTCACCCCCTGCCATTTTGTCCGTGTGAGAAACATACGTCAGGCAGGGGCCAGAGTTCTTCCATAGTCCCAGTTACCCGGTCCACCTAACACCCACACCCATAACCCAGTATCTTTGTGTCCATATCTTGCAATAGCCCTCCCTACTTAAACCCAAGGGGGTTGTCCTTGGGTGCACTTGTATAGTGCATACAGGGACAATCGTCGGTTAGTGTCACACAGCTTTAAGATTAATGTTGTCCAAAGGGCTGCGTGTTGGCTTCGGCCCCATGCACGCCTTCCAAAGATCCGGGACCCCATCATGGACGCGAGAATGGAAAAGATACAACATAATGATAATAATTTAATTAAAGTTCACTATCAGTGTCTTGTTCGAATTTTAAATTACATTGGTTTGGTACAAACTACCTATGTCGTAATATAATAGGTACAGTTACAAGAATGTATGATGAATGTTCGCTAATGATGGAAAACTAATGATGTGCAAAATAGGTTACCTACTGCTATTTTTATAAGTAAAGTAAAGCGCGTAATTAATGTGCAAAGAAGGCCGTGTATCGACCTAGTTCCGGCGATATTTGCCCCGTGTCCACGTCAGGACTTGCCGTGTCATGGCTCGTGCTGAAGCTTAGATTGACCAGCCCTTGTCTTGAAGGAAAGCGAAAGAGATTAACTGCCTAACTTTTTTGTCGTACAAACAGTAGTTTAGCGTGAAGGAGCAAGTTTGTGAAAACGCGAAAGTTTGTGAAAATTGATGTATCAATTTTCACAAACTTTCGCGTTTATTATATTAGTAGGATTATGGCACTATCATGAGCGATGATCATAGTGCTACTTGATACTTCAGAACCCTTTGTTACTAAAGATCACTAAAATTTTCAGATAAAGTTGGTAGGTGTGCTACTGCCCCATGTATGAAAGTAGGGGGGAGTATCTTTGGCTCTGAACATGCAGGTATCTTGATCAGGTATGTGACAGTAATGGTATCTCTATTAAATGAGTGAAATATTGGTTGCAGTCTGCAGAATACAAAATGATTGACATTTTGCATACGGGTCGCATGGTAAGAGTTTTTTTCACATTACCTTGGTTATTTCAATTACATGTATTTACTAGCGTACCCAGCGAACTTTGTTTCGCCCCCAGCGCCGTCCCGCCTCGCCCCAGCCCCGTCCCGCCGAGTCCCGTAATTTTAAAAGTTAAGCATTCCCAGCAAATTTAGTTTCGCCCTTAAATTACTAAAATGGCTATTAAAAAATAAGGGTTGATCGTAGAAGGGTGAAAATTGAGGATTGTATGTATTTTTGTATGTTGTATCATAAAAAAATAGAAATTTAAAATTTTGTCTAAAAAATAAATAAAAAATTTAGGGGTGGACTACTCCTAACATTTAGGGGGATGAAAAATAGATGTTGGCTGATTCTCATAGATACCGGATAAGCACAAAAAAAATCATCAAAATCGGTCTAGCCGTTTCGGAGGAGTATGGCAACGAAAACTGTGATACGAGAATTTTATATATTAGATGAACATATATTTATGAACATTCATATATATGAACTGAAATGATATTTGAATTTGGAATACGAGCTCGTAAGCAGCAGGCAAGGACAGGCTGGTCGGTAATGTGGCACAATCAAAAACTGTTAAGGCTACCGTTTTGGATAAGAACCTACAAAATGACAAGGCCCAAAGTCTAACCTAGATTTGAGCTTTCTAATTCACCTCACCGAATGTGTCACATAAGTCGTAAATTTTGGAAATCTGGAGTAAGATTGCGGTCAGCAGCCGTATGAGGCGGTAAAAGCGGCGAAGGTCACAACTCGTGGGCTAATCGGAGTAACTTATTGGAGGTGGTCAGGACGCGAATCTGGGTCACTGATTGATCGCGATAGGGGCAAGCTCGCGCTCGTCGCGATTATATGGAAATTAAACGATCACAGCGGTCGTCGTACTTACTCGTGGAGCTTAGTTATGTTCATTAAAAAACGTCTCTATTACCATAACGTAAAGGCTTTCAAGCCTTTTTTTTCTCGCGGAGGAAATGCTTTATGCATACCGTGGCAGGTTGTGGGACTCCTTGATCAGTAATGCCAAGTGTACCCCCTAAAACCTCCGCGTGGTCCCTCAGACCGCTAAGTGGGACGACAAAGGATCGCTGTTCGCATGCACTCCGTTGAAAGGCTTTCAAGCCTATCTGATTAGAAAATTCACCCATTGGTCGTTTATTGCTACCTACTACCATAGTCACGGCGCGACATTTATTCTAAAAAAAGTCATCCAAAATCCACTTAGGATTATTAAATTCAGATTTTCAATATATAAATGGTAATGCTAAAAGTAAGCCTATGAGGAAAATCAATGTTTTTACAGTTGAAGGACCAAATCAATTTATCAGTAAACTGAGTACGCATTAGGTACATACAGGTGTTTACTATTTGATTATGCTCTATAAATTTACATTAATTAGGGTATATCGCTATTCTTCTAAAGTTTGTATTTAGGGGTATTTTGCTTAGAAGTGACTGTGAAATGTAGATTAAATTACCCAATAGTTTGGTATTAGTATTTTTAGAGTTACGATTTCAAAAACAAGTTGTACTATGTACTTACCTAAAACTGATTTCATAATATGTCACTTGTGAACACAACACGTTTTGGTTACACCACTTAGTCACTATTTTTTCCACCACCGAATCAACTGCCTTGACTTGCGCTAGAAAAGCTAATAAATTCGTTTCTAATATCGAATTTCAGACGTGTTGTGGATAACTCCATATCCGATCAACTAATTGGTAAATAAACGCCTGTGACAGTTGCAGGCACAAAGGTTACCATGGTTACCGTGTGGAACGCGTTTTTCGTTTTCCACAGTTTAACTCGCTCAATCCTTCGATAACTTACTAATAAACATCGTAATTACTTTTATTTTCGGGTAGCCATGGTGTGGTGTAATCAATCTTTAATGCCTACCAATACTAATAGTGAACTTATTATTTTATGGGCAAACACTTCTCATATAAATGAATAAACATCATCCAAAGTTATCCCGTAAAAAAATATATGGTATTAAATATACCATGAAGAATTCTTAATTGCCTTGGAAAAAAACGGAGGACCTCCTTTTTGAAGTAGGTTAAAAAAATATCAGAGCATAGTTTATCACTTTGCCCGTTCCATAATTTTTGACTCTCTGTTATATTTCTGGATCTTTTTTGGTATGAAGTTACATAACTTTTTTTAGTAAGTAGAATTATTTACGAATTAAAGTAGAAACAAAAATCAATCCTTATAAAAATATGAATTTATTATACACATTTGCCAGTAACATTCAGCTTTGATCCTAGTTGACACGGCCGTGCATCAACTCGCTCTTCACCGAACCTATTTTCTAGATTCAACAAAACACATTCAACTTCTAACGTTGTCGCGTTGACGCCTACAGCGGCGACTTTGGGGTACAAGTTGGTGCATGCCGTTATAGACCCCAGGAGCTCGCAGCGCCCACCCAAATGCACATACTGATCAGCGTTGCAAGGGTTTTTTTCACACACGGGAATAACAGACCCCTTGGGCAGAACCAGGTAATGTCCAAACGCGCAGGGTCCTCGATGGTAAGCACCCCAGCAAGAGTCCGTCCCTGGGTGGTAGATGTATGCTGTGAAAATAAGCTCGTGTTAATAATTTATATTGGATTTTATTTCAGATGCTAATCGTCTTCTCACTTAAAGTAACTTACATACTTTTTTACTTCACATAAGTTTACCTCCTATTCTAACATTAGTGATCAAATCATCTCGGCACTCAAAATATATTATACTCGTATATTTCCGACTAACCAAGATTTACGGCCAACGGGAAATGCGCAAATATAATAGATTAACATGACGGTAGCCCATACAGCTATTTTTTAATTTAGTTTTCATAATGATCAGGCATTTTACCGCGATCTCACGTTTAGACACGTCGTTTTAGGCATTTTTACGAGTTGACAGAAATATGGTAGTCAATAATTTCGGTACCTACCTGGTCTACAATCACAGATCCAATCATCTTTCTGGTCACCTGGGTAGTATAATTCGTTTTCTCCACATGTAGATGGCATGTACACAGGCTGCCGATTCTAAAAAATAAGAAAACATATTAGAACCAAATAAGACCCTGAAAAGAGACTACAGCGCCTGAACCGGGACAATTTATATAGTCGTTTTTTGGGCTAGAATATAAACATGCGGCAGAAAAAATATTAAAGAGGATCGAAAACTGTTTTTAAACCACCTTTCTGTTTCTCTAGCTTGTAATGTTTTAACGCATGTATGGTTCTCGTGTATTACAAACAATTTTATCCTTTTTCTTTCCTTAAATCAAAAATCGACTATTTCCTTTCGTTTCCCTATGGTAGATTTTTTTTATGTTACTCCGTCGCGTTTCATAAGCCAGGCCTAAAGTATTTAACCACAAAATAACATAGTAATTTATCTCAGTATGAACGCAAAAACGCCGAACAATGGCACAATATTTACAGTAGCCATATGAACTTTAGTGGTGTACCTCAGTAGTTTAGTAAAGCCAAAGTGATTCCAACAAAATAAAGAAGTTTCATCCTTCAACAACTACTGTTTTACCATAACCAATTTAGCTGGTTTCAGACTAAAAAGACGTAAAATTACCTAAACCGATAAAGGACATAAAAACCCGTTTTATTTTTAAATTGATTTTTTTGGTGTCGGTCTAAATTATCTCGGACAGTAAGTAAAGTAGGTAAAGTAAGTGCTTATCAATGTTCAAATCAATCGCATATTCACTCTTTTGGTACCAAGAAAAAATTGAAACTAAGACATACAACAAAATAAATTACCTTAAATCTACCTATTCAAAAACGAAACAATTTCTTTGCGGAAAGGAAGCTATGACGCTGGCTGAGATGCCGCGTTGGATAGCTTTGCCAATCCTTTGAGCTGGGTACCAGCCACCTTTATAATTGGCTGTTACTGAATTTAATTTGGGTGCATTTTTTTTAAACAAACACGATAATGGCGCAAACACAATCTTTTTGCTTTTATACGTGCTTACGAACCTAACTGTTATCATGTCCTACTACGAAATGCCTCTACTCGTATCTACACATATACCTACCTACGTAGTCGGTATTAGGTAGGTAAGTACCATAGAAAAAATGAATGTAAGTACACAGGCATCCATGCTTCTGTCTTAAACAATCAACAGCAAAAGAGATTCAGGCACTTTACATGTTTGCTTTGGAAAGGTCCAAACTTCAAGTCACCACAACACATTAAACCATGATTAGGTATTATAGATTTGAGCTACGTCATTACAGTATGAATAATTATACCTACTTAATGCGTTATTTAATTAGTTAGGGAAAACTTTTTATAAAAAACAAATTGGTAGGAAGTAATAATGTATGTTCAAAAGAACCAAACCAATCAAAGGCATAGAAGTAATTAAATTAAATAATCAACTTACATCTTTGTTCTTTGAATTGAGATCTTCCTCTATTTCAGGGAATCCAATAGAATTTTTGGTGTCATTGTTTTGAGCGATAGTCGCGGCAAAAACCAGATATCCAACAAATACACTAATAAGGTACTTCATTATGTAACTAATACGATCTAAAATTAGCTTTTTACTACAATAAGATCACGGTCACTTCAAAATGGAGATAAACAGCCAATAAACAGCACATTGACTAGATTATGTAGAGGGATAAATAAGCGCGAACATGCTGAACGTTTGTGCAATTACGAATCTGGAGGCAAACTAGTTGGTTTTCCGATTATGTACAGTACAATACAGATGACCGCACGACGTCATCCACACAACAAATTCAAAACAAGTTTGCGATAAAAAATGAGTGGGTAAACCAAACACCCGAGTATCTCTGCATAAAATTCGATACAGATCCCAGGTGCGTTGAACCGCGATGAGAAAGTTTTATTTTAATTTTATTCAATTATTAGAGAGGAGCTTATATTTATCGGTTTTAACAATAGCACGCTCACGTATCAAAAGGCCGCCGGCGGTCGCATAAACAAAAGCATAACAAAAGATTGTTGATAATCACATCCGTATGGAATTAAACATATCAATACACTGGAGTTTATGCTTTTTTACGAAATCACGATTTCATATTTTCAACGTGGGTATAATTACAGTTTTTTTTCTATCTCCACGACTATTACTTACTTGTGCCTTCTACTTATATTATTATTTCAATTTCGCGCCCAAATGCAAAGCTGGTAGAGATTGCACAGTGTAGGTATTAAACCGCCTGAAACCGCCGTGGGTACGTACGTAACAAAAGGTATTGCCACTTAACACTTTCGCTTTTATACAGTTGTAACAAAAGGCTTAATTAACGAAGTCGACACCGCGTATTCCCCTAATTAAAGATGCCTTTTGATTATGCAGCAGTTTGCGACAGGGGTTTCATAACAAGAAAATTTAAAGAGAAGTTTGCATTTTTTCATGACATGCGGCATACTTTTACCATATGCACAGTCTAGAGAAGTTTTCGTGAAGTCCGACGAGTCCAGTCGTATTTTGTTTATTTTTCACAGCCATATAAAATAGCAAGGCAAATTTGAGAAAATTATATTTAGAAACTTTGCAAGTAAATTAAAATTAAGTGTTAATAACTAAATGGTTTGTGTTAGTGAATTTGATGTTAATAAAACCACATAAGAATGCACAATATCATACAAAAATAATAGTATGCAGAAAAACAATTATTAGAGTTCTGTAGCCGAATGCCAAAAAACGGAACCCTTTAGTTTCGTCAAGTCTGTCTGGCTGTCTGTCCGTCCGTATGTCACAGCCACTTTTAAAACTTAGTAGGTAGTATCCTGTAAACTAACCGTTTTACGATTCTCATACAAAAAATAAAAAATAATGATATTCACTCCTTCATCAAACTAAAACCATCTAGATCTAAAAAATGACATCAAGTTTCCTAAAACAATCTAAGGTTTGAGAGATAGACTAAGCGAGTGTAAATTTTGAAAATAAATACATGATGTAGATCTTTCAACGAAAATTGGTTTGATCGAGATCGAACTAGTAGTTTGTAAGATAAAGCACATTTCCAATAACCGCAAACATTACTTTGTTATTTACCTATACAAATACTTTGAAACAAAGTTATATTGGCTATCAACAAAATATTGTGATATTTTGGCTAAGTAGAAGTAAGTGGATCTCTAATTCAGTTAAAGTTGGCACGGGACCCTTAGTGTGCGGGTCCGACTCGCACTTGTCCGAATACCAAATTTCGAATATCATATTATCTTCTTTTTTGTCCTCGCCAGTTCCCGTTACACGGGATCGGCTTTCCTTATCTTGAGGGGCCACTTTGTTTGCTGGTAAGCGTCTTGTTAGGCCCAACTTCTTCATGTCCGACCGAACATTCGTCAGCCAGGAAGTTACTGGCCTGCCCCTCCCTCTCTTTGCTGAAGCCATGGAAAGGCACTCCTTAACAACGATTTTCGGGTCTATTCATTACATGTCATGTCCGAACCACCTCAGCCTGGATTCTCTGAACTTCTCGGCAACAGGAGCAACCTTAAAGATTTCTGTATTCTCTCGTGAGGTAATTTGTGATGGTGTTGAACAGTAAAGGGCTAAGAGCGCTTCCCTGATGGACCCCAACTTCAATATCAAAGCTCTTTGATGTACCTGCTGGACTTCGAACGCTTGTTTGTACGTTGTGATACATACCTACTATAAGCTTTATGTATCGTTCAGGAATGTTTTATGACCTCAAAGCCTGCCATATCAATGCCGTCGGTAAAGCTTTTCCGAGATCTATGAAAATCATTCATAAGGTTTGTTTATTTTCTCGAGCTCTTTATATTAATAACCGTGTATTGCTTCTGTGGCTCCCTTCCCCGCAACAAACCCAAACTGGTTTTCTGTGGAATTAATTAAACTTTGAAGGCGTCCACTTAAGACTCGCTCCCGGATCTTAAGGGTATGCGACGTCAGTTTAATACCTCTGTAGTTACCGCAATCTCTAACATCTCCTTTGTTTTTGTATAACGGGACTAATATAGCCTTTCTCCAAGCATCTGGCATTTCCTCGACTTCTAAAATCATGTTGAAAAGAGTTGAGAGCCAGTTTTCTCTTTTGGTCTTTAGAAGTTTCCAGAGCTCTGCATGTATATCGTCCGGACCCGTTGCTTTGTGGTTTTTCATTTTAGAGATTGCTTTCCTTACTTTTGCTGGCGTTATGTCACTGATTGGCCTCTCGGTTGGTGGTAGTCCTGTTTCTTGACATCTAGGGAATTTATATATATATATATAAATTGCACTTGTAAAAAGCAACTTTGGCTGTGTGACAGATGAGGGATCGAATCCCGTGTCTTACGCTATCCGGGCGTATGCCTATACCACTCAGCTAGTTTGTATAGTGACAAAACACTATAAAAACAAAAGTGTAATTGTCTAGGGAATTCTTCAAATAACAGATATTGGTAGTATTCGTACCATCTTTCACAGAGATTTGTGAGTAGGGTGCCCTATCTGCTTTTAATAGACTTGGTAGTTTTGAAGTCGGGTCGGTCAATGCAGAAAACGATATTTTCTATATTGTCTCGGGTCTGGGTGTTGTGGTACCACCGTTGCGTCTGATTTCCATAACACAAGTGCATTGGTTACTTACCTTGGGATCAGAACAATGTATGTGATTGGTGTCCAATATTTTAAAAAAAGTCCTTAGTATCATTGTGTCTACGCCTAGCCACTTTATATATATCATTGTCAGCAGTTTTGTCTCGTTGACTGTAAAAGTCAGAAACGACCTTATCTTTCTCAACTGCCACAATAACTCTTGCCGATTTTTTGGCTTCTTTTGTTTGTAATTTTCCTTGTCTTCATCGGAGCCAGTATTTTGCCAGATTTTAAACAGACGTTTCTTATTAGCAACGCTATGTTTGATGTGGTTGTTCCACCATTTGGGATCCTTAGCACTGTGAAGAGCACCCTTGCTAACTCTCAGATCGCGTTTAACGGTGGCTGTGCAGACGGTTTCAAGGTCTCTCCATATTTCTGATGGGGTCTCAATTTGAGAAGGAGGATGTTTTAATAGTCCACTATATACTTTCTAATGGCACTACCTTTTTCACCCCTCAGTGCATGCCATTTGATCTTTTCGACCTTAAGTAATCTAATTTTAATTGTTTTTTTTTTTAAGTTTCAGGGCAGTTAATGTGAGCCGTTTTTGGGAAGTAAGCGGTTCACCATGAATAATTTTGCAGTCCTTGATTAGTTTGAAATGTTTTTTATCTACTAAAATGTAGTCTATTTGTGTTTTATGGCTTCCACTCTTATAAGTTATTAAGTGTTCATTCTTTTTCTCGAAGAAGGTGTTTACAACTGCAAGAATTGCGGTAAAGAAAATAATTTACGGTCGGTTGCCACCTAACACCAAGGCCTTAATCTTCTTGAAAGACCTTAGAGCCGCCGTTGATCTATCTTGGTTCTTCCGCCGCGATCTCTAATGAGCCCTCTGACCTCAGAGCCCATCGTTACCAGAAAGTTCTACTTCGATGATGTCGAAGAAACTTCCTGGTTAGGTTTTGTGACGAAATTGTCTTTGTGGTCCGCAGGAGGTATTTTATTTCCAGCAGTTGCTGCATTGCGGCCATTTCCCTATCCGCAACCTGGGGACGCGCTTTGTAGGGTAAAGGCTCCCGCGAAGAGGGAATTCATAAAATATATATATAATTAAATAACATTGATCAAGCCGGCTTTACTAATCCTATAATAGAACGTGCACATTTGCGGTGGGCCAACCGGAGATTCGAACTGGTGGCTGAGTTTTACATATTGAAATACTCTGTCTGACTGAACAGAAACACTTCGACAGACGAAGACGATCGGAAGAATAAAGTGCTTGTGACTCTACAACCCTCACAAGTGTGAGGGTCGCAATCCTCGTTGAATTATTCTTTCTTAAGTCATTAGGACCCATTGAGGATTACGGTAGGACCCGTCAGTCTCGCCGAATCTGCACGCACATTAAAAGAGAGTGTTCAAAATAACGTTATTGGTTGTGCAAAAATAACGTTATTAACACTTAACACAATGGCTGTATAAAATTAATTGGCTTGGACACACACTTTTTTAAGAAAAATGTTATAGCTGTTTACGTCAACTTGAATTTTTGTGTAAAAAAATGTAAATGAAATGTCAAAATGGGAGTGAAACTGAAGAAAACAATGTGAAATTAGAATTTTTTACCGTGTGAAAATGAAAAAGATGTGTGTTAAATCGATATAATAGTATTACCGACATGTTTACCAAAAAATCCCATCAAGATGTCAAAAAATCGACGGTTAAAATACAAGATTCTAAAAAGGATTCTGCGACTCGACTAAAACATCTAAAAATCGTCCTAGGTAAGCTATTTCTTCATAATATACCATTAATCCGCTGTTATTGAATATAAGCACTAATGCGAATCCTTTATTCTCAAAATGGTCAGTCCAGATCTCTACTTTCTGTGTTACATGCTAATTAGCTGAGAATAACTGTAATTATTATATCTCGGCTCACAGCGTGTGTATGACGAAGAAAATGGGAAAAACTTGCAATTTATCTGCATTTATTTATGAAATGTACAGTTGTATAAGATCAAAGAATTAATAGCAGCCCATTATTTATCAATTCACAATGTGTTTCCAAAGCGTGTGCAGAGTTGAAGCAAAACATTTTTTTCTTATTTTACAGAACATTTTGATGCTGATGAAGCGAAAACATATTTTGAGAACAACTTTAGCCATGTGT
Organism: Pyrausta purpuralis; assembly: GCA_963924145.1. Classification (NCBI taxonomy): domain Eukaryota; kingdom Metazoa; phylum Arthropoda; class Insecta; order Lepidoptera; family Crambidae; genus Pyrausta; species Pyrausta purpuralis. The sequence goes on along the minus strand of OZ001646.1, from coordinate 14,666,611 downwards.
ACTTCATCCTATATGACAATTTTATACAAGCAGAAAATAACCTGCGGCAACGAGGTATGACCCACAACTTTTTCCTCATCATTAAACAATATATTTAAACTAAGACATAAGTCTTGCTATGAGCTTATAGATGTTTTATTTTGTTTTTGGATTGTATTTATTCAATTAAAGTACACACATCCAAAAAGTTAGTGATAAGTTTTAAAAATCAAAATGTTTTTGTTAGAAAAGTTAGGAATGGGATTGCTTCCATGTAACTTATTATTTATGAGATTCCAATATTGCAAGTGCCATGATCAGGGAATAACTAAAGATAAACCTGCTGCTTGGTTGTTATAAGCAGACATTAGTGACCATGAAAGTTTAAAACAATTAAAAAGTATTAAAGTATTGGACACCAATCACATACATTGCTCTGATTCCAAAGTAAGTAGGTAATGCACTTGTGTTATGGAAATCAGACACAACAGTGGTACCACAACACCCAGACCCGAGACAATATAGAAAATTTGGATTTCTACATTGACCTGACAGGGAATCAAACCCGGGACCTCAGAGCGACAACACCTTGAAACCAGTGTGCTTAGCCACTACACCACGGCCATCGTTAAATATCTATACCTATCTTTTTTTGCTACAGTAAATGCTATCATTATATAATATTGTAATAATGATTATTACAGGGATTTTATATTTAAGGAAAACACACCAAAATATTTTTTTTGAATAGTTACATTTAAAAAAAATGCTTATGCTTGTGATCACAATCTTTTCTTAATATGGTTATGGTGTAAACAATTACATAAACTGATATTTAGAAATCTTATACTTAAGGTAGTGCACAAAATTAAGATGTCTGATTTTGGAAGATGATGATAATGGAAATCTTCATGTTAGAATTTCCTACTGGGTAGAAACCCAGTTAATATTAATGCCACCTAAGGTGTTGTTAATCAATTATCAAGATCATCATATAGTTTTACATAACCATCTATTTTATGTTTACTAATTGGCATTTAACTTATTTGTTATTTTTTCTTTTTGCCAAACAGAGCTACCATTCCATCTTGGTGAGTTGTGGATATATTTGGCATATCTAAAGAGTTTGATTTATCATGAAACATCATTATTTTTCTTATCTGTATGCTACAATCATAGTCATAGTACTAGATAGTAATCCGTCATGTGGTAGATGTTGCTATCTTATCATATATCATAGAGCTTGCTTATCCATGGGCACTGGATTTGCTATCATTGCACTCTAGTTTAAAAATTTAATAATATTAACCAATAAATAAGACAAATAATAAAAACCTTTTTTTTTGGGTTTTTGGCCTTGCACGGTTTGTGCCACAGCCACAGCTAGAGGAAAAACAGTTTAAGTTGTTATAACTGAGTCACCTAGAGAATGCTTATTTGAAGTATTAAAAAAAATGGGATAATTATCAAAGTCAGGGGCATTGATATACTTTTCATACATTTTGTATCAAAGGGTTAAACTTCTCAATAACATTCTCAGGGAAAATCAAGTGATATAGACTGGCTGTTCAAATAATGCTATTGACAGGTTTCAATTTTGACAGAAAATGTATAGGAAAATAAGCAATTCTTCAGAAGCTTGACATTGATATTTTTTTTTCTGTCTCAATGTCAAAGTACATGGTAGCATTCTTGAAGTAGCTGATTTATTTATATGAATTCTACCTGGTTATCGTAAGAATGGACACTGTCACTGCATGGTGACATGAAGACGAAAGTGTTCAATGCAGTACTGACATGAAATGAATGAATGTGGATTGGTAAGCGGAGGAGTTCGAGAGACAGAGCAATCATTTAGGTCCATTCTTATGATTTTAATTTATTAATTCCCATTCCCATTTCTTATAAGAACATACCTGTTTGTTTCACAAATCAGATCTTAAAACTCATCTCATGATACATTCATTTGTATGGCCTACTAAGTTTGTGGTTGGCTTATTTAACCACTAACCATGGCATGTATTGTTGATAGCTTCTTTCTAAATAATGTATTTCCTCTTCTAGTGCATAAGGCAGGCAAAGAAGAATTGGAGGGAGCTTTATCCCTCTTAGAAAAAGTATTATGTTTACTGCCAGAGTTGATAGGGAAAAGATGGCAGTTACATTCACTGACTAGAATATTTTCAAAACTCCTCCATAGTTGGAATTCACAAAAATTAAGAGCAGAAGCTATAAGGTACTGTACATATGTAAAGACACAAAAATATACTACCTTTTCTGTTGTAACTTTATAAAAAAACTTAATTTTTATTTATAGATATTTCCTGTTGTGGTATCAAGCACTGGGTGACAATGCACCCATCGAAGTGCATCGTATGTTTGCATCCCTCGTTCCTGGACTACCGGAGCCCTGCATACAGCCCTCGGGGTCGCCCCTCAAAACAAAGCCGTTCGATGTGGCCGCAAACGTCTCTCACGAGTCAGGCGACTTCACTATGGAAGACATCATGCATCATCCGAATTTCAGCTCAGCAGCAGACAACGCAAAAAAAGTTGTAGTGGAACAAACATCTACGGGCATAATAGGAAAGATAGCGAATGTCTCTGCGTCGATATTCCACGACACGAACGCTCTCAACCCTGTACAGACAGTTGAGATCCAACCCTTGCTGCCAGCCGGTGCCAATGAAAGACCAGTAGATAATGAGACCAAATACTTTTTTGAGATCCTTCTCGATGGCATGGCGACGTCAGTTACGAAAATCCAATGGAGGGATCGCTCACACACAAAATCCATGAGATGTTTCGCTTTTCTGCTGGAAAAGTTTAAGTTGTATTATTTACCTGTAATTTGTCCTCAATTCAATCATAAAAATTCGCTCTACAAGCCGAATCTCGGTAAGTCACTTGATCTTTATTTTAATGTATTTAAGCTACTTTATACCTTTGTGTCTAACGGTGTTGTTTTATTTAGAACTGCCAGTCCAGCACAACATATTAGAAGACGACTTTGTGATCTGCCGCGTGACCCTCATAAAATGGGTGGCGAGCTATGCTCACTTTATGAAGAAGCAGGGGAGCGATGGCGGCCAGCCTTCCTCTATGACCAGTACGGGATCTCACGCCCCACACTCGGGGACGCCGACTCCTGCCAATTCTATGCACCACGAGGAAGAGACGTCTTTCACTGTGGGGCATCCGTCTGACTCAAGCAGAGCCTCATCTCACGACTCAGCCTCGAATACACCTCATCCTAGCTTAGAATCCGGTACATAAGCAGTCTTTATTTATGAAACTAAGGCCCCATTTTTCAATTGCCAGGAAACAACTGACGGATAAAGTATTACGCAACCAATTAAAAATAAGTTAAATTTATTTTTCTCAATTAACCGATGATCTTTAATCATAATCATAATCATTTTTATTTGCATCAAACATGGTATAAATAGATCTTTGTTACATAATCTGAGTCACATGTTAGGCTACAGGAATAGCATACAAATATGAAAAAAGAAGAACACTATTCACATCCACATCCATTAATTTCAGTTGAAATTAAATGTCTAAATAATTATATTATTATTACAGCCTTATTTCAGTTTTTATATAATTTAAATGTCACAAAAAGAAAAAAAGTCAATATTAAAAGGTTTGTTATGTTCAAGTAACACAAAAAATATCATATCAGTCATATTATACTTATTCGGCATATATGATTTACCTGACTATTGGAAAATCAGCCCTCAATCAATGGTATATTTAATTGTTTTATGTTTCTTATTAATAGAAAATATAATTTATCGTGTCCATAATTTTATTCCCCAGCATCAGGTATGTACGAAGAACTAAGCTCAGAGTTGGTGGTCCGCGATGTTCTATGCTGTTCGTCGCGCGAACACGTAGACTTCACCATCGAAGTGTTACGGCAAGCCTTCCTGCTGCCGTTCGCGCACGCCGCCGCCGTCCGCCGCGTCATCGCGCTATACAAGGACTGGATACAGATGAACGTGAGTCACATCATCCTGATTTAAGTCTTCCCGAGCTGTTGTTGTTAACGCTTGACAAACATTAGAGAATCGAAATTTAACCGCATTGTCAGATCAGCTTTCCATCAGGTCCACCTCGCTCTCAGGGGTCGGAAAAAAATAAAGTCACATAAGTATCTTGTCATCTGGTTTCCACATTTTCCTCACCTGATAAATTCAGTGTGTAAAAAAAAGTACGAGCCAAACTCAAGGGGGTGGTGTTTGGAACATTGAAAAAATATATATTAAAGAAAATTATTTAAAGAAATATTTTATTTATTTATTATTTCCTTTATTCTAGACTCGACTACACAAACAACACCCTTGAATTTGGCTCGTATTTTATTTTAACATCCCCTGTATAACAAAAGTAAAGCCTTATCTAACAGATAAAATGTCCACGAATCCCTAAAATTCAATACATATAATATGTAAAAAGAACGAGCCATAAGCAAGGGTCACTCCCTTGAGTTTTTAAGAGTCGCATCTAGAATAAGGGGAAAAATGTATATATTATTTCCTGTATTCTATTCTCAATTGACTACCACACCCTTAAATTTGGCTCGTACTTTTTTTACATCCTGTATGTTCCGCGCGTTAGATAGATAATACATAAGACCCTATTGTATTTTTTTGTATCTGCTGTTTTTTGTATATTCTTCTTCAATAATCAACATGTTCGTGTTTACCTAGATGTCAAGTAAGAGATATCTGTTATGTTACTTTATCAGATAAAATGTGTGACAGATGACTAATTTCATTTGTCAGGTGGCGGAAATCCCCCCGTTCCTGATGGAGAGCACATACGAGCAGCCGGGGGAGCCGCTGGCGCCGCCGCGCCGTTTACGGAACGACTCATACTTGGGCGCCGTTGGGAGAGATAACGTCATGGTCCGAGCTGGACTGCAGGTGAGAACGTTCTGCGATATATTACAAGTTTTCAAGTGCATAATGTTAAGTTTACTTGCGTTATGAAAAGAAAAATTAAATCAAAAGTACCAATAAGTCTGTGTAAACCTATGGGTGAATGCGTGTTACCCTTAATTCGCCATTATGTACAGTTTTAAATAATTGAATAAGTGATAAACCAATTAATTACCTGTCCATTTCTTTTCATAGTACTTAATGCATATGGCAGTATCCCCATAAGAATTAATAATATATTTCTTTATTTATTATAACCTAGTGGTAATAAAATTGTATAGATCACTCTTGGTTTGTGTGTGAATGAATGAGTAATCATTATCTAAGATCACTAACTCATTCTCACTCCATTTCCTCATCTTTTTGGTTTCCACTTGCAGAACGTCCTGCAAGTGTTCATGACGCAAGCGGCGAACGTATTTCTGGCATCACAATCGCCAGTGGCGCCACCTGGTGCGCTCAGCCAACAACAGCTGCTCGACGAGCAGACGGACACGTGCAAGCGCGTGCTGAACATATACCGCTATATGGTCATGCACGTCGCTATGGACGCCAACTCTTGGTATGTTGTCTGTATCTTAGTAAAGCCTTTTAGCGTTGCCTTCGCTAGTAGCGCCGCCTGGTGTTCTCAGCCAATAGACGGACACGTGCAAGCGCGTATTGAACATATACCGCTATATGGTCATGCACCAACTCTTGGTATGTTGTCTGTATCTTAGTAAAGTCTTTTAGCGTTGCCTTCGCCAGTGGTGCCGCCTGGTGCGCTCAGCCAACAACAGCTGCTCGACGAGCAGACGGACACGTGCAAGCGCGTGCTGAACATATACCGCTATATGGTCATGCACGTCGCTATGGACGCCAACTCTTGGTATGTTGTATGTATCTTAGTAAAGTCTTTTAGCATTGCCTTCGCTAGTAGCGCCGCCTGGTGTTTTCTGTCAACAACAGCTGCTCGACCAGCAGACGGACACGTGCAACCGCGTGCTGAACATATAATAGTCCCCCTAGCCGATTTCGACTACGGTGGCCAGTCACAACGACTAACCGACTGCGCGGGACATGTTATAGTGCACAAGTGTGTGCGCAAACACAGGTGCACTCTCTATTCCTTTCACTCTCATAGCCCGATGGGACAGCAATCTGACACGACCGGAGAGAGTTTAGGCGCAGGACCAACAGCTTTACGTGCTTTTCCGTGGCACGGGGGTGAACACCGCCAACTTCCAAACTCCGGGCTACCCTAAGAATTTCTGAACAGAAAACTCAGGTATATATTTATATACATACCGCTGAACATATACCGCTATATGGTCATGCAGGTCGCTATGGACGCCAACTCTTGGTAGGTTGTCTGTATCTTAGTAAAGTATTTTAGCGTTGCCTTCAGCCAACAACAGCTACTCGACGAACAGAACCCCTGATATGCTATCAGCTCAGTAGTAGTAGTGTTCACGACACAAGCGGCGAAAGTGTTACTGGCGTTGCCGTTGCCGGTTCATGCACGCTGTTATTTTGACAGAATGTTAATAAAAATCGTCACTTAAGAGTTAATCTATTCACATGTCATTGAATTTATAATGAACAAAGACAAGTTGCGAGAAAGAAAGCATTATAACTAAATAAAAGTTATTGTAAGTATTAAGCTCATTGATCATTGATTAGATTAGAATCTAAAAAGTCTAAATTTTGCATCAATAACTTATTTACAGTTTTTACATTTAAACCTTTTATTATCTACAGGGAACAGCTCCTCCTGGTTCTTTTACAAATAACATCGCTCGTACTCACAAAAGTACCCCCAAAGAGGAAGCAAGAATCGCTAGGTATGTAACAGCTTACCACCCAAATTGCTTTACGTATAAGTATGTAAATATAGCAAATTTTAACGCACACAATATTAAACTAGGTGGGTTCCTCGCACCAGCGTTGTTCCAGACTCTGATTGTGACGTGGATCAAGGCAAACCTGAACGTGGCTGTCAAACCGGAGCTATGGCAGGACTTCATGGAACTGCTGTCTCGACTCACGCATTGGGAGGACCTTATCAAAGAGTGGGCGGTATGAAAAATATGGTTGAATTGTGGTTATGGTTTTGGGCTTCCTGTTCAGACTGATTGTGAAACTTTGCATCGTGACACAGAAAATCCAACATATAGGGATATCGTAAATTAGATGCCGTATAGATATTTTCGACTTAAAGGTGACGCAAAAGTACAGTGATTTCCCATCTTATTTGATAACTGTCACTGGGCAATCAGACTCGTTTGCCCTACATTAAAATGACTACAGTTCATATAAATATCTTGGGCAATTATGAAATGTTTACATTGTCTCGTTTAAACATGTAGTATGATTCTGTGGGAACATCTTCCCAGTCTTTATTTTTCTTTTATATATTCAAAGATATATGGCTGATTTGATTCAATTCGTTTACCTACATAATAAATTATTAGAATACACTGCTTTACATGGTTGTAAGGGCTCTTATAATCTATGGCTATATGCAGCTTTATATGGATGCTTTCGGCAGCTTTTTTCTTCCTCTTCCAAATTCTTTATCTGTCACCGTCATATTGTAAAATCTGCGTGATTACAATCTGACGGTTTTAAATCCTCAAATTGTAATCTGATGATTTATTGTGAACTGTACCGAATCACTGGGCAAAGTGGTCGGTTAGGGTATGTAAAGGATAAAGGTTGATTCACGCTACAACGTGCCGGGGCCGGACCGTGCCGGAGCCAGGAAAAAAACCCATAGACATTCCAACGCCGTGCCGGGCGCGGACGGGGCACGTTTAGGCATGAATTACTTCATACAAAATGTATACAATAACGATTGACAGCGCCCCGGTCAGAGCCCGGCCCGGCGCCAGCACGGTGTAGCGTGCATCAGCTTTAAACGTTTATTCTTCGTGTAAGGTTGACATGTAAGTACCAATAAAAGTGTAAATTCTAAACCATATCGTCGCCGTAGAATGAAAACCTCGTATGTGTTTTTGAGTAAACTTTTTAGAAAAAAATTGAACTACGTAGATCTTTGTTTTAATTGTTATTGTGAGTAAAACTAAAGTTCGTTCAAACGTGATTAATGTATATGCATATACACTTAATAATGTATATTCACTTTGAACGTCTGTTTTCACGATTTTAACATGCTTCGACCTGTTATCTCGAGGTAATCACACCAGACTAGTTCACGCGAGCGAATTCGAGGTTCTCATTGAACGTCATAGACGGCGCTATTTGTTTAGATAAGCGTGTGAGTTAATCTAGAATGTGCGTCGCGAGGTTTTCTTTCAAATAACGTATTCAAAAAAAATGAGAAAAAATGCACTCCCGAGGTTTTCACTCTACGGCGACGATACAATAATGGATTTAAAACAGTAAATAAATAAATATCCTTTGGACATTTCCACACATCGCCATCTAGCCCAAAAGTAAGCTACTCAAAGCTTGTGTTATGGGTGCTAGACAATGGATATAATACTTAAATACTTTATGTTTGTAAATACATACATGATATACATAGAAAACACCCAGACCAATACAAACAGACATGTTCATGCACACAAATGTTTGTATTGTGCGGGGATCGAACCCACAACCCGCTGCGTAGTAGGCAATCTCTCGACCACTACACCAGACGGGTCGTCAAAGTAAGATTGTAATCTCACGATCTCGCAATTTGTTTGTAGAAAACAATGGAGACGCTGACCCGCGTGCTGGCGCGGCACGTGTACTCGCTGGACCTGTCGGAGGCGAGCGCGCCGGACGCCAGGACACGCGCGCGCCGCGCCACGCCCGCCCCGCCGCCCGCGCCGCACCCCCGCCAAGCGCGCGGCCGGGCCCAGCCGCCAGCCGACACCAGGACCCCTGGTGAGTAGGAGTGGTAGTCTCGTTCTTATTCGGACACTGAACAGAGCGCTCCGAACTAGTACAATTGTTGAAAGGAACTAGTTCGGTCTTCTAGTACTATTAGTTTAATAGTTCACCGATTATTCGGGCATAAGTCGTCCGATCGCACACAGAGACAATGGTCGTACGTACGTGTCGTTCAATCTAGTACATCTTCTATCGCGCTCAAGCACACGCGTCTGTCTCGTTCTCCCCTAACTAGTACAGCTTCCGTCACGCTCAGGCCCACGCGTTTGTCCCGTTCTCGCTCAATCTAGTACATCTCGCATCACTCTCACGCACACGCGTGTGTAATCTTTCAACTCACTCTGCTCGGACACTCGTCACTATTCGTCCTTACTCTGCTCTCCCGAACCGATCTGAACCAAAGACATACAAGATTTGCTTATCTGAACTGTACTAAAGACCGATTTGAAAGACCAGAAGAGAATAGTTCGTACTCGGTCACATCATTGAACTAGGTCCTAATAGTACATAGTACATGTACTACACAAGCCTAAGGAGTGGGCGTTGCAAAGACGAACCGTTTCAAAAGACCGTTTTGTGTTCCGCGACGATGGAACTGTTTTACGTTTTGTTCCATAACAGTCTTCGTCGCACAACTAGTCCTCGGATGGTCTTACGCGAATTTGTACTTAAAGTTTAATGAAATACAGTCTATAACGCAATGAGAACATTGCGACTTCAACATTCGTTCCGTTCGTTCTGATATTTGATACTAAATAAAATAACCTATATTACAAAAATAATAACATTTAAATTGAAAAGAGGCAACTGCGCAACCATTCACTCGTCGAGACAAACGTCGAAGTAATTTTCATAAGTTTGCTTTGAAGTTAATTCGCGCTCGTTCGTTTGTCGCTAGCCGTCGCCCGTCCTCCGTCAATCAAATCAGTTGCGAACGAGAACCGTTTCGAGGACTAGTTTTCGTTCTTAAAGAAACAGTCGTCAAAATATTTGACAACGACCCGACTACTGGTGAGGGATTATATTGCTTGTAGGCGTGTGTTATATCAGATTTAATCGATATCGAATCGAAACTATATATCGATATCCGATATCGGATATTGAAACTGTATATTTCTGAAATTGTGTATTGGTGTATCGATGTGTATTTTGTAACATTTAATATATAAAACGATATGATCTGAAACTGTACACCGTATTATATATTTCAATTGATCCTGAAAAACTATAATTTTATGAACTTTCTGTTAAGACACCTACACAGTAAAATAAACCTTGTTTAATAGCATATCTTATTTGATAAAAAACTTTGAGATAAAGTAAAATTTTATAACATGATATCACTGTAACGTATTTGTCATGTGTATCAAAACTGTTTTAACATTTTCAAATTAATTCAATAAATATAATAAGTGAGTGAGTTCAAGTAAATAGGTCAGTGAAAGTAAATCTTAACAAATGAAGGTATATTCTCCACACACAAGAAAGTATTCAAATAACCATTATTGCTAAGGACTTAAGGTTTGCAATCCTACGAATACCCAAGTATTGCGGTTTCACTCAAATACACATACTCTCTTATTCGTATCTGTTCGTCGTAGTGCAAGTGCCTACGCCGCTAACCCGTATCGCAACGGGATACGGTTTGTTATCCTATATCATGAATATCGAGTGCGATCCAAGGCTTATCGTATCACATCGATGCAGCAATATAGTGTTTCATAAATATATAGTTTTGATGCGGGTCGATATCGGATATGACGATATTGATCTTAAGATCGTCGTGATATCTTAATACGATTTGAATTGGGCATGCCTAATTTCTTGTAAAACACGTTAAACTGTTGGTACTGCGCCTGACCTCTCCCCGGTCATGTCGGATCTGCCATCTCACCGAATAATGAGAGTGGAGGAACCATAGAAAAAATGAATAAGGTTAGAATGGTTTTGATCGTTCGTTTGTATGGGAACCTCTGTCGCCGGTGGGAGTTACCGCGCTGTTGCTGCAGTGATAAAAGTACCAATCAATGAATTAACGCACCAATATCACAAACAAATCACAATTTCCGCTAGGAGCTCTGTGATTGGTGTAATTAGTACTTGTAACCAACTACCAATCACAGAGCTTCTAGCGGTGAAACCTCCAATCATCATTCAGATACGTTCATTCTTTTATGTCAAAATACTAGTGATGTGGTAAAGGTCGATTATTATAAATTCAATTACCGATGTAATGTTGTTTGTAGTGTAATGTAATGTAATTGTAATTCTCTTTGTGAATAAACATGTAGGATTTAAGTTTTTAATAATTTGTATAATTTAACAGCTCATTTGATCGCAACAAATGGTACTACTATTGCCTTTCGGTAAAAACAATAGAAGAAAAAAAAGGGGTTGCTAAACGTTACTTGAAATAGAGTAACTTTTACCTTAAAATATTAAAGTAGTTTCTAAAAATAGTTCTATTAGTAGAATTGAATCATTCTTTGTATAAAGAATAAGTAATATTACTTATATACGACAAATAGATTCCAATGTAAAGAAAAATGTTTAAAGGTATAAAAGCATAAAGGCCATGGTCTACATTATTCAGGTATTTTATCTTACCATGCTATTTATTCATTTGTATTCTTGGCTAATACAATAAAGCTGAAGAGTTTGTATGTGTTTAATCGCGCTAAACTCAAGAACTACTGGACCAATTAAAAAAAAGTTTTTGTGTTGGATGTCTAATTTATCGAGAAAGACTTTAGGCTTGAACTTTACGCAGGGACGGAAGGTGAGAGAACAAACTCAAATCGAAAATAGTTAAGATTACAATTAAAAAAATACAATATACTTTTTAGACGTATGGTTGACCGGTATAGAATGCTTTTGGCATTAAGTCCGCCACATGTACAATTTTATGTTTCGTGCATGTGCTAGTTTTCAATAAATAAATATGACCCAAGTTAGTATGGTGGTTAAGTTAAAGAAATGTACAGCTGCATGATACAACAGTTAACCTTGCAATGCTTTTGTTCGCATTTAAATCACATCACCAAAGGGGCTTTGCAGAGGTTTGTTAAATTACAAAATTATACACAAACTCACAATAAGTGTATAGCTGACTACAAATAACTCTTACAAAAATATTTGTATGCAGGGTTATTGAAAATATGACCAAATCCTTTTAAGAGTTGATGGGGGAGCTTATTTGGGACAATCTTGATCCCAGAATATACTTTCCAAAAGTCAACCATTTTTAAGGAAATTTTATTTTTAAGTTTTTGTAGGAAAACGAGATTTCGAAGTTATGATAAAATTAATACCGAATGCTTTTAGATGCTGTAAGAAAATATCAACCGATACTAGCTTACTAGCTTAACGTGGTTCATGAAGCAAGGAGATGCTCGTTGTTTAGGTCACTTAAATATGGTCGCTATGGTCACTCATTAAAACACGATCGCGCCGTAAGTTGTTTAACTTCGGTATCACTGCCGAAGAGAGTAGATTGTTGACAGTAAACCAATGTAGAACTTGTAAAAGAGTATTGAACACATATCGATTTTAAACTGTGAATTGCCGTACCCTATTTTACAAATAAATAGACCAAACGATAAATTAGAAAAGTTAAGGATTAAGCAGTGCGTTTTTGCTGAGTTATATTTTTATTTCAGGAATACGTTATTTTGGCACCAAGCATTTTAGAATATAATACATTTTTTTTTTTCAAATATCTCTAGTAGTTCCTGAGATAAGCGCGTTCCAACATATGAACTCTACAACTTTATTGTATTTATTTAATCATTATTGTTTCAAATAATTAATGAACAAAACTTATTTTTGTCTTTTAATACATCAGTAGGGAAATTACCATTTATCGATAATTTTACTGTACAGAGAGCTACATCCCTAGTGATGCGTATACAAGCGAACAAAGCAAATTGGACGCGATACATTGCGTGTTAAGATAGCAGATTTGTTAATAATATGCGTGGACAGTCATCAATGAATATTTTTTTTGAACTTAGTGCAAGAAAACCGCTATCATTTGAAATATCATAATTAAAAAGTGTTTTTTTGCAAATAATGTCGAAATACACGGGTACATACAAGGTGAAAAAATACACTTTCTCTCTCATTTTTTATGACCTGGCTTCACGCTCTTCAAGTAATAATAGCAAAAGACGGCATTTTTGACAAAAAATAATGCAACGCTCTTGTCACGCGACTGAAGTAGCTACGGCTCAATGCAGGCATATGCCTACAATTAAGCTCGCTGCCGCACTGACCGGGGCCATTCTAACCTTATTCATTTTTTCTATGGGAGGAACAGAGAGTGCTCTTGTGTATTTGCGCACACACTTAAGTACTATAAAAAATGTCCCGCGCCGATGGCCAATCTTAGTTGAGATTTACCGCCGTCTTCGGATGCGAGGACGTCATGTTTCTTGTGAACCCTCAGGAGTTTTATATAACTTGTACTTAATTGTGAACCCTCAGGAGTTTTATGTAACTAGCTGAAGCACGGAAGTTAAAACGCTCGCAAGTATAATGTCACATCTTTAGTGTCCGATCATTCTCAAGAGAACTCGTAAGTCTCCTGATGACGTCATGATTGCCCAATCGTTTATCCAAATTGTTTAAAGATCATCATGATCCATCATCATTGATCATGTTTGTCAACAGGCAAATCCCCGAAAGTGGGTCACGAGTCCCACCAGCGCAAAGAAGGCGGTTCTCGGCGACAGCTGACACGCGCGCGCAGCGACCCGCATCTTGGCAAAAACACCGCACACATTTCTAATGGCAAGTATTCATACATCAACAAACCAACTCTGCAGACTAGCCAGAGTCTGGCTAGCGAAGGCTTGACCTAGCAAAAGGCGGCAATTTTTAAAAAATATATGGCAACACCCTCGGAATAAACAATTTTGATACTTTTTCTGTTTTCTTGTTTTTAATAATATTTATTATGATCGACTAATTGATGACTTTCGGTTTTGACGTTATCTACATAGTCGGTTCACTAGTTATAAAAAAACACATTTTTAATGTCCTAATACAATATCACAAGTTATTTGCAGTTCTCTAAAATCGAGAATCATGAATAGTCAATGCTCAACACAGTTTGATTGACATTGTCATAATGACACTTTAATTGATGTTGCTGTTCCAAAAACATTCGGTCCACTTTTGCTGGCCAGACTTTATTTATCTTATTCGCTGTATGTCCTTTTAATCATATATTTTTGTAACAGACGAAACCAAAGAACCTACCAATAAACCTAGGAGGTGGTACTCATTGGACTCGCTGAGGCATTCAGTTCACAACGACGACCGAGACTCGGCCAGCGGTATGTAAACTTGAGTATGGCCTGTTCATTAATTAGTATCGTTAAATAATACACATACTTATGTATATTTTATGTACAGGATCTCGGTCTCCTTCGCCCGCTCCATCGAGCGGCGTTGAAAGCAGTTCGATCAAGGATTCTCCATTGCAAATCGATTTGGCTTCGGATGGCGGTAATGTCGGTAAGTTCTATAATACATACATTTTCCGTACTGCATTGACAATCTAGGTAAAGAAATGAAAATATAATGTGAAATAAAGTAGCAATTATTTCTATGCCTACTTTCTACAGACTCTCTGTCATCAGTAGCCGAACAATTTGTACAGGTGCTTATTATTAATCGCTTCAGCAAAAGCTCACGCGTATTGCTATGTTCGCTTGGTTCTGTTGTAGTAGTGGTGGATACCTTTTTTATTACACTACAAATCTCGAAATTATTCCTCGACGACTTGCGTGGTGTAGTGGCCAAGCATGCTAGGTTTCAAGGCATCAAGCCATTCCGAGGGCCCGGGTTCGATTCCCAGTCGTGTAAATGACGAAATTATAATTTTCTTTATTGTCTCGGGACAGGGTGTTGTGGTACCACGATTTACATTACACAAATGCATTAGCTACTTACTTTGGGATCAGAGCAATGTATGTGATTTGTGTCCAATTATTTAAATAACCGGCCAAGTGCGAGTCGGACTCGCGCACTGAGGGTTCTGTGCCATCTTTAACTAAATTGGGGTTCCACTTATTTCAATTTAGCCAAAACACCACAATATTTTGTTGTCAGCAAAAATAACTTTGTTTTGCAAAGTATTTGTATGAAAGACAAAGTTATATTTGCGGTTGTTGAAGATATGTCTCAAAAACTACTTGTTCGATCTCGATCAAACCCACTTGCATAAGTTTGAGCAAAAAAGTTTTTTGTTGTTTTATTTCTATGTATGGGAGTCCCCCTCATATGTCATTATTTTTTGTATGGGGATCGTAAAGCTGGTAACAGGATCACCTACTACCTAACTATTGTTTCATTTGTTAATTGCTAATAGTTTCGGAATAATGTTGCTGTGACATACGTACAGACAGATGGACAAGCAGGCAGACTTGACGGCTACGGAACTTTAAAAATATATACTCGTCTCTTGCTCTAGAATGGTCAGAGAACGACTCTGCCAGCGGCGGCGGGTCAGGCTTCGCCGGCGTGGAGCTGGCCCGCAGCGGGGGCGGGGGCGCGGGGGGCGAGGGCGTAGGCGTGGTGCTGGGCGGCACGGCGCGCGGCTGGCTGCCCGACGTGGCCGCCGTGCTGTGGCGCCGCATGCTCGCCGCGCTCGGCGACCCCAACCACCTGCGCGATCCGCTTGCGCACGCGCATCTGTACAACTACCTCATACACCTCAACTCCACGCTGCTCAAGGTCCGTGACGATATGTTTACTTTTTCTTTTTTAATTTTAGTCATGATTATCGATGTTATTATTTACATTTTGAACAATCCTTAAGGTATATCTGTGGGCCTAAAATGCGCGCCTATTTATCATGATCGCGGTAATCGATAGATTTCAAACGTCATTTTAATCATATTTTAAAAGTTTTTTCCTTACTTTAATGTATTCATTCATTCATATTTAAGTGATAAAAATGTGGGAAAACATGTTGTTTAGGAAAAAAAATATTTTATCGACGCGATAAACGGTATCGAGGCGTGCATGTTAGGCCTACAGAGGCGAAATTGTGTAAAGCAATCGTATTCATTTGACAGATTAAAACGTATGGTATGATCTGTCAAACGGAAAAGAACAAAGCGTTTGACAGATCAAACCGTACGTTTAGAACTGTTAAATGAATACGAAAACAATAGGTTTCTTACCTGTACAACAGCAGCGCAAAAGCAGTTCGTCGCATTTGTATCACAGTCAAAGCTGCCGTCAGTCGGCACCGACACTTGGACCGAGAGCAGCTTGTCTTTGGGTTGGTCGGAGACATGCTTTCCACAATTCCACCACTGCTATCGAGATCAATGAATCTAGGCCATTACAGATAACATATTCTCTAGAATCAAAAATTCTAGATAAAGTGCAACAAGACTTCTATATTGTTATCGCTAGTAAAAAAATCAAGGATAATTTTAATTGTAAATATTTCAGGTCTTATCATAAAATTATTATCCCTTTGGAATAGAACGACAAAAGCGAGATGTCACTAGCAGCAAACTGTGTGATAAAAAGAGATGGGTAGCAGAACCATTTTTGGCAGATGTCAAACAGTTCGGAGGCTTTTGAATGCTTGCTGAAAATTTCTCTCGTTTGAGTTTTTGAAAATTTATGTGAAATTGTGTATAATTTGAAGAAATATTTCTGTTGAAACATGGTGACTTGATCGGTGATTGATTGTTGTTCATTACAGCGGAATAACCCAACAAATAATCATTCAACAGGTAAATTAGTCCAAAGCGAAGCCTCTTAATATACGACTTATATTTACCAATGCGCTTCAAATTGAAAGTACGCAGTTTGATTATTCTATTCTACAAACGTTAATTTACGTAAAAAGTAAAGACAGAATAACACAGGGAATGTATATATGAATATTTTATATAATGAAATAATATTTAGTTTTACACTAGAGCTGCATGTTCAATATTTTGTGTCAGCTGTTTATCATGCAGTAAAGTAATATGTTTATCTTAGGAACATTGTTTTTAATCACCTGGTCGAAAGGTTATCTCATTTAAAGCTCTTAATGTTACTTACTTATGTTAGTTACGGACATCTTAAATCGGTTTCGTTTGACAGCTTTTACTTGTCCTTCTATTCCGATAGGAATATTAATTTTATGGGTCTTATAGGTCACTAAGACCCAATCTTATATATAAAATTCTCGTGTCACAATGTTCGTTCCCGTACTCCTCCGAAACGGCTTTACCGATTCTTACCAAATTTTATATGCGTATTCAGTAGGTCTGAGAATCGGCTACTAACTATTTTTCATACCCCTAAGTGATAAGGGTTGTTCACCCTTAATTTTTTTGATGTTTTTTTTTTTGTTTTTATTTTTTTATAATGTTGCATTAAAAATACATACAACCCATTTTTTTTTATCACGAACCCCTATTTTATTATAGCCATTTTAGTAAATTGATCATTTTTCATCCAGCTCGATAACTGATCAATTATAGTGTTTTTCTTAACTTTTAAAATTAGCAGGCTGGGCGAGACGGGGCCGGGGCAGGACGGTGCTAGGGGCGAAGCAAAATTCGCTGGGTCCGCTAGTATGATATTAATCTATAAACAGGCAAATCTATTAGCTCTGAGTGCAGATGGACCTGAGTTCCGAAAAGTTATTTTAGGGGTACAAAAGTTATTTAAATATGTAGAAAAAAATAGACTTATAAACATAATAAAAAAATGAGAACGCCATGTAGCGTCAAGTCCACCTTTTGTACAAATTTTGCAAATTGTGCAATAAAGTATAAATTAATAAAAATATACAAATAATAAAGAGAAATAAATAATAATCGAGTTGACTGGGGTAAGACCTTAGTCACCTCGATTATTATGTGTATTACTACCTAAGTTATTGATGATGACAAATCAGTGAGCCAATACACGCTTTAGGAAATATCCTACATACTACTAGTACATCAAAACTCTTCTCATGAATGTAAAGGCATGCGGCGTCCACTACGTAATAAATCAACTTATCTTGAAAGATTAAGTGTTGCGAATCAATCGTTTCCACTCGGTTGCCAGTTTTTCCTGTATTCGCAACGCGCTGACGTATAATAGAATTTAAGAAACGCGATCGCTACTAACAGTTCATTTACCTACGCGTCCTAAAAATAGGAAACATAGCACATAGCAAATCATTCAAACCGTTAATACCGATCGCAAATACGCAACAAAAACGTGTCATCAAATAGGTACTGGGGCATCTGTTAATTTTTATCTCAAACATGGCATGCTGGGACAAGTTATCATTCGATATCTCCACGTAGGGCGTGCTGTAAAATTTCACAATCATAACATTCATTCCATTGCTGTGTGCGATCGTCCTTTGTTTTGTCGGAAGACTTTTTCTTTTGTTTTTCTTGTTGACATATTTTTCTACTGAGTGAAAAAGTTTTCTCATAGTTGGGTCTGGTTCTGTGCATGGTGCTACTAAGGTTGTGCGAGCTGCTGTCCAATTCGAAAGTATTCAAGGAGTGCCCATGCGAAAGAAGAGCAGGAAAAAGGAGACTCCTACGGAGGCTCAGAAAGGTTGTGTTTACTGGAAGACGTTTTTTTTTTATATACCTGAGTACAACTTAGTATGTTATTCGGACATATTAGATTAATAAACATGAAACAATAATATTTTTATTCGTTACTAGCAATCCCGACGAACTTCGATTTGTTGCTTCGACGGTCCCGTTCCCGTTTCATAGTTATTTATAACTAGCGGTCCCCCGCGACTTCGTCCGCGCGTTTTGAGTTTGCTCCCTCCCCTCCCGTCGCAGCGTGATGTTTTATATGCTCAAGCCTTTCTCAATAAATAAGCTATCTAACACAGAAATATTTTTTCAAATCGGTTCAGTAGTTCCTGAGATAAGCGTGTTCAAACCAACAAACTCTTCAGCTTTATAATATAATTAGCGCAAGCGCACGTTGTACTTAAGCTGCAAACATTATTTTGGTGCGGAGTTATGTTAAAACTGTGATAGCTCCTAAGATATTTATTGGAATCAAATAATATAAAGGGCAACTTTGTTCTAAATGAAATGCTCGTGATGATGAATGTATTTATTTTGATAAGAATAAATACCTGTGTGTATAATACACCTCTTAAAATGATGGTATATTTTAAAAAAAATATTAACATAAAAAAGGTTGTAGTAAGTCAACCATATAAGATAGACTTATGCTGTCACGGACTTTATTATAGAACTCTTAATGCTGAACAATATTGTCATACATGATTTTTGTGTAACTTTAGCGGTTTCCGCAGCGTACGCAGCGAAAGCTCTCAAAAGGAATATCTTTCTCCCGTTTTCGCAACATTTTTCATTGCTGCTGTGGTCTTGTGAGTCGTATCTGTATGTTATATAGCTTAAAGCCTTCCTCGATAAATGGACTATCAAACGTAAAAATATTTTTTCAAATCGGGCCAGTAGTTTCTGAGATTAGCGCGTTCAAACAAACAAACAAACTCTTCAGCTTTATAATATTAGTATAGATATACTAGCGACCCGCCCCTGCTTCGCACGGGTGCAATGCGACTATAATTTGAGATTTAAACTATCCTATCTCTCAAGTTGGATCGAACTGCACATGGTGTGCGAATTTTATTATAATCGGTTAAGTGGTTTAGGAGTCCATTGAGGACAAATATTGTGACACGAGATTTATATATATTAAGATTTATAATACGGTTTAAACCTTTTCTAGACTTCCACAATTATTTCAAGACTAACACAAATAGCAGTTAATTTTTATAGAGGTATTAGCTAAACCGTCAATCGTTGTTTTGCATAATTATATCAGGAATTAACTTTAAAAATAAAAATAAATGTTTATTTTCATAAAATTAAATTAAGCGGGATGAAAAATGATTAAATTACGAAAATGGCTGTTAAAAAAAGAGTTGGTGATAAAAAAAAGTAAAAATTTAGGGTTGTATATATTTTAATGCCACATTATAAAAAAATAAAATCAAAAAATATCGTCCAAAAATAAAAAAAGGTGAACAACCCTTATCACTTAGGGATATGGAAAATAGATAGTAGCCGATTTTCATACCTACTAAATAAGCATTTAAAATTTAGTAAGAATCGGTAAAGCCGTTTTGGAGGATTACGGTAACTAACATTGTGACATGGAAATTTTATATATTAATAAAACACTAAATAGTAACAATCTTAAATACATGCAGCCCAAATAATTGACATTCTTAATTACTTATTGATTTATCTTAAAATTTGTGGAAAGTTAGTGCTTGATATAAATATCACACTTGAAGTGGGTATGTACGAATAAATTTCAGTGCTTGTTATTGACAGGCACATAACCTATAGGTAGATGTTGCAGATAAAGATAGTTGAACAACTTCGTGAAATGTCTTTCCATATGTTTGATTTAGTGTGGAAAGTAAATAATAATATTTTAAAAATATCGTGTAGTGAAAATAACTTGTCGGAGTACGAAAAGGGAAATGTTGTTTTTAGAAAATTAGTAACAAATAGAATCGTAGTACGGGACAAACAAATGTCTAACAGTGTTAATGAAATTAGAAGCAATTCATAAAATGTATCTGTTGTCATCTTTTATACTTTTTCTACTGTAAACCGTACATTTTGACAATATGAAAACAGCCACCTCTTAGTTTATTTTTAACAAAGGATTCCTATTTCAGATAAGCGCAAACCAAACACTAAATGGGAACACGGAGATTCACGTCCCGTTCAATCTCGTCGCGGGATGGTGTCTCGAGGCCGAGGCGTTGCCGCCTTCGCACAGGTATGTAATTTTCAGTTTTCGTGTCAAACAAAATGTGTTTTTGTTGTTTTGGTATATACCCGACCCCATGTATTGCTGCCAATATAGACAACAAAAAATTTTGTAAAAATATCAAACTATAATATAACTAAATATAATGTAAAAAAATAACAGACGTATTTCTACACCTAAATAGATCATCATACTTAAATATTAGCCAATTCCAACGATGTAAAAAAAATACAGGGTGAATTGAAAACCTCCTTTTTTTAAGTCGGTTCAAACCTTGACTGAGTAAAACTTACAGCAAATCTTACTAGTTTTGATTTTGGAGAAGGTCTTATGTCGCTAGGACGCATAGTTTCCGATATAGCATAAACCCTTAAAAATTTACATCCTCCCAGCTCAAGAGGTACGGGCTGGGACTCATGATTCTCGTATGTTAATCTCCTAACTAGTCCAAACAAAGTTTCAAATTCATAATTTTTTTTCCCAGCGATTCCCTCTAGTATCCTCCTTTCCTGCAAAGCCAAGTCGATCATAGATTCGTTAGATTTGCCATTTAAGTTTTCAGTGCAGAGCAGTGATTGGCATGTAGTTTACACTTGAACGTAACGAAAGATTACTCCCTATCTCTTTTTTAACCGACTTCAAAAAAGGAGGAGGTTATATCGGGTGTAACAAAAGGCTTAACGAAGCCGAAGACCACGTATTCTACCCATTTGTACGATCATTTTTTTCCTTGACGCCATACCTGGGAAATGCCTGGTTACTGAGATATTGAAGGTCAAAGTGAAAATTTTTTTTTCGTAATTTCTGCATGAAAACCTTCTGTTTGTTATTACTAATCTTTTTCCCGAAGAAACATGTTGTAAATTTTTTGAACTTTATTAATTAAATCGATTTAAAGATAGCAATCCGCAATGAACCGCGCACATCACACAACAATAATGTCTTAGTGTGCGTACCCTCGCTGCGTAGCAACGCACTCGTCGAGTGAGGTCGACGAACGCTTACAGCTGATCGCGCGCGCCCGATCAGCTGGTAGCTGTGTGTGGTTTATTGAAAAGTTGGCTTGCTGACTTTATTTATTACAACTTAATTTATTGGTTCTTGCCTTAAATCAACTAAATAAACCACCACCAGTTATTGTCAGAGTAAGTTAGTAGGTAGGTTGGTAGCTCTTACTTTGTTTGCGTTGCCCGCCCAGGATTCGAACTCCAAACCTTAGGTTCAAAAGCCTACACTTTAATCAACCATTTGAAGGCATGCAACGCAGTTTCTTACGACATGACTACAAAATTTCACAAATTGCAAATTGCTAACTTTCTCGGATAATTGAGGTGGATTAAAACGTAGGTATCGAAACAATCTTAAAGATTTAAGCTGTATCACATGTCTTAAGACTAATTTGTTTTAAAAAGGTGATAAGTTACGTAAAATCAAGCCCTGTTGATAAAGGCGCCTAGAAAAAGGGAACAGCAACATCAGAACCCATAAAACAACCAATTGATTAGTTTGGATTTTAATTATCTTAAGTCAAGCTCTTTAAATCCAACAACAATAATTTCTAATTCCTTTTTGAATAATTACGTTCAGCGACAAAATAATTGCAATTTAGAATTTGATCGATTAATTAAATAAGCAATTTATTAATTTATTCGCACAAATAAGCATACCATTAAAATTAAAGTCTTTTTCGCTTCACCAAAAGTAGATACTTACAAAATTTATAAGTTATTGAAAATGGGATTCTTAGTATGCCTACCTACAACGTACGCCTAGATAAAAAGAATAGCAACATCCCTGAATTGCTAAACCAACCAAATGGTTCAGGTTTCTACTTTCGTAAATTAAGCTTTTAATAACTAAAAACATAATGAAGGATTATTTCATTTTATTACCTTTTTAATAACTACAGCTTGCAACAAAATACTGCATACTTTAAGATACCAAAATCGCAAGTTGCAAATGTAGTTTTCGAATTATTTGCTCGACTAAATGTTACTTACATTTATCAAAAAAAAAAACAGGCTCTAAGGCAGTAATGGTACCGCCGTTTGACTGAATTGATTCTGTTTTCAGTTCTTAATAAGACTTACAAATGATAACACGAACTGAAATTTTGGTATCCTTAAAGGCTTTAACAATCCATGTCCTTTTAATAAAAACCCTTAGCAAAAATGCAAAGCAAATTCACAACGCTGACTTTACAACCGATCGAGCTTGGAAGGGCCAAATACATGGGCCGCTTGCCAGCAAAGAAGTTGACAACATGACACATCTTCTACTCATTGTTCTCTTACTCGTTGTATTCTTCCCTTCACATTTCGCTTCACCACCAAGCGATACGGAGGTCTTAATTTTACCTTCAATCACCATAAAATGATCTCACACTTGTTTATCTTACAATAACAAAACCTTCACTGATTTTACACAATTCAATTTGTACAAAAGGTAGACTTATTATTACGATGTGGAATTTTCTACCAGTCATACTTGACAGTTAACCAGAAATTGTTGATTGCCTACTTCATTTCAATTTAAAATCTTCGCGCGGATCGCGTTCATCGCATGCATTCGGCTTTTCCCGCCCCCGCCGGCCAATAGCAAACGACACGTTCGGCGCCACAGAACACAGTTCGTCGCGGCCGCGGCCGGCTTTGACGGCGAAATCAAAGGCAAATACCTACTGAACTAACATTTAGTTCCGTTTGTCACGTCATCGAATGCGTTTGTAAATTGCAAGTATTCTGTTTTCGCGCACGGTTTGCTTTTTACAGTTATTGTTAAGTGTTCTTTGTGATAGTGAAAGTTATTAAAGATGCCTTGGTATCAGTACAGTGCTCGTGAGTTGGTGAACATGGTCTTATGTTTTGGAATGGCTCATGGCAATGCGTCCGAAGCATTGTGTCTTTACGGAGCGGAATACCCTAACGCACATCAGCCTATAACGTGTGGGCTGGCATAGTACGAATCCAAATCCTGGGCCCAGTTTTTTTAACAGCGCGTATGGAAGGGGCAGCCTACCTAGGCATGATAAATAACGTCCTGGTAGAGGCTCTGGACGACATGCCACTAGCCCAGCTCCGAGACTCTTGGTTCCAGCATGGTGGTGCACCGCCTCACATCGTGAGACCTGTGCGTGAGCGCTTGACGGAGTTGTTCGGAGACCACTGGATCGGCAGGTATGGGCCTCATGCGTGGCCAGCCAGATCGCCCGATTTAACCCCGCTGGACGTTTTTTTGTGGGGCTACGTAAAGGACAGAGTGTTTGACCGGTCATGCACATCTAGTGATGAAATGCGTCAAAAAATGATTGACGTATTTGACGAATTTAAACGACGATCGGGGCGCGAAGGCATACTGGAATGATTGCATGAGAACACGCGCTACCGAGCGCGTATTTGTTTGGCGATGGTCGCCAGTTCAAGCCGCAGCTGGTTCGGCTTGAGAGGCCTGACCTGGACGATTCGTATGGAGAGTAGGTAAGTACTTTTGTTTTACAGTTTGTTTTGCCGAGTGTAATTTCCGTAACGACGCGCGCGTAGGTACAGCGAACCGCGGCGCGTTGGTCTCCCGCCTCGCCCTGCTTGTCCCCACGCACACGTTCAAATACACGCACACAAACCCAATCTGTAGCGCTTCGTGCGCGCAGTGCGCTACACATTACCGGCAATAAATGCATGATTTATTTTAATGCCTAAAAATTAAAGTCGTTTCCCAGCGATAATTTTTGTTACATACGATTCAGTACAATGTACCTAATGCGAGGTTTAAGGCTTCGTTAAGCCTTTTGTTACACCCTGTAGAGTCGACTGTATGTTTTTTTCTTTTTTTTTTGTATCTATGTTACCTCATATCTCAGTCGTTTGTCGACCGATTCGAAATTTTTTTTTGCCTACCTAGAGGTTCTACCTTCTAGTTGGTCCCATTGTTGCCAATTTGGGATCTGATGATGAGATCTTGGTGTAATCGAGGGAAACCCTCAAACTTTAAAGGCACATATAGTGTTTTTTACTAGAAAGTATTTATAATGGCAGAACTTATGATAGGTAGTTTGTAGCTTCTTAAAGAACAGAGTCATAAGGTGCTACCCCCCCCCCCCCTCTCTGAGAAATAAAATTAACTTTAAAAAAAAAAAACAACTTCAACACCAAAATGCACTAAAAAGTCTTAAATAAACCCTTTAAACATTGAAAGGAAAGGAATCCATTTTATGCAAACAATTTCTTTTTGGGAATTGGTGCCATCACTTTGACCATCAAGCATCAACTATCACACCGACTCCAAAAAATTTTTTTTTGCATAAAATGGATTCCTTTCCTTTCAATGGTAAAGAGTTTATTACTTTTTAATTCTTCCTGTTTAAATTATGCTTCCTCTTTCACAAAAATTTTCTAGGAATATCGTTAATAAGAATTGCGCATGTGTGCAGTCGCTCTCTAGCGCAGAATTTTCGTTTGTTCTGTGAGCGTATAACATATCTATTATTTTTAAATATCATTGCCCGTGCGTGACATACTCTTAAAAAATATCAATGATTAAAAAAATTTCAGTCAAACTGTCTGCAACTGGTCATTTGGAATAAATGAATAATTTCATTATTCCGGTTTTTTGTACAGTTTGATAACTAGGTAAAATCTAGCACGTAAAATAATATCAATATGTGTTAATCATAAACTTAGGTAATGAGCAATATCAATTATAGTTTAATTAATTATAGAAATAAATATACACATCTATACTAATATTATAAAGCTGTGGAGTTTGTTTGTTTAAACGCGCTAATCTCAGGAACTACTGGATCGATTTAAAAAAAAAATATGTTTGTGTTGGATAGCTTATTTCTTGGGGAAGGCTACGAGCCATAAAATATCATGAGACGTAAAACTCCACGAGGACGGAGTAAAATCAAAAAGTTTAGAAGTAGTCGCGGGTGACCGCTAGTTTTATATAACGCTTGAACAAAATGGGACACAAACTCATATAAACATCATGCTCATATTAACATTCATTCAGGGCCGGCAAACTCCTGGCGCTGCGTCTGCTGTGCGAGTCGACGCAGGCGCAGGGGCCGGGCGCGCCGTCCTCGTGCAACAACCGCCTGCATTTAGAACACCTCAACTTATATCAGCGGGCGTTACACCATGGTGAGTAATTAATAATGAGATGTATATTACCTTTACTTGACTATTTTTTACCTCTGGCAGGCTTGTCTTCTATGATATAACATAGATGCTTGAAGTTGATGAGTCCCAAAACTTTTATTAAATCCCATTAGAATGAATGAATGAAAGAATTTATTTCAGACCGTGGTCCATATTCATGTGTATTCATTCAACAAATTTGAACCTAGCCCATGTTAATAAAATACATACAAAACAATGAAAGATGCCGCCTAGAAGAAGCCGCCAGCTTTGGTAGCGTGCAAACTACCGGTAAGCTAATGCCTCCAGGATGCTATTTGTTCTGTTGCGGAGGCGATCTAGGATTGAGGCGCACCGCTTTCGGATCAACTTGTGATAGTCATTGTGCGGTGTTCGCCTCAGCGAACATAGTCGACGCGCTGCAAAATCGCGGGAGTCCAAGTAGCAT
Source organism: Pyrausta purpuralis (assembly GCA_963924145.1). Taxonomy (NCBI): domain Eukaryota; kingdom Metazoa; phylum Arthropoda; class Insecta; order Lepidoptera; family Crambidae; genus Pyrausta; species Pyrausta purpuralis. The sequence continues at coordinate 14,640,407 of OZ001646.1, read as the reverse complement.
CCTGAACGCATTGTTGTATTGTACGTGCAGCGCGCTGTATGTACGCTGCGTAAAGCTGACCCATAGCCTGCACGTGTGAAGAGACTGGCAATTTCATTTATTAGAGGCACTTTCGTTTTAATTAAATCAAAATTTAGTACCCCGGCTGGGGCACTGAAGTGTTGATAGAAATGATACACCTAGTTTAGGTAATTATTTTATAAGATGTTTCAAACGCAATCGTTTCCTCAGGTTTGACGGGCGAAGACCGGTCGGTGGTAGACGTGCTCGTAGAGTACGCGGCCCCTCGGTACTTGTCTCTCGCCTTGGACGGGTATTCGTTGCTGCTGCTCGACTTCGTGCACGCCTCGACTGTGGTACTCAACTCGTCAGACATGGGCGCTTCGGTGAGACATTAGTTTATGTTTTTCTTTGGTTAGATTAAACATAAGTGACTGATAAAAAATAGGTTGTCCTATTTACAAATAGGTTGTTACAGCAAGTTTGTACTTTATTTGTCGAATAGTTTATATCTATTGAAAAATCAGCCCTAGAAGCAATATTTTCACTGCTTTTATCTTTGATACAAATTTTATTTAATTTTTATTTTTGGGTTGATTTTGAACATATTACAGAAAGACATAGTGTTTAGAGAACACATTAGGCACAAATATTAAGGAGTTGTTGTAATAATTAGCAGCACAAATTTTATTACCTGAGGTATGTAATTCATTAATTGAATGTTACTATAAAGGCAACTGCAGGTCATTATGTCAGCAAAGCAGTGACGAAACGCGACCTAATTATGTTTGGTATATTTAGGCTAGTACAATGTTCATAATAAAACAGTTTCCTCATTCGAGTGTCCTTGCCATATAAACACTCGTTTGTCAACTACGATATGAATGAATGGGTATTATAACATATTATATCGCGTCCCAGTGTCCCCGCACGGCGGCGGTGACGTTCCTGGGCTCGCTGCTGTCGCTGCCCGACGGGCTGATGAGCGCGCCCATGCTGCAGCCGTACCCGCACCAGTACAACACCGTGTCTTGTCCCGACCTGAAGGTGGGTACAACATTAACAAGATTTAATAAGATATTTAAATTGAACCGTTTTTAATTGCACTTATGAAAAGCAACTGTGTTACTGCTTTCCGAGCGCATGCTTATACCACTCGGAATGCTATAACGCGTAGGTTGCGTCACCTTATCGATGTTGCGAGGTTGCACTCTAAAAAATAGTGTAATTAATAATATTCAATATGTATAATAAGAAAATACTGTAAAAACAAAAATAAAAATTTAATAACACAGTGTGTTAAAATTTAAAAACTCAGTGTTCACTTCTTTTGCCTAGCGCTACTGGAAAAAATAAACTCGCAAATGCGTTACGGCAAAATGATAATTAAGGGCCTCATCACAATGATGCAATGCAAGAGTGCTCCGGACGGAACGCATGCGCGACTGGGACATCGCGAATGCGCAGAATATTAGGCATGCTAAAATTTAAATGATTGTTTTAAAATTTCAATTTAAAAAATATATAATTTTGACAATGTTTTTTATAACATCCAAATAACTGAAGAAAAAAATATAATTGAAACTTTTGACATCTAAAGTATTGTGTTTCATACCAGTTAGACGTTGACGTCGACAGTAAATCAATTAAATGTTGGTCTTTAGTTTTTGTGCTTCGGACCTAATTATTCTAACCCATTTTTTCATGCTAGGAGCACGTGCTAAACATCGTGGTACGAGTATGCCGTCGCGAGGGCGCGGCCGCCGCGCGCTGCGCCGGCGCATGCGCGTTGACCGCGCACGTGTGCCACTTGCTGGCGACGAGAACACTCTGCGAACGGCTGCCGTCGTACGTCACGTGTCTGCTGCAGATGCTCATGGTAAGTTGGGTACTTAATCCCGCAAGCGTATGTGAAAGAGACACAATGCAAATTCTATTGTTATGCGGTTGCCGGGTGTTGAAGCATTAAATGATTTTGTCTATGCTTTTATGCAGTCCATTGATTCATTAATTTATGACGCAGTTTTTTTTAAATAACTGCAAGCAGCTGCCTTCTAACGTTAATAACTCTTTTTTACCGTAATAGACTGACGAAAACACCAGATGTCTTACCAATATATAGGTCAAATTCCCTTGCATCATTACTTGCTTGAAACTGCACTTTTGTTTTTTTACTTGATGTGAATTCGGAGACGTACAAACTTAGACGTTTAGACTTACATAGTAGTTTGTTATTACTTTCTTGTTTTTTTATTTTTATTATATGCTCCATTGTTATTTCAGATGAAAAACAAAAACATAGCCAAAGTCGTCAGCGACTGTGTGCTAGTACTTGCTGATTACACCGATCGAATAGTAGAACAATATCCTGAATTGATTGGTAAGTCATATATTTGAATAACTTATGATATTGGTACTTTAACTAATCCCCTCTCCCACAATTATATGAGCAAAGGAATTTTAATACATCCAAAAAATAACACAACACTGTTTTCACAGAGTAAGGGCCATATCACATTCACACATTGCTGTAGTTTTTACGACGTCTACGCCGCACCGCCTGAAAACGCTCCCAATACTGTGATAAAGCTCCGAACGTAACACCAAACTGACGCTAATTTAATTTTGTTCAGGTAAAATAATTAAATGGATATGCGCATGCCTCGCTCAGCTGTCGAGCACAAGCGGACGCGACTCGGTGCGGCCGCTGGCGGGCTCGCTGCTGCTGTGCCTGGCCGAGTTCGCCGTGCGCTGCGGGCCCGCGCGGCTCATGGCCGAGAAGGAAGGCTCGGGCTCGCTGCTGCTGCTCATATTTAAGGTGAGTCGGTGTCTGGCGCGGCTGGTTACTTCTGTAGTAGCCAGTTCATCGGAAAATTACATCAGCGCAATACTTCAGTAAACTATCAGCCGCATCCAGCTGAGTAAACATAAGATTGTTGATAAACAACGTCGTGAGGGAAGTAAGCTAAATAATAAGTCAACTACCCAATTAAAAAACCGGCCAAGTGCAAGTCGCACTCGCGCACTGAGGGGTCCGTCGCAACTTTCATAGTGTCTGTATGAAGTACAAAGTTATGTTTGCGGTTGTTGAAAACATGCTTTATCTCAAAAACTACTCGTTCGATCTCGTCCAAACCAATTTTCGTTAAAAGTATTTGTTAAGATCTACATTATATATTTTTTCTTCACTTGCTTGGTTTAGAAGTTAGATGGGGGGGGGGGGCATTTTACCACTTTGGAAGAGTCTAGCTATGAAACGTTAGACTTTAAAAGAAAATTGTTTTTGAATTTTTGTCATTTTAAAAGACCTATCCATAGACACCCCACACGCATAGGTTTGACTAATTTTTTTGTTTGTTTTAGTTTCATGTATGGGACCCCCCCCCCCCCCCCATAACTGACATTATTTTTTATTTTTGTATGAGAATCGGTAAGCGGTTATCAGGATTCATCTTTCTACCAAATTTCAACAGTGTAATGCTTATAGTTACAGAATAAAATGGCTGTGACATACGGACGGACAGACAGACAAACAGACAGACAGACTTAACGAAACTATAAGGGTTCCGTTTTTTGCCATTCAGCTACGGAACCCTAAAAACGGTTCACAGAATACTAGTTGGAAATTCTCAGTTCAGACAACAACACGTCAGGCTACACTGCGGTATCTTATGCATCAAAATCACACCATCTTCGTAGAATAGTCTCTAACTCCAAAAATGAAGCAAAAGCTACATGGAGCATTATAAATAAAGAAACCTGTAAAAATGATTTGAGATTTACATCGATATTGAGATTGTAAATTTACATTAAAAATCGATGATGAAACAATAAAATCAAATCCAGAAGTTGCAACTGCTTTTGAGTCTAGTCTGCTGTTTTTTTACATATTGCACCTACAACAACTAAAGAAGCCTCTTCTTCCGTAATAGCCGAATCTACTGTAAATTATGTAATGCACTTTAGGCATGTAGGACACAAATTACTAATACCAAACATTTTTAGAGTTGTATATGAAAAAAACTGTGGATTTGTGGGGATTATCTTTTGATTGATTGATGATTTGTGACGTTTATATTTTTTAACAAAAGTATTGATGACGGCCAGTTAGTTAAATGAAGATAATACCGCTTTTTACTTACCGCTTTAACTTCCGGCCAATATCGATTCTGCCTGTCTCGATTAAAACTTATGAAAAGGTTAAATGTTAGCACACTTTTCATCGCACAAGTTATTGCATAATAAACAATTTGGTTTTACTAAAGGTAGAAGGAGGACGGATGGAGGAGTTGCCTTTCTATCACATGCATTTGATGCCTATGACAATAGGCATGATGCTTTAGGTATTTTCTGTGATCTATCCAAAGCTCCCATATAAAAAAGATGTGCCTGAGGTCAATATCCTGTTATTTCATTTGAAGATATACCCAGTAGAATGAGAAAGATTTACTTGACAAGAGTGAAATAAAAGTTTTTCTATTAAAAAGATACATAAAAACTTTCGTACAAAACTAGTTTTGGTGCAAATTTTGTATGCAGCATTTTGCGACCTGGGCTAATTGATGAAAAAAAATAGGGAGTTATTTGACAGTTTTATAGCTTTACCATAAGCACAGTCTAGAAAAGTTTTTATGAAGTCCGACAAGTCGTTTTGTGTATTTTTCACAGCCATATAAAGTTGGTTTGTGATTCAGATAATATGCAAAAAAAAACAGTTATACTTGTTACAAAAAATGTGAACATACATTAAAAGTATGCAGAAATACAAGACAATTTCGGATATTTTTCATAAAACCCATAAAAAAACAATATAAAAAACCACCGGGATAAAAAATAAAATTTAGGCAGGAAATTATAGCTGATACCCCTTAATATAAGCCATATTCATTTGGCACACGATGTACCAAACACCCTGTATTATATTATGAATAAGAACAAACTTGCTATTCCATAATTCAGGCTTCGAAAGGTTGGTAATTCTATACATTTCACCATGTAGGAAATGTATAAAATTTTTCAATATATTTCTAGAACACATTGTATACTTACCGGAGTTACCAGTTAATAAATTTAAAAGTGACAGTAAAGTAATCCTAGTGACGAAAGGGTATAAAGGGGATAAAGTAGATGATTATTTAAAAGATAATGTATGGACTTGCGTGATCACCACAACGTTGTAAACGTTTTGAAAAGGGGCATTGACAATGTAACTGTTGCGCAGCTTCTCCTTATTACTAGCCCACAATTGTCCCGAAGCTGTGGTAGTACGTAGTAGTAGTAGTGTAGTAGTACTTTTATTTGTATTGTTTAATGGTGCTAGCTACTGTTTATATCTGTTTGTTATATTCTGTAAATAAACTTTAGTATTTCTATGTATCTATAGGCTTGAAAATATATAACAAGTTATGAAAAATCAATACATTTAATTCTGTACAAAAAATAAAAAATACACAATCATTTGCAACTTTGCGTAGTAAAACCTACACAAATGACTCAACTTTTAACACAACCAATAATGGTATTACTGCTGGTACTGCTGACCCTGTCCAGGGTGTTCGACGTGCTCTTGCGGCTGGAAGCCGTGCTCGTCAGCCACATAGGTGACGGAGTACACGATGCCGTCGGGCGCGGTGTACTTGTACGAGCCCTGGACTTGGATGGCCTTGTGGTCTTCGGTGATCTGCTTGAGTGTACCTTGCTCTTGGCGGGACGTGCCGTCGCTGGTCTCAAACCTGGTAGAAATAATTATTGATTAGACGATTTCTTTTCCTTCGATCTGTTTGCCTTTAGGGTGCAAAATGTTATCTTTCAATGATTGATAGTCCCTAGATGGCTTCGTTTTCTACTTCTACTAATATCTCATTCATTTTGTTACTTAATTTCTATCAATTTGTGATACTTCTCGTAACAACTACACACCGTTCTAAATCCTCTATGCTGCTATATGTTGATGCTATGAAAACTATGCGGCGCTATGTTGACATTGCAAATTAATACATGCGTATTATTGACTTTGTTTTTTCTGTGATGAAACTATGTTACGTAGAATTCATTCACTTGCTTCGAAAAATAGTTGACTGGTGATTGCGAATTAGGTATCTAATATTAAAACTGATATATTATACATAATGAAATCTTAAAAACCTTAAAGATCAGAAATCATATTGGTAAGTCATAAAAAAATTACTCACTGGAATTGATAGCCCTCAGGGTTGACATCAGCTTCTTGCTTCAGGATCTGGACCGGGTACTGGTCCTGTTGCTGAGGGGCAGCTAAGGCTACAGCCACCGCAGCAAGGGCGCAGATCACCTGTGTTCAAAGAAATATTAACTTTAGTGCAAAGAATAAAAATACATTTTGAATTTAATTAAATTTGCTACAGTGTCCTATTTATGTTATATTGATCTCTTTTTAAAATTAAACCAATTTTTTCACTCTTACTATACTATTACTCTATTCTATTCTATTAGTCTGATATATAAGAACTTGAGTAATTATTACGAAATGGGTGAAGGATATATTCAGCACAACTCCTTATGGCTTATTCAAGTAAAATATGAAAGCAAAACTCTTTGGTTAGGATTTTTTACGATTGTTGGCACTTGCACTAAATTATTGATATTTAAGAACTTTGGCTATGCTGTTAAGGATTAAATATTTACGTTAGTATTTAGTATATCTCTATTTATATTAGGTAGGTAAAATATTTCCCCAATTTATAGGTATAGAAAGAAAAACAATTAATAGGGATAAGACGTTTAAAGCTGATCCTGCTAAACTATTTATAAGAAATATAAATATTACTCACGATTTTGTGCATCTTGTTGATGTGTGGTGATTGTAAGTAAGAAGGATGTGCTGAAAGCAGCGGTTGACTGTGATTCGATGTATGCGCGCAGCCGTTATAAATGCACAGCCTAATTGATGACAACACTATCATGCGCCGCGGGCTCCGCTCGCGACACGGTGCTAATCAAAAGAGAGGCGGTGTCCTAGAAAAGCGAAATTTTAACACTATCGTTGCATAAGTGACGGGACACATTTTTTATTGGAATTGCAATATGTTTGAGGATGTTGGTATTTTAGTTTAGATTGAGGTTTGGTATGTACTTTTTCCTGGTTCGTGTCACGTGTTGGCTATAGCCATGAATTGACGTGACTCCATCCATGTCGGATTATGCCGCTTTCGTATTGGTATATTTAACCGAGAGAAGTCTTAAATTTATTGTGATATTTCATTCAAATATTTCCCCATAAACTGTATGAAATAGACGTAAGAACTATTGATGATAAAAATATATATTCAGTAACAAATGAAACATTTATTTTTTGTGTTTTTTAGTCAGCTGCGCGATAGGGAACCCATTTATACAAGCCAGCGCACTAGAATAAAGTCCCTTCCAAATCTATATACTCGCAGCTATTTATGTCTATGTCCTCTATGGCTCATCATTAATACACTAAACTTCTTTACAGGTGCTATACGCTGTAATGAAAGGAACTAATGGATCTGAAATAGAAGGACTGTCTTTGCCTGTAGATGAAGATTTCGACCCGAATATACAACTAGACAATTTGGGACCCAAAACATCTCCGGCGTCAACCATCGATGTTAAACTTTGGGCACAAACGGTATGTATCATTTAATTGACTTCAATGGTCTTACGGAATTATTTGAAGCATTTCTATTTGCTTTGGTCTCTTATATTTCATCAAATATCTCCTATTCACTTATTTTTCTTGATATTTTTAAACTACATGTAAATAATGCATCATGATTATAGCAGGTCATACCGTGTGAAACTACGATTTCATATCTCAGACAACTACACTTTGTATCCTTTTAACCAGATCTGTACACAACTGGTGCTATTCCTCGGTCATTGGCCGCTATGGAGCGGTTGCCAGCTATCATCCAGTGTTTGCGAGCAACACGATAGCCCCGAGCTGGGCGGTGAACTCGGCCCTGCAGTACTCACAGCGCCGCATGTATTGATGATGCGGTTAAGTGAGTCTACACTCGCATCCTTTATTGAGCTGCCTGCGCTGGATATGCCAGCTGGAGCGGCTGCTACCACGCCAGGTAAGAAATATTAGTAGTATAACTCAGTTTATGCTACTGTCGTTTATAAAGGACACCTAAGTTATAAGAAAGGACATGTAGTGTTATTCAGTAAATTACTATTTATAAGTTTACATAATTTTCAAATCCAATTTAGTAAAAAAAAAATATACTTCTTACTGTGTACCTAAAACTCATATTGGCGTATATCTGATTCAATTTTACTTTGACAAATGTAGTTAGATGAAGTAATAACTATTTTTGACAAACTTTTTTTTTCATATTTTGTACATAGGACCTTATGTTTCTGGGGCATAATTTTCCCGTTCTAAAAATTAACTGGACATGATCTTCCATTTTATAAAATATCGTGGCATTTGCTTATCTTCATCCTAACTTAATTTATATACCGTCAACAACTTATGAAGCAACCAACACTTCAGTTAAACAGCATAATACTGATGCGTCCGTGCTTAAGCTTAGGCAATAATAGATCTCCTATGATCAGATGATGCCTATAATTATAATAACAAATAAACACCTAAAAAGAGATCTACAATTTACCCATACCACAGAAAATATAATAGTACTACGTACATAAGGATCACTGTGCTAAGAATGATAAAGTAAAAACAACTTTCGCTGCAACGCAATGAAGTGCAATTCACTTCGCACGATTTTAATTCAAGGTTGTTTCATCTACCTATCTATACCTGTCTCTTTCTAACACGTAACGCTTTCCCTGTTTTGCGGCCTTGAATGTGTCAGGGTTGCGAGCGGCGCGTGGCACGAACATACGCGTAGGTACACAACGCGCTACTCAAATAAAATAAATAGTCTAGAGGACCTAGCACATTTCTTGACTGTGCACTGTGTTCTATCGGAGAAAGTAATTGATAGTGTCAGCGTTCGTTTATTATTAAAATAAGTGTTTACTCTGTCTAATTTAATTATTTGGTACAAAATTACTGAGTTCGGAGAAATGAAAGTACAAACCTAACACACATGTATGTACGGACAACAGCACGTCAAGATAAACACTGCGGTATTATGCAGTTGTAATAAGGGCTAGTTTGCAACATAAGTGGATAACCTGATGTGTTGTCGACTGTTCATCACACTTAACCAAATAAAATTGAATAGTAGAATTATTTTCTCCGTGCAGTTTGGGTCATAAATCATAGCTCGGCCTCAGCTCGGTTAGGGCGGTGAGTATGTTGCGCGGGCGCACCGCCGTTTTAAAATTTATATTATTTAAAAAATTTAGTTTATTATAAATAATTTCAATAACTATAAAAAAATATATTAATTTATTTTTTTATAAAAAAATATATAGTACATCCGCCAGCATCTTAGGTTACACACACTTTTGTTGCAAACTAGCCCTAATGTCAACTGCATAAGATACCAGTGTTAACCTTAATTTGATGTTGTCCGTACTTAACTACAAAAAGAGACTTTTGTTTATGTGAACCTTATCTATCGTTCCTTTATAAATGCTATCAAAATCGAGATTAATTTCATTGGAATACCTAAAAATTAAGGGTGATATTATATAGCTAAAGTAAAATTATGAACTGTAGCTCTTGGACTATTAAATTTTGGACTACGTAAAATCCTAACACAAAATTACTTAAGTAATTTAGTAGGTACTTATAAATATTATGCTAAATTTAAAGTAAGTTTATTGACCTGTTTCCGTTTTTTTTAAGTTAGATTGACGTAAGTAACTGGGTAGGTATCTTTAACTCAAACCTATTTCTTTGAACAAGAAATGTTGAATACCTACCTACAAAATTTGTTTTAATAGATAATGTCATAATTAGGAACACATATCTCAAATTATTAATAGTTATTTCGTTGTAACGAAGTCAGTCACAGGCTGAGAAAATAAACACAGTCACAGGCGCGTGGCGCGGTCCGCGAGCGGCAGCCCCGCGCTCATTTATGCTCGGCGTACCGAGTCGCTCGAAAGTACCTAAACTTCGGAGTGACACCCCCTGCCCATACGGCCTTGTAAAAGCATAGCTATAGTGATAGAAAAGCGGGCCCTCCGTCAATTTTTTGCTTAAATGGGGGTGGACCTACACTATCACCACCATGTACTAGTTTTTAAGGCATTACCTTTGTTAATGAAATAAACTTTTTTTATAATTTGAAAGAAAGAAAGAAATAAAATACATTTATTCGACTCACAGACTCGTAAACACATAATACAGTAAAAAGACAAGCTCACACACTTATTTAACATTAATATCGAGTATGAGTCGAAAAGGCACCCTCAGCATTAATCATGGTCAAATTGCTACAGGACTATCGACATCAGACCGTCAAGTGCGCGTGTTGCTGCGTGACATAGCGGGCAAGGCGTGCTGGGACGCGTCGGCGCTTTACTACGACCCCTCCTTCGCTTCCGCTGAGCCGCCGGAGCTGCTGCCTGAACCGGACAGGTATAGTTTTTGAGCATACGTAGCATTGCAAAATTGTTATAAATTAATACCCTTTCAGAGGCACATAGTGGCTTTCATTTTAAAGGTGTAGTTTTTATTAGTTTTAGTTTGTACCGTACTGTAAGTGACTGGTAAACATTGGACTCAGTTCTGTGCATGTAACGTTACTAAGATTAAGTGATGTCACTTTCTATTCTTAATAAATGAAAAGAGATGGACCACTATGATAATGAGACGTCATCAAACTAAAGAGCTGTCAGTTTTAAGAAAATTTCTGAATCCATTTAGACAATTAAGCAGGTAGATCAAAAAAATGAAATGTACTGTTAAGTGACCAAATTTTTTTTTTTAGTAATTATCATCATTCATTTATTGAGTTACTTCATTATCAAATATTTTCATATGAGTACTTGTTTACAGTGACGACAGTCCGCGAGATACAACGTTGTCTTCCCTACCTCCGCCGTTGCCACCAGACCTACTGCCAGACTATAAGAACTCACCGCCAGACAAGCACCAGTTGGACCACGTTAGTTCATGCTTAGAATACTATTTCTCTGTTTACATTTATGTTTGACTCGTAGAGAATGCATTAAGTCTGCCATATAACCAGTTGGTGCATGAATTTTTAAATAAATAAGTAATGTAAGAAACCTGCCGGATGCAAAATCAAATGATCACGTCACGCGTAATGACGTATTCATAAGAGACCAGAAATTTCGCTCGAGGGGATCAACTGCACAGTGTCTCGGTTAGTAAGAGCGATGGCCCGGTTCGTGGGTTCAAATGCCACTCGAGCGGAATTTTTGGTTTCTTATTTCATCTTATAAGATCAATAATATTGCTGGAGTATTTGGTAAACTTCCGTTTTAGCTGGTTCTCCGGTCGCGTTTGCAAATGTGCGTCCTGTATTATTTGTTTAAAAAAAACCTGGCTCAGTGCGAGACGGACTCGCCCACTGAGGGTTCCGTGCCAACTTTAACTGAATGAGGGATCCACTCTCTTCCACCAAGCTAAAACACCACAATATTTTGTTGACAGCAGATATAACTTTGTTTGTCATAGTGTTTGTATGAAAAACAAAGTTATGTTTGCGGTTGTTGAAAATGTGCTATATCTCAAAAACTACTAGTTCGATCCCGTCCAAACCAATTTTCGTTAAAAGTGTTTGTTAAAATCTACATTATATATTTTTTTCAAAATTCACACTCGCTTAGTTCAGAAGTTAAAGGGGGTGGGACGTCCATTTTTTCATTTAAACGTTAGACTTTTAGAGGAAATGGTTTTAGGAACCTCTATTTTATTTTAAAAGACCTATCTATAGATACCCCACACACAGGTATGACGACAAAAATTTTTTTTTGGTTCTAGTTTCATGTATGGAACTTTCATGAGGGAGCCCCCCCCCCCCCTCAAAAATCATTATTTTATTTTTTTTGTACCGTAAAGCGTTTAACAGGATACATCTTCCTACCAAATTTCAATATTGTGATGATTATAGTTACAGAATAAAATGCCTGTGACATACGGACGGACAGACAGACAGACAGACTTGACGAAACTATAAGCGTTCCGTTTTTTGCCATTCGGCTACGGAACCCTAAAAATGAGTAACTCTCTCCATAGGTATTAGCGTACATCGGGCACACGTCGCCCGAAGTGGTTGGCGAGCGGCGGCTGGACAGCGCGGGCCCGTCGCCGCTGCCGCCCGGCGCCGAGGACGAGCTCGTGGCCGCCTTGGTCGCGCACAGGAACGCCGAGCGGCAGTACCTCGCAAATAAAGACAAGTGAGTCTTACTTGTGTTTTAAGATAAGATAACTCTTGCACACCAGAAAGGTTAATAACAAATTCATTTCGAAAAAATGTACAATTTAGGCGGTCTTCTCTTCCAGACCTTTGGGTAAAGAAATAATGAGCTTATAGGAAGGGGTATTATGTGCAAAATAAATTGAGACAAATTATGTTATTAATAATATATTATATTAAACATACATGTATATATTCGTATATATATGAATAAATACAATCATAAGTTATCTGGCAATAACAAAATCTTTATTAAATAGTGACATATTTAATTGTTATAATATGTAACATTAACTTTACCTCGGGTCCGATGTGTATCTAACACACAACGATCGAAACGCCCATTGTGTTGTTTCACTCGACGACCGCGATCACTGTAGTAATAGCAAAAATGTCATCGATTGCGTCATTTCTAAACGCTCACATGAATCTCGACGACCCTTCTCCCAAGGTATACCCTATTCACGAGCCTTAGGCTATTAATGTAAAAAAAAAATGACTAACCTATTTACCCTATTATTCTCGGCACATACACTGACGAATTTGTTTACAGAACGCGCAAACACCTTAACCAATTTCGGCGTAACAGTTTAAATACGACAATTGTACTCTAACACACATAAATACACTTAAAAACGTAAATCATGCTAAAACAAGCACCATTTTGACACAGACAACAAAGATGCCGGCAAACAACATATTTTTTAATTTAGTCATGTGGCACCTATTTTGTTCAATTGATCGATTCAATTGGTCATTCGAAACTCGCATGTTTACTGTTCGTTTGCGTGTCTTTGAAAGTTTAATATCAAAATTATGTTGATAGTGTAGAATGTCTTTAAAATATTATTGTTCATTAAATCTTATGTTGCTTCAGATTAAAGTAAATTGTGGTATTTAAAAAAAGATAAAATATAATTCGATTTATATTTCCCTAATTCATTTAGCTGTCTGAAATAAATCTTTTAAATATGAATTATTATTTTTTTGATACTATCAAAACAGTGTATAATTATAGTTTATCTCGAAATTGCAATATGTATGAAATTATCAGCAGCGCGACTGTCGCACTACCGTCGCGCTAAATGTGAAAGCGCTCGTGAAGATTGATAAGTAAATAAATAAAGCGCTCTTAAGGCTGCACAGATGGCGTTAGGTGCTTGGTGTTCGATCCTGCTTACTATTCTTTACAGTTTTAGTATTGCCAAACGTCAAAAATCTATTCCATTGTGATTTTGTTTTGTTGCAATAAATTAGTGGAATTGAGGCCCCAGACAGTGAGGAAGAGATTGAGTTCATTTCGTTAAACGTGTGAAACCCTGCTATCTACGGGTACGTTTATAATATTATATTCACAAAAAGTCTAAATGACTACTTCATTTAACTCAAGTTTTGTTCTAACGCATTGAATTTGACTTTTTGGACACACAATGTATGGGGACATTTCCTTTTCGGTGTTTTTTCATTAAGATTTACTTTCAAAATTATGTGAACTTAATTTTGTTGCTAACCGTAAGTACATGAGACAACCGTAAGACATTTACCGACATTAAACCTTAAAATTGTCTTCATGACGAAAGAATGTTTTAATTAAAAAAATAATGCAAAACTACCTAAGTTCCATTTTCAGGTAAGACAGATACTATAATATAATTATTTAAGTCATTTACCTCTTTTTTTCTAAATCTTTTTGATCAATATATGTGAAATCATTTCATTTTCCATTCGATTCCATCGCAACCGATTCTATAAATGAATTTGTCAAAATTCCTCTACTTTTTCCCATCACTAGATATTATCTATGGTATTCAAGTCGCCATGTTTGTTTACATTTATAGACTTACGATTCTGAATAGAGTTTAGGTCGTTTGAAGCGTACCATTTGACATAACGATCTTATAACGCTAAATCGGACCGGGAAAACCAAGAAACTGACTTCTGTAGAGTTCACAAAAACCAACGATCTTCTCTTCGCTTTATTCGGCTGAAAATGTCTGTTGCTATTTGCTGAGTGTAAAGTAGGTGGAGGAACCCGAACGCTGACAACACTCGCAGTGGCCAAAAAAGACATCGGTGGAGGACTTCTGACGTCTGTCACCATTTCTCTAGCAATTTCGGCACAAAGGTTACGTCTTCGTGATCTATATTTTATTAATAAATAAAAATCGACACTATAGATTACCCTAATTGAAGAGAATAAATTAATAATTACAATATTTCTTGCAAATAACTTTGGTTTAATTACTTTTCGTAATGTCAGCCAGCCATATCAACGTCCGCCAATAGTATATGACGCTGTTATACGCACGATCCCAATATAACTACGTCTCTCGTTCGTTTCGCCAGCTGGACGGAGGCGGAACCGGACGGGCAGTGGTGCGAGCCGTCGCCGCGCGCGTTCGGCCAGGGCCGCGTGCTGCTCACGCAGCTGGGCGCGCTGGCGCCCGCGCGGCGCACGCACGCGCAGCTGCTGCGCCGCACCGACCGTCTGCTGCGCGACACCAGGAACCTGGACGCGCACAGGTATTTGTTCGCTCACTGGATGATAACGTACACAGAACTATCGTTGTTTTTTAAATAATCTTATATATAAAATTCTCGTGTTACAGTTTTCGTTGCCATACTCCTCCGAAACGGCTTGACCGATTTTGATGAAATTTTTTGTGCTTATCCGGTATCTATGAGAATCGGCCAACATCTATTTTTCATCCCCCTAAATGTTAGGGGTAGTCCACCCCAAATTTTTTATTTTTAGACAAAATTTTTAATTTCTATTTTTTTATGATACAACATACAAAAATACATACAATCCTCAATTTTCACCCTTCGATCAACCCTTATTTTTTAATAGCCATTTCAGTAATTTAAGGGCAAAACGAAATTCGCTGCCAATGCTTAACTTTTAAAATTACGGGACTCGGCGGGACGGGGCTGGGGGCGAAACAAAGTACCACTTAGTGATAAGGGTTGTCCACCCTTAACATTTTTCTTTAATTACGTGGCTGGGCGGGACGAGGCCGGGCAAGACGAGGATGGGGGCGAAACAAAGTTCGCTGGGTCCGCTAGTCTTATATATAAAATTCTCGTGTCACAATGTTCGTTCCCGTACTCCTCCAAAACGGCTTTACCGATTTTTACCAAATTTTATATGCGTACTAGCGGTCCCCCGCGACTTCGTCCGCGCGTTTTGAGTTTGCTCCCTCCTCTCCCGTCGCAGCGTCATGTTTTATATCCTAAAGCCTTTCTCGATAAATAAGCTATCCTACACAGAAATATTTTTTCAAATCGGTCCAGCAGTTCCTGAGATAAGCGCGTTCAAACAAACAAACTCTTCAGCTTTATAATATAATAGCGGTCCCCCGCGACTTCGTCCGCGCGTTTTGAGTTTGCTCCCTCCCCTCCCGTCGCAGCGTCATGTATTATATCCTAAAGCCTTTCTCGATAAATAAGCTATCCAAAACGGTCAATATTTTTTCAAATCGGTCCATCAGTTCCTGAGATAAGCGCGTTCAAACAAACAAACTCTTCAGCTTTATAATATATTAGCGCAAGCGCACGTTGTACTTAAGCTGCGAACATTATTTTGGTGCGGAGTTATGTTAAAACTGTGATAGCTCCTAAGATATTTATTGAAATCAAATGATATAAAGGGCAACTTGGTTCTAAATGAAATGCTCGTGATGATGAATTTATTTATTTTGATAAGAATAAATACCTGTGTGTATAATACACCTCTAAAAAGAATGCATTATTTTTTTACAAATTCATTAACATAAAAAAGGTTGTAGTAAGTCAACCATAAAAGATAGACATATGCTGTCGCGGACTTTATTATAGAACTTTTTATGCTGAACAATCCTGTCATACATGATTTTTGTGTAACTTAAGCGGTTTCCGCAGCGTACGCAGCGGAAGCTCTCAAAAGGAATATCTTTATCCCGTTTTCGCAACATTTTTCATTTCTGCTGTGGTCTTATGAGTCGTATCTTTATGTTATATAGCTTAAAGCCTACCTCGATAAATGGACTATCTAACGTAAAAATATTTTTTCAAATCGGGCCAGTAGTTTTTGAGATTAGCGCGTTCAAACAAACAAACAAACTCTTCAGCTTTATAATATTAGTATAGATTCAGTAGGTCTGAGAATCGGCTACTATCTATTTTTCATTTTGCTTTAATTACGTGGCTGGGCGGGACGAGGCCGGGCAAGACGAGAATGGGGGCGAAACAAAGTTCGCTGGGTCCGCTAGTAATAATAAATAAATATTGGACACCAATCACATACATTGCTCTGATACCAAAGTAAGTAGCCAAATGCACTTTTATTATGGGAATCAGACATAACGGTGGTACCACAACACCCAGACCTAAGACAATATAGAAAATTATGGTTTCTATATCGACCCGACCGGGAATCGAACCCGGACCTCGGAGCGGCGATGCCTTGAAACCAGCGTACTTAGCCACTACACCACGGAGGTCGATTGTTGTCAACCGTAATGCATCCACTGTACGACGTAGGCCGTCGTTTGATTTCCGGAGTGTCTGTTGTTGAGCGACTAGCTACCAGACTGACTTTGTGGCATTTACGTTTTTTTTTTTTTTGATTTAATATTTGGGAAACATACAGTTTTTGTAGAACATAAATAACATTTATGGATAACACTAAAGCCAATTAGGTTTACATTACATTTCATTTAGATCAAACCAATAAAGAAAAGAAAAAAATATGAGGGTGAATTAATCATAACGAAAACTATCTGGAGTCACCTGACAAGTCGTGGATTAGTTTTTTTTTTTTGAAGGTGGTAGTACGATGCATTTCTTATAAAAAATCTCCATTTGAGAAAAGTTAGGCTGTACATATTAGGCCGCAGGGCTGCGGCAGCGATTGTCGACAGCAGTAGCGCCGCCAACTTTATAGTAAGAATATGCAGCGTTATAAGTTAATGATTTTTTTTCCTTGTTATTTATTTTATGTTAAAAGGTTTCGTAGCATTTTGTAGAGGTGCTCGTAGCGCAGTGGTAGCAGCGCTTTGGTAGTGATACCAAAGTAAAGCAACCTACGGCGCGGTCGTGTTTGGATGGGTGACCATTCCGACCATATAAGCGACGTACATCACGAGCATCTTTGTGCTTCGGAAGGCACGTTAAGCCGTTGGTATCGGCTAATATCGGTTGATTTTAGTCGTTAAGCCCAGTCAGAGGCCTTATGGGCGGCTTGATAACATCTTACAGCAGGGTTAGTCGCTTGTCTTGCAAACACCCCTCCACCAACCCGCACTGAGCCCGCATGATGGAGTATGGCTCAAACTACCTCATAGTTGAGGTAAGGCCTTTGCCCAGCAGTCGGATGTTACAAGCTAACTTTACTTTTCTAAAAGGTTTTGTACTATTTACTAGTAAATTCAGTTCAGAAATATCCAATTTAACTAAGGCAAAGTTGACTTTATGTAAAGCATACCATCCTATGCGTATTGTTGTTTATAGATGCCGCGAAACGCACAAAGTAGCAGTGATATACGTGGCCAAGGGGCAAGAGACTCGCAACGACATCCTGGCGAACCGGTGCGGCAGTCCGGCCTACGAAGCGTTCCTAGCTGCTCTCGCGTGGGAGGTCAGTGCTTCGTCGATTAATTGCTTCTATTTTTACCCGTGAATCTCGATACGGAGCGGATGAATTAGGGTTAGAGGTTGTGTGTGTGTGTAAAGTCCTTTTTCTTTGCTTGACGAATATTGTAAACAATCTTTCTAGAAAATAATATGTATACTTGCTTCATTTATTTTTATTTTTACTTGTTGGAAAACAAACAGCAATATATTAGGGTATAATGTTAGTCAAAGTCCAAAATAATTTATTCAATTTAGGACACAAAATGCCACTTATGAACGTCAATACTTAGTGTAATATCAATCAATTTTGGCCCGTACGGGGCTAGAACATGTCTCCTTATCTTTTACGTTAATGGGAGATACAAAACTATTATGCATATCTAGCCTAGTTTTCACTTATAGAACGTATTGTACCCATCAATACACAGCATTAGATAGAAGACATAATCGAGCACTTCAATATGTTCGAATAACAATACCAAATAAAAAGAGAATAAGGAGAAGTCATACCAAACCGGATAGGTTAATAATGCCAATTTAAAAAAAAAAACTTGTCCATTTTAAAAAAAAAACTCAGTGTTCAATGATGAATAACCTATGTAGGTTGTAAGTTTTAAATTTATCTTATTTTAAAATTAATCATTCCTTTAAAAAATATTGTTTACAATATTCGCCACGCAAAGAAAAACGAACTTTTTGACCTTCGAAAACTACTGAAACTGAACCGATTGCAAATGCGATGCGGTTTTTGCATTGTATTGGCATAAGCGCATGTTCTCGAATGAAGTCAGGGGGCGCTACAGTAGCCACTATTTTGTAAATTAATAAATAATTGATACCAATCACATACATTGCTCTGATCCCAAAGTAAGTAGCCAATGCACTTGTGTTATGGAAATCAGACACAACACCCAGACCCGAGACAATATAGAAAATTATTGTGCTTTTCGTGATTTAACATTTAAAAATTTATGATTCAATTATTGTGGTCTTATCTTATATATAAAATTCTCGTGTCACAATTTTAGTTCCCGTACTCCTCCGAAACGGCTTGACCGATTCTTACCAAATTTTATATGCGTATTCAGTAGGTCTGAGAATCGGCCAACATCTATTTTTCATACCCCTTAGTGATAAGGGTTATTCACCCTTAACATTTTTCTTTAATTACGTTGCTGGGCGGGACGAGACCAGGCAAGACGAGGATGGGGGCGAAACAAAGTTCGCTAGGTCCGCTAGTAATAATGTAAATTTTCAGGTTGAACTGGAAAGTCACGTGGGCTTCACGGGCGGGCTGCGCGGCGGAGGGGGCGGGGTGAGCGCGCCGTACATCGCCACGCTGACGCTCGAGGCGCTGTTCCACGTCAGCACGCGCATGCCCGCCGACTCGCCCGACGCTATGCTCAACAAGGTACGTATCGCCACGCTGACGCTCGAGGCGCTGTTCCACGTCAGCACGCGCATGCCCGCCGACTCGCCCGACGCTATGCTCAACAAGGTACGTATCGCCACGCTGACGCTCGAGGCGCTGTTCCACGTCAGCACGCGCATGCCCGCCGACTCGCCCGACGCTATGCTCAACAAGGTACGTATCGCCACGCTGACGCTCGAGGCGCTGTTCCACGTCAGCACGCGCATGCCCGCCGACTCGCCCGACGCTATGCTCAACAAGGTACGTATCGCCACGCTGACGCTCGAGGCGCTGTTCCACGTCAGCACGCGCATGCCCGCCGACTCGCCCGACGCTATGCTCAACAAGGTACGTATCGCCACGCTGACGCTCGAGGCGCTGTTCCACGTCAGCACGCGCATGCCCGCCGACTCGCCCGACGCTATGCTCAACAAGGTACGTATCGCCACGCTGACGCTCGAGGCGCTGTTCCACGTCAGCACGCGCATGCCCGCCGACTCGCCCGACGCTATGCTCAACAAGGTACGTATCGCCACGCTGACGCTCGAGGCGCTGTTCCACGTCAGCACGCGCATGCCCGCCGACTCGCCCGACGCTATGCTCAAGAAGGTACGTATCGCCACGCTGACGCTCGAGGCGCTGTTCCACGTCAGCACGCGCATGCCCGCCGACTCGCCCGACGTTATGCTCAACAAGGTACGTTACGCGTCTTGTTATACCGCATTTTGGAATTCATTTATAGATAGTGCCATTCACGGTGGCGCGCCCCACTCTTCTTTGATTGAAGAATGTGCGGGGGTGACTCACGCGTCAGTAGTCTTGTTCTTATTCGGACACTGAACAGAGCGCTCCGAACGAGTACAATTGTTGAAAGGAACTAGTTTGGTCTTCTAGTACTATTAGTTCAATAGTTCACCGATTACTCGGGCATAAGTCGTCCGATCATACACAAAGATTATGGTCGTACGAACGTGTCGTTCAATCTAGTACATCTTCTATCGCGCTCGAGCACACGCGTCTGTCTCGTTCTCCCTTAAGTAGCACATCTTTCGTTACGCTCACGTACACTCGTATGTAATCTTTCAACTCGCTCTGAGGGCTTAGTTTGAGTTTTTCCACTCACGTTCGATTGCGAGCACGTTAGGATTTTGGAAACATTTTGTATGGGAAAGACAAAGTTAAGGTAGATGGCGCTGTAACTTCTCTATACAAAATTCTAACGCACTCGCAATCGAACGTGAGTGGAAAAACTCAAACTAAGCCCTCTGCTCTGACACTCGTAATTATTCGTTCTTACTCTGCTCTTGCGACCCGATCAAGACATACAAGATTTGCTTATCTGAACTGTACTAAAGACCGATTTGAAAGACCAGAAGAAAATAGTCCGTTCTCGGTCACATCAATGAACTAGTTCCTAATAGTACATAGTACATGTACTACACAATCCTACGCGTCAGTTGCGAGCCGTCCGTGGTTCGAGAAGGATGAGTTACAAAATTTATGTTGCAAAGTTCAGACTCGTCACGAAAGTGGATGTACTTAAATTATTTTTAAAATGTCAGGAAAACCCAGCGTGTTGTACTATAAAATAAACCTGTTATATTCTTTAATCATTAAATTTACTTTAACAATTATAATGGTTACTCAAACACCATAAACAATTTTAAATAAAGTAAATACCATGTGGTACTTATAATATTACCGGGATATATTTTATCGGGGAAGGCTAAAGGCTATAAAACATCACGCTAAGACCTATATTAACGAAAAAAAATTACGTGTATGAAATCTCGGTGGACCGCTTATTCTCTTTTTAATATATTTTAAAATATTTTTTTAATGTTCAAAAACGTGCTTACTTACTTATTTTGTTTACGTCAATAGTAAAATATTCTTGACGCAATTAAAAAACAGTGAAATATTCGTCTAGCTAGTAGCTAACCATAGCTACTTAAAATAATCTAAGTAGAGCATCTTTCCCCTTTAGTGTATTTTTTGAAGTGTGCGTGTGCATTCATAAGTCATTATGATGTTCCAAATTCAATTCGAGTGTTAGAAAAAGGTTGCACACATGTACTATAAACGGTTTGGACGAGTGGTGGGGCGCGCCGTCGTGAATGGCCTTGTAAAATTCCTTTATAATGTCTTCTAAAATTATATTTATGATAACTTCTATGATTGGAGACTCTTCGACTAAGACGCGGCGTAGGACGTCCACTGACAAGATGGACAGGCAACCTTGCAAAGATCACAGGGCCAAACTGGATGCAGACCGCTTGTTATCGCTCGCTGTAAAAAACCGTAGGGAAGGCCTATGTTCAGCAGTGGACGTCCTTTGGCTGATAATGATGATGAACTTATATGAGCGTTAAGCTATGCGAAAGTTGCCGATGGGACCGATGCAAGAGCGGTGACGCTCCGTTGTACAAGCGCGTCTACATATACAGTTGTGGTCATATAATTAAGAACGATTAGAAGTTCTAGAATTTGTTATTTAAGACATGTCATACCCAGAGATGCGTACCATCTAAAAATCAACAAGTTATGTTATCAAATAGCTACGTTAATAGAGCAACGTAGTTTAGGAATAAATAATAAAATAGCAAACTTTTTTGTCTTAATTTTAATTAATTTTACCAAATGAAGTAACACATTTAAATACCACTGAAGCTGGACAAATAATTAAGAACTATTTATTCAACTGCCCATTTTTTTTATGATGCTTATCTACATTTAAAAAATCACAACTTTTTTATAGCGTAGAAAATTTTAAAAGCTTTTTTATGCATTTGAACTAAAATTAATTGTTAATAGCATATCCACGACTTTTAATTACTGGTTTACACCGGCGATGCATTGACTCCATCATTTTTTTTACAATTCGCAACAGAAATAGGGTTCCTTTCTTCTAAAAAAACGTCGCAAAGCTCTCTTTAATACCCACACAGCGTATTTAAGACCTTATTCTTAACTTTAAACCACAGATTTTGTATTGGATTTTGATCCGGACTGTTAGCTGCCTAGTCTAAAACAGAAACTGATTCCGCGGTAAGAAATTCCTTTACGGTAAGTGCAGTGCGTTTTTGATCATTGTCATGCTGAAATGTCAAAATAACCGGTAGAACGTTTCCAGCATAAGGCAGCATTGTTTCTTCCAGTATATTTTTGTATTGGAATTGATCCATGTTGAGCTCCTTTAAACTTTACAAATCCAACACCATGTCCAGAAAAGCACTCCCAAATTGTCTCATTTCCACGACCGTGCTTTAATTAGGTCTCGTGTACTTAGGTCGAATGCTGTATTTGGGAGACGACATACACATCCTTTTTCATCAAAACTTACTCTGTTAATTTTTGTCTCGTCACAAAAATGATCATTTTTCCACTGTCGCAAAGACCAGCTTTCATACTTTCTTGCATATGCAAGCCAGGGCAAAGTTTCAACAAGGGTAACTTTCTTGCTATCCTCCTATGCAATTTTTTCTTCTACCATATGTGCTGAGATTGCTGAAGAATTGTTTTCACCAAAATATTATTCTCTTATCTCATTGGACGCTTTAGAAGGATTTTGTTTTGCCACATGAAAGATGTTTCGGTCATCTCGAGGAGCTGTTTTACTATGTCTAGGTACACGAAGAACATTCGAAGTAGTTAGATACGTAGCAAAATGCTTAACGGCAAGGTAAACCATCGTTTTTAACATTGCAGATGGTCGGCAATCTTTTATAAGACCAATACTTCCGGCGAAGTTTTATTATTACTTCCTTGTTAGATTTATCACAGCTTTTATTTTTCCCGATTATTTTTTATAAGAGGCAATCACTTTAAATCTTTACAAATAGTCATAATTAGAACCAAAACTATACAAATAGTGACCTAATACCACAAATCTATTCAGTGATCTCTTTTAAAATTTGAATAAAGTAATAAACTATTTAGCGTTCTTAATTACGTGACCAGCCAGCTAATAGGAACATTATGCGATACTTTATTTGGAAGTAGATTAAAAAGTTTATTTTTTTATTTTAAGTTGATCTTATCTTTTCATGGAATAAAGCTTTGTTAAATGAACAGATTTAAAAAAGCGAGACGAATAAAAAAATGCATGCAATTAGATTTACGATTTAGTTTGAAAAAAACTTACCCTTATAATCAGCGTTCATAATTATATGACCACCATTGTAAATATGAATAGAATGTCACATGGTGCGTTGAATGTATGTGTGGCGAGACGGCTACGCTTTGTGCGCGCAACGGATAAGGTGTCAGGGCGCAACGATGACGGATGGTATACGTGTGTTGCGTTTCAATGTCGCAGCACTGGCACATAATGCGCTGTAATTATTATAGTATTGGACCAACGCGACGCATCCGTAACGCATGTGTTGCCTCGCCCGGTATCGTACAGTTGGCTCCGATTGCAATTTATATTTTTTCAAGGAGTAGATACTTATTTATACATACAACCAAAATTATTATTACCTTTTTAGTCTCTAAGTAAATAGTTACCAACAAGTTAATGTTATTGTTTGTTTTTTTTATCGTCTATTTGTTGACTAAGTAAAACGTTGTTCCATAGACTCGTCACCTCGGCAACGACGAGGTCCACGTGGTGTGGAGCGAGCACTGGCGGCCGTACAAGCGCGACACGCTGCCCACGCAGTTCTGCGACGTGCTGATCGTGCTGTACCCGCTGCCCGGCGGCCTGCTGCGCTGCACCGTCTCCAGGAAGCCCGACGTAAGCACACACGTGCCACTCACGCACGCGCAATCACACTCACACAAACAAACGCTCAACGCGCGCGTACGTGTCGTGACGGCCGTACACAAGCGCCGAGTAGTCCCGCCACTATCACAAACTCATGTATTATAAACGTATTAGACCTGTGTAATTAAATAATAAATAAATAAAAATCCTTTGGAATGTCCAAAGGAGTTCATATCAAGTAAAGAAACGAAAGAGCAGTTTCAAGCAAATGACGATGCATTATGTAAGGGAATTTGGCCAGTGGTTAGACTTCTCGTTTTTTCGAAAGTCTATTTCGGCAAGGAATGGTTATCAACGTAATAAGACAGCATATTGCAGTGCGTAGTCCATATATTTTACAAAAACAACTGAGTTAAATATAAATATCCTTTGGACATTCCCACACATCGCCATCTAGTCCCAAAGTAAGCTACTCAAAGCTTGTGTTATGGGTGCCAGACAACGGATATAATACTTAAATACTTTTTGTTTGTATATACATACATGATTTACATAGAAAACACCCAGACCAATTCAAACAGACATGTTCATGCACACAAATGTTTGTATTGTGCGGGGATCGAACCCGTAACCCGCTGCATAGTAGGCGATTTCTCGACCACTACACCAGACGGATCGTCAAATTTCTTTACTTAAACGACTCACTGAGTCGTTACTTCAAGATGTTCCACTATTTCGAAACCCAAACGCCGCGTCAAAACGAAAGATCGAGTTCGGCACGCGTCGCTCAGGAAGCGAAAGATCCGAAGATGTCGCTAAGACAGAGAGAGACGCGCGCGCTTCGATCGCTTCGCTTCGGGCGACTCTAGCGCGCATGCTTGCCTTCTCTCTCTCACACACACCGACGCGCTTAGATGAGAGGGAGTACACATGACGCAATCTTATTATTTTTCAAGCGTCCTATGTTTGCGGAAGTACTTTTTTTGTAAATTCAAATACATTACATTTATCCAATCAATTTACACGATATATGAAACGCGAAAAACTTGATTGAATCAACATTCACATTTGGAAACATGAGCCAAACAGAGAGTGAGGTTGTTTGACGGAGTACTGTGAGACGGCCGCATCAGTTAATAACCGCATAAAACGTATCTTATGGCATCCACGCGCGTAGCGCGTAGCGATACGCAGGATGCAGAAGAGACGATGATAAAGAAAAGTTGTTCCGAGAGTCGCTGTTCCAAATTATGCAGATACGTTTTACGGAGTTGCATATTTTTAGTGATACAGATACCTACAAATGAATCCATTTTCAATGAAGAAACACTTTTGCCATGCGTTTGTACGTCCCTTTCTCTTTTGCATACACTATAAGCAATCATAGTAGCATGACATGTAATAAACATATTCAATTATAGGAGTTGAGAAGCCGCAGATTTTTGGGTTGTTTTACACAGTTTCTACATTTTAACATTCAATTTTATTAAATTCAATGTACCTACTGGCACAACACTGTTACTGTAGGTCTAGCATTTTAGTTGCTGTATATTGCAATATACTAATATTATAAAGCTGAAGTTTGTTAGTTTATTTGTTTGAACGCGCTAATCTCAGGAACTACGGGACCGATATGAAAAAATATTTTTGGGTTGGATGGCTTATTTGTCAAGGAAGGCTTTAGGCTCACTCAAAACGCGCGGAGGAAGTCGCGGGGTACCGCTTATTCAGTTCATACGATTTCCACGTAGATCTAATACCAATCTCGAAACTTACTGCAGGTTAACGTGTTCGGGCCGCTATGGGAGGAATGCATCATCCGCGTGGGCTGCGCGGCGGCGTTAGTCCGAGGCGCAGCATTCAGCGGCGGCCGAGCCGTTCGAGCCACTATGCCGCTGTATCAACATGCATACGCCGAGCGAGCGAGGAGTTTGGATGCGCTCGTACATCAGCATACTTTGCCGGCTACGTTTGAAAGATTTGTGGAAAGGATACGAGAGCCCGTGCCGTCAGATCAGCCGTCTACGCAAACTAACGATGCGACAGGTATGTCATGTAAAAGTATGGTCTACGAGTATAGTATTGTAAATTTACGTCAAACTCCATCGAGTACTATTTGCGTTAAGGAGTAACAAACATCCATCATCACAAACTTATGCATTTATCATATATAAGTGGTTAGTGGTATGGTATTAACCCATTTGCTGCCACACTTGAGACACAATAGAAATTTAATTGTTATAACGCACCGGTGCGTGCTGTGGCATGGAACCAGTTAATAGTGAAATTAATTAATAATTTTTTAAAATATTTTTGGAATTGTTTTTATTTTATTCAAAAACTAGCGGTCCAAACGAATACGGAACTGTTTGTACTTGATTCCGACTCGTACTCAGCCGGTGTTTTCTATTGATTCTTACTATAACTGATACTAATGAATATTATCGATATCGATGTAAAAGCGGTATGACAAACATCACTGACACGCATACATAAACAATTTTACACACATAAATGTCTTCCCAAATTGGTTTTATTGTACAGCTACAAGAACAAATCTTCTCTTTCGATATGAGATAGTAGTTTTGTGATCGGCACACATCGTCAGCCATGTTTTTTTCATGATATGACAAAAGCTGTCAGAAGATTCCACTGATTGGGACTAAGCGTTTTTCGTCGTCTCATAATGCGCACAGCAAAAATGTTGGCCACTCTCAACCTGCATAAGTGTTTCCAATGATACCTGTAAAGATAATCCAATGTATAACTCTCTGTAAACTTTCAAAGTCAAAGTGCACAGGCTTCTTCTGGTCTGGGTGAACTCGATCCATCATCGTCTATGTCTAAGCCACGCCTGGACTAGTCTGAAGGCAAGGACCAACCCCTTTTATATTAAATAAAAAAAACTTTATCTACCGTACTCGTCAAAATCAGCAGCAAACTCGACGTTCGTTGCAGAGCAAGGCAGCGGTCGCCTAGCGGCGGCTCTGCTGGACCACGGCGCGCGCGCGTGGGGCGGCGCGGCGGGCGACGCGCACGCCGTGTCGCCGCGCCCCGCCAAGCGGCTCGGCGCGCTCGCGCCCTTCAAGCGCCCGCCCGCGCCCCTCGCCGCGCCCCCGCCCGCGCCGCACAGCCCGCCCCACCCCGCGCCCCACCCCGCGCCCCGCCGCAACCGGTGAGCGACCGCGCCGCGACCGCCAGCGCGCTGCGACCACGGATGGAACTTATTCACCATACCAGTAGGCTTAACATGCACGCCGTGATAAATTTATCGCGGCATTATATCGTGTTTGTTTGTCAAAATTTGACATCGCTGCTAAAATTACAGCCACGAGAGTCATGTTGTATTGGCAAAAATATTTATATAATATTTTTCCTAACATGCTACACATATTTTTATCGAATTTAGACAAAAAACATTATCGTCCACTATTAAAGTCGGCGTTTAATGGAAAATAGCATATTTAGAGCAAAAATATATGACTGTGTCATGCTATATTTTGTCCTATGCTCTTAAAACTCCAAGAAAAGATAAAAAATACGAAAAAGTCCCTGTGGAACATTTTTTATCCCGAAATAGATTGATAACTCTTTATTGCACACCAGAAAGGTTAATAACAAATTAATTTCGAGAAAACCAATTTAAGCGGTCTTATCGCTATAAGCGATCTCTTCCAGACAACCTTTGGGTAAAGAAATAATTAGATATTTATTAATTTCAATACATTCTCAGTATTGTGTTATGATCTGTGGTATAGTGTCAAATTTATGATTAGTTGTTTTTAAATAAAAACCACGCATTTGGAATGAAGTAATTTAGCCAAAACTGACATAAAATTAAGGTTAGCAATCGACATACATAATTTTGTCCAATGTGGTTGGCATGTTAGGAAATATGATAAAATAGCATAGATCGACTAATTTTGACATGTTCATCGAAATAAATGTTGAGTCATGCATTTTAGGCCTACTGGTTTACAAACCTAGTAGTTGCTTCAAAGTGCGTATACCAGGCACGGGCTTACAGGGAGCGGCGCCCGCTTCCCCAAAATACTTTCAAAAGACCGTAGTTATGAAATTAAACCTTATGGTTATTAAAAAAAGGTCTAAATTTGCGATAAATGAAAGAAATACTCGCAACGTTAAAAGTATTTTTCTTGCTAGCGCGACTTTACGCCTAACGCGTATCGAAATAGGGATGCATTTTCTATGAAATACTTTCAATGTATTTTAGTAGGCACTAGGCAGCCGAGTCGCGTCGCGGCACCGGGGTCCCCCTATAGAAATTCAAAACTCAAACAAAAAGTATTTCCAGAAGTATTTTGTTTTGTAATTTGTCCACTCTAAGCAACAAATTGATGGGTATTTATCTTCTAACAAGATTATAACACGATAAATAAACGATGCACGTAAAGTATTTCGGTACGCAAACGCGATTACGCGATAGTATTCCTTATTGCAATGTAGACAAGGTTCGGTTTTCAACGTTTTAAAAAATACTTGCACATGTTTTGAAACCTAGTGCTGATTTATGGACGTACTTTTAAGCCCTGGTACTTAAATTAACAAGTACTACCCATGCCTAGCTGCGAGTAGAATGAAGGCTTCCTTCTCGGCTGATCCTAACTGCAATTATGTACCGCCTCGATAAAAACTGACCGGAATCTTAGTCGATTGCTTGCGTGTGTGATGTTTGGGGACTGCGATGTCGCCGCACCGCGCCGAGCGTCTCGGAGCACTGGGGCCGTTTAAACGACTCCTGATACCCTATCCCGTGTCCGTTCGCAATCGGTGAACGTCGAGACCTCTACACGCGACGCAGATGACTACACGCTGCGAGTTATATTCCAGTTTGTTTAAAACTGCAACGTTCTGTACCAGTCCGTTCAAAACTATCCGGAATCGAATCTAATCCGTCATAGACAGCCCGCCCGACCCCGCGCTGAGATGGAACCCGTGAGCGATAAAGACGCGCCCGAATACAATAATTGTTTGTTCATCACAGTTTCTTTTAT
This sequence comes from Pyrausta purpuralis, assembly GCA_963924145.1. Taxonomy (NCBI): domain Eukaryota; kingdom Metazoa; phylum Arthropoda; class Insecta; order Lepidoptera; family Crambidae; genus Pyrausta; species Pyrausta purpuralis. The sequence goes on along the minus strand of OZ001646.1, from coordinate 14,611,340 downwards.
TTAGAAACACCGAGATAAACTTCGGCCGATCTTAAATTGCAATGTTCTGTCCGATATGATATAATTGCAGAGTGATATTTAAAAATTATTCGCTTAGCTGTTGTTACCGTCTTCAGCGACGATAAATAAACTATCAGAGGGCAAAAATCTTTAAATAAAATAGGTTTCGGCGCGGTACTGAAATATTTTATGTGCTCTCCAAGATTAACTTGGCAAGCCGTGCGCACAACACTTTTGTTTTCTACTCGTCGAATTATTCTTGATGAAACGTGAGGCTTTTTGTACATTGCATCAAGATAAAGCCAGTTGTTATGACTTCTAATCTAATATGAGATTACTGCGCCTGTCGCACTTTGATTATTATTTTCGTCCAATGAGAGATAAGCACTACGGACTTAATGAAATTTTTATGTACTTAATATTTTAATAAGCTTATAACGTAGGATCTGGTATTTCAAACGTTACTGGTATGTCAATGGGGAAGAAATATTTATTTGAAATCATAAATTGTGCATATATTTCTGTTAGTTAAAACTTACCCGGTACTTTTCGTTAGGCTGTACGCCAGTGTCATTTGCTTTTGATCTGCTTATATTGCTGAATGTTGACAAACCAGGAATGTTTTCTGTAAATATGTAATCTAGTTGTAGAGCTTTAATTGTCGTGTAAGAATTGATTCTTTTGTGTTTCAGACGCCTTTTGCTAATATACGCTAGTTTTTTCATACCTTGTTGTTTTCTGAATTAAGTTATTTTGTTGTTTACACGTTGTTGACGTATATTACCCTGAAAAAATTGACACTAAAAACAATACACTAAATCCGAAAGATGTTTTAAGTTAACAAAAATCTTATAAACATTTATGGAAACAACATGGCGACAAGATTTTGTAGAACTGCAAGATCGTCATTGCTTTTCTGATCTTATTATTGTTCTTTAGTTCTTATAATAATCTCCGCTTGGAGCGTGTCTTGCAAGCGTGGTCCAAATTTGTATAGCTTCTTAGATTGTGTTAAATGTTTGCATTGGTCACGTTCGTTCGTTCAGTCAGTTCACAAAATTAACTGCTTTGCGTTTTAATCAACACAGGTTGCTGTTTCATTGATCTTGTTTAATTCAGTGAAAACTGTGATCGTGTGTATGTTATCAGACTAAAATTTCGTTTGATTATAAGCAAGGGCATCAACCTATCTGAAAATTACCCAATATATTTGTATACCAGTTCAGGTATTTTAATTCCATTGTATTGTGTGAAACAATTTTTAACCGTACCCAAAGGATAAAATGGGACACTATCTCTATTACTAAATCTTCGCTATCCGTCAGTCACTAGACTGTATCTAATAAACTGTGAAAGTAAGACGGTTGAAATTTTCACAGGCACATGTTACAACAATAATATTTTAATAGATAATGGTACGGAACTGGGAACATTAGCGAGTCTGACTCGCACATGGGTATTTTTTCAGATGACATATCTTACTATTGCTTGCAATATTGTCACAAGAAGTAAAATAATATTGGCGCCATTGAATATTTTAGTCGTAATTGATTTCGACGTGTTATTATTTTGAGCACTTTTGTTAACAATGTTAATATACTGCATTGTTGTGTGACTATGTTAAAAAAATTGGTGCTTTTGTAACTACATTCCATAATAGTATTTTTTAATCTCATAGAAACGAATGGATATGATACTGTGAAGAAGGTGTATGCCAATTTTTGATATGATTTCACTGAATTGTTACAAAAATCTTTGCATTTATGTTGTTTAAAAAAAGCTGCGACAAGCATTCCTTACCTGCACTAAATTGTTTTTAATGAATCTGTATTATTTCTCTCAGTATCTCTTGTTAGTAGTAATAATTTATTGATTTTAATAATTATGTGAAATATGTTTCTTTTTTAATTTTAAACAGTATTTTATAGATGTTAAGACTGACACAATATTATGTATTGAAATCACTAAGTATTAAATTATTCATATTATATATTTTAATTATGTGGTGGTGTAACTGATAATAACTAATTTATTCAGTTAATTAATTCGTTTTTGTTGATCAAAGTAATAGATTCACATTTTCAATAGTTTCGTCGCTTATATCTGTATTAATAAGTAATCTGGATATTATCCCACGGACATTATGTAATGTATAACCAAATTTTTTATATTGAAACTATTTAAAAATAAAGTTGTTAAACTTTAACTCCTGTTATTTTTTCTATAAGTCCCAGTATTATGAATTATGTAGTATTATTATAAGGTAGGGTAATTCGTGTAGTTTCTGGTTCTTTCAGGACTTTGACTAATTCAAAAATATATCTCGTCTGCATTACTCGCTCGTAATATTATTTGAAAAGTAATAAGTATTCATAAATCAGTTTTTGTCGATTTAAAAACCTGCTTCTGGCACCCCCAGGACCAGTTCCTAGCCGTGCTAACTATCAACCAAATTTTGTTTTAATTTTTTTTCGCACACGTATCCTAACAAACAATACGGGCTTCATACGATTAGACCGCGAACAAGCGATAACAAACTTCAATTATGTAAGTATAAGTTTGAAATTTATGTTTAGTTTTTTACTATGCACACCTTTTTTTTCGACTGGAAAATGCCTTGCGCATGCCCGCTGATCTCGGGGGAGACCAGGGGTTATGTGGGACTCCCCCACCCAGTTAGGGCGGCTATACCCACTAAAAACCAGTCGGTGTCCTTCAGTGCCATATAGGCGATATAGACCCAGGGCGATAACCCGCAGCATCCCCCTAGGTGCTGCGGGTTATCCCTAAGCATTCTTCCGCAGCTCCGCCTCTGGCTGAGCTCGTTTTCAAGCACCAAGCTTCAGGGGAAGAGAGTTTCTCCCCAAATTCCCGTAGACGGCGTGCGGGACACGCACACCACCGTCAAGAGCCTGTTTCAGAGAGCGTCTGACACCCCCGTGTCAGCCGCCTGAGGCCCATCGATGAGGGGCAAAGCGAGGGCATGAAGCCTTCTGCGGCGCCCTGGACGCCGGCGTCGGATTATCGGGGCATCGGCTTCAGCCTCTCGCTCCCTCTCCGCCTCTTCCTTCTGCGAGATGATCACAGAAGGTGAGAACCGCCTGCCATGCCTCCTGACTATCCACCATTTGTCTCACGACGACCCCGATGGAGAGGTCGCTTCCAATTTCTTCTTTTAGGGCTTCGCGCTCAACTGCCCAGGCCGGACACACCTCCAGTGTGTGTTGAGCAGTATCTTCATCGGCTGGGTAGTGATGACACCTTGGACTAGGCTCCCGGTTGATGCGGTGCAGGTATTTGCCGAAACAGCCGTGGCCAGTTAGGATCTGAGTCACCCTATATGTTAGGCGACCATGCTGGCGCCGTACCCATCCCTCCAACACCGGGCGATTTGCCTCTATGATACGGTGCTCAACGTTACTTTGGGCTAGCTGTAGGTCCCAGACCTGCAAAGCCTCGTCCTCCAGCTTAAGACGCTCTGACACGACTTCCCGGGGTGCTGGCCTTAGGTCAGGTGACCTTTGCTCCTCACGCCACTCGAATACTGCGGCGAGAACCGCAGCATCAAGGGTCCAGGGTAAAGTACCGGCCAGAGCCGGTGCAGCGGTCATCTCCTGCTACAGTACGGTAGCCCCGGATCATCCTTAGCGCTATTTACTATGCACACCTAATTTAGCGCAAAATGCTGGGTTACATATTTCACCTGTCAAAAATTGGGTTTTTATTGCAATTTATAATAACTATTACTACTACTATAATCGTTATGATAAATTGCAATAAAAACAGAGTCTGTAAAAAAATGGTCAACAGGTTACAATACCTACTTCACCTACAAAAAAATGTAAATTATTCAACGACCTCTATGTTACATATAAGTCTATGAAATTATTAAAAAAATACAAAAATGCTGTTTTATATCAATACTTTAATACAATGTAGATTAGGAGTACAGAGATGGTAAAATATTTCATTTATTTACAGAATCCATTTTAGGTTTTTGGTAATTTGTACATACCACCCTGTAATACTAATTGGTGTACACGCACTTTAGTATCCAAAAACTGTCTCAATTCTTGGAGACTACACTCAGTACCAGGAGCCTGGGATGCAAACATTTTTAACATTTGATGTATTCTGTCTAGAGGCAAGGAATCTAGATTAGTCAGCATACCAACTATGTATGACCAGAACACTTGAAGTTCTCCTTCTCTTTGATCATGTGCAGAAGCCATAACACTTTCAGTTTCATCATCTTCGCATATCATCTCTTGCACTTGACTTGTAGCTACATTTGATTTGTTTGCTTCAGAACCATCAACCAAAATAAATGTGTCAGGACCCTTTTCAGAAATAAGACCCATTGACTGCCAGTAAGTAATTTTTCTTCTCAAAATTGTTACCGGAACTTTCATTACCTGATGAAGTTCATCCAATGTCCACTCTGGTTTATTTTGAAAATGCATTATTAAAGTTGCATTGAATGGGGACACCACCAATTCTAGCTTTTTAGTTCCTATTTCTATTTCAATGTCTACATATCCTAAATGAGGCTTCCAGCTTAAGGTTCTATTTCCTTTTAGAGCTTCGTATGACTTAGTGTATGCCTCTAAGTGACATTTTATTTCTTCTGGTAATTCTAAACTCTCATCTTTGAATGGTGGCCAAAATTGAGCTGATAATATCATAGCATTTGAAGTAAAGTTTTTACCAGAAGTTTCAAAAGCCTTATCTTGATGAATCAAGGCATTAATACGCTTTGAATCAGATATATCTTTCAACATGACTTCACAGAAATGAAGCTGCGACTCTCCAAAGCGGAGTTTTAGTAACTCCAAGTATCTTATTTCTTTGTCTGTATTTATCACACTTTGTGCTAATAGTCTATCAGCTAACAATGTTCTATATTCATTAACAAATAATTCTTTACTGCCATAGACATTAACAAGCATTGATATAATATCATTTGCTTTTCGATCATTCGAATTAACTTTTGGATCAGCATCAACTGGATCTGGATTCCACTCATCCCAAGCATCATCATCTTTATCATTCTCCCCATCTGCTTCAGCAGCAAATTTAGCCAATTCCTCTGCAAGTTCACTGCCAGTTCCATCCTCAGTAAGGCTGCTGACTACACTCCTAACAGTATCCTCCCTGTTCCTCAAATAGCTACGAACTGGCTTCGTTACAGTTTCCAATATAACACCAGAGGGATCAAGATGCCTTAAAGCCCTTATTGCTGACACATATGCAGTCAATATGTCTGTTGTGTTGACACCTGGATGCAACAATCTTGTTTCCAGAGCTGTTTGCAGTCTTTTACATAATGTTGATCTCAAATCTGTCTTGTCTAAACATAATTTAATATCATCTACAGCTGGTTGAGAATCAGGATATTCAATAATTATATTGAAAAGTTGTTCAATTCTCAGCTTTGTGTAACTATGGTATAAATAGTAACTAAGTTTCTTTTTAAATTGAGATATTGCATTTTGAATACTTTTATCATCTGGAGGAGGCTTAGAGGATCCTGCACAGTATATTCTAGTAAGCCATGACATGACAGTAGTATCAAGCCAATTTTCCAAGAACCCTATATGAGATACATCAAATGTTCCATCACATAACTTTTGGATGTGGGATTCAATTCTCAATTGGATAAAATTAGTGAGGACTTGGCCTGTTAATCGTTCTAGCAATTGAAGATCCATTAGCTTTCTGTTGGTATCATGAAATACTTTTACAATATAAGCACAGTTACAATCTGAATATTCATTCCAACAACCCAGGCACATAACATCCTCACCCATGTCTGAGTTTTCATATTCATTATCAAAAACATTGAAGGACATCTTATAAAAATGGGTTATTATTATGTGATAGTCTAATGGAAGTTGGGACAGCAAGGTAGCACGGATAAGCTGTTTGAATCCCAATATAACATCCTTTTCACCAAATATTGGTTTGTTATCACAGCAGCTGTTATTTAGAATTGATAGTCTACAGAGCATTTCAGAGAAGTTTGAAACAGACTCATATAAGTCGTTTACAGCTGACTTAAAAAGTTGAAAGCCTTTAATTTCCTCGTCCACTTTCAGGAATTTTGACCAAAACGCCGGTGCCACGTGCTGGCGGAGGTACTTCTCTAGGTGAACCAAAGTCAGATCACGAATTTTTACCTGGATACCCAAACCAGTGATTATTTGTTGAATTTCATCATATTCGGAGCTCGTACAATCACTAAATATGGTATCGTTTAATATCGGAAACGCATAATTAATTTTATTCCAGTAAACTTTCAGTTCACTATCTTTACTGGCCATAATTTGAAGAATAAATTCGGGACAGAAACAGAATCAATCCAGTTAGAACTACTAAAGCTTCTTGTTAAAAACAATCAGTAAACTAGATTTATCAAACTAGGTACTGTATTTGTCTATTTCATAAATAAAAATAAAAGTTTCTTCTTCTTCTTCTTTTTCGCTATGGCGTCCGAACTTAATGTTTTTGACACTTTGTTCCGCCAATGTCATGTGAGAAGCCTTTACACGGTTATTATCAAGAGAAAAAAAAAGTGAATAATTAAAAAGAAAAGAATAAGCAAACTTATCTTTCAACCTAAATACAAAAGACAAAACATTATATACAAAGATATAATGACAGACAATAGGGTAGTTCAAGGAAACTGAGTAAATTGTTGTTTAAACTTATCTGCATTAAAGAGTAATATTTTTGTAACTAATAAAAGTAAGGGATTTTAAAATCTGAGGGTTAAAGGAATTTAATAAACACTTAATATTATATGGACGGGGGACACTACGGGGAAGGAAATCAAATAATGAGGCGCCTATTTTGGTACAATTAAAAAGGATGTGGTTGATAGACCCTTCCTCGAGGCCGCATTCACAGATAGAGCTGTCCTTAATATGAATCGGCTCACGTTTACATTGTACGGCCACGATATTTGATGCACAGCTACTATCATTGGAAAGGCAGGTATTTTTTGCATCTAATCACGAAGTTTTAACTCTCGTTCTGGTTATAAGTTTATTTTCGAAAATCACTAGAATTTTGTAAAAAATCCGATCTTTTTTTTTTAATCGACAATTGATCTGTCATTGCGTTTCGTTATTTTTATGCAGGTTTTCGATACTAAGAATTCCTTACATTTTTGTCAGGGTTAAAATGAATAAATCATTTAATAACCCCGACTTGCCGTGGTCTTTTGGCCGTGGTACTAGTCTGCCCGATACTAGAGTGTAATTCCAAAGCCGGAGGCGCGGAGGGAGAGCAGCCTCCGCCCACTGTAACAAAGCACAGGCACCCAGCCGAAGCTGCGGAGGCGAGCATGGGTGACTGCGTTTTGTTACGTAAGGGCGAAGAGGCTGCTCTTCCCGCAGCGCCGGAGACGAGGAAATCCAAATTGCTTGCATTACCCCCTTAATAAAAAACATGTAGGTTAGGTTAGGTTAGAACTGCGACCATACAGCGCGCGAAGGCGAGCGAGCGTAGCGAGCGTGCCGCGGCAGCGGCCGCCGAGCGCCATTTCCTAGTGCTTCGTTAGCGTGTTGTACGGGGGAGGAGGGGTACATGAGTTGGGTACCCCCCTGGGGGAGGTGGGGAGCCCCCCCCTCCCAGGTGGTAACCCTGTAACCCCCCCATTTCATGCCTCAGAGGGATATTTGGGTGAATTTATTGCATTTTTAGGTCATTTTTATGTATTTTTCAAAAATTCATATCTCCCAAACTAGGCCCGATCGAGGGGGGGGAGTGGTGCAGGGTGGTAGCCCAACCCTCCCCCCTCCCCCCTCATCCCCCCTCCCCCCTAATTCGTGGCCTTACAATGCAAACTACTACCTATGAATCTTCGCCAGATGGACAGGAGTACAAGAGTGACCTATTCGGAGCCGGCAAATTATCGAAACAACTTTTTTGGGGAGATTTAAGTGATTGAAAAACCATGGTTTTGGAGGAATACTTTGCTGGATGTCTGCATAATATTTTCCAGTATTTCTTTTGGTATTGTTCCAGTGAGTATTCCAAGATTGAAGTAGGTGGGAGCGGGATAAGGAAGAGACATCATGTGACCAAAGTTTCAAATGTTCCAAGGACCCGGATGAGACAGATATCTTAGCGTACGAGTCAGCTGACTCATTTCCTGGGATGCCCTTGTGACCAGGAATCCAGGCTAACACTATGTTAATACCATTTTTAGAGCACTCCAAAAGAGCTTCTCTGATTTTCAGAATAATATGAAATCTTGTTTTAGATTTAAAAGGGCTGGAAAGAATTGAATGGAGACAGCTTAGAGAATCGGTGAAAATTATTGAATTATTGAGAGAGTGAGACTTTGCATATAAAATTGCTTCTAATATAGCGACTGCTTCACCGGTAAAGACTGATGATGCAGGAGGACATTTGAAACTTAAGATAACTTTGAATTAAAATAAAAGTTTAGATACAGCGAGCAAGACAGACAGTCTTTAGACATACTCTTAACTCTTACTAATCTGTGGTGTAATGTAAGACTATGGCTGCGTTCCGTTTTGCGCCAATATCACTGTTAGCACTGTGAGCGTCAAAAGCCGTTCCGATTTGATTAGCGTGCTGACAGCGCTGTTGACGCGATTTCATTTCGGAACGGTTTTAGATCACATTTGCTGTTCTTTGAGGCAAAAAGACGTCAAATGCGTCAATGTGACAGTCCGTTCACTGCCGCTCACGGTGCTAACGCAGCAAAACGATTGCACTGTGAGCGCAAGATGGCGGTGATAGTGACGTCAGCCGTGACGTGACTACAGCTGTCGTTGACTCGCTAACGCCAAATCGGAACGGTTTGTAAGCGCGATATCAGTGTCATTTTCGCTGTTAGCGCAATACGGAACGCAGCCGAGGATTTCGCATTAGGTACAGTTTAACAGTAAGAAATCTAGAGAACCAATCCCTAGAATAAAACACAGATGAATAATAATGTATCTAGAATAAAAGTGTATGTGAATGATGTTGCATCCAAGTACAACTCTGAAACATTTAAGGCTGCGTTCCGTATTGCACTAACAGGACGAAAGAAGATTATGAGGATTTCGCACAATTTAACAGTAAGAAATCTAGAGAGCCAATCCCTAGAATAAAACACAGATGAATAATAACGTATCTAGAATAAAAGGGTATGTGAATGATGTTGCATCCAAGTACAACTCTGAAACATTTAAATTACATTTGCTGTTCTTTGAAGCAAAAAAAAGTCAAATGCGTCAATGTGACAGTCCGCTCACGGTGCTAACGCAGCAAAACGATTGCACTGTGAACGCAAGATTGCGGTGATAGTGACGTCCGCCGTGACGTGCTATAGCTTTCGTTGACTCGCTAACGCCAAATCGGAACGGTTTGTAAGCGCGATATCAGTCATATCAGTGTCATTTTCGCTGTTAGCGGTTAGCGCAATACGGAACGCAGCCAAGGATATTCTGTCTGGACTTTTTTTTTTAATTTACAAGTTTAACGTCTTTGGGCGCAGTCATACAGACAATTCTGCATTAATAACTTCAATATTTATACTTAATACTACACTAGCCTAGCCTAACCTCAACTCATTAAAATGCGGTCTGGCGTTCGCATTTCAATGCCCAAGAATAAAGTTTAGCACGAGAATAACTATCCGAATCAGAGGGCGCGATCTGCGATTAGAGCACGCTTTACTTCGTTTCCTCCTTTGTCTTGATGATTCCAACACAAAATCACAATAAATTACACGAAAAATCCAATTACTTAAATGAAGAAACAAAATCCAACTTCCTCTTCTCGTTTCCCGCGCTAAACTCCGCTGTCTGGCCATTCTTTTTTTCATAAAAGTTTTACGTCTTCGGCTCTATGCCATAAAGTAATAAATAGTATATTCTTAGTCCTTGTAATAAATTGTTCATTTTTTTAACACTTATTAACTAATGGTTTAGAATGTTTTTAACACTCACAGTGTCATATTTTATATTCATAAAGATGAAATAAAAAACCAAAAATTTGCGCAAGGGCGGGACTCGAACCAGCAAGCAAATAAACATTCTGATTCTGATTCTAATTCTGATTCAGCAACCTCTTGGCTGACCGGGCCAAACGCTTTTGACAATTGAGCTACCGAGCTGTCAGTCAGACCTTGCGAAATTTGTGGTCTCTTATGGATACGTCATTGCGTGACGCTTAGCGCCATCTAGCCGTCTGTTTATGAAACAGTGGGCCCAAGCAGTTATTCTTTACAGAATAAATTCAACTTGGAAATCGATGACGGCGGCGGGGGCCGCTGGGGGTTATGTAGGACGGGGAGTCCTACATAACCCCCACCCGGTAGGGGGCGGGTATACCTACTAAAACCTGACTGTGTCCACCGATGCCATTAGTGAGGAGGAAACCATGGGTTAGCGCCCCAGGTATTCACCCTGGGCATTCTTCCTCAGCCCCACCTCTGACTGTGGCTCGCTTTACAGCGAGCGGTATATTGCGAGTGGCGTGCAGGACACTCGCAACGCCGTCGCGGACTTCCTTTACTGGACGTCTGACACCCCTGTGTCAGTCGCCTGAGGTCCATCCAGGAGGGGCAGATGGAGGGCGTGTAGCCTCCTGCGGCGTCCAGGACGGCGACTGCGGATACTTGTAGCGTCGGCCAAGGCCTCTCGCTCCCTCTCAGCTGCTTTCTTCTGCAACATAACAGTCTCACTGAAGTTGAGCATCGCCTTCCACGCCTCCTCGCTTTCCACCATCCGAGCCACCACCACATCTAAGTCGAAGCTTTGGCCGACGCCCCGTGTTAGGATTTCTCGCTCATATGACCAAGCTGGACACTCCGCTAGGGTGTGCTGAGCCGTGTCTAAATCGGCCACGCAATGATAGCACCTGGGGGAGGGCTCACGGTTAATGCGGCACAAGTATTTTATAAAACAGCCGTGACCCGTGAGGATTTGCGTCACTCTATATGTAAGGCGACCATGCGGTCGCCGCACCCACTGCTCAAGCACCGGGCGAATGGCCCCGATTGTGCGGCGTCCGACGTCACTGCGAGCGAGCTGCAGCTCCCAGGCCTGCAATGCCACATTTTCTAGACTGAGGCGTTCCGCCTCCGCTTCGCTAGGCGCCAGTCTAACAAGGCTACCTATATCCTTTTTTTTTTTTTTAACGTCAGGAAATGCAGATTACGCACCGTACCTCTCCGTCGGGGAACGGAGGGGCGTGTGTGGGACTCCCCCGGATTCGCCCCCGGGTATACCCACTAAAACCTGACGACGCCCGCCGTGTTTGTGTGTGCGCCGCTGTGACAGCAGGGGCCGCGGTGTCTCAACAGTCCCACGACCCTTGCCAGCGCAACCTCCACCCTCTATCAAGGGCGGATCTCCACGGAGTGGAGCGATCCCACTCCCGACGGCACACTGGCGCCTCAGGAGGGTCCCTTGTGATTGGACAGAGGTGTCCCCACACCGTCTGTCCGAGACCCTCCCGACGAGGCGAACCACGCCCGACGGCAAATGCACGCCGAGCTCGCCAAGAGGACCAAAGTCCTCAGGACATCCCCTGCCTCCTCTGATACACCAGAGGGGTGACGGGAGTCCAACGACTTTTAGTGAGCCGCCGCTCGATGCGTGCGAGACAGACGCGACTCACTATGGCCACTGCCGCCCGATACGGGAACAGACGCAGCGGCACTCTCCACGGAGCATCTTGGCTTCACCTGCCGCTGGATTGCAACAGGCTACTGAGCCCCCTCGCCACGACAAGGCGTGCTCCATTCGAGGGGGGGGACCTATATCCTTTTTTTTTTTTTTTTTAACGTCAGGAAATGCCAATTACGCACCGTACCTCTCCGTCGGGGAACGGAGGGGCGTGTGTGGGACTCCCCCGGATACGCCCCCGGGTATACCCACTAAAACCTGACGACGCCCGCCGTGATTGTTGGCTGTGACAGCAGGGGCCGCGGTGTCTCAACAGTCCCACGACCCTTGCCAGCGCAACCTCCACCCTCTATCAAGGGCGGATCTCCACGGAGTGGGGCAATCCCACTCCCTACGGCACACTGGCGCCTCAGGAGGGTCCCTTGTAATTGGACAGAGGTGTCCCCACACCGTCTGTCCGAGACCCTCCCGACGAGGCGAGCCACGCCCGACGGCAAATGCACGCCGAGCTCGCCCAGAGGACCAAAGTCCTCAGGACATCCCCTGCCTCCTCTGATACACCAGAGGGGTGCCGGGAGTCCAACGACTTTTAGTGAGCCGCCGCTCGATGCGAGACAGACGCGACTCACTATGGCCACTGCCGCCCGATACGGGAACAGACGCAGCGGCACTCTCCACGGAGCATCTTGGCTTCACCCGCCGCTGGATTGCGACAGGCTACTGAGCCCCCTCGCCACGACAAGGCGTGCTCCATTCGAGGGGGGGACCTATATCCTAGCCTTTTTTTTTTTTTTTTAACGTCAGGAAATGCAATTACGCACCGTACCTCTCCATCGGGGAACGGAGGGGCGTGTGTGGGACTCCCCCGGATACGCCTCCGGGTATACCCACTAAAACCTGACGACGCCCGCCGCGTTTGGTGGCTTTGACAGCAAGGGCCGCGGTGTCTCAACAGTCCCGCGACCCTTGCCAGCGCAACCTCCACCCTCTACCAGGAGGGCGGATCTCCACGGAGTGGGGCGATTCCACTCCCGACGGCACACTGGCGCCTCAGGAGGGTCCCTGGTGATTGGACAGAGGTGTCCCCACACCGTCTGTCCGAGACCCTCCCGACGAGGCGAGCCACGCCCGACGGCAAATGCACGCCGAGCTCGCCCAGAGGACCAAAGTCCTCAGGACATCCCCTGCCTCCTCTGATACACCAGAGGGGTGCCGGGAGTCCAACGACTTTTAGTGAGCCGCCGCTCGATGCGAGACAGACGCGACTCACTATGGCCACTGCCGCCCGATACGGGAACAGACGCAGCGGCACTCTCCACGGAGCATCTTGGCTTCACCCGCCGCTGGATTGCGACAGGCTACTGAGCCCCCTCGCCACGACAAGGCGTGCTCCATTCGAGGGGGGGACCTATATCCTAGCCTTTTTTTTTTTTTTTTAACGTCAGGAAATGCAATTACGCACCGTACCTCTCCATCGGGGAACGGAGGGGCGTGTGTGGGACTCCCCCGGATACGCCTCCGGGTATACCCACTAAAACCTGACGACGCCCGCCGCGTTTGGTGGCTTTGACAGCAAGGGCCGCGGTGTCTCAACAGTCCCGCGACCCTTGCCAGCGCAACCTCCACCCTCTACCAGGAGGGCGGATCTCCACGGAGTGGGGCGATTCCACTCCCGACGGCACACTGGCGCCTCAGGAGGGTCCCTGGTGATTGGACAGAGGTGTCCCCACACCGTCTGTCCGAGACCCTCCCGACGAGGCGAGCCACGCCCGACGGCAAATGCACGCCGAGCTCGCCCAGAGGACCAAAGTCCTCAGGACATCCCCTGCCTCCTCTGCTAAACCAGAGGGGTGCCGGGAGTCCAACGACTTATAGTGAGCCGCCGCTCGATGCGAGACAGACGCGACTCACTATGGCCACTGCCGCCCGATACGGGAACAGACGCAGCGGCACTCTCCACGGAGCATCTTGGCTTCACCCGCCGCTGGATTGCGACAGGCTACTGAGCCCCCTCGCCACGACAAGGCGTGCTCCATTCGAGGGGGACCTATATCCTTTTTTTTTTTTTTTTTTTTTTTTTTTTTTTTTTTTTTCGCTGGAAAATGCTTTACGCATACCTGTCGCCCTCGGGGGAAGGCAGCAGGTTATGTGGGACTCTCCCCGATTGGGGCATACCCACTAAAAACCAGCGGCGTTCTCGGGAGCCATGAGTTCGGGGCCACGAGTCAGCGCCATAAGCACACATCCGCGGCCCCTCACTGACTAGACCGACACACGGTCTCACCCGATCTGAAGAGGGCAAGTGCCCCTGCCTTCAGCGCCAGAGGTGGTTATCCTCTGGCTTGATGTCCCGATGATGCGCAGAACGCATTACACACCATCGCGCCTCTTAGTGGGAAGCGGACGCCCCCGCGTCCACGACCCGAGGCACAGGGAGGGGCATGTGCAGGTGGTGGAGGTTCCTCCTGCGCCCAGTACGCCTTCGGCGCATAAGGAGTGCGTCAGCCGCAGCCTCTCGCTCTCGCTCCGCGCTCTCCTTTTCGGCGATCACCCGCTCGCAAAATGCGGCCATGGCTCGCCATGCCTCCCTGTCGTCGACCATACGCCGGACTATAGAGCCCAGGCTGAGGTCGGAGGGGGACCTATATCCTAGCCTTTTTTTTTTTTTTTTTTTTTTTTTTAACGTCAGGAAATGCCAATTACGCACCGTACCTCTCCGTCGGGGAACGGAGAGGCGTGTGTGGGACTCCCCCGGATACGCCCCCGGGTATACCCACTAAAACCTGACGACGCCCGCCGCGTTTGGTGGCTTTGACAGCAGGGGCCGCGGTGTCTCAACAGTCCCGCGACCCTTGCCAGCGCAACCTCCACCCTCTACCAGGAGGGCGGATCTCCACGGAGTGGGGCGATTCCACTCCCGACGGCACACTGGCGCCTCAGGAGGGTCCCTGGTGATTGGACAGAGGTGTCCCCACACCGTCTGTCCGAGACCCTCCCGACGAGGCGAGCCACGCCCGACGGCAAATGCACGCCGAGCTCGCCCAGAGGACCAAAGTCCTCAGGACATCCCCTGCCTCCTCTGCTAAACCAGAGGGGTGCCGGGAGTCCAACGACTTATAGTGAGCCGCCGCTCGATGCGAGACAGACGCGACTCACTATGGCCACTGACGCCCGATACGGGAACAGACGCAGCGGCACTCTCCACGGAGCATCTTGGCTTCACCTGCCGCTGGATTGCGACAGGCTACTGAGCCCCCTCGCCACGACAAGGCGTGCTCCATTCGAGGGGGACCTATATCCTAGCCTAACCTATCTTAACCTAACCCATTGAAATGCGAAGTGGTTTGCTTTTTAACCGACTTCAAAAAAAAAGGAGGAGGTTATCAATTCGACTGTATGTTTTTTTTTGTATGTTTGTTACCTCGTATCTCAGTCGTTTGTCGACCATATCGAATTTTTTTTTCGCCTTCTTAGAGGGTGTACCTTCTAGTTGGTCCCATTTTTTCCATTTTGGGATCTTATGCTGTGATCTTGGTGTAATCCAGGGAAACCCTCAAATTTTAAAGGCACGTATAGTGTTTCTTAACTAGAATCTTAATGTTGACGTGTTGTTACGTCTGATAGTCAACATCTTGTGGGGCTGAGCTGATGGTGGAACTCCTTAACGCTTAAGAGTTCAGTAATTATAATGACGGAACTTATGATAGGTAATTTGTAGCTTCTTAAAAAATAGAATCATAAGGTGCACCTCCCCCCCACCCTCTAATGTAATCACTAAAAATTAAGAAATAAAATAAACTTTAAAAAAAGTAAAAACCGACTTCAAAGCCAAAATGCACTAAAAAGTCATAAAGATGAAATAAGAAACCAAAAATTTGCCCTGCGAAATTTGTGGTTTCTTATGAAAACGTCAATTGCGTGACGCTTAGCGCCATCTAGCCGTCTGTTTATGAAACAGATGGCCCAAGCAGTTATTCTTTCCAGAATAAATTCAACTTGGAAATTGATGTCGCTTCGCTATCTAATGCTTTAGAATGTTTTTAACACTCACAGTGTCATATTTTATATTCATAAAGATGAAATTAGAAACCAAAAATTTGCGCACGGGCGGGACTTGAACCAGCAACCTTTTGGCAAACCGGGCCAAACGCTCTTACCAATTGAGCGACCGTGCTGTTAGTCCGACCCTGCCAAATTTGTGGTTTCTTATGAAAACGTCAATTGCGTGACGCTTAGCGCCATCTAGCCGTCTGTTTATGAAACAGATGGCCCAAGCAGTTATTCTTTACAGAATAAATTCAACTTGGAAATTGATGTCGCTTCGCTATCTAATGCTTTAGAATGTTTTTAACACTCACAGTGTCATATTTTATATTCATAAAGATGAAATTAGAAACCAAAAATTTGCGCACGGGCGGGACTTCAACCAGCAACCTTTTGGCAAACCAGGCCAAACGCTCGTACCAATTGAGCTATCGTGCTGTTAGTCCGACCCTGCGTATTTGTGGTTTCTTATGAAAACGTCAATTGCGTGACGCTTAGCGCCATCTAGCCGTCTGTTTATGAAACAGATGGCCCAAGCAGTTATTCTTTCCAGAATAAATTCAACTTGGAAATTGATGTCGCTTCGCTATCTAATGCTTTAGAATGTTTTTAACACTCACAGTGTCATATTTTATATTCATAAAGATGAAATTAGAAACCAAAAATTTGCGCACGGGCGGGACTTGAACCAGCAACCTTTTGGCAAACCGGGCCAAACGCTCTTACCAATTGAGCTACCGTGCTGTTAGTCCCTTGGGCCATCTGTTTCATAAACAGACGGCTAGATGGCGCTAAGCGTCACGCAATTGACGTTTTCATAAGAAACCACAAATTTCGCAGGGTCGGACTAACAGCACGGTAGCTCAATTGGTAAGAGCGTTTGGCCCGGTTTGCCAAAAGGTTGCTGGTTCAAGTCCCGCCCGTGCGCAAATTTTTGGTTTCTAATTTCATCTTTATGAATATAAAATATGACACTGTGAGTGTTAAAAACATTATAAAGCATTAGATAGCGAAGCGACATCAATTTCCAAGTTGAATTTATTCTGTAAAGAATAACTGCTTGGGCCATCTGTTTCATAAACAGACGGCTAAATGGCGCTAAGCGTCACGCAATTGACGTTTTCATAAGAAACCACAAATTTCGCAGGGTCGGACTAACAGCACGGTAGCTCAATTGGTAAGAGCGTTTGGCCCGGTTTGCCAAAAGGTTCAAGTCCCGCCCGTGCGCAAAATTTTTGGTTTCTAATTTCATCTTTATGAATATAAAATATGACACTGTGAGTGTTAAAAACATTCTAAAGCATGCACTAAAAAGTCTTAAATAAACTCTTCACCATTGAAAGGAAAGGATTCCGTTTTAGGCAAACAATTTCTTTTTGGAGTCGGTGCCATCACTTTGACCATCAAGCATCAACTATCACAGCACCGACTCCAAAAAGAAATTGTTTGCCTAAAACTGAATCCTTTCCTTTCAATGATGAAGAGTTTATTTAAGACTTTTTAGTGCATTTTGGTTTTGAAGTCGGTTTTTATTTAATGTTCATCAAGGAATCGCAACGCAGGAACAGCGATGCGGGTAAGACGGCGCGATCAGAGCTCGCTTCACTTAATTCCCCACTTTAATTGCATTGTTTTCTTCAAAAGCACAAATTATCATGACAATTCCACCACACAATCACAATAATTGACCCGAAAAAAACAATTACCTACTAAAACGGAGAAGAAAGATCCGTCCTTCCCTTTTCGTTTCCCGCGCAAAACTCCACATACTCTTACTAATCTGTGAAACTCCCACAAAGCATGTCTGGCCAAATAGATGACATTGACAGGCACAGGCATAGATAGATATTACAGTTAAAGGATTGGAAAGCTCTTCGACTTGGAGCGTTTAGGACCTATATGCAACTTTTGAATTCGAGCATGCCAAGGAATAAAACCTTTACCTATAACCTTTTTATGAAATTTTATTTCTCAGTCAAAGCCGGCTTAGATTTTCATAACACCGTTATTTTCTCACCTGTTACTAGTAGGTACGTAGGGTGGGTTGAATTAATTTTAAAGTTTGTGTTCAAAATTTAAAAATATCAAATTCTTTTTTGAGTAGCGAAACAGAATAACGTTATGTTTTTATTTAGTCAAAGAACGCAGCCTTAACCTTACCAAGAAAACTACTACAGATTTCGTGAAATTGTTAATTTAATTTGGGTCCATACTAGCTTTTACCCGCGACTTCGTCCGAATTAGGTAGTTTTATTGGATAGTTGTATGAAAAAAAAACCTGTACTTTGTTGTACGTATGTTTGAATTGTACCGATATTGGATGAGGCCATACTAACTGTGATTGTCATAGTGAAATAGGAAGTGCGTTGTTTTCCCATAATACTAATTTTATCCAAATATAATTCAAATTTTTGGTGAGTTTGGAGTGAAAGGGAAAAAAACCCAGGGGAATGCGTTGTTTTCCCGTGGTCAAAAGTAACTCATGTCACTTTCTTAAGTCTCAAACTATCTCCTTACCAAATTTCATTTAAATCTGTTCAGTAGTTTAGGCGTAAAAGCGATCGGCCCACCTAAATTTTCCCATGGGAACGTGTCATTTTCCCGCATTAAAAGAAGCCTATGTCCTTTCTCGGGTATTAAAATATCTCCATACCAAATTTCATTCAAATTGGTTCAGTAGTTTAGGCGTGATTGAGTAACATACAGACAGACAGAGTTACTTTCGCATTTATGATATTAGTAGGGAGTAGGGATATGGGTGACAGCCAATGTGACAGCTAAAAGTGAGAAAGAAGATTTTCTAATCAACACCAATGATATTGTATTTAGAAGTAGATGACACTGTAGATGACGCCTCGCGAACTAAAAGAGTACACAAATATGGCACCGTCTGATTAGTGGATGTCAATGGATTGACATCTATCACATCAGAAATCAGTTTCGGAACAGACTCTTAATAGAGTAGCTTTCTTAATATATTTTTTAAAGTAGGTATGTAGGTACATTACAATAAACTCGTTTGCCTAATTTTAAAATTGAGTTCACACTTTAGCTCGATAGTATATTAATCAACAAAAACATTTTACTTTCAAACTATTTAACATTTAAAATATTGAATAATTATCTAATAAAGTGTTACACGATGATTCCCGATCCTAGTCTGCCCCACATATTTACTTAGTTCTGTAATAGTAGACTTATGCACTAAACCACATATTCACTGTGTGTGACTTATGTAACCCCACTGTATTCACTTAATTACACATTCTCTTCCTCATATTATGTTTAATACATCATAATGTATACACCTATCTAGGTGTCAAACCTATTTAACGTTTGTTAAGGAAATGCCGGAAGAGTCCACCATGTTAAGTGTAACTTGGCTATGATATAAGAATATTTTGGATTAATCTTTAGATTATCTTATTATTGTAATAATATTTTATTAATTGTAAATTGATTATTTAAAGATTATTGGGACACTTATTAGATTTTTATGTTTGCCGTATAACAAATGTTCATTTTGCCGCCAAAAGGAAGTTGACTCTGATTGGTTGGTGGAGGTTAGATTTATTTTAAATATTGTAACTATTAAAATAATAATCTAAAAGGCTTACTAAATTCATGACGATGAATAACTAAATAATTAATGAATTTATATATTTAATTAGCACATTGTTTATCCCTACAAATAAATATTATAGTAAATGTTTATATATGGAAACGGATGTTGTCCCCACTGTTTTCCTACCGTGGTTCAGGGTTTTGATTTGTATAAAAGCGAGCTGCATGCCAGAATATAGTCTCTGTTTGTACTTACTCTCACTTTGTGCCCTATCTTTGTGATATTTTGTTGGAATAAAACTATTGGAGAAGAACTTGGAGATTTGTACTACGTGTTTATTATTCAAGCACCCCCAGCGGTCACAAAATGCAATTTAAATATATCACGTGAATGTTTGAAACGCCATGGCGCCAATATCAGAGTCACGTTCACTGCTAGGCATTCACGATCACGTGACCACAAATAGTTTTTTTGTTATGATTTACTCAGAAGGATTTTATTTTCTAACTAAATTAGTAACGCTTTTCTGTGATTCTCAGTTATTAAGAGATTTAATTTTAATAGAACCATATTTTTTCGAGATTATAGTATGACATTTTATTCTTCTTTTTAAGACATACAGACAGATATTATTTTTAAGGCCAGTTTTCCAACATTAATCCCTCAAGCGTATGTGAACGAGACACAATAGATATTCTATTGTTATGCGGTCTCATGCGACCGCTCGGGTGTTGAGGTATAATGTTAATCTTATTTATAAATAAGTTGGAAGATATGTTTTAGTTTGTTAACGAAGTTTGTTATGGTTAATTTATTTTCTAATGTAAATAATATTTTTTTATGTGATTTTCAGTTATTAAGTTTGATACATAGATTAAACATTAGACTTATAAAATTTCTATGATTGTAAGAAACATTATTTAGGTACTGGGTAAAACTGAAACTGCATTTTGTAAATTATGGGTAATTTAAGACTAAATTTCTATATTGTTATTTGCTAGTCACAAGAGCCACTAAGAAATTACTACCTGATTAATGAAAGACTTAAATAAACTTTTATAAAGACTGTTGTAAAGACTTAAATAAATAGATACATTTTATTTTTATAAATTTTCATTTTAATTTTCAACCTTGTATTTACTGAACTTTTAGTACAACAATGTCTTATTATTAATTATGTCAACAGAATGCTTTCCATAATGTGTCATAAACTGACTGAATTCATAAAAACACTTCGAAGCTCAAAAGTAAGTTTGAAATATAGTGAATTAATTAGAAACTCCTTTATATTTTATGTCAAAACATACACAAAAAATACTGTAAATATAAATTAACATTATCATTGTGTACTCAAAAGGCTACTTCATTAATATGACAAAAATCAATCGTATGCCAAGAAAAACGGAAGAGATACCTATACTAAAATGTTTTCCATATTAAAATTTTCTAAAGACTTTTTGCTCATTTGCCACAAATTGAATTTTTTGGATTCGGTCACTTTCATTCTAAGGGTGCGATATATAATGGTACAGTCGCGACCACAGATTACGGTCGGAAGAGACGGACGAAAGAGATACCTATACTAAAATGTTTTCCATACTAAAATTTTCTAAAGTCTTTTTTGCTCATTTGCCACAAATTGCATTTTTTGGGTTCGGTCACTTTCATTCTAAGGGTGCGATATATAATGGTACAGTCGCGACCACAGATTAGTAAGAGTATGTTGGTCGCGACTGTCTGCGTACCGAAATTGAGGCGATTAGTTAGGTATAGCTCGCGTTCGTACATTTGTATGAAGTTGGAATACTGTTAAAATAACATTATCGTGTCTGAGCCAACGGCTATCGAACGAATGCTTACTGTAGGTACCTCGGCTACTAAAAATATTATCGTCGGATCTGCGTATTGTTCATTTTAAATAAAAAATAAGTTAAAGGTGAACGCACATTTACCGGAGCCGAACAAAACGAATTTTAGAATTCTCTAGATGAAATGATGAATGAAACCTCGTACACTAATCCGCGTCGAATCGTCCGAATCTGGAAGAACCCCAAAAATCCTAAACGAATTCGGATGATGTTATCAGATTCGACGGGGCTAAGCGGTCGACTCGGAAGACTCGCCGCGTATTCAATTCGTACTTACTCCCACCTTAGATGTCGCTCATAGCGCTATCTCAATGACATCTTCGACGCGGTCGATTCGGCCGAATCGGTCGAACCGCCAGATAAAATCTTCATACTCACTCCCACCTTTAGATGTCACTCATAGCGCTATCTCATTCTTTCTTCGACGCGGTCGATTCGGTCGATTAGGCCAAATCGGCTAAATGTGCGAGGCCTGCTTGACTTCGATTCGTTCGACTCGGATAAATGTGCGTGCACCTTTAAGCTCAAGATTTCTATAGCAGTACTAAGGTCGTACATAAATAAAGGTGCCTTTCGCGAGCGTAAAGAACTTGGACGAATAAATCACAGGACGCGCAATGACGGGCAATTTCGCTTGTGCCCCCTTGGCCACGAATCGTGGCCACGAAGCGGGCTTTTTGGCCTCACTTACAGGTGACTTATAAAAAAATATCAACACTTTCATGCACTAAACGTCAACAATTGACACGACAGGCTCCCCCTGCCCCGCAGAAATTAGCTAATGTTGTTTTCATACATTTGCTCTAGCGTTTCATATCCAGTAGTTAATTCATCCAAGGTAAATAATGAAATCATAACAGAATTACTTGAGAGGTCTGTTATAACACAGAAAATATAAGTTATAATATGAAGTTGTTTACAATTTAATCACTACCCAGTTGGTATTGCTTGATATTATTAGTGCAAAATAATGAAAAACCTGTCCATTAAGAAAATAATTTACTATAGGCTAATTTGCAAGAGAATGTAAAATCCATAACTGCTCTGATGTTGAATAATTCAGATGAAATAATAATACAGTAAATGTTACATATTTAAAAAAAAAAAGTTTTTTTTTAATATCCAACTAAGGTAAAGTATAAACTAGTTTAAAATTTGGTTGTATAGCCAATTTTAATGTACTACCTAATATAAAAAATAGCAACTCTATGACTCTGTTCCCTACGTGATGTCTGATTTGATGTATGTCAGTTCAAGCACATAGGTACCTATTACAGTAGATTTGAGTAGGTACATACTGTTTTAGTTTTCAAGAAATCATCTAGTTCTAATTCTTTCATCAGTCTCTCAATAAAATATGTCTTCCTTATATTCAATCACACATATTCATCTCGTTGACATTTAGTAAATACACATTTCAATAAAGTTATTTGACTTAACTTAAACAATTAGGTACTCAACATCAAAATGATTGGATTAATGGATGTAGCCAATAATAGCAAAAAGCTAAAAATAAAAGTCGTGAACATGTGCCTTTGTTTAATTTTGAGTCACAGTTCCACATATTTTTTGTATTGTAGAAAATAAACCTAATGTTCACAACTTAGTTACTAATGAATAGGCTCAGGTTGCTGAGTAAGAAGGAGACCAAATCTTTTCTTGATAGTTATTCTCTGTCTTGAATATTTATCTTCAGGTGAGAAACGAGCTGAAAAAAACAATATTATTTAGAATATATGATGAGTAGGTAAGCTCTACATAAGTTTCAAAATGAAATTCACATGACACTGAAATCTTTAATGCATCATAACAAAATAGAACCTGGATGTGCAGATAGCGTTGGTTTGCCTTGGGGATCAACGGTCTGAAAATAAAAATTGATGGTTTCAGGTTTTACGATAAATAATAGTTAGATGTAAAATTACATTTAGGTTAGAAAGACTTACTGCCAAAGTATATTGCCTGTCGCCGTTTTCGTTCAGGTAGTACCTTAAGTACATTTTGGACAATATTTCACCAAACTTACTAAACTGACACAAACACGAGGCAAAGCCACGCTATGCAAGGATAAAATTTATAAATCCAACCTAAAATCACATAAAAGTAAAGAGAGTTGCACGAACATGCATGCGCCACCAGACAGTGACAGACGTCAATTAAGAGCTGTCAGCTGCCAGGATCAAAATATTTGTTCCGTACTTTAATTTGTTTTTTTCCACACTATGTACTGCACTTTGTCAACTTTTGAAAAATTATAAAGAATTTAATTTTGAAACAAAATATTGTGAGTAAAAAAATATCTTATATTCTGACTTTATCACATTTTAAAATGTGAAAAAAAAATGTTCTGCAAAATGTGAAAACTTCAAATGTGTATTCTCTAATTAAAATTTAGCAAGCAATTTTTTAGAATGGCGATACTTTTAATGTGTCAAAAAGAAAAGGCGCGTTCCATTCAGGGTACTACGTACTACTAGTGCTATCGATCATAACGACGCTATTATTAGCTTACGCTATAATAATAATATCTTCCAGCGTTTTCTATCACACTATGACCCCCGACCACGCGCGCAATAATCTTTTCAATAAATGGAACGCATTTACTGTCATTCACAGATTAGTAAGAGTATGTGGCCGTAATGGACTCAGTCCAAAAGCCGTAAAATGGATATAAAAAAAAAAGTAAGAGTATGTGAGTTTTTGCGCGGGAAACGAAAAGGGAAGGACGGACCATATTTCTTCATTTTAGAAATTGTTATTTTCGGGTCAATTATTGTGATTGTGCGGTGGAATTGTCATTATAATTCGTGCTTTTGAAGAAAACAATGAAGTTAAAGTGAGAATTATGGTGAAGCGAGCTCTAATCGCGTCCTTTTACCCGGATCGCTGTTCCTGCGCTTAGCTTCCTTGTTGAGCATTGGAATGCGGATCACCTCGCATTTCAATGAGTTAGGTTAAGATAGGTTAGGCTAGGATATAGGTAGGCTAGTTTAGTGTTAGTTTTAGTTTTAAATGTTAAAATACTGAAAATTCACTAAAGTATTGTCTGTATGGCCTAGAGCCGAAGACGTTAAACATGTATTAAAAAAAAAAGTCTGTCAATACTGTTGGTTTGTTTTTTCCAGTAAGAATAGTTTTCGGCATTGCTATATTACTTATTGTTTATTAAGTCATCAAAACTAAGCTTATATTGTATGAGACGTATTTTTGGTAGTGTTTATAATAATTTGCCTAGAATGGCTAATTTACCACCACGTAAGATTTCATCCTCAAGTAGGAGTTCGAAGCAGGATGCTTCACCACTTCAAATTCTGCTTCAAATGGGGTTTCCGCGGCACAGAGCGTGAGTCCCCCATGGCTTTCTTAATAAACAAGAAGCTTATGTATTGATACTATAATAAAATACTTCACTATAAATGAAACAAGTAAACATTTAATTAGACTAATACTCATTTAAAACTATAGTGTCGTAAATATTTCAGGATTTGCAAATCAAGGGGTTCAAGTACCTAACTTATTACTTTGATTTTAGATTAAAAGCCTTGGCTGCAACTGGGAATAGAAGTGTCCAACTGGCATCAGACTGGCTCCTCACTCATGTGAATGATACTCATATTGATGTAGATGAGCCCCGAGAATACATACTCTATGCCAGCCCCACAGGACCTTTGCTAGCCCAGTTGCTTGAATTTTGGGAAAAATCTAAAAAACTTACTGGATGGAATGGTGCTCATAACAACCCACCCCATATAACATTAGTGTCGTTTTTTAAGGTAAGCAAAACATATAATTACCATGTAGGTAAAATAATGCTTATTGCTTTTGCCATCATATTGGAAACAATCTGACATCTCTTTTTGATATAACTTGATTTCTATTTGCCTACATAATTAATTTGTGTATCTTTTGAACAAAGTTAAATTCTGTATCTATTCTGGAGGATAGACAAGACAATCTTTTTTTATATTTTTTGGATATGTTTTTTAAATTTTATTTGATTTTATAGCAATTACATCATTAATACTTCAACACCCGAGTGGTCGCATGAGACTGCATAACAATAGAATACCTATTGTGTCTCGTTCACATACGCTTGAGGGATTAACGAGTTGTATTAGTTTTCCACAAAATTATTAGATTTGACCACCAGGTGCTCCTGAAATTGGAATGCATGATTGTGCGGTTCCAGACGCTGTTTGAAAAAAGGTCCAGATCAGAATTCTTTTACTTTTTTTAATTTTGCCAACAGACTTAGTGCATGGCCTCTTTTTTAATTGAATTCGATGATTCATATGGCAAAAAATTTCTCAGCAGAGCAGCCAATAAAATAACATCTTTATGTTATTTTATTTTATATTCAGTAATTTTATGTACTTTTACATAAAATTACTGAATATAAAATAAAAAAATACCACCATTTGTGGCTGTGGATTCATGCAATTGTTATGTTTTTCCATAATTACTACGACCCAAAAGGCCCCGGAAACCATCCAAAAATCAGAAAAATTGAAAGAAAAGTTCTCGGCCCAAAGGGATACTATTATTATTTATAAATATTATTTCTATTGCTAACGGACAATTTTTCAATGGTCAGATTTAACTAATCAGACTGATAAATTATACAGCAACAGATAAAAAAAAATACAGGTACCTAATGATTGCTGTCAATTAGGTGACATTTTCAAATTAGCCATATTATGTTTTGCTTGACAAATATTTCTTATCTGACTAATCAGCCCTTAGAGTATAAAAAATCTGTGAAACTGAACACTCATTTTTAAGGTTAAATAAGGAATACCTTTATTATGTTGACCACATTTTTTCTTGAGAAAGTTCTTAGGCTAAACAGCCTTCCTGTTAATTTTAAGCACATTCAAATCCATAGTTTTTTCACAAAAAAATGTAAAGGCGGAAAGGGGAGGGGGGGGGGGGAGGCGTCATTCAACAAATTATATTACCCAAAAACGAATTGCTTAGGTAAGGTTAGAACTTTGAAAACTCAGTAAAAAAAGGATCGGTTGCTGTGGAGGGCTATTAATTGCAGTGTACGTCCTTTGGCTGATAATGATGATGGCATTTTCAGGCTGAGAAAATGTCTTAAGCTAAAAATAGTCTTCCTGCAAAATTTCAGCATCAACAAACTCAGAGTTCTTTTACAATCCAAATCCTTCCCCTTTTAAGGAGCTTGAAGGCGTCTTCCAATGCCGTTGTAAAAGTTTCGAAGATATAACGTCTCCCTGTCTTTCACCTCTTCGCAGTGGTATCGCCCTCGTATTCTGTTACAGTACTCGGACCAAAATGACAGCTTTTTCATACATACACTTGAACAACTCTATATACCTGTAGTCTATGACCGAAACACCACCTAAGTTTCGATCGAATCAAAGGCCTTCTCATAGTCCACAATCGCTTAAGCTTAGAGGCATATTATACGCCTCGGACCTTCTGCATAATTAGACTTATTGTAGGGATGTGGTCTATGGTACTGTAAACTTTCGGAATCCAGCTTGTTCGGGATGCTGGAAGTCATTAAACCTACGTGCGAGACGATTTGTGATGGGCCTTGAAAAAAGCTTGTAGAGATGGCTCAGGAGTGAGATGGGTCTAATGACTCAGGCGTGATGCCCTCCAGCAGCACGGAATCAAAAAGTCTCGGATGGACTTTGATTACCGGTGTTCCACCCGCTTTCAGAAGCTCTGCTTGTGATTTCGTCCTCGATAGGTGCCTTGTTCCTTTTAAGCTGCTTCAGGTCCATCCTAATCTCGTAGAGGCCGATGCCCGAGATGTTTTCAGTGTAGTGTCAGTCAGGTTAGGTCTTGGGTCTCTGGTCACGGTATTGTTGAACGAACAGGTCAGTTATACCGCCTCTCCACTTCTAAATATATTTTCAAATCAACAATCTATTAATAATAACCGTCAACTACCAACGGATTAACTTCATTTTCAAATTTCCGTGACAACGATTACGTCACCTCATTAGTGGACGGAAAGTATAAAAGGCCTGTTCGCCAGTCGACACAATTCAGTCGTCCGTGCTCCGCCGAGGCGACAACATCTCCTGAGGATGCCACGTGTAGTGGCGAAACGCGTCGAGGTTTTTTGCACGTTGGTGTTGGGTAATATTAATTGCATCAGCTGTGCCGCATGCGTATTGAGGGAGGGCGGGTGGTGCATCCTGCATTTGCCTGAACTAATACTAAACGCGGTGACGGTTCGTGTAGTTAGTTGCCTGCGCCGGCGTCGTTTCGCGGAAATTTAAAGCAAAATAATTTTATAAATTTCAACTTAATAATGGATTTCCGCAAAGTAACGCCTGATTCCATTAATTATCTAAAATCAGCCAGCATAGCTGTACAGGCACGTCTATACATAAAGCTTACGAAACTTCATCGTTTAGCTGTTCAAAATGTCTGGTTCAACCAACAATGTAAGCGTGAACATGTCATTCCAAATTATATAAATATACGTTCCAACACGAATAGTCGACAAGCAAATATAGCTATTAAAAAAGCACAACTGTTTTGGCTTAATGAGGAGTCTCGGCATTGGTTTTCGGTTAGAGATAATTTAAAACTACACCTCAAAATTCTTCATTCCCAATTATCATATTGTTTACATAACGTTGAATTCGATTTATTAGATCATAAAGCTAGGCTTCTTGCTTCACAGGAAGCACACAAAAAATACATAATTCAATGTAGAAAAATACGTGTGTTGAAGCGCGAGTCTCTTGATAACATGCAGCAGGGTTTCCACGAACAGCCGCAATCACATACATTCTACCCTCGCGTTAAAAATGTATCTAATGTTGAATTGTCCAGTGACGAAGTTTCATTATTAAGTAAAGGTTTAAAATATAATTTAAGACCGTCAATTAATCAAAAAACTTTAGAAAGATTGGCGGTTGACGTGGAAATTGCTGTTGTATGTAGTAAACAAGAACAGCATGTTAAATCCTTAGCCACTAATGTATCAGCTGATCAGATTAGAACGGCTTTGAGACAATCAAATCGTAGGTCACCTAATCAGGATTTTCATATTTATAAATCACTGTCTGTTAAAATTACTGAAAACGATTTGATTGTCTCCAAAGCTGATAAGGGTAACACGGTGGTGGTTATGGAACGTAATAATTATATTAATAAAGTAGAAGATATATTTTAGAGTGACGATTTCTTACTACTACAATCAGACCCCACCACAACATTCGCGTCCGATATAAAGGAAGCAATTAATTCAACTCAATTTTTGTTTCGGGATGGCCCGTATAAACATAATAACAAATTATTAGAAATGAATCCACGTAGTCCATGTTTATACGGGTTACCAAAAATTCACAAAGAAAATATGCCGATGCGTCCTGTAGTTTCATACATCGGCGCACCGGCATATAAATTAGCTAAACAACTAAATACAATATTAAGGGAGAAATCGTCATTCAAACCAAAATATTCTTTAATAAATAGCTTAGATTTAATTAAGAAAATACAATCTGTCTCTCTCCCTCGGAATGCAAAGTTGATATCATTAGACGTAGAAAGTTTATTTACCAACGTACCTTATCAAGAATGCCTTAATATTTTAAAAAATCACTTAGAAAAACAGCGATTGCATCCGGGGGAGATAGAAGATCTCATATCATTAACATTATTATGCATGAAACAAAATTATTTCCGGTTCAACAATCTATATTACAGACAAAAGGAGGGCTTAGCAATGGGTTCTCCTTTAAGTCCATTAATGGCAGATATTTTTATGGATTATTTTGAAAATAAATATTTAATTCAAGAAAGGAAAATACTTTATTATTATAGATACGTTGACGATATTTTGATTTGTTGGACCGGAACTAATAGACAGTTAGATATTTTTCTTTCTAAAATTAACAACATCCATCCTAAAATTAAATTTAAATTAGAAATAGAACAAAACGATAGTATTAACTTTTTAGATTTAACTATAACAAGGGTGCAGGGTAAACATGAATTTCAAATATATCGAAAACCAACACATACTGACACTGTCATTCATGCATCGTCTTGTCATCCGTGGCAACATAAGATGGCCGCGTTCAATTCATATATTCATCGTCTCTTCACTGTACCACTTAGTAAAGACAATTACCATAAAGAACTTAATATTTTGTATCATATCGCCATATCAAACGGATACAAGAGATGCATTATTGACAACTTAATAAAAAACAAGACTAACAAAATCATAACTAGTTTATTATACTCTGTTCCTGAAGAAAGGGTAGACAGGTATAATTCTAGTTTGATTTACTTAGGAGAGGTGTCGGAGCGTATTTCTAAAACATTAAAACGTCAAAATATCTGCGTAGCTTTTAAAACTAATAATTCTTTAAGATTAGTTTGTAACGGAAAAGATAAGCTTGATAAACACCAAAAATCTGGTGTTTATAGGCTTAACTGTAGTGCATGTAACGCCATTTATGTAGGTCAGACCGGCCGTAGCTTCAACACACGTTATAAAGAACATATTTCCGCTTACCGAAACAACCATCCTGAGAGGTCTCATTTCGCCAAACATCTTTTAGATTCAGGACATAGTATTCCTGATAATCATACTTTTTCTGTCCTTCATACTTGTGAAAAAGGCTTGAAACTATCCGTTTTGGAACAATTAGAAATAATAAAACATAATAAAGATAATACGCTTACATTGTTGAACGAACAGGTCAGTTATACCGCCTCTCCACTTCTAAATATATTTTCAAATCAACAATCTATTAATAATAACCGTCAACTACCAACGGATTAACTTCATTTTCAAATTTCCGTGACAACGATTACGTCACCTCATTAGTGGACGGAAAGTATAAAAGGCCTGTTCGCCAGTCGACACAATTCAGTCGTCCGTGCTCCGCCGAGGCGACAACATCTCCTGAGGATGCCACGTGTAGTGGCGAAACGCGTCGAGGTTTTTTGCACGTTGGTGTTGGGTAATATTAATTGCATCAGCTGTGCCGCATGCGTATTGAGGGAGGGCGGGTGGTGCATCCTGCATTTGCCTGAACTAATACTAAACGCGGTGACGGTTCGTGTAGTTAGTTGCCTGCGCCGGCGTCGTTTCGCGGAAATTTAAAGCAAAATAATTTTATAAATTTCAACTTAATAATGGATTTCCGCAAAGTAACGCCTGATTCCATTAGTTATTAACCCGTTACCCGTTTAAGCAACTGAAATGTACAACTGCCCATATCTCCCTCTAATCCTCTGCTCTCGTCGATACTACACTTCCGTCCTCCGTCTTAAGCTTCGTCAACAGGCCTTGCTCAATAGACATGTCCCTTGCAATCGCTTTGAAGCTTTGGTTCTGCTCTATGGTTTCTTTAACACTAAACAGTGGTAAAGAAACCAATTGTTAAAGGAACAAATCTCATGTCATGGCGACATAAACATTCGTCTATTGAGCTGCCTGTATTTTTAGCATAAACGGAGGTCGACGGTTCTATAGATCGACGTTCGACGTTCTTTGAGGTCTATTTGTACGGCCAAGCCAAAAAAAAATAGACCCCACCGTTTGTACAGTCTACCTCAAAGTGTACACAGGCTTAAAATATCCCTCTTTGTTATCTTATAGCATTTTGTTATGTAGGCCCCTGACGAAACATCCCTGCAACTAGCTAAGGCAGTGAAGCATGTTGTTGAAAGTGTCGGAGAACCCCCCAGGTGCCCTCTAAAGCTGGAGCCATACATATCACACAACTTCATGGGACTGTTTGTGCCTGACGAGCATGCAGAATACCTCAAGAGAATGGCTGTGCAATACGTGAAACTTGTCTCATCTGCATGTATGTATTGATCATGTTACTATACTTTTAGATAACAACACTAGAGTATGCCTGGGACTTTTGTATTATTTTCTCCATCCCCAATCAAATTATTTTGTAACTCATTTAAAAGAACAATGTATAAGATGTGTTTCTTATTCCAAGTAGGTACTGTAGAAAAATAGAAACATAAAAACATTATTATTAAATATTTAAGTATTAACTGTTTATGAAATACAAATTTTTACCATACGTTGATGCATTATATAATAAAATTCACTTTTAAATAACAACTGTGTCAGAAAACCCTATGTCTTACGCTATCCGGGCACTTGCCTATTTATTTATTTAATCATTTATTGCAGGCAACAAAAACCAATACAATAGATACCTTAAAAAATACGAACATACATATACTACTCAAAACAAAATAAGGGCCACGAGGTATTTCGTCTGTATCATGAAAATAATAAAATCAATATATATATATTTCTCTCCATAACGAAAACTAATGTTGTTTTTACCGTGTAGACCAATAAATTTATTTCAATAATAATGATTAAACAGTTGCTTTTGAAAGAAAAAACACATTTAAGATTAAAAATAAAAACAATGTAAAATTACTGAAAACAAAAAAAAAGACTCCATGCTCATCTTTTAGTAAGGGTATGCCCCCCTCGTTTCGCTACGCACTCCTGAAGCCTGGAGTGCATGCTCTCAATGCCTGACATTTTCCATTGGAATCTCTTCCCAGGCCCTTTTAACAGCGTTGATGAGTTGCTGTTGGTTGTGGATTTCCTGATCACCGTCTCTAACTCTTCGTTTCAACTGATCCCACATGTGCTCTATTGGATTTAAGTCCGGACTGTTCGCCGGCCACGGCAAGACTTGAATTTGAGAGGCTTCCAGTACAAAACGAGTTGCTTGAGCCGTGTGTGCACGAGCATTGTCTTGCATAAAGACGAATCCAGGACCCGCTCGCTGGGCAAATGGGATCACATGTGGTCTGACAACTACCTCAATATACCGCTGAGCAGTAACAGTGCTCTCATTTAAAATAGCGAGCTCAGTTTTGCTGTGTAAGCTTATCCCGCCAATTACGTTCAAATCATTACATTTGGACCACCAAAACGATCGACTTCATGGATGCAGGCTTCTGAAAATCTCTCGCCGCGTTTTCTCTACACTCTAATACGCCGATCGTCGTTAAAAAAATTACCTTTGCATTCGTCTGTGAACAGCACTTTGCCCCATTGGTTTATGTCCCAGTCCAAATGTTGACGGGAAAATCTTAAACGATTTGCACGATGATATCTGGTTAATGGAACACGGACAACTCGCCTGCTGGTCTTCATGCAATCGTTTGCGAATAGTTTGGTCACTGACACGAGTACCCGTTGTGAGCCGTAAACGATTTTGCAGCTTGCGGGCCGTCGTTGTGCGATCTCGGCGCGCACTTAATCGAATGTAACGATCCTCTTGAGCGAGTAATGCGAACTGCCCGAACCAGGTCTTCTTCTAACACTGCCAATTTCTTGAAAACGATTCCATAGATTTTGAATAGCTCTTCGAGAAAATCCCAATTTCAAACCCGCAGATCGCTGCGAATGACCTTCTTCAATCATTGTAACGGCTCTGGTTGCTGTCAGCGAGTCCATATGACGCCTGCGTGCTTTTAGCATATTGCAAAAGATGTTTCTGACTCGAGACATCAATGAACTCTGATAATTTCTAATAAACCAAGAAGCTAAGGAAAACAAAACGTCAAAGAAAATGGAATCAAAATTTTCAAAAAGAATTTTAAATCAAATTTTATTTAAAATTGTTGCCAGCATTACATGAATACTACAATATTAAAAAGTTTAGGTATCAAAGAGTTTGTATACTCAATATTTTACTACTTTCAATATGTAAATGTTTAATAATTTACACCAAAATTAAAAAATACCTCGTGGCCCTTATTTTGTTTTGACAAGTATATAATAATATTTAAAAATTAAAACAAATGAAACACTATTTTGCTGGCGTAGTGTTGCATATCTTGGGGTCCGGTAACCGTCCGCGAAACCGACGATACAAAACACCCTTCGACCAAATTTCTGCTTACATGAAGGTCGACTGTTCTGTCGGAACTCTCACTACAAACGAATTGAAATTCGTATTATGACGAGATTCCAACCGTTTGTATGTACTCTACAATCTCCTCGACCTTTGTAGAGTAATGAAGCCAGGACACGTATAACAGCGTCACTGGTATCGCAGGCCGCAGTAAGTTGTTCGGTCCGGTCGGCGCGGAACCGTACTGGTTGCGAGTGGAGGGCTTCTTTTTCTTCCTCTCAACCTTAGTGAAACCCTCTTCATCACACTTATCAACCTGTGATGCCAGCATCTCGGAGCAACCGTTAATCTGCGTTTTCCAGCCACAGCTGAAGCATATGCACGTGTTGGAGTTAACGTCAACACGCGTGATGTTTCCCGCGGTGTTACGGGCGGGGCGGCGGGGCGCGAGTAGCGCTGACGATGCCAGTGACCACGCCGGGTGACGTATCATTTTGCACCGACCCGAAACTGCTGACCGATGCATTTTGCGCCCCGCGACGTGTGTTGATATTGCAGGTCTCAGGTGACCTATTTACCGTAACAGTGTTGCTTAATAGCGACACTTAGGCACGAAAGTCACTGATGGTGTTTTCTGAGGCCTCCAGCTTGGCGTGCAGTTCGACCAGACTAGCTTTCAGGAACGTGATGTCCTTTAACAGCCTGGTGACGTCGACGTGGTCGAACGTGACAGGGGGCAGCTTATGGAGATCCTTCGCCACTAACGCAGGCACTTCATCAGGATCGGTCTCCTTCAGCAGGGTTATTATGTCCTGCACACTTCTATCGCCTCCATCTCTCCGGCGAGACGGCATCTGGGCACACTTCCCGAGCGTCTGGAATAGCAGCGCCTTGCCACTGCAAATCTCTTCCTCCTTGAAATTGGAATGTTGTATACATGCCAACAATTCGTTAGCAATAAGTTGAGGCGAACCCATTGTTTACTTATAGCGCTGGTAGGCTGCGCTAGTCGCAAATAATTCATAAAATAATTCTGATGTGCAACGGACACGTTCGCTTCCGATCGCACATAGCGACGACTGCCTATACCTCTCAGACACCTGGATACCGTAAGACACACAAACATAATTAAATATGCACATGTCCGATATAAATATATTTATAACTAAAATAATAGAAGTAGTTTATTTATATTTTTAATATACTTTAAACAGTGGGTGTAACGGTGGATACTTATGAACGGTTGGATGCCTTGGGAACTTGCTTTCCTTGGTGTGCCATGCCACAAGAGAAAACTTATAAATGTAAGAGTAATGAAATTCCCTGTAAATCATGTTATTGTATTATCATTTCTTTTAATTTATATCTGTTTGCCTGCATGTTATAGGCTAGAGTGATGGTAGAGGATTCACGCATGCCCATACTCTTTATGTAAAGGTAATTTGTTTGCTATATCATAATATTTTTCATTGTTATGTCTATTACCTATGCATGTAGCTTAATCAGAAATAAACTCCGTAAGTAATTTTATAAAACTCGAAGAAGCATTGCGTTAGTCTTGCAAGAATGTCTAGAAAGACATCATTGCTATTTTAAAGATCATCGTTTTTACTTATTATATTGAGCAATGCCATTGTAGATATTTTAATTGTACTTCTACAGCACATAATTTTTGCTTATAAATGCATGTTTATATATGTCTATGTATTTTTTGAAGTAATTGAAGCTTTATGTTTACGTCTGTTTAATCTGTTTTTATGTTTTATTCCAATCAGCAATAAACCTGGAGCCCCACGTGAAATCGCTGCACATATCTCTGGCGTACCGCTTCGATGAGTCCGCGTACTCAGCGCTGCGAGCGCTGGCGGACTCGCTGCAGCCGCTGGGGCAGTCCGGCTGGGAGCTGCGCCTGTACTCGCGCGACCCGCGCTTCGCGAAGCACCAGGTACCATGAGTGTGGTTTTGTATAGACGTTATGTTATGACCCTTTTTAAGGCGCTTTTATACATTTCTCGTTTTACTCCTTCATGCTAAGCAAACGTTGTGTAGGATGGTTAATGTAAAACGTCGTCCATAAAGATGAAATAAGAAACCAAAAATTTGCTCACGGGCGGGACTTGAACCAGCAACATTTTATTTTTAAACTATTTAACATTTAAAATATTGAATAGTTATCTAATAAATGCAATTTAAATAAATCACGTGAAACGCCATGGCGACAATATCAGAGTCACGTTCATTGCTATGCATTCACGATCACGTGACCACATGTATATTTTTTACAAATTAAATTTATTAAAATATTTACATTATTAAATAAAAAAATATTTATTAATACACCATAGCCATCTGGCATCATGTAAACAGGATGATTCCTTCAAATAATACGCTAATAGTGAGCGTACATATTTTTTTCTACAATCGTGAGGATCATCCCTCACAGATGTGTTTATCAACAGTCTTTTGTTATACTTTTGTTAACGCGAGTGCTGGTGACCTTTTGATCCGTGAGTAGGGCATGGATACCGGGATACCGGTATACCGAAATACCGGTATACCGATCAAATTTTTCGGTATTTTGATACCGGTACTTGACGGAAAAATATCGGTATTTCGGTATTTCGAAAAAGTGATATATTTTTGCAATATCGGCAGTCACCTCATTCTCAATATTGATTCAGATGATAATGATACGAATCTGATTCGAATGAAATAAGGATTTAAGACGGGTGCTCTTAGCTGTCAGCTCTAACATCAATTAAAAAGATTGTAATCAATTAAGAAAGAAAAGAAAAAGCAATGAGAAAAGCTGGCATAAAGATTTTGTTAATATTCGACGAATGGACATCTTAACGAAACCGCAGATACATGAATATCAATTTACATACTGCAATCGGAAGCGAGTTTCAAGATGCGTCCCTATTTAAAATATTGGTTCAGTCAGAGTTAATGTCACAATGCCCACGGAAACTTGTATCAGGCTACTGAAAACCAAACAACGTGAGTTCGAGCTTTCGTTGGACCGAGACATGGTGGCAAAAGCAGCTGATGGTACCAGTGTGATATGCAAAGACGGCCGCAATATAGAAGCGTTTTATCAAATCTGTCTGGCATACACGGGATACGTCTTTGAGTGACAGACGTATTGTATCGAAAAGCCGCCGCCACAGAATAAAAACCGGCCAAGTGCGAGTCGGACTCGCGCACTGAGGGTTCCATGCCAACTTTAACTAAATTTGGTAATCCACCTACTGCCACTTAGTAAAATCCACAATATTTTGTTGACAGCAAATATAACTTTGTTTTCCATAGTGTTTGTATGAAGTACAAAGTTATGTTTGCGGTTGTTGAAAATGTGCTATATCTCAAAAACTTCTCGTTTGATTCCGTCCGAACCAATTTTCGTTGAAAGTTTTTGATAAGATCTACATTATATATTTTTTTCAAAATTTATACTCTCTTAGTTTAGAAGTTAGATGGGGGGGGGGGGGGGGGGGGGAGACGCCCATTTTACCAATTTGGAAGCGTCTAGCTATGAAACGTTAGACTTTAAAAGAAAATGGTTTTTGGAACCTCGGTGTCATTTTAAAAGACCTATCTATAGACACCCCACACGTATAGGTTTGACTAAACAAAATTTTTTTTGGTTTTAGTTTCATGTATGGGAGCCCCCCCTTAAATGTCATATTTTTTATTTTTGGTATGAGAATCGTAAAGCGGTTAACAGGATACATACTCCTACCAAATTTCAACAGTGTGATGCATATAGTTACAGAATAAAATGGCTGTGACATACGGACGGACAGACAGACAGACGTATATAAGGGTTCCGTTTTTTGCCATTCGGCTACGGAACCCTAAAAACGAAACGTCAGAG
Source organism: Pyrausta purpuralis (assembly GCA_963924145.1). NCBI lineage: Eukaryota > Metazoa > Arthropoda > Insecta > Lepidoptera > Crambidae > Pyrausta > Pyrausta purpuralis. The sequence continues at coordinate 14,574,477 of OZ001646.1, read as the reverse complement.
GACGATAAAAGTTAAGATGAAGATGGTGACAATGACATATACACTTTTATTGATATTTTAGCGCCACGTTTAAACTTGGAATATGGTGGCATGATAAAGAAAGCACGCTCTGTGATAAAAATGTATCAAGTTAGGACGCGTTGTGTTTTCTTCGTTGATTTTTAAAGAAAAAAAAAACAATTTGCCTGATTAACGGACTTGAGTTAAATTGCGCCCGCGCGTATATTTTGTTTTATTTTAAAACAATTACTTTTGTCTTACATCTTACATAATATTTGATTGTGATATTTGTGCCAATGAAACAATATTAATTAATTATTATTGGATCAAAGAACGTATTTTCTTAAGTATTCTTAATAAGATAATTGAATTACTCATTTTGTGGTTTCTAGGGAGATGATAAATAGTTTGAGTGTTTCTGCTATACAGCGTCGAAAATTTCTTTAATAACTTTTCGCCAACGAGACTTACTAATCGTCCTTTGAATTAATTAAACAGTAACTGATAATACCGGATAAATACCGAAATTTCGGTATACCGGTAATTGAAATTTCAATACCGGTATCAATACCGGTATGAAAAATTGTTCCGGTATTCCATGCCCTATCCGTGAGCGTCTACGCTGTTACTTTAAAAAAAATGAAGGTGTAATTTATAGTTATATAACAGACATATTAACATACATTTCCATAGACATATTTGTTAGGGTCGTGCGGGCGGGATTCGAACCCGCGACTGCTTATCTTTGTAGTCCGGAACGTAAACCACCACACTGTGACGGTCGTTAAATTATTATTAAAAAATATAGTACCAAATTACTTCATGTATAGCACTGTCTTAGAATATCGACCATGTTAGTCCGTGGGTTGGCAAAGAAACAAAACTCACTAATTTTATTGAAAATACTTCAATCATGAATGATAGGCACCATTAAATACAATTTACTTAACGAAAATATGATATTCGGACTGTTTTTTTTTTATTTAGTTAGGTGTTTCTGCAGTTTTAAAGGCGCACTGAGGCATTAAGACACTGACGCCATCAAAACAGACTACGTCAAAATTATGACCCCAATTTGAAGTGAGGTGTTGTTTAGCTGAGCCATCTTTGAGCCTCTCACCGGTGATCTAGTTCTTAATACAATATCATTGTTCTTTACAGAATAAATTCAACTTGGAAATTCCGAAGCGACATAAATTTTCGACGTTTTCATAAGAAACCACAAATTTCGCCGGGTCGGACTGACAGCACGGTAGCTCAATTGGTAAGAGCGTTTGGCCCGGTCTGCCATAAGGTTGCTGGTTCAAGTCTCGCCCGTGCGCAAATTTTTGGTTTCTTATTTCATCTTTATGAATATATAAAATATGACACTGTGAGTGTTAAAAACATTCTAAAGCAGTAAAACGTCGTTTTCAACTTGTCATAACGAATAACGTAAATCCAGTGATTTTGCTTAAGGAGTGAAGCCAACCATCTACTGTGTCTTTTACAAAAAAATGAATCAATTTGATTTCACAGCGTTGTGAGATAAGAAGCAGTTATTGAAGACCAATGCCTATATCGATCGTTTTAATGGCGTTATGAATGTATCTAGTTATTGTTGTGGAGGATAACGAGTGATCACTGTTTGGGATCGTAACTAGTTAAAAAACTAGTTACGGTTAATAACGCCCATCGCTAGTTTTGCAGTATCGAAGCACCAGGTACTATGAGCGTGATGCTGCAGTATCGTAGCACCAAGAACTATAGCGTGGTGCTGCAGTATCATGTACCGCTAGAAGAGGCCGCGTACTCAGCGCTTCTTTTCCTAATTCGTTTAACAAATACATTCCATGTGCGTTGTATAACCTACTTGGCTCTAATATTGCATTAATAGAACATTATAGTAATAACACTCGCTTCTTCTGCGGCCATAAAACGGACTGCGATAGGATAGCCCATACCTCTTGTTCATATAATAATACTATAAATATTTATTGCTGTTATAATGTAACTATATGGAATGAATAACAGTAAATTACATTCATTAATTACAATTACATTTTTAATATTAAAACTATATCTGAACTATTACAACTATAAAAAAATCGGCTAAGTGCGAGTCGGACTAGGGGTCCACTTACTTCTACTTAGCCAAAATACCCCAATATTTTGTTGACATCATAAATTACTTTGTTTTTCACATAGAAGTACTATCCTCTATCGGAAGAGAATAACAAATAAAAGCTGTCAAACGAAACCGATTTAGGATGACATTTATTTGTGTAAAATTGTTTATGTATGCGTGTCAGTGATGTTTGCCATACCGCTTTTTACATTAATATCGATATCGATAATATTCATTAGTATCAGTTATAATAGGTATCAATATAAAACACCGGCTAAGTACGAGTCGAATCGCGCACAAACGGTTCCGTTTTCGTAGGGTCCGCAATTTTTTTAATAAAATAAAAACGATATTTTATTTTAAAATTTTATTAAATAATTCCACTTATGCCGAACCACTAACCACTTATATGAATAATGCAGAAGTTGGTGATAATGGATGAATGTATGGATGTTTGTTACTTCTTCTCGCCAATAGTACTCGATGGATTTTAATGAAACTTAACAATACTATAGCTCATACATCAGAATAGTACATAGGCTATAATTCATAACGATATTTTTGAAATCTGAAATTTTTCGCGGGTAGCCGCGGAATTAGTAGGAAAACTAAAAGATACATAAATTACACATGTATTATTTACTATTCTTTTAATATCATAACAATATAATAACGGTTGCAATTAGCCCTACACTATTATAATAGTCAAAACCTGATACCTATAATGACTGCCATATATGAATACAATACTCAGATGTTTTGTCAATCAGCGAAGTAACTATAAATGAGATTACATTTCTCATGACTAATACCAAAACGTCATGGGTTAAACTTATTAGTTTACCGCGTGATCAACAGTTGACACGAAATATCGATAACTTGATGCAACCCTAGTGTAAAACGCAAATTATTTCTTTATATGTTATTTGATCTTTGCTTTTTACGTAAATAAACGTTTATAGAAAAGATAAATCATACTCAGTACATAAAAATTGAAGCACATTGGCAAAAATAAATCGTAAATTAGGACGTGTCAATTTGAAATATTTAACCTGTGAAATGAAAATTTTGTTGACGCTGGTCAATATAGCTCTCAATAAAAGCCGTTGTTTTCGTGACAATTTATATTTCTTCATTATTTATACTAACACATTACTAGATAATCACTTTAGTATCACTAATCAACCGGCTTACATCACTTTAACTTATTATCTCGCGACATTTACAATAAATAATAAGTGATATTTCGCTATACAATTCTAACCAACTCAAGGCTCGCATCCGAATGCCCTCAGGATTCGGCGTTTTTCGCCTATTCCCCTCCCGCGCCGCATGCCTAGGCGCATCAAATATCACAAATGCTTTATCATCACTTGGCTATTTTGCTGAATGCTAACAATTTGTTGGCATTATTTTGCTGTGTTGAACAACAATCAATCATCGAACAAGGCACTATGTTTCAGAAGCATTATTAAAATATACACTCCAAAATATACACAATTTCACTTGCAATCATAACAAATCAAATGCAAGTTATTTTCAGCGAGCCTCTTTGGGGTGACCAACTGTTTGACAGCCGTCAAAAGGGGTTCTGCTACATCGCATCTTGCATCTCTTTTTATCGCACAGCTTTCTGCTAGTGACATCTCGTTTTTGTCGTTCAATTCCAAAGGGATAATAATTTTATGGTTTTTCATAGTACATGTATGAAAGACAAAGTTATATTTGCGGTTGTTGAAAAAGTGCTATATCTCAAAAAGTACTAGTTTGATCTCGTTCAAACCAATTTTTATTGAAAGCATTTGTATAGATCTACATTGTGTTTTTTTTCTTCAAAATTGTCACTAGCTTAGTTTAAAAGCGGGGGACGCCCATTTTACCACTTTCGAAGCGCCTATCTTACATAATCTTACAGACTTTCCATAAACACCTAAGAGACCTATCCATAGATAGATACCCCACATGCATAGGTTTGAGCAAGATTTTTATTTTGTTTTAGTTCCATGTATTGGAGCCGCTCAAATGACATTACTTTTTTTTTACCAACTACCAAGTTTGATCAATGTTATGGTAATAGTTTCAGAATAAAGTGGCTGCGAAATACGGATGGACAGACAGACAGACTTGACATAACTATAAGGGTTTCGTCTTTTGTCATTCGGCTACGGAACCCTAAAAACTGAATTTGATAAAAAATAAGTGTAAATTCTAATTACCAGAAAATATACTCTATGTAAACCCAAAAAACATATTATTCATAACTGCATGAAAAAAATAATAGATTGGGTTCGCAACAATTTTCTTAAAGAATGCAGGCAGGTATTGATAGTTGATAAGTAAGCGCCGCACTCACTAGCTCTCGGATGATTCATAGCCGCAGAGGAAGCGAGTGTTTGATACAATGATATTGTACTAGCGGTCCCCCGCGACTTCGTCCGCGCGTTTTGGGTTTGCTCCCTCCCCTCCCGTCGCAGCGTCATGTTTTATATCCTAAAGCCTTTCTCGATAAATTAGCTATTCAACACAGAAATATTTTTTCAAATCGGTCCAGCAGTTCCTGAGATAAGCGCGTTCAAACAAACAAACTCTTCAGCTTCATAATATATTAGCGCAAGCGCACGTTGTACTTAAGCTGCGAACATTATTTTGGTGCGGAGTTATGTTAAAACTGTGATAGCTCCTAAGATATTTATTGAAATCAAATGATATAAAAGGCAACTTGGTTCTAAATAAAATGCTCGTGATGATGAATGTATTTATTTTGATAAGAATAAATACCTGTGTGTATAATACACCTCTAAAAATAATGCATTATTTTTTTACAAATTTATTAACATAAAAAAGGTTGTAGTAAGTCAACCATAAAAGATAGACATATGCTGTCGCGGACTTTATTATAGAACTCTTAATGCTGAACAATCCTGTCATACATGATTTTTGTGTAACTTAAGCGGTTTCCGCAGCGCATGCAGCGGAAGCTCTCAAAAGGAATATCTTTCTCCCGTTTTCGCAACATTTTTCATTTCTGCTGTGGTCTTATGAGTCGTATCTTTATGTTATATAGCCTAAAGCCTTCCTCGATAAATGGACTATCCAACGCAAAAATTTTTTTTCAAATCGGGCCAGTAGTTTTTGAGATTAGCGCGTTCAAACAAACAAACAAACAAACAAACTCTTCAGCTTTATAATATTAGTATAGATTTAGAGCTAGATCACCGGTGAGACGCTAAATGATTGTCAAGCAAACAACACCCCACTTCAAAGTGGGATCTTAACTTTGACATAGTCTTTTTTGATGGCGTCAGTGTTCATACGTGTCGCAAAGCCTCAATGTGCCTTTAAAAACTGCAGAAACAACTATCTATGTTTAATAGAAATGTTCAGCTGAAATATCATATTTTTGTTAGGTAAATTTCATATAATGATGCCTATCATTTACAATTAGGGTATTTTTATTGAAATTTGCGAGGTTTGTTTGTTAGTCAATCCACGCACCAAGATGGCCGATATTTTGTCGTCAAAAGTCGATTTTCTAAGACAGTGCCATAGAATGATGTAGTGTGCTACTATTTTTATAGGGTTCCGTAGCTGAATGGCAAAAACGGAACCCTTATAGTTTCGTCAAGTCTGTCCGTCCGTATGTCACAGCCAATTTATTATGTAACTATAATTGGTAGGAAGATGTATCCTGTTAACCGCTTTACGATTCTAATACAAAAAATACATAATAATGATGTTTAAGGGGGGTTTCCAAACATATATATTTTTATTAGTCATACCTGTGCGTGTGGGGTGTCTATGGATAGGTCTTTTAAAATGACATATAGGTTCCTTAAATCATTTTCTTTTAAACTCTAACGTTTCTTATCTAGACGCTTCCAAAGTGGTAAAATGGGTGTGTGTCCCCCACCCCTATCTAACTTCTTAACTAAACAGGTGTAAATGTTGAAAAAACGGACGGGATTGAACGAGAAGTTTTTGAGATGTAGCACATTTTCAACAACAAAGTTTTATTTGCTGTCAACAACATGTGGGTATTTTACTAAGTGGAAGAAAGTGGATTCCCTAATACAGTTAACGTTGGCACGGAACCCTCAGTGCGCGAGACCGACTCGCACTTGACCGGTTTTTTATCATTATTTTATCGACCGTCTTAGTGTGGTGGTTTACGTGCCAGATTACAAAGATCAGCCCGCTCGACCCTAACACTTGTGTCTATGGACATGTATGAAAATATCCGTTTCTGCGTTATCTATATACCTATAAAATACATCTTTAATTTCTTTAAAAAAGTATAACAAAATACTTGTCGTACGTGTTTATCACACATCCGAGCGGGATAATACTCACCATTAGGTCATTGTAGAAAAAAATAGGTACGCTAACTATTAGCACGTTATTTCAAGGATCCCATCTCTTTTATATATTTTAATTGATTATATTTGTAATACATGTTACATGTGGCCACGTGACCGCGAATACCTAGCAGTAAACGTGACACTGATGTTGGCGCCATGACATTTCAAGCATTTACGAGACCCATTCAAATTGCATTTTTAAAACATTTTTTAATATTGTAAATGTTAAATATATTAAAAATAAACTGTTTTTCTTTGATTAATATTTAACAAGCTGTGTTACCTTGTTTTTAAAATAGGTCAACGAGTCTATTGTTATGTACCTACGTACTTTAAAAATTATATTAAGAAAACTACTCTATGACTCTGTTCCGAAACTGATGTCTGATGTGATGGATGCCATATTTGTGTACTCTCTTAGTTTGCGAGACGTCATCTATTTCTCTATACAATAATATTACTATAGGAAGTCATTTTTTTTCCTCATCTTTCAGTCCTGCTGGACAAGTGGAACTTTTTCGCGTTCATTTTGATAAATTGTTTTTCCGTATTCTTCCCGAAAGTTGCCTGAAGACTGTCGCTTTAAGCCCTAAGACCACCTTCATTGTCCATATGTATTTTGCTGATTACTGTTACAAAAAAATATGTATAAAACATCGTAACAACAAAATTGCAGCGACATCTTTCGATATTCGGGCTCTTATTTTCATAAAGGCCTTGTCACTCACGGTAAAATTATACGTAAAGCGGCCATTCTAGCATGTGTAACTTGTAAGAGAATCGCTGTTCGTTAAAAAGGCAACTACGCTAAATCTGTTAATTTATACGAAATATATACTCTCAAGCCGGTTTTGGCTACGTTGAATTCTAGAAATTCCCTTAGTCCGCAATATGAGGGCTAAGTTGGGGTGCCCTATATCGGCGTTAGCATAATCAGATTGCATAGTGACAGCTTGTGTTGTGTTGTTGTCAGGTGCACAAAGTGATACAAGGTTACGAGCCGCAAGCCAGCGACGAACTTGAACTCGTGCTGGGCGACTACATCTACCTCGACGAGACAGAAGTGGCATCGTCGCCCGACGGCTGGGTCCACGGCACGTCCTGGCTCACAGGTGACGCCCGCGCCCCGTACGCGCCCGCCGATGTACGCAAGCCTTTACGTTCTTATCACTCGCCAGTTCGCAACTATGACTCGTGCCGTAAACTGTTTGCGTTTGTTGAACCACAAATTCGGAGGTTAGTGTATGTTTCAATCATGTGTCACTGTAAATACGATGTAAAGCTATCCTGTGCAGTAACGAGTTCGTAAGGTTCACATTACCAGAAAATTATGTAACTGTGTTTATTATTAGCAACCGATTTGTTGCCGTGTTACGCGCACTGATATGAATTATGTAGATGTAGGTATTACGTAGGCATGTTTACTTGGACGATTGTATTGTTGGAGTTGTGTCGATTTTAAGAATGAAACTCAACGAAATTATGAGAATGTATTTTAAGCATCTATGCTTAAATAATAATAATAATAATAAGCGTTATAATAAAAAAGTTTTGATGCATCAGCAATAAATATTACCTACTTTAATTGAAAAGAACTATAAGTAAGTATTTAAATTTTATGCGCGCCGACACTCTTCCAACAATTTGAACCTTTGCTCTTGGGCTTATTTTTACTGTCTCAAATGAAACTGAGACTAAAGTTCATTATATTAGTTTTTATCCGTCATCATTACTAAAACTTCATAGTATAAAACAAAATCGCTTCCCGCTGTTTGTATGTATGTATGTATGCCTAAATCGTTAAAATTAAGCAACGGATTTTGATGCGTTTTTTAAATATACATATAGTGATTCAAACGGAAGACTTATATGTGTAATACATGCACTACTATAGTGAAACACTGATGAAATGAGAGGTTTCCGAGTGAAGAAGTAAATAAACTCTTTTTTTTTGCGATAACATTGCAATCGCCGCCGGCTAAAATCTACGAGATGGATCAAACATATTGCACCCGTGCGAAACCAGGGCGCGGGTCGCTAGTATTAAATAAATTACAGTTTAATAAACAAACTACTTTTTGTAAATTTAAAACACATTTTTTTTTTATTTATAACACTATCCTAAAATTATTATAATCATATTTGCACGCTTTTGCCTAGTCATCGTTTGAGCTCACTTATCACTGCTCTGGGTTTGTGACTCATCATCATCATACAGCAATCTGACGCATGTGTGCGCTCGGTCACTCGCCCGACAGATTGCTATCGCGATAGTAATCAAGTTTGTGTATGTGTCTAGTGTTTAGTGAGTGATCCGCGTAGAAGTTGTTGAGTGTGTGCTATTTTTTAGGCGTCTCCGGCTGTCTCCCGGCAGTGTACACTCAGCGCGTCGCCGAGTCGGACGCTTGGACGCTACATCGTGCCATCTCACTGGGGAACCAAGGTAAAAAATAAGGGTTGCTCTACCTGAAGTTTTTGTTATACCTTACAACAGCTTAGGGTAGGACGTGAATAGAACCAGAAGCTTAGGCCACGGACTCAAGGTCAAAGTGAATTCAATACAGTATTATCGTAAAGAAACTGAAAACGATGTGTGATTAAAATGCTTATTATTTATCATTAAATATAATAACTTTTACTTTACACAGTTAAAACTTCTAGTATGAAGGAACATGTTAATGAGCCATTTAATTATCAGCCTTATATAAATAAATAAAAACATAATGTATCTAGTAACACGCTCTATTGAACAAAACGACAGTTACTAAAAGCCAACATAAATATGCGATACACCAAATTCTCTTTCATGATTTCAAAGCTGAATAAATAATGTTTTAAGCAATAATATACAGCCCGTTTTAAATGTGTGTGTAAAAATATTGAATATCAATTAATAACTTCAAGGTGATACATAGTAATGTTAAGTTGAACAATAACTTTATTAAATTAAGTAGGTCGAACTCACATGCTGATGCAGCGTCTATTGTGCGTAATACGCAGCATTTTCTTTCGACGCTACTTCTGCAATTGAATTTGTTATGTGTCCCGTTGTATTGTATGATGTTTATTTTGATAACTTCAACCTGCATATTATTTCCTACATCAATGCCAGAAAAATAGGCCCACAACAGTTAAAATATTTAGCAAGTATATAAATCTGTATACTAAAAGACTTTAAGAACCGAATTATGCACAGAAGACACCAAAAAGATTGTTTTATTTTCATAGGTACTGTACAAGAAATCCACATAAATTGTTCATTAATATTGACTTTCGAACCCACGATTTCTGTGAGATGACAAAGTTATGATCCCACACATTGTCCTGATCAGTTTGATACTTTAATTACGATGTTACTTTCTTTCTCCCGAAGATGACTTGATGGTTATTTTAATTGTAATTAATGCAACGATAATTCGTGACGAACAAAAGAATGACTGCAAAAAAAGTGGATTTATTGAGCTGGTAATAAGACCTATTTATTAACATAATAAGTACTAGATTATTGTTACGAGTATTTGTTATGATGTCTATTTCGCCTTGTATTGAAGTGTCTGGGAATAAGATATAGGTAATAAAGTGATACACTATCATTTGTAAATATTGACCTATCTTTCGTTCTATTAAAAATTTAGGTTACGTTTGTCTATAAAGTTTGGTCTTATTTATCTCAATTCCCGGTGATCGTCATTCAAACGGAACGAAGGCCGCGTGTTGGAAGCTAACTTTATTTTCTCAACTCATTTACGATTAGTTTTTTTTAATGTTAATCTTACCCGTTGTGGTGTTAATGTCGGTAGCAGGCGGAGATTGCCGGTCGGAGTCTGACTCAAACACAGACGGAGAGATGTCGTATCCTCACGAAGACGCGTCTATGCTGGGACACGGGAAGTCGGAAGAGTTCTACAAGGACTGGGGGAAATACTGGCAGACGGTGAAGCTGCATAAGACTGAGGGCATCTTGAATGTAACGCACGGTGAGTGAAATAATATGTATATATTACTTAAAATGTGTTTGCACAGAAGCGAAGCAACTAGCAGAGATGTCTAAAAATTTGCCAATCATGTTGATCAAACTAAGAAAAGCAAAACATGACATGTATTTTCAGCAGCGTTGAATATTTGCTCTGGTCCACTTCTATGGTAACCTTCAGTCCTCTTGCGTAGACCCGGGTTGGTTGACTCTGTGTTAGTTAAATCATCATTATCTTGCTGTTAATTCTTGGAAGTGGACAGAGCAAAGTTAATATTCGAAACCTCGATCGATTCGATAGGTGTTAAATTTGGCCTGCGCAAACACCCTGTGTCTTGTCGAAAATAGTTAAGGGGCTACCCGGATTTTTAACGCGCTCACTAGCGCCACAGTAGAAAAATCATAACTCGTTACACCAATCAAAAATCTGGTAAACACGATTGTAAAAGTGGCCATATTTAGCAGTTTTTCTAACTCTAACTACAGTAAACTACTTTAGAAACAATTTAAACGTAAACTATAGAACCTGTACTACAATCGTGTTTACCAGATTTTTTAATGGTCTTTTATTTAACGAGTTTTGATTTTTCTACTAAAGTGGCGCTAGTGTGCGCTTTGAAAATCCGGGTAGCGCCTTAAGTCGTGACTATTGTTTTGAAAAGATTATTGTATTGATATGCACAGTAAAAGCGTACAGAAGTTAGCTAAAGTCAGTTTATCTTTGCTTATCGAATATTGCAAACAATCTTTTCATATTTTTTTAAATAATATCAATGAATACAATTAATCAACTGTTTGATTTGAAGATCTCAGTGCTCAACAATGAATTACTAATATGAATCAATTCGTTAAAAAGGAATATCAAGATTTTTTACAATATTCGACTATCAAAGAAGAATAGACTTATGTTGCAATTTCATTTAATCAAAATTCAAAATGCGTCCCCAATCGTCCAATTCGTCTCGGATCGCTCAACAGGAAACTACCTAAACACTTTTTGTTGCCGCAGACAGTCAAATCAAAGGTAGTTAATAAAGAAGCGTTGCGAATTCTCAATTAATAAAAAATATTTGGCGGGTAACGGTAGAATATTTGCCGTTAATATACCAGTCAGATGTTCAGTACGTAGAACGCAGTGTGCCATCATCGCGCCAATCAGTTCATAATATGGCTGGAGTTTATTACATTTCGACCTTAGGTATTTTTACAGTTCTGCTATTTAGAATTACTACTGCTGACCCAATCGAAGGTATATATTGTGTTTCTGCGTCTAGTTCCGAAAACTTGCGTTTCCGTTTATAATTTTTGTTAATATTTCATTTAATTGCATTTGAATGGATGTGGAGTGGATAGATTAATCCGGCAGTATATTTGTGGTGTGGGTTTATTGTTTGGTGCCAAATATTATGACAGTGCATAATGTATTACGAAGAGTAATGTGTATAGGTTTTTATGAAAGCAGTTAAAAAAACATGGAGTACTTTGTTATAAAATATGTAAAACTTATAGATTAATGTATTTATTTAAACTTCATGGCCCGTTAATTGTACGATTGGCGGACTTAATGCCTTATGGCATTCTCTACCCGTCAACCGCATGGGAAATGCAGAGAGTTTTATCAGTGGCGGAATAATAAAAGTACCGTGAGGGACCAAAAAGATATATTTTAAAATGCAGTAACATTAACATAAATACTACTTTTTTAACATAGATAAAAGAAACATATAAATAATAATAATAAAATTTATATTTTAATGTATTCAGATTAGTGTTGAAAATGACTATAGTGACTGAATTTGACTGACGGTCATTTGCGGTAAATTGGTAATTTGGCCAAAAACTGTCATTAAAAATGTTCATATTCAGACATATTTTATTACTTTTTTCGTCTGTGCGTACGTTATTGGTCGAATTCGTGTCTTTCGCGTAGTTCTGTGTAACCCCGTTATTACATCTTAACCTATTTAAGTCTCGTTTAGTGTTATATACAAATTCTTTGATATGTTTTCTGTTGACTGATGCTAGAAAATTCTTATTTCTGAGTAAGATGGCAATGTTTGTAAATCAATAGTAAAGTAATCACAACGACACAAAATGAGATTTAGATTTACCATTCATCACTTAAGGTCAAATTGACTGAATTTTATAATATTTGGCCAGTCATATATGGTTTACTTATATGATCAATGTAACTGGTCAGATATAGTCATTTTACAACACTAGTCCTGATTGTAAGATTGTTTTTATTATTTATCTGCAAGATAAGTGTATTAAACTATCAGACTTACAGTCATGTGGACAGGTGCTTTGAATTAAATGAAAATATTATTTATCGGATATTCTAGTTGTCTGTTTTTTTTTATTTCTTGCCGAAATAGTTTTAGGTAGATAAATGCATATAACTGTAGATGTATACTTTATTTATTACCTACTCTACAATTCCACGGTCTGATATAAAAAAAAACAATATTGTTTTAGGCAGTGGAGTAGATTGGGAAGAAAAAACGTCGACGGTAAAAGCAGACGTTGAAATGTCAAGTACTACCAAGGTATGTAACCTTAAGCTATTGTAAGGAAACAAATTTAATAAGTACAACAATTACACATAATAAAAAATAATCGTGTATTTTCGTATTTTGTGATCTGCGATAAAATTCTTCATCTAATCGTCTCTTATGCAAGGCTTGAAACCGGTTCAAGATTTGCCGGTATTGTAACGGTTTAACCGGTTTTATCGTAAAATTCCGTTCCGGAGCGGAACCAAATAAGAGCGATACTGTGAACCTCAATAAACCGGTTAATTCGTAGCCGCTCGCGACGATCGCAACGCGACTTGTTTTTAGACCGAATATTCTTCAAAAGATGGTTAACTAATTATCAGATTCAGAAACAAACGTCAGATGCGATCACCGCTTGCAGATCTTAACGGAGTTCAGAGTGGTTGTCCTGTCTGAACGAAAAGTTGAACCGGTTAATGCAAAATACCCATATTTTTCCAAACCGGTTTAAAGGAACATACCCTTTTTCAAAAAGTTCCACCTGTATTTTCGTCAAACCGGTTAAAAAAAAATACTGGTTTCCAAGCCCTGCTCTTATGACTAACAACGGTTTACTGCCCCGATGGATCAAACGCATTTTTAGTTTCGTACATTGCAAGATAAAGAGTAAGGAACTCAATATTTATTTAAATCCTTACTGTAACTTATATTATATATGTATATACATAAACTGATAAAAACCGCTTTTCATGGCCAGACGGGCCATTCTAGGCTAGTATGATTTACCTTGACCTTGCACTTGAATTTACTTTAGATTGTATTGTTCGCTTATCTTTTGACGATAATGCCAAGTCCTTTTTCATTGCCAACGACACCTGCCTGGATAGCTCTGCAAATACACGGATCGTTTTAAGATAAATCCTACGGTATTTAATGTTTATATTATTAAAGTGAACTATAGTAATTTTTCTTTTATGTATTAGGTACCAAATATTTGTTTTTAATTGCCTCTGTTCCATTATCACTATTATCAGGATAGAATTCAAAATCCTAGACACCCACTAGGATGTTGTAACATCGCAACGACACAATAATTCTTACAAAAAATATTTATATCGATCTAGTAAACATTGAGCTTTTTCATTCACCAACCTGACATTCTGGGTACGATTTATTTTTATGTATTGTAGGGTCGAATATAAGTAGAGAACTTGGTAAATCTTTGCGAACTTGCTTTCCTGATTTATTCGCATTTTATAAAGTCAAATTGGACTTGTGCCTACATTTTACTTTCTTATACCAATTTAATTATTTATGTACCAAAGTTCAATAGGGATAGATGATAAAGGGTCTGTGTGTTGATCTGACAGCATGTCTTCAGATAACTACAGTAAGCACAAAGTACTCGGGAAACGTATTTGCATAATTTATGACATGGATTTAAAAAAGATATACATATTTACAAACCCGATAAAAGTTCACGTACCTAGGACAATGCCTCACCATATCAGCTCGTATAAAGCTTTACTGCTGTGTTAGTTTGACGTTTCGCTTATACGAAAAGTGTAAAAAATATCACCTGCTGTGAGATGATGTCTCACAAGCTAAGAAACATTCTAAAAGACTTATATTCATCACTACACTAATATTATAAAGCTGAAGAGTTTGTTTGCTTTAACGCGCTAATTTCAAGAACTACTGAACTGATTATTTTTGTGTTGGATAGCTTATTTATCGAGGAAGGCTTTAGGCTATGAATGAATATCGGCGACGGGAGGAGAGGAAGCAAACTCAGAACGCGCGGAAGAGGTCGCGGGAACCGCTATCATGTATATGGGGTTCAATATGTGATTGGTATTACAGGCGAGCCCGTCAAAAGCGGAGTCTGAGGGTAAACGTTGGGTGTTCGCGATGCGTCACGGCGAGCGAGTGGACCTCACGTACGGCCACTGGGTGCAGCACTGCTTCGACGAGCAAGGGAACTACGTGCGGAAGGACCTCAACATGCCGCTCACGCTGGGAGCGAGGTAACCTCACTGTTTAAGTTGCATGAGGAAAAGGTTTACATATAATACTAGCGGACTCAGCGAACTTTGCTTCGCCCCTAGCACCGTCCCGCCCCGTCCCCGTCTCGCCCAGCCTTGTAATTTTAACAGTTAAGAAAAACACTATAATTGATCAGTTATCGAGCGGAATGAAAAATTAAGAAAATTACTAAAATGACTATAAAAAAGTTGTTGTATGTATTTTTAATGCCACATTATAAAAAAATAACAAAAAAAATCGTCCAAAAAAAAAAGGGCCAACAACCCTTATCACTTAGGGGTATGAAAAATAGTTAGTAGCCGATTCTCAGACCTATTGAATACGCATATAAAATTTGGTAAGAATCGGTAAAGCCGTTTCGGAGGAATACGGGAACGAACATTGTGACACGAGAATTTTATATATTAGAAGTATTTACAGTCGTTTTTCCTTAGCTCCTCGTCGTAACAATATTTTTATTACTTTCAAAATAATATCAGTAAATAAAACTATCTATTTGATTTTAAAAGATCTCAAGGTTGAATGATGATATGATAAATTACCTTGTAGTTTATGAGTTTTTTTTTAAATCAATCATTTAGTTAAAAATGAATGTTAACATTGTTTCATCATCATCATTATTAGCCAAAGGACGTCTACTGCTAAACATAGGCCTCCCCCACGGCTTTCCACAGCGACCGATCACTAGCGTTTTGCATCTAGTTTGCTCCTGCGATCTTTACGAGATCGTCTGTCCATCTTGTCGGTTGACGTCCTACGCTGCGTCTTTGGTCGAAGGGCCTCCAATCTAGAACTTTTCTGCCCCACAATATTGTTTACAAGCATAGAAAAACGGACTTTAAGCGGACGAGTACAGCATATGTGTACGCGATGCGACACGGTGGATGATAGAGTACCTAACATGTAGCTGGTACAGTCAGTTTATATAAACTCAAAAAAGATCAGGTTTATTTATAATTTTGTGCTAAACAAAATGGGTTACACATAGTAGAATTTTAACTGTAAACATGGTTCTCGATTTAATAGGTTTGATAGACATTATTTCATGGCCTTGTAAAATTTTAGTGCTTACTAACAACGCTATCATTATTCATGTTCCATAGTGCGTCATGTTTCAGTACTACTGACCTTTGTACAGCATTCATTGATTTGACTGATTTGACATGCATTGGTTGATTTTATTATTCGTTGTTATTTTGAAATACCAACCACGTTAACCAAAACCTTGGAGGAGGCATATGTTCAGCAGTGGACGTCCTTTGGCTGATAATGATGATGACATCAACGAATTCATACTGACGTATATGGATATGCAAAATTTATGGTCTCTCATATGGATGAGAGACCATAAATTTCGCATGGTCGGACCGACAGCACGGTTGGTCAATTGTTGCTCAAGCTGTAGTTAGTCAAAAGGTTGCTGGTTCAAGTCCCGCCCGTGCGCAAATTTTTGGTTTCTTATTTAACCTTTATGAATATAAAATATGACACTGTGAGTGTTAAAAACATCCAAAAACCATTAGATAGCGAAGCATCATCAATTTCCAAGTTGAATTTATTCTGTAAAGAATAACTCTTGGCCCACTGTTGCATAAGCAGACGGGTAGATGGCGTTAAACGTCACACATAATGACGTATCCATAAGAGACCACGAATTTCGCAAGGTCGGACCGACAGCACGGTAGCTCAATTGGTAGAGCGTTTGGCCCGGTTAGTCAAGAGGTTGCTGGTTTAAGGCCCGCCGGTGCGTATATTTTTGGTTTCTTATTTCATCTTAATATAAACCAACGAAGTTCCAGAAGGCAACAAGGAGTCATACGCCAAGGACACGCCCCTAACGAGAGTTTAAATATTATTTTTTGTACCTCAGAGCCGGCGGCAAGGAGTCATACGCCAAGGACACGCCCCTAACGAGAGTGGGGCGATTCCAAGCTAACCTTGTGGGTGAGGGCATGCGGCTGGCCGGGCTTACTGTCAAACATGTGTATGCTTCTGCTGCGCTGCGGTGCGTTGAGACCGCGCACGAGTTCCTCAAAGGTATTTAAAGTTAAGTCAGCCTGTTACATCCCACTGCTGGGCAAAGTTATAACCTCAATTTTCATACCTTTCCTTGTAACAGATTAATAGAGTACAAGAATAATGCGTGTGACTGTACTATTCTTGCTCGGGCTGATTCTACGAAGTATTTGGGAGTAATTATTGATGATAGGCTCAAATGGGACTCACATGTTGCTCTAGTTTGCAAAAGAGTTCGAAAGTTGCTATATGCTTTTAAAAATTTGCGCCTAGTAGCCGACAAAAACCTTCTCATTCAAACATATAGGTCTCTATGCGAATCACTTCTTACCTATTGTATCTGTGTCTGGGGCGGTGCGGCCATTACTTACCTGCTCCATCTGGAGCGAGCTCAAAGGGCGGTGATTAAGGTCATGCTGTTTCTTCCTATATTGCATCCTACGGTATTAGTTTATGATATGGCTAAGGTCCTTTCGGTTCGTAAGCTTTTTGTCTTTCAATGCCTTCGAAGGTACCACAGGCATACAATCCCAACTTTGCCACAAAACAACAAGAGACGTTTTCGTTGTCCGCAACCACAAATCTCCAGTCCCTTCTCACAAAAATTTTATAACTATCTTGCACCAAAGCTTTACACGCGAATAAACAATGAACAGGGATTGTTGAAATGTACTAATTATGAAATCAAACATCTACTATATACATTCCTGCTATCCATTAGTAGCGATACAATTGAATCGTATCTAAAGCCGATCTGCTAACTGCAACCACGCATACACACACTCACGCACACGCGCATACACATATACACACACACGCACACGCGCACACATACACACACGCACGCACACACACACACACACACACACACACATACACACACACACACACACACACACATGCACATAAAGTATTGCAATGCTTTATAATTTTGTCACATCTATGTTATTGTATATCTTAGTCTGTTACTAAACATGTGGATGTAATTTTGTTTCTTATGTTGTACTAATTAAATTGTTAAGCCTTTTTTGGGAAGACACTGGCTTCCATAATACAGTTTACACTAGTTTGGCAGCCAGGGTTACATACTTTTCATGTAAAAAATCTGTATTAGTGCAAATAAAGAATTTATTTATTATATTTATCAACTATGAGGTAGTTCGAGCCATACTTCACCACGCGGGCTCAGTGCGGATTGGTAGAAGGGTGTTTGCAAGGCAAGCGACTAGCCCTGCTGTCAGATGTTATCAAGCCGCCCATAAGGCCTCTGACTAGGCTTAACAACTAATATCAACCGATATTAGCCGGGACCAACGGCTTAGCGTGCCTTCCGAAGCACGATGCTCGTGGTATACGTTACTTATATGGTCGGAATGGTCACCCATCCAAACACGACCCGCGCTGTAGGTTGCTTCAATTCGGCATCACTGCCAAAGCGCTGCTACCACTGCGCTACGAGCACCTCAAATTATTGGTTTCTAATTAAATAGAGATCAGTTTATTGCAAGAAATTCAAAGATGGTATGGCGTATACTGTTAATCAAAATATTATGCAGAGTGTAACAAGACTTAAAAAAACCTTTAACCTCGCATTCAGTACATCAAACCAAATCGTCTGTAACAAAAATAATCACCGGGAATTTTATTTTTAGACACTAATAACAATCTTTTGTTTATTAGCCGCAATGTATACGCGCACGGAGCGCTCATAGCGACGCGAGGGCACTTAAAAGACGCGCTTAGTTGTGTGCGTGCGCCCGCGCCACACCGCGCGATACATTGCTTAGTGCACTGGTTACGGTCTGTTTACGAACAAAGTACTGAAAATGTTTAGAAGATTTTAATTAAAAATGCTCTTAGAATAGATAGTAACGGGATTGCGACCATGTACGGACAACAGCACGTCAGGGTAAACACTGCGGTATCTTGTGCAGTTGTAATAAGGGCTAGTTTGCAACAAAATTGGGTAACCTGATGTGCTAGCCACTGTACCTTATTATTTTCTAGAGTCCGATATTTCGGCACTGTTACAAGTGCCATGGTCACGGCGTAACTGAAGTTGTTGCGGGTAAGCTGTTATTGGCAGACATCTGTCTACCCTCCTTCGAAGTCTTTTATTGCGATCACTTGCAGTACTATTTTTCACAAACTCACTATTTTCTAACACCTGTTCTCGACAACAACACAACACTCACAGTGTCCGCACGCGAGACAAGACAAGACATTAGACAAATTATAAAATATACGGGAAATATATTATTTGATGTTTTTATAATTGCAGGCTTACAAGCAGACCCATCAGTGAAGATCCGGGTGGACCCGGGCCTGTTCGAGTTCAAACTGTGGCACATGGCGAAGGGGCTGGCGCCGTTCATGACGCCCCAGGAACTGCATGACGCGGGGTACAACGTGGATGTAGAGTGAGTTACTTACCGTATTTATAAAAAATATCTTCATAATTCACATCAAGATCAAGATGTCTTAGATTGTTTATTTATTTTATTTATTTGGGGATTTTTACATAAAATTATGGGAGACACTTCATAACCAACAATGTTTTTTAAATAAATAAAGAAAAGCTATTCATCATTGATGTGTCACCGAAAGAACATGTCGGATGAGAATCGTCCTAAAATGAATGGCGATGCGATGACTATAATGCTAGTTAGACTATTTCCTTTGTAAATCATGTTTCTTGGACATTTAAAGTTGTTTGTAACCTAGACCATTGACCTATTGTTTTACTACATGACATCTCTATCCTAACTTATTTTGTTTTCCTTGCAGCTATAAGCCATACGTGAACATTGACGTGGAGTCAAATGAGACTCTAGAAGAATTTTACGAAAGAAACGAGAAAGTGATTCATTCCGCCATCAAAGACACAGCCGCTGAAGGTGAGAATACTTTTCCATATTCATATCTTAATTAACAAAATGTATCTAAATAATCAATATAGCCTGCCCAATATGCACTGAGTAAAATCCTAGCCCACTTTTTTTTATAAATAGACATGTGGCTGTTTCATGTTTGCGAATATATGAAGATGCAGCGAGAATGACTCATGTTTGCATTCTGACTAATACCAGCCTATTCCATACGTGACCTAACAACACCACATTTCTTTCACAGGCGGCAACGTAATCTTCGTCGGTCACGCCTCGACGCTGGACATGACAGCGTTTGCTGTACAACGGCTAAACGACCCACCCCCGGAGACGAGTTATCAGATCAGTAAAAACCTACTGCGAGTTCCGTACTGCGCGCTCGCGGCGCTGCGGGGCGCCCCCTGGCGGCTGGTCGCGCCGCCCGTGCCGCCCTCTATCAACTCCAGCTCGGGCCGGTTCGATTGGAAGATGCTAATGTAACAATAGGATACGGTACCGCTAGGGGTTAAATGGACGTATACGTTACTATAAATAGAACTGGCCGGTAAATGCATCGATGGTTTTTAAAATTAATTTTGTGTTCGAAAAACATGCGTGATCAAAATGTTGCGAATTGTGGACAGCTGTCAACCTTTAGTGTTATGTGTAGGATAATAAAATATGAATGCACAATTGCAGATGATGGTTCGTACTTAAGGTTGTGCACCTGAGGTTTTAAAACAACCTTTCAGAAATACCTGCTGTATTGGGGCCACAAAATAAACAAGTAAAACTAATTGTAAAATGAAATAAGTTTTTAAATATGAACACATGGAGTGCATAAATTTCGTTAGGTACCGATACTGACAAATTCTAATGCTTAATTTATTTATCGAAATATGACGTTAGAAAAATGGTAAATACAGCGATTTAAGTGGACTGTAAACTTAAGAATAAGTATTGAGTTTGCTGTACAGTTCCTGTAAACAAAAATTAGCAAATTTTACATTAGTAACACTTAAGTATACCTTAGCACCTATAAAATACAGGTACAAAATACTATTAAATTTTAAATGTTATTATGTAGGTATATTTAATGACTCTATCATGTCTTATAGTATATAGGTACTAACAACATACATACCTGAGAACTGTTTTAATGTTGAAATACATAAGCAAAGAGTATGTTTTAAATGGATAAGCTATAAAACGAATAAAAATAAAAATGAAATGATTCCATTACATTTTAGAAATTAATTTGCACTATAGTTTTATCTACCCACGGCGACATGGTTGTAAATATGCAATGATTTATTTAAGTAACACCGACCGACGTAGCCCGAGCAAAAGTTTTTCTTGCACTTTTTTCACATTCATACATAGTGTATTAATAATAATAACGACTTTTCCTGGTATCCTCAACCTGAGAAATAAAATTTGGTATGATTCCTGGCCGCAGTAAGTTAGATAGTGCACACTGTTAGGATTCGGGACGGTTAGTGTTTTAAATAACTAAATGTGTTTGCTGGAAGACTGTCTCCAAACTGTCTGAAGTCAACTATCACTTATTTGTAAACTACATTCGGTACTTTTAGTACTATCATCAATTCTGTGATACTAAGCGAGTCTTCTTATATACTATTATATTTGATAATAATAACGTATCAAATAAGTATTGCTAAATAATTGGAATAAGTGCATTATGTTGTTAATTTGACCAAATAGGAAGGATTGATTGCATTACTTTTTAACTTATAGTATGTATAACCTAAAATCAAACTTTACTCGCTTTTTAAGATTTGTATAGTTATCGATATTTTTTTAGTATATTTACTATTATTTCCATTGCCTGATGTCAATATTGAATGATTTTGTATTTGATGAAATAAAGTTGAAATCATTAACTTTTAATGAGATGTTTCATTTTTCTAACAACACAGAAGAATTTAGCTTTTTATGTTATGAGAATTACTAGTTAATTAATTCAAGGAAACTATATTAGCATTAATTTTGATGATTTATTTAAACACAACAATCTTATGTACACGATTTAGGACTTGACTAGACAACAATGATTCACAGTAAATAAATGTAATTATAATATGATATCATAATTGATACAATATAAACTTATTAAAATATTAACAAATGCAACAAATACGCAAGTCATAAAATCAAATCTTGAAATGCTGAAGGTATGTTTTCTGTGTTAAAAAACTTAAAAACTTTGAGAACTGCGCGTTTCTTGGTGTGTGAGTACGAGGAAAGAGGTAAACTTGTGTAAACTTCTATATATATCGAGAAGAGCCGGAGGCGTACTACAAAAATCGTAATCCATACGATAGGGTGCATTTCGTTAGTAGTAGGGATTGTATGCTATAGTCAGCACGTCAGCAACCCAGTCTTGAGACCCTTATATTAATAAAGATAGGAATAAGCAGCGCGCATGTACAAGCGAGATAGATATGATACTGACAGGACTCTGTTGAAAACACGAGGACTACGCAATGGTCCACAAAACGATGATCTTATCGACGGAAGCTGTTTTTCGTAGTAGACTTCTGGCCTGGATATGAGATAGTGTCTAGTGACATACGTTTGTGAAACACTTTTCTGATACTTTTTATTAAATAACTCTACTTCGTAATCCTTAAATAAATATAAACAATATCAAAGGCACATTGTTACGCGTCGCGCATCGGCACAGTAGTCTTAATTAAATACGTAAAATGAATTTTATTTGTTTGTGTGATAGAGATCAATTTCACATCAAATTGTCTAGCTACTGCAGTAATTAATTATATTATTTTACTTGTTTTCAGTTTTAGAATAATTCATTCGCTCAGATACAACTTCCTCTACAATTCTTTGAATCATTAGTCTGTCTTCAGCTTTTATGTCTTCTGGTTTCGTCTTATCATCATATATTTTTCTATCTATCAGTCTGGAAATAACCTCTTCTACAATTGCATCAATATTTTCGTTTGTGTGGTTCTTATCATCATTATTTTTTATCAGATCATTGAATGAAGGCAAGGGTAGCTGTGGTTCTTCTTCATTTACTATTTGATCCGGTGTGTCGGGCTCCAAAACATGTTCGGCCTCAGGTATATCTCCCCTTCCATCAGTTTCAGTCGCTTCGTCCTCACTCATTTCACCTTCAGAGAGCTCTTCAGCTATATGTTTGTGACGTTTCATTATTTCTTTCAACTTTTCTTTAGCTGATGCCACAACTTCTCTTCGTGTTTCTGATTTAATTTTGGCTATTGCTTTTCGTTTCCTTTCTTGTCTCAAAGACTTGGGATCATCGAAAGCTTTTTTTTCATCAAGTAATGGCTCTTCTTCAATAATTTCTTCAGGTGTGTCTTGATCTGACAAATCAGCCGCAACATCTTCTAAATGTTGAGTATCTTCACCATTATTTTCTATATTGTCTTGTAAGTAATTGCTTACCACTTCCTGTTTTTCAACTGTGACATCAACATTGGTAACTGTTTGTGGCTCTTCATCAATAACTTCATCTGATCTTTCATAATTCACAACATTAACAACAGTTTCTTCTGCAGAATCTTGATTCGATTCTCTACTTACAATGTTTTGAATGTTTTTAGTACGAGGATATTCTCTAAAATCTTTTCTCTCAAGTATGAAGAGTGAAGGTTTTGTTTTAATACGCACAGGGGGCATTAATTTATAATTCATTGTTACTTGAGAGAAAGACTCGATGCTATCTAAAATGATATGTGTTTGAGCGAAAGCTTTTAGATTTGGTGAATATTTACTTTTGGCTTCCAGTAGTAAATGCGTGTACTCTTGAAGTTGTTCTGTTTGTAGTGACTCGTTTTTGCTGTACACCCATTGGTCGTTAATTTGCGTGAACCTCGTCACACCAGTTTGAGCTGCAAGGTTGCTGATATGTACGTGAACGAATGGTTCGTCTTTTAAGAGTTTGTGGAACCTAAAACAAGTTAATATTTTACTAAGCATTCGTAGCCCGGACACTTTGCAACAATAATAATATTTATAAACATATTTTTGAACATATCATAAAATAGTATTTTCATAAAAATACGTTACCTTGTTATAGCGACTCCACCAGGATAGTTTGTCATAGCAACAAGTACAAATGCCAAAGACATCACAATATTTCCAATTATAACAATAACAATACCCCAAAAGAGTAATTCGAAAATGGGGGCTTTAGTTCGCCTTATGTATCTGAAAAAGAGTAAATAGTTGCATATAAGATTTTGTAAACAGTGTATTTGTATTGGTACAGAAATATTGTAAACAGACCAGGGCTCGGAAACGTAATTAAAACATAATGTTTTTAAAACGTCCAGAACGATGCCTTGTATAACATTTAGTTTGGACTTCGATAGTTATATATTATAGTTAGAGATAAAATAAAATAAAATAGCCCGTGTCGCGACCTGTTTACTTCGTATACTTATATCTGAACGGATGCAAAATTACAAATGGAGTGGATGTGAATTACTTTTGTTTCACATTGCAAGGTCAAAAATTAAATTAAATGAGAGAAACACGTTTTATTGAACAAAAACGATTTAAAATTTCGTTCTCTTCAAGGCCTTTTTAAAAATGTATCCGGTCGAACATAAACAAAACTAATACGTTTTTAAGGCGAAATAGTTTCGAAAAAAATTCTGTTAGGGCCCTGAAACAGACGACTTACATGTAAGAGCATGCAGCAGCTGATGCGACGTTGAGGAGCGGAAACACGTATATGATGAATCGCAGCTCTTTGTGCGGTAGTATAGAGTAGAGAAGGATGTAGGTGACCGCGGGGGCCACCAAGGGCACCAGCCGCCGGTCCAAGTAGACCCCTACAGGGATCAGGACCAGACTAGGACCGAGACCGCGTGGAAGCGCCGAGTAAAAGTACCAAAGGAATGGCGAAGTCTGTAGTTTGCAGTCAAGGAAAATTTGCCGTGTGAAAAATGATTAGTCTACTAGTAATTTTTATTTGTTATTTGAAAGATTAGTCAAAATCTACAGTAGGTACTTAACTACAACAAGAAGTCCACAGTGGACATACACAATACTCGTCACATAGGTATGTGACGAATTCACAAGAGACCACCAAATTCTCGCAGGTGAATTAACTGCATGGTAGCTCAGTCAGTAAGAGCGTATGGTCTGGTTCGCCAGAGGTGATTAGGAAAACACTGTGAGTGTTAATATTCCATACATGGTAGCTTTCATATTTTATGCAACATGTTCTTTTTTTTAAAACACAGTTTCTACAAATTATAAGTAATATTTTTCTTGAATTTAAGTATGATGCACGAGTAAGATCATGTTTGAAAATCACTATGTCATTATTTGCTCTCAGTGTGACGACGAATTTTGCGAAATTTCCAGCTTACCCAACTTAATCTATACTAATATTAAAGCTGAAGAGTTTGTTTGTTTGTTTGTTATTTGAACGCGCTTATATCAGTAATTACTGGATCGAGTTGAAAAATTCTATTTGTGTTGGATAGCTTATTTATCGAGGAAGACTAAGCTGTAAAACATTACGATACGACTAATAAAAACAAGGCAATGAAAAATGTTGCAAAACGGGGGGAAAATATTCCTTTTATAATAATAATAAACGTTTATTTCAGGCAACAGATAATGAAATACAGGCCCATAAAATAAATACCTTACAGACTAACATACATAATCAAAATAAAATATCATAATTAAATTTTCAACACACTTGCTCATAACGACGTCTTTATTCCACCGATTTTTGGCTCATAATCATAGATATTAAACACGCGTGCTTTTTCATTATATTATTGCACTAGTGCCTTTAGTTTATTAACCCGACCAATTTAGGTTTGTACCCTAGTACCAAGTCGTAAGTAAGAAGAAGAAGCGATATAATTTAGTCGGGTTATACAATACTTTTATTTTAGCAACAAACAGTATTTATGCGAAAAATAACAGTATCTACATATTTATTTCAAAAAATGGTAAATCCAGATTTATTACTAATCTTGGCTTTTGGCCGATCTAGTTCGCGCCTAAGCCTTGCGCGAGCATCGGTATCGCGGCAAGAAAAAAAAAACAATGCGCCATTTTTCGTAAATAATAATTGTCGGCTGTGACGAAGTTTGCATTATTTAAGAAGTTTAATATTAATGAAAATGCCTACTTCAAGTGAAGAAAATGAAGAAAACCTATTATTTACTCCGGCAAAAAACGCGTGCGAAAGTCTTTGCCATCAAAATCGAGTGAAATGTATTTTTACTAAATGTTTTAATAATTAAAAACTTAGTAAATGAAGAGTCTTGTTTTTTCCTCGCAAGTGTGTTGAAAAACGTCGTATGATACGCGTGTGCCTGTGACCATTATATACGCGGCTTTCTTATGGCGCACTCGCTTTCGCTCGTGCGCACACAATATCGCCTTGTATATAATGGTCAACTTAGCACACTTGTATCATAATGTACTATTACACGCTCTTTGTGTTGTTCGTGGTGTCGCGTAGACTTCCGCGAAATCGCCGGAATACGACACCCTTTGGCCAAAAATCTTCCTTCATGAAGGTAGTCAAAGTTTCAGTTGGAATTCTAATCACAAAGGAATTAAAATTCACATTTCGACTAGACTCCAACTTGACGACCCGCAGAGTATAGTTGGTCTTCTTATGCACGTATTCCATGACCTCCTCAGCCTTGGTGGTGTAATGCAGGCGGGAAACATACAACTGTGTCGTTGGAATCGCAGGACGCAGCAGCATGTTCGGTCCAGTCAGTGCGGTACCGCATTGATTGCAGCTGACGGGCTTCTTTTTCTTGCGCTCCACTTTCATGAAGCCATCTCTATCAGGCTCCCCTTTACGGGACGCTTTCGGCGCGGCGATGCGCTTCTCCGTCTTTGATTGATTCAAAGGCATCTTGTTTTGCCGCTTATTTTGTACGGGAGGTTGACTAGCGGCGGCAGATGCATACGCACGAGAAGGTGACGTAGGCTTAGGCAGCGTCATTCGCATATTGATGGAATGCGAGTCGGGTGACGTAACGCTTGCGCCGACGACGGCAATGACCGGCGGTGAGTCCAGTTTTGCTGACTCGGCGCTTGACGGCGATAAGGTGAATTTGCCACTACTCGCGTTTACGGGCGCCTCTTGTGACCTACATACCGATTTAGTATGGCGTAACTCAACTATCTCGGTACGCATTTCTCTAATAGTGTTTTCTGAGGCTTCCAACTTAAATTTTACCTCGGCCAGACTTGCCTTCAGGGTGTTGATATCCTTCAGCAGTCTAGTGACGTCGACGTGGTCGAACGTGACGGGGGGCAGCTTACGTAGCTCCTTCGCCACAAATGATGGCACGTCATCGGGATCCGTTTCCTTCAGCACCTTGATAATATCCTGGAGGCTTCTCTCTCCCTTATCATCCCTCCTTCGAGACGGCATCCGGTCGGTCATGCCGATGGACTCGTACAACAGCACCTTGCCTCTGCGTATCTCGTCTTCAGTAAAGTTGGACGTGCAGATCTGCATGACGCTGATCTCATCCATGACGTCCAGTTGATGTTGCAGGAACGCCAGGAGCTCGTTGGCAATGAGTTTCTCCGAACCCATTGCTACAATCGACAACGGCGGCGAGTGGCCACCGCGTTTTCGTGAATCACTTATAATAATTCATGCGTACAGTAGAGCACGTCCGTAGTCGAGCGTGCATCGCACTGCACAAAAGAGAGCTTCTGTTGCGTACGTAGCGTAAACAGTTTAAGATATACCAAAATGATGTATGACGGGATTTTTCCGCTATAAAAGTTCTACAATAAAGTCCGCAACAGCCTATGTCTATCTGAAATGGTTTACTCACTACAAACTTTTTATATTCTTAAATTTGACACAAAATTATGTACTATTTTCAAAGGTGTTTTGATGCGGGCGGGTGTTTATCTGACCAAAATAAACATATTCATTATCACGAGCATTAAATTTTATACAAAATTGCACCATACATCATTAACATCATTTCAATTCTAATTAATACATATCTTAAAAAATATCACGGTTCTAAAATAAATCCGCATCAAAATAATGCTCGCAGCTTAAGAAAAACACACACACCTTAAGCGCTAAGGTTTCAGGCCTCTTACTTAAAATGAAAATATGTGAATTGCGTTGAAACATCTTACGGGAAATCCGAAATTTACGCAGGCGACGCCGAGGGGGACAGCTAGTTCATAATACGCTCGGCATCGCGCACGCTACGTTGCCAACTTTACTACAACTGCGAATGGTCGCGCGTAGGACGCACCAAGTGCATTGATTTATTTTTGTATAAAACTAAAAAAAATAGAATTTTTGAAAAATCTTTTAAAACAACTTTTTTTGTGTACTTTAATTAATATCCTTAATTTTCCAGAAAACAAAAAGAACCTGTTGTATATTGCTGAAGAAATAAAGTATTTGCTAAAAATGCTTGGTATAACAAAGGATACACCCCAATTTGAGCTTTTATTTAGGATGGTGTTGTACCAAAACACCTCAGCTTCGGGCCACAAGAGGCGGCGCCAAAATATTGAGTCCACTACCACAGTTAGGGCCACTAGTCCTATGCCTGCTGGGACAACAATTTTTATCAACCTGCAAATAAATAAATATTTGTAATTCTTTCATGAAGCTGGTAAACTTTCTTTTGTAATTTTCTGCCAATCAAATAATCAAAAGAATTTAAAAACAAAGTATATTAGGCATTTACTCATTTAATAAATTATTTCTTAGTTTCAAGAAGAATAAGTAAAATAGCTTACATTTTAATATCAATTTTCTTAAAGTATAAATCCATTATTAGAAACAAGCCAAAGAGCATAGCCAGCTCTGCTCTAAATATTACAATAGAAGCACCGGCTGATATAATAAACTGCTTGTGTTTTCCTGATAACCATCCTTCAAATGCCAAGAGTACTGAAAAATAATTTATTTTTTATGTTCTAGTATAATAATAATTAATTTCATACCATACTATTTATTAGAGCCACACTGGATAGGATACTAGTTCCATAGACAAAAGAATGAATATTGACAAATATGTTCATGAGGGGTTATAAACTAAGGGTGCGTTCCGTATTGCGCCAATATCACTGTTGGCACTGTGAGCGTCAAAAGCCGTTCCGATTTGATTAGCGTGCTGACAGCGCTGTTGACGCGATTTCATTTCGGAACGGCTTTAGATCACATTTGCTGTTCTTTGAAGCAAAAAGACGTCAAATGCGTCAATGTGACAGTCCGCTCTTAGACGCTCACGGTGCTAACGCAGCAAAACGATTGCACTGTGAACGCAAGATGGCGGTGATAGTGACGTCAGCCGTGACGTCACTACAGCTATCGTTGACTCGCTAACGCCAAATCGGAACGGTTTGTAAGCGCGATATCAGTGATATTTTCGCTGTCAGCGCAATACGGAACGCAGCCTAACTGTGTACATTTTGTTTTCCACTAGTTAATGTTTTTCTTATTCATATGATTCACTTTGCTTTTACTTTAATAAAGAACTCACCTAGAGGCAGGACCATTATGTTGGGAAGGGGTCTGCTCATATAAAACATGAAGTGGTACTGTGTCACTGTGATCACTGTGTACCACCAGGTGAAGGTGTTGCCAAATTGCTTTTGAAGTGCATTTCTCAGCCGGCCCCAGGTCACTATTACACTCAATGCTAAGGTCAAGCGAACTGAAAATGGATAATTTTATATTATGTAGCTATGCTCCATGAAAATTGATTTTTTAGACATATATTCTATTAACAATTTTTGGGGCAATGAACAGTAAAAGTTCTATTGTGTCTGGGATACCACCGTTAAAAGTGTTAAGTCAACATAATTAGCATAAAGTTATTTATACCCAGCAAAATCTTACTTACCTACATATTGCATCCAAAATTTGTTTATTCCCACTATATGCAATATCGCCCCTACTGGAGCCGAAAACAAAGATACCACGAGGGGCCCAATAAAAGTGCGCGGTACGACCCCAGGAAACTCATTGTGGTCATACTAAAAGAAAATAGAACATCATTCATAAAACAACGTCCAAGTTATGAGTCCAAAATTAGATTTTCTTTACGCACCTGCGTGAGGTTATGACGATGATACAATATATCATGAGAGGCTTGGATATTGAAACTTTCTTCAACTTTCGTAAATGGACATAATAGCACATGTAAACTAGCAACAATATAAAGTAACTGGACCATTTTTTAGGTATTTTGAAAATAAACTTGGTAAACTCAACCCATCATAGACCGCAACCCTTCGTTTGTCAGTTTTGTCACTTTGACAGCTTCGTTTAGAAACTATTTGTCGAATCAGCTGACCGCTGTAAATCTGACAACCTTGATTTCTGAACGATAGTACAGACTACGTTTCGTTTCATCAAAGGCTACAAAAGTAAGTTTTTTGGACAATTCTGCATAAAAAAATATTTTTAGTTAAAAACTACATTCTTTGAAATGATATTCGTAATTTAACAATTTTAAAGAAAAAGTTGAGTCTATTTTCTATTCGGTAACCAATTGAAATGTAAATCAAAATAATATTTTACTCAATCAAGATGGAGAAACATAACGCAGTTTTGACAACAATCGTCAACAATGGTGGAACGGATTTTGTGACTGACAATTTTGGGCAGTGTTCGTTTTCCGTACGAAAAATATCAATAATGATCAATGTTTTACATGACAAAGCAAATGCGATAATATTACAATAATATTTCGCTTCTACTTGACATAAAACTCCAAGAATGTGTGATGTTTGTTCAGATTTTTCACAGCTTTTAGTAAATTGTAAGTTACTTTGTTTCGAAATTTTACGAATTATTTGATTTTATCAGTGGTTTACTGTCGTTTTTATCACATATTTGTATTGTTTACAACTGTTTATTTGCTAATAATGTGTTGTCTTAATATTTCTAGGTGAAGCAAGGTTGACTGACGATGTATCTCAGTATCCAACAATTAGCCAATCTGAACTAGAAATAGTTCTAAATTACATACTTTCATGGCCTCAAAGGTAATGTAATTGTGTTAATGTTAGCAATAAGAAGTGTTAACATTAAATAAAGTGTATTTGATGATATATAGGAACTTACAATCCATCAAAACAGTTGATGCTACAAAGCAAGACCGCATTGTTATTGTAAAGCTTCCGTACAGTTATAACCCATAATACTTATAAAGTATTGGAGTTGTTGTTGTGTTATTCTTTTTCTTAGTTATTAACAATAATGCTCTGGGCTAACCTAATTTCTATTTATTTTAGACAATGCATGTGCTGCTACCGTGATGTGAAGAATTTTGAAAGGTTTTACCTTGTGGTGCAGAGTATACTTTGTTTATCGGTGTGTCAACTCAAACAACTCAAAGATGACCTCATTGAAGCTGCTAAAGTACCACCACAGGAGGAGACACAGGAGAAAACTAATCCATCTGATGTAGCACCTCCTACCACTGAAGAAAAAAGTTGTGAGCCTACAGAAAGCACCACAGAAAATGAAAACCCTACACCTCCAATACCTACCGAACCATCCGAAGAAGCAAGCAAAGAGAAGCCCCCACCACAAAATGATGATACTGAAGTGTGGCCGATGCAGCAGAAAGAAAAACTCATGCATATTGTCTCCAAAATATTCTTGCTCAATTTTCCCCTGTATTTAGCCTGCAAACATTCAGCTTTGAGCCGTTTAGATGACCTATCTGCACAGGAAATATCCAACCTAAGTTCATACTGTGACCTCCATGACACTGAGATACCTGCTTACCTGTTGAGGAATGTCAGCCTGTTTTGCAAATTAGGAGGAGTGTGTGCTATGACGTCTGTGTTTGAGCATGCCATGCCAAACACTCTGCCGCTGTCTATGGCACATGCTATTGTGGCAGCTGTAGGAAACCTGAAGCTTTGGCTGAATTTTAGAGCAGTGGCTCAGTTATTTATGCCCCTAAGGAGTAAAATATTACACTACATGTGCAATTTGGAGGATAAAGACTTGAGAGTGCCAGCAGTCAAGTCTATGGCAGGTATGTTATAGTTTGTTATTTAAGTATGTGGATATTGGTGATTAAATTAAAATAAATAAATAAATATCCTTTGAACATTCCCACACATCGCCATCTAGTCCCAAAGTAAGCTACTCAAAGCTTGTGTTATGGGTGCCAGACAACGGATACAATACTTAAATACTTTTTGTTTGTAAATACATACATGATATACATAGAAAACACCCAGACCAATACAAACAGACATGTTCATGCACACAAATGTTTGTATTGTGCGGGGATCAAACCCACAACCCGCTGCGTAGTAGGTAATTTCTCTACCACTACATCAGACGGGTCGTAAATTAGTTTATTAAAGCCCCTGTAGTTAATAAGCTTAACACTGCTTATTCTTTATAGAGTCCCTATATAATTATTCAGGATGACTGGTGCATCATGTGCCAAATTAAAATTGCTGACAGAGGGGCCTATCTGTCACTCTGTCATGTCCCTTATCACCCTAGCTAGACCCATCAGACATTTTACTGTGTGTGTCTGGTCAGTGTTTATTTATCAAATGAATCGGGTAAAAAATAAATGATCATCTGTTGTTGTACTTTTGATTTGATGCTTATATTAATTTCTGTATGTATTGTATTATATGTATGTAAGTCAGCTGACCAATATTGTGTTTGGTGTCCTATTCGAATATGCAATTTGCAGACTTTATGTGGGGAGCAGCTAAAGAGCCCCTGGACGCACCACTGGCGTTTGACGCGGATGGCTTAGACCTGGCCTTCAAGTACTTCAACAGCAGCACCCTGACGATGCGGTTGGCCGGGATCGCGCAGATAAACGCGCACATCGCGGCGCACAATGAGCTGTGTGCTGGCGAGCCGGCGGCTGACGCAGAGGTGGCTGGACAGCATTTAGCAGTCTGGCTCATCTATAACAACATCATAGAACACTTGTTTGGACCTAACTTACATGTTGAGGTAAATATATATGGGTTGCTAAGTCAGGCCATTTTCAAATCACGCAGATGGCTAGTTTCTACCACGTTGACAAAATTCATTAATTGGCAAAATGCTGCTCACTGATTGATGATTTGAAACTGTGATGTCTTATTTCTTTGTGTTTAAATGGCGAACTTTTTACTGTTTACTGTTTACAGAGCTATTAAAAATATTGTGTATATTAATAAGAAGTATCAATGAAACATTGGCCTAAAATATTTTATTTTATTTTATTATTATTTTTATAAACGGGCAGTAAACTACCCACTTCTCGAGTGGTACGACATACATTGTATGTAACGCACCTTTAATATGTTCGAGTAACACGCAAACACGTGTTGCAGGTGATAAAGCAGTCGCACATGATCCTCAAGTTCCTAGCCGTGGAGGGGCGCATCACCACAGAGCACATAGAACTCGTTTGGGCAGCTGCTCAGCTGAAGCATTGCGGGCGGCAGGTGTACGACCTGCTGCCGGGGTTCATCCGCGCGCTGGCGCCGAAGCCGTGCGCGCACCTTTACAGCCTGCTGTGCGCTCTGCCGCCGAGGGAACATACTGAGCAGGTCAGAAGCAGGCAGAAGTGCATAGTGCCACTTTTATACCTGTAATATTATATCTATACGTGTACAGTATGATTTTAAGTTAATGAAAATGTATTGTTTTTCTTAGCATATTCATCAGGTCCTCTTTGCATAACTTTTATTGAATTTTATTTGAGTACTTTTTCATTCGATTTTAAAATAATAAAAAACATATAGCTGGTTCTAGAGCGACGCGTTTGGACAGAGCCGCCCAGACGAGCGCGCTTGCAATTACCCCATTAGGGCCGTAACTCACCGAGACGTCATGGTAAGCAGATAATATTGAAATGTATAGTTGCCGAACCGTCGCCCTTTAAAGCAATCGGGAGTTTCATTGTAACGCAGTTCAAACGCCTCGTTCGCGAATCGCACGCCGACGACCGAAGCGGTCTGCCAGTCAAGCGCACGCTGTTTAAACGCGCGATTATACGGCTTCGCTCTGAAACCAGTCTATGATTGTATTACACTTAGTGTCAATAATATAAAAGAGACTTGAAATATTACTCAGAAATGCTACCTCAGTGGGACATATAAGGTCACCTCGTTGTTGTAAGTGATAATATTTAAAGGGCTAATTCAGCACAATAAATGGAACATGTTTTGTAGAAAACACTTTGGGTTTTTATACGCTTGTTTTTGAGAAAACTGAAGATTAAGATAATTATTTTTTATTATTGAAGTATGAGATTAAAGAAAAAGAACGATTGGCCATTGAATGATTGAATGAAGAGAGGTGATCCGATGACGTAGATAACTTTTAAAATCGTCAGGGTGCTGTTTTAAAAAAATGAAAATCTCAAATTTCCAAAAAATAATGATAGCGTCCTGTTTCTATGATGTATACAAATACACAGTTAAAAATATTATCACTTAAAAATTTGACCTTATAAAACAAATGGCATTTGAACTCGTTCGCCAGAGCTTGTACCTAGCGTCGGCTCTGATGCGCGCCATGTGGTCGCGCGGCGGCTGCTCGGGCGCGGGCGCGGGCACGCCGCCGGCGCCGGGCCCGCCCGAGCCGCTGCGCCAGCCCGCGCCGCCCTGCAAGCCGCACCACAACTCCTCCTCCGAGGCCAGCGTCAGCATGGACCAGACCAATTCAGACGATGATCCGGTCAGTGCACTGATTCTTTTAGTTATTTAAAGTTTATTGCACAGCCTAAAATTTTTACAAACGGTGGACGCCATATAGTAAATAAAAAAATAAAGATTCGACAACATCACATCCATTGCTCCGATCCCAAGCTAAGTAGCTAAAGCACTTGTGTTATGGAAAATCGGAAACAACGGTGGTACCACAACACCCAGACCCGAGACAATATAGAATAGATCGTTTTCTACATTGACACGACCCGGAAACGAACCTGGAACCTCACGAGATGGCGAAGCTTGAAACCAGCATGTAGCCACTCGACCATGCAGGTCGTCATATGGCATTATCTACCAGTCATGCCATTGGGCAGTTTTTTATCATTAGACATTTGACCGCAAATAAAGTAAGAAGCTAACGGGACTGAGATGGGCAGTCTGCTAACAGTCGTTCTTTTCTTAGTGATTAATGTCAAAATCAGAACATTTTTCCGGAACACTCCGGAAAGTATGAAATACGTCACCAAAATATGGATTGAATTACGAGTTGCTCTTTCGATCTAGTAATGAATCACTGCTGTTCTTGTCATTACTTTACAGTTCATCAGCAAGATAAACTATCTGAGTTTTTGCTCAGATACAATTCAAAGGCTTGTAATATTTATACAGACGCCAGATCGTCAGAAATCACAATGCAGAATGAATGCCTATAGCAAATAGTGGAACTCTCTACCCGCATCTGAGTTTCCAACATATTACAACCGTATTGTTTTCAAAAAAGAGTGAACATGCTTCTTTTGGGTGAACTTGCTTTATCGTCGTCCCTGTCTTTGCCAAATCTGGTATAGTCTAGAGACAAGTGCAAACCTATCTCATGTTCATTTTATATATGTAACAATTGTTGTCAAAATGTTATGTTACAAATAAGGTATTTATTATGTGTAAGCCATATTACAAAAACTGAGTTATAAATGATATCGATAAAATTATCGCAATATTCTTGGCTTATAAGGCTTTTCGTGGCTTTTCTATTTACTTTTATTTTCGTTCTGTGTTCGTAGTGTGAAGAACTAAGCACATCAGGCGAGGAGGCTGGACCGACGCCCCGAAAGCAGAGCAAACACCAGCGCGAACTGACTGGTAACTGTTGTTATATTAAACTAGAGATTGTGCAGTTAAGGAACTTCGTCCCGGCTGGGCCCTGTCCCGCACCGGCCCCGTTTTAGGGTTTTTATCCTATTTCAGGTCAAGATCAATGCAATAAAGTGAAAATCACAATATCAGTCCACCTTATATTATAAAGCTAAAGAGTTTGTTTGCACGCGCTAATCTCAGGAACTACCGGACCGATTTGAAAAATATTTTTCGTATTAGTATAGTTTATTTATCGAGCAAAGCTTTAGGCTATAAAACATCTCGCTGCAACGGAAGAGCGGGTGCAAACTCAAAACGCACGGACGCAGTCGCAGGGGACTACTTGTAATATAATAGATGTCCATAAGTATGACTTAACCTTGTATGTTTTATGTACAGCTGAGCAAGACTGGCTTCGCGAAGGGGAAGAGTTAGCAAAGAAGGAATGTCCTACTTTGAAGTCGTGTCAAAAGTGAGTTTTACATTTTCAGTATCTCATATATTATATTTACATTATTATATTTATGACACACGCTAACATATAAAATTTCTTCTGTTTTACTTACTCATAGCCTAAGAATAAACCTGTTAGAGTCCACTGTCTTATCCATTTAACTAAATTAACCAAAAACGATGGATTTGTTAATCAACATCTCAAAAACATATCCTCTCCGTATAAAAGACTTTAATTCATTGGCTGTCGGAAACTCAATTTAAATTCATCCTTAAGACAAGGCCTTAAAGTTTAATGGGACAACAGCTCGACAACTCAAAGAGTAATTATCTCTGTTCAAAGACCTTACTTGATTGGGCGGTCGGAATCTGACAATTGATAGTCATCCTTAAGACGAGATTATAAACTTCTATGGAACAATATCTTGACAACACAAAAAGTTATTCTCTCTGTCCAAAACCTTACTTCATTAGCCGGTCTGAAACTTACAATTGATATTCATGCTTAAGACACTGCATTAAAGCCTGAAATATACAACTGATTCTGCTCTTTCTTATTGCATTATTGAACCCACAGACGCAGCAAGCGCGCAGGCAGCAGCGGCAGCGCGAGCAGCGGCGCCGAGGAACTACTGCGCCCGCGCAAGAAGAAACTGTACAAGAAGCGCCACAAGCCCGGCAAGACCAGGCATTTCCGTGAGTGGATGGTCCATACGAATTGATACGATTACCTTATTTGTTGGTCTCAACTTTTGTCTTGGCGCGAAATAAACTTAATAAATCATAGTCGGGGCGTTAGCAACCGAGTCTTGAGGCCGTAAATTGCAGCGCAGTGCTTTCCGGTCTAAGAATAATAATAATAAACTCATAAAGATGAAAATAAGAAACCAAAAATTTGCGCTCGGGCGAGACTTGAACCAGCACTTTCTGGCTAACCGGGCCAAACGCTCTACAAATTGAGCTACCGTGCTGTCTGTCGGACCCTGCGAAATTTGTGGTCTACTATGTTTTGAATTAATAAATCAATTTTAAGTCAAATCAACGGTCATTATCATCATCATCATCAGCCAAAGGACGTCCACTGCTAAACATAGGGCTTTCCACAGTGACGGATCACTAGCGGTCTGCATCCAGTTTGACCTTGCAAACTTTATAAGATCGTCTGTCCATCTTGTCGGTGGACGTTCTACACTGCGTCTTTGGTCAAAGGGTCTCCAATCTAGAAATTTCCTGCCCCATCGGCCATCAGTTCGGTAAATGAGCGTATAACATTTTGTGTTAACTAAAAAATCGCATATTCCAGCGTGTTCCCTCGAGTATGTTGCATTTTATTAAGTCGCAGTATCAATATAGCGAACTTAAAAGCGCGTCGTTAACGCTGCTATGGGGTGGGCGTGATCAAGCATCTAGTAAGTTGTGTGTAGCGTTACGCGTTGTATAAGGCGCGTTAATACAACTGATATGCATGTTTACATGAAGTCAAAAATTAATGTACACTTTATCCAGCAGCAGCCCAGCTGAAGCCAGCGGACCTGGCGGAGTCCGTGTCCGAGGTGGAGGAGGAGACCTCTGGCAGCGACACTGGCCACTGCCAGCTTCTGTGCGACAACGTGGACGCTAGGTATACATATAGTAGCAGATAGTAACTTAAAGTGTTCTTGACTTAAGTGCGGCGCATACCTATTGGGACCATGCGCGACGGCGCCTCAAATCGTTGGAGGACGTTGAAATGACAAATGGCTGGCTGTCATTACGAAAAGTAATTAAAACAAAGTTATTTCAATGAAATATGGTCTTATTATATTTAATTAAGTTCCATATATTGTCGAATTTTAGAGTCTTAACGATGAAATAAGAAACCAAAAATTGCGCACGAACGGGATTCGAACCTGCAACTTCTGGCTAATCGGGCCAAACGCTCTTCCAATAGAGCTACCGTGCTGTCGGTGCGACCGTGCGATATTTCTTAAGAATTTTCATTTTTAAGAATATAAAATATGACACTGAGTATCAAAAACATTCTAAACCATTGGGTAGCGAAGCGTTATCAATTTTCAACTTGAATTTATTCTGTAATTAATTACAACTTGGTCCACTGTTGTATAAACAGACGGGTAGATAACACTGACGTCATGCGTGATCATGTATTCAAAAGAGTCCTGAAATTTCGCACGGTCGGACGGCCAACACGGAAGCTCGTTTTTGGCCCGGTTGGCCAGAAGTTGCAGGTTCTAGTCCGGACCGTGCGCAATTTTTGGTTTCTTATTTCATCTTTAAGAATATAAAATATAACAGTGGAGTGTTAAAAATGTTTTCAACCATATAGTTCGACTAAAATTGCTAGAGAAATGGTGACAGACCGAAATAGTAGTCCAACGTTCAGTCCAAAGTCCAACGTTGTTGTTTTTTGTCATTGCAAGCGCTGCCATCAATTCGGGTTCCCCACCACTTACTACGCAAACAGCAAATAACGCTTGGACACCGACACATTGGCAAGCCTGTTCAATTTTAAAAGTGCCTTCTTCAAACCGTAGGCTGCGTCAGCTCATCAATGTTGCGAGATCACTGTCCTTGTCTGTCACAGTTGCTTTTCACAAGTGCAACTCATAGTTGTATTATCTATTACAATCCTATTAAATGAGGGTTTGTGAAAATTGAAACAATTGTTATAATCAGTGATTAAATAATCGGATGTATATTTACCTAAAGTTCATTTTTGGCTAAGATATTATGGAGGCGGCTTCTCCAAAAATATATTTTCAATATAAATCCGGGGATTCCAGAAAATTCGGAAATGCGAAACTAGTCTGTAACATGGTGAGGAAACGACACGTCTTTAGCATGTGGTATTTATTTAAACAACGTCACTGAGATAAGACATTATTAATGCGTAGGTACTTGAAGTTAATTTCGAGCTCTCCATCAATTTATGAGTATATTGAGTGTAAGAAAAACAAAAGACAGCGCATAGTAGTACAACCGATATGGTTCTATATATACGATGAAGACTAGATCGCTCTATTTGGAAATCCCGGGATATTTTCCATATAAAATTGCATTCCATATTAGCATGTTAGTCTTTAAATAAGTAAATAAACTCTGATTTTTAATTAGATAGACCAAAATGACAGCTTCAATCGCACTTTTATTTTTTTAATGTTGCAAGCGTAGTGCAATAGTGTTGTAACAAAGCGATTGTAAACGATTGATTGAATTTGTGACACGATTTTTCAATTTCGTGATTCTACTTATTTTGATAAAGAATACATGTAAAATGTTGAACACAATTACACAGAAACGTAATACATAAATATTAACTTTAATATTAACGAAAATGTCTACTTCAAATGAAGGAAAACCTATTATTAACTCCGTTGGACATACGTAACTAGGCGAAAAACGCGTGTGATAGTCTTTTGCCATCAAAATCGAGTGAAATGTATTTTTAGTAACTGTTTTAATGATTAAAAGTTAACTAAATGAAGAGTCTTGTTTTTTCCTCGCAAGTGTGTTGAAAAACGTCGTATGAAACATGTGTGCTGAGACCATAATATACGCGGCTTTCTTGTGGCGCACTCGCTTTCGCTCGTGCGCACACAATATCGCCTTGTATATAATGGTCAACTTAGCACAATTGTATCATAATGTACTATTTTCTAATAGGTAAAAAATTAAGTCCCTTCACATGCAATACCAATATTTTGTATGACTTCAACCTATTTCTACTATTTACTACTTTCTATAATTACACGATATATAATTTTGCAGGTAACATGATCTTAAAACAAAACTTGATTGGTTTTTTTTTGCAATACATAACTATTTTACTTTATGCAAATAATTTTCTGCACAACACAAATTCGAACTATATCCAATTAATTATTCTATAATCATTAAAAAGCAACAATTGAATCAGAATTGAATTTGTCGAATATTTAGGCACATCACTATTTTTATATTACGAAAAAGTGGCATCCCACCATATGTCATTTTGGTCTATCTAATTAAAAAAGAGTATAAACCTACACACGATTTAATTAAATATAGTAAATAAAACTAATTTGGAAATTTTGCTTTGCTTTGCGCATTCCATAATAGCAAACTCCTTAACTTTAGATAAATATGCATCCGATTATCCGATCACTAGTTATCATTCAAGTTTGTAACATTATTGTACAGTCGCCAGCACATCAGGTTACACACTTTTGTTGCAAACCAGCCCTTATTACAACTGCATAAGATACCGCAGTGTTTACCTTCACGTGTTGTTGTCCGTACATCCCAGGAGGTTGATGGAGCTCCGGCTGATGGAGAGCTACAAGCGTCGCGGCGCGTCCGGGGAGGAGGAGGAGGGCAGCGCGTCGTCCGCTATCTCGCCGCACTCGCACCCGCACCTCGCTGATTTAGACGAGGACGACTCCGCATGCGAGGAGGAGCTTGCCCGCCTCGCGGCCCAGGTGAGGCTATAAGATAGGTTATGGAATTGAACCGCCTTCAAAAAGTGACTAAAAGTTAAAAATAAAGCATTTGCCTTCTGTTTAGGAGAAATGTACATTTGGAGTCGTCGAGTGAGTATCTACACGGTTGGTGTACGTGAGCTTGACATAGGCAAAAGCGTTATTTTGAACTTTTTAAAAATTTTTTAGAAGTCGGGTTTTTGTTTTTTTTCTTTGATGAATTTTACTTACTATCCATTTATCAAAAACTCAAAAACTGTGTAAGTGTCATCAAAATTGGTCACAATCTTACACTGTACTCGTAAGTTATAAATATACCTGATTTACCTTAAAAAGCATTTCGCTATAACTTCTCGTTTTCGAGAAATTCGTGGACAAACATATAAATATACAAACATATATATGTACATACACATACGAAGTTTAGCACATGCGTTTGGAAACCTTAATAGATCAACCGAACACTAGTTCAAATGATATCGATCCAACGATATCACATACATGCTCATTGAATTGATTACCTCCGTTTTTTTGAAGTCGGTAAAAATGTACCTTATGCTTCATTGATAAAGTACACCTATCTTTGACGGTCAGTATTACATGTAAAATCCCGTAACCATCCCAACATCAACTGCTGGTAGAAGCTGTGCTATGCTT
Organism: Pyrausta purpuralis; assembly: GCA_963924145.1. NCBI lineage: Eukaryota > Metazoa > Arthropoda > Insecta > Lepidoptera > Crambidae > Pyrausta > Pyrausta purpuralis. Next base: position 14,533,217 of record OZ001646.1, on the reverse strand, counting down.
TTTGTCAAAGGGTCTCTATTCAAAATGCAGTTCTAACTACCGTTTGATTATATTGTCAGAATCTCGTTTTAATTTTATTATAAATTTTTGACAGCATTGGTAGCGCGTCTCTGCTTACGTTACTTGTTTAGCGAGGGAAGTAGTTAAGTGTTAGGGTAGAGAGAGAATTAATAGGCCTTTTCAAGGAAACTAAGCTCAGCTGCTTTTGCTGTAAGGAAGGTAAGACGTTTGACTGATGTAGAAACAGCTAGGTTAGTTTATTTTAGTTATTTCCACAGCTGGATGTCCACGGCATTTTACTGTGGGGCGCGGCTACAAAAAAGAGCCGTAAATCTCAAGATTCCTTACGAGAGGTGTTTAAAGAAATTAGAATACTAACTCTAGCCTCTCAGTATACACAGTCTGGCCATAAATACTGTCACAATTCAAAAAAAGAAAGATATTACATTTGAATTTGGAATCTGTCATTTTTATACGATTGCTCATTGTGTTTTCTAATTTTGGCGCCAATACATTTTATAATATTTTGCGATATTAAAATGGAGTGGGGTGATAAAGAAAACCGAATCGCTGTGATTGCATTACACAAAGTTGGTATGGAGCCAAATGCAATTTTTAAAACTCTCCATACGCTTGGTATTAGTCAAATGTTTGTGTACCGGGCTATCAATAGATACAATGAGACCTCCTCAATCAATCAATCAATCAATCAAATCATTTATTGCATGTCACATTACATAAGATGGTATAAAAATTTTAAAGGTAGGTACATGTGACGCCCTGCTCAGGGCATAGCAACATTATGGGGCTATTAAACTATTATTTTAAGTACATAACATATATTATATTTTTTAACATAACATCTTCTACATACAACAAATAACATTCTTAGGAGGTGTTGAAGTACATATTTATTTTTAAATATAATTAAATATAATTATTTTATGACTATTGCTTATATAATTTTGTCATTAAAAAACTCTTGGATGTTGTAATAACATTTATTTTTCTGTTTGTAACAGAAAAAGATCTGGCCGTCCACGTAGTGTTCGTACAAAAAAGGTGGTCAAAGCAGTAAGGGAAAGAATTCGCAGAAATCCTGTTCGAAAGCAAAAGATTTTATGTCGAGAGATGAAGATAGCACCTAGAAACATGTCGCGTCTTTTAAAAGATGACTTAGGACTAGCAGCCTATAAGAGACGCAATGGTCATTTTTTAACTGATAATTTAAAAAAGAATAGGGTGGTAAAATCGAAAAAACTACTCAAGCGGTACGCAAAGGGAGGTCACAGAATTTTTCTGTTGTTTACGGATGAGAAAATCTTAACAATTGAGCAACATTTTTACCAACAAAATGACCGTATTTATGCTCAAACCTCTAAGGAAGCTTCCCAATTAGTCGGCAGAGTGCAACGTGGGCATTACCCGACTTTAGTGATGGTTTAGTGGGGTGTTAGCTATGAAGGGGTGACTGAGCCATATTTTTGTGCAAAAGGTATCAAAACATCGGCACAAGTGTATCAAGATACCATTCTTGAGAAGGTAGTTAAGCCTTATAACAACACCATGTTCAATAACCAAGCATGCATGGTCTTTCCAACAAGACTCGGCGCCGGGTAATAAAGCTAGGTCCACGCAGTCTTGGTTAGAAGCGAACGTTTCGGACTTCATCGGAGCTAAAGACTGGCCGTGGTCTAGTCCCGATCTTAATCCGCTGGATTATGATTTATGATCAGTTTTAGAGAGTACGGCTTGCTCTAAACGCTATGATAATTTGGAGTCCCTAAAACAATCCATACGATTGGCAGTGAAGAATTTTCCCATGAAAAGAGTGCGTGCTTCTATTGATAACTGGCCTCAACGTTTAAAGGACTGTATTGCAGCCAATGGAGACCATTTCGAATAAGTTTTTTATATTTTAAATTGTTTTATGTTTATGTATAAAAATAACACACTGTGAAAGTAATAAATATTATTTTTCGACGAAAAAACGGATTATGGAGAAAAAGCACTCAAAACGCATACGCACAAGACGAAAAATACGAAACGATCCATATAAACGTGATCCATAGATTATTTGTCACGGCAGCTGTCAGTGTCAGTGCACAGACAAAAAAGTAAGAATCGATTTTATTTAATTAAGCAATCATGTTTCAATCCACTTACATTCAATTCAATTACAATTTAAAATGTATGTTTTATGAGCTAAAATAGTTTTAAATATTTATTTTCACGTAATTAATTATTATTTTTGGGTTTCGCCACGATAGAGCAAAAGATTGATTCTTTTTTTAAATTGTGTAATCGCATTAACTCAAATCGATATTTCATTTAATCGATAATATAGTGAATTTTTAAAATCAGGTTTTTCATAATGCTCAGTTGCCATAAAGAGAAAAAGGCAGATTTTTGGTAGTTTAGGATGGAAAAATATGCCCATTTTTTAAAACCATAAATTAACTAGTTAAGTTTAGGGCCCAGCAGTTACCGTCTCCGTTAATGTATGTACGGAAATTCAATTTACATTCATTCACGAAAAAGAGTGACAAACACAAATATAATACTTGGAATAAGGATACGCTTGCTATTCCACAATTAAGGCTTCGAAAGGTTGGTAATTCTTTCACGGGGAAAGGGATGAAAAAATTCAATAAACTACCAGAACACATTGTTAACTTACCAGTTAATAAATTTTTAAACTGTTATTAAAGAAACCCTTATGACGAAAGGGTATTAAGGTATAAGGGTATAATGTAGATGATTATTTAAAAGATAATAATGTATGGACCTGCATGGTCACTACAAACATTGTAAACCTTTTGAGAAGAGGCATTGACAATAGTGACTGAGTTTGTTGCGCAGCTTCTTCTCAGCACTAGCCCACAATTGTCCCGAAGCTGTGGTAGGGTTTATATTGGGACGTGTAAAAGTGCCCCCAGTGGACCTATTTGCATAAATAAATGACTTTTATGGCTTTTTATGACTTTTAGTAAAGCCCGCTGTTAATACGACGTTCATTCGCTGTTGTGATCTGGTTTTGTTACGATCTCTTGCCAGTAGGGTTTTGATTTATCTGTGATCTGATTGTGAATACTGTAAAGTGTGAATAAATTTAGTTGTGTTTATAAATGAGGTTTTAGAATGTTGACAATAGGTACTTGTCTTTTGCTGTTGAACTGGTACGATAGCAATGTCAACGGCTTCTCTTATTACTTGTAGGCGCAGTGCCTGACAGAGTACCAAGCGCGGGGCGCTGCGGGCGCGGGCGCTGCGGTGGCGGGCGCGGTGGCGGTCCCGCCCTGCGACGTGGACGCGGTGTGCCGCCCCGGGAACACTCTCCTGTGGGACTTGCTGCAGGACGGGAACATTGTGAGTACTCTATACTTCAGCGGTTCTCAATCTTTTTTGGTGACGGAACCTTTTTTGAAACCGATATACTTTAAAAAAATATCTTTATTTTGACAAAATAATATAACAGGAGTTGGAAATCTCCTTTTAAGTTTTAATAATAACCTGTATTAGTAGGAGCTCACCCTTTCGTATCGTTCTATACTTGATGGAACCCTACAATAGAGCAATAGTGTAAAAAAAATGTATTCTTTATTCTTTATTAGTAAGCATAATAAAAGTACCTACCAAGAAAATATTTTTTAGATTTAATTTAATTTAGAAGATTGAAAATCATAACTACGTATCGACGATAGCGGCACAGTAAAATGATACACCGCGTCCGAACGGTCGACGAATTGGAAATGGTTAGATTTTTGTCTAAATTCTTTGACAAACACACTTTGAATATCACTGCTCTATCGTATAGTAGTATCGCGAATAGAAAATGGCGACGACTTCAACTTTGAACGTACCGCGCCCAATCAGATAGCCCGAAATCGAATGTATTACGTACTACGTACTACGGCAAAGACATCTTTTTTTTCATAATGCTGTGAGATACAATATAGGTAAGAGGTATAGTACTAGCTTCAGCACAGATGTTTAAAAAGTGTAACCAACATCTTGTTTTTACATTTAACCAATGATATTGTATATTCATAAAGATGAAATAAGAAACCAAAAATTTGCGCACGGGCGGGACTTGAACCAGCAACCTTTTGGCAAACCGGGCCAAACGCTCTTACCAATTGAGCTACCGTGCTGTCATCTGTTTCATAAACAGACGGCTAGATGGCGCTAAGCGTCACGCAATTGACGTTTTCATAAGAAACCACAAATTTCGCAGGGTCGGACTAACAGCACGGTAGCTCAATTGGTAAGAGCGTTTGGCCCGGTTTGCCAAAAGGTTGCTGGTTCAAGTCCCGCCCGTGCGCAAATTTTTGGTTTCTTATTTCATCTTTATGAATATAAAATATGACACTGTGAGTGTTAAAAACATTCTAAAGCAATGATATTGTATTTAGAAGTAGATGACGCCTCGCGAACTAAAAGAGTACACAAATATGGCACCGTCTGATTAATGGATGTCAATGGATTGACATCTATCACATCAGACATCAGATTCGGAACAGAGTCTTAATAGAGTAGCTTTCTTAATATATTTTTTAAAGTATGTAGGTACATTAAAATAGACTCGTTGGCCTCATTTTAAGATTGAGTTCACACTTTAGCTCGGTAGTATATTAATCAACAAAAACATTTTATTTTCAAACTATTTAACATTTAAAATATTGAATAATTATCTAATAAATGCAATTTAAATGTATCACGTGAAACGCCATGGCACCAATATCAGAGTCACGTTCACTGCTAGGCTTTCACGATCACGTGACCACGTGAAATTAATTAAAATATTTACAGTCCTTATTTTAATAAATAAAGAAATATTTTTTAATACACCATAGCCATCTGGCATCATGTAAACAGGATGATTCCTTCAAATAACACGCTAATAGTGAGCGTACATATTTTTTTCTACAATCGTGAGGATCATCCCTCACAGATGTGTTTATCAACAGTCTTTTGTTATTTGTTAACGCGAGTACCGGTGACCTTTTGATCCATGAGCGTCTACGCTGTTACTTTAAAAAAATTGAAGGTGTAATTTATAGTTATATAACAGACATATTAACATACATTTCCATAGACATATTTGTTAGGATCGTGCGGGCGGGATTCGAACCCGCGACTGCTTATCTTTGTAGTCCGGAACGTAAACCACCACACTGTGACGGTCGTTAAATTATTATTAAAAATATAGTACCAAACTACTCCATGTATAGCACTGTCTTAGAATATCGACCATGTTAGTCCGTGGGTTGGCTAAGAAACAAAACTCACTAATTTTATTGAAAATACTTCAATCATGAATGATAGGCATCATTAAATACAATTTACTTAACGAAAATATGATATTCGGACTGTTTTTTTATTTAGTTAGGTGTTTCTGCAGTTTAAAAGGCGCACTGAGGCATTAAGACACTGACGCCATCAAAAACAGACTACGTCAAAATTATGACCCCAATTTGAAGTGAGGTGTTGTTTAGCTGAGCCATCTTTTAGCCTCTCACCGGTGATCTAGTTCTTAATACAATATCATTGCATTTAACGTACAAATTATATCGTTAATGCATTCGTACAGATACGAGTCCAATTTCTTTTACTATGTTATGTACCTCTGTTGCGTATGTTACCTTTGTTAATGACCTAGGCCTCCTATTTTCAAATTTCAATATTAATTAATAATAATATTTCAGGAACAACTCGGCGAAGGCCTAGCCCTCGAAGCAGAAAAGGCGCTGTGTGCACTACTCTGCTTTAGCACAGACAAGTTTATCCGAATCAAATTCATCGAGGGATGTCTTGAAAATCTCGCCAATCACAGGTAAACACAATGTCCTACGTAGTATACTATAAATTTAATAGAAAATGTAAATTTTTCTTGATTGATTACATTGACTTATCTGAGCTTAATCGCAATGGATATTATAAAGTTTGATTTTTTTGCAGATCTGTAGCAGTATCGTTACGACTACTGCCAAAACTGTTCTCATCGTTCCAACAACTACGCGGCATGGATATGCATCAGGTAATAATGAATGTTTCTTTTGATATATTCACCGATCATCGAAATCAATTTGATTTAGAACATCGTCTCGTGAAATTTTCTTCTGATTATTCTTTCCTACTGTTTACATTTTAAGTTAATATCTACTTGTCCATTTCTAGGTGGTGATGTGGGCAGAACGCGAGCGCGGCATGATGCGTCTATTCGTCGAAGACTTACGTCACTACACACAGCAACCACGTGCTAGCGGAGACGCAGCTCACTACGCGCATATCACGGAGTTAACTGTGCGATTACACTTTCTGACGGCCATATTCTCGCCAGTTGGCTCTCCGCAGCATTTTAGGTAATATCGATATTATCGATCGTAAAAGTATTTTTTGACTTCCTTTTTGATCCCACAGACAAACTATGTAAATAGTTTTGTGGGACTACTGTATATTTCACTGCAAAACGCTGTTTGTTTAATAATTAAATAAATTATTATTTATTTAATGTATGTCTATTTTTAGCATGACAGCTAGATCATCATGGATACTGATTTTCTTTAGCAATATTCACCACGTCAATTTGTGCATAATGTAACTATTACTACCTATCATAATAATCTTATCACCTATTATGTTTCACAAAACGATTTAGTCACATCAAATGTTATAATTAAATTTGAAGCTAAGTAGGTATTTAATGAATTCTTTACACTTGACATTAAATTTATCCTACCGATATTGACCTCTATAACCGTTTTACCAAATTACTCAACTCTGTTTCCCCCCAGACTAACAGTGGAGCAAGTGGAAGAGTTATGGCAGTGCTTGGTGGTACGCGGCGGGCCGGAGTGTGCGGACTGCCTGTACTCGTGGCTGCTCTCGCACACAAAGTCGCCTGAGCAACACGCGCTGGGACTGGACGCGTTGAGGTTCCTGTATGTGGAGAAGATGCCTACTCTTGATCCGGAGGTGAGATACAGACATTGCTCTGTACTATAATATCAAAGGTCAAATTATAGTGGCAACTATATTGCCACTCTGTCTTAAAAAATATCAACACCATACAGTATACGAGGGTGGCACTGAAATTTCGGGAATCAAGGAAGTGACACAACATCACTATTTAAAAATGTATTTATTGCTTTTCAAAGTTTTCTCCGCGAAATTTGACTCATTTTTTCATACGACAGAATCAATCATTGAAGCAAACATTCCATTCCGAAATTTGGGTCTCCGAAATGGCTATTTTGTAGGCGTCCACAGCTTTTTCAGGTGATGAAAATCTGTGACCACGCAATTTATTCTTTATTTCAGGGAAAGTATAGAAATAGGCTTAGGTCGGGGCTTTAACGGCGGATGGTCTAATAATTCTATGTTGTTTGCTCTAAAAACTCTTTTGTTCTGTGCGTGGTGTGAGAACTCGCATTGTCGTGATGATGCGGCGGTTGCAGTTCTCTTTACGGAGTGCAGAAACGACCTGTGGCAAACAAATGCTAGCATACTATTATTCATTAACCGTTCTTTGTCCCTCAAGAGGAATAGTCGCAACATTGGGAGAAAAACGTGGCCATCATTTTTTTTGCAACACTCCGTGAACGAACAATTTTGGTTGGCTTTAACTCATTTTCGAACACTCAAACTTGTGACTGGTTTTTTATTTCGGGTTCGTACGCGTATGTCCAGGATTCGTCACCTGATACGATGTTGTACACAGTATTTGGGGATACTGCGTGGAATTTTTCGAGAGTTCTGACGCACCAAGTAACGCGATCCGCTTTTTGCTCTTCACAGAGCGAATGCGGTATCCATCGGAAAAACAACTTTTTTACACCTAATTGTTCATGCAAGATTATTGGTATTGTCTAAAGTTGTCTGAATTTCGCAGTATGTCACATTTCGATCTTCCTCAATCAGCTCACGCACAGCATCAACGTTTTCTTGTATGACTGCAGTTTTTGGACGACCTTAACGGGGAACATCACTGGGCTTGACACGTCTTCTTTTAAATTCAGCAAACCAGCGATACATCATTACCAAATGCAGAAATCATCGACACACTGTTTTTGTGTTAAACCACTTCGAAAGTCATAATAAATCATCGCTCTTGAATCTTTTCGAGTCAATTCCATTTTCTCAACGACTAAACAAGTTTGACAAGTCCTTGTGACAAGACCGAAAATCTTTAAAAAAAAATGGTATTCTATTTAAAAAAACCAAGGAGTTGGCAATTAAAAGGATTTTAATATGACAGGAACAGTGGAAATATTCCATTTCCGATACTTGAAGTGCAGCCCTCGTATTATATAATTAAGATTAAACATGATTTGATAAAAAAACAAATACCCTATTCATACTAAATAAAACTCAAATTGTTGGTTTATTTGGAATAATTTTTAATTATGATATAAAGTATGCTAATAATTACATTCTGACATTAACCTTATTCATTTATTAACTGTTTTTTGTCACCAGACGATAAGTATCATGGGCCTGAGCCTGTACCAGCAACTCTGCAATTTAGCGCGCATGGCGCTAGGCGCAGGAGAATCGCGCGATACGCCACATCCTCATACTTTGGCTATGGACCATCTCTGGAAGATCGCGCTCAGGGCTAATAGCACTGGTATGTAAATATGTTTATAACATAATCATTCTGATGTTGCCCCTGGATCTGATTTCTCTTAAAACAGTCTAAAAACTAGTTGTGAGTTAATTCTGACCTTTTTACCTAAAAACGAAAGACACTATAATGCTTTAGCTACTTAAACAAAACAATTGTCGTTTTGGAATATTATGGAAGGAATCTGTTTGCTGCATAAATAAAGTATTGAAGACCTGAATTTACATAAGCTGGCCTTTCAATTTCATCAAAATCGCATACGCAGTACATCTCAATCAACTCAATATCCATAAAAGTCTTATATGAAACTATCTTTTTCCGTTCATAGACGTATCAATGGGCGCCATCCAGTACTTAAACAGCTACTACATGGGTCAGCAACTACAACAAGAAGACGATTTTGTGTCCAAATGCATGTTTCACCTCTCTTCCGCGGCTGAGCGGCTCATATCAAAGAACCAAGACGACGAGGGGTCATTGACCCCGGTGAAGTGTGACGAGAAGAAAGAGACGGAGAAAACTGACAAACAAAATATTTACGAACACATGACTGAGGAAGCGGCGCTGCAGTGCATACAGAGGGCGTTGCTTCTCTTGAAAACGCATTTGGATACTTTCAAAAGAAGGTGAGAGTGTTTTTATTTTATTTTTGCTGTTTTATATTGTTACAGTTAGAAAAAATATGTATTTAGACAAGGCAAATCATTGTTTAATTCTTGAATCGAATCTCTTCAAAATGAGTGTAGTTCCCGTCTTTAGTGTGGTAACTAAAATTATTCATCCGAAATTTAAATTAAAAACACATAAAAACTTCGATTTGTTTTTGTAAAACTGACAACATCCGGAACCTAATCGTCTGCTTCACAAAATCGTAATAAGTTCTGGCTAACGTTATTTGTTCAATACTTCATACGAAATCAGGTTCCATTTTCTAATTATTCGTTGGTTAGTGCTTTTCTGCCGATGAAAAACAAGCAATTAAGTATTTTTGCAATTGCAATTGATTTGTTATTTGGTAACTTTTAAAACTATGAGCTTGTCCACTTGACAATTGCAAATACGTAAGTCTATCAATATAATTTCAGATATGCGTACCACCTCCGCCGCTGGGCACTGGCAGAGAGCGGTCTGTGGGAGGGGTGCGGGGGGGCGGGGACGGTGCGTCTGACCCTGCAGCCGGCCGGCGCGGGCCCGAGGGCCACCCTCACGCTGCACCACCACGACTTGGTCGCGCATTTGAGAGCCCACGTGCATGTTTGGTGGGAGAAACAGGTGAGAAGTAGTAAATGAAAGTTATGGGGTTGGTTCTATTTTTAAACAAATTGTGGCTGTAATAGTAAACTAGCGCTCGATTAGTCGTGTTATAAACTGGGTCGTGCCAGTGTCATGCCTATCTCGATTTAAGTGCTGGAGTTGGTTCTATTTTTAAACAAATTGTGGCTGTAATAGTAAACTAGCGCTCGAGTAGTCGTGTTATAAACTGAGTCGTGCCAGTGTCATGCCTATCTCGCTTGCACTTCTTACCTATAAAGCGGTGCGCTGGATATTCCTATCTCTGATGACGTTATGGTCTCACGACTTAGTTGTTAACGCGCCGACTATAGTGATTAATTCCATATGTCTCCAGGCTGGCTTTAAAAAATAATTTTGGTCAAGTTTGACTGATATAACTCTGTAGGAATCGAATGTGTGGGTGGACATTTCAGTTCATTATATCTTCTGCTACTTTTATTTGTCTTCATATTTCGCGTTTTCTTATAACTTTATAGATACAAGGTGAAGAAGGAGTGACAGCTCTGTCAACCGACGGACCGCTTCGGATGATAACGCAAGGGCAGGAGTTGACCATAGACTACGATGAAAGAACACTCTATGACATGGGGTTTAAAGATAATCAGGTAAGGTTTTTATAGTTTTAGTCTTTAAAATCTTGTCTGTCTTTATTATCGACTTGTAACTCAACATTTAATTGTGTATCTTTATATGCTATCGAGCTCACAGCTATATATATAAACACCCCTAAAATCGATATCGTTCGCACCTATTTCAGCCTTTTATTTGAAGTGTCGCTCGTTTTTGTCTCGTACGTGCGAGCGGTTTTCGTTGCAAAGGGGCTCGGTGCCAGAGATTTCAACCGTACCTTAATCTCAGCACTAGTGTTGTAAGTCTACCATAGCCTACCAATACACACGGAATCTTTCTAGTAGTATACGGAATACTACGTAGCTTTCGTAGATAACTTTTATTTAGGAATTTGCAAGATAAAGTACCAAATGAGACATACCAAGACTCGTAATCGTTTTTAAGTTGAAAGAAAATCCTCTTTTACTTCATGTTTTACTTTTATCCTGTGACTATTTTTTATCAAAATAATATTTTCAATTTTATATTTAAAATTAATCTTATTTAACAAAAAATAAATAAAAGTCACTATTTTGGTATAAATGACCATAATTTATTTAAAATTCAGATTCAATAACTTTTATTTCTCACAAGAATCATTCGTGATACAATGAAATGAAATCTACGAAAGCTACCGCACCTTCTTTAGAAGGATTTCGAAGTCTACCAAAGTTTACCGAAATGCTACTGCATATTTTGGTAGGATACATTGGACTTACAACTCTTACTCAGCACGATATAGTCCGGTCAAATTAGACATAAAAATAGGGGTAAGGTTACAAAAATTCCCACCTAGCTGAATATTGGTAGGATTGTTTAAAACACCATCATAAATGAAATGTAGAAAGTCCCCATCGATCCGATACCTGGAAAAAAAGCTACTCGGGGTCAAATGTCACAAAAACGGGTTTTTCGCGATTTTCAGCAAAACGGTAAGTTTTATCATAAAATTTGCCAGACAAAAATTGTAGAGCAGATAAATATCTACAAAAAATGTCTATATACTTTTCTTCCTAAGAGCCACCGTTTTTGACATATAACGATCCAAAAAGTTGAAAAAGTTGTAATCGTCATAATATGTATAAGTACACCACGTATATACATCGCTGAAGCTGTAATACAAGTAAAAATATTATTCTATCGGTAAGTGTATCTTAGACATATAAAATATTATAATTATGAGAATGTCGGGTAACTCAAGAAGAAGTTATCACCAACGGAATTTGGTGTCTTCTCTCTATGTATGGAGCTCCTTAAAAAAACTACGTGCTTAGATAAGTTTCGATATGCATGTTTCGTTAAAAATACCCGAAATAAAAAACAAGTGCAGTTAGCTTGTCTTCTTCCAACCTCAGCGGCTGCTCATCATCATCTTTTTCGGGTATATTACCAAGTTCAAGTGTGGCTTGGTTATCAGCTAGACCCAAAAGAGTGGGGTTGGAAGTTGGTCGACAATACATTAGAACCAGTTCAAATTTTACTCCCACCTGCGCCGGATAAACTGTTAAATACAATTTTTGCAACTGTAAAAAGGGATGTAGTGCTAAATGTGGTTGCTAAAAAGTTGACCTGTTTTGTTCTGTAGCATGTACTAATTGTCAAGACCGGACGTGCTCCAATGTTGAATCACCAACAATTTAGGATTCATTTGATGTTAACGAGGAGACATGCGATTTGTCATTATTGGAGCAATTTACTTGCAGCGAGAATGAAGAAGAAGAACAAGGAGAAGAAGAAGCAGAAGTATTAGAGAATTATGAGTCAGATGGATAAATATCCCTATTTTTTTTTTTAACTTACACCGCTTTTATCACTTTTATCATTCTCAACCGTTGCCAATATCTTTTATTATTTAATAGTTTCAACTTTTTGGATCGTTAAATGTCAAAAACGGTGGCTCTTAGGAAGAAAAGTATATAGACATTTTTTGTAGATTTTCTGCTCTACAATTTTTGTCGTGGCTAATTTTATGATAATATTACCGTTTTGCTGAAAATCGCGAAAAACCCGTTTTTGTGACTTTTGACCCCGGGTAACTTTTTTTCCAGGTATCGGATCAATGGGGACTTTCTACATTTCATTTATGATGGTGTTTTAAACAATCCTACCAATTTTCAGCTAGGTGGGAATTTTTTGTAACCTTGATTGTCTAATTTGACCGGACTAACAAGTGGTAGCCATTAACATTATACACTCTCTGAGGATCATTTTTCTGAGGGTATTACTACTATAAACTATTTCTTTTAGCTGGTATTCGTATCAGTGGGCGTGGGTGGGCGGGGCGCGTGGGCGGAGTGGCCGTCCGCCCAACCGGCGCCCGCCCGCGCGAGGCTGCCCACGTTACTGCTGCTCGACCCCACGTACTTCCATCAGCTGTTTACACTCATGCAAGCGCTCGCGACGATGAAGGAGCCGGGGCCTAACTCGGTAAATATGGCTATCTGACTTGCATGATCTGTTACTTCACTTGTTACACATTATTTAAATAAGTACTATTATTTACGTTTTTTCAATTAGTACGGCTGCTGCATTGAGAGTTGTGAAAAAAAACATGAAATTTACTTATTTTTGTATATAGACTCACTAAAAGCTAGAACTTATACATGTCCCAAAATAGACCTAACGAATCTTCAGGACAATTGTGGGTTTGTGCAGTGAAGAATCTGCGCAACAAATTCAGTCACTATTGACAATGTCTCTTTTTAAAATGCTACTTTTTTGTGTTCGTACAAGCTAGTCGATACATTGTTATTGTATGGCCTGTTTCACAATGTCCTAAAGGTAACATTATTTGTCTATTTTTTTCATATGAAATGACGTTCCATATTTTAATTATACGTTAGTTAGTGTTTGTTCTTGATGGTGAAACAGAGCCTTAATAAAATATGATACTAAAAGTGACATAGTTCTTCTAGATCGACATCTGTTAACCTAAATCTAGGTCAATATTGCTCGTACAAGGCACTACTAAATTAAAAGTACAAAATCTGTTTAATATAATCCACAGGAACCCGTAGCCCACACAAAAGCGCAGCTCCTCTCTCGACGCGTCTGGGACATACTTCAAGCGGTGCCACTAAACCCAACTCTTCTCGAGGCCTTCCAAAACCCAACAGAGAGCAAACTGCCCGAACTACTCGACCCGACCAGCCCACAGAAACTCATGTACTCGCTTCACATCGTAGACAAACTCAGTTCGAATAGCGGACCTGGTGTAAAGGAGACGGGAACAACGGGAACTGTAGACAAGAGTGAGGAGGATAAAGTCGATGTGGAGAATTGGAATGATCTGTTCATAAAGAAAGGCGGTTTGAGGCTGATGTATGATATTATGATGTCAGGTAAGATTTTTTAACAAAATATTCAAATAGATCTTATCTAAATTGAATATTCAAAAGATGATTATGTAAGCAACCGCATTTCATTTATTTAAGTCCAAAGGTGTCTGGACTTAGATAAATAAAATGCGGTTTTAATTAATTTGGTTATAAACAAATTTTAAAGTATGATAATGAAGTGGCGAATTGTGAACAAGGTTGACTAACGATGTTTTGATTAAAATGGAGCTCGAAAAAGACCTCCTTTTGTAAGTCCACCCATCAAATTCTTTGTTAAACAAAGTTGTTATGAGTCTTACTGAATATCCGGTTCGAAGGACCAACTTTGTCATCGCTGCAAAATCACCTTCTACATATCGCTTATTTGAAATGTCAGGGGTACTACAAAGGAGCGATGACAGCGAGTGGCGACAGGACTGCCTGGCGTTGCTACTGCAGCTGTTGTGTCGCATCGGGACGCTGCCCTCCGCGGACCCGGCGCAGACGCCCAAGTTGCACCCAGTGAGTACGGGACCGAGTTCACATACTTTCGTGTTGTTGTTTTGTCTCATATTCCATAGTTTATTTTTATTTTTATAGGCATGTTAATTTTACTATAGGCATGCACCCAGATAGCGTTAGAAACAGGGTTTGATTCCTTGTGTAACAGTTGCTTTTTACAAGTGCAATTAAAAAAAAAATGTCATTTTGGTAAACATATCGTTTAATTTATTAAAATCCTAGGTAATATCGACTGGGGGTGAAATGACATTTAGAAATGTCATGCGGTCCTTAAGCGGTTGCAATTAAATTGCCTAGTTATACTCATGTCTAGCTCTCCAAATGTACCAAAATAATAAACCGCCTTCAGAATACCGACTAAAAAGCTTACAATAACACCGTTGATGATTAATTTTACAAACTATTTTTTTCTGAAGTCTGTTTCCTGGATATGAATGATATTTTGGTTGTTATTATTTAATTGATTGGCTAGAATTTGTGTGTATGTAATCAATAAATAAACTTTCTTAGTTATAGCAAAGATCTTTAATATTCTTTTTTTTTTTGCAGTCGTTATTATCGTTAATGACGGTAGAAGAAACAACGGATCGATTGATTACGATACTGTGCGAGGCGGCCACGTTGAAAGAACCCACCACTTATAAGACTGGTTTCTGGGGAAGAGCACAGGTAAAGCCCATTTCTCCCGTCGATATGTATTTCTGTTAATTTTACTATAATTTATAATGCCTTAACTACAGTATTATACTTAGTTCAGTATTCAATAAAATAATTGCCCATTAACCAAGTCTAGAGTAATGGAATCAATATCGATTATAAAGCTTATTGGTATTTGTTTACGAACTTGCTATCAAAAACACAGAGACTACTCTGTGATTATGATGTTGAGTGTCTATTATGGTTCGGTTATTTATCGAATGGGCCCTGATGTTTATTAGCTTTATACCTTGGATGAATTAACCACTGGATATGAAGCGCAAGAGCGAATGTATGAAAACATCATTAGCCAATTTCTGCGGGGCGGGGGGAGCTTGTCGTGTCAATTTTTAACATTTAGTGCATGGAAGTGTCGATATTTTTTATCGATATGTGTGGAAAGAATGAATGAACGAATCTTTTGTAAAATTATATTTAATTTTATCACCAAAACAATGAATTACATTATGGGCATGTAATGCACAAACCATCAAATGAACAATTAAAACATAGAAAGTCGTTTTATATGAACGATCTGGCAAGTATCACTTTGTTAGTGTGAACTTCCTAAGACATTTTGTGCAACCAGCCTTGCACCATTAAAATCCTCCAATGGGATAATTAACCAGTAGATTTTTTGCGTTGGCATTCAATGACGCGTGGCGTAAATTGGATGCCACATATTCGGTGATGTTTTGTGGAGATCCATTTTGCCTCTCTTTGGACTGCTGACTGAAAATAAAGTGGGTAGACCACTTTATTTTCCTAAAGGAATCTACAGAAAATATGAAATAATATAATAAAGATGTATTGTCAAATATGAAGTTTAAAATTTTAAACCAAACTGAGACCTTAATCTACTTTCGAGTGAAACATTTTACAGATTAATCATTTTATTTTAAAAGAATTTATATTAAAAAAATAATAAATGTTTATCGATATGATTTATCGACAATTCTCAAGCACAATTAAAATAAAACTGACAAGAGAACGAATGATAAACATATGATAATCCTACCGTATAAAGTATACGTTATCTTGTTGATTTTGTAGTAACTGACCACCACTTTTTTAAATGGCACTGTTACTTTTCTCTTGGAAAACACATTTTACTATTTTCATGAAAAATAACAGCTTTTTTGGGATAAAACGTTACTTACGGATTAAAATAAATGTTTTTTGTCTTGCCGCTATAATTTTAACACAAAAAAAGGCACATTTACCCATTTTTTCCTTCAATGTTTCTCACTGAGCTCTATCACCGTACTGACAAGACGTCACCTGTAAGTGAGGCCAAAAAGCCCGCTTCGTGGCTAAGGGGGCACAAGCGAAATTGCCTGTCATTGCGCGTCCAGTGGTTTATTCGTCCAAGCTTTATACCAATCAAATATAGGGTTGTCTACACTTCAAGTCTGTACAGACAACAGCACGTCACGGTAAACACTGCGGTGTCTTATTCAGTTGTAATATGGGCTAGTTTGCAACAAAAGTAGGTAACCTGGTGTGCTGGCGAATGTACATTTTTATATTCCGTCAGGTGGTTCAACACGCGATGCGTATGTGTGTGTGGTGGGCACGAGGCGGAGGCGACGCGGTTGCGCTTGCGTGGTCGCTGCGACGGGCCGCGCCGAGATTACTGCTTGATGACGCTGATCCAGCCGTGAGTGATATTACTGCTTGTCTTATACAGGAAAGCTTTGTGATATAATTTAAAGTACTCTCTGTGGAACTAATTTTCAAATTACCGTCTCGAAATCGTATAGAATATTTAGTACCATTTAGCACAAAAAAAATATGCGCAAGACAACACAGCGACTTGGTTAAGCATTTTTCTTCCTCAAATTAAAACTAGTTTACAGTAGGCCGCAAGCAGCGCAAAATCACACGAAAATCGCATTGTTTTAACCGCGCGACTGTCAAGGTGCTATCTTTATATCGCGGATATACTGCGTAATTGAGACCTCGCTTTCGAGGTGGCGCGGGAAACTGGGGAAGCTGAGTGGGGACGAATTAACACGCCCGCGTGTTAATTGGCAGAAAGGCTCAATGAAGCGGCTTACCTATGCATGTCCCTTTGTAATAGTATTACCTATATGCAAAAACTATGTCTAAACGGAACTAGTTATTATAGAGCACCTATAACAATGGCTTTGCCGCAGGGTTCTATATTTGGACCTCTCTTATTTTTAATATACAAATATAAATGACCTCCCGCACTTTGTAGGGAATCCTTGTGATACAGTATTATATGCAGATACACTTATGTTTAAAATTAGGAAATTTAAACGATGTAAATAACACTCTTTCACAAGTATTGCATCGGTTTACTATCAACAATCATCTTCTTAATGGAAGTAAAACAAAATGTGTAAAGTTTACGATGCCTTATTTCCGACAGGCTTCAACTCAGGTTAAGATAAAAGACAAAATGCTTGATACTATTGACTCCACGATATTCTTGGGAATCACGTTAGAGTCCAAACTACAATGGGGTCCTTATATAGAGGCCCTGTCAGGGAAACTAAGCTCAGCTGCTTTTGCTGTAAGGAAGCTTAGACTCAAGCAAGCGATTGATGTAGAAACAGCTAGGCTAGTTGATTTTACTTATTTCCATAGCTTCATTTCCTACAACATTTTAATGTGGGGCTCAGATGCTGATATATAATTTATTTTTGTATTAAAAAAAAGAGCCGTGCAAGCTATTAATAATCTTAAACCCCAAGATTCCTTACGAGAGGTGTTTCATGAAATCAGAATATTATTTGTAGCTTCTCAGTATATTTATAACATTTTAATGTATGTACGCAAAAAATAATTCATTTACAAAAAGTAATATATACACAAATATCATACAGAAATATAGATATCTTCTTCTTCTTCTTCAGCCACTATATACCAATCGCTTGGTGTAGGCTTCCTTTAACCCTCTCCATTTATTCCTGTTTTGGGCAGATAGGATCCAGTTGCTGCCCGCTATCTCTTTTAAGTCGTCTTTCCATCTCATTTGCGGTCTTCCCCGTGGTCTAGTGTATCCGTATGGTCTCCATGTTATGACTTCTTTGCACCAGGAATTTTCTTTCCTTGCAACATGACCAGCCCACTCCCACTTCAGTCTTGCAACTCTCTCGACCACGTCAGTCACTTGGCTTTGTTGTCTCAGCCATTTGTTAGTTCTTCTGTCTTTTAGAGTTACTCCAATCATTTTTCTTTCTAGAGCTCTTTTCGTAACTCTAAGTTTTTCAAGAATCTCTTTGGTCGTAATCCAAGTTTCCGCTCCATAAGTGAGAACTGGTAGAATGCACTGGCCGAAAATCTGAGCTTTCTGCTTTCGCGACAGATTCATGCGAAACACAAAACTGAGTTTGGAGTAGGCCGCCCATCCAAGTCGCACTCGTCGGCCTACCTCATTGGTTTGGTTCTGCTTCCCAATTTTTATTTCCTGTCCCAGGTACGTACTTGTTGACACGTTCGATTTCTGTGTTTCCTATAGTTATCTTCGTCAAGTCTTCACTTTCTGAGGTCATCACCTTGGTCTTGTCGAGATTCATCTCCAAACCTATAGCCAGGGATGCCTCCATCAGTTCCTGGATCATAACTCGTAGGTCGCCTGACGATGTTGCAAACAGAACTATGTCGTCTGCATATCTTAAATTAGTTAGGTACCTGAGATGGTAAGGCCTTTGTCGGACCAATCCAGTTTTTTTAATACGTCCTCAAGGACCAATGTAAAAAGCTTCGGCGATAGGCAGTCACCCTGTCTTACTCCTTTCCGGATGTTAATGGAGTTTGTAGCTTGGGGTATCGTTACTTTCATTGTGGCGTTTTTGTAGATCACGGAGATGAGGTGGTTGTATCTGTGGTCTATTCTAGCATTCCTTAATGAATTATGTACTGCCCAAGTTTCCACACTATCGAAAGCTTTTTTATAGTCAATGAAAACAAACCATAGGGGCATCTGGTATTCCGTGGCCTTCTCAATTATTACCCGCATAGTTAAAATGTGGTCCATGGTGCCGTAACCTCTCCTGAAGCCTGCTTGCTCTATTGGTTGGTAGAAATCTAGCTTGTTGGTAATTCTAGTTGTTAGAATTCTAGAGAACAGCTTGTAAGTTTGTGATAATAGACTTATTGGCCTATAGTTGCCCAGATCAGTTTTGGATCCTTTCTTGAAAAGAATAATCACCAATGCGCTATCCCAGTTCTTTGGAATTTGACCCATTTGCAGGCATTTGTTAAAAAGAGTAGTCAAGCATTCTATTAATGCGTCGCCACCCCCCTTTAGTTGTTCGGGTAGGATTCCATCTTCGCCTTTAGCTTTACCGTTCTTCATCGCAGATAGTGCCAGCTTTACTTCGTCTTTGGTGATTTCAGGAATATCTTCAGACCCTGTATTTAAGATTTTCGTTTTGTTGGTATTAGCTATTTTTTATTTATTTTTTATTTATTGCTATATATATATTGCTTGCTATTCCACAATTCAGGCTTTGAAGGGTTTGTTATTCTTTAATTTATAATAGTATATTTATTTTCAGTAAACTACCAGATTAATAAAATGTCATTAAAAAACACTACTGACAAAAGGGTATTATTAAGTGGACGATTATTACAAACATTATAAACCTTTTTTAAAGAGGCATTGACAAAAGTGACTAAGTTAGTTGCGCGGCTTCTTTGACGTTAAATTTTATGACTTTTTATAAAAGTCAATAATTCGTTCAAATAGGACCACTAATAGGGGCACTTTTACACGTCCCAATATAAACCCTACCACAGCTTCGGGACAATTTTGGGCTAGAGCTGAGAAGAAGCTGTGCAACAAACTCAGTCACTATTGTGAATGACTCTTTTCAAAAGGTTTACAATGTTTGTAGTATTCATGCAAGTCTCAACATTATTATCTTTTGAATTATCATCTACTTTATAAAAACCCTTTGGTCATTAGGGTTTCTTTCATGACAGTTTTTAATTTATTGACCAGTGAGTTTACAATGTGTTCTGGTTGTTTATTGAAAAATTTTATACATTTCCTATGAATGAATCAACAACCTTTCGAAGCCTAAATTGTGGAGCTTATTTTTATTCTTAGTATTATAATTGTGTATATTACTTTTTTTCGTGAATGAATGTAAATTTTTGCGTACATACAATATTTTTTCATAAATATACTGAGAGGCTACAGTTAATATTCTAATATCCTTAAACACCTCTCGTAGGGAATCTTGAGGTTTAAGATTATAAATAGCTCGCACGGCTCTTTTTTGTTATATAAAAATTGATTCTATATCAGCAGCCGAGCCCCACAGTAAAATACCGTAGGACATCAAGCTATGGAAATAACTAAAATAAATAAATAAATATAATAATAAATATATTAATAATTATCCTTTGGACATTCCCACACATCGCCATCTAGTCCCAAAGTAAGCTACTCAAAGCTTGTGTTATGGGTGCCAGACAACGGATACAATACTTAAATACTTTTTGTTTGTAAATACATACATGATATACAGGGTGTCCCAGAAATCAACGATAAACCGAAAACGGGTGATAGGCCAAGTCATGACAGTTATTAGAAAAATATAAAAAAAAATCTTTGTCGTGTATATTTCATATTATAAATATTTTAAAAAATATCGGAAAAACTGACATCCTGTGATGATCTTTCAAGTCCTAAGACTACAAATATTACTTTTTTGAATATTTTTTTTCTGCATTGTAGTCATGACTAACCCTTCTTTAAATAACAGTTCATATTTTAAACATACCTGCCTTAGTTTTAATAAAATGGTGTGTTTTTGCCCAACAATAAATTCAAAATAATTACTACACCCAACTTTAATCGTCTGTACTGTAAAAAAAAAATACTACCATATTTTGGCAAGTAACTTTAAAAGATGGCGCATTTAATCTGGATTCCAAAATGGTATGATACTTGTTAGGTTACTTCTTAATTGAAGAAAAAAAAAATTTTTTTAACGGAACCGGGTTTCAAGCCAACTGTTTAATTATTTAAAATGTTGGAATTAAGTTGTTATGTGACGACTATGAGTGACGTCATCTTGTCTAGAGTGAGCGAGACAGATTGTGACGCTAAGTGCGAGTGCTTTTTTATCAAAAAAAAAAAAAAAAAAAAAAAAAAAAAAAAAAAAAAAAAAAGCACTCGCACTTAGCGTCACAATCTGTCTCGCTCACTCTAGACAAGATGACGTCACTCATAGTCGTCACATAACAACTTAATTCCAACATTTTAAATAATTAAACAGTTGGCTTGAAACCCGGTTCCGTTAAAAAATTTTTTTTTTTCTTCAATTAAGAAGTAATCTAACAAGTATCATACCATTTTGGAATCCAGATTAAATGCGCCATCTTTTAAAGTTACTTGCCAAAATATGGTAGTATTTTTTTTTTACAGTACAGACGATTAAAGTTGGGTGTAGTAATTATTTTGAATTTATTGTTGGGCAAAAACACACCATTTTATTAAAACTAAGGCAGGTATGTTTAAAATATGAACTGTTATTTAAAGAAGGGTTAGTCATGACTACAATGCAGAAAAAAAATATTCAAAAAAGTAATATTTGTAGTCTTAGGACTTGAAAGATCATCACAGGATGTCAGTTTTTCCGATATTTTTTAAAATATTTATAATATGAAATATACACGACAAAGATTTTTTTTTATATTTTTCTAATAACTGTCATGACTTGGCCTATCACCCGTTTTCGGTTTATCGTTGATTTCTGGGACACCCTGTACATAGAAAACACCCAGACCAATACAAACAGACATGTTCATGCACACAAATGTTTGTATTGTGCGGAGATCGAACCCGCACCCGCTGCGTAGTAGGCGATTTCTCGACCACTACACCAGACGGGTCGTCATAAGCTATTGTGTCGATAATTGATTTTATAATATGCACGGATACGAATAATATGAATGACTGTCGCAACCTTCGCGCTAGTCAAAATGACGACCCGTCTGGTGTAGTGGTCGACGTCATAAAATAAATTAACCTATCTGTTTCTATATCAGTCAAACGTCTAATCTTCCTTACAGCAATAGCAGCTGAGCTTAGTTTCCCTGACAAGGCCTCTATTTGAGGATCCCAGTGTAGTTTGGAGTCTAAAGTGATTCCCAAGAATGTTGTGGAGTCGATAGTATCAAGTGATTTGTCTTTTATCTTAACCTGAGTTGATGCCTGTCGGACATTAGGCATCGTAAACTTTACACATTTAGTTTCAGGGGTGTAATTGTGTAACTCAATCGTATTCATTTGACAGTTCAAAAAGTACGGTATGGTCTGTCAAATGGCAAAGAACAAAGGGTTTGATAGATCATATCGTACGTTTTAACTGTCAAATGAATACGATTGCTTTACACAATTCCACCTCTATTCCATTAAGAAGGAGATTGTTCACTGTAAACCAATGTAATTCTTGTGAAAGAGTATTATTTACATCGTTAAAATTTTCTTCACCTCTTGGGATTTTAAATATAAGTGTAGTATCATCTGCAAACATTACTATATCACAAAGATTCCCTACAAAATGCGGGAGGTCTTTTATATATGTCAAAAATAAAAGTGGTCCCAATATAGATCCCTGGGGCACACCCATTGTTAGAGGCGCTTCAGAAGACTCAATTCCCTTTACATATACTTTTTGCGTTCTACCTGATAGATAAGAATTAATTAAGTTTAATGAGTTCAATGATGCCCCATAATGACGTATTTTTTTCTGCAATGTTTCATGGTCCACACAATCAAACGCTTTGGGTAGATCACAGAAAACATCTAAAGCATCATGCCTATTATCATAGGCATCAAAAACATGTGTTAAAAGAGCAACTCCTGTATCCGTAGTGCTTCTACCTTCTATGTAAAACCGAATTGTTTTTTTATGTAATAACTTATTTGATGAAAAGTGTGCTAAAGTTTGGTTAAATATAATCTTTTCATATATTTTACTCAAGACTGGCAGAATCGATATTGGCCTGATGTTTTAGGGGTCGCATTTGTCACCCGATTTGAAAAGCGATATTATTTTACTAATCTTCATTACACTAGGAAATTTGCCGTCATCAATATATTAAAAATATTACTAGATGAGTACTAGCTATTGTGTCGATAATTGATTTATAATATGTACGGATACGAATAATATGAATGACTGTCGCGCAACATTCGCGCTAGACAAAAGACACGCGGCAATCGCGCTGCTTGCAAAGTTATATGGAGAAGCAGTAAGAAGGTTAACATTCGGTCACGACACCAGTTTTTACTTTGAGGCCCATAATTTGTTTGTGCAGGTGCGCCGCGAAGCTGGCAGCGCCTTATACAGGCTGTGCGCGGGCGGCGAGGTGGCGGTGCTGGCGCCGCTGCTGCAGCTGCTGCTGGAGCACCTGCCGCGCGCCGCCGACATGAGGCCGCACCACGCGCCGCCGCACCACCACCACCACGAGGTACGCACCTGGTACAGCGCACTGGCAGTGGCGCTGACTCAACAGGCGCCGCTGCTGCAGCTGCTGCTGGAGCACCTGCCGCGCGCCGCCGACATGAGGCCGCACCACGCGCCGCCGCACCACCACCACCACGAGGTACGCACCTGGTACAGCGCACTGGCAGTGGCGCTGACTCAACAGGCGCCGCTGCTGCAGCTGCTGCTGGAGCACCTGCCGCGCGCCGCCGACATGAGGCCGCACCACGCGCCGCCGCACCACCACCACCACGAGGTACGCACCTGGTACAGCGCACTGGCAGTGGCGCTGACTCAACAGGCGCCGCTGCTGCAGCTGCTGCTGGAGCACCTGCCGCGCGCCGCCGACATGAGGCCGCACCACGCGCCGCCGCACCACCACCACCACGAGGTACGCACCTGGTACAGCGCACTGGCAGTGGCGCTGACTCAACAGGCGCCGCTGCTGCAGCTGCTGCTGGAGCACCTGCCGCGCGCCGCCGACATGAGGCCGCACCACGCGCCGCCGCACCACCCCCACCACGAGGTACGCACCTGGTACAGCGCACTGGCAGTGGCGCTGACTCAACAGGCGCCGCTGCTGCAGCTGCTGCTGGAGCACCTGCCGCGCGCCGCCGACATGAGGCCGCACCACGCGCCGCCGCACCACCACCACCACGAGGTACGCACCTGGTACAGCGCACTGGCAGTGGCGCTGACTCAACAGGCGCCGCTGCTGCAGCTGCTGCTGGAGCACCTGCCGCGCGCCGCCGACATGAGGCCGCACCACGCGCCGCCGCACCACCCCCACCACGAGGTACGCACCTGGTACAGCGCACTGGCAGTGGCGCTGACTCAACAGGCGCCGCTGCTGCAGCTGCTGCTGGAGCACCTGCCGCGCGCCGCCGACATGAGGCCGCACCACGCGCCGCCGCACCACCCCCACCACGAGGTACGCACCTGGTACAGCGCACTGGCAGTGGCGCTGACTCAACAGGCGCCGCTGCTGCAGCTGCTGCTGGAGCACCTGCCGCGCGCCGCCGACATGAGGCCGCACCACGCGCCGCCGCACCACCACCACCACGAGGTACGCACCTGGTACAGCGCACTGGCAGTGGCGCTGACTCAACAGGCGCCGCTGCTGCAGCTGCTGCTGGAGCACCTGCCGCGCGCCGCCGACATGAGGCCGCACCACGCGCCGCCGCACCACCCCCACCACGAGGTACGCACCTGGTACAGCGCACTGGCAGTGGCGCTGACTCAACAGGCGCCGCTGCTGCAGCTGCTGCTGGAGCACCTGCCGCGCGCCGCCGACATGAGGCCGCACCACGCGCCGCCGCACCACCACCACCACGAGGTACGCACCTGGTACAGCGCACTGGCAGTGGCGCTGACTCAACAGGCGCCGCTGCTGCAGCTGCTGCTGGAGCACCTGCCGCGCGCCGCCGACATGAGGCCGCACCACGCGCCGCCGCACCACCCCCACCACGAGGTACGCACCTGGTACAGCGCACTGGCAGTGGCGCTGACTCAACAGGCGCCGCTGCTGCAGCTGCTGCTGGAGCACCTGCCGCGCGCCGCCGACATGAGGCCGCACCACGCGCCGCCGCACCACCACCACCACGAGGTACGCACCTGGTACAGCGCACTGGCAGTGGCGCTGACTCAACAGGCGCCGCTGCTGCAGCTGCTGCTGGAGCACCTGCCGCGCGCCGCCGACATGAGGCCGCACCACGCGCCGCCGCACCACCCCCACCACGAGGTACGCACCTGGTACAGCGCACTGGCAGTGGCGCTGACTCAACAGGCGCCGCTGCTGCAGCTGCTGCTGGAGCACCTGCCGCGCGCCGCCGACATGAGGCCGCACCACCACCACCACGAGGTACGCACCTGGTACAGCGCACTGGCAGTGGGCGCTAATTCAACAAAATTTTTTTTAAACCGCTTTTGTAATGTTAACAAATTAACAGCTTTTTGTTCACCGCAAAACCAGTCAAATTTATTAACTTTTTTATTCAACGATTTCCGAACGCAACGCGTGGATTAACTCAACGAACATTCAACACACAGCCGCTTTTTCTTAACGTTAAACCAGTTAAATTTATTAGCTGTTTCTCTTAACGATTTACAACGGAATACACTGAGGTGCCTATACAAGCGAGTGAGTCGCCAATATCTTAAAGTTGTACGAGAGTGAGAGAGTATGTATTTTTGCTCGTTCCATGGCTAGGCGCACCCAGCCGACTAACCAAGATGAATAGTTTTTTGGGAAAAAAATCTCCTTTGAATGCGGATTTGACCCTAAATCCTTAGCCCAAACTACATTTTCCCTTATTTTTTTTCTAGTTACTGTTATTTTCCTAATTTTCGATGTAGAAATTGCTTGAATTTTCCCAATTATAATTTATTTATATTAACAAATTTTGTTATTTAACTAAATAAGTTTTTATTTTTATTTTTATCCTATTAATTAGTCAATTTGAGTGACACGTTGTAGTCAACGCTTTTTCAAATTTTAACCAACAGTTTCGAATAATAATTTGCTACGTCCAAATCTGTTGACATTACTGCAAACCAGTTAATAACGTTAATTGCTTTTTAACAGGTTATTAGTTTGTAATTAACATTTCCAATTTCAGAAACACAAAAACCGTTAACGACTCACCCCTGCTGCACACGAGTCGGTTCCTATGACTACATAGACTTTATAAATAAACCAATGTGTTAGACACATTGTTTTTTTTTGTATTATTATAAGATGAAATAAAAGACCAAAAATTGCGCACGGGCGGGATTAGGCGGACATGAAACCTCTGCAAACCGGGCCAACGCTCTTTCTAATCGAGCTACCGTATTGAAATAATTTTCCCTACATTTCAAACAGACTAACACTTATATCTTTATAGAACTCGTTAAGCGTTTATGCTCAATTATATTTTACCTTTTTATTGAAGAATCTTTTCAAAATTTATAGTAAATACTTCTTCGTCGTTCTCATAATGGCCCAATCAAGCGGTTAAATGCTACCCAAGCCTAGCAAATCTAACTATCTTTATGATTTCTACGCAGGCTGTGCACCATCACGCAGAAGAAGGCAAGGAGCCGTACGGACCAGCCTGCCGTGACTACTTCTGGCTAGTGTGCCGGCTCATAGATGGTCTGCCTGAAGATTTCTTCAAAGGTTTGCTAATATCTTGCCTTTTTAGCATTTTATTTCCTTTATCTTCAAGTTTTTCATCTAATAAAGCCTTTTAAGCTGAGGAGTTTGTTTGTTTGTTTGACCGCAATAATCTTAGGAACTACTGGACCGAATTGTTTTTTTTTTGGTGGATATCTTATTTATTGAGGAAGACTTTGGGCTATAAAACATCACGCTGCGACAGGAGGGGAGGGAGCAAACTCGAGTAAACTTTGAGTAGTTATTGCGAAATGTCACCTGTTTACTTTTCATCCCAACAGAGGGCGCCACATCGGAAGACAGTGGAGCACCAGATCTGAACGAGCTGTGCGAACAAATCCGCTCATCTCTCGAGAAGCGTGAGATCATAGAGAAACGCAGCGAACCGTGCACACCCGATGACGGACTCTATGGACAGCTCAGCTTATTGACGCACCTCCTTAAACACCCACTCAGATTTAAGACATCGGAGCAGGGCACCAGGACATTGGAAATGGTGAGTACCTACATGATTTATTTATTTTAAAACTTCAAACACGTATTAATGGTACATATGGCTTTGAATGGTACATGATTCATAAAGATTAGCTTATCGATCATGGGATTGATGGTGAATAAAACTAGGATTCTTCCTTACATTGTATAATCAGCCACCACAAACAAAGGGTTTTATATAGGTAGCACACACACGTCTCAAGTCACGTCATGAGTATTTGGATTCCCGGCGAGGTCTGTCCGTCACCCGAACGGCCCTGCCTGCGCCCGGCACCTCAGCTGACACCGACTAGGTTTTAAATAGGGTTAGGTTTTGTATATAAGTCTGCACATCATGCTTGCACTGCGGCGTTCGATAGAGGCGATTTTACAACATACCAGCAGATCACAAGTATCATCGAAATAAATTTTAAGTTGTACATTTGGTATATAAATGGTTTCATTTATGTAACTGTATTTCACACTTCTGACAACAGGTGTTTGGATTTCTCTTCGACGTGCCTAACCCAGACCATCGGAACCTTCCGAAATGCAAGTCTACGAAGTCTCGCGCGGCGGCGTACGATTTGCTCGTGGAACTGGTGCGTGGCGCGCCTGATAACTATATGGTGCTACATCATAAGCTTATGGAACACCATAAACCAGGTAAGTGTTATATCGCTACTATATTATAGACCTAAGGTGTGACTACAGTCTCATATCTAGATACTACCTATTATACTACCTAGTCATCTAGTACCTACCTATTGCATCTATCCACTCTATTTTTTACTCTCTGGAGTCAATGTTTCGGAAGAATCGCAAAATAATCTATTTAATTAAATAAATGAATCTATTGAATATGAATATAGTTGAATCCGCGCATGTGATTCATAAAAAGAACCACTCAAGGTCGATCCGAAATTTAGAATCTGTATAATATGAAATCTCATGGATCCTCGCACACTTCCCCGCATCGAATTGTAATACAGGTATTCGATACCTATCATAGGCATCAGACTTGCACTTACATTGCTTTAATATAACACGTATAACTATTTTATTAGTACTTAATATGTATGTAATGTATGTGTTAGTAAATAAAGACATTTTGATTGATTGATCGAATTGTCAGAATTTGGTACCTCAGAAATCCCAGATTAATTCGAATGACGTCATTAGATTCGGTGCGGCTGATGCGGTAGGCTCGAACGATTCGCCGGGTGTGCAATATAAAATCTTCATACTCACTTGCACCTTTAGCTTTTACTGATAGCGGTCTCTCATGATTTCTTTGACGCGGTCGATTCGTCTAGTGCGGATATGTGTGCGAGGCCTCCTTGAATTCGATTCATTCGACGCGTTCTGCTCGGATAAGTGTGCGTTTACCTTAAACATTTTCCCAAATGGTCAAATCGTGTCAACAAATTAGTTTCAAGTTTTTAATTCAACGAGGATATGTTTGCCTGGTAACGATTTTCACTAAAGTCCGTCCTTCTTTGCTAGTCGAATTTTGTTAACAATCTTGTCATTCCTATTTAATGAAATGAGTAATTTTAAAATAAGATAAAATAAAATCGTTGAATAGTGAATTCTTTTTAAGGGCTGATTTTTCAAGAGTCAGATAAGAAATATTCGTCGAACAAAATACAATATGGCTAATTTGAAAACGTCACCTAATTGTCAGCAATCTGTGTACCTGTCAGTTTTTAAAATCTGTCGCTGTATAATTTATCAGTCTGATAAGTTTTATCTGACCATTGAAAAATCAGCCCTAAATCAAATATCAATTAATTTTATTCACTGATATTATTTTAAAAGTTACGAAAAGATCGTTTACAGTATTAGACTAGCAAAGAAAAACGGACGGACGTATAAACAATTGATAGAAAAGTCTTACTACTTGTGCCAGGCCCCCAAACGTGCTACCCTTGGGACTACTGGCCGGCGGAGGAGTCCCGCTCGGAGTGCGGCTACGTGGGGCTGACGAACCTGGGCGCCACGTGCTACATGGCGTCGTGCATGCAGCACCTGTACATGATGCCGCAGGCGCGCGCCGCCGTGCTGAGCGCCGACCCCGCGCGCAGCCGCCACGCGCCCACGCTGCACGAGATGCAGCGCATGTTCGCCTACCTCATGGTAATAATACCCTCTTGATTTAGCGTAACGGCTTAATTTGTACTCTAATTTACTATGTATATCATGTATGTATTTACAAACAAAAAGTATTTAAGTATTATATTCGACGACCTCCGTTGTTGAGTGGCTAGCACGCTGGTTCCAAGCGTCGCCATCTCGTGAGGTTCCTGGTTCGATTCCCGGTCGGGTCAATGTAGAAAACGATATTTTCTATATTGTCTCGGGTCTGGGTGTTGTGGTACCACCGTTGTGTCTGATGTCCATAACACAAGTGCATTGGCTTCTTACTTTGGAATCAGAACAATGTATGTGATTAGTGTCCAATATTTATTTATTCATTATATCCGTTGTCTGGCACCCATAACACAAGCTTTGAGTAGCTTACTTTGGGACTATATGGCGATGTGTAGGAGTGTCCAAAGGATATTTATTTATTTTAATTATTATACTGTTTGGGTTCCTCGTCTTCGTGCAATAAAGAAACCCAACATTTTCAGTGTTTGCAGTTTATTTATTGGAGAGAGAATTCTTCGCCCGTGTCGTACATGAAAGAAGTCGTCGATACTTGCGCGCCCCCTAGCGGATCATGCAAGCTTCATTAGAAGTTAATATTATATTTGCTAGGGGGCGCTTACAAAGAGTTCCTAACTCTAGCTAATACTGCCAGATGGCGCCTTCCATGCTCGCTGCTATGTAACGAACTACGTTGGGGATAGATGGCGCCTCCTGTCCTAGACACAATCTATGTGGGACAAAAACACGTGGGCGCGCTCTGTTCCTCCACTCACAAAATTAGTCAGAGGCTGCAGCCTGACATGACCGAAGAGAGATCAGTACCGTTACCATGAGTTTACGACGTTATTACTCGCTAGCGATGACGTAAAAAAAGTCTATGTAAAATTGCACAGCGCCTCTGGCGGGCACTGACCGAACTAAAATTTTCCATACAAAAAGGTTGCCTCGTCGCTAGCGAATAAAACCGCCGTCACTCGATAGTGATATCGACTAAACTCATGGTAACGGCACAGGCGTGTAGGACCGACTTCGAGCGGTTTCCGAGTCATTCTAAAACAGAAAAACACAGAACCCATAGGCTTTCGGTTTATGTTGCTTGACAACTATTGTTGGCACTTTACATTATTGACATCTGCTTAAAGTTATGTCTTTAATTGCAGGAAAGCGAACGCAAAGCGTACAATCCGCGCAGCTTCTGCAAAGTGTACCAGATGGACCACCAGCCGCTCAACACGGGCGAGCAGAAGGACATGGCGGAGTTCTTCATCGATCTGGTCTCCAAGCTCGAGGAGATGACGCCAGAGTTGAAGAAACTGGTTAAGACGCTCTTCTGTGGCGTGCTGAGCAATAACGTCGTGTCTTTGGTGAGAATTTTGTAGTTTTATTATGTTGGTAGTATGATTCTTCCTTTATAAAACATGTGATCTTTACCGGTATGGTATTTTCAAATAAACTTCTAGTTTTCACAACTATAGAGTCTGTTATCTGCTATAATGCAGCCGTGATTAGTTTTGAAAGCCGCATAAAATGAATCAGAGGTACCAGAAACTAGACATCGATGTATTTAAAGTCTTACTAAGATCTATACAAAAGATATAACGATTCACTTAAACATGTCGAGTAAATGAATTTCGACCATAAAACGGTGATATACAAATTTTGGTATTGTTGTGTGAGCCTTATGGAACCGACAATTAATAAGAAATCAGAAATTGTGCACGGGTGGGACTCACACCAGCAAGTTCTTGGCTAACCGCTCTACCAATTGAGCTACCGTGCTGTCGGTCCGACCGTGTGAAATTTTATGTCTCTTATGGATACGCCATAACGCGTGACGTGAGCGCCATCTACCCGTCTGTTTATGCAACAAAGACAAGTAGTTGCTAGTTCGAGTCGCGCTCGCGCGAATTTTTTGGTTTCATCTTTAAGAATATAAAATATGACACTGAGTGTTAAAACATACTAAACCATTACTGTATTCATGACAAGGCGTACATTCTATAATACATTCTATAATTTTAAACTGAAACGATCTCTTACCCAGGACTGTCCACACGTATCGCGCACGTTAGAGGAGTTCTACACGGTGCGATGTCAAGTGGCGGACATGCGCAACTTGCACCAGAGCTTGGACGAGGTCACTGTCAAGGACACGCTGGAGGGGGACAACTGCTACACCTGCTCGCAGTGCGCTGCTAAAGTCCGGGCCGAGAAGAGGTAAGTGGAAAGATAAATAGCGAATGTTCATACAGCTTAATTGCGATGAATATTACTACTTTTGTAAAGGACTGATTCACAATTTTGACGACCTCCGTGGTCGAGTGGCTAGCACGCTGGTTTCAAGCGTCGCCATCTCGTGAGGTTCCGGGTTCGATTCCCGGTCGGGTCAATGTAGAAAACGATCTTTTCTTTATTGTCTCGGGTCTGGGTGTTGTGGTACCACCGTCGTGTCTGATTTCCATAACACAAGTGCATTGGCTATTTACTTTGGTATCAGAGCAATGTATGTGATTGGTGTCAAATATTTTATTTATTTATTTACAATGTGTCACTAAGTTCTATTAGCATTATATACCGGATACTTAACATGAAATGATGTTCTATGTTCGAATTATTCGTTGATTTGTGCTTACTTGTCCATTGTAAATTTGGTACTAAATATACTAAAAGACTATACCAGTATACTATTTAACGATAGGTCATGTTGCCATGTGCCTCAGGAAGACAGGGAAACAGTTATCTCTTTAGACATCAAGTAACTAAGTTAGGATTCTAAATTGAAAAGTAGCACTCTAATGTTTGTTATTTATTAATCAATTATTTGTACGTGGATATTTACTAGAACAATATTTTTTTAAAGAAATGTTATATAGTTGTTGATTTATTTCTCGTGTTATTCACAAATCAGCATTTTTGATAATAAAACACCTACATCATTTAAAATTTAAAATGAAAACAAATAACTATTGTTCATATGATCGCAGGGCGTGTTTCAAGAAACTCCCGCGCATACTATGCTTCAACACGATGCGCTACACGTTCAACATGCTCACGATGCTCAAGGAGAAAGTCAACACGCATTTCTCGTTCCCGATGCGGCTTGACATGTCCGGATATGTTGAGAAACACCTCATGCCCGCTCAGTATCAGGGTGAGTCGATTTTGTAATAATTCTAGAACACGTTGTGATTGTTTTATGGTATTACTAATATGACGATAATACCAACTTATGTTATCATCCCTGACCTTACATGTTTGTATATTGTAATAAAATCATTACGGCAAGCACGAATAGTAAGCGCAAAAGTATTCGTATCGTTGACGTAAACAATTTGTATGAGAATCGTGACAGCGCTTCTGTCGGACGTATTAAACTGAATTTGGCAGCACGAACGCATCGCATCGTAATGTCGTAACGTAATCGTGCGGTAAACGTGACCTATGATGTTTATACTAGCTTTGCGAGCACGAATCTTTCTTTGACGTATTTTATCGTGAGTGACGATAGCTGGTTATCGTGATCGTGTAGTAAACTCGCTACGCTTACGTTACGAGTACAGTTGTACCTAATATGAACTAGTTTTTTATTCGCCTAATGACATTTACAGAAGAGAAAAAGAAAGATGCAGAACAAAAGAAAGAGGGTGAGGGCAGTCCAAACGCAGAAGTCGAAGACAACTCGGAGTTCGAAGAGCATTATGAGTAAGTTGAAGCGCTTCTTTTATATTTTTTAGTAAAATGTGACGTGCAAATGAATATATTTAACGGGTCCAATTTATATGATTAATTATCGTCATCGTCATAACCTTTGCAGACCTTACGTCTCGCTCTTTCTACACTTAATTCGTTATTATCTCTGTCATTCTACAACTAAAAAAATATGGAGTGCTTCAGGCACGGATCACAGTAATTCTCCCTGTTATTCCAAAACCTTAGTACCTAAGTTCGAATTCGAACCGAACTAAGATGTTAACCGACCAATTTAAAAACAAGTATTGTAATATGGATTGCATTCAATAGTCGATTCTAACTGGTCGAGTAACTAATAACTTATAGTCCGGGTCTGTGTTAATAACATGCCACATTTTTCACTACGACGTGACGTAACATCTACCAGATACGAGCTAATCGGCGTGACAGTACACACGGGGACCGCTGACGGCGGTCACTACTACTCGTTCATCCGCGACCGCGAGCACGAGCACCACGACCGCTGGCTGCTGTTCAACGACGCCGAGGTGAAGCCCTTCGACCCGGCGCACATCGCGGCCGAGTGCTTCGGCGGCGAGATGACGGTCAGTTACATAGATGTTAGGTAGATTTAGACCAATGTACAAATACAAATACAATTGTTTATTTGCCAGAATACAATATCATATAAAAGTAACAGGAAAGGTCAAAAATCTGTCGTCGTAATTGTATCCAGCCTGCATGCAGGCATGCAAATTAAAGATTAAAATCTAATACAATTCAACTAATTAAAATAATCATGTCCATATTAAATAAATTGAGGTCTGTCATATGCCATAATAATAAATTGAGGATAACATCCGATACGGCATAACATCAGACGAAAGTCTTCCCGGTGTGTATTACCAGTGATCACATTTAGTTCCGAAACATAGTCTGTAACTATAGATCTCATAAAGAACCTTAAAATAACACAACGATGGAGAGGAGCGAGCTTGGTGTTTCCCTACTACGATGTCGAATCTGGAATGAAGTGATACGTAGAATAACTTAGGTAGTCCTGCGAATTAGTAAGCTCTAGCTGCAATAGGGCAAAGAACTGACGGGCGTTGGGGCCGAATAGTTTTATATTAGAGACCCTTCGATTCACCCGTCCTTCGTACACTGACAAGATGAACACACGTCCTTGTAAAGATAGCAGTATCATAGTGGATGCAAACCGCTCACAACCGGTCGCTGTGTTATGTATGTTCAGCAGTGGACGTCCTTTGTCTGATAATGATGATGATGTCGATGTGAAGCATTGCGAATCGCTGCTTTTAGTGACACGTGTAAACTACTAAAACCACTTCGCAAATGAAAATCACAGTTTATTAAGGCCGATTTTGTAAATTATAAAACGAAAAAAAGAGTATCTTTTACCTGAGAAAAAGAGTATCTTTTTTTCAGGGTATACGGTCAAAAAATACCACTTTCGTTATTGCATCGAATACTCAACGTTTCCATTTGTCCGCAGAGTAAAACCTACGACTCGGTGACAGACAAGTTCATGGACTTCTCGTTCGAGAAGACGAACAGCGCGTACATGCTGTTTTACGAGCTCAGCCCGCCGCGCTCGCAGCGCGCGTCCGACTGCGGCCCTCAAGAAGAAGCGCAGGTAAAAGTTTACACAAAACATATATACACACAGGAACACTGATCTAAAACTGATTGGGATCGAACCGTCACGACGTCGAATCTGGGGTAAGGCTGCCGGAGTGGAGCGAGGCCGCGGAGCGGAGAAACAGAAAATATTAACCAATAGGAATGCACAAAATCTCCGCTCCGAAAATTTTAACCAATAAGAATGCACAAACCTCCGCTCCAGAAATTTTGTGCAATCCTATTGGTTTATATTTTTTATTTTTAAGGTAGCCTAAAGAGGCAATAAATTGCGGAGCGTCCTAAAGGAGTGTGACCCAGTATAACATTTTGGATGGCCGTAGATGTGTTAAAAGCGCTAAATAAACGATGAGAATGTCAAGCGCGTAAGCGAGCATTTACCTAACTGTACGGCTAAGTGCAAGCAACTGCTTTCTTTGACCATACTCAAAACGCAATATTTTCAAAGTAATTTCATAAAGTTATTATTATTACCTATTGAAAGCATTATTTCTTAAGGGTCTACTTTCGGTTTGATAATTAAGTTCCAAAATAAGTTTTTTTTAAACCTGACGCATACATTTCGCTTTTCAGTCGTCCACAGCGGAGGAGTCGGTAGCAAACACAGTAATGGAGCGGCGCAGCGGCAACACAGCGCCGGCGCTGCCCAAAGATCTGCTGCACTGGATATGGGACGACAACATGCACTTTCTGCACGACAAGAACATCTTTCAACACGCGTACTTTACGTAAGTTACGATAACTTCCGTAATTCAGCGCCATCTACCCGTATGTTTATGTAACAGTAGGCCAAGTAGTTATTCATTACAGAATTTATTCAACTTGGAACGTCACGCGTAATGACGTATCCATAAAAAAACACAAATTTCGCAAGGTCAGACCGACAGCACGGTAGCTCTATTGGTAGAGCTCTTGTTCCGGTTAGTCATGAAGTTGCTGGTTCGAGTTGCGCCCGTGCGCAAATTTTGGATTTCTTATTTCATCTTTATGTATATAAAATATGACACTGCGTGTTAAAATCATTCTAAACCACGTGATTTCTTGCAATGCAAAACTTACCGTTTCGAACCGGTTACATGAGTCGTGGTCTCGAGGTGTAATGTTGCGAAGTTTAGTTAATAAAGCAACAGAGTGTTAAATCATATGATGGACGACGATATGTTCATGGTTTATGTTATTATTAATTATCATATTGTGTAGCGTCTAGGGTTTGACTTTCCGAATTTTTGACATTCTATTTTGGCGTATCATACGTTTGTTTTGCAATAGTATCTTTTCAATACGCCTTCGTCATATTATACACAGGTTCATGGGCCAGATGTGCAGTTCGGTTCCGCAGTCGCTGATGACGCTTCGGCCTGAAGTTACTGAAGTCGCCGCGAGGCTCTCCACTTCGTTTTTCATTGAAACCTTTATTCACGCGAAAGAAAAGGTACATAACCCTTTTTATTATCATGCTATTGCAATATCTGCTTTATGTTTAACAATATCTGATTTATTTTTGTGTGTATTTTGCTAGCCGACGATGGTTTCATGGGTGGAATTGGTGACGAAACAGTTCAACGCGTCCGCGGCAGCTTCGGAATGGTTTCTCGGACACATGGCCGACGACACGTGGTGGCCGATGCAGGTACATTTAATTTAAATTCAGTACACAAACAGAAACTAAACTATAACCTGATAGTGTACTTAAAATTATTATTAGTTTTTACGAGCTTTCGTAATAAAGGCAATTTGATATTTTTGTTACGTAATTATGGCCCGTTTTCCTTTACAGGTGTTAATAAAATGTCCAAATCAGATGGTTCGTCAGATGTTTCAAAGACTGTGTATGCATGTCATACAGAGGCTAAGGTATGTCACGCCACATTCTTGATAATATGTAATTCTGACCTTTAAAAAGCGTTGTAAAGTTGATAATGCCTTGTTTCAGATCTAGTCATTGTGCCTTATACCTTCAGGGTATGGAAGAGGGCGAGGATAATAGCAAGTTGGGAGAAGCGAGTTGTGTTACTAGGTTTATAAGGATGTTGTTATCATTGGTGAGAAAACTTTTCATGTTAACCATGACTTGTATTCATCAACATATCTTTGATATTTCGTCCTGTCTGTTTGCATAGTCTGTTTTTCTTTCTTTGTTTGTCAAATATTGTAAAAAAATATTGTTATAACTTTTGAAATAATATCAATCAATGAAATTTGTTACTACATTCAATCAATCATCAAGTGGTCAAGCTGCAGGTGATGAGATGAATCTCTAGCAGTGATTTAGTATTACAGATGTCACCACATTCTCGATGGTCTTGTGTGACTGGACTTGTTATATTTATTTAAAAAAAACCGACCAAGTGCGAGTCGGACTCGCGCACTGAGGGTTCCGTGCCAACGTTAACTGAATTAGGCAATCCACTTGCTTCCACTTAGTGAAATACCACAATATTTTGTTGACAGCAAATATAACTTTGTTTTTCATAGTGTTTGTATGAAGAACAAAGCTATGTTTGCGGTTGTTGAAAACATGCTATATCTCAAAAACTTCTCGTTTGTTCCGTCCGAACCAATTTTCGTTGAAAGTATTTGTTATGATCTACATTATATATATTTTTTAAAATTTACACTAACTTAGTTTAGAAGTTAGATGGGGGGGGGGGGGACGCCCATTTTTCCACTTTGGAAGCGTCTAGCTAAGAAACGTTAGACTTTAAAAGAAAACGGTTTTAGGAACCTCAATGTCATTTTTAAAGACCTATCCATAGACACCTCACACGCATAGGTTTGATTAAAAAAAAAAAATTCGGTTTTAGTTTCATGTATGGAAGCCCCCCTTTAAATATCATTATTTTTTATTTTTTGTAAAAGGATCGTAAAGCGGTTAACGGGATACATCTACCTACCAAATTTCAACAGTGTGATGCTTATAGTTACAGAATAAATTGGCTGTGACATACGGACGGACAGACAGACAGACAAACAGACAGACAGACAGACTTGACGAAACTGTAAGGGTTCCGTTTTTTGCCATTCGGCTACGGAACCCAAAAAAGTGACAATGTTAATAATTTTGAATTTATTTTTGAACTTTAAACATGTAAAATTTTTTGAAATTATTTGATAGATAAATAAATTGATTAAATGAAACCAAAGTATAAGTTGTGTTTATAGAGGTATAACACACCAAGTAACATTTCAGATGGAGAACGGTGCACGGTCACACCTTAGGCACCTGACAGAATACTTTAGTTTACTATATGAATTCAGCAAAATGGGAGAAGAAGAGGGAAAATTTTTATTACGAGTCAACGCGATATCCAGCATGGTCAGCTTCTATCTTGGACAAAATTCATCAACGGTGAGTAGTGCTGAGGTATGTGGAGGATTAGTCCAAATGTTCTTAATAAACTGACTCGATTGAATTTGTGTGCGAGGAGGCTAATTGATGATGTCCCACTAGTTGAAACCTCGCTACAGGACCTTAACTATCGCCGCAGAGGTACATCTCTGTCAGTCATATAGGCTACACTTCGGCCACTGTGAAAATGAACTATATAATAATAAATAATTTTTATTTCTGACTGACGTCCATATTTAGTGTTAGTAACATAGGTCTTATATGCTAGTGTTAGTATTAACAGAAATAATACTAAGGCATAAAAACAAAAACATGCGTCGACTGCTCATGATATATATGATCTTGTTCTGCCAGCTCCGTTCTATCACAGGGGAACCAGACGAAGGCTCGCGTACCGCCCCTATGTTGTTGACATTCCACCTGCTCGCACCAAGCGATTAGCTAACACTGCGCGCAGCTAGTAAATGGAATTCGCTGCCTACTGATGTTTTCCCTAAGAAATATGTCCGAAGCCTCTTGAAGGCAAGAGTGAACAGGCTGCTACTAAGCATATGTACACCATCCTAGTTCTTATCCGCACCTCATATCGGGTGCGATCAACGTCAAATATCAGCTCAGCAAGGAATTTAAAAAAAGTGTATTTTTAGTAGCTATGCATCAGTTAGCAACTAATAAAAAAACATGATATGTCACTGATTTTTATATCTGTCGATGCTATCATCACGATTCCAATCCAATCCAATCAACCAAGATTTTGCTGGTGATGCAAAAAAAGGTTCTATTTAATCTACGTGTCTTCGGTGCTTGGAAGACATGAAAAAGATATGAAAATGAGATAAATATTTATTTGTCTATAGAAAAGAGATGAATATTTATTTGCCTTTGGTTTAGTAGGTATGTATTACGAAAACATTTCCCATTGCAAAACTTATCTGTTTTAGCACCTGACGATTTCCTACTCTTGAAAACTTGACGTGAAATTGTGTCTGGTGTTAAACATAAACATGGCATTTGCTATCCGTAACTTTGCGTATTGACATTTGCAGGTGGACTCTCCAACGGAAGAAGCAAGCGGCAGCGGCAGCGGGAGCGGCAATACAGAAAGCGCTGGTGACAAACTTAGACCCGGCGCGCTAGACAAGATGGTAGCGCTAGTGGCCGGGCTAGTGGAGCGGTCGCGGGATCAAGGGGGGCACCTCGCGCTGCAGGAGCCCGACGCGAGAGCCCTGCTACATGCTAAGGTAACTAACCTGTGTCTTATGTAATAACTGTAGTATATAGGGAAAAGCTAAGACCCGGCGCGCTAGACCAGATGGTAGCGCTAAAGGTTAGTGGAGCGGTCGCGGCACCTTGCGCTTCGAGCCCGACGCAAGAGCCATGCTACATTCTAAGGTAAGGTTTGCTTTTATTGGTAATTGAACATTGATGTTGATACAAAATCCAAGCAACATCTGTTACACCACACATATTTTCAGTTTAATTAATAGTTTTAGCCCTGAGTCTAGATTCTAATAATAGAATTCACTTCATTTAATTTGTATAAAATAAAAAACAAGATCTATACATAGCACTAATTACTTTTCCTCAACTCAAACAATCTAATAAACCTATTTT
Organism: Pyrausta purpuralis; assembly: GCA_963924145.1. Lineage (NCBI taxonomy): Eukaryota > Metazoa > Arthropoda > Insecta > Lepidoptera > Crambidae > Pyrausta > Pyrausta purpuralis. Next base: position 14,493,574 of record OZ001646.1, on the reverse strand, counting down.
GGCAATGATATTGTATTTAGAAGTAGATGCCGCCTCGCGAACTAAAAGAGTACACAAATATGGCACCGTCTGATTAATGGATGTCAATGGATTGACATCTATCACATCAGACATCAGTTTCGGAACAGAGTCTCTATAGAGTAGCTTTCTTAATATATTTTTTAAAGTATGTAGGTATATTACAATAGACTCGTTGGCCTAATTTTAAAAATCCACACTTTAGCTTGGTAGTATATTCATCAACAAAAACATTTTATTTTCAAACTATTTAACATTTAAAATATTGAATAATTATCTAATAAATGCTTCACGTTTTAAATGTATCACGTGAATGTTTGAAATGTCATGGCGCCAATATCAGAGTCACGTTCACTGCTAGGCATTCACGATCACGTGACCACATGTATATTTTTTACAAAATAAATTAATTAAAATATTTACAGTCCTTATTTTAAGAAATAAAGAAATATTGATTAATACACCATAGTCATCTGGCATCATGTAAACAAGAGATTCCTTAAATAACACGCTAATATTGAGCGTACATATTTTTTTCTACAATCGCGAGGATCATCCCTCGCAGATGTGTTTATCAACAGTCTTTTGTTATACTTTTGTTCACGCGAGTGCTGGTGACCTTTTGATCCGTGAGCGTCTACGCTATTACTTTAAAAAAAAATAAAGGTGTAATTTATAGTTATATAACAGACATATAACATACATTTCCATAGACATATTTGTTAGGGTCATGCGGGCGGAATTCGAACCCGCGACTGCTTATCTTTCTAGTCCGGAACGTAAACCACCACACTGTGACAGTCGTTAAATTATTATTAAAAATATAGTATCAAACGACTCCATGTATAGCACTATCTTAGAATATCGACCATGTTAGTCCGTAGGTTGCTAAAAAACAAAACTCACTAATTTTATTGAAAATACTTCAATCATAAATGATAGGCATCATTAAATACAATTTACTTAACGAAAATATGATAATCGGACCGTTTTTATTTATTGAGGTGTTTCTGCAGTTTTAAAGGCGCACTGAGGCATTAAGACACTGACGCCATCAAAAACAGACTAAGTCAAAATTATGACCCCAATTCGAACTTAGTAGTTGTTTAGATGAGCCATCTTTTAGCCTCTCACCAGTGATCTAGTTCTTAATACGATATCATTGTACATATTTTGGCTATTACACTGCTTTGTCACTCTTTCAAATGATGACAGCGCCAAGAAAAAACGACACAGAACAGTGTAGTTCTTTATTATGAATAACGGACGTTTGCATTATTATGCATATCGGGATTAGTGTAGTAACTTATTTAAGTCAAGTCACCTTTTGTCAAGGTATAGACTCGTAAAATTTTGTTCCACCAACTCAAATTCGATATTTTCCTCCCCAGGGCTTCCCGTTCATCTACCAGCAGACGCGCGATTGCCTGAATCTACAACAGACGCGCTCGCTGATATTCGCGTTGTGCCGCTGGAACGAGCCGCTGGCGCAGAAGATCGTCAACATGATCTTCCAGGCCATCGCTAAGCACTCGGAGGTCAGTTCGGTTGATCTAACAGCACACGCGCGATCAAATACACCCGTATTTACCGACGTGCGTAAGCAAAGCCGCGTCTTACTAATCGAAGACCCTGATTAGAAACCCTTATTGTTTCGTCAAGTCTGTCTGTTTGTCTGGCCGTCAGATTTTTTGACAAAATATCTAACATCAGTGAGATAGACGCTTCCAAAGTGGTAAAATAGGCGTCTAACTTTTGAATTAAGCAAGTGAAAAATTTAATAAAAAAAGTAGTAAAACAACAAATATTTTTAACGAAAATTGTTTTTTTGTTAAAAGTTTTTTTTTATTGAACAAAATCGAACTGGTAGTATTTGACTTAGAGCACATTTTCATCAACCCCAAATATAACTTTGTCGTTCATACAAACACTATTTTCATTCGAATCGAACAAAAAATTAAAGAAACAAAGTAATAGTCTTAGGTACTTATGTTTTGTTTAAGTAACTTAATATTTTTAATTTTGCGTGTATTTATGTTTTGCCAGGATTGCCGGAGATATAGAAACCATATTATTTAAGTTATTTTTGTCTTCAACAAAATATTATGGTATTTTGGCAAAGTGGATGTGAGTGGATTCAGTTAAAATTCGCACGTAACTCTCCATGCGCGGGTCCGACTTGCACTAAGCCGGTTTTCTTTTCTTTAATGTGAGTTTTAAATTTATGGACCCGTAAGTTACAATGTGTTCTGGTAGTTTATTGAAAAATTTATACATTTCCCTATGAAAGAATTACCAACCTTTCGAAGCCTAAATTGTGAAATAGCAAGCTTATTTTTATTCCTAGTATTATAAATACAGGGTGAAATTGTAATCAGTACCGAAATTTTGTGTAAAGACTCCACTGATGAATATGAACAACTTTTACTATGGGGGCAATAGTGAAATCGAAAAAAAAAACAGCTGTTCCATAAAAAAAGATTAATTGGCGCGCGGGCAAAATGTATGGAACAGCTGTTTTTTTTTCTCGATTTCACTATTGCCCCCATAGTAAAAGTTGTTCATATTCATCAGTGGAGTCTTTACACAAAATTTCGGTACTGATAAAAAAGTCACCCTGTTATCCTAAACATAAATAACCTTTTCAACACACTTGCTCAAAATGACGTTTTTATTCCACCGATTTTTGGCACATAATCATAGATATTAAACACGCGTGCTTTTTCTGTATATTATTGCACTAGTGCCTTTTGTTTATTAACCCGACCAATTTACATTTGTACCCTAGTACCAAGTAGAAGATGAAGCGATATAATTTAGTCGGTTTATAACTTACACAACAAACAGTATTTATGCGAAAAATAACAGTAAATAAATAAATATCCTTTGGACATTCCCACACATCGCCATCTAGCCCCAAAGTAAGCTACTCAAAGCTTGTGTTATGGGTGCCAGACAACGGATATAATACTTAAATACTTTTTTTTTGTAAATACATACATGATATACATAGAAAACACCCAGACCAATACAAACAGACATGTTCATGCACACAAATGTTTGTATTGTGCGGGGATCGAACCCGCACCCGCTGCGTAGTAGGCGATTTCTCGACCACTACACCAGACGGGTCGTCAATTAGTACTTGCAGGTACAGTATGTACATATTTATTTCAATAAATGGTAAATCCAGCTTTATTATTAAAAATAACTCAAATTCATTTAAAATTTTCTATAATTTGTGTTTTAAATAACGAATTATTACATTTTTAATCTTGGCTGTTGGCCGATCTAGTTCGCGCCTTAACCTTGCGCGCGCATCAGTTTCGCGGCAAGAAAAAAAAACAACGCGCTATTTTTCGTAAATAGTTGGCGGCTGTGGTGTGATGAAGTTTGGATTAATGGCAAGTGTGTTGAAAAACGTCGTATGAAACACGTGTGCCTGTGACCATTATATACGCGGCTTTCTTACGGCGCACTCGCTTTTGCTCGTGTGCACACAATATCGCCTTGTATATAATGGTCAACTTAGCACACTTGTATCATAATGTACTATTTAATGTGTCCTTAAACACATAAACAACCTTATAATGTGTCCTTCACAGAGCTGTGGACCATTTTTTAAGTTGCTCACCCTCCTCGTGGAGGGCAGCGGGGGCGGCGCGGGCGCGACGGGCGGGCTGCCGTGCTTCACGCAGCTGGTGCTCGCGCGGCTGTGGGACGCGGCCGACGTGTGCCCGCACGCCGCGCTCGAGTGGCTGGCCTTGCAGGTACGTACATAGCTCATAATAGCTGTGGTAGTAGCTATGGGGCGTACTTGCTAATTCAAGGACGAGGAGGGCTTTAACTCAAGTTCATAAACCGGCTCAAATTCAGGAATAAAATACTTGCGAGTTTTTTTTAATGTTGAAAACTGAACCTTGTTTATATTCCAACAAGGAACACTATCGCGTATCGCGTTTTCGTAGCGAATTTACAGTGCATCGTTTATTATAGTGTAATAATCTAGATGAATACCTAGTAAATTTTTTTTTCAACACTTGCTCAAAATGACGTTCTTATTCCACCCATTTTTAGCTCATATTTGATTATATAGATTTGTTACTAAGAAATAGCTCTAATTCATTTAACATTTTCTGTGATTTGTGTTTTAAACACGAATCATTTCATTTTTGATCTTGGCTTTTGGGCGATCTAGTTCGCGCCTTAGTCTTGCGCGCGCATCGGTATCGCGGCAAGAAAAAAAAACAACGCGCCATTTTTCGTAAATAATATTTGACGGCTGTGACGAAGTTTGGATTAATTATGAAGTTTATTATTAATGAAAATATCTACTTCAAGTGAAGAAAATGAAGAAAACCTATTATGAACTCCGCCGGACATACGTAACGAGGCGAAAAACGCGTGTGAAAGTCTTTGCCATCAAAATCGAGTGAAATGTATTTTTACCGTTTTAATAATTAAAAACTTAGTAAATGAAGTCTTGTTTTTTACTCGCAAGTGTGTTGAAAAACATCGTATGAAACACGTGTGCCTGTGACCATTATATACGCGGCTTTCTTATGTACACAATATCGCCTTGTATATAATGGTCAACTTAGTACACTTGTATCATAATGTACTATTTAACTTTCGCGTTGCATTATAACTTGTAACTGCGGGTCTATACGCGACGTATATAATGTAGTAGTATTGTTACTACTTACACCCTTGACGTGTCGACGGTGTTGCAACCGTCGTGGTCTAGTCGAGGAGACTGGCGCTCGGCGTCTTCGTCTGCATCGGGCGGCCGGTTCTTCTGCTACCCTCCAACTATCCGATATTTGTTGTGAACGTGAACTAGAGTCAGTAGGTTCAGTGCGACACACAACACTCACAGTATACGGGTTAATGTTTATTGATAAAGGCGAACAAACGGTTTGCACTTATTAATCACTGGATTCCAGGCCGATGACTACTTAAACCCGTCTTCCCGATTGAAATTATTATACTTCTTGATTTCAATCGCTTCACGTATTACCCTAGTATGGTAATGGCGATCCGTGGAAAGGATTTTCGGATCATGTAACTCCATCCAGTGATTAGTCCCCATATTAAGTAGATGTTCTGCCACCGCGGATTTATTGGTCTGCCGATTTTTCACTGCAGCGATGTGTTCCTTGACTCTTTCGGCTGTAGTCCGTTTTGTCTGGCCAATGTACGAACTACCACAGCTGCAGTCAATTTTGTAAACCCCGGAGTTTGAAAAGGCAATACGTCCTTAGGCGATCGTAGTATTTGTGCTATTTTACGTAACGGAGTATATACAGTCTTAATGGAGTATTTACTGAGTACTGATCCAATTTTGTCCGTTACGCCTTTTACATATGGTAAAAATGCTGCTTGACGACTAGCCTCAGAAGCCTTCCTCCTCTCCCTGCGCCCTCTTCTTTTCTTCGGCATCTTGTATCCATTTCGTCGTAGTACCTCCTGAACATGTGCACGCTCCTTATGTAAATGCTCAGGGTCACATAAGTTGTGAGCTCTATTCGTTAATAACGTTATAACCGATTGAAGATGCCGAGGATGATGATGAGAAGAGGCGTGTAAGTATCGGTCTGTGTGTGTGGGTTTCCTGTACACAGTGTGTGCTAATGTTCCATCCACCTTCACCTTGATCTCCATGTCAAGGAACGCGAGGCATCTGTTGTTCTCCATCTCATAAGTGAATTTAATTTTCGGATGGATGGAATTCAGGTGGTCAATATATTGCTTTATTTCCTGTTGGCCTCCATGGATAACGCAAAAAACGTCATCAACGTACCTTTTCCAGAGTTTTACAGTACTCGGCCCAGTAGCTAGAGCTAGGTCTTCAAAATGCTCCATACAGATATTTGCAATAACCGGTGCGAGTGGGCTACCCATTGCAACGCCGTCGATCAGGAGGTAGTACTGATCTCTGAAGAGTAGGTAGTTCCCGTCTAAACAATTTTCAATAAGAAGAAGAAGTGTGAGGAATTCTTAAATCTGATAACTAAAACTAGGCGCGTATTGCGATGAAGTTTTAATAGTTAAGCGGCTCAACACAATAACAAACAAGAAAAAAATAAAACTAAGACATGCAACATAAAAAATAACTAAAAATCTACCTGGTTTATAATGTTTTTAACACTCACAGTGTCATATTTTATATTCATAAAGATGAAATAAGGATCCAAATTTTTGGTTTCTTGTTCGTTATTTATGAATAAAAATTAAACTATTCAAAAACAAGACCATTTTCATGCGGCAAGGAGGCTATGATGCTGGCTGCGTTGCCGCGTTGGATAGCTATGCTAATTCTTTGCCCTTCCCAGGGTATAGGCGTGAGACGATCGGGTCTCTTACCATCATCACGGACGAAGCCACGTGGTTCCAACGTGCAAGGAACTTTAATGGTGCCAAGCGCTTTGCTGCTCAGCTTCACTGTTAAATATTTAAAATATTATTATAATAAAATAACATAAATATTAATATTCGTACCATTGTAGTATTATTATTATATTTTTATATCGATAATAGGTATTCGTATACACTGAGTCGGAATTGAGCTGCCTGGAAACTGAACGGCTAAAGTTGGATCGCAATACGCCCCCTAGTCATGCTATCTACGATAGAAGCACATGCTAAATAGGCACTGTTTTGCATTTCGTCTTCTAACATGAATATATGTATATCGGAAATGGACACCAATCACCTACAATGATTTGATCCTAAAGTAAGTAGGTTATAAGACACAACACCCAGACCCGAGACATTCTAGAAAATTTTGCGCGTCTGCCTCTTATAAATTTAACTTGAAATACAGTCGTTGAAGAGTTATTTACATGGCCCCGTTTATATGAACACTCAGAAACGCAGCTTACATATAGACCTAGACTGAAACTCTAAATATGTGGGTACTGGGTACCATAAGTTTGTGCCCCCACATTTAGACCTTTTTTTTCAAATTGAACGAAGTAAAAAGCTTTTAAAAGAGCTAGAAATTTATATCACTTGAATTCAAGATGATTTGTTTTTGACATTAAGCGTACAACCAATCCCCACCTATTTCATCAGGTCCCAAGAAACAAAGCGGCGCACGCGTGGGCGCTGCGCACCGCCGACCGCTGGGTGGAGCAGCAGCTGCTCGCGTCGCCGGCGGCGCGGGTCCGCGCGGCCGCCGCGCTGCTGCTGGTCGCGCTGGTGCCCTCGCAGCACTTCCGCGCCGGGTACAGCCGCGCGCGCGCGCCGCCCGCCTCGCCGCACCTCGCCAAGCTGCCGGACCAGGCGCACCACACGCTGCACCAGGTACGCAGCACGTCACCGCCGCCTTACCAGCTTGAGGCCAAAATCACATGCACCTCGCGTCTTTTTCGATTGATATGACGCCCGTTTTGTGTCGTGTATGCAGGCGATTTTCGTTTGATTTGGTGTGGTACGGCGGCAAAGGCCTCGACCGCACCTACATTTAGGTTTTTACACATTGAAACTTTTCACAGCCGTGCAGTCGAGATGCTAGCGCGCGTTTGCATCGATGCAGTCGCGTTTCTGCATAGATGCTAAAGCGCGTATGCATCGATGCTAAATTGAATCTGTTCATTGAGTGAGTCCCAATACTAAAACCGCAGTGTGTAAGGGGTCTAAGGTGTTCAGTGCCTGTCAGACTTCCCCAATCGGCAGCGCGAGAATGCAGGCTGTGTGACAACCATGGCTTAGCTCCAAGTAGGCTGAATCGGACCAGCAGACAAGGTCTATCTTGATGAAACGGGGAACGTCGACCCAAATAAAAGAAATAAACAGTGTACAGGCGGGAAGAAGTCCCGTCTGGTCAGTATATGAGGTTAAGATAGGAACTTACTTCCTAGTGGCGTAGATATCCTTTTCCCCAAGATACTAAGCCCTAGCCCAGCCTAACAATAGATACGTAGATATAATAAGGATGATGTGGTAGGAGAGCTGCTCCCAGGTCGCCCAGGGAAGCAGCGCCAGGACAGTGGGTAGGTGGCGTGGACCCGCTACCAGTCTGGCAGACGCACCGGACTGATCATAATGACTGCTAAAGGTGTCTTGGCCGCAGCGGAGCGAAATGAGATCAAACACGGACGGTTGATATCTAATTTATTTGTACCAAAAAATGTATTCATAACAATTGTATCGTGCGTCAATTAAAAGGATTAATGATAGTGTGCCGCCGGTGTGAGTGCCGACGGCGCTTTTTGGGTCCAGCGGTCGGCCGCTGCGATGTAGGTCGCTGACACCGTAGCTGTCGCAATGTACGATGCTAGCTCGTACAGGCAGTATTAGTAAAAGAAATAACGTCTCGTCCCACCATTTGATTTATAGAATGTGTCGAGAATACGACGCTCTTTTACACTAACGCGTCGGAGTTCATGACATCCACAATGCTTCCATCACCAAATGGAAAAAATGATTTTTTAAAGTTATCGCGAAGTTGTGAAAAAAAAGAGATTTCTTGTTTTGTTTTTTTTTTGCATTCTTATTATTTTTTTATTATCATTTGTGATTATATTATAACATTTCACTGATGGTTTACCGCAACCTACACTAATTAACATTTACCAACAAGACCTTTACTCCAACAGGTGTACACAATGCTTCTCGGCAAGCTGAAAGCGGCGCGTAAATACACGGACGTAGCGGTGCACGGGACGATGAAGCTCACCGCCTACTTCGGGGTTATGTCGTACTGCGTCGTGAGCAGGGTGGAGAAACTCATGGTAAGGACAATTATACATTTTATATGATCATATTTTTTTGTTAATGAGTCCTTGGCCTTAATTTACCTGACTACTATTTGATTTCGTATGTCAAGTGTGTTATTGTGAAATCAGGAATATTTATTTGCATATAACATGGTATAACAATGTCAAAACTTAAAAGTGCTCATTCTTAACTATTATAATAAATTTAATTCGTACAATAAATTCTACATAATCTAAAATTAACTGTACGTACTTAAAAGATAGATAGCGTTTTATAGCACATAACATAAATTGATTTACAAATTCGTTTTAAGGAAATGTACAATTAATTGTACTTTGTACCTTGGGGTAAAGAAATTATAATTATCTCTAGCGATACGCATGATGCAGATGAGACAGTGATAGAGAAAGGTTATTCCGAGATTCGCTGTTCCAAATGATACAGATACTTTTAACGGAGTCGCATCTTTTTAGTGATACAGATGCAAATAATTCATTCTCAATGAAGACACACTTTTGCCAGCCCTAATATATAGTGTAAGTCATCAATATAAATCTCTTAAAATGCGCATAGCAATGGTATTTATGTAGGTGATAACTTAGTTATGAATCTTACCTGAAATTAAAGCTAAATTTCTTATGATGATACTACTACTGGTATAACGTATCCCTCAGGTAAGTATTTATCAACATTCTTTTGTTTACGCGACCGCCGGCGTCCTATTGATTCGTGAGGCTTTCTTAACAAATTGCCCTTAATTTTTGCCAGTTCGGTCAATACTTCAACGACCTCTGGGATCTATACCACCCCGCGATCTCCGAGCCGTCAGTCGCTGTGCACCCCAACAAGCAAGCGTTGCTCACCTTCTGGCACGCGGTGTCTGTGGACTGCCCTGAGAACGTGCAGCTGGCTGTCAGCAATCCGAGGCTTATCAAGCATGTGGCTTTTAACTACATACTGTAAGTATAAATAAATATATTCTCATTCCGATTTTCGGTAATTGCGACCCCTCTCAACAGAGATGGGCCGAGCAGGAGATTTATAGTGTCCTACTTAAGTTCACTCTCTATTCCTTCACATGACTATTTTTTGACATGACCATTGAGGATTGATCAGGCGCGGGGCCAACGGCTTAACGTGGATTTCGAGGTACGGGGGCATCATCACCACCAACCTCGAGATGTTTCCGAGTATTCAAGACAGAAAAACCTAGAAACAAATTTCAACCCGACCCGGGATACGAACCCGGTTCCTCTAGGGTAGCAACCAGTGAACTAACCGCAACACCAACGAGGCAGTCAATAAATAAAATAATCTGTCTGGGTTTGAGTGTTGTAGTATCACCGTTGTTCTTGATTTCAATAACACAAGTGCAAAGGATTTATTAATTTATTTTATATAGATGAGGTTTAAAGGGTAAGGTAAAACCATCAACAACATTCTGTGGGTTTTCAAGTTGGAGTAGTAAGGGGCTTTTGGATTATTCTTTTCTGATGCAATGTGTGATAGAACATGTTTTTTTGGCCATACGTAGTTACTTAGAGTAATGTAAATGAAGGGGAATTTACAGAAAAACTAAAAAGTGACAGCGGCATAGATGTCAAATCGCGACTACCCACGCGCCTTTGTGCTTTTATTTCGTATGGTTCTTTACTAATAGAACTCTAAAACTCGTTCAGATAATTACAATCTGTATATTTATCCATGCACTTATGTTTACTCTGCTGGCCGAAACATGGTTTATAATATAGCGTGTAACAAAATTAACTGCATTGCTTTTTGGGGCCAATTCTGATTCCCAAATACAACAACTTTTTGTATGGGACCAACATCGTAATACCAAAAATAGATTTCACTTTCTCGTACTAGAGTGCCGATCAGCTGATTCTAGTTTGTATGGAGAAGTCAAAAAAATTCTTGAGTTTTTGTTGTTGGTCCCATACAACAAGTTGTTGTATATAAGCAACAGAATTACCACCGAGCAGGAATGCAGTTGATTTTGTTAAACCCTGTGTATATATTGAGTTACACTTTCACGTTATTTCTCTCCACAGCGCGGACCACGAAGACGGCGAGGTGGTGGCGTACAACCGGTCGATGCTGCCGCCGTACTACGCGCTGCTGCGGCTCTGCTGCCGGCGCTCGGCCGCGTTCGCGCGCGCGCTTGCGCAGCACCAGAACATACACTGGGCGTTCCGCAACATCGCGCCGCACGCGCACCTCTACCCCGGCGCTGCTGACGAGCTGCTCAGGTGGGCTCTTGATTATCAGTTTATTCTTTTTCTTTTGAAACAGGTCTCTTCTTCTTCTTCTTCTTCTTCTTAAAACAGGCCTCATGAACACCTTTTCTTTGTATACTTATTTTCATATATGGGAACAGTAAGTGTGACTTTCTTTCAGCCTTTTTAGGGTTCCGTAGCGGAATAGTTTCATCAAGTCTGTCTGTCTGTCTGTCTGTCTGTCCGTCCGTCCGTCCGTCCGTCCGTCCGTCCGTATGTCACAGCCATTTTATTCTGTAACTGTAAGCATCACACTGTTGAAATTTGGTAGGAAGATGTATCCTGTTAACCGCTTTACGATTCCCATACAAAAAATAAAAAATAATGTCATTTAAGGGGGGCTCAAAACTAAAACCAAAATATATTTTTTTGCAAACTTATGCGTGTGGGTTCTATAGATAGGTCTTTTAAAATGAAATAGAGGTTTCAATAACATTTTTTTCTAAAAGTCTAACGTTTGCGAGATATACGCTTCCAAAGTGGTAAAAAGGGCGCCCACCAACACCCACTAAAATGCTCGTGGTTTCTCTTAGACCATTAACAATGAGAAGGTAAGGATGTTTTTTTTAATTAACAGATTTAGGGACTTCAATATCCGTGCAAAAAATGTAACTATTTGTATACAAGTGAATATTGGTGAAACCACTAGGTTTCTAATAATTCGTCAACTATTTATAAGTACATGTAAACCTTGTAATTTGCAGATGTGGGTTTTTTTATATAAATAAATCGAGAACTCACCTTTTGAACGAACCCAGTTGAATTTAACTATCTTTGGTGTCAGTTTTTATTTTTAAATAAGTTAGTCCGACATTTGGCTACGATTGCACCTGATGTTAAGTGACAATGCAGCCTAAGACAGACCATGTCTGCAGTGCCTAATAACAGGCTATATTCACTCTCCGCTTGAAGACATCCAAATTTTAGTTGTCAAGGAACACTTCTGCCGGCAGCGGATTCCACTCCTTAGTGTTTTCATTGATGTGTTTATAATGGTCAAGTATAAAGAATATGTCCTCGTGTCCAAAGTCATTGTGCTTGTACTCGCGAATTCAATATCAACATACCACCACAGGCTAGCACGGATACTAGCGGCGCGCGGCGCGTCGGGTGGCAGCGGTGGCGGTGGCGGTGGCGGTAGTGGCGGTGGCGGTGGCAGCGGCAACAGCACGGCGAGCAGCGGCAGCGCGGCCAGCGCCGACTCGGGCGACGGCAGGGAAGCCGCCGCGTTCAGGCGCAGCACGCTCTCCGCCTACTTACAAGGTCAGTTGATGATTAAAATACGTCTGCGTTTGTTATGCGAAACAAAGTTATGATAACAAACACTCGCTTCTTCTGCGGCAATATAACGTGGGACTGCGACAGCGCATTATGTTTTTTATTTCACATTTACACTAGGTGGAGAGAGGCGGAATGTTGCGCCAGTGTAGTGTCGATATCAATACTATAAATATTTATTTCTGTTATGAAATATATGGAATGAATACCAGAACAAAACACATAGACACGAAAAGAAAAAAACATTTACTAAAATAAACAATATCGGAACAAGCATAGAAAAAAATATTTTGTTAAAAACTAAATTCAATATTCTAATAACTAGAAAATATTCTCTTATAACTAATTTCTTAAATTAAAAAAACGATAGATTAAGTGTTCGCAACAATTGCAACAAAGTGTTTGATTTAACTACATATAGTCTTATCTATAAAAGTTATACCCGAAGCTTACTGTCAAACTTAAAAACATCTTTGCGTTTTATGCAAACTATCCGTTATTCAAATTGAGGTCGTAGTATTTTATAGAAACTTTCTACTAACTTTCTAACTAAACATATCATGCTATTTGTTCCCAGGTTTAAATGGAAGGACGTGTTGGACGACGTTAATATCGGCGTTCTGTACACTAGTAGAAAATGAAGATGACAGATTATACGTCGTTTATAACGGCGGACTACAAATGACTTTTGAGGTAAATGTTACTACAACAACATATTTAGTGTAAATTTTTGGCACACAGCTGTTAGCTGTTTATTACATTACACTTTCCATAGTTCCATAGAAACAACACTTTTAGTCTGGCATAATTAATACAAATCAGATTATTTACAAGGATTCTCTTTTTTACTGATAATGAGCTACCCAAGTAGGACTGTACGTTTTATAATGGTGTATGGTTTTTATAACATTTTAATACGATGTATTGTCATTGCAAAAACGTCAACCATAATACCTTTATCACTCCATTCAGGCTTTGCACAGTCTCCACGCAGTATACGTGGAAGGCGGCGGCGCGAGCGGTGGCGGTGCGGCCGCGGGCGTTCGCGGGGAACTAGCCGCGGCCTTGCGGTGGGCCGCCGCGCTCTGCCGCACGTTGCGGACGAGGCGCGACGCCAAGGAGGCCCGCGCGTTACTGCTGGCGTGCAAAGACTGGCCCGAGTGTGCGAGGAGGTTGCTAGCCATGCTTGCAGCGCATCACAGGCTAGATCATCTGCGAGTACCCGCGCTAGGTGAGTGATGTACAGATACATATTAGCTTAGTTTTTTATACAGCCACCTTTTGCTGGATGATGAGAACCAGACGGTACGCCAAAGAGGCCTGCGCGTTACTGCTAGCGTGCAAGGACTGGCCCGAGTGTGCGAGGAGGTTGCTAGCCATGCTTGCGGCGCATCACAGACTGGATCATCTGCGAATACCCGCGCTAGGTGAGTGATGTAACATAGCAGATTATACAGCCACCTTCTGCTGGATGATGAGAACCAGACGGGACGCCAAGGAGGCCCGCGCGTTACTAGACTGGCCCGAGTGTGTAAGAAGGTTGCTACCGATGCTCGCGGCGCATCACAGGCTACATCATCTTCAAGTACCCGCGTTAGGTAAGTAGGTACATTTGATGACATCGAGTGTACATATCTTTTGCAGCTTAGTACAGTCTTTGCCGCACGTTACGGACAAGGCGGGATGCTAAAGAGGCCCGCGTTTTACTGCTAGAGTGCCCGACACTGACCCGAGTGTGCGAGGAGGTTGCTAGCCATGCTTGCAGCGCAACACAAGCTCGATCTTCTGCGAGTACCCGCGCTAAGTGAGTGTCGTTTACTTTTTTATACAGCCACCTTTTGATAGTACCGTTTTTGCCGCACGTTGCGGACGAGGCGCGACGCCAAGGAGGCCCGCGCGTTACTGCTAGCGTGCAAAGATTGGCCCGAGTGTGCGAGAAGGTTGCTAGCCATGCTTGCAGCGCATCACAGACTGGATCATCTACGAGTAACCGCGCTAGGTGCGTGATGTAACATAGCAGATACATATTCGCTTACTTTTTAATACAGCCACCTTTTGCTGGATGATGAGAACCAGACGGGCCGCCAAGGAGGCCCGCGCGTTACTAGACTGGCCTGAGTGTGTAAGGAGGTAGCTACCGATGCTCGCGGCGCATCACAGGCTACATCATCTACAAGTACCCGCGTTAGGTAAGTAGGTACATTTGATTACAGCGAGTGTATATATCATTTGCAGCTTAGTACAGTGTTTGCTGCACGTTACGGACAAGGCGGGACGCCAAAGAGGCCTGCGCGTTACTGCTAGCGTGCAAGGACTGGCCTGAGTGTAGAGGAGGTTGCTAGCCATGCTTGCAGCGCATCACAAGCTCGATCATCTGCGAGTACCGGCGTTAGGTGAGTGATGTAACATATTCGCGTACTTTTTTATACAGCCACCTTCTGCTGGATGATGAGAACCAGACGGTACGCCAAAGAGCCCGCCCGTTACTGACGGCGTGTAAAAACTGGCCCGAGTGTGTGAGAAGGTTGCTACTAATGCTCGCGGCGCATCACAGGCTGGATAATCTGCGAGTACCCGCGCTAGGCGAATGATGTAACATAGCAGATACATATTCGTATACTTTTTATACAGCCACCTTTTGCTGGATGATGATAACCAGATGGGACGCCAAAGCGGCCCGCGCTTTACTGCTGGCGTGCAAAGACTGGCCCGAGTGTGCGAGGAGCTTGCTACCAATGCTCGCGGTGCATCACAGGCTCGATCATCTACAAGTACCCGCGCTAGGTGAGTGGTGTAACATAGCAGATACGTATTGGCTTACTTTTTTATACGGCCACCTTTTGCTGGATGATGAGAACCGGACGGGACTCCAAATAGGCCCTTGCGATACTACCGGCGTGTAAAAACTGGCCCGAGTGTGTAAGGAGGTTGCTACCAATGCTCGCGGCGCATCACAGGCTACATCATCTACAAGTACCCGTGTTAGGTGAGTAAGTACATTTGATGACAGCGAGTGTTTGCTGCACGTTACGGACAAGGCGGGACGCCAAAGAGGCCCGCGCGTTATTACCGGTGTGTAAAAACTGGCCCGAGTGTGCGAGGAGGTTGCTAGCCATGCTTGCAGCGCATCACAGGCTTGATCATCTGCGAGTACCCGCGCTAGATGAGTGATGTAACATAGCAGATACAAATTCGCTTACATTTTTATACAGCCACCTTCTGCTGGATGATGAGAACCAGACGGGACGCCAAGGAGGTCCTTGCGTTACTACTGGCGTGTAAAAATTGGCCGGAGTGTGTAAGAAGGTTACTACCAATGCTCGCGGCGCATCATCTACAAGTACCCGCTTTAGGTAAATCAGTACATTTGATGACAGCGAGTGCATATATCTTTTGCAGCTTAGTACAGTCTTTGCCAAACGTTACGGACCAGACGGGACGCCGCACGTTACAACTGGCGTGTGAAAACTTGAGTTTGAAGGTTATTAGCAATGCTCGTATCTTAACCTTTCGTATGCTATCAAGCCGCGCAAAAATGCACCCTTGTCTGCTGAGGTTTCGCGCCACAATAGCACGCGCGCGCACAGTCGTCGAAAAAATCAAATTCTTCAAAATAATTGTTAGGGCTCATACCAAACTAGTTAGTGTTCCTTAAAGCTAAATAAATACCACATCCTATGCTTTATATGCTAATCATTAAATGGTTTTATTTATTTTCTACAGGCCCTCGAACACAAACTTACGATCAACATTTCGCCTATCACCAAACATGAACGATTTTCAATAAACTGTGCTAACCAATTCTTGTTTTACTTTATGTTTCACATACAAGAAGGTCTAAGTAATTCGTTAATCAAAACGTTTACTGATTTCTACCTATAGAAGACCAAATAATATCACTTTGAAAATAGCAAACAAGATTCATAATTTCACCATTTTGCATTTCATAACACTGTACTTTGGAATTATATTTGTACGTATTTTTTTCAAAACTAGACTGCGTTTATGCTTTTAGATTCATAATTATATATCGATATTCACATAAAGTATGTAAAAAGTGCTTATTTATAGCATTTAATTAGAAAAACAATCTAAAAACTGAAGAGAAGGCACTTTGACACTACCTTTTTTCCGGTTTTTTTTTCTCAGTGTGGTTAGAGTCTATGGTGTAGTATGGGGATTGTGTGGCAAGCTAGAAAAATGGGCTTTCCTATCATATATGACACTACTACACGTTTCTTAGACAATATTATAGAATATCTGTAAAATAATATCAGATTTTATTTAGATTTTGTGTGCATGTGTGCGTGGCTTGTCTGCATAGCTCGTCTGCTTAGTCTTAGATCTAATCCAAGATGGCGTCCTTTTGTAGCTGCCAATTTGCTTTGTCTCAGATCTGGGCATAGCAAGTATACGCCTGTATGCTTTGGCGCAGATCTGGGCATACAGATGTATACAGGGTATTCATTTAGAAAATAAGACACGGAACAGCGTAATATCCAGCGCAGACGACGGCTTTTTGTCCCCGGAAACCTGTTTCATTCGCACTATAAGAAGTAGATAGGGACAGATATATTATTTTCGGTGGACTAAAATAGCTTAAGTTTTTATTTTTCATGATTTTAAAATATAGATTGAGAAATAAAACCGTTCAGTTAAAAATAATGCTGTATTTTTCACAAGTAACCATGAATAAAATATCGCTAGATTTATGTCGGAGCTGTTCACCGTTGAGGAGTTCCCTGACGGAAGGACTATCCTGGCTGCGGCAGCAGGTCGTGACACAAATCCGGTTCCACTGACTATACAGAAAGCATACACAAAGTTTTATGTCGGAGCTGTTCACCGTTGAGGAGTTCCCTCGCGAGAAGACAATCCTGGCTGCAGCAGCAGGTCGTGACACAAATCCGGTTCCACTGACTATACAGAAAGCATACACAAAGTTTTATGTCGGAGCTGTTCACCGTTGAGGAGTTCCCTCCCGAGAAGACAATTCTGGCTGCAGCAGCAGGTCGTGACACAAATCCGGTTCCACTGACTATACAGAAAGCATACACAAAGTTTTATGTCGGAGCTGTTCACCGTTGAGGAGTTCCCTCGCGAGAAGACAATCCTGGCTGCAGCAGCAGGTCGTGACACAAATCCAGTTCCACTGACTATACAGAAAGCATACACAAAGTTTTATGTCGGAGCTGTTCACCGTTGAGGAGTTCCCTCGCGAGAAGACAATCCTAGCTGCAGCAGCAGGTCATGACACAAATCATATTTAGCTTACTAGACGGAGCGCGAAAGCTTGAAAAAAAATGTTTGTCGAGTATAATTTGAATTCCAAAACCAGCCTGTATAGATCCCTAACGGTCCGTTTCAAAAAGTCGTGTCTATACAAGAAAAAATGGCGGACTTCGTTTCCATGTGTGCGTGTAGTTCAATGCCAGTTTCATAAAAAATAACGATTTCTGACAATATTTTGTACTTATTGCAAAGAAAACTAGTGTAAATTACAATTATAATAAACATCGATCAAAACTACAAAAGAATTTTGGTTAGTATGTTATAATTACGCGTAAAAACACTGAGAACATTATTGTACTTAACATCTGATAGGGAACACCTAATCTTTATTTGTCATTACCATAATTGTTTTAGAGAAATCATAGGAGATTTTTTAATTTATTGGTTCTAGAGAACATAAAAAATTATAAAAAGTTACATTTACTTACCTTTCTTATAGATTTCCCATAAATAACTAGGTTTTTACCGGAGTACTGTGATCGCACTTTACCGTACCGGGTTCGCAATTTTAAAAACACTTTTTGACTAAATTACGGTTTCAATTTGACCGGATGATTGGTGTTTATGGTTGACTATTTTATTGGGAAGCGGAAATTAGGAATAAAACACGTAATTGATTTATAGTAAGAGTTATTTTTGCGTAAAAGATGACCAAAGTCATCTTGTCTTAGATCTAAGACAAAGCAGTTTACGGGGGTTGCACAGATCTGAGACTAAGCATACGAGAGGTTAATTAATATTTCTTTCACAGCTCATTACTATCTCCATGTATTGTGTATGTATAGGTTCATTGCCACTGCCTGTGGGCCAGGCGAAACTTGAAGACAGATAAAATTACGTCACATCTCGTAATAAAATTGACGGAGGTGCGTTTCCTTTTTATCTGGTTAACTGTAACATAAGAAAATGAGCTGAAGGCATGTTGATTCTTATTTTCTTCTAGGTTAAAAGCTACTTGTTATTCATTGATTTAAAAAGATGTAATCAATTCAATGTGTATGTATGTGATATCGTTGGAATTTTAAATTATTTGTGTAGTTAATCTAATAAGGCTTCTAAGCACGTGCATTAACTAACTTACTAACTATCCTAAGATTTCTTAATAAAGAGGAGTCATAGCAGGATGATTTGTTTGTTTTTAAAATCGGTTCATTAGGTTTTGATATATAGGATATAACTAAACTATGAAAAATAATAATAATCGCCTTCAAATAACTGACTAAAAGGCTTAAAATAACGTATTTGTCTTTATAGAGGGGAAATAAATTATTTTGGTCGGTGCATGATGTCAAGTTTTCTTACACAAACACGTCATGCACAAATACATAAACAAAGCATCGACTCCAACAGATTTGTTTGTTATACATTAAAAGACATGATTCAGGTTTTGGAAGGTGGTTTATGTTTTTCTGTCTTCCTTAGGTGTGCTCCGCGAACTAGTGCTGATCGGCGGGGCCGCGGCTCTCGGCGCGCTGGTCCCGCTGGCGGCGGCGGCGCGCGGCGAGCAGCGCGCTCGCTCGCACCTGCACGTGTGCGCCGCGCGCGCGCACCCCGCGCCGCACCCCGCGCACCCCGCGCCGCAGCCAGCCGCGTACCGGCCCTACCACAAGTTTATAGGTACGATGACGTCACACTTATGTTATCAACGCGAACGATTCTGAGTCCGCGCACCTCGCCGCATACCGGCCCTACCACAAGTTTATAGGTACGATCACGTCACACTTATGTTATCAACGCGAACGATTCTGAGTCCGCGCACCTCGCCGCATACCGGCCCTACCACAAGTTTATAGGTACGATGACGTCACACTTATGTTATCAACGCGAACGATTCTGAGTCCGCGCACCTCGCCGCATACCGGCCCTACCACAAGTTTATAGGTACGATCACGTCACACTTATGTTATCAACGCGAACGATTCTGAGTCCGCGCACCTCGCCGCATACCGGCCCTACCACAAGTTTATAGGTACGATGACGTCACGCTTATGTTATCAACGCGAACGATTCTGAGTCCGCGCACCCCGCGCCGCAGCCCGCCGCTTACCGGCCCTACCACAAGTTCATAGGTACGATGACGTCACGCTTATGTTATCAACGCGAACGATTCTGAGTCCGCGCACCCCGCGCCGCAGCCCGCCGCATACCGGCCCTACCACAAGTTCATAGGTTAGCATTCGCACTATATAAACTTCCCAAGTAGCAACGCATAATACAGAACGCAAAATACAGCGCTCACAGCATACTATGCCTACGTAGAATTCACTACGTAGAACTTCGGGGGTTTACAAAATAGACTGCAGCTGTGGTAGTTCGTACATTGGCCAGACAAAACGGACTATAGCCGAAAGAGTCAAGGAACACATCGCTGCAGTGAAAAATCGGCAGACTTATAAATCCGCGGTGGCAGAACATCTACTTAATATGGGGACTAATCACTGGATGGAGTTACATGAACCGAAAATCCTTTCCACGGATCGCCATTACCATACTAGGGTAATACGTGAAGCGATTGAAATCAAGAAGTATAATAATTTCAATCGGGAAGACGGGTTCAAATTGTCATCGGCCTGGAATCCAGTGATTAGTATGTGCAAACCGTGTGTGTCGCCTCTATCAATAAACATTAACCCTGATACTGTGAGTGTTGTGTGTCGCACTGAACTGTGAGTGTTGAGGGTAGGAGAAGAACCGACCGCCCGATGCAGACGAAGACGCCGAGCGCCAGTCTCCTCGTGACCACGACGGTTGCAACACCGTTGAAACGTCGAGGGCGTAAGTAGTAACAATACTACTACATAATATGCGTCGCGTATAGACCCACAGTTATAGGTTTTACGTAGAATCAGTCCTACGATATGGTCTCATCATATGGGGCACTGGCACTGATATAAAATTATCGGCGGGGCCGCGGCTCTCGGCGCGCTGGTCCCGCTGGCGGTGGCGGCACGCGGCGAGCAGCGCGCGCCGCAGCCCGCCGCATACCGGTCCTACCACAAGTTCATAGGTACGATGACGTCACACTTATGTTTTAAAATTAATTTAATTAAGGTAACAGAAAGACACATACATTATTGTAAGTAAAAAATAGAAAATAGAATCAAATACAATAAAATTAAATGAAATAATTAATTATTAGTTAAATTTAAAGTAACTAAAAGAAACCTCATAATAATAATAATAATATAAATGGCGATAGACTCGGGAACGCCTAGTCCAGTTTTTTATGCCGTGGCATGCTGCCGTATCCAGCGCCCAAGTAGCGGCTAGTCCCACCTATCTACCATTGTGCTTAGGATGCTGTTAGAGCTGCCCCGCAAACGTTTTAGGAATGATGCCACACGCTTCCTTATGGAAACCATCCATCTGCATTTCCGCAAACATTACTGACGCGCTGCAAAAACGAGGCAGCCCCTTCAGCATCCTAAACCCGTTATTATACTGGACCCGCAACGCGCTGTACACCCGCTGCGTATAACTAACCCATAAGTTGCTCGTGTAAAGAGGCTGGCAGTAGGCAAACGTTTTCAAAAAAACGTTTAACATCTAAACGGCTGGAGCGATGTCAATAAAATGTGGTATAGAGTTAGCTGATGTTTTACTGCGGGAAAATATCTTAATTTCATAAGAGAATGGATAAAAATAATTTCGCGGATAAAGTATGGGGAACTTTTGACACAACTTTTTTTTTAGATGGTTTTATGTATAATTTTTTTACAATCTTTTTACTTGCGCAGAAAACAATAAGTCCCGCAATGTTGTTTATAGGAATACGAGGGCGGCACTGAAAATTTTGGGAATCAAGGAAGTAGTGACACAGCATTACTATTGAAAAAAATATTTATTGCTTTTCAAAGCATTCTTCGCGAAATTTGACACATTTTTCTATACGACTGAACCAATCTTTGAAGCAACCATTCCATTCGGAAATTTGGGTCTCCAAAATGGCCGCTTCTTCAGGTGATGAAAACAATTTTTGTTGGCTTTAACTCATTTTCGAACACCCAAACTCGTTACTGGTTTTTTGTTTTGGGTTCGTACGCGTATATCCAGGATTCGTCATATGATACGATGTTGTATACAGCGTTTGAGGATCCTGTGTGGAATCTTTCGAGAGTTCTGACGCACCAAGTAACGCGAGCCGCTTTTTGCTCTTCACAGAGCAGAGCGAATGCGGTATCCATAAGGAAAACAACTTTTTTTACACCTAATTGTTCATACAAGATTATTTGTAAGAATTTGACTCATGCCAATGTCTAAAGTCGCCTGAATTTCGCGGTATGACACATGTCGACGTTCCTCAATCAGCTTACGCACAGCATCAACGTTTTCTTGGATGACTGCAGTTTTTGTAAAACCTTGACAGGAGTTTTTAATTCCAAGGAGTTTTTAATTTAAAAGATTTTAATATGTCAGGAATAGTGGAAATATTCCATTCCCGATACTTAGTGCAGTCCTCGTATGCTGCAGTAAAATTATTATCTTATATATAAAATTCTCGTGTCATAATGTTCGTTCCCGTACTCCTCCGAAACGGCTTTACCGATTCTTACCAAATTTTATATTCGTATTCAGTAGGTCTGAGAATCGGCTACTATCTATTTTTCATACCCAACATAAATAACATAATCGCCTATTTACATAAAATCTCATTATAATTACCTACCTACACTGTATTAATATTTCCACCAGACACATGCTGCCGAGTGGCGCGAAGTCAGCGCTGCATGTCGGAGCAGCTGGTGCTGCTGTCAGCGCTGTGCGCGCTTGAAGCGGTCCCCTTTAGGTTCAACTACTTTGCCAGTTTCTGGCGGGACGTCGCCGCGTCGCCGGTAAGAGTGACCTTATGCAAGAACCCACCTCAGTGTTTAACCAAATAAAGTTCGATCAAAAACTTTCAAATATTATGTAATTTTAACATATAACTAATCTACTTATGTAACTAGTGTGTGTTGTACCTATCTTTCATCAGAAATTTGTAATAACACGTAAAACAAAATTAAGACATCTATCGGAACTTTGGCATTTATTGAGGTTGAATCATTTATCCCAACGTTTGATATTCAGGATAATTTATTGCTTATAGCACAGCACTATCTTCTGATTAAAGCTTAAACTTTGGCTTTGGCTTTGCGAAAGTACCAGTTTTATTTGAGGATTGAACTCGTTTGATAAGATACTCTTTTGTTTATCAATACTCTGTTACTATGACGCCGTTTTCTTTATTATCATTGCTGAATGTAACAAATTCCTAACTTCATTTAGGCGGACGCGAAGCTGGAAGAGATGCTGTTGGAGTGTAGCGTAGTCTCCGAGTACATGGACGCCATCTTGTTAGACGAGCGGGAGTCGCTTGAGGACACCGCCATCTACCAGTTCATGCTGCACTACTATCCAAAGGTACTGTCGCTATAGACTTACGCAATAGTTTTATATTATTTGAGAAGTCTTCATTGTTTAAATCGTATAGGCCGCACGATTGTGATACGATTTTATTGTATATACGATAGGTATAGCCTAAACGACTGAATTAAACCAGCTTGTAACGGCAAGGTAGGCCGATACAACTTCCTGCACACCTTGTTATTGCAAGCTAGTTTAAGCTGGTACGTAGAGTTTGTCCAGCAGAAAACTGCTTCCTTATCATCATCATCATCATCATCATCATTATCAGCCAAAGGACGTCCACTGCTGAACATAGGCCTCCCCCACGGATTTCCACAGCGACCGATCACTAGCGGTCTGCATCCAGTTTGATCCTGCGATCTTTATAAGGTCGTCTGTCCATCTTGTTGGTGGACGTCCCACGCTGCGTCTCTGGTCGAAGGGTCTCCAATCTAGAACTTTCCTGCCCCAACGGCCATCAGTTCTTCGCGCTATGTGCCCTGCCCATTGCTACTTGAGCTTACTGATTCTCAAGGCTATGTCCGTTACCTTAGTTCTTCTACGTATCTCCTCATTTCTGATTCGATCCCGTAGAGAAACACCCAGCATAGCCCTTTCCATCGCTGACGTTTTGCCATAAGGTCGAGAGTGTGGACCGACAGTTTTTGACAGCTTCCTTATGCGCTTACGTTAATATCAGAGCTTTATCTGACAGAACACTTTTGCTTTGCCCTGACAAAGCTGAGTATGTTTTTACGCAAGTTAGCTGTCAAAACCCAAACTGGTATAAAATTTGAAATGAGCACAGTCAGCGTGTTCTGAAAGAAATGGCTGCATAAGCATTGTCAGTTTAACACACCCATATCAATTCTCGAAGTTGTCGATGAGTACGTCTACCTTGGACAAGTGATCCAATTAGGTAGGTCGAACTTTGAGAAAAAGGTCAATCGACGAATCCAACTCGGCTGGGCAGCGTTCAGGAAACTGCGCAAGAGCGTCTTCTCGTCTAAATTACCTCATAGTCTGAAGACGAAAGTCTTAACAATGCGTGTTACCGGTGATAACGTACGGATCCGAAACGTGGTTTCTAACTATGGATCTCATAACGAAGCTGAAAATCACACAACGAGCGATAGAGGACTATGCTCGGTGTTTCTTTACGAGATCGATTAAGAAATGAGGAGATACGTTGAAGAACTAAACGTTCACATTCATCAGTGACGCACACGGATCTTGCAGCTGGCTTGATCACTGTATAGTGACTCAGGCAGCCAAACAATCTGTCTTGAATGTAAATGTTAAATATGATACTTTGTGGTCCGACCATTTTCCCTTACTTATAGAATGTAACTTAGACCTGTTAACGCCAAAAAGTTTACAAACACAAATAGATATGAATAAGGGGATAATATGGGGTGAGAGGGACAGTGACCAGGTTGAGAAATATGGTATCGAGTGTCATAAACGTCTTAAATGCATTGATTTTCCTATAGAATTTAGAAAATGTGCTGACTCCTTTTGTAATGTTCCGGAACATAGGCACATCTTGGATGGACTGTACTCTGACATTGTGACGGCCTTACGTGAGGCGGCTAGGACGAGTCGAGGGTGCTCACGTATCAGGCGAGGTGGGTCTCGTGTAGTCGGAATAAACACGTCAGTGAGGCTCACAGAAAGGCCAGATCAGATTTTTGGGAATGGGTATCATGCGGTAAGCCTAGGGCAGGTATCGTGTATACACAAATGTGTGAAAGCAGAAAAGTTTTTAAGTCTCGCCTTAGATGGTGTCGGGATCATCAGGACCAGCTGAAAATGGACGCGCTGGCCTCAAAACATTCTAAGGGTGACTTTCGTGGCTTTTGGAAGGGTACCAATAGAATTAATGTAAGGCCAGGGCTCCCTGTGAGTATTGATGGTGAGAGTGACCATAAAGACATTGCGAATATCTTTAGGGATCATTTCTCGGTGCGATCTTCCTTGGGTCTATCGAATTCGCATGATACTGAGATTTTACACGGCAAGGTTAACATCAGATTCATTGCAAAAGATGTCGCTAACGCTATTAAGGCCATGACTACAGGCAAATCTCCGGGTCATGACGGCTTGAGTGTGGAGCACTTGCAGCATGCCGGCACGCATGCGGCCCGTGTACTGGCAATGTTTTACTCGTTGTGTGTGAGTCACTCCTATCTGCCAGCTGATCTCATGAGAACGGTTGTAGTCCCAGTAGTTAAAAATAAAACAGGTGACGTAGCTGATAAAGGGAATTACAGACCTATCTCTCTAGCCACGATAATAGCCAAAATGTTTGACGGTCTTCTTAATGCACAGCTGAACAAATATACAGACTTGCACGATAACCAGTTTGGTTTTAGACCAAAGCTATCTACTGAAAGTGCCATACTGTGCCTTAAGCACACCGTCAGATATTACACGGCTCGCAAAACACCTGTTTACGCCTGTTTTCTCGACTTGTCCAAGGCGTTTGATCTGGTTGCATATGACATCCTATGGGAGAAGCTGAAAAGCTTACATGTGCCAAATGAACTAGTAAATATTTTTCGTTTTTGGTATGCACACCAGGTTAATAGCGTCAGGTAGGCGGGGACAATGTCGGAGCCTTATCAAATGGAATGTGGTGTAAGACAGGGCGGACTGACCTCTCCCACATTGTTCAATATATACATGGACGCACTGATTGTCGCGCTCAGCAACATGCATGTCGGATGCCATGTAGACGATGTTTGTGTCAATAACTTGAGTTATGCTGACGATATGGTGCTGCTAAGCGCGTCAGTCTGTGGGCTGAACAAGCTGATGAGGATATGTGAAGTCTATGCTCAGAAGCACGGCCTTGTATACAACGTCACGAAAAGTCAGTTCATGGTGTTTGAGACCAGTGGTGCGAAATGTCCTAACGTTATACCACCTGTCACACTAAACGGTGTATCCCTGGATAGAGTGTCTCAATTTAAATACTTAGGGCACATAGTTACCACTGATCTCAGAGACCATGCTGACATCGAAAGGGAGAGAAGGGCCTTGTCACGAAGAGCCAACATGTTGGCTCGCAGGTTTAGGAAGTGTTCTGTCGACGTGAAGATCACTCTATTTCGAGCATACTGTACTGCACTATACACCTGTGCTCTGTGGGCTAACTACTCGCAGAAAGTATACAATGCCCTTCGTGTGCAGTTCAATAACGCCCTGAGGGCCGTGCTGGGGCTGCCCCGAAACTGCAGCGCCTCGGCCATGTTCGCGGTGGCGTGCACAGACTGCTTCCACACTGTCATGCGCAAGCGGTGCTGGTCGTTAGTGTGCAGAGTTCGGGGCAGCCCCAATACGGTTCTGAAGATGATTGCTGATAGAGTCGACTGCCCCTACATCCGATGCTGCTGCAATAGGCATGCCGTAGCTGTGGGTGTGGCGGCGGTCGGCTTTTGAAGTAATCATCAATGTTATAATTTAATTTTAATTCAATTTAATTTATAATTTATTTATTTGATGTAATTTTTAAATTTAAATTTTTAATTTAATTCAATGAAATTCGATTTAATTTGATGTTTAATTTTTATTTTATTTTATTAATTCTAACTTGTTAATTTCTTCTTTTGTGTCTTTGTGCAATTTATGGGCCAAGATGCCTGAAATAAAGATTATTTTATTTTATTTATTTTATAAAGTAAGGTAACGGACATATCCTTACAAATCAGTAAGCTCAAGTGGCAGTGCAGTGCAGGGCACATAGCGCGAAGAACTGATGGCCGTTGGGGCAGAAAAGTTCTAGATTGGAGACCCTTTACCTAAAAGTGCA
Source organism: Pyrausta purpuralis (assembly GCA_963924145.1). Classification (NCBI taxonomy): domain Eukaryota; kingdom Metazoa; phylum Arthropoda; class Insecta; order Lepidoptera; family Crambidae; genus Pyrausta; species Pyrausta purpuralis. The sequence goes on along the minus strand of OZ001646.1, from coordinate 14,466,784 downwards.
GCGTGGGTCATCCACCGACTAAATAAACGGATGAACTTGTGAAGATCGCATGATCAAACTATTTTCAGCAGTGGATGTCCTTTGACTGAAAAAAATGATGATGATGTTGATGACCAATATAGGGACTCCATGTTTTGGTTCGACAGTAATGTTTATCTTGTTTGATTGTCCCAGATGGGCGGAGGCGGCGCGTGGGGCGCGGCGGAGGCGCTGGCGGAGGAGGTGCTCGCGACGGCGGCTCGCGGCGGCCTGCGCGCGCTGGCGGGCGGCGCGCTGGCGCTGGCCGTGCTGGCCGCGCGCCGCCCGCCGCCCGCCCTCGCGCGCGCGCTGCACGCCGCCGCGCGCGCGCTGCAGCTGCGCCTGCGCACCGACACAGGTACTGTCCGGGAGGCGCTGGCGGAGCAGCCGCTCGCGGCGGGCGGCGCGCTGGCGCTGGCCGTGCTGGCCGCGCGCCGCCCGCCGCCCGCCCTCGCGCGCGCGCTGCACGCCGCCGCGCGCGCGCTGCAGCTGCGCCTGCGCACCGACACAGGTACTGTCCGGGAGGCGCTGGCGGAGCAGCCGCTCGCGGCGGGCGGCGCGCTGGCGCTGGCCGTGCTGGCCGCGCGCCGCCCGCCGCCCGCCCTCGCGCGCGCGCTGCACGCCGCCGCGCGCGCGCTGCAGCTGCGCCTGCGCACCGACACAGGTACTGTCCGGGAGGCGCTGGCGGAGCAGCCGCTCGCGGCGGGCGGCGCGCTGGCGCTGGCCGTGCTGGCCGCGCGCCGCCCGCCGCCCGCCCTCGCGCGCGCGCTGCACGCCGCCGCGCGCGCGCTGCAGCTGCGCCTGCGCACCGACACAGGTACTGTCCGGGAGGCGCTGGCGGAGCAGCCGCTCGCGGCGGGCGGCGCGCTGGCGCTGGCCGTGCTGGCCGCGCGCCGCCCGCCGCCCGCCCTCGCGCGCGCGCTGCACGCCGCCGCGCGCGCGCTGCAGCTGCGCCTGCGCACCGACACAGGTACTGTCCGGGAGGCGCTGGCGGAGCAGCCGCTCGCGGCGGGCGGCGCGCTGGCGCTGGCCGTGCTGGCCGCGCGCCGCCCGCCGCCCGCCCTCGCGCGCGCGCTGCACGCCGCCGCGCGCGCGCTGCAGCTGCGCCTGCGCACCGACACAGGTACTGTCCGGGAGGCGCTGGCGGAGCAGCCGCTCGCGGCGGGCGGCGCGCTGGCGCTGGCCGTGCTGGCCGCGCGCCGCCCGCCGCCCGCCCTCGCGCGCGCGCTGCACGCCGCCGCGCGCGCGCTGCAGCTGCGCCTGCGCACCGACACAGGTACTGTCCGGGAGGCGCTGGCGGAGCAGCCGCTCGCGGCGGGCGGCGCGCTGGCGCTGGCCGTGCTGGCCGCGCGCCGCCCGCCGCCCGCCCTCGCGCGCGCGCTGCACGCCGCCGCGCGCGCGCTGCAGCTGCGCCTGCGCACCGACACAGGTACTGTCCGGGAGGCGCTGGCGGAGCAGCCGCTCGCGGCGGGCGGCGCGCTGGCGCTGGCCGTGCTGGCCGCGCGCCGCCCGCCGCCCGCCCTCGCGCGCGCGCTGCACGCCGCCGCGCGCGCGCTGCAGCTGCGCCTGCGCACCGACACAGGTACTGTCCGGGAGGCGCTGGCGGAGCAGCCGCTCGCGGCGGGCGGCGCGCTGGCGCTGGCCGTGCTGGCCGCGCGCCGCCCGCCGCCCGCCCTCGCGCGCGCGCTGCACGCCGCCGCGCGCGCGCTGCAGCTGCGCCTGCGCACCGACACAGGTACTGTCCGGGAGGCGCTGGCGGAGCAGCCGCTCGCGGCGGGCGGCGCGCTGGCGCTGGCCGTGCTGGCCGCGCGCCGCCCGCCGCCCGCCCTCGCGCGCGCGCTGCACGCCGCCGCGCGCGCGCTGCAGCTGCGCCTGCGCACCGACACAGGTACTGTCCGGGAGGCGCTGGCGGAGCAGCCGCTCGCGGCGGGCGGCGCGCTGGCGCTGGCCGTGCTGGCCGCGCGCCGCCCGCCGCCCGCCCTCGCGCGCGCGCTGCACGCCGCCGCGCGCGCGCTGCAGCTGCGCCTGCGCACCGACACAGGTACACAGCGAGCGCCCGCAGTTGAAGGCTCGGCGAGTGAAATCAAACCGAGTACTTCAAAGATAAACGATCTCCATGGTTGAGTGGCTAGCACGCTGGTTTCAAGCGTCGCCATCTCGTGAGGTCGATTCCGGTCGGGGCAATGTAGAAAACGATCTTTTCTATATTGTCTTGGGTCTCGGTGTTGTGGTATCACAAGTGCTTTAGCTACTTAGCTTGGGATCGGAGCAATGTATGTGATGTTGTATGCACGGAGCAATGGATATAATCTGCATCATGATCAAACTGGGACAAAAAGCGGTAATACAGTGACGCTTGGTTTGTAACAAGCTTAATTCGCGGATACATGGCTGGAATTCAACTATGCTCATATTTATCTTGAAGGGTCTACTGTAGTGAGCTTTGACACTATCAGTTTAACGTACTTTTTATAAAGTCTTGTGTTTAAACTCTATTCCATAGATTTACCATAGCAATTTGAAGCTATAGACGTCATAATTCTCTGTGCTTAACTGACGCACGCTTTACGTTTATAAAGCTAGTGTAATTTTATAAATTAACTAAAATTACCAGATTTTCGTGAATCTGTTGATGATCGCAGAAAACCATTCTTACTCAGTGATATTACACATACACATTTCCATCCACAGAAGAGGAGACGTCCGACACGGAAGGCGCCGCAGAGCCGGCGGCGGAGGCGGCGCGCTGCCACACGCCCGAGGGCAGCGAGCCCGACGAGCCGCTCGACGAGCTGCCCGCCGAGCTCGACGACGAGCCCGACGACGAACCGCCGCCTGCGCCGCCTAGGAATATAGGTACGTGTGTCTAGACCCTTAATTCTCTTTATTATCATCATTGCCAGAAACTTACATAACTAAACCCTTAATTCTCTTTATTATCATCATTGCCAGAAACTTACATAACTAAATATTTTTCAAAGTAAAGCGTTTCTAAAGTGGTTACATATAACTAATCTCCTAGTTTAGTATCCAGCGTTTCCTGTGACACATAAGGCTCTTCCAACTGCTTCCATGTTTTTTTATGTTTTGTTAAGCTCGTTCAAGTTATGTACAACTTTATTTAAGTCATCCATCCGTCTTTTTGCTTGTCTTTTCTTTCCTTTTGCCATCACGTGCTTGCTATTCTGTTATGAGTAGGCTCCATTTTGTCCTACTATCTCTTGTCATATTATGCCCTGTCCATTTCAATTTCAACTGTCGCACTATTTTTATTACATCCCTCACTTTTGTTATGAATCGTTTGTATGTCTGCTCTAATACGGTCCTTCATTGTAACGCCTATCATGCTTCTTTCCATTCTCTACTGGCATGTTTTTTGCTACTTTAGATTATTTCGCTTTGTCGTCCAGGCTTGACGTCCATCATCCAGTTATGACGAATGTCAAACCTAAATCCTCAAAAAATCTACATTTTATTTATTCAAATCAAACTTTATTGCACTCTCAGTTATACAACTGGCGGTCTTAATGCCTCGAGGCCTTGTTTACTATTATAACCGCTTGGATATGCAGAAAAAAAATTGTACTAGTGTAATTTTGAAATAATAAACAACACCTTAGTTCAGTTACCCCGAAGAAGTGTAGTCAGCACCGCTCCACAATAACGGACAGAAAAAACTTAAGTTTAAATCGTTCCACAGACACGCGCGCGATTCTAGCGCAGGCTGCGCAAGCGCTGCTGGCTGCTACGCACCACGTCGCGCCCGAAGCGTAGCCGCGACTCGCGCGCCGTGGACCCCACGCGGCCGACCTGACGCTACAGAACTACCCGCGGAACCCGTATATAGTGAGGTTCTAAATCTTATATCAATTGTAAATAGATCCAGCGCTCTGCATCTGGGGTTACTCGTGCAGTCTGGCATTAGTCTCGTCTGTATGATCGGAAAATGTTCGTGTAACCTACAAAGACTGATAGATTGATGATACCGTGAAAACAGCCCATCATTATTGTATCAGTCCTGACTGATGCCAAGCTGATGGTGTAACTGTTGCTTAAAGCCGAAGACTGACATGGAACATGTCATTGTAACGTAACGTTATGTTACGATAAAATGCGAGCAGCGAGCGAGAAAGCAGAGCGCACAATCTTGTAACGCCCGTTCGTTACGAATGTTACGTTGCATGCTCAAGTTAGTCTCCGGCTTTCAGCGCTATATGTTGTATCAAAAGTAAAAAGGTTTCGTTGCATATCTATTATATTATGTATTTTGATGTGTCTACTCTAAGTTCTAATCGACATTTAATAATAATTGGATATTGTTTCAATGTTGCTGATTAGAAAAGTGAAAATATTTCATTGCATAGTCTACTATGAAGTTTTTCCATTCTCAGTTCTAACAGAAATCCCATAATAAATTGTAAACGCTCGGTTGTTTTTGAACTCTAAAATCCTGTGAAACGACTCTAATGACAGTTTGGCTCTATGGAGATTCGCTACGCTTTTGGCATCGCTACAATTACGTCTAGATTTCGATACGTTTTTAAATCCTATTAAAGTAGCAGGCTTTGTCGTTCTTTATTCTCTTGGACGCAGATACTTTGTGAGACCTTTATTTAAGTAAGCAGCGTCGCTGCCAAACGATCGGTCGGATACGTACCAAAGATAAAGATATTGCATTTGGTTAAGGTCAAGCAAAGTATTTATAGGTAAATATACTTCATTGAGATCTTGCCTGCGGGGCGTCGGGGCGGCGGGGGTGGGGGGAGAGAGCGGATTGTGTCACGCACCGTGCTATCGCCTTCTCGCCTCCGCAGGTGAAGTCTCAATAAAGCGTTTTACCTATAGCACCATAAGACAATGTGACCTCGTTCACGAAGGTTGACGACCTTGGAGTCTGCGCTTAAGTTGAGACAAACAGGAAATGACGTCCTTGCGTGATGTCATCAACAAACCACATGGACTGCCCATTGTTGCTTGCAATTCGTTTCTGCGCGATGGATCAGTCAAAGGTGTTAGCGTCTCCCCTGTGAGCCATTTATACGTGTGACTAGTTACGTCGTCGATATACAACCATGCATTACTGTTCAAATAAATGCCGGAAAATGTGACGAACGTCCATTGTTAAGTCAGAAGAAGGTAGTGTGGTACTGGAAACTTTGTTGCTCCTTTCTCTGTAACGATTTGAGCGCAGGCTACTCTAGGAACGAACTATTCGTGTCACTATTGTTTCTTTTCTCACTTCTGCGCTGCCGTTCGAAAATTAGTTTAATTTACGTAACGTGTGACATGAAGGGAGGCGAAACTGACTCTTTGTTTTCTTGGTGTTCCTAGTGTAAGTAACTGTCGTTCGATTGCAATCAATTGAGGCCATTTTTTTTAAACGTATACAGGGTTTAACAAAATTATTGCATTCTTTCTCGGTGGTGATTCTGTTGCTAAAATACAATAACTTTTTTTATGGGACCAATATCGAAATCCCATTTTTTTTACTTTTCTATACAAACTAGCATCAGCTGATCGGCACTCTAGTATGGAAAAGTGAGATATATTTTTGGGATTACGATGTTGGTCCTGTACAAAAAGTTGTAAGTGTGCACCAGAATTAACCCACAAGAAGGAATGCAATTTTGATATACTCTATACGACATTTAATATTTACATCAGCGACAGCAGGGGATCGCTATTTCATTGCACATTTTACCTGAACTCTATTAAATTCTATTTTGTACTAGCTCAATACACAATGAAACTATCTATTGATTACGTATTGTATGTTTGTTCGTATATTATGTATATCATAAGTCATTAATTAATATATTGATATGTTAAAAAGTGCAAATGGTGAAGAAATGTTTAACTGATGTTTTCGTGTTTAATAAATAAGTTTATTGTGTAAAAATAGACTTAGTAGTTGTTGCTTAAGTTCTTGATATCATAGTGCGATGTATTGTGCGTGTTTGTTTCTAGAGATGCGTTTTTTTATTGAAACTACTGATTGCAAAGTATAATAAATTGTATACATCGATGTTTAGCATACATTCCAAAGGTTAGCAACACAGGCTATGGAATTTTGTGTCCGATTTCGAAAAAGCGTGGTCCTTCAGTTTTCAGGTGAAGTCTTATCAGAATTATTTCTAACAAGAACAAGGGTACTAGGAACCTCTTAATCGTACATTTGTTATATTTTTATTATTATGAATTAACAAATACACCTAGCTATGACAAAAAGATGATGAGCTGTGTTCCAATTTATTGAGTTTGGAACAGTATGTAAAAAATACAAAGTAATTTTTCGGGGACAAGATTTTTGTTCAAAACTAAGTTGATGTGTTTGAAAGACATCGATGTGACTGATAGGTTTTATGATAATCGGAATTAGGGCAAATGCTGACAGTATCTATTATTTACGGCTTTCTTATTATTTTATGGCACTTACTACTCAAGGAACCCGTAAATCTCTTGATATCAGTAGATTCTATGTCCTATAGCTATTCTTTCTCATTGATAATGGAAAGCTGTAAATCGTATTTACTAATTTTGTAATAATGAAGAAGATATTTTGTAGTGTTTTTTTTTTTAATTTTATATAGTTAGTTATAGACTTTCTTCTCAATGTTGTATGGGCACTGGGCAGTGAGGTAGCTATCTTGCGATCAATTGAATCGAAACGTTTGAACCATAGCTTAAATCACTTTCGCTTTTATATTTGCTTTCTATGTTCCCGCAATGCCAATAAAATAAATAAAAAATCTGTTATCATGGCCCATAGTTTAAATGCGATCGCGTTGCGTTGAATCAAGTGAGGAAGAAAAGGATAGATATATCGACTGCAACAATGCTCGAACGGACACAAAAAGCGTTAGGTATGCAATATTGATGACTTCCGCGATCTAGCAATGTTTATTGAACGAAAATTTTATATATAATTGTAGCACTCTACTCTTTTTGAAATACACTATATCTGCTGATATCGTATATTTATGAGATAAAAAGATTAATAATTTCCATAATTTAGTTCGGACTTCTTTACATATTACTGCGTTATTGTGTAATTTTTATATAACTATTATTTCTCTATAAAATCTTTGTTTACTCGTAACTTAGATTACTCGTTTACTTATCATTTATTTGGATGAATTACCACTCTTTTATTTTCATCACATAAAGATCGCTATTTGTGTTTGGCATGAACATTTGTTTGGTAGTTTAAGATAAGTATTTCATGTAACCTGGAAGAAAGAATTTTTATATTGTAGTATCCGCTTACGATGTCCGCATCTGAGCTTACGTGTATCAAAATCATAAATAAGTCAAATTACCCGTCCAAGGCGCGTACTTTACATTTTTTTTTTTTTCTCTTTATTAAGGACAACAAACAATTACATTAATGGTATAACCTTAAATATTTACTATGAAAATTACTTATAATGTAACCAGCACCATTGTCCACAGATAGGTATAAAAATTAATATTAAAACATGCGACAGTTGGGCAAACAGAGCAATTAAGGTGTTGTGTTATATAACAAAATTTTGTACATATTTATTTGTGAACTAGTCGCACTCGAGAACACAAAAAGCCTTACATTTATTTGCTGATCGTGAAAACTCTAGGCCAGAAGAATTTTATAGTTGAATCGCTATTGTATGATATTCTAATAATCTTATGCAGAAAATTAATGTCATTCTTTGTGTAATGCATGAGAATTATTTTTCCAAATGGTAAATTGGTACAATTTGCTCCTGTAGAAGGCCACTGACCAACACAATATTTCTACGGGCACATACATTTTATAATTTCGTAAGAAATGTGTTGACTAAAACGTGCATCTATGTAGTGTTTAGGCTTGTAAGCGTTTTTATTTGGATGTGAAATACATAGTAAGTACATAAATATTATGGTGTTGAGGCAAACAAAAATCTTTAAATTAAACACACTGCCCAAATCGCTAAGATATTAACACTTAATTAAGGCACATATTATGTCAGAAACGCGTAGTGTACCTATACAAGTTATTATAGACTATGTATCGTCAAAATACAGAATTTTGATGTTTAGAGAATATGTCCATTTTATAAATTTTTTAGTAATGATAAACTCGTATTTTGATCCATCACAAGTTTAGTTAACATTTTAGTGTTTAGATATTTGACAGAATATTGGTAAATATAATTTACTTTCTAGATTTCGATAGCGTATTGTATTCCTCGAATAAGCATCTGAGCTGTCAATAGCTGTGTGTGGAAATAGAAACAAAAAGCAATAATATTCAACAAAATACGAATTATTCAATATTAAAGTCTCAATTATTCATAATAATTTGTATGTACTTTATTCATTGTATAATTGTTATTGACTTCTGTTATATAAATGATATAATTCGTCGTGTGGTAAAACAGTCACTGGAAGAATGTAAAAGGGTTAATATAATGTGGTGCTATCAATCAGATTCAAGTGGCTGGGAAATAAAATGTATTTAGTTTTGTCCTGATTTTAGAGCTTATTAATATATATATAATCTAATATAACTACGCTGTAATTATAATTTTTTATTAATTTTAAGATTATTTACGTTTCCATAAAAGAGCGGCGCTAGGTGACCGTCTCAGTAGGCAAGCGGTCACCACATTTCGACTTAGCTTGTGTAAGGGGACACTATATGTGTATTATAATTACTTACATTTAGTTTTACGATACTGAGAATTGTTTTTCAGTCAAATATAACTGTGTTATTGAACATAATTTGTGAAAATTAATGAAAATACTGTAAATCGGACTGGTAAGCCAAAGAAACAGTATTTTATAAAATATTTTGTTTTATTGTATTACCAACTCATTTATTTATTGTAAGTCTATGTGGAACTAGGCTGTTTCTTAAGGAATTGATAGTCTATATGGAACTTGGCTGTTACTTAGAAAAAATATAAATACTGATTCTAATTTCCGATTGCAATTGTCTTCCATCAGAATTTTATCATTTCACTTTACAGGCTGTCTTATCTCCTTCTAAAAAGAAGTCAAGGCACCAATGAGTCAGGAAACACAATGAAGGAAACAACAAACTGAAATAATAACTTTATTTCTTATTTTTCAACTGTGCTATTTTCGTCGTAATCTCACTTGGGAATTTATCCAGCGACTCATTCACACACGCCAAGCAATATGTTTTTAAATAAAATAAACTACATTCTTTGCTTATACAAACAGTTTTGTTGCATATGGCACAGTCAGCACCAAGTACTAGGATTTCTCCCTTGCCAGGGGGGCTAAATGGGTCCTTCATTACATAGCTTGGGTATTTTAGGACAACATTGCGGGAGAATGGTGGGCTTGTCCCCTTGTAGTGAGCCTTCTCATCCATGTTGCATAATGTGCACTTAAAATCATAGATGATTTGTACAGCCTCTTCTTTGGGTTTTACTTCTTCCATCATAACTGAAAAAGAAATAAACATATCTATCAAGAGATACTTAACCTCAACCATGATTAAGTTTTTGTGGGGTAAAATATAGCTACAGTAATTAATATGGATACCTACATAATATAAGCACATGCAAGATTATTCTTGTTCAACTTTTGTAGCAATCTTCTCTTTAGGTGCTTCAATAGGCCACCAAGATGGTTTTATGACTTCAGCTGTATATTTCCCAATATTTAGAACTTTTGCATCCATTACTTCTTTTATTCTAAGTAAACCTATACCATAATCATGTGCAAAACCTCTTAGCTTTCCTAAATTTGATTTTGGATTATTACTACTGGAGAAGGTAGAATCTTTTTCTAAATCATTTTCTACAATCTTATTAAATTTTAGAGGCATTATTCTCTTTCTAACAACACCAGTGTGGTGGACTCTTGCAGTCAGCTCCTGTCCAATATAACAACCTTTATGAAAACTGACTCCATGAAGGTAATCACAGTTTACTTCGAGAGGGAAACAAGTGGCTGGGGGAAGATCATTTGCTCCCTCACTGACACCCAATTTATATCTAAGGTATTGATACCCAACATCATCATTTTCTATAATAATATCTTTTGATATTTTTTCAACAATCTGGGCACCATCTACATCTGTAGATGATAACACTCTGAATCCTAAATCTGCAATTCTAGGGTCCTTATAAATATTAATATTGCTATGTGAGCTGTCTCTTGTATTGATTGCATCATCACTTTGTGAGATTAGAGCCCACAATTTGAAATTCTGATTTACATCTTCTATTTCAACTTTTCTCTTTAGTTTGTAAATTCTTAAATGCTTTTGAAGCATAGACAGGATTTCACGATCACATTCTATCATAAATGATTCTGCGTTATCCCATTTGTGGATCAGAGTGTCATACAGTACCCTACCCTTGTTGTTCAAAAACATGGCATACATCGATCTCGTGCCCTCTTCAAAGTGTCGCATATCGTTAGTAATGAGTCCTTGCAAAAAGATAGAAGCATCATTGCCATGAACCTTCAGTAATTTTCTATTTTTCAATGGAAATAGCTTAGCTGATGTTTGGTCATTGTGAATGTTCCGAAACAGCTGATTACAGACATGTCGCCCTATAAGATGATTTACCTGGCGATAAGATATCATGATTTAGTTTCCAAATATTATAAATTTGAGGCTTGTAGTCAAATATTTTCACATTTATTATTATTGGATCACTGCGGTGGGGGCGGATTTACACAATTCTTCAATGTTTTGACAATTTGACAATGACTTTTGCTGTCAGTCAATAAAGGTGTACGCACACTTATCCGAGCCGAACGCGCCGTACGAATCGAAGTTGAAAAGGCCTCGCACACATATCCGCATATGACGATCGACCGCATCGAACGAATCAACCGCGTCGAAGAAATCATGAAATAGCGCTATAATTGACATCTAAAGGTAGGAGTTAGTCTAAAGATTTTATCCGGCGAGTGGTCCGAATTTATCTGAAATTTCTAGGGTTCTTCCAGATTCGGATGATTCGATGCGGATACGTGTGCGAGGTTTCATGAAATTTCATATAAAGAATTCTACAAATCGTTTCGTTCGGCTCGGATATGTGTGTGTTAAGTTAAGCCAGATTGTCAGCCACTCTGACTGATGGTGCGTTCCACTGGCAGCCCGTAAAAACCGCACTCAAGAGCTTCCTTATTTCTGATCCACTTAGTCCGCGAGCGTTTATTAAATTTGAGATCCTTTAATTGTCGTTAATTAGTAGGTAACTAACTTATCTTAATTATCACATTTGCACTTAGGATCATAAACCCTATCTGTATTTTGCTCATGTCCCGTTAGTCATCTTAACCTGTGTTTTTACATGGTTGGCGATGGTGGGTAATTTTTGATACTGGTAGGCCAGCGAGCTAAAGCCACAGCAAAGAAAGCTGACGACGATACCGCTACATTGCAATCAATCATTAATCTGCTGGTCAATCAGACATATCCAAAAGGCTGGAGGAAATGGTTTTACCATAAAGAATTGTCTGCATAGATACAGACCCAAAGACTAAAACTCGTAGAAGTTTTTTGAAGTGAAAACTTCTTTAGCGGCGTTGAGCACTTTTGTGGGATGGGGGAAAATTGTGAAACTCGCGTCAGGACACGTGGGCTGATCGAAAAACCGTAAGACGGTTGGCGAAATTATGGATGTAAGTTGATTTTTCTGAGAGATAAACTTTTTAATGTAATTTAATATAATATAAATTGTAATGTTTGTGTACGATAGCGCAATAAATAAATATTGTATTCTATAAAAATATTATTATTATTATTATTGTATTCTATCACAAAAATGATAGTACTTTTATATTGATAATAAGAGCAATTCATTCAAAATTATTCCCTAACTATTCCAAAAATTCAAAAATGCATAACGTTGATATTCAAGTTTTTTTTGTACCTCTATGGGAAAACTTGTCTGAATAAAAAACCTTTTAGGCAACGAAAACTTAAAGATATGAAGGTAGTTGTTTGTTTTTTAATAGATTTGGTATATTTGAAACGGTATTACAATATAGGTGCTCGCAGTACATAGTAAAATAAATAAAAAACATTCTAACGGTTAGAAAAGGCTTTAATGTCTGACAACTGAGAATATACAGAACTTTTTTGAACTACAATTATTAATTCATACCATAAAATTATTATTCCTATCGGAATAGAAGGACAAGTAAAAGCTGTCAAACGAAACCGATTTTTAAGATGTCAGTAACTAAGATAAGTAAGTAACATTTGTAGCTTTAAATGGAATAACCTTTCGATCAGGTGATTTATAACAATGTTTCTAAGTTAAATATAGTAGTTTACTGCATGATAAACAGTCGACACAAAATATTGAACATGCAGCTCTAGTGTAAAACTAAATATTATTTAATTATACAAAATATTCGTCGATATACATTTCCTGTGTTATTCTGTCTTTATTTTTTAAGTAAATTAACGTTTGTATAACTAAGATGTTTTTAATAATAGAATAATCAAACTGCGTACTTTAAATTTGAAGCACATTGGTAAATATAAGTCGTATATTAAGAGGCTTCGATTTGGACTAATTTACGTGTTGAATGATTATTTGTTGGGGTTATGCCGCTGTAATGAATAAAAATCAATCACCGATCAAGTCACCATGTTTCAGACGAATTATTTCTCCAAAATATACACAATTTCACTTTTAAATATAAAAAATCAAATGCACGTAATTTTCAGCGAGCTTCTGCGGGGCGGTCAACTGTTTGACATCTGCCAAAAATGGTTCTGCTACTTCGTATTTCCCATCTCTTTTTATCACACAGTTTGCTGCTAGTGACATCTCGCTTTTGGCGTTCTATTCCAAAGGGATAATAATTTTATGATTCATACTTAGTATTATATCTCCTATGAGGAAAAAACAAATACGTAACTGACTCTGTTACATTCATTCGGTATCCATTTCCTGCGTCAGAATCCTGTCTTTAAAAGAGCCTTACCATATTTATCTTACCTTCTATCGATCCTGTCTGGTCAATCTACAGACCATTTCCTTGACCTGTAAATGCTTTACTTTCCTTATTAAGTTTCAATCTTTTTAAAGCAAACTTAACAATTAAGACGGCTTCTCTTTTGGCGCGTAAGCAAATGCCTTGCTTATCTTACAGACTTATATCTATTGAGCTAGATTCCGCTCTCGGGGCGAGTAAGTCATTTCGATGAGGTCGACGTTGTTGTCGGTGTGGCCGGGTCTTCTGACTGGAGTGACCATAAGCGAGGTGGGGGCAGAGTCCTGTCCGGGCTCGACGGACACTGTGGCCAACTCCGTGGTGACAGTCGGCTCGGAGTACACAGACGCATTGTCTCGCCGACCGGGGGAGCTAGGTGGACTTTGCTGGGCGCGGCGGCCTTTCTTCAGGTGCGGCGTTAGTTTCTATATAATAAAATCATTGATCAAATGCTTGATAGTTAATTGCCGAGTTTATATTGATGAAGTGGTAAAACAAATTGTCAAAGAGTTTCATACGTCTTAGTATAAAACTAAAGAGTTTTATACTAAGACGTATGAAACTTTTAAAGTCAAAGGACTTGACTCGCGTACTGAGGGTTCCGTGCCAACTTTAACTGAATTAGGGAATCTACTTAGTAAAATACCACAATATTGACAGCAAATATAACTTTGTTTTTCATAGTGTTTGTATGAAGTACAAAGTTGTTTGCGGTTGTAGAAAATGTGTTATATCTCAAAAACTTCTCGTTCGATTCCGTCCGAATCAATTTTCGTGGAAAGTATTTGTTAAGATCTACACTATATATTATTTTTCAAAATTTACACTGGCTTAGTTTAGAAGTTAGATGGGGGGGACGCCCATTTTACCACTTTGGAATTTATCTAGCTATGAAACGTTAGACTTTAAAAGAAAATGGATTTAAAAACCTCCATGTCATTTTAAAATACCTATCCATAGACACCCCACACGTATAGGTTTGCCAAAAAAATTGTTTTTGTTTTAGTTTCATGTTAGGGGGCCTTCCTTAAATGTCATTATTTTTTACTTTTTATATAGCAGTTAACAGGTTACACGTTCCTACCAAATTTCAACAGTGTGATGCTTATAGTTACAGAATAAAATAGCTGTGACATACGGACGGACAGACAGACAGTTTTTTTGCCATGCGGCAAAAAAGCGACCATTAAGAAATAATTCTCACTCGTCCCTTACCCCATGAGGGTCCTTTAGGTATGCCCCAGTACGCTTAACGACGAAGTCGGGCGCGGCGAGGCAGCGCGCGAGCAACAGCGCCGCGGCGCAGGCCCACGCGGCCCATGCGCCTGCGCTAGCCGCCCGCGTGGCCGCTGCGCGCGCGCCGAAGCCCCACGATGTATACCAGCTCGACTCGAGGAAGGGATCCACTGATGAACACCTGAGGATTGTGGGTGATCTTTAAACATGATGCTAGGCACCTAACTGAAAAGTGAATACTCATACATGTTGAGTTTCACACTTTTTATATTTTGACTTTTAGACCAGTACTACTGTACCATCAAACACCACATTCCTCCTTAATTGCTCTTGTACAAAGCACATATACCATAACGAGTCACAACACAACACAATAGAATAGAATAGAATAGAAAACTCTTTATTCAAGTCATGTACACTTACAAAAAATAAAACAACAGTTTTAAAGATTGATGCATAGGTAGGTTAGGAGATACATGAATGAAAAGGCAAATCTACTCAGAGTATGCCACAGAATCAAATATTCTGAGGCGCTGGTCTTCCGTAGACGCAAACCATTAAATTACTTATTATACACCCGTTAACGCTTACGGATAGATAGGACGCTGGCGGTCGCGTAAACAAAAGAATGACATAAAAATGTTGAAAAAAACATCCGCGAGGTAAGTATTGGTCAAATATCCAATGAATAAACGGCTGTAAGTGCCTAACACACATTTGCATGCCATATGTAAGCCACGACAGGTGTTCCTAATTAATACGAAACTGTAGTTAACAAATTTTTCTATTAGTTGAAATTTAATACTAACGTAGTAGAGTTCGTGACGTTTGTGAAAGCAGCGCAGAAGGCTTGCAGACCACCATTCGTCCGCGAAAAGCTGTGACCCGTGAGCGCCACCAGGACCAGAGAAAAGAGTATTGCTGGCGTCAAGATCCGCCACGGCTGTTGAAGACTGAAAACAAAAAAAACACTATAGTAAGTACAAGCTTATCACACCTTAGGGTGGACACAAACGGTTTGCTCGAGCAGTCAAACAAATGAATTCAACTACAAGATATGGCCATTGATACTACCGGGCGCGGCCAAAGCAGTTAAACTGGTCAAGCGCTTACTTCTATGCCTGAATTTGCTTTGTCGATAACGCTGTCCGTGTATGGCCGTCCTTATGTATAGTGGCCAGCACATCAGGTTACCTAATTTTTGTTGTAAACTACCACTTATTACAACTGAATAAGATACCGCAGTTTTTACCTTGACGTGCTGTTGTCCGTACTACTTGCAAATATCGTGTTTACTGTGTGCATTTTACCGTATATTTAATTAGCGACGTGAGAAGAAAAGTTACGTTGTCATTGTTATTCTTCATGATTATCTCATGACTCTGACCAATTAGATTATTAATGTTTTGTTTGAGTTAGGTCAGTGGGTAGGTACCAACCGATGACCAGACTTATTATTTTTATATGATGGGAAAATGATAGGAAGTGATGCGACAGATTAGGTTCGACTGCTTAAAATGTATGACTCTATTCCTATTTGCCGACTTCCATCAAATAATGTATTCCTATTTGCCGACTTCCATCAAATAATGAATTTACCTACCAAATTCCAGGGTGCACATGTTAATTGGGTTTCAAAATGGAAGTAAGAAGACAAAATAAGTTTCCGTGCCTAATTCCCTATGTACGATAGAGGTGTTACCCGAGTCCATTTGTATAAAGGTAGTTACCCAGATCTAGCCCTTCCTCCGCCCGGGCACATTGTGAAAAATGTGACCCACACCAGCGCGCAGATGGTGGACATTACGGGCATGTACTCCGCGAACTGACAGTCATCTGCTGAGGCGAACAACGACCGCGAGGTGTCCAACACCAACTGATGGGTTTGGTTCCCTGTAAGATATATGGAGAAGTATTTTATCTCTCAGCTTAATAATAGGTATCCTACATGAGCACCGAAGCCAACAAGATCCAAAAAACTTCAGAGGAAACAGATTTCAGTAAATGTCCATAAAAAAAATATGATATCTTATTCAAAATAATTTATTTAAGTTGTTGTTACTTAGTGGATTTATTAGGCCAAATTAACATCTCAATCACGGAACACAGTGGTTAATGAATTTGGAATAGGGTTAGTAAAAACAAACGTAATTTTAGTAACGGTCAAACTAAGCCTAAACACACGTGTAAGGAAAGTGAACAAACTTCTTTTCTTTCTAATTTTAGAAATCCGCTTCCGATATGGAAACAGTTTTACTGTGACCCGAGTGACTGGAGAATTGCCAGGAAGAGCTCGTACCAGTGCTAAGAAAAAATAATTAATTTAAAAGAACTCAATAGAAACTGTGGTTACCTTAATATAGCAATAAATTCACATTTTAATAATGACCTTCATTGTGGGCTTAGCAAAGTCAACCTAAATACTTATGAAAAATGAGTCATTTCCGCTTTGTTAACACAGTTCCATGAACATGTATCTACACTAGCGTTGATAAGGATTTTATGGCAGCGACTTACCGGTTATAACAGTCACGTTCGAATCCGTTGTTTCTACCTCATCCATCATTTCGGCATCCGAAACTTCTCTTTTTGTCACATTCTTCTCTGGGAGATTACTATCGGTGGTATCTCGAGCAGAGTCATTTGATGAGCTCCCGTTAGGTGGCTCGACTTCCATCGTATAATTCACATTGGTCTCCACTCTATCTGAGTAGTTGTAGCGGGCAACGACGTGAAACTCTAAATCCCGCGGATATAACACGCAGTGATCGTCGACTAACTGCATAGTTTTCTGTAGGAGAATGTAGTTGGCTGCCCCGAAGATCGCAGCTAGAGAGAATAGTATCAGGTGCCATACTGGAATAAGAAACAAGACTTTATCGAGCAACATTCAAAGGTACCTACTTAAAACATGCTTTCTCTGTCACCTAAATATAGTACCGACACGAGAATTACTGCCCTACTTTCCTAGTTCAAAAAATACTGCAGTTAACAGTTAAAAATGACGGTTTTATTATTCAAACTGGGGTTTACGCAAACTTTTTCACTTTAATAATCTCCTCGGCTGTAAATAAAATTTTCACAAGTTTCAGCCGGTCGCCCTCATTCCACGGAAGTATGTCAACACAATGAATAAAACAGAATTTATATCTTGATCGTGAGTCACTGGACGGAGTGATAAAATAAATAAGATAAAGTTAAGGACTTTAAAAGACATGTCCAATGTATATCGCTTGAAAGACAGTTAAACCAGAGTATCTACTTAAAGTAAAACATAAAATATATTTTGTCTTAATACGAACTATTAAGCTAATACCATGGAATACTTTAGACTTGATTTAATAGCTGAAGATGATATGCGTAGAAATCAACTAAATAAATAAACGACTAAAGCATTCAATAAAAAATATTGTTGATTTTTTATTGAACTCAATTTTGTTTATCGCAGCACCCAGGTAAATACTACAGAGATAAGAAAACAGCATAATACTCGTATTTAGTCTTCGTTGTGATCGTTGTAGATTGTGTCTGAAGTAAACACTTACAATAGCATGCGTGACCGGTTTATTTTTTTCATTTTAATTAAGTCAATTTACATCATGTGCCAATGAAAATTGCTTATAATGGGGTCATTGCTATCATTTTCTGCCTTATTTTTTTGGCGTGGTGGTTATTTTTATATCGTTTTTATGAAATATATCTGAAATTTAGAATTCGAATCATATTTAAAAAAACTGAAATTGTTTTTCTACGTATAATTTTAACATGTTATTGTGTTATTGTTTTACTAACATCAAAATCACATACACAAGCCACCTAGTTCTTTTTTATTTTCTTGCGAATTAAAGCGAAAATAATTTTATCAAATTTGACCTGCAACAGTACATGGCTGTAAAAAAAATATCGACTGGACTCGTCAGACTTCATGCTAACTTCTCTAGGCTGTGCTGATGGTGAGGTATGCCACTTGTTATAAAACATTGGCACACAGGCATATGTGATTTTGATAATAAGGAAAACCGCAAAATATTGCACAATAACATTCGTGAATAATATGCAGAAAAACAACTACAGTTTTAAATTATGATTTGAATTCAAAATTTAGGATATCTTATATCGAAAAGAAAGTCTTGTTAGTTACACTATTTATAACTCAAGAACGGCTGAACCGATTGGACTGAAAATTGGTGAAGTGTAGTTCGAACCAGCATAAGATACTTTCTATCCCGTTAGATGGGGCTGGGGCACAGGTTGGACGGGGCCGGGGCGAAACGGTGGAAAGGTAGCTCAGAAACGGAGAAGAATATAGGATACTTTTACTTGTACTTTTATAATTTCTTTGATTTTACCCCGTTTGACGGGGCCGGGGCTGGAGCGGAACGTGGCCGGGACGAAACAATGTTCGCTGGGGCCGCTGAAATTTGATAAATACGGGCCTAAGCGGGACGGGGCTTGGGGCGAAACAATGTTCGCCGGGTCCGCTTGGGGGGACGCCAATTTTACCACTTTAGAAGCGTCTATCTCTCAAACGTTAGATTTTTAGAGAAAATGGTATTAGGAACCTCGATGTCATTTTAAAGGCCTATATCCATACACCCTACACGCATTGGTTTAAAAAAAAACTTTTTTAGATTTTAGTTTCATGTATGAGAGCGTCCCATAAATATATATTTTTTAATTTTTGTATGAGAATCGTAAAGCCGTTAATAGGATACATTTACCTACTAAGTTTCAACTATGTAATACCTACTAATAGTTTCAGAATAGAGTAGCTGTGACATACGGGCGGACAGACAGACCGACTTGACGAAACTTTATGGGTTCCGTTTTTGGCCATTGGGCTACCGGAACCCTAAAAACAGTTCAGAAAAATTGTTGTGGCAGAAAATGATAGCTGATGGCCTCCATTATAAGCTTGTTTCATTGGGCACTCGATGTAACCAGTATAAATAAATAATATAAATAAATGTAGATCTAGGTATCGGCTCTCATAGTGATGATGTAACAAATACGAGAAGGATCCACCTACACAGTGGTATCCCAAGAGTGCTAACATAATTAGCGTGATAGCCCCAAGAGATTGACAATTTAAATAGATCGTGGGTATTAATTAGTAGGAGTGGTATTATGTGTTAAGGCGATGCAAATGTTTTCTTTCGGCTTTATTTTCAGATAATGTAATTGTTTTGAGTTGCTTGCGCTTGGGTTTTAAAACTCTGAGACTTCGACTCAAGGGACTTTAATGTATTAACAACTGGAATTAGGAAATTTATGAGTTCGGTATAAGAACTAAGACATATTTTACCTTTCCATGCCTTAAGATGCTTCGCCGCCCGCTCCTCTAACTCGCAGTAGTCGTAAAGGAGCAACGTCATGATACTTGTTCACTCCATTATTCCTGTAGACAATAAACTATTAAATAATTGTTAAATTTCATAGCATGTCTAAAAAGTACCTGCCCATTACCAGGAGCTTTTTTAAAAAGCAAAGTTTTAACTTAGCACTTTGTAGTTTAATTTTATCACAAAATCGCATTATCAGAAACGATTCAGCGATATTCAGCCATATTCAGATACATCACCCAGAACACAATATGGCAAAAAAACCTAATGTATGAAGGCGCTCAGCTATTTAACAGTTTGCCTAATGAAATTATGAATACTACCTAAATCATTTGTTCCCTTAACCCTTAATAAACAAACTTAAAACGTCATTTTCAAAGCCAATTCTCAGAGTTTAAATGGCTGGTCATTAAAAAAAACAGGAGGAAGTGATTTGATAGCAGCCAAAAAGCGATTCGTAATTGAACCTGTTACAGTGATGAAAGTGATTTTTTTAAAATACATACATCTTTTAAAGGACTAGTACTTACTTAATAACAAAAGTAGACGTGTTTGTTACTATTGTAAATTACCTAAGTATTATGTAATAATAACATAGCGATACGCAGTGTGTGATTGTGACGTGATCGTAATAAAATGTTTTTAAGTGTACCTGCAAAATACGTAGGTACTATAAGTAAGTGATAATTTATTGCTTCGAACACTTGTTAACAATTTAATTTTAAGATTTCTATTGAAAGTGAATTTTATTGTTTTAGAGAAATAAATATCGAAAACCGTAGATAGTTGTTACTAACAACTATCTGTATTAATTAATGGATCTATGTTATGGTCCGAATTAAAAGTTTATTTATTTATTGTTAAATAAGCTGCTTGAAATTAAGAATTGTGTCAAATAAGCAGGAAGAAATTAGAAATCTGTATTATGGGTTTAAGGCAAGGGAATACCTTCTATTATGTGTCATCGATGAACGTTAGTCTAATAAATTGATTGCTTTGCCATTAATTGTTACTGCCTATAATATAGTCATCTACAATACACAAATTATGGGTTGGTCCGAAAGCCATAAATATAACCTACCTACCATCCATAGTATAATGAATTGATTAACCTATTGATTGATTAATGATGCTTATTATTAAAAACGTTTTTACCAAATTTGTACATAGTTTTTTTTATTTGTTTTGTTTAATATGTTCTTTCTCATGACTCCAAACAAGACCAAAAAAACGTCGACGACGGAGCGAATTATCCTAGAAGAAGTTGGTTGACTTTGACGATTTATTATTTAAAATGAGAGCAATGTGCGGAGGAAGGTCATTCACTTTGAGTCTGTTAAGATATTGATTCGACAAGTGCGTGCCTCAAAGCCCAAGAGGCTGAGAATTCGTGTACTGTTGCGTATACGTATGTATAAGCTGTGCTGTGGGTTAGGTAGGTACACAAACTTTACACTGCCTTTGTATCTCTAACGTAGAATTTCAGGAACTTACAGGCTGAACGTTCAGCAAATACTTAAAGGCTGCCTCCTTGACTAAAATATTCAATACTAAATGCTAAAATAACCTCTTAATTCGTAAATAGTTTTCATTCTCCTTTTGAGGGGACCCTAAAGCCAAATTAACGTAGTATCATTCTAGTTAGATAGATAGTTTTGAGAAAACACAAGACCCATTTCTATTGAAAGTCGACTGAAATATATCATTACAGTCTAGCTATACTAGCTGCTATATTTATAAAAAAGTCTTGCCGACTTGGATGAGTTCACACGTCGAGGTCAGCCTTAGGAGTAAGGATTTAAAATGAAGTAGGGTTGCCAAAACGTTCGATTTACGTACCTAAGTTACTTAGCACAACATATTAGGTACTTACAAGTCAAATTTAATATCATCTGATCTTAAAATAAAAGTAAAATACATCGTGAAATTAGGATTGGATACACACTCCCTAATTTCATAAATGCATAAAATGATGTAAAACAATAAAATATGTAACTATATGTAATATGGTAAAGTAAAAAAATGAAATACACAAATAATTTCGACATTATGAAATGCCTTATCGTTCTCGTTGTTTTTCCTGCTGATAAGTGCTACCTATTATTTTACGGGATTGCTACTTTAAATAAGCTAACTACATGGTAGAAATCCCGTAACAATCAATTCTAATGTAAGTCTAATAAGGGTTTAAAGCAATATTTACCGTCTATATAACATACTTGTATAATAAAATAGTGGTGCCAAGTGCCAACCCTAGCCATACAAACTCACAAATATTTGCTACAATCAATTCGAAACGCCTACTGTTCAATTGATGCTGTACATGCAATAGAAATATGTTGGGTACTTAATAAGAACCTTGTAATCATCGAAATAAGGAATACCTGACTAGTAAGACGGCTCTCTGAAAGTGACATCATTAGCGCTGATGTAATTATGTATTTAATAGCATCAGAGGAATCTATAGGTACGACGGAGGACATATAACCCAACAAACATTTAAGTCACATAACAGCAACTTGTGCTGGCAATAAGCAGTTTAAAGCTTCAAAATATTTGTATAACGGCTGACGTGAGAGCTTTATGTTGAATAATAGAGTTTTTGTAATATTATATTTCTTTAAGCTTGATAACTTCTGTATTAAGTTGATTACCTTTATCCAAGCTGAATAATGGTCGTAAGTAGTACTTTAAAGTAAACCATATTCAAATTAAAGCAAATGAGAATGCTAACAGCTGTATAGTAGTAGAACATGCAGCATTGCTCTGTATAACTTTGACATTACTTTTAATTAAACAGATTATTTCTGAATAATCTGTTTTATTTTCACTTTAAGTTGCTTAGCACATCAAATTATTTTTACTATCCAGAAGCTGAATATTGCAGAATTTGTAGCTATTAAACAGAAAACCATTGCTTAAATTATAAATGAGAAGGTCTTATACCTAACTTACACAGACAGAAGAGCACAAACACCCTTTTATTCAGGTTAAATAATATTAATTCCGGATATTTGTTTTTTTTTTGTTCTTGAAATGTTTGTCATGAAACCTTATTATTTTACGCACGCTACGAAACAGCATTATTGTAATTGACCTGCTATATTAGTAATAAGAATCTTAATGCTTACATATGTGTATATTACCTATCAATTATCTCCAAATTGACCATAATCACTTTTATTTAATGATCCGTAATAAACTGCATAAGAGTATCAAGTTGAGTAATAGTGGAACTGTTATTCAAAAATGAGTTATTAAATGTACTTTTATCCATTCAAGATCTGAATAGGAAGTCACATACCAATTTTTATGCACAATTAAGCAACAAAATGCTGGGCGAGCGCGCTCTTAATCAAGATAAACATGACGCCATTGTCTACATAATTTTTCATAAAAGTAAATGCAAAATCACGTATCAAAAGCACCATTTTTACTTTGAAAAATGCTTTATGTGATCAAAATGTTTGATCTTCAGAATTTAACTGCATTATAGTTCTTAAAATGCATAGAAATATTTCACTTATAAAATTATTAATGACCAAATATTATCGATTTGTAGTTAATCGTGTGGCGCGTGAAAATTAACAATCAAAGATATATATGTTTTCACAGTAAAGTAGTGTGCGTTTAAAAAAACACTTCTAAATCTTGAAATAAGTATGTGTAGTCAATACTACCAATTTCTTATTAATCTTTCTGACATCCAACGTTGACACTGGTCGCACAAAACAAAATGTCTCATTTTATGATTTTATTTGAATTATTTCTTAATAAAATTACGATTTAGATCTGCAATTTGAATAAAAACTGAATAGCTTAGCTCAAATATTACTAACTGAATAAGATTGTTATAACTGCTGTTTTAAAGCTAATTCAGCATTTATTCAGAAGATATTCATCTTCTTGTACACTTATTCAGATACTATGTGGCCATTATTCAGCGGTTATCCAAATTAAAGCTATTTAATATGTGCCCAAACCGCTTGAATATTGTCTGTGTAAGCGCTTACACAGACATTATGTCCGCAACTTAAGCAACTTAAAGTCACTCGAATTTCTTTTATGCAAATATTATTCAGCTAATAAATGTTTGTTGGGAACTTTATCATGTGTGAACTCATCATCGCATTCTGAGATTCTATGTAGTGAAAAATTCATACATCGCATTTTGATTCATAGATCAATTCTGGACGAGGAGGTCGCGTTCCTAAACTTTCGTACCTACAACTTTGATCATCCCAATCGTCATCATCGTCATCAACAAGCAGCCTTCTTAACGTGACAGCTAGCTTGATGAAGTAGCAAGCACCTAGTTTGACCACGACACCAAAAAAATAAAACTAAGGCAACTGTTTTAAAAATGCTTACTCCGTATGTACCCACCGACAGGTATTCTATTTATCTTACGTCTTTCTATTTTTATTTATTAGGATTTGCTCTTGTCGCAGCCAAATGCTACTAAGATGAAGACGAAGATGGCAAGCTCGCCCAAAAGCAGCCTGTGCACAGTGCACAGTCTTGCAAAACACCGACATGGGTGGCGAGTTTCAAGGCTTTGCCGTGTGCACTAAAAATGTTGATGAGAAGCGAAGTTCTTAACAGCGGGACATCGGCCAAGTGGTAGTGGTAGTGGTATGGTATCCCGCTGAACGCCTAAACAAACGATGGAAAAAAGGGATGGTGGGATGAGCTAATGGAATTCCTTGCCCGTAAAATACCGTTAAGAGATGGCATTCTTGCGGCGATGGGCTAAGCTATGGAACTTAGCATCCATCAGTTAGTCGTCATCTATATATATAATATCTTGGCTCTGCGCTCCACTGAGTAAAGTTGGTCCATCCCAGAGGTGACTACAATACTCCATGCAGGACCGGACTTGCTATGTAAAGGGTCAAAAGCTGTTATTAAGAAACATTTTTCTGTACCGGCTTGATGCCATAATGAAGGAAAATGTAGAAGTAAAACAGCAGTACCAGCTCTAACTTTTCAGTGGTAGGTAATAAAATTCAATTAGGTACTTTAGTCATAAATGTGATGATGACAGTTGAGTTAACTAGTTGTATTAAGATTATCAGACTTTGATTGAAGAAGGTTTTTACTAGATTTACAACGGGACCTCATTTTCTAACGTAGATTGCAGTTTCAATCGATAGCTACTTGTCGTGAGATTTGTAAATCACGTATGCGTCGAGGTGACGTAAAGCAACAACAACACATTTCGCATGCTTTTTATAGCCGAACGCGGTTCGTGTGAGGAATAAAGATAGACCAACTCATGTTTTGCATTGTTTAGCATTCAAGGCTGGTAGTTGCAACCGAACACGTATTTAAAACAAGTTTTGGAAATACACCAAGTACACCTACGGGTGCAATTGGATCTTCTTACCTAACGCTCCATATAAACTAAGTTTGTTTTCCCGTTTAGAGTGTCCTTGTTAGAGCAAATTACTAACAGGGAAAAGTCAGGGATAAAGTCGAGTCATCTAGGTGTTTTACAACATTCCCTGAGAGCGTAGTCTGAAGCAAATCTTTTCAAATATTTTTTAAGATCAAAAATTCAAAAGATTTATTAAATATAGCGTAAGTAAATCTTAATAAGCTTCATAAAAGCGAGCTTAATTAAAATCAAAGTTCGAACAAGAAAAATCAAAACTAAGACATGCAACATGAAAAATCTACCTTTACCTACCATTTCCTTGCGGCAAGGAGGCTATGATTCTGGCTATGCTAATCCTTTGAGCTAGGAACCAGCCATCTTCATTATTGGCTATTAAGGTATTTACTTTTGGCGCATTTTTCCTAAACAGCGATTTAGCAGAGGGTCCCCACTTCCCACGGCCCAAATGTTTCAACGCCAAACGGCGCAAACACATAATCCTTTGCAAGTTAGACGTACTTGCGACGCTTGGCGTTTTCAGCCAACTCCGCTGCTGCTCCAGCTTTAAGGGCTGATTCTCTGAGATGGGACATCCCAAACTAAAGCCCGACCCCGTTCCCAGGGAATAAGCGTGAGGCCATCGGGTCTCCTGCCATCATCACGGACCAAACCACGTGGTTGCAACGTGGAAGGAACATTAATGGTGGAAAGAGCTCTTCTGATGGCGTCATGAAGGGTAGCGTGACGGGCGAAACGCCCAGCGCTTTGTTGGCAACAAAGACAGTGGAGACCAAATTTGTCAACCTCTTTGTCACAGGGACACGTAAAGTTTTCACATATAGGGGCCCAAGGCCCACACACACCCGGAAAGACTCACTATCGAAAAGAGTGCCCAAATATTTCGACGGTAAAGCATGAAACCAGTGACCAGAATCTTTGCAGGAAACTGCCAAGAGCCTAGCGCGACCACTGTCACTGACGGAATTTTGAAGTAAAGAATTGAAGGTCTCCCTCGCAAGAGGGACATCTCAAAGTTTTTTCTGGTGACGTTCCTTTGGGATGTCTTCTCTTGGACAGAGACCTTGCCAAAACTCCTCTGCCTCTCTCACCTCAGAAAGCATGCGAGGATGCTCAAAGATTTTTCCGGCTAAAACGGAAGTGCTATGCAAAGAGGAGAGAATAGCGGGGATAAAACTATATTAACAATTTATCAACCACGATAGGTTCAAATAAGACGTATTTTCCTTCCTGTTGGAAAAATCAAGCCTAAAAGTAGCAATATTTAACATATTTATTCAAATCTTTTTCGTAAGAGGCCGAGGGGCGCACGCTCAGCGACGACACGAGGTCATAATTTGTCCATCAAACAATTTGAATGATACATAAATTACCTACGTTAGTTTTCTTAAGATTTCTGAAATTATTTAACGGTTATAATATGGTTTACTTAATTGTGGGTGGAGCGATAATACTTCAAAACCCGCATTGTTGTATCAACATTGAATGCGTTTTTATAAGATTTTTTACGATTTTTAGTGCTAGCGAACTCAAGAACAAGTCAAGGCGGCAAGTCACCTACAATCAGACATAATATTGAATTCATTAACATTATATTATAATTCTATGCATTGTTAACATTAAGAATGTGTTTCAAATTATTTTCTTGTGAGGAAGTAATAAAGTAGATAAAAATAGAACAGAGTAACAATACTTGTTTAATATGGACCCATGATCAATATTTTGTAACGCCAGACAACACACCAATTGTCTGGGGGCAGATTCTCATGCAGTTCTTATACGAAAAAAGGTTCACCCATTGAATTTCATCGCCGACAAGGAAATTTCTTATACTTGTGTTACAAAGTACCAGACAACGATCATATGACGGGGGCGTCTCCCACAAAAATACTTAAATATGTACTATAACATAATATCCTAAGTCATGGATTATGTTCGAGCTCATCACACAAACATTTGCCTCTTGCCGGATTCGAACTCGCGATCATTGGCTTAAGTACCTAGTAGTTATGTAAAGTAAAGTATGGAATAAGTGTTGTGTCATTGAAGCTTATAACCGAGTCAAAAAGACCATAATTTTACAGTGTCGAATGCGAGTGCTTAAATCTTAATAACTCCTTCATTTGCATTAACACGCGACTTTACTATTCACTTAAATAATAAATGACTATTTAAAGGTATATTATTGTAACACCGTTGTTTCTGACTGCCACACATGTGCGCATTACCAAAACATATTTTGGGATCGGCGATTGGTGTTCAATATTTCCTTATTTATTTATATACTATACCTACAGTCTGGAAAGAAAGAGGTATGACTTCAAATTATAACATAGGAATCTGGATACCTACCTAGTTGAATCATGTTGAGCGGTCAGTGTTCAATCAAAAGGTTTTGCTAATATCTGAAAAAACGCCTATAAGGAGTCGCGTCGCTACGGCGGCGCGGCGTCGCTTAAATGCCCTGAAAAAGCTTAGACACCTAAGTTCCTAGACTGCGCTAGGACTGCAATTTTAAATCGATGTGGTAGCATTAGGATCAAACTACCAGTCAAACATACTTTTTGTCGTAAAACATGAAAATGTCGTCTTTTTTGAAATTTTCATAGTTGTGTTCCGCATTTTATTTAATTATTTATTTTTTAATATGTGTTCTTTTGTTTTGTTCAGCTTATAAAACCTTTCAATTTATTTAAGTCTACACGATTACGTAAGAGTATAAAATGTAATGTGGACAGAGTAGTAGAGTCCAGTACGTATCAAATCTGCTGTGGTAGAGTCACGCAAATTCACGCTATAGTACCTAATCCTGAATGTTATGAATGCCACTTAGATGGGTAAATGTAAATAACTAGACAAATAATATCTGTCTAGATATTTAATACAAGAATACATATTATGTATACTTGTGTACAAATGAAGACCACGACTCTTAAAACGTTATTCCTTAGCCATCCTACCGTCATTATTCAAAATATGTGTCTTGTATGTTATGCATATGAATGGATCAAATTTACTTCTAACCTTTTACCTCCGAGTGATGCAAAGATGATGTTAAAAAGACGCACTAAAAATGTTATAACCGGAATATTAAGTAACGCAACACAAACGAACCATATAGCGAATTATATCCAATCGTAATGTAATCATGGGGAGCACAAAAGATAACACTTGTCACCAAACCATTCACATTTTCATTGATAACGTTAAATTTTAATTTCCACACTAGACCGCTACTTAGGCGTTATCACTCCGTACGTCTATACAACAACGTATGCCGCGATGACTGACTGAATCCACCGCGGATATAATTTCGGTCTCCGCGCATTTGATCCGCGCTCATTGCGACAGGAAAATTGGAGGGCTAGAACGAGATAGAAGGAAAACACGCATTTAACGCATAGAAAAAACAAAGACAGATAGAGTGGATCAGTTAGTCTACCGCAGCTTTAAGCTTTCCGCGGTTTTGTTTACATGACGTAACCGCATGATGTCATGGTAACGCGGCGACCATTTTGCTATTCGGTTTAGCGGGCTTTTTGTCCCAAGACTTGCTACAACGTTGAAGTATTTTATTGCGACCTCGAGTGTAAAGCACAAAAGAGACCTTTACTGAAATACACTCAAGGCCTAATTTAAATCACGAAAATTCACATGATCGCTTCATTAATTAACTTCGGTTCAATTCTTACGAATGAAAGACGTATTTTTAAAAATCTTTTCATGCAGTTCAAAAAGTTGACAAAAAGGTTTTTTATCCCTTTTAAAATTCCACCTTGACTTAGGTTTGTGAAATTGATTTAAGGAACCTCAGAACTAATGATTTATTTATAATTTAATACTTCATGCACAAACAAACGGCACATATGGCGCCCTTAATATCAAAATCATTATTTATTAGTTAGTTCGTAGAAAAAGAGATAATAAAACAAAGTAAATATAAGTATTTTTAAGTTACTTATTACTTTATTTTCATTTAAACTTTATTGCAATGTAAGTTGTACAATTGGCAGACATAATGCATTAAGGCATTCTCTACCAGTCAAACGCTTGGGAATGTAGAGAGCTCATCAGTGGCTGGTAACTTAGTTAAAACATGTATTTCGTTAATTACACTTGTTATTTACTATTTTTTTATTGTTGGTAGTGTTAAAATAAAATCGTTTTATTTATTTTAAACTTTATTTTTGAATTTTCCGTACAAAATTACACATATTTGGACCCAGTGGAAATGTGGGTAGGTATAAAAATACTTAGTTAATAATATTACAACCATGGTCTGTTACAGACCTACTGATAATACATCTGCTTAGATGTCTGTTAATGGTTAAAATACAAATAATAATACAAATATGGTTTTAGATAGGAAGCCGGTATAATTTTTTTTCCGGGTTTTATAATTATTTTTAAGATAGTAAGAGTAACAAAAACGGGCATTATTTTATTGTTTATCATTTTAACATAGTTCTAGGATATATATTTTGTAAGACAAGTGTGATACATTAAAATAGTTAAAACAATACATGTGTTTTACTTTTGAATAAGTAACATTGACTTAACTGATGAATTATTCTAGCGCTCGCTAGCCATCACATCACAAAAAATCATTTGCGCAAGACAAGGCAAGTAAGTTAAAAACGAACATCTATGACATGCGTACAAAACATACAAAATAATCTTGATTATTACATCTAACCTTAACACCTAACTTACTATAATACATAGCGTGTAGGTATTCTACAACATCTATTCACAGCTACTTATCGCTCGTTCGAAGACAGTTCTGAATACCCGCATAACTTTGTCGATTTAATCAAAAGCAGTCTTAACCGCGTGAAGATTAGCCAGCTATTAGCAGAAGACGTAGGGCCGGACACAGATGGGGCATCTATCGGACGTCGCCAAGCACCGCCTCAGGCAATCAGCATGGAAAAAGTGCGCGCAGGGTGTGACGCGTGCCGATCGCATGGTGCCCAGGCACACAGCGCACACGTCCTCAAGCGTCGCCAGCTCCTCGGCCGTCGCTCGCCGGAACCGCGCCAGCGATCCCCGCGCCTCGTTCAGCTTCGCCAGCGCCTCCCCGAGCCTGTGGCGACCGTGCACGACCACGCAAAAATACATCACCAGCACCGCTAATCTCCAACGCTCGCACCACGCAAGCGCCGGCACTAGCGGCACCGCCAACAACGTCGTGATTCCGCGAGCCCACACTCCGAAGTACATCACCTCCATACCCTCCAATTTCTCAAACTTCATAGCGGAGAGGCCGAGCGGCCACAACTCGAGGAACGTCCTCTCTGACAGTAAGTAGTAAATGCCGGTAATGGCGGTGTATAAGAAGGTAGGGCTGTAGTGTTCGAGACCTTGCTCCAAGCCGAGAGTGAGTAGAATGAAGGTGATGGTGACGATGAAGGTAACTGCCTTGGTCCATTCCAGCACGATCTTAGTGGCAGACATGGCGAGGTGCTTGACGCGGGAGTGGCGCGTCAAGTTGACGTACGGAGACCAGTCTTCCTTGGTGCAGATTTCACGCACGTAGCTCACGGAGTACGTGATGACGTTGTAAAACATCAGAGAGTAGAGGGATGTCAGTTTTCCTTTGGAGACAAACAGCCTATCGCATGCGGTAAAGATCAGCAACTGTAACAAATAAATTAAATTTTGATTATTGTTGGACATTTATGCTAGGTAACCGACCTCATTTGAAGCGATTCAATACCTTCAAGTATTTAATCAGTTTTTTAACTAAATGTTTATTGTTTCGATCTCTGTAAGTTACTATGTGTATTTTAATGTCAATAACGTCCTACCTGACAGACCATGGTGGAGAGGTTGTTCATCTGCAGGAAGAACTTCTCCGCGCGGTCAAGCGGCGCGTACGCAGCTTTTAACACGGCCAACGCCCGCGTGCAGGGAGCTTTCAGTCGGCGCCCAGTTTCTGAAGCAAGGTAAATGTCACGTTAATATTTAACTAAATATAATAACGATACGATTCTCTTCTATATTTTTACCGCTTTTATTTAGTACAACAACTTTAATTCACAGAGTAAAAAATGTGGCACTTACGAGACAATGTTATCTTAAGATGTACCTTATGAAAACAACAGTTAAAACAGAATGAGAGGAATTTGAAAGAGTTTTCGCTTAGTGAAGAAATAGCAAAAAAATGGGAAGATTTTCAGTAACCGGAAATCGGAAAAATAAATACTTCTTTGTTAAATTCAAACAAAAAATCTTACTTGTGAATATGGTTTTATTCAAGTGTACAACCAAGCCTATGTTTATCCTATAAGTTTTGGTTACCGTTATTGTACTTCTTAAGAATTAACGTTCCGTAATTATTTAAATTATTCTTTGGTTATAGCTTAAGTATTTTTCGATGGTTAAACCTGCCCTAAGAATTTTCCGTTAATGTAGGTAGGTATTTTATCGAGGGTGGCAACAGAAACCATGAAATTGAGTTGGGGGTCACGACTTGTCACATCCTATTGTCCACTTCGTCTCGTTTTCCGATTCAGGGCGCTTTGCTCATTAACATAATATTTTTTCATTGTTTTTAAGTTATATCGACATGGATGGTTCATACAATACAACGCCATTACAAAATCAAAACTTCGAACTAACTATTCTTGATAGAAAACCTTACACAATTAACATAAACTAACCTAGCGAGAACGGGATCACAGCAGATCTTCTGAAAGCGGGTGAAACATCGGTACTTAAAGTCCTTCAGAGACTCTGTGAGATTCCGTACGTGCTGCTAGAGGGCATTACGCCTAAGGCATGTAACACACTCCTGTTGTTGTTATTCATAAAGGAGACAAAACCTTATTGAAGAACTATAGACCCATCTTAATCCTGAGCCATGTCTACAAACTGTTTTTAATAGTCAAAACGAATTTAATTTAATTTTTGCAATTGTTTAAGTTTTCCTTTGTATTTGTTTTAATTTTAATATAGTTTGGTGGTGATATCTCAACCTCAATGGTCTCTACTGAAAACCAGCGCCACGGCTTGCCATGGCAAAAAAGCTGAGTGGAAACCAATCTGGTTTCACTACATATAATAACGTTTTATTTTTATGTTTATTCCTGTATTTTTGTAGTGAACCAAATAACTTTCTTTCTTTCTTTCTAATTGTCGCAGGAAGATTTGATGACTTCCAGCCTCCCAAACAAGCCGGATTCCGAAAAGGCTACAGTACCCTAGACCACGTCCATTCGCTTAGGCAAATTATACAGAAGTCTAAGGTGTATAATATGCCACTATGTTTAGCGTTTGTGGATTAAGGAGAAGGCCTTTGAATCGATCGAAACTTGGGCGGTGCTACATAGACTATAGGTATAAAGAGGTGTTAAAGTGTCTGTATAACAACACCATCATGTCGGTCCGAGCATAGGAACAGAATACGAGGGCGATGCCACTGCGAAGAGGTGTAAGACAAAGTGATACCTCCGAAACTGTTTACAGCGGCATGGGAAGATGTTTTCAAGCTCCTGGAATGGGAAGGATTCGGCATCAACGTCAATGGCGAATACATCACACACACCAGGTTTGCTGATGATATAGTCATTGCTGATAAAGACGCTAGACGACTTTGGCACTATGCTGGAAGACCTTGACCGACTCTCCTAACAAGTGGGTCTTAAAATGAAAATGGAAAAGACGAGTATCATGTCGAATTCCCTCGTTGTACTGACTCCAGTATATGTTGGTAACTCAATTCTTGAATTTGTTGACGAGTGCTACTTACCTGGGACAAGTAATGCAATTAGGTAGGTCCAACTTTGTTCTATGTTCAGCAGTGGACGTCCTTTGGCTGATAATGATAATGGTCCTAAATAGGTAGTGTGCCCCTAATAAGTGAAAAAGTCATTTTGAAGGTACCTACCTAGTCAGATACGCGAAACACAAAAAATATTATTTGTACCTAGTAACAAATCGTTTGTTTCAGAAATGATGTTCCCTAATGCATAGTGTGATCCTGGTCATCATGGCTTAGCTGTCAATGGCTAGACAGTTTTTTCTAAGGAGAAATGGTGGTATAAAAAGTCCACCCTGTTCCAAAGACAGCCAGTTCAGAGCTCACCAGCAACCAGCAGACAATTACTTCTTGTCTTTAACTAAAGGCTCTGGTAAGTACTTTCTCCTGTTAGATCTTATTTAATTGTGCACGAAGTATTCTTCAATTGTAGGTACTTATTGTAGTTCAGTTTGAGTACTAGTATTATATTATCTGGGGTTTGAGGAAGAATTTTAAACTCGAGAAGATAAATAATTATAGTAATTATAAGTTAATTTAAAAAAGGCAATGTACATAGCGGATCGAAAAGAGAATACTTGACATAAAGAGAAAAAAAAATAACCACCATAAAAAACTGACTTAAAAAAACACATTTGCGACTTAGGAAAAAGTTTACTCACATTTACTCTCCTAATCACGAGGCAAATGTTATTTTGAGCTTTAATAGTCAGTGTTTTGAAGGTGGTTTAATTTTTAAATATTTTTTTATTTATTTATTTATTTTTATTTATAGTACCCATATTCTAACGCTAATAAACCGATTTTTATAAAACTGACGCTGTACTCTTAGTTGAAATAAAACTGTAGTATTATCTCGCTATGACTTCTCGTTATCGTGAAATCCGTGGTCAAATATACAAACATACATACACTTACGTAATATTGCACATACTCAAATATTATTAAATTCTAAAGACATCACATACACATATTGAATGGATTACCTCCTTTTTTAAGTCGGAATAAATAATAAAAAAACAAGTTTACGCAGATGGGCTGCGTCACATATATGTCCTCAGTTTGTGAGAGTGACAAAAGTAAATAATTTGGTTTTAAACACCTTCAGGGTATCTGCTGCACCTTTGATGTCTGATGAAAGTTTATTGTAGAGCTGTGCCTTCTCTGAGGCAATGGTCTTTTCCCCAAAGTTAGATCGCAATTTGGTAATACTATAATTGCTAACTCTTCGTGTGCTATGCTTACTAGTTTGGCCTAATGTTATAAATGTCATGTTTGTCCATATGTGCAAAATATAATAATAATAATAATATCCTTTGGACATTCCCACACATCGCCATCTAGTCCCAAAGTAAGCTACTCAAAGCTTGTGTTATGGGTGCCAGACAACGGATATAATACTTAAATACTTTTTGTTTGTAAATACATACATGATATACATAGAAAACACCCAGACCAATACAAACAGACATGTTCATGCACACAAATGTTTGTATTGTGCGGGGATCGAACCCGCAACCCGCTGCGTAGTAGGCGATTTCTCAACCACTACACCAGATGGGTCGTCAATATGTCATGTTTGTGTATAATTTTGTGTACTAGAATGAATTTCGTGTAGTTACACAGTTGTTTTATAGTACCTTAATTATTTTTTATGTTAACTAAAGAAGGTAAAATATATAATTTTTATTATTTTGCTGCTGGTCCCTGCGGCGTCGCCCACGTAAATTTCACGTAAATCCTGCATTTGTCTGAAATAATAATCAACGCGGTGGCGGTTCGTGTTGTAAGATGCCTGCGCCGGCGTCGCTTAGCGGAAATTTAAAGTAAAATAATTTCAAAATTTTCAACGTCTCATGCCGATCACAACCCAGTACATGTAAACATGAACTAGGAAAAAACACTCAACTTCGAGGAAAATGATCCTCGTGTTGATAAAATATAATCATTTACTCATATTTTTAAAAACTTTGTATTGGGCCAAACCAAA
Organism: Pyrausta purpuralis; assembly: GCA_963924145.1. Taxonomy (NCBI): domain Eukaryota; kingdom Metazoa; phylum Arthropoda; class Insecta; order Lepidoptera; family Crambidae; genus Pyrausta; species Pyrausta purpuralis. The sequence continues at coordinate 14,432,078 of OZ001646.1, read as the reverse complement.
AATAACTTGTTATCTACTCGCTTTCGTCAGCATGGTGTTGTTTATGTGTTTATTCCATCTCGTGAAACGTATTGAGTTATCAATACGGTGGGTTTGTTTGTTAGTATGCGCAAAAAGCTTTTATTTTTATCCGCACAAATAAAGAAAATTTACAGGCTCTTGAGATTGACTATAAAACGCTCTGAAATAAACATTTTCTCCCGTGTAAACAAATCTCTTGAATCATTTACTTTATATTTTGCATTCATATGTTGGAGCCATGAAATCATTTGAAGTCCCTGAAAATAAAATCCTTAATAGCCCGAACCTCTTGATCCTCGTATCAATTGATTTCATTCTATTTTGCCAACCGATTTAGTGCATAATCGGTGTAAACACGAAATCAGTTTCCGCTTTGGATTTGCAGTTATAAGTATTTATGAATAAGGTTTCAAGGAATTGACCGTCTGACACCCGATCAAAAATACCCTGGAGGTGTGAGAGTCCACAGCATGTGTTTGGTCAGACGCAGAAAAGAAAGTGTTTGACGCACATGGGCTGGCTGCAAGCCAGCTTCCGCCGCGAGCCCATTCAGCTCGGCATCGACAATGACCCGACACACACACTTACACACAATCATACAGTTATTTTTAAAATAATACAACGTACGGTCCACTGCCACGCGCCAACCTCGGAGTCGTATGTTTTTCCTACAAAACTACGTTGTGTTTAAAGTATATGTAGATTCGGTCGCGTCTTCCGACCAAATTCTACCTACGTTTAGAGGTACGAGAAATGACCTCAGTGAATTATAAGAATGCAGCCGCATATTTAAATAAAGTTCGGGTTTGCTAGCCATATTCTGGCGCACGCCAGGAGGCAACCCTAAAGTAACAACCCTAAAAGACACTTCGAGGAAGAAATCATCATAGTCATATGTATATTGCTGTCAGGAAATCGTAAACAAAATGAGTATCATAGTTTTCCGATACCAACTACGTGACGGTAGATACCTAAAACATCGAAACACCTCACACTGTTCACTGCTCGAAAGACCAATACATTTTATTGCAATGCGTACGATTCAAATAACGGTTACTGTCACATAAATATGGAAAAATACAATTTATGTTTACCGTACCGTAGTATATGTACACCATCTTTGAAGTATTGTTTGTTTAGCTAGTGTTATGACGGAATAGTAAAATCTTTTCTAAACGCGTAGGCAGAGCATAGGTCGGGGAATTGGCACACCCCAGTGTTTATGCCAACTATCTGCTTACCAAAGTCTGTGTTTTCATCAGTTCAACACGAGCCTAATATTATTATTAACGCAAATCGACTTACAAAACACATGACACATGGTTTTGATTATTCCAATGTTGTACAATTAGATATCCTATTCTTCTTATACATCGTTTGATAAGTATAGCTAGCATTAAAAATATTATTTATGTATTCAGAATAAGATCTAGACAAACCACTGGGATACAACGGGCTCAAAAGTTATAAAAGCTGTCACTCGTCTGTCTTTATCATCACAGCCTTAGAGGTACTCAGCCATAGACCCATTCAAGGAATATAACTCGTTCATCATTATGCGTAGGTCGCGAACTTCTTTGGTTGCGATTAGTGCACACCATCTCAAGAATAATGCCATCAAGAATTAAGGAGTCATGGTTAGTTACCTTGTGCTAATTTGACCACAGCTGGGTACCATCTCGCGGGGTACTTGTAGTTGGCGGAGATGAGGACTGGTACCACAAAGCAGGTGTAGGCAGCCATCAGCCAAGCGCCTCCGAGCGCCACGAACAGCCCTCGTGGGGCCCAATAAGGCAGCAGCAGCACCAGAGACAGAAGCCATACTGAAAAAATACTGTCAATGTGTCAATGATTCCTAGTATCAAGGGCTTGGCCTGAGAAGACCGTTTGCCTTTTGTCGGCCAACGATTTATGAATTGTGTTTGTTACCCGCAGAGAAAATACACGTACCTATGTAACAGGACGTCCAGCACTTTAGTAAAGTATCCTTTAGTTACAGAGTGAATCCGAATGCTATGAATAATTTTATGTTAGTTACACTTCATTACAGGATTCACCCATACATGAGAAATGTTGAATTGATACACTTATGTGCGAACTTCACGTATACTTGATTATTTCATATTCACACAATCAACGTTAATAATTTTGACTTGTTCATAAAAAATTTAACGGCAAATTTTGAAATACCTATTAACTTTTCTGCTGTGGGGTTGGTTTGTTGCTATTTATTTGAGCGCAACAAATGTTTTATTTGAGCACTAGCGGTCCGCCGCGACTACAAATAGTCTAGTAGTTCCAGATATTAGCGCGTTCAAACAAACGAACAAACAAACTCTTCAGCTTTATAATATAATGTATATATACTTAGATTAACTATAAAGCAAGTGGTGTTACTCTATGCAGAGTCAAAGTTCCTTGAATTGGGTCATCTATTTTGAGATTAGATACATTTTCTTTACCCTTGATCTCATTTTGCTTTGTTGATGCGACGAATCGAGAAGGTATCGCGAAGCGTCTGCCATTAATAAGACCGAGAGAGAAAAGAGATTTTCCGAATAACAAATCTCCTGTCGACCACGTAATTTTGGTCCAAAATCTCTTGCTCACATACATATTATTTATTAACACTTCATGGTAAACAAATGGCGCACAACTATAATGACTTGATAAACAATGCGAATATAATAACAAACAATAATAACACGCAAATAAAATCGTTCTTTTGATTAGTTTTTTGCCCTTTAGAATTCGACTTTTTGAATATATAGGAGATCTTGACTTAAAATTGTATTATCAACAAACTAGAACACATAAGAGCCTATAAGAGTTAACAGAAATAATATATATATTTTTTAAACTAGTCGGAAAAATTACCTCTTAGCTTAGCATTATTTTCATTAAAATAAGTTAGAGAAAATGAAATCTTAGTTTTTTTTTCACTCGCTACCACAGGTACATAACGATATTCGTCAAAAAACTCAGATAAGTACTTATTATTTATATTCATATTTATTATTAAACGCACCTAATTATAAATTCATAATGCACACAAACAACATACCAATGTTGGCAATTTTGTCCTCCGATTTCATAGGCGGAATCTTCGAGAAAGAATCACTCCTAATACGACTGCGGACTCTTGAAATCATGCCCATTTTCATAAACTTTTATCCAATAAATACGACAAATATACTGAATCGACGTCAAAATACACACAACCACTTTACGTAGTACTTTGTTGTTAAAAACAGAACAGTAATTTTAGTAGAGACACCTCCGAATCGCACGAAACTTTAGAATTGAATGCGCATAGTGAGGGCGGGCGGTTGGGCGGGCGGCGCGTGCGCTCCTCACTACTGCGATTCAAATAATCTTGAAACAAATTTATTTATCGCCGCATGCAAAGACGCTTTTGATAGCAATCTAAATTAAATCTTCAATTACCACCAGAGATGAACACCAAAATGTAGAGACAATCACGGTCGAGGAGATCTCTACCTTCAACCTACATTGCAATGACGCGTTATTTTTAATTTCAATCCCATGTCACTGACTTGTGAATTGGAAGCATATTTATTTGATTGTGATTTTGTTTGCGTTTACCTATGCTATGCACGTGGGTTCACACTAACCTGTTAAAGTTCAACATGAAGAGAAAAAAACCTAATAAATTTCTAAGGTACTAATTAAATGTAGTGTAAAATGTCCGCTAACATTTTTTGGAGCGATTAAAAAGTATTTAGGAATATAACAGTGGTATCATATTCAGTATACTTAAGCACTTTATTATAACAGTGCAACAAGGCTTTAGAAAGTAATGTGTCATCGGTCGGTGTCTACGTGACTTTACGTTGTTCACTCGTGATCAACAAAATCACGTGAGGAGTTTGAATGTTTCATTCATAAGTTCACAGACCGACTAATATGTATAACTGAAAAGATTTTACTACAGCCAGCTAGGAAAGCACTGGCCCTGCCATGGTATGGTGTTTGATATTATCAGTCACCTACCTACTTGAGCTATTTCCAACTACAAAACTTATTAGTTAAGGTTGGTAAATGTTTTTTTATTTACTCGTTCGATGAAAAACCACGTCAAAGTCACAATTACATATTTTCGTGTTTACGGGAAATTGATGATGGTCAAAGTATTTTTAGCATCCCGCCTACCGGAATAAAATCCTTCAGTAATTCAGATTCTGAGTCACTGATCTTTAGGTCTCCAAATTCAGACATGAGCGATTCGCATTGAAAAATAGCCTGAAATGATTTCTGAGACAAAAACATAGCTATCAAGTTGTGCTGTATCCAGTTAAAGCAGCAGTCAAAAACACTTGCTTGACTTGATTATGACTAACTACATACCTGGTACTACTCCCTGAAGATGTCATTTTATAATGTTTGTTTTTCGTCCACGGATTTATCAAAAATAAGATATCATAGCGGGGAAACTCTTTTCGGTTCAATAAAAGTATATTTCAACATAAGGCACAGTGTAAGTTTCATCAAAATCGGTCTAGTTAATTTCGAGATATGGGTAAGTACTAGAGTTGTAAGTCCAATGGTAGGTTACCAAAGTATGAAGTACTTAGCATTCCGGCAGACTACGGTTAATTTCAGAATCCTTACATTATTTTCTTTTATTTTCATTTATATATAATTTAAACAGAAAACAAATGGATACAATACAAAAACAGCACGATTAAACCACTGAGGTTTGTGTTGATGCTGTTACAACTCACATTGATGCTACTGATTATAAATAAGTAAATATTGGGTAACTATTTACAATTATATTATTGTTAATAGTTAACCAATATACTGCGGTGTTACAAGCTACCGGCTTTCGTAAATTTCATTTGATTGTATTTCTAATTATTCTTTGAGAAATAAATGTTCTTAAATCTGAATTTGAAATAAGTCGTAGTATCTACACAAAAACTGCGATGCTATGTTATACGTATTTTACAAACTCCCACGACCCAGTTTTTTTACAATGCGACGTCGCATCGAATCGCATTGCAGTTCTGTGAATAAGTCCTAAGTAGAAGCGTAAGTATTTGATAAAGGTTCGAGAAAACAAAAAAGACAAAACCGACTTCATAAACAAAATGCACTAAAACTGCTAAATAAACTCATGACTCTTTAAAATGGAGTTTTTCCTTTTGCATTTTTTTTATGATTTATAGGAGCCCCCCGGTGTGAAGATGCACCTTTTGACTCTGTTCTTTAATTAGCGTTTAGAAGTTCCACCATCAGCTCACCTCCACATATTGGTGCCCATCAGCCTTCAAAGCATATCAACATAACGATACTTGTACAAAAACACTATACGTGCTTTATTAAGGGGTTTTATTTCGATTACAACAAGATCCCATCATCAGATCGCGACTTGGCCACAATGAAATTTCTCATATCGGTTCACAAATGACTGAGGCATGAGAAACATATTATATAAAAAACAGACATCCGAATTGATAACATCCTCCTTTTTTGAATTCGGTAAATGAATGAATGACTTTACAGAACTCCGACATGCACACCCTGGTTTTCTTCTTTCTGGCGACGGGCACCTGCCTGGCATACTACGGCGGGTACGATTCTCGGAACCTGATCGTTAGGGAAGAGCCCCAGGATGACATGGGAGGGTAAGTTTTAGGGGGAAAAATATTAAATAACAGGGCAGAAAAAGGCGAACATAAATAATCCACCAGCCAGCAGCAGTCAGGAAGGCGGCACGTCCTTTCTGACACCTTTGCTGACGCCACATCCGCATGTAGAGGCAATAAAGCGAATAAAAGACGCCTGTTGGTTTTTTCGCAAGGACTCTGGAACGTCATTGAGACATAACAGGCATCCCCCAAAAATTGTAGATTAATTTTTCGGCGATACGACAGTATATTCGAATACTTTTTTTTACTTACAATCGATGAAATTTTAACGTATAAACGCATACGAGTACTTATATATGATTTAGGATCAAACTAAATCATTAACAACCGTCAACCACTGGACTCATATTTAATTGTCTATGTTCCTACGCAGTTGTTTTGAGTTAGCAAAATTTTCTTAAAATCTGCTTGTTTAAAACAAGTCATGCAATATTTTTATACAAAACCACCTAATTATGTGCACCAATTTATTCGTTTTGCTACCAGGCACAAGATGGCGCTTTCCATTATAAGCTCGCACTGATTAAGTTTTTATGCAATAGCAGTAAACAGTAAGCATTAAATAAACAAACATTCGTTTCACCCGTTGGCAACAGATGGCGCAGACCATAGTTACCTCGCGTTGATTGATATTTGTATCGTATGATAAGTACTCTGCTAAGTTTATGCGTAATTGAACTTTAACTATGTAATTCATTTAGGTCTCTAGAACGCACCAAACTGATTATTACCATCTTGGCATCTAGTGTCTCTAAAACCATGTTATCCCGTACTTTTTGGGTTTGTAGGATCTGAACTCGAGCCTTTTCGTTGCTCGATCCACACCCAAATTTTTACCCCAAGTCTGTGAAATAAATTAAAATATTCGAACCTCGTTTTTTTTGACGGTGTCGTCACGTCGTGCCCACAGATGAATAATATTGGTATATCGTGCCCTTCCGCCCGTACTTCGAGCAACATCGACTACACTATTTTATATTTGTTTTGCAGTGAACTAGTAGAATGCCCCGTGTGTTTGGGCGCTCGGAATGGCGAATGGCTAGCCAGCAACGAGGTCTGCCCCATCACGAGAGGGAATAAGAGATACAAGAAATGTCAGCGAGGCACCTACGTCAACGAGGTCTGCGATAACCGCCTTGACTGCTACAGGGTAAGTACGTTGACTATTAGTTTAAAAAAAAACGGCTTAACCTTAGGGTAGGGATGGAAGGAGGACCTTTTTTGCTAAAAGTTGTGCAAGCAATGTATGTGATTGGTGTCTAATATTTGGTGTCCTATGTTGTTATTTAATTACAAAGGTTATGATCGAATTGGTTTCGTGTAGTGCAGAACCAGGGGCCCTATTTTTGAATCACTGCTTGAATATGGCGTGTGATTTTTGTTTGAAAACGAATTAAAAATCAACTAAAATCACACGAAATAGGAGCGTTGGTACTCACAAATACAGTAATCTTTATTTTTATCACTCCCGATTGGAATTTTACTAATTTTCATTGGACAATCGTACAATTATTGTGCATATCACACGCCATCTTGACGCGAGTGTTTCAAGGAGCCTAGATCGCCGTAGGTCGAAGAAAGCCTAATGAGATGAGTAACTACCTGTAGTACAGTAGTATTAAAGGAAGTACCTGAAATAGAGTATTGAACAAATCGAGCCTCTAGAGGCTCGATTTGTTCAATACTCTACGTACTACGTTCAATACTCTAAGTGACAGGCAATCTAAAATTCTTTTGAAGAGTAATCGATATCTATCTTTTGACAGGGCCCTCGAGAACAGTGCACTGAGAAAATGGACTTCGATATCTACGGGCAGAAGTGTGCTCCTGGGTACTACTGCAATAAGTACCTCGGGGTATGCACCGGGCTAGAATATAACGCGGACATCAAAACGCAGTGGCTCCTCAACCCAAACAGGCGGTACCCGCTACGCGCAAGGCGCGCTGCGTAAGACCTTTAGGACCTGAGTTTTACAAATAGAACGCGAACCTCGGCGGTTACGTTTATTTTACGAATACTTTGTTGATTGATGCAATTCATGCAACATTTTAGGTTATTTACGTAACTGACAGTATTTTTAATGAAATAATTATTGATTATTTGTAAAAAAAAGGAAATGTGATGTTGTTGACTGTAATTGCATATTGATCTCATTTTCCTTTTTGAATGTTTAAGTACCTACCTAACTCATATAAAACGAACGTTGTTACATACATTTAAATATCCTTAAATTTTTACAGATGATCTCATTTTAAAAGCATATAATAATAATAATAATACAAAATACTTTATTATGTAAGCACCTTACTATGTAAGTATATTCCAGTCACGAGAAAGTGATTAAATAAAAACTAACCAGTAACATAATACGTTTCTTAATAGTATTTCAGCCCCAAAAACAGAGAATCAAAACAACACAGTACAGAGCGTATTAGATTATAATCTAAATCTAAAGTCCGTTTTTCTTTGCTAGTTGAATAAAATAAGCAATCTTGACATTCCTTTTTACCGAGACGATACGATAATTATGTATTTTAAAACTAGTGCCCCCCCGCGACTTCGTCCGCGCGTTTTTCGATTATTTCTCGCCTTTTAACCTTCCCTAGACCTCCACGAACATTTCAAGTCTAAGAAAAGATAAATCCGTTCAGCCGTTCTAGAGTTTTAGTGAGACTAACGAACAGCAATTCATTTTTATATATACACAATCTGGCCATTAATACTGTTACAATTAAAAATAAGAAAGATATTACATTTGAATTTGGAATCTGTCATTTTTATACGGTTGCTCATTGTGTTTTCTAATTTTGGCGCCAATACATTTAATAATATTTTGCGATATTAAAATGGAGTACGTGGGGTGATAAAGAGAACCAAATCGCTGTGATTGCATTACACAAAGTCGGTATGGAGCCAAATGCATTTTTTAAAACTCTCCGTACTCTTGGTATTATATTTTTTTTTTTAAACTTTCGCGTTGCATTATAACTTATAACTGCGGGTCTAAACGCGACGCGACGTATATAATGAAGTAGTATTGTTACTACTTACACCCTCGACGTTTCGACGGTGTTGCAACCGTCGTGGTCACGAGGAGACTGGCACTCGGCGTCTTCGTCTGCATCGGGCGGCCGGTTCTTCTGCTACCCTCCAACTATCCGATATTTGTTGTGCACGTGAACTAGAGTCAGTAGGTTCAGTGCGACACACAACACTCACAGTATCCGGGTTAATGTTTTTTGATAAAGGCGACACACACGGTTTGCACTTATTAATCACTGGATTCCAGGCCGATGACAACTTAAATCCGTCTTCCCGATTGAAATTATTATACTTCTTGATTTCAATCGCTTCACGTATTACCCTAGTATGGTAATGGCGATCCGTGGAAAGGATTTTCGGGTCATGTAACTCCATCCAGTGATTAGTCCCCATATTAAGCAGATGTTCTGCCACCGCGGATTTATTAGTCTGCCGATTTTTCACTGCAGCGATGTGTTCCTTGACTCTTTCGGCTATAGTCCGTTTTGTCTGGCCAATGTACGAACTACCACAGCTGCAGTCTATTTTGTAAACCCCCGGAGTTTGAAAAGGCAATACGTCTTTAGGCGATCGTAGTATCTGTGCTATTTTACGTAACGGAGTATATACAGTCTTAATGGAGTATTTACTGAGTACTGATCCAATTTTGTCCGTTACGCCTTTTACATATGGTAAAAATGCTGCTTGACGACTAGCCTCAGAAGCCTTCCCCCTCTCCCTGCGCCCTCTTCTTTCCTTCGGCATCTTGTATCCATTTCGTCGTAGTACCTCCTGAACATGTGCAAGCTCCTTATGTAAATGCTCAGGGTCACATAGGTTGTGAGCTCTATTCGTTAATGACGTTATAACCGATTGAAGATGCCGAGGATGATGATGAGAAGAGGCGTGTAAGTATCGGTCTGTGTGTGTGGGCTTCCTGTACACAGTGTGTGCCAATGTTCCATCCACCTTCACCTTGATCTCCATGTCAAGGAACGCGAGGCATCTGTTCTTCTCCATCTCATAAGTGAATTTTATTTTCGGATGGATGGAATTCAGGTGGTCAATATATTGTTCTATTTCCTGTTGGCCTCCATGGATAACGCAAAAAACGTCATCAACGTACCTTTTCCAGAGTTTTACAGTACTCGGCCCAGTAGCTAGAGCTAGGTCTTCAAAATGCTCCATCCAGATATTTGCAATAACCGGTGCGAGTGGGCTACCCATTGCAACGCCGTCGATCTGGAGGTAGTACTGATCTCTGAAGAGTAGGTAGTTCCCGTCCAAACAATTTTCAATAAGAACGATATATTCCTTGGGTAACTCATGATCACACAGTTTATCCTTGATGACCTCAATGCAATCCTTTAATGGTACATTAGTGAAAAGTGACTCCACGTCGAAACTCACCATTAAATCTCCGGGTTCCAACCTTATGCTCTTCACTATGTATTGTCTTGTGAGGATTTCGACAAGTGTGATCGGCTTATTTTTCTACAAGTTTCGCGGACGTACGATTTGTGTGAAGAAACTCACGACCGCAAATTTAGAAAATTATGTACCCGCCAGCGTCGTGAGCCGGGGTCACAACTACCCGCGACTGACACAACTCATATGGATAACGAACGTGTAGTGATCAACTTGTCGAATGAAGTTTTAGATGACCCGTCAAAGAATGTGTTGGCTAAGGGAATGAATTTCGCCTTGACACCGCAGCGGATTCCTTACGAAGACATAGTGTGTAATGTGGAGCAGACTATTATCCGTAATAAAATTCCAACCGCAGACGCAGAAGTTCTGAGGCAAGACATAGTGGTTATTTTACGTAAGTCGAAGCTACCTAAAAGTAACATTACAACAGAAGAGCGTCTAGCACTGAAACAGCTACGTGATAACGAGAAAATTTTAGTGTTAAAGGCCGATAAGGGAAACGCAACTGTTGTAATGAACACTAATGAATATGAAAATAAATTAAGGAGTTTGTTGTCAGACACGAATGTTTACAAACCGGTGTCCTACAACCCTACAGCCAGGGTAACACGTCGCATTCGAGCCTTGATCCACGAGAACCAAGATGTATTCACTGAAGACGAGTACAACGAGCTTTATAAACCAAAACCAGTGCAACCTCCTAAACTTTATGGTCTGCCTAAAATACACAAACGCAACATTCCACTAAGACCTATTGTAAGCCAAATTAACTCACCGACATATGACTTGGCCAAACACGTTGCTGGAGTGCTGCAACCATTAGTTGGGAAAACACCGTCTTTTGTGAAGGATTCTTTACACTTCAGGGACATAGTGAAGAGCATAAGGTTGGAACCCGGAGATTTAATGGTGAGTTTCGACGTGGAGTCACTTTTCACTAATGTACCATTAAAGGATTGCATTGAGGTCATCAAGGATAAACTGTGTGATCATGAGTTACCCAAGGAATATATCGTTCTTATTGAAAATTGTTTGGACGGGAACTACCTACTCTTCAGAGATCAGTACTACCTCCAGATCGACGGCGTTGCAATGGGTAGCCCACTCGCACCGGTTATTGCAAATATCTGGATGGAGCATTTTGAAGACCTAGCTCTAGCTACTGGGCCGAGTACTGTAAAACTCTGGAAAAGGTACGTTGATGACGTTTTTTGCGTTATCCATGGAGGCCAACAGGAAATAGAACAATATATTGACCACCTGAATTCCATCCATCCGAAAATAAAATTCACTTATGAGATGGAGAAGAACGGATGCCTCGCGTTCCTTGACATGGAGATCAAGGTGAAGGTGGATGGAACATTGGCACACACTGTGTACAGGAAGCCCACACACACAGACCGATACTTACACGCCTCTTCTCATCATCATCCTCGGCATCTTCAATCGGTTATAACGTCATTAACGAATAGAGCTCACAACCTATGTGACCCTGAGCATTTACATAAGGAGCTTGCACATGTTCAGGAGGTACTACGACGAAATGGATACAAGATGCCGAAGGAAAGAAGAGGGCGCAGGGAGAGGGGGAAGGCTTCTGAGGCTAGTCGTCAAGCAGCATTTTTACCATATGTAAAAGGCGTAACGGACAAAATTGGATCAGTACTCAGTAAATACTCCATTAAGACTGTATATACTCCGTTACGTAAAATAGCACAGATACTACGATCGCCTAAAGACGTATTGCCTTTTCAAACTCCGGGGGTTTACAAAATAGACTGCAGCTGTGGTAGTTCGTACATTGGCCAGACAAAACGGACTATAGCCGAAAGAGTCAAGGAACACATCGCTGCAGTGAAAAATCGGCAGACTAATAAATCCGCGGTGGCAGAACATCTGCTTAATATGGGGACTAATCACTGGATGGAGTTACATGACCCGAAAATCCTTTCCACGGATCGCCATTACCATACTAGGGTAATACGTGAAGCGATTGAAATCAAGAAGTATAATAATTTCAATCGGGAAGACGGATTTAAGTTGTCATCGGCCTGGAATCCAGTGATTAATAAGTGCAAACCGTGTGTGTCGCCTTTATCAATAAACATTAACCCGGATACTGTGAGTGTTGTGTGTCGCACTGAACCTACTGACTCTAGTTCACGTGCACAACAAATATCGGATAGTTGGAGGGTAGCAGAAGAACCGGCCGCCCGATGCAGACGAAGACGCCGAGTGCCAGTCTCCTCGTGACCACGACGGTTGCAACACCGTCGAAACGTCGAGGGTGTAAGTAGTAACAATACTACTTCATTATATACGTCGCGTTTAGACCCGCAGTTATAACTCTTGGTATTAGTCAAATGTTTGTGTACTGGGCTATCAAAAGGTACAATGAGACCTCCTCTGTTTATGACAGAAAAATATCTGGCTGTCCACGTAGTGTTCGTACGAAAAAGGTGGTCAAAGCAGTAAGGGAAAGAATTCGCAGAAATCCTATCCGAAAGCAAAAAAAAATATCACGCGAGATGAAGATAGCACCCAAAACCATGTCACGTTTTTTAAAAGATGACTTAGGACTTGCAACCTATAAGAGACGCACTGGTCATTTTTAACTGATAATTTAAAAAAGAATAGGGTGGTAAAATCGAAAAAAAATACTGAAGCGGTACGCAAAGGGAGGTCACAGAACAAAAATGTTTACTATATGTTGGATGAGAAAATCTTTCAACATCAATTGAGCAACATTTTAACAAACAAAATTACCGTATTTATGCTCAAACCTCAAAGAAAGCTTCCCAACCAGTCGGCAGAGTGCAACGTGAGCATTACCCGACTTCAGTGATGGTTTGGTGGGGTGTTAGCTATGAAGGAGTGACTGCGCCATATTTTTGTGAAAAAGGTATCAAAACATCGGCACAAGTGTATCAAGATACCATTCTTGAGAAGGTAGTTAAGCCCCTTAACAACACCATGTTCAATAACCAAGCATGGTCTTTCCAACAAGACTCGGCGCCGGGTCATAAAGCTTGGTCCATGCAGTCTTGGTTAGAAGCGAACGTTTCGGACTTCATCAGAGCTGAAAACTGGCCGTCGTCTTGTCCCGATCTTAATCCGCTGGATTATGATTCATGGTCAGTTTCAGAGAGTACGGCTTGCTCTAAACGCCATGATAATTTGGAGTCCCTAAAACAATCCATACGATTGGCAGTGAAGAATTTTCCCATGGAAAGAGTGCGAGCTTCTATTGTTAACTGGCCTCAACATTTAAAGGTATTGCAACATGTATTGCAGCCAATGGAGACCACTTTGAATAAGCTTTTTATATTTTAAATTGTTTTATATTTATGTATAAAACTAACACACTGTAAAAGTAATAAATATTATTTGCATTAAATTTTTCTTTTCTTTGTGACAATATTTATGGCAAGACTAGGTATAGATAAGATAAACACAAAACTTACTACTTACATAGGTGATTCATCGTTGAATACTGACATCTTTTTAAATCAAAGATTTTCTATTTTTTTATTAGATAACATATTTAAAAAGTTATAAAAAGATTGTTTACATCAAAGGACTAGCAAAGAAAAACTGACTTTAAATAATATTGAATGACATTAACACGGTACCAAATTTCGGATCGATCGGACTAATTGAAGGTAGTTATTCCCTGTACGCCCTCATCAACGGCTGAACAGATTCTCATGAAACATGGCTAAGAACAATAGAACAATCGGAATAAAAAATATCTTTGACACTGTGACGCAAAATGGTCAGCAAGTTGTCACGTGTAATAACGCCACAACCCAGAATACAAAAACTAACTAAAAAATCAACCGTTTACCGAGCTACGATGTGCTGTGCACAGACAGTTAGATACAGTTCGTATTTCTTTGCGAGTCCAACAATATAGACAATTTTTTCATAACTTTTAAAATAATACAGTGAGTAATTTTTTTCCCTATTTGATTTAAAAATACAGTATTTAACGATGAATTAGTTAACAATTGTAAGTTGTGAGGTTTGTGTTTATCTTATTTCAATATTAATCATTTAATCAAAAAGGAATGTCAAGATTGTTTTCTATAATTGACTAGCAAAAAAACAGACTAAAAATTACGCCCTGTTTTCTGTTTTCATAGAACTAATGTGATCAATATATTATATACTACCTTCTGTCCTCTCGTGTCAATTACCTCAGTGCAGTGCCTAGGGTCCGGGTCTCCACGGAGTGGGGTGAGGAGATCACATCCCACACCAGACGGCACACTGGCGCCTCAGGAGGGTCCCTGGTTATTAGACAGAGGTGTCCCCACGCCGTCTGTCCGAGACCCTTCCGACGAGGCAGTCCACGCCCGACGGCAATTGCACGCCGAGCTCGCCCAGAGGACCAAAGTCCTCAGGACATCCCCTGCCTCCTCCGATAAACCAGAGGGGTGCCGGGAGTCACAACAACCTTTAGGAAGCCGCCGCTTGATGCGAGACAGACGCGACTCACTAGTGCCCCTGCCGCCCGATACGGGAACAGACGCAGCGGCACTCTCCACAGAGCATCTTGGCTTCACCTGCCGCTGGATTACGACAGGCTACTGAGCCCCCTCGCCACGTCAAGGCGTGCTCTATTCAAGGGGGAATGGACATAGCCCTGCGAATCAGTACAGTAGCACTGTAACTTCAGCTATTTACCATACATGGTAGAGTTCGAAGTAATAATACATTATTTGAAATATTTTTTTGAAATTACCGCTCGCCTCGAGTATAGTGCCACCAACTTATCTGAAAAATGGCCAAAATGGAACTACAGTTGTTATTCATAATGATGAAATAAGAAACCAAAAATTTGCGCACGGGCGGGACTTGAACCAGCAAACTTTTGGCTGACCGGGCCAAACGCTCTACCAATTGAGTTACGGTATTGAGTCACTCAAGAGGTTGCTGGTTCAAGTCCCGCCCGTGCGCAAGTTTTTGGTTTATTATTTCATCATTATGAATATAAAATATGACACTGTGAGTGATAAAAACATTCTAAGCCATTACAGTTGTTATTTTGAAAACGTCATTTATTCAATATACTTTATGACGTTTTTTTACCTATAAAGTTAAGTTTAAGTTGCGTTAAATCCAAGGTTAAATCCCGTAGTTTGTGTTGTTTCGATACTTTATGACGTCATTGCTGCCGGTACAAGTCAGTGAGGCCATTAACGATATTCCAAAATTCTTGGAAGTCATTTTAAAAGCCTTAATTAATTTATTTATGAATTATTAACAACTAAGTGTTCGACGATAATTATTTTTTTTAAAAACATTTTGAATAAATAACTTGATGTTTGTTTTTGTCGAATACCAATACCAACAACTACGGCTAATGTCCATGTGTAAAAATAGTAGATTGTTATACAAGGGGGAAAGTGACCCGTTTCTCTCGAGAAGTTCGAGATTAATGAACAACTAAATCGCGGCAAGTCGCCTCCGCCTGCTTAATAATAAACCAAGCTAAAAAAAAGTTAAAGACAAACAAAATGTGGCAATATAAAATGAAAAAAAAAATGACGCTATGTATGGCGGGAAACCGAATATTTTAATTGTATATTTTAAATTGTTAAAAATAAGACGAATTGTAATTTTTAAAGTCAGTAACCATAATAAATACGCTTTTAAACACGCTTATAATGTTTAGCTTTTCTGAATAATATGGAAAGTTTTTTTTTATAATATAATGTGACTCAATTATCTTTAACTGCGTGTCTGATCTTAACAATTAAAACTAAATAACTTTCCACCCTAGGGATCGAAAAGCTATTTTCCACCCGTCTATCTTAACATGAAAGTTCAATTTTCCGAACAGAAGAGATATAAAATATATTGTTAGTCCATTTTTATGTTACATATTATTTTCATTTAATGCCATTCGGCGTTAATTCCATGTTTGGTTGTGCAATAAAATTTAAATAAATACTTGCTTCAAATTTTTCATTATGTAGTTACGATTACGAGTATTTAAAAGTCAGATGTATCATTTATTAAAAAAACGGCAACCCTTTTCGATCGTTGCGCCATTCGGGTTTTGCGCGGGAAACGAAAAGGGAAGGGCGGACCATAATTCTTCATTTTAGTTATTGGGTTTTTCGTGTCAATTATTGTGATTGTGTGGTGGAATTGTCATGATAATTTGTGCTTTTGAAGAAAACAATGCAATTAAAGTGGGGAATTAAGTGAAGTGATCAGATCGCGCCGTCATACCCGGATCGCTGTTCCTGCGCTAAGCTTCCTTGTTGAGCATTAAAATGTGAACCACCTCGCATTTTAATGAGTTAGGTTAAGATAGGATAGTTTAGTGTTACTTTTAGTTATAAGTGATATAAAATGAAAATAAATACTGAAGAATAGTCTGTATGGCGTAGAGCCAAGGACGTTAAACTTGTATTAAAAATATAAAAAAGTTGCGCCCTTCTGTCATTCTTCAGCTACCTATGTCACTGCACTGGGAGTTTTGCGCGGGAAACGAAAAGGGAAGGACGGACCATATTATTTCTTCATTTTAGAAATTGTTATTTTCGGGTCAATTATTGTGATTGTGCGGTGGAATTGTCATGATAATGCGTGCTTTTGAAGAAAACAATGAAGTTAAAGTGAGAGTTATGGTGAAGCGTGCTCTAATCGCGTCGTCTTACCCGGATCGCTGTTCCTGTGCTTAGCTTCCTTGTTGAGCATTGGAATGCGGACCATCTCGCATTTCAATGAGTTAGGTTAGGTTAGGCTAGTTTTAGTTTTAAGTATTGAAAAATGAAAATACGATAATGAAGAATAGTCTGTATGGCGTACAGCCGAGGACGTTAAACTTGTATATTAAAAAAAAACCTATGTCACTCACTCACTAGACTCTAGAGTTACTTTCATTACAACCACATTCAAATTCTAGGGAAAGCAGCATTGACTCATTTCATTTCCTTTCTTACCCAGCTTATTGACGAAGTAACTAAATGAACACAGTCCATTCCCGTCGTTTTCATCTATACTAAAATTATCGATGTCACACTGTATTATTACAACATTTTCGTATTTCGTGTTTTTAAAGCGTAGTTAGCAGTTAAAGCCCTATTACACTACGCGGTATTCAAACAGTCTTAGTAAGACTGTCTTAAAATCTAACTCGGCAAGCTCGCTATTACACTGGGCTGAATACCGCATGCTAACTTAACTCATTTGCACTCATTTGCAAAGCGTACGTAGTCGGTGGCGGTTGTCGCGCGATGGGAAAACTTTCAAAGCACCAGAAAATCGCCATAGCTCTTGGCGCGTCTATTAATTTAAATACAAAAAAGAAAAGAAAAATATGGGTGAAAGAGTATTTACTTTTGCGAGAAAAATTATCAAATATGCAAATACTGAGTGTTTTGGAACCATGTGACTTAAGAAACTACCTTAGAGTAAGAGTTGCCGAGTTTGAATGTCAATTGAAATTAGTTACTCCATACATTCATAGATATGGCATGTCTCGGTACAAATCAAGAACATTGAAAAGTACTTCTTTTTCTTTCGAACACGCCATGGTGCACGCGGCCACAGCAAAAAAAACCGGCCAAGTGCGAGTCGAACTCGCGCACTGAGGGTTCCGTGCCAACTTTAACTGAATTAGGGAATCCATTTACTTCTACTTAGTATACACAATATTATTTTTATATATTTTTTGTTGACTGCAAATATAACTCCGTTTTTCATAGTGTTTGTATGAAGTACAAAGTTATGTTTGCGGTTGTTGAAAATATGCTATATCTCAAAAACTACTCGTTCGATCCCGTCCGAGACAATTTTCGTTGAAAGTATTTATTAAGATCTACCTACATCATCTATTTTTTTCAAAATTTACACTTGTTTGTTTAAGAAATTAGATGGGGGGGGGGGGGACGCCCATTTTACCACTTTGGAAGCGTCTAGCTATGAAACGTTAGACTTTAAAAGAAAATGGTTTTAGGAACCTCGATGTCATTTTAAATGACCTATCCATAGATACCCCACACACATAGGTTTGAGTAAAACAATTTTTTTTTTGTTTTAGTTTCATGTATGGGAGCCCCCTCTTAAATGACATTAATTTTTATTTTTTGCATGAGAATCGTAAAGCGATTAACAGGATACATCTTCCTACCAAATTTCAATTGTGTAATGCTTATAGTTACGGAATAAAATGGCTGTGACATACGGACGGACAGACAGACAGACTTGACGAAACTATAAGGGTTCAGTGTTTTGCTACTCGGCTACGGAACCCTAAAAAGTATACGACCGTCTTCGCTCTGCGGCTGCCGCGCGCTGACATTAGTAGTGTACTCTTTGGCGCTGACTGAACGGTCTAAGCGTACTAAGTCTTATTACACTACGCGGTATTCAGCAAGCAAGCGAGTAAGCACGGCCGAACCCATTCGGTCAGTCTAATTAGACAGGCTAACTTGCTAGCACTTATTACATTAAGCTAAATCTTAGTAAGACTGTCTGAATACCGCATAGTGTAATAAGCCCTTTAGAGATGCGAGCTTTATTATGCTTTTAGCGTTATAATGACAAGTGTAAAGGGCCACTGGATCTGTGCTTCTGAGCATTTGGTTTGGGTTGATGTTGATTTTCTTCTTATTTTATTGGGTAAGTTATTAAAGGCGGGAAACATATTTGCAGCCATAATATAAGGTGACAAATATAAGTCACTTGAGATAAGTTAAGCTTTTAAATCTGTATTCACAGGGCAAGATTTAAAAAAAATAGTGATTATTGTTACATTACCCATATCATAGACCAATATCACGAAAACAACTGGACCGATGTTGATGGACATTAAGTTGAAATAATTTTTAATTAAACGAAAAGATTCCTATGACTTCTCGTTTTTGATAAATCTGTGGACAAACATCAACACATTCACACACATTATATTTTAACAACAAACATACATACACTTACGAAATTTAGAACACGTGTTTGAAAGCCTTAATAAATCATCAGACTCAAATTTTATCCAATCCTAACGATATCACATACACTAAAGGTTAAATTGATAACCTCCTTTTTTATGTTGGTAGAAATATAAAACAAGCAACGAAGCGGAAAAGAAAAAAAATTTGGTTATAATCTCACAAACACACTCTTAAAAAATATTACACATAAATTATGAAGCTCAAAATAATAATAAAAACCTAAGAATAAATATTTCAGCTGTGTGATGTGGTGTAGTGTATGACGCACCTCTACTTTATATACTATGTATTAGGCTTATTTGACACATTAATAAACAGGCATTCATTCGAGACACACGTTTCATTCCGTTGCGCAATACTCACATATTGCATGGCGACCCTGCCAGTGCTGCCTTAGGGCAGTGCTGTGCCTTCGTCTTAAAGTAATAAAATGTGGTTTTAAATAATAATAATCGCAGTGAAAAAATATATAAATAATTTCGGACTACTAATGGTGCAGTGAAAAATAACTGGAAGATTAATGAATATATGGGAGACTAAATTGGTATAGAAACTAATCAAAAGAACGAATATTAAAAGGCCGCTGGCCTAAGGAAGGAAGAGTTTGGTGAATTGCTGGCAGCCGGGCGGATGATGGTGCCAGATGATAGAGAGTTGGTTTCCTGGGCGCCGGGAGATGTTCGTGTCGGATGATGATGTGATGTTCCTGGGCGCCGGGAGACGATAGTGTCGCGATGAAGGAGGCGCCGGGAGTGTCATGCGAGTCACCATCGGGATCATCAAAAACACAAGGATCGGTCACCATCAGGGATGGAAGAAAACAACTTGAATCCTGTTCGCCAAGTAGTTTTTTTTATTATGTAATAATCACTTATTTTAATCGTAGAAATAATTATTTTATCTTGGCTACGGTACCGTACCATTTGTTTAATCCCTAGTATTTAATCAAATATCCATGTTATGCTGGTATAATCCCAATTTTTGTAATCTCTAATTTTTTAACAGCATTCTTGGTGCACCCAAGTAGACGAGTCAAATATTTTTTACTGAAAATTATAACTTTTAACTGATATTTAAAGATAATATATCCACTTAAATTACGACAGAAAATCATAACATTTCATATGGTAAGTACATAGAACTTTTTATATAACCATGTTTAACAAAAATGTTAGCAGAGACAGTGTGGTTAGTATTTATTTCTTAATTTATTTCCGTGCGAAAAGATAGTACTTTACAACTGTGTAAGCTGCAATACGGTAACATTATCTGCTAGGAATGTGGCAATCATCATTTTTCAAGGTAACAAACATGAGTGTCCACCGAGTTTGTTAGTGATTTAGCTTTGAACACCTAATTTCATTTATTTACGTAATTTACATTTCCAATTGGTAAAAATAAGTGAAAAAAGTAAAATAGTCAGTTCTTAATACGATATTATAGGTAGTCATTGTTAGAGTCTTAAAACGGTAATTTATTCCAATATTTATATTTTTAGAATCTATTAACACTCAAGTTTATCAGTGAATTTCTAAAACAGGCATAATCAACTTTATCGTATTACGAGTATTCCTTTTTTAACAAGCATATAAGGAACATTGCATTGTCTTGAATTCCGAGCTCTCGATCTTAGTTAGTACAGTTCAAACCATATATTTTTCTGTTTCGTGTGTTTATTTAGATTTCGAAATAGTAATTTAGATTCAAGTTAGCTTCATAGTAAAATGTTGATACTTTAATAAACTTTATCTTTAACTTACAAACATACAAAAGTGAAATATTGTAGGAATTTTCGGAAAGTTAATACAAAAAATCGGTAATTCATTTACAAAGGTAAACATAGTAATTTTAATAGAATTTTACTGGAGTAACAATACTTCTTTAGGTATATAAGGTCGTAAGGTAAGCCGTATTTAAAACCACTTGTAAAAAGCCAGAACCTTTTATACACTAAGGTAAGTCTAAATTATTTTATCCTAATTGGTTGGTTTTACTCAGGTGACAATGAAGCTCGATTATTTTTTTATTTCCCACTGTACCTACATATGGTTTCAATGAAAACTTAAACAACCTTAATAACCTTACTTACAAAGCATCGTATTAATTTAAAGTCATAATAATATATATTTTTTTTAAATTACCGTGTGTCGTTTTTTGTTATATTTGTCAATAGTCAAATCATTTATTGATTAGTAAAATTTCGTATTTTCTTTATATTAAATTTCAAAAATCAATACTTAGTAGGAACTATCGTACTAAAAGTACACTCAAACTCATAAAAAAAATGTTAATTTCCGTGTAATAAACATTAGTAAATACATACTCTTCACATTTCTGAGAGAATTTGAGGTCACTCAATATGGTTTTAACTAGATATCATATTTTTTTTCAGACTAAGTACATAATTAATTAACTTTTGCAGTAAACTCATATTAGTTTAGTTTCAAGTTTCATTTTTAATCATTCTTTATTTTTTATGCTTTATAAAACAAGTAAAGTTCTATTTAAATTTCGTGTTATCAAATAAATAGCATCGCTTAGGTATATCTAAAAAGGTAAGTAGTTGCGACATCATACAAAGTTCACATTAATTTGCGCGTGTAGATCAATATTGCTGATGCGTGACAATATTGCAGTTCGCAATGATTTTAAAGAAACATGAAGCTGACCGTATTGAATAAATATCATGTAGCGTTACCAGTAATTGTTTTGATAATCCGATTTTCATCATCAATGTCTATATTCGGAGGAAGTTCTGGAAAGTTTCTAAGTTAAATTATATTTTATTGGATACCTAACGTTTTGCAGTCATTTTTATATTAATATTATAAATAAGTTATCAAGGCGTGATACAGAGTAGGTAGTAATTTCATTTAATTGAAGAGATGAGTTTTTTTAAGGATTCTACGGATATGACAATTTTATTTACGGACATGACATTAAAAATATTATAGAGAGAATAGGTAGTATATGAACTGAAATGTTGTTTTGAAGGTTTACATGGATGTATTAAATTGCTTTTGTACCAATAGAGTGCATTAGTTACATTCAGCTAGGTTTTGAAAAGGATGTGGTATTTAGTGTTTTGAAAAAGTATAGATAGGAAGGTTATTCTGTTTGATAGGTATGTTAGCAAGTTTTATTTAGGAAATGGGAAGACTTTAGTTTAAATATTTTGTCATACAATTGGACTGATCACCCAAAAGTAAACAAAATAATTAGCTAAAGAATTCATTAGGAAATGTTGCTTTATGATTTGATATTGAAGGATAGATAAAAGTTTATACAAAGCGATAATGAAGTATTAGAAGTGATAGGTGGCCCTACCTCATAACGAGAGGCAAAAAGCGGTGTTGAATCCTTCAGCTTGATCATAACGTAAAAGAGGTTTCTTTGTGTAAGCCGTTGGAGGTCATTAAAGATCTTAAATGATTACCCGTTTTATAATGGATAAATAAAAAGGTACAGTTAATGGTACAAAGGTACAAGGTACAATACAGGGTGTCAGATCCTTTATTTGATCATGGTGTAGACGAGCTTCTCTCTGTGAAAATATTTGGAGATCGGTGAATCTTAAAACAATGCCCCTAGTATAAATAAGGCTATGCATAGCAAGTATATAAATAAATAAATGAAAGTGTACCAATTGAATTAATTAAATAAAATGTACCAATTAAATAAATAATAAAATGTACCATGCTAAAAGTCTAGACTATTAATAAAATATAAATGTACCAATTATAATAAGTTAAATACATAACATGTATGACTAAAATGACTTTTGGGTGGCCACCCCGATATAACAACCCCATTATTAACACCCCGATATTAACACCCCAATATTTACACCTCAATAAATGAGAGGAAAAGTAAAAAGAGACATACCTACGTTGTTCATAGTTGAACACGTCATGAAGTGTTACGATGTATATTTCAATAAGAGATATAATGATTGAGATAGGTAGCTGTTGTGGTATGTCATACTAAATAAAGAAAGATAGATACTTTGACGATTAGTGGTAGGTACCACGGGTATGTTGATACTTTGGAAGACGTTTTGATTACTGTAAAATGTAAATCAATATGTAAGAAATAAATTATATTAATTTTTTTTACGCAATATAAACAAACTTCAAAAAATAAGGCGCAGAATAAACATGTGAGTGTTAAATGAATAAATTGATGAGTATAAAAAATCAGTAGGTTTTGATGATAAATATTTATCAGATTGAGAATGTGTTAGGTATCCAGATTCACTGAATTGACTGATGTTAGCATTTTTGTTGTTGGTTAAATTAAATTGCAATATATTAATGGCATATTTGTTAATTAATCTCTTTCAGAAACAGTTAAAAGAATTAATTTAATATTTTAACAGCACATTTTATTAAAATCTTTTTCCTATAGACTATCGACGGCTGAAATAAAATTAAATTTACAGTATTTTAAAGAATGTTAAAAATGTTATAATGTCAATTGACTCGTCTACTCGTCTATTCATAGAAATACTTGTTAATGTAAAATGTGTTATGATTTTAAGGTTTATTATCAAATTTTTTTGTACGAATATTTTAGTAAGTTAGGTTATTGAAATGAATGTCAACAAAATCTTTATAATAATGTAACGTTTTAATCTGTATTCAGAATTTTAGTTCAGTGGTTTAGGAATACAATATATTACGATTTAAACAAAATTATAATACTCAAACTATAGTTGCATTTTAGTATTTTTGTAATGTTTACATAACATTTTGTGAAATTGACTTATTTGGTATAAAGGTGTAAATTTAAAATATAAGATTAATTAAAAAATACATACATAACTATATATAACTATTCTTCGCATAAATGTTTATTTTTGGTAATAGCTTAGATACAAAAACATTTTTTTAAAGATGTCATAATTGTATAAATTAAATTTAAAGTACATATTATTTCTGTTTATACCACTTTTGTATACAGTATTTATTTATGGACAATTGGCATTAACATTTGTATTTAGGTAGTTTACAAAATGCACAGCATAAATAATTGTTTACTGTTTTTGCATAACATTCGAAATTTGTGTATTTTTAATTTTGGTTTAATTATTTCTTATTCTTATATTTTATATGATAATACTATCAAATTTCAAAATTATAAAAAAAAATGGAATGCCATTTCATTTTTTTTTCAAATACGGGGGAGGTGTAGTGTATGACGCACCTCTACTTTATATACTATGTATTAGGCTTATTTGACACATTAATAAACAGGCATTCATTCGAGACACACGTTTCATTCCGTTGCGGCAATACTCACATATTGCAGTGGAACGGCCAAAAGTTCGTATTCGTACTCGCTACACTTTGCTCGCGTGAGTACGCGAGTCGCGAGGCGAGTAGCGAGCGTACTGTTCACATGCGTGCTCGCTCTTCGGCTTGCCACTCGGCTCGCAACTCGCGCGCATGGGTAAATGCGGCATAAATACAGCATGACATGACATAAATGACATAATGGCAATGGCAAGACAATCGAAAAAGGTTGCCGTTTTTATTTCTAAAATAAACACTTCTGGCCTTATTTGAACTCGCCGTAACTGCATGATGAGAAATTAAACACAATTACACATAAGTTACTAAGCGCAAGATAAAAATTTACCTTACATTTGGTTCTGAAGTTTACCCGAATACTACTCATTGAAATAAAATACTTTAAGGTTTAAATGAGTCATGGAAGTTGACAGGGGGAGGTGGAGAAGGAAGACGAGAAAGGCTAGGCAGGTTAATGCCAGGAAGAGAGAGAGAGAGAGAGAACTACGTAATGACAAATAACACCTTAGTTTTGCCTGTTTCCATGGATGCTGTAAACTGTTAAGTATTTGAAACGTTTGGGATATAGTTTTGATTAAATGTCCCCTTTGCGCAAAATAAATCCGTCAAGAATTTCATTTCAATGATTAACCTAACATATTCTTACTAATCTGTATTATAAATATATATATTTAATCTGCGTGCTGTGAAACCAGCTTAAAAGTTCGTGCTCGCTATTCTTGTGCCCTTTGCTCTCGCGAGTATACACACCAGTTGCGGGGTGAGTAGCGAGCGTATTGTTCTGTACTTAAAACATACTACTATAATAATATGTGTCCTGTTCGTTCACACATACATGCGTGTTAAAGCGAAGCTTTTTTTTCTACACTCTATGTGCGTGCTCGTTCCTCGGCTCGCCATCCATCACTAGCCTCGCGATTCGCGCGCAAGTGTCAATGCGCTATATAAAGATAAAGGCTTCCAAGCTTGTCTATGGCTGGGGATTTTATCTATTACTTTCTGCTAGTTTCGTTCTATTTTTTTTATCTTTAACTTCTGTTTAAAGTAGTTTTTCTTAAAATTTTTACACC
This sequence comes from Pyrausta purpuralis, assembly GCA_963924145.1. Classification (NCBI taxonomy): domain Eukaryota; kingdom Metazoa; phylum Arthropoda; class Insecta; order Lepidoptera; family Crambidae; genus Pyrausta; species Pyrausta purpuralis. The sequence continues at coordinate 14,406,578 of OZ001646.1, read as the reverse complement.
ATTTTTGAAACCTTTCTAGCGGTGATCGGCTTGCAGCTCTGTCGGAGCTTTATGAGGTACGTAAATAAATTATAAATGTGTATATTCAGAAATAATGAATAACCTTGATTGATAAAAATCGTTGAGCTGTCAAAACGGCCGGGCCCGTTTTACCGTTTGAGCACTTTTCATCGAATATTTTATCCGATCTTTTAAAAAAAATTGGTTGGTTTGGTGGCTATTACTATAATATAGGTTTATACTTATACCTATATTATAGTTTCTGAGAATCCTTTATTGGTCCCTTATCCGATATCCTATATACAAGCAAGACGCCGTGAAGGTATGTAGGATTAAATAAATAAATACTACTGCTTGATTGTAGCAACTTTGTAAGCAAAATAGTTCTTTTGTTCACATTATCACTGCGAGATAAGAGTAGTGATGCGATTTCGTGTTTTGTAAAATCATATATGTTATAATCAGCATAGCAACTCAATTACAAAGAAAACTAAATATAAATAAACACTGAAGGTATCTGTTTTATTAAGTAGGTACTTAGTTTGCTTTATGCTTTGCACAATAAATTACCAATTGTGTAGGTAGGTAGTTATTGTTTAAACAACCTTGTTAATTGGCTCGAACATTATTAGCCAACTATAGCAATTAAACAAGTTAATTACAATAACACTAGAGAAATAATGATCATAGCTGTAGAGCTGTTAAAATATTTGAAAAAGCTATGGTATATTGATACAATATTGTATGGCAGATAGTAGGTTTTAAATAAAGTTAAAGTGTACTATCTGCATGTTCTAAAATATCAAGGAGTGACTTACATTTCCTCGCTATACAAAAAAATAGATGAAAATAATGTTAAATGATTTTATTTACAGATTCAAAAATGTTTTGTGAAGTATGTGGTAATGTGGATGAACACTATGATGAACATGCTGAAATAGCCCATGAAGCAACAGCAAAACATGCATGTAACTTGATCCTAAAAAACTATAAAAACAATAAGTAAGTGTCTAGCGTTATCAAGTGGCCTATCTCTGTGTTTTTGACTCTTTAGCTCTTTGACCCCCCCAATTTGGCCTCACCATCATCAGCATAATTATGTTACTCAGCGGCGGCCTTAGGGGGTGGCGAACTGTGCAATCGCCCAGGGCCTCGCTCTTGGAGGGGCCTCGCGCAACAACCCAAGCTCAATTAAAAAATAAAACTAGCCTTAATAAAAACTTTTAACTTTAATTCTTATTTATTAAGAAAATATACTTTATTGATATAGTAAAGTTAATAGCCCAAATTGATATCGTGCTGAGACTGCACCTAAAATAAGTAGGTAAAGGATAAGACGATAAATGACCATTATATCGGAAAAAATATTCAAAATGAGCTTATACTGACGGCATATTTATTTAATGGCAAATCAAGTGAAGACCAAAATAGTTTAAAAAGTTACAAATAATAAAAAAATACTCGATTATTTTTCATTGTACTCGCAACGATTTTCGTGTTGAGCAACTTTCAATTGTTATAAGTTTTTTATACAAAACAGTTGAAATTAAAGGTAAATGACCTTTCAGGTTTCTTAGCCATCGAAATAACCACGGCTGAGAGTTTGACTCATTATATACACATAATTACCTTAGGTCATTTACCTTTAATTTCAACTGTTTTGTATAAAAAAACTTATAACAATTGAAAGTTGCTCAACACGAAAATCGTTGCGAGTACAATGAAAAATAATCGAGTATTTTTTTATTATAGTAGTTAGGTATATTATTGCAAAACTGCAGAGGCCAAGGATATGGTAATGGTGCCAATATGCGTGGGGGAAAAAGTGGTGTCCAAAAACGCATTCTTGAAATAATTCCACTTGCTTATTTTTTCTTGGTGGATGTCATTGCTGGAAACCTCATCCTAGGAGATGCAACATCGTCTTGTGTCCGAGCAAAATCTTTTTTTGGTTTGCTACAAAGGTTGTATATTCTGTTTGCCGGTTTAAGTCAGATGTGGGCTATTTTAAACGCTCATGTGAATTCGTTATTGCTGAAACTACTTTTTGAAACGAGATGGTAGTGCAGCAGGGTGAGTCTTGGTAAAGGCCGTTAAATACCAATTAAGCAATATATGTGATGTTTTAAAGGATTTTGCAGATTTTCTGCTAAACAACAGATTGTCAGTTGGTCAATGAATGCCATTCTATAAAGTCCGTTTCTCTTTGCTTGTCAAATATTGTAAACAATCTGACATTCCTATTTATCGAAATAATTCATTTTTAAATGAGATAAACTCAAAACTTACCAGCTACATAACTAATTCATCGCTAAGCACTTAGATCTTTTTTAATCAAATAGTAAATAGATTTTATTCACTGATATAATTTTAAAAGTTATAGAAAGATTACATCATGCGACTAGCAAAGAAAAACGGACTTTAGAAAAGGAAATAAATACTTGAATTTATAATGGATTGTCATAATATGGTATGACATTCTGACAAAGATAAATGTTATAAGTAAAATGTGGCAAAGCGATACAATGCACTTAGGTGTGGCTATACAACACCTAGATGCATTCACAAATTGGCTTGACAATTATCGAGAAAATGATTTTCAGTCATCCCTTCTAACAGCAAGAGTAATAGCCGAGGAAAATGATATTGACAGACAGTTCAAACAAGTCAGAAGACGAGTTAATAAAAGGCATTTCGATTATGAAGGGGAAGATGAAGCTCCTGAATTGAATGCGGAAGAGATTTTCAAAAGAAACATTTTTTATGTCATTGTTGACACTGCGCGCAAGCTGCCACCTTAAGTTTGAGGCACTTAAACAACATGAGAGAATATTTGGTTTCATTATAATGTAAAAAGATAAAAAGAAATTAGTGATAGTGAACTTTTAAAGCAATGCAGCGACTTGCAAATATCTATGACCGTAGAAGAATCATGTGATATTGATAGACATGAATTATACAAAGAACTGCATATGTCCATCCGCGTATATGAAGGAAACGACGACATTATCTCAGTGCTGAAATACATAATACAAAATAGAGTAACTGAAGTTTACCCCCACTATCGAAATAGTCTTGAAAACATATCGAATTCCCCAAGAATTCGATGACACAAGATCGGCTTTCAGCCCTTGCTATTATTTCAATCGAAAATGACGTTGCTCATTCGTTAGATTATTGTACTTTTATTAAGAATTTTGGTCTAAAGAAAAGCTGAAAATTCGAAAAAATATCAACTCTATATTAGTTAATTTTTTTATTTTTTTTATTTAAAATATTTTAATATTCAAATTTTATTGATTTGTATAACTTTAGCATTTCATTTACCTAAATCAAACAACCAGACCTACTTTCGCAAAACATACTTTTCACGAAAGACAAAGGGCCTCGCAAAACCTGCCGCTCGTAGCCTCGCAATGGGTAAGGCCGCCGCTGATGTTACTCATATACCTACTTAATACTTCTGCAGAAGTGCAGCATACTGTTATTATACCATAGTTTCATCCATATAAATCTCTTATTTCAGGCGTTACTTTAGTAAGAACAAAGAAGGTGTTATCATTTTGGGTAAAGCTGTTACTGAAGGAGCAACTGACCTCCAAACTGTTTCTACTGATATTACTGATCATCATAAAATCAGAATTAATGTATGTAATACTAGTAGATAAGTATAAAATTATTTTGATAATGTCTTTTACATGTTTCTAGATATTGTTTTTGAATGTAAGTTATGATTTCTTATATTTTCAGGTGAAGCCAAAGCAAAAAGTTAAATTTATATTCAGTGTCAGCAATGATACCAAAAACGATGATTTACTTGTAGTCGGTTTTCAACTAGGGCACCCACAGCCCCAGTTTGAGATGAACAAACACCCATTTGTTTTCGGAGAAGACCCACATATCTTAGAAAGAAGTAATTTAAAAGAAATTTTATTTAGTGGAAGAACATAAACTGTATAGTAAAAACGTGGTTTAAATGAAAAACATTCTCTTATAACTCTTTTTATTAAATTTTTATTTACAGAATCAAGCATTACAGATGAGATTTCGGTATCTTTTCAAGCAATTGATATTGGGCAATATGAAATGCCTATAATGTTCACATTCGTTAGGACAAGAGAGAATGAAATAAGAAACCTTATTTTCATAAGAGAAATGGTAATTTGCAATTTTTTTCTTATAAGCTTATTTCACAAGACTGTTAATAAAACTGAAATACATGTTTCGTATTTTTTACGTGTACATCCGGCCGTCTGAGCCAGGCTTCTATAGAGATCTTGCATATCTAGGCTTATAAGGAATCGTTAGTGACGCTGATGTATCCAGGTTTCATCGTTTGTGACGCAATAGTTTTCTTGGAAAATCAAAAAAACTAGGCTCAGACAGCCAGAATTTCGCATTTTCTGATTTTCCAGATCTCAACTATCAGAGGGTTTCAGGTCGCTGTTTCTTATAAAATGTGATGTGACGCGTTAGTGACGGTCATCCGAAGTAGTTCCATCCATTTTAATCCATTACTTTTTGAGAAATCGTGATAAACGTGTGGCTCAGACAGCCTGATATCCGGTCGTCTGAGCCAACTTGTTTTTCTCTATATTTCACGAAATGTTACGTTTCGGACAAATGTTTTTAGGATTTACTGATGTGACGACGTTAGTGACAGCTCTCGACCAGATTTGAACCTTCGTGACGCACGCGTTTTAGAGAAATTGAGAAAAAACTGCTGGCTCAGACAGCCGGATGCTGGCTGTCTGAGCCACCTAGTTCTACCACTTCCAGGTGTTGTACGAAGCTGAAAACTCATCTAATCTGATGTGACGCGGCCTCTTAGTACAAAAAATCGTAAGTGACGGCTCTATATGCTGCCAATCAAAAGTTATAAGCATTTCAAATGTTTTCCATACATCGATGCATTTGGGTGGCCACACTTCGCACTCTTTATGGAAACGGAAAGACAATTTAGTAAAAAAAGTAAGCTAAAGCCCCTTATATCAAAGCGGATGCTTTCTCCTGCTATTTAAATATTTAATTACGTAGTCAATAACTACGCCGATGAAGGAAAATATGTTAATTATTTATGGTCTCAGGTATTCTAAGGAAAAAAATCGTTAGATTACTATTTATTTGAAAACAACCGCTAGTTTATCGAAGGTAATACAATATTAGAGAATTTTGGTAAGGTACATACTACTTACATATTACTCGACTCTTCCCATGTGATTACGGCCCACTTGGGACAAGATGCAAAAAATCAATATAAATACTAACTTAATCCTGCAAGTCGTTTCCTTTTTTGTTTGGATGGAAAACTTAGTAAGTCATTGACTCGTCCCACCATGCCTATATAATATTTGGGACAAAATGCGGAAAATCAAAGATATATTTACAAACTGCAGCTCGTCCTGAGTAATTCTTAAACTTTCTCAACGTTTAAAAGAAGGCTTTTATTTTTATTTCTAGTTTAAAGAGACGATCTTACCAAGATTATCAGACCATGTACACTTGTACAGGCTCATATTTTATTCACCATTTAAAAAATCAGGAATATGCTATCAAGTTAAAGAAAATATGTTAAATAAGAACATTAAAACACTTTTTAATCACTGTTAATTCGACATGCAAGATAGCGTCAGACGAAAAAGTTGACATTTACAGTGATGACAGTTGCTGAAAAAAAATCCGCACTACTGATTAGTGACTGATGTACTGACACGGAAACCTGCACTTACGAAGTTAATCATTAAAAAATGCATTTAAAGAAATTTATGGTGATAATATTGGGCTAGTTATACTAAAAGGGGGCACAAAGACTTATGACAACAATCAGGCATGTTTTGACGTGAGCTCCAGACTCAGACCTCAGTAAGCAGAGCAGTATTTAGTTGGACTACTTACTACTTTTACTAGGCGTAGTCAGCGTTCTCTTGAAAAAAGCTAGGCTCCAGGCTGACTAGGCATATTCAGCGCTTTGCACTTACTTTTTTACTCGGCGTTTAGATAGCTGTTTACTGATAATTCTGATATCACCCAACGTCTAAGAATTACCATGTGGAAGTCTCCTGTTATTGATATTTTAGTAAATAATAAAATTATTTTACGAATTGTTTCTGGTGTAGCATTTATACAAATAGTAGTTCATCAATTCATCCCATACATGTCTACAGCTTATTTTAGACGAGATGCAGATAATTTAATCAAATGATTTTTAACGTCATTTAATGTAGGTAATCAAAAAGTTAAAACTATCAATATGAGTATAATCAGAAAAAAAACAATAATATTGTTACAAAAAAGTTAACACAATTTTGTTGTATGAAAGGAAACCCTTTTAATGATAACAAAGTAAAATATAATATACATCTGATAAAACAATTTTAGTCAAATGTGAATAATACTCCTCGTAAATAGGTATACTATACTCGTCATAAAATCAATAAAGTCTACGAACTAAGTAAAAATCCACGAGCACAAAACTTATATCATTGCTTTATTAAAACAAAATAATTATTACTTGTCCTATGAACATAAACTTTAAAAGAAGATAAACGCTACAACCTGTGTTAATAAACATGGAAGGTCCAAAACAAAATATATTTTTTTCATTTTATTTCATTATTTTCGTAAGTTGGTTTCTACGCACTCCTCTTACCGCCATATCCATTGTTACTTACTTACATTTTTATTTATTATGTATACATTTTGTAACATACATATTTAAACTTTCTTGTAAAATTCAACAACAATCTTTTGGGCTATAAAAATAAATGATATTAAGTGGATGATTTCTTTCTATCCTGCATAATTTTATAGTCTATCATATATTTTTATATATATGATCAGCCATTTGACCACTATCACAACTGGTGGTAAGTGATGATGTCGTCGAGGATTGGTCATGTCTGATCAGTAATAGCGTAATCATTCTTCTTTTGAAAATGCCCAAATTAAGGGTTTCGGGAACACCTCAGCCGGTAGCGCATTCCATTCTTTATGCCCCCGCATCAGAAATATTGTTCGAACAAAGATGGACACAAAGATGGCGCGCGTCTCGTGTTCCGAAGGTGAAATAAGGCTGTCTTAGTAATTTTTGTTCGTAATTATAATAAGCGGTCCCAGAGAACTGCGTTTCACCTTCTGCGCTGTCTTATGGTTATTATTTTGCACCCAAAAAAGCAGGAGACGATTTGCATAATGATTAAAATTAATTATTGCATCTTGTCCCAAATGGACCGTAATAATATGGGACGAGTTGAGGAATGAGTACTTAGTATGTATTTAATACCGAAAAAGTCTTATATTGTAGTAACCAGCTGGAGCTAGTGATTATTTTTAAATAAAGAGTAATTTTAAAACCTGGAATACCCCATACATAATTAACATATTTTCCTTCATCGGCGTAGTTATTGACTACGTAATTAAATATTTTAATAGCAAGAGAAAGCATCCGCTTTGATATGAGGGGCTTTAGCTTACATTTTCTACTGAATTGTCTTTCCGTTTCCATAAAGATGCGAAGTGTGGCCACCCAAATGCATCGATGTATGGAAAACATTTGAAATGCTTATAACTTTTGATTGGCGGCATATAGAGCCGTCACTTACGATTTTTTGTACTTAGAAGCCGCGTCACATCAGATTAGATGAGTTTTCAGCTTCGTACAACACCTGGAAGTGGTAGAACTAGGTGGCTCAGACAGCCAGCATCCGGCTGTCTGAGCCAGCAGCTTTTTCTCAATTTCTCCAAATCGCGTGCGTCACGAAGGTTCAAATCTGGTCGAGAGCTGTCACTAACGTCGTCACATCAGTAAATCCTAAAAACATTTGTTCGAAACATAACATTTCGTGAAATATAGAGAAAAACAAGTTGGCTCAGACGACCGGATATCAGGCTGTCTGAGCCACACGTTTATCACGATTTCTCAAAAAGTAATGGATTAAAATGGATGAAACTTCTTCGGATGACCGTCACTTACGCGTCACATCACATTTTATAAGAAACAGCGACCTGAAACCGTCTGATAGTTGAGATCTGGAATGTCAGAAAATGCGAAATTCTGGCTGTCTGAGCCTAGTTTTTTTGATTTTCCAAGAAAACTATTGCGTCACAAACGATGAAACCTGGATTAATCAGCGTCACTAACGATTCGTTATCAGCCTAGATATGCTAGATCTCTCTAGAAGCCTGGCTCAGACGGCCGGATGTACACTTTTTTACGAACCATATTTGCAGTATGATTTTATGTTTTAATTATAGGTAGTGATGGTGGAGGAGAACCCTGAGATATACAAAAAAACTAAAAGCCCTTATACTAATGACGAATGGACTAAAACTCATGTGATCAAGTCTATATCCCATTTGTAAGTATTCTAAATTGTTCAAAATAAATATTACATTCCAGCTCTAGCCATGGTAAAAAAAAACATTCAAATTATTTCAGACCTTACGAAAATACGTTCAAGATTCCAAAATTACTGAAAATACTCCTACCCCGGGGTCTAGAAGAGAAAGCGTTGGAAGGTCTTCAACTTCCAAGAGAAACTATGGAGCAGTTGAGGCTTTTGCTGATCAGCACCAGGTAAATAATGAATGCGAACATCAAATTCAAATTAAACCCTCAAGCGTATGTGAACGAGACACAATGCAAATTCTATTGTTTCGGGTGATGAAGCATTAAATATAGGAATTCTTATGGCTTATATTTTACTTGCAGAGCTATATTTGAAGAAGGAATTACAAAGGAAAATTACATGACTTACTTCCGCCATCTTTTGTGGTGGGAAGAAATTATAGCTAAGATAAATTTAAGGGTAAGTGTGTTGAAAAAAGGCTTCTTATAATTTTCATAGGAGTTTTCATATCTACAGTTTTTTTTTTTAAATATAACATACATGGTTACTTAGAAATACAACATGTTTGGTGTAAAACTGCTGAGAGAGAAGAAGGGTTACTATCTCCAAGTGCCGGGGCTAGCTGAAAAGCGGCCGTCTTTACTGCGAGGTAAATTTTAACATACATATTCGATTAAAAATATTTTATTTTTAGATAGCTTATTTTATCCTTGTTAAACAATATGTAAAAAAAATACTTTTATAACATAACCAAAACAAGTATTAAGTTACGTAATTCATGAACTTCTTTTTTAACGATTTTTAAACTAAAACGGGGATTTTTGAAAATGCGTTATCACTCCCGTCGCGCTACCTCCGAGTGCTGATGCAACTCCGCACCTCCCGCGCACCCCGTCAACCCTCCTTCGGTTTGCCAAATATGTTTTTTTTAATCTAGGGATTTTTTCATTTTTTTTCTAATATTTTATAAAAAATATTACACATCTCAATACCTAATAACCCCTTAATGGGTCCGGCAGGGGTTTTACGCACTGTATATTAATCTTAATGTTATTTATCTAGAAATGCTGTAGGCTATCATTGTGAAATGGAGTAGGTAAAACAAAAGCAAAAGCAGAGGACCTGAGGGAGCCGTGACAACTGAGTCCTGTCAGTGTCATCTGTATCTCGCTTGCACTTATCGTTAAAGCGGTGCGCTGCATATTCCTATCTCTATCGACATAAGGGGCTAAGGACTACAACTATAGTTTAATAACAGTATCAGTATTACAACATTAGTACAACTGTAAACCAGCTAAAAACGAAAAATCAGTAGCTAGCTACCAGATAGATTGACCCGACTTGAGCATCGAAAAAATGTATAGGTATATATTACATTTTTTTTGTTAAAATCTTATCTTCTTTATGCTGTAGCACTTATTTTATTCTCCTATTATAATTTTTCATTACTTAATTCAGAGATGAAGAGGAAACTATAAATTAAAGTTTGTGTTAATGTTATGGTGTATAAATATTATAAAAATACAGGTAGGTATCTAAATTAACGCAAGTATCTCGCAGGGCATGCGTGGGCGGGGGTGAGTGTGCGAGCAAAGCTGAACGCCCGAGTCGGGAGCCATTTAGGCTGCCTGTCCACCGGAGCGGATAAGAGAAACGGAAAATATTAACCAATAGGATTGCGCAAAATCTCAGCTCCGGAGATCCTCAGCTTAAATAAGTACTATACCACTGCTGTGCCACATTTTGTATGAGCATTTTGAGTTATTGTCTTAATAGACGCAAATGTCATTAAGTTAAATGTACCTTCTAATAGATAAATCACTACAGAAACAACGAAATCATTTGAATACAGGGTTTCACAAAATCAACTGCATTCCTTCTCGGTGGTGATTCTGTTGCTAATATACAATAACTTTTCGTATTGGACCAACATCGAAATCCCAAGTTTTTTTTTGACTTATCCATACAACCTAGAATCAGCTGATCGGCACTCTAGTATGGGAAAGTGAAATATTTTTTTTGGATTATGATGTTGGTCCCACACAAAAAGTTGTTGTATTTGAAGTTCAGAATTGGGCCTTAGAAAGAATGCAGTTAATTTTGTTAGACCCTATATATCGTAAATTAATCGTAGGCAGACGTTTTCAGCCGCTAGTTATCGCTTGTAATGATAATAAGCCAAACAAGCCGTTTCCAGCCGCTAGGCTAGAAATGTTAGTAACCGGCTTCATACAAGACTCCGCTGCTAACTTACTATAGTATATTGAATATTTTTTCTAATAAATATACACATTAGAGAGAACTACAATATGTTTATAAATTTTAACAGGTGACAGGGTTTACATAAAGCCGAAAGAGTGTAACTATACATTTGAAAGTATGGTTAAAGATATGGATGACGACCGCGTGCTATTGGGCGATTTGGACGAGAAGTAAGTTTTATTTTCTGGAGTTTTAGAGACTCGCGGTTTATTACTTAACATTTACAACTCCGTCGCGTTAACCTTAATGCATTCGAGGCTACCATTATATGTATTATTTATATTTAGTCTACTACCCGGTTATCATAAGAATGGACAATGTAAAAATGTCACATTCCTAAAGAAGGTGTCCAATCATCTACCTCGAAATTTACTTTCAAGAATAGCGAACACTTTACAGAGAGAGACGAACTTACTGACCCGTCTCATTGACATTCATTTGTCTATGTATATTATGTATATATAAATCATATGTATATTTATATAATAAAAACATATTCATTTATTTTTATATATTCGTATCTAAGTAATAGGCACTATGTATGTTTATCATCGTGTTATAGTCATCTTTATTGATTCTCTTCTCTTTTCTTGCCTATAAAGGCAAGTAAAGTTATAGAACTTTACTTGCACAGCTTGTATATATATTTTTATCTTTTCTGACCTAATATGGTAGAGAATGCTTTTGGCATTAAGTCCGCCATATGTTCAATTTTATGCTTTGTTCATGAAGTTTTTTTAAATAAAAAATAAATTCCTTCCGCTCACCCGCGTTCGTCTGTTTCGTGTCAATACAGTTCATTATAGTGACAGTAACAGGTCCAATCTGTCGATTACCAGTATGTATGTCCTAGCAAGCGTTTTCGTGTGAAAGACCTGTACCGTTCTTCTATAATGTTTGCGTTAAAAAGATACTATAAAGAAAGAAACAAGAAGTGAAAAAATCGACAATACCCTAAATGACTTGTGAAAACGAAATTTCAGCTGTGCCTTTTTGCTCGATTTGGCGTGGCAATGCTGCTTCTAGTTTTTTTTTTCTATTATTATTTATTACTATCATCATAAGAAAAATATACACATATTAGCTTAATTAATAGTATCTTGAAGCCTATTACAGGTTAGTCTAGATACTAGTTGTTCTCAGTGATCGTTGAGCATCCATACTCGTATAGCAATAAAAATCATGAATGAATATTTATACAAAATAACAATAGATTATTTTAGTCACACAAAATATCAATAAAACAAATGCATACCTGCGAGTATACCTACTATAAGTGAAAGCGCAGATCGAACTACTCGACGCATCAAATATTTCGCACCGGTTGCATTATGCGACAGTGTGCATATGTATGTATGTACTAACAGCGTTTGCGCGTAAACAACTCATTCATGCAGATACAGAATAATAACAAAATATAACATGAAGTTTGATGTATTAGTAAAAAAAAAAAAACCGTTCCAGTTTCAGCAACTACTACAGTGACACATGCGAGTTCGACATCCGATTCCTGATGTCTCGTGTGCCCATGGAGAGGATGCACGAAGCTATTTCAAGGATTTTCACATCCAAGCAAATATGCCGGGTCTTTCCGGTGCCTATTAAGAAACCCGTGCCTGTTTATCCCATTCATAAGTAAGTAATTTTAGTATTTAACCCCCGGGCGAATAAAGCCGGGTTTTAAAAGTTTAACGTGTCTGTGTCGTATAGTAGCTCCAAAACAGATGAACCGATTTTCGTTTAGTTTTTAAGATTCTGTAGCCGAATGGCAAAATATGGAAACCTTACAGTTTCGAAAAGTCCGTATGTCCGTCGTATCGTAGCTCCAAAACAGATGAACCTATTTTCGTTTAGTTTTTAGGATTCTGTAGCTGAATGGCAAAACATGGAACCCTTACAGTTTCGAAAAGCCCGTCTGTCCGTCCGTCCGTACGTATGTCACAGCCAATTCTAAAACTATTACATTTAATAATAGAAACTTGGTAGGTAGGTGTATCCTGTTAACCATTCTACGATTCCCATACAAGAAAAGACATTTGAAGGGGGGCTCCCATACATGTAACTAAAATCATTCATTTGTGTAAGCTAGTAAACATTTTGAAAAAATGAACAATGTAGATTTTTACAAATGCTTGCAACGAAAATTAGTTTGAACGAGCCCGAACCGGTAGTTTTTGAGATATGGAACATTTCTAACAACCGCAAATATAACTTTGTCTTTCAAACAAATACTATGAAAAACTAAGTTATTTTTGCTGTCAACAAAATATTGCGGTATCTTGGCTAAGTGTTTAATTTTTAAACACTTAGGCTTAATTTTTTTTGTTGGTCATAGATAATTTTATCCCGTGTCTGCTATCCATGTTGTCCATGTCTCATGAAAATCTGTATAGCCGTCTTTTATATTTGCGACGGGTTTTCTTTTTTGACTTAATTTAAAATTATCAGGTTGAAACATTGCGATATTAGGTAGTGATGAATAATTTAATAAACAACTTATATTTAACACCATCTAGAGGTCGAATGACAATGAAAAGTTTTAAGAAGATTGATGCAATGTTTATTAACGTGGCTTAGCCGAAAAGCATTCCAAAGGTGAAGATATAAAGCGGCGACTTCTCGGTACCCACAAACCTGTGGTGATATGCCGATTCAGCTATTTTTGGTATTGGAATATTTTGGTATCCACTATAAAAATATTTAAACTCGGGTCGTATCGTAATTTCCTTTAATAACTTGTTCAAATCGTCCAAATGACTTATTATCAGACAAATATTTACTAATATACTCTCGAAGTTCAAAGTTCATAGGTAGCTTCTATGATATTAAAGCAAGAACCAAAAAATGCTATTTGAATCTGTTTATCTGTTTATAGGAGGTTATCAATTCGACTGTATGTTTTTTTATTATTATTTTTTTGTATGTTACCTCATATCTCAGTCGTCGTATAAACCGACTTCAAAACCAAAATGCACTAAAAAGTCTTAAATAAACTCTTCACCATTGAAAGGAAAGGAATCCGTTTTAGGCAAACAATTTCTTTTTTGAGTCGGTGCTGTGATAGTTTATGCTTGATGGTCAAAGTGATGGCACCGACTCCAAAAATAAATTGTTTGCCTAAAACGGATTCCTTTCCTTTCAATGGTGAAGAGTTTATTTAAGACTTTTTATATGGAATATATGGAACATTTCTAACAACCGCAAATATAACTTTGTCTTTCAAACAAATACTATGAAAAACTAAGTTATTTTTGCTGTCAACAAAATATTGCGGTATCTTGGCTAAGTGTTTAATTTTTAAACACTTAGGCTTAATTTTTTTTGTTGGTCATAGATAATTTTATCCCGTGTTTGCTATCCATGTTGTCCATGTCTCATGAAAATCTGTATAGCCGTCTTTTATATTTGCAATGGTGAAGAGTTTATTTAAGACTTTTTAGTGCATTTTGGTTTTGAAGTCGGTTTTTACTTTTTTAAAAGTTTATTTTTACCTTGTAGGATTCGCCTTTGCCCCGAATAGGAAAGTAGGGCGGAAACGAAGTTCACCGGGGCCTCTAGTTGTAATGTAAACAATAAACTATTTTTTCTCTCTAGATTCTACAACAAGTTAATCAGAGACAATCCAGAACAGAAGTCGGCTGTCGAGCACATAGTTTCTGGCTCGTCGGGGAAGACGCCCTATATCGTCTTCGGGCCACCGGGCACCGGCAAGACTATGACCATTGTAGAAGCTATAATACAGGTACACAACCTTGCGTTCATGAGTTATATGCTTTCCTCTCAGGACTGATGACCCCCCATTGGCCTCCGTATCAGGTGTTCAAATTTTCGCTCTGCGGTCTAATGATTCGCCATCGGGTCATTGTCAGACAGGCTGGGCGATTCAGAAATGGCGTTCGGCTTGGATTTCGGCTAGGTTTTCTATTCATCTATATATATAAAAATGAATTGCTGTTCGTTAGTCTCACTAAAACTCGAGAACGGCTGAACGGATTTATCTTATCTTAGTCTAGAAATGTTTGTGGAGGTCTATCTTTAGGAAGGTTTAAATGGCGAGAAAAAATCGAAAAACGCGCGGACGAAGTCGCTGGGTACTACTAGTTTTCAAATAAATTTTGCAGTTTGATTGGATGTCGATATGTCAGTTCGGTAACAAATATAATAAAAGAACATAATAAAATAGTTGCATCCAATAAATCCACATTATTATAATTTTATTAATATGTGGAAATTATCGAATCGTAACCCAAGTCTTTTATCCCGGCTTTTGTGTTTTATCGCCCTTTGTCCTCAAGGACACAAGGTGATATGCGTTTCTTTTTTAGGCTTGAAGATCATCTTTAACATCAGCATGAATAATAATCCAATTCCACTCCAAATCCAATTCCAAATCAAAATCCACTATTCGATGTAGTCTCCACTTCTCATTATTATGTCAGATAATTATTTTATATCTTCAAACCATCATGCATGATTTATGACTTATTTACAATGATATTGTATTAAGAACTAGATCACCGGTGAGAGGCTAAAAGGTAGTCAATCAAACATCACCTCACGTCAAAGTGAGGTCTTAACTTTGACTTAGTCTGTTTTTGATGGCGTCAGTGTCTCAATGCCTCAGTGCGCCTTTATAACTGCAGAAACAACTAACTAAATAAATAAAAAACAGTCCGAATATTATATTTTTGTTGAGTAAATTGTATTTAATGATGCCTATCATTAATGATTGAAGTATCTTCAATAAAATTAGTGAGTTTTGTTTCTTAGCCATCCCACGGACCAATATGGTCGATATTCTAAGACAGTGCTATACATGAAGTAGTTTGGTACTATATCTATACTAATATTATAAAGCTGAAGAGTTTGTTTGTTTGTTTGTTTGTTTGTTTGAACGCGCTAATCTCAGAAACTACTGGCCCGATTTGAAAAATTATTTTTACGTTGGATAGTCCATTTATCGAGGAAGGCTTTAAGCTATATAACATAAAGATACGACTCACAAGACCACAGCAGCAATGAAAAATGTTGCGAAAACGGGAGAAAGATATTCCTTTTGAGAGCTTCCGCTGCGTACGCTGCGAAAACCGCTAAAGTTACACAAAAATCATGTATGACAAGATTGTTCAACATTAAGAGTTCTATAATAAAGTCCGCGACAGCATATGT
This sequence comes from Pyrausta purpuralis, assembly GCA_963924145.1. Lineage (NCBI taxonomy): Eukaryota > Metazoa > Arthropoda > Insecta > Lepidoptera > Crambidae > Pyrausta > Pyrausta purpuralis. Next base: position 14,390,799 of record OZ001646.1, on the reverse strand, counting down.
CTATCTTTTATGGTTGACTTACTACAACCTTTTTTATGTTAATAAATTTGTAAAAAAATAATGCATTATTTTTAGAGGTGTATTATACACACAGGTATTTATTCTTATCAAAATAAATACATTCATCATCACGAGCATTTCATTTAGAACAAAGTTGCCCTTTATATCATTTGATTCCAATAAATATCTTAGGAGCTATCACAGTTTTAACATAACTCCGCACCAAAATAATGTTCGCAGCTTAAGTACAACGTGCGCTTGCGCTAATTATATTATAAAGCTGAAGAGTTTGTTGGTTTGAACGCGCTTATCTCAGGAACTGATGAACCGATTTGAAAAAATATTTCTGTGTTAGATAGATAGCTTATTTATTGAGAAAGGCTTTAGGATATAAAACATCAAGCTGCGACGGGAGGGGAGGGAGCAAACTCAAAACGCGCGGACGAAGTCGCGGGGGACCGCTAGTTTTTAATAATAATTTAACGACCATCATAGTGTGGTGGTTTACGTTCTGGACTAATAAGATAAGCAGTCGGTTAGAATTCCGCCCGCACGACCCTAACACATATGACATGTATGTTATTATGTCTTAGTTATATAACTATAAAGTACGCCTTCAATATCTTTAAAGTAACAGCGTAGACGCTCACGGCTCAAAAGGTCACCGGCGCTCGCATTAACAAAAGTATAACAAAAGACTGTTGATAAACACTTCAGAAGGGGTGATCCTCACGACTGTAGAAAAAAATATGTACGCTAACTATAAGCATGTTATTTGAAGGAATGATCCTGTTTACATGATGCCAGATGACTTCTTTATTTATTTAAATAAGGACTGTAAATATTTTCATTAATTTAATTTGTAAAAAAATTAACGAAGAAAAAAAATGCAGTAAACGTGACTCTGATATTGGCGCCATGAAATTTTAAGCATTCACGTGATACATTCAAATTGCATTTATTATATAATTATTCAATATTTTAAATGTTAAATAGTTTGAAAATAAAATGTTATTGTTGATTAATATACCACCGAGCTAAAGTGTGAACTCAATTTGAAAATTAGGCCAACGAGTCTATTGTAATGTTCCTACATACTTTAAAAAATATATGAAGAAAGCTACGCTATTTAGACTGTTCCGAAACTGATGTCTGATGTGATAGATGTCAATCCATTGACATACATTAATCAGACAGTGCCATATTTGTGTACTCTTTTAGTTCGCGAGGCGTCATCTATTTCTAAACACAATATCATTGCTTATTTATTAGATACTACTTTAGTTAGTTACGCGAATAATAATGCTATTTCATTTTTATATTCTAATACAACGTTATGTGCAATGCACAGCCAAGAGCATCAAAATAGAATAAAATAAACTATTAAATACACGGGCCTTTTTATATCTCTTCTTCTTCTAAGTCAAGAGCTATGCTCTTGTCGGTGGAGTATTTTTCAATTTAATCGATCCCATGCCATTTCCTTGACTACTTGGTACGACTCGACTCCTAACTTTTCCTTAATTTGCGTCATGTATGCCCTTCGAGGTCTTCCTCTTTTTCTCTCTCAACTTTTTCCTCTATGATGATCCTTATTAAGTCGTCATGTCGTACCGAGTGTAATTTTTCCTCTCCGGTTTTCTCTCTATATATTATATCTCAGCCTAAGATTAAGATTAAAAATTTAATATGCTGGTCGGTTTTAATTGGCCGGTGAACATGGATTTGACGCAATTTGTCCCATTCGCATTTCGTCATGATTTTAGAATAGGTCCCATTCGCATTTAGTCTCATTCGCATTTTGTTCCATTCGCAAAAGGTCACACACTCGGATAAATTAAGTTTTTTAATATTTTCATAACGGTGGTACTTATGTTTGAAAATAATATCATGCCAGCTTTTAATAATTTTAATTACGTGTATATTTTCAAGAAACAACGTACTATGTAAAAATTTTGCATGATTGATATCCTTAAATAAAAGGATATTAATCACGCAAAGCAAAATATTTAAAAAATATAGTTACTTAAAACTGAATGGTAATCAATAACTCTAAAATAATGTAATAATATTTTTCTTTCTTAAAAATACATTAATTTTTCACTTTTTTGGTATTACATTGTTTTTATTTTGAAACAATAATAAATGTTATGTTGATTTTGTGAGAAAATATTTTTTGAAAAAATACACGTTATTATTAAAAGCTGGCAGGTTTTTATTTACAAACATAATAAAAATGTTACAAATCTCGAATTTATCTCAGTGTGTGACCATTTGAGAATGTTTTTTTTTTTAAATGCGAATGAGACCTAATGCGAATGGGACCTTTCCTGACATCGTGACGAAATACGAATGTGACAAACTGCGTCAAACCTGTATACACTTGATATTATCCGCGCCCATGACTCTTCTCTGTTAAGATTGATCGTTGAGGTCGGATGCGGCCAGAATTCTTTTTCGAAAGAGGACGCTGCAAACTTTCAAAGATCGTCAATCGGCTACGTCTCTCTTATTTCAATCGTCTTCTCGTTTCTCATTATTATTATTTTCTGATCTTAAATATTTTCACTAAAAACGAGGTGACCTTATATTCGTGCTAACGGCAAAGCCTTAACAATCCTTTAATTTTCAGCTAGTGGTAAGGAACCCCAGAAACAGAGTGATGGTGTGCACGGACTCTAACATGGCCGCGGATCATATCGCGCTAATGCTTATGCGGTATAACAAGGTGCTAAACATTAACAACTTCTTGCTGCGCGCTAACTCACAGTCCAGGGAATGGTAAGTAGATAGATTCTTAATTCTTAATTCGGCGCAGCTTCTACAACTATACCATGCCCAAGTCCGGTCGTCCGGAGTACTCCAGTCACATCGACCTCATCACATCATTATTTACCACCAGATGTGATCATGATCAAATGCCTGATCATTAAAAATTTAAAAAAATACTGTATTACACATTTTAAAATTTAAATACTAAAAAACGTTAACGTTACGTTATAATCCATTAAGCCATACTCACAACCTATTAAAACAAGGTTTTTATCGCTCTGAAGTAATAAAGTATTTATATAGCATTAAGTTAAGGTTAGAAAGCTTTGTATTGCCAGTGTAAATTGAGCGGTACAATTTTTCTGCTCTATGAGAAAGTGGTTAATTTTCTGCAGTAACAAATACACTTACTATTAAGTTATTACTTATGTTAGACCCTGTTTCACATTGCTAAGTAAGTGCGCCATCACATTAGAGCTACAGCTGCACAGCAGCGGGGATGCCCATACATAAAAAAAAAACCACGCGCCGCTGCTGCCATTTATGTATGAGACTATCAGCAATTCCAATGTCGCGTTGCTTATGTCGCCTAAATGTGAACGCGCTCTAAGTCTCGTTTAGTTTTATCTGCCACATAAATAAATAAATGTTCTTTTTTTTAAATTATATGTTGGGTAGGGCTCACTTTTCTATTGTGAAATAGATCCCAAACAAACTGATACGTATCTAACGTATCAGTTTGTTTTATACATAAAAGCTACAATCCGCTTGTATGCGATGAGATGTGACTACCCTTTACACACTCCGTTTACAAACAGATATCGGCATCGAAACTGTCGCGTGTTATGATGATCGCTAAGGCATTTTTTGACACGACACATTCTACCGTTCCATGCATTCTACATTTACAGAAAGAAAATATTGTGTTCAAAGTAAATAGAATAAAATGTTTGATCGATACTGTTGCCAAATATTAAAAAAAACAAAGCCTTATTTCATATAAACATTATTTTGATCTACCGTGAACGATTTGACATTTTCTTTTCTTATAATATAATTAAGATTATGCAAAGGACGGAACTTAAACCATAGTAATTGACAACACCTAATCGGCCTAAAATCACGACTGTATCGATGCTAAAAGTTCCAGTATTCTTGAGTTGGGTGGTTCCTGAATGAATGCTTCAATTGAAGTTTTAGTTTCTTCACTCACTCGTTCACTATTGTCTAATACGGCTCACTAGTCCAGTCCTTCAGAAGCTCATTGATAGAGAGTAAAGCGTTCAGATATATTGGTAAGTCACTGCAAGAGCAAGACAGTTGCCTGGCTCGGCTCGCATGATTTTCGCGCCAAGTTAACGTTTTAGATAGTGCAAGGAGAAATATTCTTTAACGTCTTTGCAATAAGACTTTAAAAATTAAGTATTGTTTGAGAGATTGATGTTTGAGGTGATTTTCAGAGTTTTTTTTGTGGTTAATACAGACAGCTGTTTTACTGTTCAGACAGTCATAAGAATAGATCCGTACGCGATACATAACCAATTGAGCTGAATAAATGTGAAGTAGTGTGTGATATTGTGATGGTTAAACTACTGAACTAAATAAACTAGATGAGTGATACATATAAAATAAAATAAAAATATCTTTGGCTTCCACTGCACCATATCACTCTTACTTCAGTTTTTTGAGCATGTTTTCAGTGTGCAAAGGGTCTTTCTCTTATCCGTCTCATTTTATTTAAAAAGCTGCGATGTTGTAACAGGACAGTGATGCCGCCGGCGCTGGCGGCCGTGTCGAACGGCACCAACTACGATAACTTCTATTCCGTGAGCAACACGCAGATGTCCACGTACCGCGTCGTCATCACTACGCTCTCGCACGCCGCTAAATATTCCTCGTAAGTATTTGTATGGCGCTAAGGTAGCACTTCTAAATAGGGATAAAATCTGGCCAAGTGTGAGTCTGACTCGCGCACGAAGGATTTCGTACCAGTACTAGGTAAACATCAAATGAATATTTCGAGTAGTACCTAAATGTTGCCATCTTTATATCTAGAAAAAAGGGAGTGTTTGTTGTATGACCCCTTAATTTTTGTTATAGCGGCCACAGAAATACATAATTTATGAAACTTCAACTGTCTAGCTATCGCGATTCTTGAGATAAAGCCTGGTGATAGACAGATGGACGGACAGACAGGCTGCGAAGTCTTAGTTATAGGGTCCCGTATTAACCCTTTGGGAACGGAACCCTAAAAAAGCATATTTTAGTAAGCAACCACGTTGAATAAGAGTGGATTTTACCTACGTCAGATTGGACTTATCCGACCGAATTAGTATAAAACAACCGGTTTTGAAATGACATCATAAATGATTGTATTTGACGACTTAGTGTTCAATTGTTCATTTAATTTTACGTGTCCTAAATTGTTTATGCCTCACTCAACTGTTGACTGGTACAGAATGCTTTAAGCATTAGGTCTGCCATTTGTACTCTTTTTTTTCTGTGAAATAAAAAATAACAAAATGATTACAACGCGCGAAGTCTATCGCGTCGGAGTCCGTCGCCGCGCCCGCGCCTTTAATAGAGAGGCATGTATTTGGGATGTTGCTTGGCTGAAGTGGTTTTATGTATTAAATATATTTAAATCATAAGTAAGAATAGTATGATGGATTTATAAGACGGCTATAATTAAGGCCGTTTGGCTTTCAATAAAAATATTAATCATGCATTGTCTGTATTTTGAGAAATGTCAACTGTTTTCGACGCCACACATAAGGGTATTTGATACAAAAAGCTGGCCAAAAGTGATTTTTACAAAAGTAACCACGCAGCTATCCTTTGTTATGTTTTATCAATGAGACACTCTATTCATTAAGAATCCGGTACCTAGAAGGGGCTAGAGCGCTCCATGCTCCCTCAACGTCAGTCGGAACTCATCCTGTTGTGCTAGTGACAAGTTTGTTTTCTCGGCGCTCGCAAATTTCAATTGCTGTTTAAGACTAATCATACTGTTGTGTTTAGTGCCAACCCCAAAAACCACCGTGGAATCTTCAGGCACAGGTATGTACTTTATTTTGAATATATTATGCTACTTTCAGGATTACTTTTTCATTCTTTAATTGTACCATAAATTCATGAGTATTTTTCTGCAAAAAAAAACACGTCAAATAAGTTTGCTTCGGCAATTTAAGTATCAGATAAACATAGTTAAGCTAAAGTTTATACATAATCGTGTTATTTGAACCTTGTAGATTTCATATCAAAAGAAAAACCTTCCGCCTCTTTCCGCCCCTATGAATTATAGCCTTTGAACAAAAATAGGTATTTTTCGAAAAAAAAAACAACACTTTGTGTTTATTTGATTTTAACATAGATTTTTTCTTTTTGGCAGGTCTTTGTGATGAGTCTTCGATGACAATAACAAGAGAGGATATGTTTGACATAATAAAACATGCTCTTTTGCCGATTGGACAATTCATAGGAAGCAGCTGAGTCGCGGAATAAACATTCCCGCCTATACAGGCAAAACTTTGCAAGAAAGTTTTGGCGAAAGAATTGCCTCCAAGATGTTATAAACCGCCTTCTTCTGATCTCTGATGTCTTTCTTAGTAGCAGCAGCAGAATGCACCTCAAAAGGAACAGGAAAACACTAATTCAAGAAATTCTACAATTTCTTTAAGTTGAATAAGAGTGTCCGGCGGACACTGACACTGATGATGCTGACCCGGGCACTAGTACTGATCAAGCAGATAGCAATAGCAAGTCTGACGAATATTAGCTATATAAGTTTATCTGTATACTAGCGGTCCCCCGCGACTTCGTCTGCGCGTTTTGAGTTTGCTCCCTCCCCTCCCGTCGCAGCGTCATGTTTTATATCCTAAAGCCTTTCTCGATGAATAAGCTATCCAACACAGAAATATTTTTTCAAATCAGTCCAGCAGTTCCTGAGATAAGCGCGTTCAAACAAACAAACTCTTCAGGTTTATAATATATTAGCGCAAGCGCACGTTGTACTTAAGCTGCGAACATTATTTTGGTGCGGAGTTATGTTAAAACTGTGATAGCTCCTAAGATATTTATTGAAATCAAATGATATAAAGGGCAACTTGGTTCTAAATGAAATGCTCGTGGTGATGAATGTATTTATTTTGATAAGAATTAATACCTGTGTGTATAATACACCTCTTAAAATAATGCATTATTTTTTTACAAATTTATTAACATAAAAAAGGTTGTAGTAAGTCAACCATAAAAGATAGACATATGCTGTCGCGGACTTTATTATAGAACTCTTAATGCTGAACAATCCTGTCATACATGATTTTTGTGTAACTAAAGCGGTTTCCGCAGCGTACGCAGCGGAAGCTCTCAATGGAATATCTTTCTCCCGTTTTCGCAACATTTTTCATTGCTGCTGTGGTCTTATGAGTCGTATCTTTATGTTATATAGCCTAAAGCCTTCCTTGATAAATGGACTATCCAACGTAAAAATAATTTTTCAAATCGGGCCAGTAGTTTTTGAGATTAGCGCGTTCAAACAAACAAACAAACAAACTCTTCAGCTTTATAATATTAGTATTGATATTTATTACACGAAAATGTATATTTTAATTTCGATGTAAATTACAGTTTGTACGTTCGCTTTTCGTTTATGTATTTTGTAGTGTTATGTAAAAAGTAAGCCTTATTTTTAAATCATTGTGTATTGTTAAATGCTTTTTTATTGGTTATTGTACAAATAAATCACCATAATGTTAGAAATAGAAAATAATGTTTTATTTCGATTTTATTTCATACGTAAGTCAAGTCCCTTTGGAGAAAAGGGTATACAAACGATTGGGTTAGACTAAAATTATTATGAAAAATAATTAGGAAGCACAATTGACCCAAAATACCAAAAAAAGATTTTGGCTAGTTTTTTGTATCAAATACCCCTATGTGCGCCATCTAATTCACCGTTTCCCACTTCAGCCCTCGGAACCAGAACCACCACAAGCTGCAAATGTCGCACCTGTTCATCGACGAGGCGGCGCAGGCCTCGGAGCCGGCGGCGCTGATCCCCATCACAGGGCTGCTGGCGCCCGCCGGGCAGCTCGTGCTGGCCGGCGACCCGCGCCAGCTCGGCCCGGTCTGCATCTCGCACGAGGCCAGCCGCCGGGGCCTTGGTGAGTCATAGCGCCGGCGACCCGCGCCAGCTCGGCCCGGTCTGCATCTCGCACGAGGCCAGCCGCCGGGGCCTTGGTGAGTCATAGCGCCGGCGACCCGCGCCAGCTCGGCCCGGTCTGCATCTCGCACGAGGCCAGCCGCCGGGGCCTTGGTGAGTCATAGCGCCGGCGACCCGCGCCAGCTCGGCCCGGTCTGCATCTCGCACGAGGCCAGCCGCCGGGGCCTTGGTGAGTCATAGCGCCGGCGACCCGCGCCAGCTCGGCCCGGTCTGCATCTCGCACGAGGCCAGCCGCCGGGGCCTTGGTGAGTCATAGCGCCGGCGACCCGCGCCAGCTCGGCCCGGTCTGCATCTCGCACGAGGCCAGCCGCCGGGGCCTTGGTGAGTCATAGCGCCGGCGACCCGCGCCAGCTCGGCCCGGTCTGCATCTCGCACGAGGCCAGCCGCCGGGGCCTTGGTGAGTCATAGCGCCGGCGACCCGCGCCAGCTCGGCCCGGTCTGCATCTCGCACGAGGCCAGCCGCCGGGGCTTGGGTGAGTCATAGCGCCGGCGACCCGCGCCAGCTCGGCCCGGTCTGCATCTCGCACGAGGCCAGCCGCCGGGGCCTTGGTGAGTCATAGCGCCGGCGACCCGCGCCAGCTCGGCCCGGTCTGCATCTCGCACGAGGCCAGCCGCCGGGGCTTGGGTGAGTCATAGCGCCGGCGACCCGCGCCAGCTCGGCCCGGTCTGCATCTCGCACGAGGCCAGCAGCCGGGGCCTGGGTGAGTCTTGGCAAGGGTCGGAAAACCTCTTTTTTTGATTAAGCCAATTGTTAGGGAAAGCCTATTATAAAGGTTACACAAAGATAGGGTTACCCTATTGATATGCTTACCACATTAAATAGGGTTTCAGTAACTTTAAACTTTAAGCACTTACCAACGAATAGGGTTATCATATTTCTATCTTTTTGCCGATATATAGAATGCAATATTTTTTTTTAAATGACCTGTCCAGATATTTAATTTTGGACTTGCGGAGATTCGCGGCTGGTGTTTGCTTGTTCCCGTCAATAATTATTTTCAGCTTTTTCTTTTTAACATGGAACGTAACAAAATTAAACACGATTCTGATGAAGAATTAAAAAAGTGAATTAAGCGAACTTTGAAATGTAATTAATAATTATATTAGTATCAACTTAGAGATACATTTTTATTAATATATTAATTAACTATTATTATCAATATATTATTATTATATTAAAACGATAAGTTTTTCTCTCATGAGAGGTAAAAGAACTGAAACTCACGGGCCTCAGCCAAAAGTCGAATGTAGTAAGCGTGATTCCTTGATCGATTTTTAAAACCTATTTATAGGGTAAGCCTATTGATAGAGTTTTTGGATTAGGTAAGCGATTACCCGAATTAATTGTATTAATTTGGTAAGCCTTTCGTTAGGGTAAGTTGACGATTAGGTTACCGAATTGATAAGGGTTTTTGGAAATAACTTTAAAAAATACCCATCAAAAACCCTTTTATGGGTAAGCGGTTCCGGTCCCTGGTCATCGCATCGGCGACCCGCGCCAGCTCGGCCCGGTCTGCATCTCGCACGAGGCCAACCGCCGGAAACGTCGTCTTTAGCATGTGTTATTTTATTCAAAAATAGAAGCAGTACTCCGGGATTCCATATTATTAAAATGAATTTCCTTGATAATATGATAAATTGAGTTTATTTTAGGCTCCCCGTCAGATGGTGAGTATGTTAAGTGTAAGAAGAACAGTAGACAGTACATACACACACATATAGAGGAGTAGTACACCCGATTTGGTTCCATAATAAAAACAGTAGATTTGTCGATTCAGAAATCCCGGGATATTTTCGATATAAGTCTCCATAATAGCCAACACCTCAACTTTATTGCATCCTATTATCCGATCACTAGTCAAAACATAACAATAACTTGTTATGGAAAATGTGGTTTACATTTAGTTCAACCTAATTTCGGCAACTTCAACCGAACTTCGCCATTCGGCCAAAATTCAGTTCAGATGCCAGAATGTTCTTGGGACATTTGGATAGCAATCAGCCTGCTTCTTTGGTGTAGTGGTTAGAAACGGTGAGTCCTACGAAGGCATCGGAATTGGCAGCTCTGTCTAGTCTGCATCTTGCACGAGGCCAGTGGGCTGGGCCTGGTGACTCCATAAATCATTTATTTTTGCACGATCCCAGCAGCAGCCCCTCGACTATCCCCTCCTCAATCACTAAAAAGTAACAAATAAAATAAACTTACCAAAAAGTAAAACCGACTCTAAAAACAAAATGCACTTAATAGATCCGCGAAAAATATCCGTTAATTGTGTTTTATCAATGCACTCAAAAATCTAAAATTAACGATTTGCTCTATTCCGTACTATGAGCAATCTCCATCTCAAGCACCATCGGAGAACCATCCCAATAAAGAATTTGTCCGCCTATAAAAGTTATTTTGTTTTGTTGCGATATACATAAATAATCAAGTAAACATTAATCCTCAGGCAAATCCCTGCTGGAGCGGCTGAAGAACACATACGACAATCTGTACACGGACGACTCCGACTACATCACGATGCTCGTCAAGAACTTCCGCTCCGACCCGGACATCCTGCTCATACCGAACGAGCTGTTTTATGAGAACAATTTGCAAGTAAGTCATATGTGTTACTAGCTGAAACACGGCCATTTTACCAGTTATGCTGGCCAAAATTGCTTTCACCAGGCATCGTTTGTTTGGAATGACGCCCGTTTTTGTCACGTGTCTGGAAGCAATTATTGTGTGAGCAGTAAGAAGGCGTACGGTGGTCGTTTTGAGAGTAATATAGTTACAATTTTATTTTTATAGTTTTTTGTCACTATACAAACTTAATAATATAAATCGTAGTAATACAGTTTTCTATCTATTCTAATTGCACGTTTCATGTTGCGATAATGAACATCATTTTCATATTCGCTGTCTGCAATCGGCGATCAAGGCGCTGATGTCTAACGCCTAGTATTTCCTTATAATAAACACATTTTTTTTATTGAAAATACCCCAAAAATTGACCATGAATACATAAGAATTGTTTACGAAATTAACATTAAGTAACATCTTTTCAAGCATATTTAAAAAAAAACAACCCCTTTCTTGTTTGAAATCTGTTATAAATAGTAGTGTTCTGGTCTATACTCTGTTATTTTATTAGATAGACCAGAATGACAGCAAACATCGTACGTTTTCCTTTTTAATGTTGCAAGCTTACTGCAATAGTGTTGTAAGAATTCAATTGTGTGCGATTAATTGAGTTTGTGATATGAGATTCATCATTTTTTTACCCATTAGGGTATAATATAATACATTGGCAATGTCACACAGTTTTAAAAAATCTTAATTCATGAAAATCTACAGGTGTTGTTTTGGTCAGTGATATCGAACCCAGGGATGATAATATGAGTTACGCTTATTCTAAAAGAAAAACTTTAAATTATTTGCAAGTTTTATAAAAGAAATCCTCTTTATAACATTCTAAAAAAAAAAACGAATGGGGAAACTCGCACCCTCGCGCGTAGTTCTCTCCTATAATCTACGAAATATTACGCCGTAGCCAGTAAGCTACGAAGAAGCGACCTGGTGTTGGTAGTTTTGACTCGCTCACTATAACGCAATATTAAATTTATTTTTGAAAAAAATATTTTTTTATATATTTTTTTGGCATCAGGTTCGTTTGTACAGCCACCCTCGACGCTGACCAAAACAAGACCATGCATGTTCTTTCCTTTTTATTAGCAATATTGTTGTATGTGTTTTACTTATAATAACTTATTACTACTTTATGATGATGTCTGATGATAAAAATGATGATAATGTTTTAAGAAAAAAAATATAACTAGATTTTAAATTTGTTATTATAACACTTTTATTATTTATGGTATTATACTTCTGCTTAGTACAAATTTATACTCCTACTATCAAAGATTCCATAATCGATTGAATAAAAATGGAGTTTTCCGATTATTTTGGAACAACACTATTTTTAAATTACGAAAACGTGTCATTCCACCATTGTAATTTTGGTTTATCTTTTTAAAAAACAGAGTATAAGTAAATAGTTCTACGGTGCCCACAATTAGGGATTCTCTTTAACTTTTACGACTACTATATTTTTCTAATAGGCTAGTTACCACTAAGAACAAATCGCAATGTCTGTTGTTTTTGTTCATGAATTTAAATTAGGATTGTTAATATTTTAAATAATTAACTTAAACCTAATTGCACGTTGGTCACGTAATCGTAAACGACTATGACGTTACGCCTTGCATGATGGCGGGCTTTTTTTGCTGCCATAAACAACTCTTCTTAAAAGACTTTTTCGAACATACGCCGAGACACCGAGATTTGGAGACCCATTAAAAAAAAACGAAATTATATCATGTAAATGTTGACTATTTTATTAAAAAATATCAAGGTTTTTTATCAATATATTTACTAATGTAAGATCGTATCTAGTTTTTGAAAAATTTGCTCAACTAGCCTATTGTAATTTCGTGTGTAGCCTCTAGCGAAACCGGACCCGCTGAGCAAGACGAGCATCCTCGGGCATCCGGGCGGCACGCGCGCCGTCGTATTCCACGCCGTGCACTCGCGCGAGCAACGCATGGGCAACGCGCCGAGGTAATGTGGCCCTTGTTGCAAACGCCATGTTTAGGGGAAAGGTGGACTGGAAATGAATATATGCTGGTTAAGAAAGATCAGGCTTTAATGAATATGTAGACAAACCATAAAGCACTCAACACAATGATAAAATAAATAATTCACACTGTACTGCATCAACCAACTCAAACCATAGAGGAAAACCATAAAGTATAAATAATACAAAATACTTTAAAAAGGTCAAAGTCGCAACACGCGCTTACCTTAACGGTAGGATTACACTTGTAGTGGATGCTATCCAACAAAAAAAAAACGCGAATTGACGCTCAGTTAAAATGTAGTTTGTACGTATAGTGTTGTTTTTTTTTTTAAAGACTAAGTTGCTTTTATAATATTCGAAATCAGTTTTTTTTTTTTAGGTACAAACAAATCATCACCTTTATCGTATCAGGACAGGAGGAGCCAAAACTTAGCATGTTTTGAGTATTATTTTTATTTCAAATTTCTGAAAATGGCTGTAAGAAAGAAAAGTTATATTTGTTATGGAATTGCCAAAATATCACTTATTATAGGTATTATGTAATTTTTGCCTGTCCATATTTAATTATTATTTGAGAAACATGCATTGATTTAAAACTTGACGCATAAGTACTGTATTATGTATTGGTCATTATTATTCACAAGCATTCTTTACCAGTCAATAATAAGTCTAACAAAAAAGTCCAGACGGTGTAAATAAACTGATAAAGGGTAAGAACATAATTCCCTTCCAACCGTTTCTGCTTTTGTGTGTGTACTTGTTGCTCCGATTTTATTTGGATGCATTTTTCCAGCTATTTCAACGAACGAGAGCTGGACATGCTGAAAAGATATATAAAATCACTGATCCAGAGACACGAAGTTTTGCCTGAGGATATTGGCGTAATTGCGCCCTACATACGCCAGGTTTGATGTTTTTATTAAATTACTTTTTTAAATAAATTGTGTATTTTTAACTGTAAAATAAAATTACAAAAGTTAAGCTTGTTACACAATTGCAATTTCTCATTAAGTTTCGTTGATTCAAAGTCTGTTTTCTAGCTAGCCTAATAATATAAACAAACTGCCAATAATTCATAAAGATGAAAAAAGAACCCAAAAATTTGCGCATGGGTGGGACTCGAACCAGCACTTTCTGGCTAACCGGGCCAAACGCTCTACCAATCGAGCTACCGTGCTGTCCGGTCCGACCCTGCTAAATTTGTGGTCTCTTATGGATACGTCATTATGCGTGACGTTTAGCGCCATCTACCTCGTCTGTTTATGCAACAGTGGGCCAAGTAGTTATTCTTTACAGAATATATTCAATATCATTTTTATTCTTCATGAATATAAAATATGACACTGTGAGTGTTAAAAATATTCTAAACCATTAGATAGCGAAGCGTCATCAATTTCCAAGTTGAATTTATTCTGTAAAGAATAACTACTTGGCCCACTGTTGCATAAACAGACGAGTAGATGGTGATAAACGTAAAGAATAAATTCAACTTAGAAATTGATGACGCTTCGCTATCTAATGGTTAAGAATATTTTTAACAATCACAGTGTCATATTTTATATTCATGAAGAATAAAAAAAATATTGAATATATTCTGTAAAGAATAACTACTTGGCCCACTGTTGCATAAACAGTCGGGTAGATGGCGCTAAACGTCACGCATAATGACGTATCCATATGAGACCACAAATTTCGCAAGGTTTGACTGACAGCACGGTAGCTCAATTTGTAGAACGTTTGGCCCGGTTAGCCAAAAAGTGCTGGTTCGAGTCCCGCCCGTGCACAAATTTTTTGTTTCTTATTTCATCTTTATGAATATAAAGTATGACACAATGAGTGTTAAAAATATTCCAAACCAATCTTCTAATAACTTTAAAAATAGTAACAGTGAATAAAAATAATTGACTATTTAATTAAAGAGAACTCATTGCTTAACGAAGCAATTACCCATAATAGGTTGTGATTTTTTGGTGTATCATTAAAAGTTTTAATTTCGTTTGAAAAGGAATGTCGATTATGAAAAATCCCTCATTCACAGGTGTACAAAATGAAGGCGTGGTTGAAAAATGAGAAATACGACAAAATCGAAGTGGGTACGGTGGAGTCGTTCCAAGGGAAGGAGAAACGGGTGATACTCGTGTCCACTGTACGCGCCAACTGCAGGCTGCTGGACTACGACGCCAAGTACGGGCTTGGCTTCTTGGTGGACGATAAGGTAGGTCATGATTTACTGCCGTGCCATTCTATCGGGTTTTTGTCCTACTCAAGATAGAATTGTTATCTACCTTTAGATATTTTGTCAATATAAAACTTCAGTAGGAAATCTATCTCTATCTTCTATCTCCGGTCGAGGATCGCTAATCACCTTTGACAAAAGTGCATATAGGGAACGGCTGTTATTTTATTTATTTTAATGGGAAACGTAACAGACATTAATCAGAATAATACAAAAAAGAAAAAAAAAATAAATTACAGTAAGAACTAGACTAATGTCCTAGCGTGTTACAAGTAAGCTTTACCACTTGCGTGAAAATAATAATAATAAATATGGTGGCTATGGTGTAACTACCGATGGTTTAGACTACATTGATAGTCAAACAATCGACAATTATATCATATATCGATAGTTGACCTCAAAAATCATCTACAATATCGATACTGCATGCAATATAAAACTTTGAAACTATAGATAGTATTGTCGTGTATTGATCGAAACTCGGTTATCGGTACTAGGCTCGCACTATAAAGCGACAGCTGCGCCAAAGGTCCCGGGTTCGTTCCGTGGACGGCCTACGCTTTCTACTGATGGATCAAGAGCCTTAGGATACACGTTACTGGGTAATCCCAAGCAAACCAAGACCAGTATAAATAAGATTTCTACCCAATGAAGCTGTAGCGATAGCAGTAGACAACATACCGTAACTATAATTTAGCCGCTCAGATAATGCTATTTTGACGTTATCAATTTTGACAAAAAACTGCCTTGGTGGCTCGTCGCGTCGCGGTAAGAGGGGTCGCACTTTCAAGCGACGGCTACGCCTGAGGTCCCGGATTCGATCCCCGGGTCGGGTAATAAATATTTATCTGGGATTTTCTGTTCAGACATTCTCGGGGTAGCCCGGAGTTTGGAAGTTGGCGGTGTTTCAAACCCGTGCCTCACTTTGCGTCGTTGGTCCTGCGCCTGATCTCTCTCCGGTCGTGTCAGCTTGCTGTCCCTAAGGGCTGTGAGAGTGAGAGGAATAGAGAGTGCGCCTGTGTTAGCGCACACACTTGTGCACTATAATATGTCCCGCGCAGTCGGTTAGTCGTTGTGACTGGCCACCGTAGTCGAAATCGGCTATCATACTATGACTTTAAACTATCGCTAGACTTAATAGTCTATCTATATCTATCTGTCTATATATACGATAATAGAGTTTCGAGTGGCAACACCACATGTAAAAGAAAAGATTTCCTTATGCAATGAATACGGAGTCGGTTTCAATTGAATAGTTGGCCCTCGATATTTTAATAACCATACATGATTGCTTGTTTCAGCGTTTCAATGTAGCCATAACTCGGGCTAAGTCCAAGATCATAATCATTGGGAACCCCGCTTGTCTCACTCGAGACGTCAAGTGGCGCAAATACATGGAACTCTGTGAAGATTTCGATTGCTACTTCGGGAAAGACATCCAACAGTTGGAGAGGAACTCGGCGCTTCTCGAAGAAATCGCCAAGACACGTTTTGACAAATGTCGCATTACTGAAGAATTAAAGAACCAAGACAACAAAGAAAAAAAGAAAAAGGAGAAAAATTAATGGATGGCCAAGCGTTTGTATTGGTCTTGTGAGGATTGATGGCTGTGGCTTAATATGTAATCGATTAACCCCTTTTAATAACTCAAACAGTTTGATAAACCTATTTTCGCTATTACACTGTTTAGTCACTTTCCGTCAAACGAAGACAGCGCCCAGAATAAACGAGACAAAACAGTGTAAAATTTAAAACAGGTTGCACTGTTGCTGCTGCAACACTGTTGCATAAAACAGACGGGTAGATGGCGCTTAACGTCACGCATAATGACGTATACATAAGAGACCACACATTTCGCAGGGTCGGACTGATAGCACGGTAGCTCAATTGGTAGAGCGTTTGGCCCGGTTAGCCAGAAAGTTGCAGGTTCGATTCCCGCCCGTGCGCAAATTTTTGGTTTCTTATTTCATCTTTATGAACAGGTTTATTAGACTGTTTGCGTTATGAATATAGGTGTTAGTATTTTAGTTATGTGATAAGAAGTGGTCGGATATTCGGATGTGTCTTTACTTAAAGACAATGTTTCACCGGAGACTTAAATTGGACCTCCGTGACACGGCAACAGTTATCTGTCGAGATGCTGTGATCAGTGATTTGATTAATGATGAAACAAATAGTTTATTAGATAAAAATAACATATTTAAGAAGCTGCCTCACACAACGCTAAAAAAATATGCAACCAATTATCCGATTCCTAGTGATAATACGTGCCATTTTGAAGTTTGCAATGCATTGGTCTCTGCTCTCTCGGTGCAACTGTCAATTAAAAACCATAAACACTTTGGAATAGGGTATACCGTACAAAAGACAATAAATAAGTCGGTGCGCTCAGTCAACTAGACGTAATAAGCATCATACGTACCTATGTATGTTTTTTCTCAATCTCTCTCTCTCTGTCTTTCTGTCTTTCTCTCTCTTTTACAAAGCTTTCTACCACTGCTATTCAAATATTGAAATTAGACAAACTTCCTATTGACCTACAACTGATTGCACGCAGATCTTAATGCGGCGTTAATTAATTTAAATTCTACCTATAGACATCTATTTTTCTTCATTTATATTTTTCTCTTCTATACTTCTGTATCATAGGAAGGGTAAGCCATTTCGTTACTCGGGGTGTGACAGTGGCTCAAATGACTCCCTCCGTAGTTACTCTCTAGGTACCTGTCAGCCTAATCCGGCTGCGTAAACAAAAGATACAAAGACGTCAGAGATTAAGTGAGAGGTCGGAGGTTAGACGTTTTCATTCCATACTAGCATTAAGTTTAAATATGATAAACCTTTTTCTCCACTACACAAAACTTAATATACTATTACCGTCATAGGAACGTGTCAGTCACGAAAAGCAACACGATACGCCCATGTAATGGAACGGTGTTAGTAGGTGACGGAACGATCTAGTAACCATTGTGTCATAGTTTTCAATGCATATTAAGCTATTGCATGGCTTCTATCGCGGGCCTTGAGCGTGGAGACGGACTCCAGAAATTCCGTAACGAAAATAACCTAACACCCCCCACTCCGACTGGCACAGAGCTGATACTTTTTAGTTTTTCCATTTATCGATGAAAAGCAGAACTTTTAATGACCAGACTTTTTGAAACATCACGTTTGTCTCTTTAGTTCAGCAACCCGCCTTTAGGTGGCATTAGTTGTATGTAACTTCAATTAATATCAAAGAAAAAAAAATACTGCATAAATAAACTAAATAAATAATTATAATTGCATAAGTTGATAAAAAATGCTATGCAATACCTTTACCGCGGCAGTCTCCGAGTGCCACACGTCTTTTTTTTTGCCTGACACGTTCCTTGCACTGTCGTGGAATGCTACTGTGTAGTGGGCAAAAACCTTTAACATAAATCTTCATGAATATAATTATATCTAGCTGGTGAGACTGTATCCGAGCTAAAGTTATGTAATTTTAGAATGTTATGCATAAGCACTATGTATAAGTTTAGATATTAACGTAAGTATAACATTTCCTACTGTGGAATGAATAATTCAAGGAAATGGTTCTTGTAGTTATACGGTCGACCGCAAAACTAAAACGTTTCAGACGTCACTTTTATCGCCTTCATTTTCCTCCCAATTGATGTTATAATTCATTCTTATGTTGTACGAAGTTTCGGCACCAGAAGAGAGAACAATAAATCGATACCTACGAATACTAATATTGTAAAGAGTTTGTTTGTTTGAACGCGCTTATTTCTGAAACGACTGCACCGATTTGAAAAAAAAAATATGAAAGAAGGCTTTAGGCTATAAAACATCTCGCTACGACGGGAGAGGAAGGATCCAACGAAATAAAACAAAACGCGCGGACGAGGTCGCGGGGGACCGTTAGTTTATAATAATAATGAGGAGTACATAAACTGGGAGTGAAAGAAGACAAAAGTGACATCCGTAACTTCTCGGTTTCGCAGTTAATACATACTTCAAGTATTATTCCAAAAAAGGGTATTAATCGAATTTGCAACAGTTTATTTTAAGATTTAGCATAATCGTAAAATTCTACTGCCTTTAAACATGTCTAATGGACCAACTTGTTCGGGTCAAGTCACAACAACCCCAATCTAATTTTATATCAATTTTGTATTACACTGTTGTTACATTGATTTAAACGGGCTATCTGTGTTATTGAAGAGTAATGAGATAAGTTCTTAGGGTTCCGTAGCCGAATGGCAAAAAACAGCACCCTTTTCGTCAAGTTGTCTGTCTGTCTGTCTGTCCGTCGGTATGTCACAGCCACTTTATTGTAACTATAAACTTTAAACATCACACTGTTGAAATTTGTTAGGAAGATGTATCCTGTTAACCTCTCTTATATAAAAATAATAATATTTAAGGGGAGCTCCGATACATGAAACTAAAACCGAAAAAATGTGTTTAGTCAAACCTATGCGTGTGGTGTGTCTATGGATAGGTCTTTTAAAATGACAGAGGTTCCTAAAACCAATTTCTATTTAAGTGTAACGTTTGAGAGATGGACGCTTCCAAAGTGGTAAAATAGGCGTCCCCATCCCTCGAACTTCTAAACTAAGAGAATGTAAATTTCGGAACAAAAATTTGTTGTAGATCTTAACAAATACCTTCAACGGAAAATTGTTTGGACGGAATCGAACTATATTTGAGATATAGCACATTTTCAACAACCGCAAACACAACTTGGTCATACAAACACTATGAAAAACAAAGTTATATTTGCTGTCAACAAAGTTTTGTGGTATTTTAGCTAAGTGGAAGTAAGTGGATTCCCTAATTCAGTTAAAGATGGCACGAAACCCTCAGTGCGCGAGTCCGACTAGCACTTGGCCGGTTTTTCTTTTTAAAATATTTTAATTCGTTTATGAAACTTTACTTTACACCCGAATTGATGTTACCATTTGACATTTGAGAAACCAAATATTTTTTATATGCTTTTTGCCAGGTGAAGTTCTTGATACTTTTTGAAAACATTTTTCTTATAGACCTAAAGTATATTTTTGTATGGTTGTTATTATTAAGTTTATTACCTTTGAAGAAATTAGTATTAAACATTTATTTTCTCTCACATCGTCTTATCTTTGTTGACCCCATATTTACTTGAGAATTTGTGCAGTTTTTATAATCTTTAAATCTTTAGTGACACACTAAAACCTGTTATTAAACACAGAAAAATAATACAACAGATTTGAAATAGACAGCTTTAACCACAGAAGCACAATATTATTATCACTCTAATCTGAGAACTGAGAACCACAAAGACGAGATAGTAAGCTTGCGCTATCAAAATTATTATTTGTATTAAATTTAATATAAATATATAGTATTCTCTCTACTTATATTATAAAGTTGAAGAGTTTGTTTGTTTGAACACTGATCGCGCTAATCTCAGGGACCACTGGGCTGATTTGAAAATATATTTTGGTGTTGAATAGCTTATGCATCGAGGAAGGCTATGAAACATCACGCTGCAAACTCATTACGCGCAAACGCAGTCGCCGGGGACCGCTAGTAGCCCTATACATGTCATCGTAATATTGTAAAAACAGAGAGATTACAACCTTACTTAGTAAGACCTAAGATGTTTTTGAATAGGACTAAATACTCTATACAATCGAACGGTTTTAAAATCGTAAGATTGTAATCTGACGATTTCTCTGAACAACCTCGAAATGGTTTAGCATTTACTCTTTTATCGGTACTTACATTACATATCGACCTAACTCCACCTACCCTAAGCGTATTATATTATCTGGGCCTATTTTTTTTTTTTTTTACGTTGGAAAATGCATTACGCATACTCGCCGCCCGGGGGAGACGGTGAGTTATGTGGGACTCGAGCTCAGACGCCCATACCCACTAAAAACCAACGACACTCCGTCAGTCACCTGGCCGCTCAAAAGTCGTCTCAAGCCAGCCGTCATCGTCCGAGAAATCGGACGGCGACGACTCGTGAGCGGCGGACGGGGCTGCGGGAAGCCGGTCGGATACTACCGCTGCCCCGTCGGTGATTGCCCGCCGTAGCAGGCCCGGCAAACCCACCCCATGAGGGGGGGCAACGGGAATGGCCGGAGTGTGCGGTCATTCCCGTCAGGCGGCGGTGGAAGCGCGTGCAATGCCGGCGCGGGTACCCCCGTACCCAACGCCGGCTGGCCTCCACCATATTATCTGGGCCTAAGCTAACCCACCACTTTGCCCAGTGATTCGTCATGTTAGTTTACGTTATAATGTATGAAGTTCAGTACAGTTCACAATTAATCGACAGATTACAACCCAACGGATTTAAAACTGTAGATTGTAATAACGCGGCTTACAATATTATAGTGACATATCCCTCTTTAGTGTTAGCGAGTAGAAAATGAAAAGGCAATAGCAATCGAGTGATGGTGTTTACAATTTGCATTTAAAATAATTGTGAAGAATTTGTGAAAGCTGCTAAACAAATTTTCGAATCGTTTGAAAGCCAGGTTTAAGCTTTAGAACGGTTTATATGGATCACTCAGAATGCACTATGTTCAGTTGAGTGATCTTCTAAAACACCACCTTATACAGTACACCTTATCTTATACACACCTCCTCACCCACAATATTATACAGTACACCTTTAAAAGGTAGGTATACAAAAAAGCTCGCGGGGGTCTATGTCTATATGTCTACCTATTAGGGATAACCCACAATAATCATTTTTTATTCTTTACTTTTTACGAGAATTATTGGCTTATTTACGAACCGATATTAAGCAATACAGCATTAATGCTTATCCAATAAACTTAAATACATATATTATGCATTTAATATAGTTTTATATGGCCCTTTATAACATGAAATTTCTAATGAATATTTGCGGCCTAACGGCGGTATAGGCCGGGGCCTGGGGCTTAGATTTAAATGTCAAGTGCTTTTCTCATGGCCCATTAAATATTGCTCTTTCAAAAGTAACATGTAAAGATAATTTATTTGTATTGTCTGATCACAAAAACCTCTGAACGTTGCATAAAGACAGCAATATTAGAAAGAAGCACCCATGCGAAGCCGGGGCGAGTCGCTAGTTCAATAATATATAAATATATTTGTCGCAGGAAAAATGTATACTTCCGCCGTTTACATAATTTGGCATCTTCAGTTTGTAAGCGCTCCCGGTTTTGCAAAATGCCGAAGGTAAAATGTATAATGCTACAACATTACATGTAAAATTGAAACGCATAATACATAATGTCGAGAAAATGGTAGAATTTAGTTATTTAAGTGTTTATTGAGCGATTAAAACGAAAATGGCGTCAGCGATGAATTCATGTGTGAAAATGTGGTTGAAAAGATTAGTAACGTATTCATCAGTGTCAGTGAAAAATGATATTGTAGCATATATCTTGTACGTACGACGCTGTTGAGAGCGGATCGGAAATATATGTAACAAAACTGATTTACTTTTATAAGTATATACTTTTTGGAAACTTCTAGTTATTAATTTTGATAAGTCCTATTTGACCTACCAAACTGTGTTTGATCATGGTCACTCTAAATCATCAACTATTCAAGCGTCGTTGAAACTATAACAACTGAACAGTAAACAATTTGCCTTCGGCATTTTGGAAAACCGCGAGCGTTTATAAATTTCAAGTGTGTTTCAGTGTTAATAATAGTTAGTTACTGCGACTGGTTATTGGTCACCATATAAATATTTAGATAAAATATGAATTTATTGGACTAACAAAATAAAAAGTGATCATCATGGTCCTCGCTCCTCTCTTTCCTACCGGGATTGCACTTAATCCAGTGACATACTCCGCATTCCATATTCAATCTCTCTCTTGTATTTTTTCTCTTAAACTGTCGCAGGCAAAACGTATAATTCCGCCGTTGATGAAATCAATATGTATAAAGCCGAGCCATTATATATAATGCCACAAAATGTGATCGACAATTGACACACATTATACATAATGCCGAGAAATTGTAAAAAAATGTTATTTTTGGTACCCGGGTTTTGCTTTTGAGCATAAAACAAAAATAGTGTCTCGTAGTGAATTTGTTTGCAAAAATGTGCTTGAAAACAATGGAATTACTACGTCCGTGATTCATGTGATTATAGTTATTTTAAGCACGAATTTTGTAGTGAACGAACTACGAAAATTGAATGATCAGCAAACAGGAACGATCAGAAATCAATGGAAAAATTTAAAAAAAAATATGTTATCCGGCACCTCAAAAACGCTAAGGTGTCCATGTATTCTGGGACCCGGAGCACACTTGCAGTGTACTATTAGTCCAAATAAATCCACTATCCACGCAAAGATAATAAAAATATATTTTCCTTACGAAATCGGTAGGCTCCGAATACTATAAAACAAGCATTTCGTGGTACGGATTGCATACTAAAAATGATCGAGTTCACAATACGATGACATACTGGTGGATTTTCGTAGTAGGCCCTCAGACTATGACGGGTTTGTTTGATATAAAATTGCCATTATCAAAATGTTTCCGTCGCCGTAAGACCCGGCGGCCGTGTTTGATTTGGGTTCGGTCGGACTTAACGATCCACAGTGCACGCTATCTTTCGCCTGAAAGGGTTGGCTGAACAGGCTTTGACTCGCGGTAGGGTGTTATTGGCGGTGTCTTTTCTCTCTTGTCATGTTAATGTCTGTCTTTCTATTATATTGAGAAAAAATACAATTATTCAAGAATTTAAATGCAAACTGCATTAAAATTGTAAGATAATAAAACACAAAAAAAACTTATGAAACGGTATAATACGGCTAAATGCTGCTGCATTATTGATAGTTTACTGCAGTGATCGTTTCGTATTATACCGGCTTTACATCTATATTTACAATACAACAACAACAATGACCTATTTTCAAAGCAAGACAAACATGGATAAGTTTCACTAACCCCTGTATAGTTGCACATTTCTGCCACGGCATGCGCTGTGATCGTTTTCTATACCCGTACATACACTCCGCACGGTCCCATTAATTAAAAAAAACTTTATGACATTGTAGTTTATTCCATTTTTTTATACAATTTTAACGTCCTTGGCTCTACG
The DNA here is from genome assembly GCA_963924145.1 of Pyrausta purpuralis. Taxonomy (NCBI): domain Eukaryota; kingdom Metazoa; phylum Arthropoda; class Insecta; order Lepidoptera; family Crambidae; genus Pyrausta; species Pyrausta purpuralis. The sequence continues at coordinate 14,366,854 of OZ001646.1, read as the reverse complement.
CCATACAGACTATTCTTTAGTGTTCTTTTTCATTTTATATCACTTATAACTAAAACTAACACTAAACTATCCCATCTTAACCTAACTCATTAAAATGCGAGGTGGTTCACATTTCAATGCTCAACAAGGAAGCTTAGTGCAGGAACAGCGATCTGGGTAAGACGGCGTGATCTGATCACTTCACTTAATTCCACAATTCAATTGCAATGTTTTCTTTAAAAGAACAAATTATCATGACAATTCCACCGCACAATCACAATAATTGACCCGAAAAAACCAATAACTAAAATGAAGAAATAAGGTCCGTCCTTCCCTTTTCGTTTCCCGCGCAAAACCTAGTTTATTCCAACTTGCAACACAACAGTCACACCTTTTAATGAATTCGGGAAATACCCGGACTGTGCATTCGTGCGTAGGTACCTAGTAGTACTACCTAACATGGCGGCACAACACTAGTACAACCTTTATTCCTACTCACTTCACTTGTACCGTCGTACGTGCTCCAGTCTTTTATTTCCAAGAATCCTGAAGGTATTACGCTTCAACACCCGAGCGATTGCAGGCAACCGAATAACAATAGAATATCTATTGTGTCTCATTTATATACGCTTAAGGGATTCATTATTCTTGCTTAGAAGGTATGTGTTCATAAAATCACGGTTTAAGACAAACTGACTTTTCTCCATTCATTTTTTTAAAAAAAATAAACCGCCATCAAAAACCTGACTAAAAGTCGATTTTACCAACGTCAGATAAGACTTATCCGACTAAGTAAGTATACAACGACCGATTTTAAGATGACATTTGCATAAATGATTGCTGACAAATTTAATATTGTGAAGTGGAAAAAGGTTTAAAATGGCATCGTTTCTATGGATAAAGAAAGACATTAATAAAGCACGGACGAGTAAAAAAAGTAAGGACTCCGCGTCACCTACATTTGAAGTGAAGCACCCAAAGTAAGCCAGCATACGTGTAGATACGAAGCTACACGCACACACTGACGCAAAAGTAAGCCGATCGGCCGCCATTACCCTCTCTGCCATCGTCTGTGACAGTGCAAACCTTCGCGTATAAAAAAATGAAAATATACCGTCGTGTATCGTTAAACGGTGTAAAAATATTACATTTCAACAAAAAAAGTGCCAAGGAATTTCCTTTCATATGTTAGCCAGTACCTATTAAATTAATTTCTGTTCTTTTTAAAATACAAAAAATATTTATTTGGAACACAAAACCTCCACTCCACGTGATTTGCTGGTGACAGTAACAGCCAGTGTGGCCGGATAATAAATAGGGACTTTACCCGAAAAAACAGGCTAAGTGCAAGTCGGACTCGCGCACTGAAAAACTACAAGTTGGTTTTAAAGCAGTATTCTACTGCATAAACACAACTTTTTTAAGTTATTAAATTTAACTTAAGTATATAATTTAAACAGTTCTTTATTTTTTTGACATTTAAATAAATTGTTGTGTTTGTGTAACAGAAACTCAAGCAAATTAATTATTTTTTAGTATTCGTAATAATAAATAGAAGAGCTAGCAAGCACTTTTTATTTACATAAAAATATAATGAAATCCAACCAAAAGAATAACAAGTATGTAATTTATCTAGCCATTCCGATGTCAGGTTGGCGACTTACATAATTTTAATTTTAATTGCGGTTTTGAAAGGCACATGCATAAACGAGTAAAATTTGCAGTCTCACTACCGCCATTCTGATACACCTACACAATAAAGGGAGAAATATTTGTGTCAACTGGTATCCCCGTGACGCACACACATACAGCAGAAAAGTGGCTTCACTTGCTAGTATCGCTAATCGCGGTGCGGAGTCCTTTCTTTTTTACTCGTCCGTGTAATAAAGATGCGAGTAACCGGTACCGACCTTCGAATTAAAGAATTCGAAAATATAGGTATTAATTCCATGAAATAGTAAACTCATTCACTCACTCAGTACGAAGTACTACGTACACGTCAGTACCGGTTACCCACCTCTTTATTGTCTTCAGTTGTTCACCCTGTGAAAAGTCCACGCGGGATTTCCCCTATTTTAATATTGTAAGTAAACATTCAAGTGAAAAGAAATAGTAGGTAGTACGTTTCTAGATTAGTTAGTTTTTATATAGTGTTTAGGTATGACTAGTATTTTGTTTGCTAGTTATAACCTACGAGTTCAGTGCAAAGTCGATCAATTAAAACTAATTTTAATGTTTCTAAGAATATTATAAACTTTGTAACCTACAGATAGTGGTGCGCCTAACCATAATACAAATAGTGTGAGATCAACTTTAGTGTATAATTTCATGTGAATATTACTAAAATTGTGTTGCCTAACTATTTATGGCTCAATAAGTGCAATTTTGTCGTTTTTTTGTCGTCAGGTAATAACACATTTGATTTAATTAAAATGTAATAGGTACCTACTGCTATTTTGATAGATGAATTTGTGTCACTAATACTATCCATCTAGTTTATCTTTAACTGAAATATTCCGTACTTTCTCAAAAATGTTGATACATGAACTCTAAAATAGAAAATACATGTTCTTTATTCACAGACGGTGTTGGTTAAACTAAAGAACATAATATTTAATTTAAAAGAAGCTCCTGCTAAAAAGAAGTAATGGCAGAAAAGTTGATTAGAACCACGACTCGAAAGTAAGTTCTAATTATCCTATCAATATTTTTCTAGCCTTTCAATTACTTACTTACAACAGTAATCTGCGTCTTTGCCATCGCAAATATTAAATTTCTCATACAAACTTTAACAGTAGCCCGAATCCACATTGGCGTTGCGTTTTATTCCCATTGTGTTGCATCAACGCTGCGACATCGGAGCGGTGCATACAGCAGCTCCATTCTTACATACAAATCTGAAGGAACGGCTATGCCTTAGGGTGCGTTCTTGTCGTCAGAACGCGCGTGCAAAGGATATCTATACTAATATTATAAAGCTTATTAGTTTGTTTGTTTGAACGCGCCAATCTCAAGGTTTACTGGACTGCTTGTAAAAATATTTTGTGTTGGATAGCTTATTTATCTAACTTAAATCATCACGCTGCGACGGGAGGGGAGGGGGCAAACATAAAACGCGCGAACATAGTCGCAGGGGACTGCTAGTGAAAAATATGCTCGTGAACACAACACCAATGCGGCTTCGTTCTGGGCCTCTAACTTTGTTTTTGTTTGCACCAAATTTAAATAAAATAAAATAATGTGGCTTTGCTCTTCTGAAGAGATAATTTTTGAGATGAATTTTATCAATGTCCATCTCAGTGTATGCCAATAAATGATTATTATTATTAAATACATAAAACAGTTATTAGCTACATGGAAATTACTTAAGCTAATATTTTTTTGTAACAAACAGTACCTACCCAAAACTGATACTATCTCGATCTCGCAGACAACATTACACAGTTACCTAATTTAACATACGCAAAATGATGTAAATAATTAATTGCAAAACAATATTATCAACAGCAACGGTGACTCCGATGGTTGTTTTCGCATCCCCAAGAACTACAAAAAAATATATGCTGCTGGACTTAAAGTTGGTGAAGAAGCCTCAGAAAGTGTAATCTCAATGACTGAAGACTTAAGGTTGGATATTATTTCACTATATCAATATTTTTTTCTGTATTTTTTTTCTCTACAATCTATACATAATATTATAGTTAATTTATCGAGGAAGACTTCAGGTTATAAAACATCACGACGCGACAGGAGGGGTGGAAGCAAACTCAAATCGCGCGGACGAAGTCGCGGGGGGGGGGGGGCGTTATAATTTATTACATTGTGTAATGTTAAAATGCGAAAAACCCCAGACATCCCATTTTTTTAATTGACCTAATTCAGAAAGAATAATAGTTTTATGTTGGGTTTTACTTTTACTGGCACTTCTATCTGATCATTTCTTGCTCACCGGGCGACACTCAGTCGAGAGAGAAACGCTCTTTAAGAACTAACCATTGCTTTACGTATCCGCCTGAATATTGGATCACAAAAGACATCAATAAATTTTAAGCCTATGTGTTATGCCGATGTATGGAGCTTTAATTATTGTAAAGTATTGTTCAAATCTATCCGGTAGATTTTGCGTAAAAGAGTAACAAAAATACATCCATTCTCACAAACTTTCGCATTTATTTATAAAATAAGTAGAAATGAGTGATCCATCTATTGTGTATTATTTGCAATAATAATGGCTCGTTTCCAGTATGTTAATAAAAAGCTTAGAATGTAAGCGGAGTCTGAGAAATAAGTAGGCACAACATTTTTAATTACTTATTTCTACAATTAAATTCTTGGCTTTCAGGGAAATATTTGAAACTGGGGTCACCATTGAAAATTATGTTAGATTTTTCCATAATCTGCTGTGGTATGAGGAGACTATAGTCAGGATCAATCTTAGGGTAAGTCTTTTGAATTTTAAAAGAAGGTACTAATATACATTACTGGGTAATGTTTTATTTTAGTACACTTAACACTACTTACATTTTATGACAATCACCCTGGAAAAGAAGTCCTATTTCATTAGGAGAACCCGGTGGCTGCGCAACCACCAGCAACAAATTGTACAGAAATGTTTATACCTAGAAGACGCTGTTGTTTGCACCAACGAAGCCCCATGTGGCAATCTTGTGGGGAACAATGACCCCATTTGAGCTAAAACACTTATTACACGAAACTTCTTATTTTCAGAAATATAACATGCCTGGAGTTCATTTGGAACGCAACAATGGTGATTCCTTAAGACTTTTCGTTCCTGGTCTCGCTGAAAAACGCCCCTCTTTACTTTTGGGTCTGTATGAACTTTTTTATCACGCATTTTTTAAATACTAATATGATGAAGCTGATGAATTTGTTTGTTTGTTTGAACGCGCTATTATCAGGAACTACTGGACCGATTTGAAAACATTATTTTCGTGTTGGATAGCTTATTTATCGAGGAAAACTTAAGGATATTAAACATTACGCCGCGACAGGAGGGAAGAGAGCAAACGCGCAGATGAAGTCGCGGGGGACCGCTAGTTCAATAATAAAGCTTTGATTTATATTCGTTATGTGCCAAAAATATACTTTTTTTTCAGGTGATTTGTTGTTTTTGAAACCACAAAATTCCGAAGACTACACATTTGAAGCTGTTATTACCGAAATCAATGAAAATAACATTAATATTAGAGGAATGGATAAAAAGTGAGTTTTACTTTTGAATCACATAGGTAAGAAATTCGTATAAAGGTACACTTTAGGTGATCTTATTGCAATATGCGGTATCTTCCAACCTTTGGGTAAAGAAATTGCTTGTTCATAGATGCGATAAATGTACCAATGATATTAAAAAGAATAGATATGTTATACGCTCACAAAACATAAAAATCTATGCCGGACGAGAGCGACAGCACACGTGCGCAATTCTTATTAACTACATTCCTAGACGATGTGTGAAAGAGATAGCATAATTCATACAGGAAGAAAAAAGAGATGTAGGTACCCCGTACCTATGACTAATTCTCTCTAAAATGTCACTTATTGACCCATCACTGATCTGCACTGCACACTTGAATTACTAATAATAACTAATCTGTGATCGACTTGGTATCGAGAACATTGCGTCCTTTTTACACTTATAAAAATAACAATTAACTTTCTCTTTCATTTTGATAACCGTATTATGAAATGGATTGCAAGTAAAAATATTTAACATTTAACCATTAATGCAAAATTCTTATTTCCCTACATGTCATACGAGATCCCCTTAGCGTATTTTACTTTCTTATCATAGTTGCTACACTTTTGAAACAAACACGATGGCAGTTCATAGGATTTATAGTCACTATCAGAGACGTCATACTTATCACACTATTCGTAGACTAAAGGTAAGACGTCCTAATTAGGACGTTTTTGCGTCTTCACATTGCGCGCCCGGGTAACATATTATTATCATTTTTTTTTAACCGACTCCAAAAAAGGAGGAGGTTATCAATTCGACTATGTTTTTTTCTTAAATACCATTGTTATGTATTTTTTTTATTTTTTTTATTTGGTGCAAACAACAGATCTACAACCATTACATTACAAACAATATAATACAAAATTTTAACATTATAATTTGTTGCAGCTCCAAGAGCGCGTACACACAGCATGTTTATCAGGCCAACAGTATAATTTGGTAAATTGAATGGAAATTAAAGATTATATAACATCAATAAAAGAAAATAATTGGATTATCATTAGTGAAAAATTAAATTAAATTGAATTAATGAATAACAGGACACCGATGAAATAAAATAACAAATGATAATAAAAAAAAACAATAATAAATTATTAAATTAGGACAAGTAAGAAAAGATTTCTTTTCTGTGTAGCTCACTAAATTAGTACCTAGAACAACTCATCCGGTAGCAATTTAATTACAGCTGATTTAAATTTATTTATAGACAAGTTGATTTATGATGTAAAGCAAAGGTGTTTGCCCACCACAATGTATGATACCATTACATTAGCTGTGCCATGACCGTGTCAGGCACGAAAAGCAACACGATATGCTCTACTTTTCCCACTGAACGTATTGACAGCGTTCCTTCTCACCGTTATATGGAGCAAGAGGGTATTTAGGCAAAAAGGGAAGGATAGACCAATCTTGAGATACTGGGTTGTTACTCAGTTATCCCCAGCTGCCCTGACTCGCAGCTTATTATAAATTATTTTAAAACTTTAGTAATTAATGTTAAAAACCTAAATTAATTTAATCCTAACTTACTAATACCGATTATGAAGTCTGTTTCAAATAAAAGATATTATTTTTTTTAAAAAAAACCTTAGTGCAATAAGTGAGGTATGATAAACCTATTAATTTAAAAGTTTGCTCCTAAGTTTTACGATTTAAAAACTATACATAGACTTGATGCCAAAAGCATTCTAGTCACAACAAAACAGACGATACGAAGAAAATGATTGATCGTAAGATTGTTTGCCATTATTCTTGCGTTGTTATTATTATATTAAATTTGGTATAAACATAATTATTATTATTATTACGTAGTACTATTATATTTTCTGTGCCATTATCCCCAATGAAACGACTTTTGTTTCAGGTTCTGGAAGTCCTACCTCCCGGCTACGAAGTACGACGTCCGCTTCTTGATGTCGCGGATGCCTCTGGAGCGGATGCACGCGGCGGTGGACAGCGTGGAGCGCTCCGGCCAGCAACGGCGCATTTTCCCGCAGGACTTCAAGCCGCCGGCTAGCTGCGTTCGCAAAATTGACAAGTAAGTTTAATTAACAAGATGAAATAAGAAAGCAGAAGCTTGCGCACGGGCTGGATTCGATCCAGTAACCTTTGGCTAACCCAGGCGCGGATCCAGCTCTCCAAAAAGCTTGTGGGCATGCTACGTGTTTCTTTTTTAATGAATTGCACTTTACCAAAATTCACGAAGGCACGAAAGTCTTAATTCAGAGACAAACTTGGAATAAAGTACATATTGCTAGCGCAAAGAAGTGGTTTACGCTGCTTACCAAATAAAAAAAAACCGGCCAAGTGCGAGTCGGACTCGCGCACTGAGGGTTCCGTGCCAACTTTAACTGAATTAGGGAATCCATTTACTTCTACTTAGTAAAATACCGCAATATTTTGTTGACTGCAAATATAACTTTGATTTTCATAGTGTTTGTATGAAGTACAAAGTTATGTTTGCGGTTGTTGAAAATGTGCTATATCTCAAAAACTACTCGTTCGATCCCGTCCGAACCAATTTTCGTTGAAAGTATTTATTAAGATATACATCATATTTTTTTTTCAAAATTTACACTCGCTTGGTTTAGAAATTAGATGGGGGGGGGGACGCCCATTTTACCACTTTGGAAGCGTCTAGCTATGAAACGTTAGACTTTAAAAGAAAATGGTTTAGGAACCTCAATGTTATTTTAAAAGACCTATCCATAGACACGCATAGGTTTGACAAAAAAAATTTTTTTGGTTTTAGTTTCATGTATGAGAGTTAAGGGGGGGGCCCCTTAACTGTCATTATTTTTTATTTTTTGTATGAGAATCGATAAGCGGTTAACAAGATACATCTTTCTACCAAATTTCAATTGTGTAATGCTTATAGTTACAGAATAAAACGGCTGTGACATACGGACGGACAGACAGACAGACAGACTTGAAACTATAAGGGTTCCGTTTTTTCCATTCGGCTACGGAACCCTAACAATAAATGGAACAAAGCGCGAGCGCTCAAAAAAACGATTTAAAACGCTTAAAAAGCCGTGAATATTTTAAAACACTTTGGGGAATACCACGCTTATTAAATCATAACATAATAAAAACCGACAGCACGGTAGCTCGATTAGGAAGTGTTCGCCCGGTTAGCCAGAGGTTTCGGGTTCAGGTCCCACCCTTGCGCAATTTTAGATTTCATAATTAATCTTATAAAAATACAAGAATAACAGTGTGAGTGTCAAAAACATCCTAAACCATCATAATAAATGGTATAGCGTGAGCGAAGCGAGCGCGCAAGAATTATATTTTCCGACGCCTATCAGACCATGGACATGGCGAAGCGAGGGTTCAAAAATTTGGTTTTCGACGCATATCAAACCAAGGAACCGATAAAAATAAAGCAAGACAATGATTTAAAGTGTTAGTGGACGAGCGAAGTGAGAACGAGATATTTGTTGCTTCATAATGAAGTAAAATGACAAAAAGTTTGTACCATGCACTTTGTAAAATTGTGATTAGGGTTGTGGGCATTCCCACAGTGCCCACAACGGTGTATCCGCGCCTGGGCTATCCGGGTCAACTAGTTCTTATAAATCTATCCGGCTAACGTAGCGATTTTCCACACGCGCGAAATTTCTGATCTCTTGAAAATGTATCATTACGCGTGACGTCAGCTTACAACGTACCTAGATTGATAAGAGCTTTGGCCAAGTTATCGCAAAGGTTCCTTTTTCAAATCAACATTTATCGTGTGGTATAACGTTCTTTGTTTGTGAAACGACGGAGCCGCACTCTGACGTCGCGGCGTCTACCCAACGCATGGCCAATGTGGCTTCGCTTTGACTTTACGAGCAAGCGCACATTGAGGTCCCCAACGCGACCACTTGAACCACACTATTAAGTATCCGGTTATCGTAAGGATGGTCTTGTCAGAAATGTCGCATTGTCCCCGCTACCCCGTTCACCCTCCCGCGTTCGTCCATTTCGTGTCAGTTCATTTCACCGCAAGGCTGCGATGTGCGGAGATATTACGAGGGTCAAACTGAAAGTTCTTAGAACTGGCCACTTATAAACAATATAATAAAAAAAATATTCTAAAATTTGAAAATAGAACTCTTTGCCAATATTACTGAGTATATATTTCATTCATTTGTCATTTGTTTTACGATTTGGCGGCAAATTGAAAATTGTCTGTGTCACGTCAACATGAATTTAACACGAGAAAATTTTCGTGCAATGATTTTTTATGACTTTCGATGTCATTTAAGTCAACAAGAAAGTTATGATAGACTACGATTGGCCTTTCACGATGAAGCCCCATCTCGTGCGACTGTTTACAACTGGTTTAATGAGTTTAAACGTGGTCGCACTAATCTCACTGATGATGTACGTGAGGGACGGCCTTCTACGGCGACGACTGAAAATAACATCTGTGTTGTGCGGCGTATGATAGAGACTGACAAAAGAGTGACCTATCAGCAGATTCGGACAAGCTTAGGCATCGGTATGACTCAAGTGCACAAAATCTTCCACGAACATTTAGCGGTCAGGAAGCTTTGCGCCCGGTGGATACCTCATAATTTGACTAAGGCTCAAAAACTCCATCGTGTGGATTGGTGCCGTAAAATGATTGAAAGATTTAACGGAGGTGACTCAAATGCTGTGTTCGACATACTAACAGGTGACGAAAGCTGGATTTACTGTTATGATCCTGAAACCAAAAGACAATCTGCTCAGTGGGTGTTTCCTTTCGAGGAGTTGCCAACTGAAGTGAAGAGAGATCGAAGTGCGGGAAAAAAAATGGTGGCCTCGTTCTTTGGAAGGATAGGTCATTTCGCAACAATTGTGTTAGAAGATCAAAAAACAGTTTCTGCAGAATGGTACACTACCAATTGTTTGCCACTTGTCTTGGAAAAAGTTCGAGAGAAACGACCTCGCAGTAGGATCCTCCTTCACCACGACAACGCCTCGTCGCACACCGCCAAGCGAACGATCGACTATTTGGCGACATCAAACGTTGAATTACTGGGTCACCCGCCGTATAGCCCCGACCTCGCGCCTTGTGATTTTTATTTATTTCCAAAAATTAAAGAAAAACTTAAAGGAAAGCGGTTTATGAATGCTGAAGAAGCGGTGGCTGCGTATCGCGATGCCATTGAAGAGACCCCTAAGGACGAGTGGGCAAAGTGCTTTTCCCAGTGGTTCCATCGCATGCAGCGGTGTATTGACGTCAATGGACAATATTTTGAAAAGATATAATAAAACTAATAACTGGCTAATGTAATCAGTTTTTGATTTTCTAAGAACTTTCAGTTTGACCCTCGTAGTAGGAAATCAATCATGTTTTTTTTATGAATTGGAATAGCTAAATTACTAGTATTATTTCTCTGTATCATCTGTTCTCTGTATCTGTATCGACACTTCGAAGTCACCGCCGCCTTAAGAGCGAAAATTGTTTGCACCCCGCGCATTGTCTTTTGTTTAAAGTGTGTTAGTGAGGCGGCAGAGACAGCGATCGTAACACTTTCCACATCCATACGATTGCTTCAGATTCTACAACCAGCTCATACAAGATAACCCCGAGCAACACTTGGCTGTAGAGCACATAGTGTCGGGCTCCAGCGGCACGGCGCCCTACTTGCTGCACGGTCCGCCTGGCACCGGCAAGACTGTCACCATCGTCGAAGCCATACTACAGGTGCGTAACTTAAACATTGGAAGAGTTAATGGAAATGTAACAGAGGGGCTACAGAGATAGGTTACATTTTTTTAAGTGGTTCACGTGAAAAATATGTTTGGGTACCTCTAGGCTAGATATAGACTGGTAGAATCGCTACTTCTGCGACCATAGATCATTCATGCCCCAACGGCGAGAGCCGTTATCGATAACTTTAGAATGTGCAGTGCAACACTACGCCTCCCCATAAGGCCTATGAGTGTAAAAGAGAGGTAAGTATACGCTGTCACAGTGCCACATTTTATTGCCTCAGAGGAAGCCAGTGTCTAATATTACTGGGTACGTATTATAGTACTGAAAGTTCATAATACCTACAAATGAAATACCTACGCTTGAAACGTCGAAAATCAAAAAACCGAACGAATGAAATACCTATACCCGATATACCGAAGCTCAATATGCCGAATTTCAAATAACCGAAGGTTCAAAATCCCGAAAGTTCGAAATCCCGAAAGTTCGAAAACCCGAAAGTTTGAAATACCGAAGGTTCATATCCCGAATGTTTAAAATCCCGAAGATTAATATACCTACACTTAGTATACTGAAGTTCAAAATCCCGAAAGAAAGATTAACTTTGCGGTAGGCATGCAACATGCAGCATGCAAGCAATCAAACAGGCATGCATGTAGCAAGCAGGCATGCAGCATGCAAGCAATCAAGCAAGCAGGCATGCTTGCATGTAGCAAGCAGGCATGTAGCATGCAAGCAATCAAACAGGCATGCATTTAGCAGCATGCATAGGTTTTGCTCTTCTCCGGCGCTGCGGGAAGTGCAGCCCTTTCGCCCTAGCGTAGCGAATCTCAGGCACCCACGCTCGCCTACGCAGCTCCGCGCCTCCGGCTTTTGAATTACACTCTAGTATCGGGCAGATTAGTACCACGGCGATGGACCACGGCGATTCGGGGTCAATCAAAATTTGTTTTTCTTGATGAACCTCAATCTCAATGGTATACATTCATAGGTCTTGTAAAATTCGATATTTTTAATCTTTGGGTTTTAAATTTTTCGGTTTACTAAACTTTCGGTCATATAAACAGTCGGAATATTGAACTTTCGGTCATATAAACAGTCGGTATTTTAAAATTCGGCATTTTAGTATTCGGCATTCCAATTATAGGTCTTATAAGATTCGGTATTTTGAATTTTCGGGATTTCAAACTTTCGGTATTTAGAACTTTTGATCATATAAACATTCGGCATTCTAAAATTCGGCCTTCCGTTCGTAGGGTTTATGAAATTCGGTATTTTAAAATTCGGTATTGTAATACGTACCCAATATTACTATATCAGTCGCACTCAGCTCAGTCGGCCTACAATTAAATATACCTAGTATATTGATCAATCATCAATGTATTACTTATTTCAGCTTGTCAACAAGAACGAATCCAATCGCATTCTGGTCTGTACGGAATCCAATATGGCGGCGGACCACGTGGCCACGATGCTGATAAAGTACTGCCGTCTCTTTCCGCCTAAACTTAAACTGCTGCTACGCGCTAACTCGAAATACAGGGTGTGGTAAGGAACCATAATTTCATTTGACTATAGCACGGAAATAGATTTTGATAAAATTATTGAAATAGTTAAGAAGGTACTTAGTGTTTGGCAAAAATTCAACACAAAAGTTGAGAATCTCTATTTGTTATTATTATCGATGGAACACGCAAACTGATACAAGTTAGGTATATACATGACCAAACTTTAATTATTTAGTTTAACATTGATTCAATCTTTTTTTGTAGGGAAAACCTCCCCGAGTGCTTGGTGGATTATTCAAATGGAACGTGCTATGAATCATTCGAACCAGTATCCACTGACGATTTTTTGTCTTACCGGATCATCGTCACTACGCTTTCGCATTCGGCGAAGTTTGTCAAGTAAGTAAAACTAAATATAGTGGTAGGTACTTATTTATTTGTATATTTTTATTTTTTTAATTCTCTTGACTCAACAATCCACCCGTTTGGACGTTACGTACGGCCACTTAGGGCTTGGACCCATGTCTTCGGCGCGGCACTGTTCACTGCGCAAAGTCACGGCGCATACAGTACCGTGGGCGCTGTGGCATGCATGTGCTACCTGGCAAGAAACAGCCTTTACCCATCACCTTTTATTTTATTATTTTATTTATTTAATTACTTTTCATCAATCCACAGCTCTTAAGACTAAGAATCAGAACAACATTTATATATATTACTTACAGCCAATAAAGCATTGCCATTTTACAAATGGCTCATTTAAATTCATTACAGCGAATGGTTGTGAAAGATAAAGATACAATGATGAGACGATATTCTTATATTTAAAATTCTCGTGTCACAATGTTCGTTCCCGTACTCCTCCGAAACGGCTTGACCGATTCTTACCAAATTTCATATGCGTATTCAGTATGTCTGAGAATCGGCTACTATCTATTTTTCATACCTCTAAGTGATACGGGTTGTTCACCCTTATTTTTATTTTTTTAAATTTTTTTGACGAAATTTTTTGTTTTTATTTTTTTATAATGTGGCATAAAAAATACACACAACCCTAAATTTTTACTTTTTTATCACCAACCCCTATTTTTTATAGCCATTTTAGTAATTTTATCATTTTTCATCCCGCTCGATAACTGATCAATCGTCATTTAATTAGTTATCCTCGCCAGTTGTTTACAGGTGTCACTTCTGACCCAGTAAACAACACGGAGTAGGGATGAGAATGAAGCCGGTCTCCTGTTTCTCTCACACAGCCATTTCCTTTGGGGTCAGAGCAATATATTCGAGGTTTTATTTTTTTATAAAATAAAGTCGTGTCAGTTACACTATTTATAATTCAAGAACGGCTCAACCGATTTGACTGTAAATTGGCAAGGAGCTAAGCTTAGAACTTGGAGAAGGATATAGGATACTTTTTATGCCGTTCGATGGGGCTGGGGCTGGGGTGGTGGGGTGAAATAATATTCGCTGGGACGGCTTAACATTTAAAATTACGGGGCTGGACGGGACGGGGCCGGGACGGGATGACGACGGGGGCGAAACAAAGTTCGCCGGGTCCGCTAGTAAACGTATATAACTCTTATTAATTTATTTATTTCTTATTAATTTAATTTTAATCTAAGCGAGTGTAAATTTTGAAAAAAATATGTAATGTAGATCTTAACAAATACTTTCAACGAAAATAGGTTTGGACGGGATCGAACTAGTAGTTTTTAAGATGTAGCACATTTTCAACAACCGCAAACATAACTTTGTTATTCATACAAATACTATGAAAAACAAAGTAAACAAAATATTGTGGTATTTTGGCTTGGTGGAAGTAAGTGGATCACTAATTCAGTTAAAGTTGGCAGGGAACCCTCAGTGGGCGAGTCCGACTCGCACTTAGCCGATTTTTTAAGCTTATATTAGCTTCACTTGTAACATATATGTAAGAAAATCATGAAATCTTAATTTGACCCACTATCAGGTCTTCGATTAGGATGAAATTTTGCACATGTTCTGAGTTCTGATGACAATACATGACTAGCTAAGAATTACAAATCCAATATGGCGGCCTCCCCAAGACGGCGGACAAGCTATTTTAACCCCCATGATATGGGTATCAAATGAAAGGGTTTCCTGTCAGGAATACGAAATAATTAGTCACGTGACTTAAATCCAAAACGGCGGACATCCAAGATGGCGCATTGGCTATTTGAAATGCACCCCCATGATATGGGTTACGAACGAATGAATTAATGAAAGGGTTTACTGAATGGGATACAAAAAATATAAAAAGCGTGATTTTTAGTTTTTTGAACTATTATTATTTCCTTTTTAGGCAGTTCGAACGTAAGAAACTGAAGCGTCCCGTCTCTCACCTGTTCATCGACGAGGCGGCGCAAGCCTGCGAACCCGCGTGCCTAATCCCTATATGTGGACTGTTAAAACCGCGCGGAGCATTGGTGTTGGCTGGCGACCCACAGCAGTTGGGACCGGTTGTTATTTCCAACCATGCACGGCAGCTCGGCCTCGGTAAATATACCATTCGAACTGTGGCCGTAGTTCGAGTCGGAGCGAGATTTACTCGATCAGACGCATCGAGCGCGTTAACATGAATTTATATGGGATTGAAGGCGCCGTCTAGTGGCTAACGGGTACACTAAAACAATCCCATATAAATTCGTTTCGACTAGCACTATGGCCTCTAGTCTCAAATTCTTTTTATTTGACGCGCTGAAAGATCCGTAGCCCATTGTCATGGCAACCACACGCCTACTTGGCATATGTTACTACCTGTATACTGACCGCAGTGTATCCCTCTATTTGGACTGCTGAAAGCGCGCGGAGCGTTGGTGGCGTCGCGACCCAAAGCCGTCAGGACCGCGTATTATTTGCAACCATGCATGGCAGCTTGGACTCGATAACTACAACGCCTTATTGATCTGAGGGCCTACTGTGTACGAGCTAATGCAGACACACGTTGCGTTGCGTTGATGAGGGAACCCACTGTAGCTGGGGCCCGTTGTCATAGGTTACCCGCTACAAATACGCAAAGATTCTCGGCCTTTGTAACTTTACTCGCTGCACTGCTCTTGTACCTATACCTGCGATTAAGATGGCTGGTCCGATAGCCCACAGATAGCACCAGTGCTACTTGATCTGCTGCAGCTGGAACCTGTTGTCATAACAACCACGTGTCTGCACGTTGGTATCATTAGCCGCTGCGGCGAGGTCAAATCGCTGCAGCCGTGGTTTCATAGTGCAACCAATTTTATAAAGCTGAAGAGTTTCGTTTGTTTGAACGCGGTAATCTATAGAACTACTCGACCAATTAAAAAAAAAATGATTGTGTTAGATAGCTTATTTAACGAGGCAGACTTTAGGCTATAAAACATCACAACGCTGGGACGGGAAGGGAGGGAGCAAACTCAAAACACGCGGATGCAGTCACGAGGGACCGCTAGTAAAATAAAATCTTAACGGTCATATGGTTTAGAATGTTTTTAACACTTACAATGTCATATTTTATATTCATAAAAATGAAATAAGAAACCAAAAAATTGCGCACGGGCGGGACTTGAACCAGCAACCTCTTGGCTGACCGGGCCAAACGCTCTTACCAATTGAGCTGCCGTGCTGTCAGTCCAACCTTGCGAAATTTGTGGTCTCTTATGAATACGTCATTGCGTGACGCTTAGCGCCATCTAGTCGTCTGTTTATGAAACAGATGGCCCAAGCAGTAATTCTTTACAGAATAAATACAACTTGGAAATTGATGACGCTTCGCTATCTAATATGGGTTAGAATGTTTTTAACACTTACAGTGTCATATATTATATTCATAAAGGTGAAATAAAGAATAACTGCGTGGGCCATCTGTTTCATAAACAGACAGCCAAGAGGTTGCTGGTTCAAGTCCCGCCCGTGCGCAAATTTTTGGTTTCTTATTTCAACTTTATGAATCTGACCGGTCAGTTTCCTTCAAAATGATTCATAACATAACATATCACTGCAATCTACCAGTATTTGATTGTAACTAGTTACTTTAACAAACACGACAATCACCAGGCTTGTCACTGATGGAGCGGCTAATGCTAACCTGCCCCCTTTATCGCGCTGACGAAAATGACAAACTGGACGAGAACTTCACGGTGATGCTGCGTAACAATTTCCGCTCCAACGCCGATATACTGCACTTACCCAATCATCTGTTCTACAAGGGACAGCTCAGGGTAAGGATTTTACTATTACAAAAGGTAGGCTCCCGAACTTTGCGGCCTGCGTAAGCGCTTTGACGCATGCGAAGCATCGGAGCCGCGCGGCTATGATGAAACATGGGAGTGTATGGAGCGAGTCGCATATCGGAGCCGCGCGGCTGTGATGAAACGTGGGTAGGCTTGCCAACTTCAAAATACGAATTTGCGGGAAATAATGATTTCAAATGCGAGACCTGTGTCGGGAGTCTCGACATAGTTCCGTGTAAAACCACCAGGTGGCGCTCGAAAAATGCTGAGACGAAATTGGTGTTTTCGTGTATTTATTGATTGAGAAGAATTTTTGAATGATGCTTAAAAAACTACAAATATTTTTTAAGATTTATTAAAGATATAGCTACGTAAGTTAAAATGATGTTTGATGAATTAGAAAATCATAAAATTGAAATTGTCGACGCGAAATGTCAAAAATGATGCATCAGACTACGCCCGCTGGGTTTAAAAAGCGGGATCAATTGAATTTTGCATAGACTAAAAAAAAAGGAACTTTTCGTGACGTGAGGTTTGTGCATTTGCGTTAAACTGCTTACGCAGGCCACTTTGTGCGGAATTCTTCTTTTACATTTCTCAATACCGTAGAATCCAATCCAGCAGAATCTCAGTAACCACTAAATAAATAAATAGATAACTGAGGTTAAAAATGTGTAAAGCAATCGTATTCATTTGACAGTTCAAAACGTACGGTATGATCTGTTAAATGCTGTTCTGCCGTTTGACAGATCATACCGTACGTTTTGAACAGTCAAATAAATATGATTGCTTTACACAATTCCACCTCTTTTCTTTATAAATTTATTGAGAGACAAGTAGGTAACACTGTGGTACTTGTTTATCTTATAAAATTGTATTTTTATAATTTGTATTTATGTTTGTCTGAAATTTAACCACAACTTATTTTATCTGATCCTTCTTAGATCGATACCCAGAGAATGCTGAGCTTAGCATTCTCTCGGTATATGTTAGTATAGTGGCAGTATACCTCTGTTTTTACTTACTACTGTATTTTATTTTATTTATCAAGTAACTTTAGTAAGTCTGTTTTGTTCACCTAATAAATAAATAAATCGCTATTTATTATGCTTTATACTTGTCTATCATCCAAAGTCGTGATATACCTACGGAAAGAGTGTGTTGTGGTGATAGAAACAAAGGAAAATGTTAATTAAGGCTTAAATCGAACATCCACGAATGTTTTGCTCTTCTGTTTAGTAAGGATGTTGGTACTGTTATGTCTTCTGTGCTGTGCCTGTGCCAAGGAAAGCACACCCCTAAGAAGATACAAATTATATATTACTTTTTTTAGTAAAAACTTGTTAAAAAAATGTTTATCTACTAATTTATTATTTGATCAGGCGCTCGCCGCTGAGGACGCACTTAGCAACACGGACATTTTGGGAAAGAAAATTAATAGTAGAGCAGTTGTTTTCCACGGAGTACTGTCACAAGAAGAGAAAATGGGCAAGTCACCCAGGTATGTAGCTAATATTCATTTCAGTCACAACGTTCGTAGTATATACGACCTCCGTGGTCGAGTGGCTAGCTCGCTGGTTTCAAGCGACGCCATCTCAAGAGGTCCCGGTCTTGTGTCTGATTTCCATAACACAAGTGCATTGGCTACTTACTTTGAGATCAGAGCAATGTTAGTGATTGGTGTCCAATATTTATTTATTTATAGACTGGGTGGTCTAAGTCCATGCTCGTTAATATGAAATTAAAGTAATTCTCGTACTCATGACACTTTGCATTTAATGATAAAACATAATTTATGTAATGCTTTAGAATGTTTTTAACACTCACAGTGTCATATTTTATATTCATAAAGATGAAATAAGAAACCAAAAATTTGCGCACGGGCGGGACTTGAACCAGCAAATATATAAAATATGACACTGTGAGTGTTAAAAACATTCTAAGGCATTAGATAGCGAAGCGACATCAATTTCCAAGTTGAATTTATTCTGTAAAGAATTACTGCTTGGGCCATCTGTTTCATAAACAGACGGCTAGATGGCGCTAAGCGTCACGCAATTGACATTTTCATAAGAAACCACAAATTTCGCAGGGTCGGACTAACAGCACGGTAGCTCAATTGGTAAGGGCGTTTGGCCCGGTTTGCCAAAGGGTTGCTGTTAGTTAGTTAGTTAGTTAGTAGTTAGGGTTGCTGTGCTGGTTCAAGTCCCGCCCGTGCGCAAATTTTTGGTTTCTTATTTCATCTTTATAAATATAATTTATGTATTCACCATGTTTTATAATGCATAATTCTAGAGATTTACGTTTTCAGACTGTTACCTACCGAGCTTTATTCTGTAATAAAAATTAAAGTAAGGTAGTAAATCTTTACTTTCTACTACTAATTGAGAGTCAACTTTTCTGTTTGTTGTAGCTACTTTAACCAAATGGAGTTGGATTTGGTGCAGATGTACATCACCGCCTTGATACTAGAGCACGGCGTTTTGCCGAAAGATATTGGTGTAGTGACGCCATACATTCGACAGGTATGTAGTCTGATTGTACAATTCTGAACATGTTAAGGGGCTACCCGGATTTTTAACGCGCACACTAGTGCCACTTTAGTAGAAAAACACTTAGACTAGACTTGTTAAATAAATGACCAATCGAAAATCTGATTGATGCGATTGTAGCTCTGGTTATGTGGTTTAGACACAATGTTTAAGTTCAATAAAACAGAGTTATTTGCAGTTACAGTTAGGTAAATTGCCAAAAGTGGCCATATTTAGCAGTTTTTCTAACTTTAACTACAGTAAATTACTTTAGAAACAATTTAAACTTACTAAATAAACTATAGAACCTGTAGGCACTACAATCATGTGTACCAGATTTTTGATTGTTTTTGTATTTAAGGACAAATAATTATTTAAATTAAGTGGCGCCAGTGTGCGCGTCAAAAATTCGGGTAGCCCCTTAAAATATTATTTGATTTATTTGGCGCTATGTTTTTATAAGCACAGCGCGCGACGACAGCGTCACAACTAATTGGTATATATATACCGTGTTTGTACAACATTTATGAAATCGTTATTTTTGTCAAAAATAATATGTTTTTATTTATAAAGAGAAGAGACAACAGAAACCTTAGAGGCACGAGTAAACTTGTCTACAATTGTTTGCCAAATCTGTAGCATTATCACAATCAATGTGATTCCATGTGCGTCAAGATTTTCAATCTCCATTCACACTCGAAACAACTGTGATTTGGCGATACGTCATACGATGTTATAATAGCGCTAATAGGTAAAAATTAGTCACCTGTCTGTTCTGTTATGCCTAAAAACTGCAAAACTATATTGTGAACGCGAGCGAAGCGAGCGCAAAAATTTAGATTTACTTATCCTTTTGAGTCTCGCATAGGATAGGTATAGGGTCATTATTTAGGTCATTTTCATATAGGTCATTCATTTCATTTCACAAATGGTTGGATGTCATTATTAATTAATTAAACCAAAGTTATTGCAATTAAATATTGTATTATCCATTTATTATATTCAATTACCACAATCTATATATGGGATCGATTTTTACTTATTGATAAAATATAATGCACGGATACTAAAATTGCTAGACAAATAGCACATATTAGTAAGAGTATGTCTACTCGCAGGTGTGATGCTGGGGATCTCAACTTATTTCATGCCATGCGTCTAAAAAACGGTACTCATTTCATCCCCCTAGGTATACGAGATAAAAGCGTGGCTAAACAGAGAAAAGTTACAAAATCTTGAAGTAGGCACCGTGGAGGCGTTCCAAGGCAAGGAAAAGCGCGTCATCCTCGTGTCCACCGTGCGCGCTAGCTCGGGCCTGCTTGACCACGACGCCAAGTTTAGGCTTGGATTCCTCGTCGATGACAAGGTAAGTGTGAACGCTCGAGGTCTCTGCCACCTAAATAACCACATCAAACGAAAATCGCTGGCACACACGACACAAACACGGCCGTTACTTCAAACAAAGTCGACGCAAGGGGCAAGCTGTTTAAGGCGGTGGTAACCTTTATAGTACCTTACTGTAAACCTACCTCTCTAATGGTTTTTTAAAATAAACTCTATTGTGTTTGCGATAAAGTCGTGACTGGCTATCATGAAATTGACAGGTACCTTAAGTTATTGGTAACCAAAATTTTAAATGTCAGTTGAAAAAAGAACTCTTTTCTGCTTGTAGTAGCTATGAAAATATTTTGAGAAAAGTAGTGTGTTGAAAAATAAACTGGTCATAAGTAGTACTAGAAGTTGCAGTATCGTCATTTTAGTCAGCATTTCACTATTAGGCCTTACTTTACCTCCCAGAAAACTTGTAATTACATTTTTGTGTCGTTGTTTGGTAATAAACAGACATTTTAAGCCACCCAATATAGGTAACTATCTAATCTTTCTTAATTCAGTAACAATACATATGAAAAATCATTTTTCAACACACTTGCTCATAACGACGTCTTTATTCCACCGATTTTAGGCTCATAATCATAGATATTAAACACGCGTGCTTTTTTATTAGAGTTTGGCCATCAAAAGCTGAACCTAGCAAAACGCGGCAAATTTAAAATATGAAAACTAGGCAACACCGTCTATAATAGGAAGAAACATATTTGATACTTTTTTAAAATTCACAAAAAGTAGATTTCAACTGTGGCTTTCCTCATATGAAATACGAAGTTATAACACGTTTCATATATGTACTATGGCTGCTACACACAATGTCGGTGGTACGGCTGGTGGCCATGTCACCGGCACCGCTAGGCTCGCATTTTACTATCAATAAGTAAGGATATTCATTGCGATTATACATCTGACATGCTGAACTAGGTATTTAAACCAACAGAAGTTAATAGTATTTGGGAGGTCGGGATGAGAATTTCAAAAACAAAGTTTACTAATATACATAGTTATTTATTATTCACTATAATCAAAGTCTGATTCCAGATACTCCACACCCATTGATTCTTCTGAATCTGAACTGCTAGATTCGTCACCTGAATCGGTTACATTTATAATGAAACTTTCCATTTCTGCCACTATTCCATCTTTTTGTTTATAATTCTCTTCAATATGAATGACATGATTAACCATCTTATTCCATTCCTCAGAAGTAATGCTATCGAAGCATTCTTTTATTAAATTTTCCATTTCTGATAAGGATCTTGAAATATTTTTACTTGCCACTTTTCTCTTTCCTGTGCTCCAAATAAGCTCAATGGGATTGAGGTCACAATGATACGGCGGAAGTCGCAACACCTCATGGCCATGTTCTTCAAGGATCTGATCAGCTTCATAAATAGGATCAGGTTTATGTTTATCAACCAAGCACAGCAGTTCCTCTCTTGACTGAGTTTCTTCAAATGAAATATCATAACAACGGAGCCAATTTTGTATTTCTACTTTGCGAGTACTAGTGTTTGGTGCCTTATTCACTTGTATGGTATGATAACTTGCATTATCCATGACAATAATGCTGGGTTCCGTCAAATTGGGAATTAATTTTTCACGTAACCATTTGTTAAAATTTGAGGCATTCATGTCATGATGATAGTCAGCTTTAGTTGATTTTGTACTAAAGACTAATAATGCATTTGGTATAAATCCACTTTCTGATCCTGCATGAACAATAATAAACCTTTTCCCCGAAGAAATATTATCAATAGCGCCCTGAGTTGAAGGTCCCTGCCATGACTTTTTTGGTTTGTAATTCTGATGAATATAAGTCTCATCTAAGTAGACAATTTTCTTCCCCTGTTGTCGTTTTAAAGCAATAGTTCTTAAGAATCTATGTCGCCACGCTGCGATATCATAGCGTTCCACAAGTACAGAACGCTGATTTTTATTTTGCTTGAATACAAATCCGTTGGTTAATAATATTTGACGTAATGTTTCTCTACAGCCTGTAAATGCAATACTCTCTTTTAAATCCGTCAAAAGGCTTCTTAATGTAGGCACTTGCTTCTTGACAACATAATATTCATTTATTTTGTTTCTTATAGCTTGAATATCAAAACTGTCCAGGTTAGACACTGACTTTTTATGAGGGCGTTTCTTACCTGGGGTGCTGAACACCCCTTTGTTTTCTTTACTTTCATTATTAATCCTTTTCAATGTTGAAATACTAATATCTGAAAAAGAAACAGCAATATTTTTTAAACCTATTTATAATTTTAAACTAATCACTCCTGTGTATTTTTGTTGCATATAAATCTATGTGAACTTATACGTAATCTGAAAAAAAAAACATTGTTTATATAAGCCTTTTATTTAAACGATGTTTTTTTTCTCAGTCTGTAAAATACATCTTGTATTTAAAACAAGTCTAGAATTTGTTTACAAATAGTGTATGTTGGTGTAAAAATCTAAGCAAAGGAAAAAATTTACACGAACCTATTACCAAAAATATGTATTTCTGACATTTTATATCAATAATTTTGAGCTTGGTAGGAACTTACCAGTCATTGAAGAGATTTTCTCAAAATATTTATTCTGTGAGAGATACTCTTCTTGATGAAATTCCTTTATTTTTTTTAAGATTTGCCAAAGCAGCACTGGCTCCTTCAACACTCGAATTCTTTTCTGTAAAATTGGTAAAATTGGAATGTACTAATTATAAATACCTATATATTATTATGACGTGAAAGTCTTGATAAATATGAAAGTATCTAAGTGAATAAGTTTTACTAACCTACGAACTCTATCGCAACATGTAAACAATCTTCTTTTTGCTTGATTATAGCCATTTGCTCATCTTGTTTTTCTTTATATTTACTTATCATAGTAAATAGAATCTGCCGCACTGCACTCTTTATAGTTTTACCCATATTTTGAAAGAAAAACCAAGGAATGCACAAAATAAACTTAACACAGTGACAACCAACTACGCAGATACGCTATGATGGCGGCCATGAACACTTTTTTTTTCACAGTGGTAGTGTTGCCGCTATAAAAATCACCGGGTTCAGCTTTTATTAGCCAGACTCTATATTATTGCACTAGTGCCTTTAGTTTATTAACCCGACCAATTTAGGTTTGTACCCTAGTACCAAGTCGTAAGTAAGAAGTAGAAGCGATATAATTTAGTCGGGTTATACAATACTTTTATTTTAGCAACAAACAGTATTTATGCGAAAAATAACAGTATCTACATATTTATTTCAATAAATGGTAAATCCAGATTTATTACTAAAAAATAGCTCAAACTCGTTTAGCATTTTCTGTGATTTGTGTTTTAAACACGAATTATTACATTTTTAATCTTGGCTTTTGGCCAATCTAGTTCGCGCCTAAGCCTTGCGCGAGCATCGGTATCGCGGCAAGAAAAAAAAAAACAATGCGCCATTTTTCGTAAATAATAATTGTCGGCTGTGACGAAGTTTGCATTATTTAAGAAGATTAATATTAATGAAAATGCCTAATTCAAGTGAAGAAAATGAAGAAAACCTATTATTTACTCCGCCGGACATACGTAACGAGGCAAAGAACGCGTGCGAAAGTCTTTGCCATCAAAATCGAGTGAAATGTATTTTTACTATATGTTTTAATAATTAAAAACTTAGTAAATGAAGAGTCTTGTTTTTTCCGCGCAAGTGTGTTGAAAAACGTCGTATGATACGCGTGTGCTTGTGACCATTATATACGCGGCTTTCTTATGGCGCACTCGCTTTCGCTCGTGCGCACACAATATCGCCTTGTATAAAATGGTCAACTTAGCACACTTGTATCATAATGTACTATTATTTCCTTCCAGCGCTTCAACGTAGCCCTCACCCGTGCCAAAGCGAAAGTGATCATCATTGGCAACCCGCTTTGCCTCCGGCAGGATATCAAGTGGTGTGCGTACATCCAGTTATGTCGCGAGCTGGGCACGTGCGTCGGGTACGACCCGCAGCTCGACGCGCCGCTTGCCGCACCGCTTGCCGCACCGCTCGACGCACAGCGCGACCTAATCGCTAACATCGCGCCAGCTCTAAAAACCTAGCAGTAGCAGAAAAAGTAACAAAAGCAGCCGAATACAAAATGTATCGGTTGATTTTGTACGTAAGATAGGTGCGTAGTCAACTTACGAAACGAAAAGTTTACTGATTTTTAGCTAGGACGATCGTTTACTATGATGGTATTATTAATTCAATTGCTATTCCTTCATAATTATTTTTCTATTTAGTAGGTAATGTACATTTGCATGGAAGAGTGAATTTTACATGGAATTTAAATAGCAGGATAAAACTGTCCAAGTTCAAGATAGATTCCTTCAATACTTATTTCAGCACTTCAATAGATTAGGCACATTATTGTAAAACAAACTGTAAATGAAGACTTTCGATAATAAAAGGCTCAAATTAAAATTTTGATCATGAATGATAATGGACCTGGATTATTCAGAGACGTAATATTTTTATATTATTTTTAACCTACCGATAGTGCCTTGTTAAAATCGATAAAAGTGACAACTCACTTTAGATGTAAGCATATGTGATAAATAAAAACTAAGTCTAATAATATTAAATCGACATTATCTTGTATTTTATAATATTACTAGGACAAAGATCTTGTATTTACTCAAATACTATTTCTTAATATTATATGGATGACTCATGTTCCTTAACCTTTTTGTTATCTTACCAATAAGCAAGCTTCGTGTTACTCTGCAGTATATAATAGAATTTAAGCGAACTATTTGCTATATAAATATTACTATTCCAAACCCAATTAATCAAGACATTATATTTTAGCATTTAAGTTAAAGTATAATGTTATTTTTTATCAATTTATTACATACACTAAAAGTGCGTATGTTACGTTCTAAGTAAGTAAATTTTAGGTTTTAATGCATAGGTACTTAAGTCAAACGACTAGGTACTTATTATTCGTAATATTATTACTAGAATATAGTTTGGTGAAACATAACTTCGTGATAGGTATATTTGAAACCGATTGTGATAATTGTTTCATTTGTGATACGTAAGTTTACTTAGTTCATAAGTAGAATAGCAATATTAATGAGAAAATATATACTAATTACACAACCAGCTTTGTCCTAATGACTTACCTATGTATCATGATAATGATTGAATTTATAACTAATGTTTTAGTGATCGTACTGTTAATCATTTATCGAAATAAAGTTTCAGATTTGAGACGCTTAAAATTAGTTTTGACCTTAACTACAGTTGAACTTATATATTACTTTGGTTTATGACTTTAGAAAATTAATACATATTACACTAATTTACAGTGTACGCTAACATTATCGACGCTGACTGCTGAAGACGGTCTGGGACTCTGGGTGCATATTTCGATGCAGCTTTGACATTAAGTTTCCTTTACATTGTATTTTTAGAAAAGTATAAAAATTGGAAAACCATTTATAGGGAGTTTTTGTCATCGTAACTTTGTTTGGATTAGTAAGGAGGTCAACATATCAAAAATTCCAGAACGTAGCCTATGAGCTGGGAGAAGGGGGAGGGTTTGAAGTTAAATTTTTAGGTTTTCTCTTAAATTATCGGAAACTTTACGTTTTAGCAACTGAGATCTTCTACAAAATGAAAGCTGATAAATTTTGCCACAAGTTAAACCTAATAAGGCTATGAGACTCCAAATCAATTGTTTTTCCTAAAGAGAAGAAAAAGGTGAAATTACAGCATTATTATCGAAATTTTTGATTTTGTTTGTTTGAAAAACTAATAAACCGATATTGATAATACTTACACGTCCTTAAGTCGGAATATTCTTAATTTATAAATAAAAGAATAATCTCGATACAATATATTGCTTCAAATTTATTAGTTAACACATTTTTTTACAAATATCAAACATACCAACAAACATAAAGGCACACAGTGAAGGCGGCAGGACCGCCGGGCAAGCCGCCGATCTAGCCGCCGTACACCCGACGGCATACAAAGTCGCTGGCTTTGCCACACAAATGAGCCGCTGGCATTGCTGCCGGGTTGTACCGGCGGGTTACGCGGCTTGCCGGCATCAGTTCGTTCCTGGCATTCTAGCGTTAGTGGTGTGGTTTGTGTGTATTCAACAAATTAAAATTTCGCTCAATTTTTTTGCTTATGTACACTTCAGTACTCTCTAGCAAAACAGGACACACATCGTAGTCGAGCCGGCGCTTAATGCCCAGTGCGGCCTCTTTGGCTAGAACGTTAGCCCTTTCGTTCCCCTCCAACCTCGCATGAGCTTTAATCCAAAATAAATTCAATATTTTGCATTTTTTTTTGAAATTATTTATATTTTTACGAATTTTGAACGCAATGGGGTGAAGGAAAGTGCCACTGGCGACAGACTCAAGAGCCGACCTAGAGTCGCAGTACACATTAAACGCCTTGGCCTTGTGCTTGAGGACCAGATCTGTTGCCATTTTTAGGGCCAGTAACTCCGCCTGGAATACGGTGCAGAAAGATTCCAGCTGAAATTTTTTACAGGCAACTTCCACGTTGTTCCACAGGGACAGCGCGGCCCCGACCATCCTGTGAATTTTATTTCCGTCTATAAAAATATTACAGACGGAATTGTCCCCATGAACCACTTCTGCACCGTCTACCACGCTTCCAAAAACGTACCCTCCACAGAACTTGGTACCCACACTGCTCAGCGGGATGTGGCGTGCTGACAACTGGTACCGGAACCTCGACCTCCCAGTCCCCTACCACCCGCTGGAAATGGCCTCTCTTTACTTCGTAAAGAGCGGCAGCAGACCAGTTTCTGCACAAAACCCCACTGAACAGTGTCGAACTGCTTCCGCACCCCGAGCTTTTAGGTGCCCATGCACTCGCTGCGTACATTATTACTGGCTCGACCACCGCGACATAAATAGTCCTGATCACCTCAGGCGACAACTCCCACTGCACCTTCACTGCCCTTGACAATTGACGATAGAGGCCAAGAGCTTTTCTGCTCACATTGGCAACATGCGTGTTGGAGGTCAGTCCATCGTCAATTGTCAAGCCCAACACCTTCATCTCCTTCGACATTTCAATGCGTACCCCGCCCATGGCCAACCTTGGTGCATCAAACTTCAGCTTCCTCGTTACCACCATTGCGCTTGTTTTGTGAGGTGCAAACTTTAGCTTATTTTTGATGCCCCAACGCTGGACATGATCGAGGATAGCATTGGCCCGCTCCTGCACCTTTTGTCCATTGTCACCTGAAATAACGAGCACCACGTCATCCGCGAACGCCTGACATAGCACGTCCTCTCCTTCAATTTCTTTGAGCAGTGGGTCCAGCAGCAGGTTCCAGAAAGTTAGACCCCCTATCGACCCCTGCACACACCCTTTTGTGGTGTCCCTGTGACACTCAGTTCCGGCATACCTCAGGCGAACATACCTGCCCTCGAAGTAGCTGTCTACCATTCGCCGCAGGTTTGATGGGCAACCTGATTCGTCGAGCCGGCATTTAATGGCGGGCCACAACGCGCTATCGAAGGCTCCCTCTATGGCTAATGATACTACCACCATCAATTTTTTGTTGTCCAATTTGGTTCTAATATATTCATTTATCATTTATTTCAGGCTACAAAAGGCCCATACAATAGATACCTTAAAGGCTAACATACATATAATAATATTAAAAAATAAAAATAAAAAACAAATGAAACACTATTTTGCCGGCGTAATGTTGCGCATCTTGGTGTCCGGTAACCGTCCGCGAAACCGACGATACAAAACACCCTTCGGCCAAAATTCTGCTTGCATGAAGGTCGACAGCTGTTCGGTCGGAACCCTCATCACAAACGAATTGAAATTCGTATTATGACGAGATTCCAACCGTTCGACCCTCAGTGAGTATTTGGTCTTGATACGGATGTACTCTACAATCTCCTCGACCTTTGTAGAGTTATGAAGCCGGGACACGTATAACAGCGTCACAGGTATCGCAGGCCGCAGTAGGTGATTCGGACCGGTCGGTGCGGAGCCGCACTGGTTGCGAGTGGAGGGCTTCTTTTTCTTCCTCTCAACCCTTAATGAAACCCTCTTCATCACACTTATCAGCCTGTGATGCCAGCATCTTCGGAGCAACCGTTAAACTGCTTTTTCCAGCCACCACAGCTGAAGCATATGCACGTGTTGGAGTAGACGTCAACACGCGTGATGTTTCCCGCGGCGCTGCGGGCGGGGTGGCGGGGCGCGCAGTAACGCCGACGATGTCAGTGACCGCGCCGGGTGACGTATCACTTACCGGAGCAGTGTTGCTTAATAGCGACACTTTGGCACACAAGTCACTGATGGTTTTCTCTGAGGCCTCCAGCTTGGCATGCACTTCGACCAGGCTCGCTTTCAGGAACGTGATGTCCTTTAACAGCCTGGTGACGTCGACGTCGGGGCAGCTTGTGCAGATCCTTCGCCACGAACGCAGGGACTTCATCAGGATCGGTCTCCTTCAGCAGGGTTATAATGTCCTGTACACTTTTTTCGCCTCCATCTCTCCGGCGAGACGGCATCTGGGCACTCTTCCCGAGCGTCTGGACCAGCAGCGCCTTGCCAGTGCAAATCTCTTCCTCCTTAAATTTGATTTGCAGATCTGCATGATGCTGACCTCATCCATGGTGTCGATGGCAT
This sequence comes from Pyrausta purpuralis, assembly GCA_963924145.1. Lineage (NCBI taxonomy): Eukaryota > Metazoa > Arthropoda > Insecta > Lepidoptera > Crambidae > Pyrausta > Pyrausta purpuralis. Next base: position 14,337,594 of record OZ001646.1, on the reverse strand, counting down.
GTTGTATAAATGCCAACAATTCGTTAGCAATGAGTTGAGGCGAACCCATTGTTTACTGGTAGCGCAGCGCTAGTCGCGAATTAAAATAATTCTGATGTGCAACGGACACGTCCGCCACCGATCGCACATAGCGGCGACTGATGAAATATTGTATCAGGGCATAGAGGGAGGGAGTCCTCCGTGCTTCGCTGGGGCGTAAAGCCATATTGCCTGGCAGACATGTTGGGCAGGATGTGCCATCTAATTCGCCTGATGAGCATTTTTTGAGTATCTTCCCAAGTACAGGCAAGAGACCAATCGGCCTGTTGTCGTTTTCCTTTGTATCATCCGGGTAGAAGGTCCCCGCCAGAAGTTCGGCTGATTCTGCACCCACTAGCTCCTTTCCGTTTTGGACAAGGGGCAGGTCTTCTCGTCTATCTGTTGTGCGCCCAATAACCCTGTAAATGATGTTTTCTATTTCGCATAGCTGTGTCAATTTCTCACGAAATTGACTCTAGTTTGCCTTTCTTGTGTGTTAAATTTTCGAGTAGTCCTTTTGATATCTGTGCCTGATGAGTTCTTAATTTTAATTTCAAATAGAATTGCCCTGTGGTCCGAGCAAGTCACACTGTCGTGTACCCTCTACTCTTCGATCCGCCCGAAAATGTCTGAGGAGCACACCATGATATCTACATTGCTAGAGTACCTTTTACCGCCTCTGATGGTATCGAACGTGGGCTCAGATCCACGGTTGAGTATGTGGAATCCAAGTTCGTCCACCATGCCCTGGAATTCCTCCCCTCTAGCGTTCGTCTCCCTACTTCTCCACCAAATGCTCCACGCATTGTCGTCCCCTCCCAGTTTCACGTTTTTCAGGCCAAGTCCAGCGACCACCTCCTTCAGCTGCTCCACGTCCGGCTCTATGGGCTTGTCGCCCTCGAGATAGACCGATATCACTCCTATCTCCGCACAGTGGGTCGAAACATTAATATGAGGGACATAGAGGTTTTTTTTAACAAACCGTATTTTTTTGGATGCCGATTGATAGTCCTTTAGACACTCGTAAAGACATGTTATATAACTTTTTTCACTAAACCTAATAGTTTGGCCATAAAATATTAATGTGTGTTTTTTATGTATGAAACAAGACCTAAAGTACTAAATATCTCCCAGGAACTGCTTGACCGTGCCTTATAATGACTTAGGATGTCATAAGTGCATTGTGCACTATCATCCTAATCCATTTTTAGCTGCTCCCTACATTGTTTTGTACTATCAGAATCTTTTAAAACCTTTTTTTGTTATCATCGGACGACTTTAAGTAATAATGATGTCAGGTCATTAGGATACTAATTATACAAATAAAGAGATACTGGTTTGGGGTTTTACCTGCTCCTGATAAAAAAGCATCGGTTAGGGTACCAGGAACTAATTATGTAGTTGGTTTACATTGTTCTTTATTAACAGAATCTTTTAAAACTCTTTTTTCTTAGAATCGGATGACTTTAAAATAAAAATTATGTCAGGTAATTGAGTAAGACAACAGAGAATAGCGGTTCCATAAAATATTAATATAATTTCTACGAAATAACACATATTATTATTTGTTTAATATTAATTAAAATATAAAATAAATGAAAAAATGTTTAAATACTTACAATGCTAGTTTAAAATATATAATAAAAAACTTATTTAAATTATAACAGAAACAAATATGTACAAAAAATACAAAGCTTAAATTCTACAGCACCAATGACAATATTAGAGCTTAAAAGAAGATTGTTCGATATACTGTTTGTCATACCTTAATAATACATAAAAAATAAAACACATTTTACGTTTCTTTTATAAAGAAAGAAGCTCAAAAACAAAACAAGTACAATATTCAAAATTACTTACAAAACAACATCAAATAAAACTACCTAACCTATTCACTATAGCTAAAGTTATCCTGTAGTGAGTCTTTGTCAATTAATTCCATTTGATTTGGTTCGGTAGGGAGAAGCATCAGAACTTCAATGGTTTAAGAAGAAAGAGGCATCCTGGTCTATTTAGCCATTCTTGGCCTTATACTTGTTAGCACTGGATCTGAGGACAAAAGAAGATTGTGCAAAATATCTTCATTGGTCGCTAAACGGCTTATTTTCCGAGAATCAAATTTAAAAATATCGCAAATCAAGTTTAGTGTTACTGGTAATGTTTCACTGCACAAACTAATTTTTAAAATGAATACACCTTCATTATATAACGAAGTTCCAGGTTACTAACCCCCAACCCTTAACCATTGTCTCTTTAATATCCTAATTACCTGACATCATTATTACTTTAAAGTCATCCGATGATAACAAAAAAGGTTTTAAAAGATTCTGATAGTACAAAACAATGTTAACTAACTACGTAATTAGTTCCTAGTACCGTAATCGACGCTTTTTCTTAGAATTGTAATTAAAATCCCATAATAGAATTATCGAAAATATTTTTTTTTTCGAACTGTTTAACAGGCAAAATTGCTGTTTGGAGCAGCTAAAAATGGATTAGGACGTTAGTGCACAATACACTTATGCCATCCTAAGTCATTATAAGGCACGGTCTAGCAGTTCCTGGGAGATATTTAGTACTTTAGGTCTTGTTTCATACAAAAAAAACACAAATTATTTTTTCATGGCCAAACTATTAGCTTTAGGGAAAAATGTTACATAACATGTCTTTACGAGTGTCTAAAGGACTATCGATCGGCATCCAAAAAATTACGATTTGTCAAAAAAAACCTCTATGTCCCTCATATTACTGTTTCGACCCACTGTGCCACGCTTCGGTTCTCAGCTTTGCAGCAACCATATTCCTAGTGGTGAGCGTGGGACACTGGGTGATATCGATCGTGTCGTCGAAGAGGATAATCGCCGCCTTGGTCGGTTGGTCTGCGCTCTTGCTACATCGAAGGATTCGCGCGCCTGGGTAGTTTTTCAGGTCACCTGTCGCCCCAATGTAGGGCTCCTGGACCAACGCGATGGCAATCTTCCTCGCCGCCTCGACGATGAGCTCGTCCGTGGCGGCCCTACTCTGGAGATTGGCCTGAACTACGCGATACTGCTTTACTTGGTCTGTGCTTTCTGCTGTTTGGACGTTTGTCGCACCGGTGACCACCTTAGCAGTATTGCACTGCCGACCGTGCCAGGGTTTCCCACCTTTTTCGGACCGGGCAATCGCTACTGAAAGCGTTATGGTCGGCCCGGTCCATCTTGACGCTCTGGCAATTTTTGCAGGTCGGCAGTTTTCCGGACGCTCGCTCAGCGCCCTCCGCTCCCAGGTGTGGGCCCCCACAGTGACTGCACACGTCCACGGTTTCACGACAGAACCGCTTGCCGTGGCCGTAGCCCAGGCACCGGGAGCCCTGGATCAGGAGAGACTGATCGAGCACCCGGACTCGCTGCAGGTCGATATGGACAACACCCGCCTCGGTCAGTCTAGACCACAGCAAAGGGGAGACTCTAAGCACCACGTGAGATGTGAGCGGGTTCCTTGTTCTTTTCCGGAATTTAACCTCCATCCTGTCCTCTCCGCTCACACCTTCAAAAAGGGCCTTATTTTGGGCACGAAGGCCGTGCAGCACGTCTTCATCCTTATTGTAATTGAGGACGTCTCGGAGAATGACCATAGGGTCCTTGTTTATGATCTCCTCTACTTTCAAATTGTTCCCGTCCTTCCTGAGTTTTTCTTTCACGCTGTCCACTTCGGCTTTCGTTTTACATCCTAGGATGATCTTGTTGTCCCTAGCTTTACGAATCCTATGAATTTGGAATCCTTCCTCTGGAATGAATTTGGAAAGTCTCGTCGGTTGATTGTATGACTACGGAGTGCACCGTGGCATGCTCCGCGGATCGTCTTCTCGGAGAAGCCGTGGCTACACTTGCGTACGTCCCTTTTATCTCTCTTTCGTGGCTCTTTACTAACTCGTCTTTGAGTATCTGCTTTTCTCTCATGTTTTCTTCAATGTGCTTACTATGTTCCGTCATTTTCTCTATAAACTTCTTTTCTAAACCGATTCTCTCCTTTTCCATCTCTACGTCTACTCTATTTTCCTTTTCCTGTTCTGTCGACTCGGTGACCCTGTCAGTTCCTCTCACTTCAACTTTCCTTTCTGTCTCCGCTTCTTTTACCAATTGGTAGAGTCTGTCAAGGGCATGTGTGACTTCAACCTTTATATCAGTTGTGATATTTTTGGAATTCTTAAGGTTAAGCTTGGCCTTTCTGAGCAAAGATACAAGGTTATGGGTGTGGGTGTTAGGTGGACCGGTTATCTGGGACTATGGAAGAACTATGGCCCCTACCTGACGTAAGTTTTTCACACGGATAAAATGGCTCGGGGTGATTTGCACACTCAGTCGATGGGCCCCCCATATTAGTTGCTAGCACTAAGTAACGTAGAAAACAAGGGGTCAACACCAGGTGATATACTAGGGGAGTGGAGAGAATAGGGTAGTTTCATCTATCAAAATTAAATTACAAAAGTGTGTAATTTATATGGTATTCATCATAGGAAAGACGTATACAGCACTATTTTGTTTAATAATTAATCGGTCCATTTATAATTTCAAAAATAAAATTGAATTTTTATTATCGGTATATCACGTGACCGAAAACGCCAGCCGCCATGTTCTATTCGAGAGTGACGTCATAAGACCATAATCAATGTAGATTTCTTTGAAGGAATTATAAAATCTCTTGACTGCGAATTTGTAGCTTGTTTCAGTTTTTTGCACATTTAACACGATAGGTGCGGAACGCGGCTTAAAACACCTCGTCCGTGTCTGGTCTTTACAGCGGTAAGAAAAACCTTTAACTTCTCTGTCGTGCGAGAGGCATAACTTCCGCCTGGTTCAGTGTAGGAGAGTGATAACTATATGTTTGAGATGTGCTATTGATTCCTAGTTCTATGGTACACCAACCTAATGTCGGGTTTGTTAGACCTCGTGCCGCACTGAACAAATAATAATATCAACACAGTGCGGAACGAGGTTGCGAACGCCTCGTACCCCCCGCGCACCTCGTACCGCACCCCACGCTAGCTTCACCTGGCTAGTCTTGTGCAACGCAGTTGAGGCTGCGCACGCGACGAAGTAAGACCGCTGCGCTGTCTTTGTGTTGAAAATTATCATGTCGAAACGTTGCCGAAAAAAGTTAATCAAGGAGGAAGATGAAGAAAAACCGGTTGGAAAATCTGAGCCAAAATCAGAATACAGGAAGATATTTCAAAAACAGGTAAGTCACAAATATACTCTGTCTAGGTGAAATAATTATGCCAAGTTATCTAGGTATATTAAAGAATACCTACCTACGTACGGTGAGAACCATGGGTACTACTTTCCCGATCCACTTTCCTGGTCGGTCCACTTTCTCGATAAGTCCACCTTCTGATGGTGTATTTCTTTTTTCATTCCGTCCATAACTTTGATAAATAAAAACAATAAAATAAAATCTATATTTATTTTCCCATCACAAAATTATATAAAAACCTGCCATTTTTCAGTGCGGTACGAGGTGCATTAGACCCACACATTTATTTTACCCATAGAATCAAAACTAACTAATTTAACCACGGGCGGCGGCAGATCTATGTTAATCAACTCAACTTGTTAATAATAATCAAAACCAATATCGTCCATTTTGTCTCATTTGGCGCCAAAAAAAGGATTTTAGTCTCTTTTGGGCGGTGGGGTTTAATACGCCTCGTGCCGCTACAATGTCGGGTATAGGACGAGGTTTAAAACAACTCGTAACGCAGTAATGGAAAGTATAAATAAATTTGTGCCGCTGGTAACGTGTTAAAACATCGTTTTACAATGGAGGAAGGATTCGTAAAAGCAGACAGTACAAATCTGGCTAAAATTGACTCGCTTATGATAGCAAAATTCTTTGCGTGCAATAACGATTTCTTTTCTGCCAAATTCAGAAATGTTAAAACAGCCATGTAAGTATATTCTGTTAATTTTTTAAAACTACATTATCACATTTAAAAATCTTAATCATTTGATTTTGGTGTTCCTGAAAAGTTTTGTTTACATGGTTATGTGTAAATAAAATATCTAAAAACTTTTTGTCTTTCCTTTCAGGTCTCTGATAAATAACTTTTCTGGAGTCTTTAATGTTGTGATGTTACAATTTGGCACTATACACCAATGATACGGACTATATAAGCTTATATTCGGATTTTTATCGAACTTTAAAGTTAAGGAATTACCCAAATATATTTGACGTTTACTTGTTGCTGTTCTTATGACGTCACAAAAATGGAGGCTGTCGTTTTGGCGCAAACATTTATCGTTTGAATTTGAAAAAATATTTTAGTGCTTAGAGAGGTATTTTTTCTAAGAAATAAAAATAACTTAACTATTGAATCAAAACGAACATTTAAAAAAATCGGAATGCGCCCACCGCACTCATCCAGAGCTTAATCAGCACTGGCCAGTAGACAAACAAACAGGAGTGAGATTGAAAAAAAATGTAGAAAGCTAACACAGCACGGTAGCTCAATTGGTAGAGCGTTTGGCCCGATTAGCCAGAAAGTCCTGGTTCAAGTCCCACCCGTGCGCAAATTTTTGGTTTCTTATTTTATCTTTATGAATATAAAATATGACACTGTGAGTGTTAAAAACATTCTAAAACCATTAGATAGCGAAGCGTTATCAATTTCCAAGTTGAATTTATTCTGTAAAGAATAACTTCTTGGCACACTGTTGTATAAACAGACGTATTAAGAGACCACAAATTTCGCAGGACCTGATAGACAGCACGAACGATAGCTCAATTGGTAGAGCGCTTGGCCCGGTTAGCCGCAAAGTGCTGGTTCAAGTCCCGCCCGTGCGCAAATTCTTGGTTTCTTATTTCATCTTTATGAATATAAATTATGACACTGAGTGTTAAAAACATTCTAAAACTATTGGATAGCGAAGCGTCATCAATTTCCAAGTTGAATTTATTCTGTAAAGAATAACTACTTGGCCCACTGTTGTATAAACAGACGGGTAGATGGCGCTAAACGTCACGCATAATGACGTATCCGTAAGAGACCACAAATTTCGCAGGGTCTGACAGACAGCACGGTAGCTCTTTGGCCCGGTTAGTGTTGTAATGTGTTTGTAAGTGATGAATCGAATGAGACGGTACTCATTCTTGGTTTTTTGTTGTAAAAAGGGGATTGTAGAAAACATGCAGATTATCTATACGATAAACACATCAGAGAATAGCAAATGAAACGATTCAAACCAGAGAGGGTAGAAAAAATCTTAGTACCCTTTAATTGAAATTAACGTCCCGTCCAGAATGAATGTACATCTCGTCATCTTTCCTCCTCATGCAGGCGTAAAAAAAGTGTTACACACACACACAACTATGAAAATATTGCGAGTTTCATCGATAGTCGATAAAATTATCTAATCAATATACGTACAACGCTGGTCGGCACTGCCACAGATTAGTAAGAGTATGTCTGCGGTTCGATTCGGTCGGTGTCAAATCAGTCAATTTTTACGTCAAGGTGCAAATGGTAATATTGTTACGCGAAATATTTTATAATAAGAAATTAATTGATTTGTACTTATTTGTTATCATGTAAAATTAATTATTGAATGCCTTTGTGGTTCCGCAGTATTATTTGGTGATAATAACCTATGCGCGAATGTGTTACGTAGAGTTCAAAAATTGAGGGAAACAAGCAAAGTAATTAAATAAAAATGTGTGAAAAGTCCAAGTTTAAAAATATTTTAGAACCTAGAAAGACTGAAACTGGTATATTTCGATTCATGTCGAAAGCATGGTACCCGAAGAGAACTCAAACTCTAGAAAAAATATACTCCCCCCAAGAAATAAAAGATGCTGCTGCTTCTTCCCTGTATTTGTCAGCTATCATTGATGCGGTATGTACTTTGAGTTATTTAGTTACGAACTTGATTGTCTACCTACATCACCTGATGCTTTTAATAGTGCCCCTGAAACTTTGCTCTGTTATCTATGAGATATTTTTATTTGATCCGTAAGGTGGTATGCTGTCTTTATTAAACCTTAGGGTTGAATTTTGTGAGGTAGAATTTATTCTTAATTGAATTCTTCAAGTAAAGTTATGTAATGTCTTATAAAATCAAACTGTATTCGATCAGGAAAGTTCAAAAACTGGTGCCAGTAAGGAGAGCCTGCGTCGAGAAATAAAGCAGTATCTGGACGAGATAGGAATGGACAAAAAAATGCATGTCATCAGATGGACAGGCATTGTCTCTCTGAAGGTTGCATTTAAAATGAACATTGGAATTTATGTCAATGAGCCCGCTGTGTTAAAAGTAAGTATTCTTTCAGTTATGTTATTTAAATAACTGTACTTTTTATATATTTTTATTTTAATCTTTATTGCACGGACAAAATAGTACAAATGACAGACTTAATGATTAAAGCATTCTCTACCACTCAATCATTGGGTGAAGAAAAATCGGTAGAGGCATTGTAAAAGAACAAAAAATGCATAAAATTAATTAATTGTATATTACTAATTAACGTTCATAAATACATAAAAATTAAGCCCAATGTTACAGCATTAAAGCTGCTTGACTTGTTTTGTAAATAACAGTTCAGCTGTGTTTACCCTTTAAAGAGTTTTTTTATTTTCAGGTCAAATCCAATATGGGAAACAATCCTGTACTATTCTTGCCGACGCACCGTAGCTATGCAGATTTCTGCATTCTGACATACCTCTGTTTTCACTATGATATTGAACTACCTGCTGTGGCTGCTGGAACAGGTATCTGTATAAAACAGTGAATAATAATAAAAAAAAATGTTGTTAGGTTAAAAATTTTGATAATATTATGAGGCACCACAACTTTACAACACTATAAGCTTTCAATTAGCTTTGTGCATTTGTAAGTAGATATTTTAAAACAGCATAAGTATAAACTAAACATTATCTGCAAGTTAAACATAAGTGTAAACACATTATGTTCTCTGGTTGTTGGTGTATGACCTAGAGTAGAGTAAATATTGATTTACTTAACATCAAATACAAATATTAACACTAACATACCATTTTCAGGTAATATTTATCTTACCATGCTTTGTGGTATCTATGAGATAGTGTCAAAGTGTAAATCAATACTCGAGTGCCCTTTGAACAGATAAAAACAATTGAAAACTTTGTTTTAAATATGACATGAATGAGTGATTAAGTTTATGTCTAATATTAAGATTACATTGTAAAGAAAACAATCAGGATTATAATAAGACAAATGTTTGTATAGCAGCAGGACTAAGATGCGCGGATATTAATCATTTATTGCAGCAATCAATAAATTTTAAACATCATTTTTATCACAAAAAAAATACTAACTCAATTTTATTTATTTCTTTCAAAAAGTAATTAGGATTGACTTAAAAGTGGAAAAAATTTGGAAAAACATGTTTTTTGGGAAATAAAACATTTTATCGACGCGATAAACAGTATCGAGGCGTGCATGTTAGGCTTACAGGGCCTGCATTTCGTGGAGAGGCAGAGACCTTACTTTGTTTAGCCATTCTATGTTTCGTACATCTTATATCTATCATATTGTCGAATTATCAACATGCTATCACTCAATATAATACAGTATCAAAACCCACCAATCAAAGGTGCAATCCTTCCAACAGACTAGTGACCTGTATTTGTATCTCCTTGTTTTTACAAGTGCCGATAATGGGACTAAACAAACAAATATTTTTTTAAATAAGATTTCTACTCAATGGCGGTGATGGGCCAGCTCCTCCGCGAGATGTGTGCGTTCTACATCCGTCGCACGCTGGCGGGCGCGGCGCTGTACGCGGCCACGCTGCGGCAGTACGTGCGCTCGCTCGTCGCCAAGCACGCCGCGCCGCTGGAGTTCTTCCTGGAGGGCACCAGGAGCAGGAGCAATAAGAGCCTGCCGCCTAAGTATGGTGAGTCAATATAACCATGATAATCAGCTGTGAGATCACTGCTGAACGCAGACGCGACGCTGCGGCAGTACGTGCGCGCGCTCGTCGCCAAGCACGCCGCACCTCTGGAGTTCTTCCTGGAGGGCACCAGGAGCAGGAGCAATAAGAGCCTGCCGCCTAAGTATGGTGAGTCAATATAACCATGATAATCAGCTGTGAGATCACTGCTGAACGCAGACGCGACGCTGCGGCAGTACGTGCGCTCGCTCGTCGCCAAGCACGCCGCGCCTCTGGAGTTCTTCCTGGAGAGCACCAGGAGCAGGAGCAATAAGAGCCTGCCGCCTAAGTATGGTGAGTCAATATAACCATGATAATCAGCTGTGAGATCACTGCTGAACGCAGACGCGACGCTGCGGCAGTACGTGCGCTCGCTCGTCGCCAAGCACGCCGCGCCTCTGGAGTTCTTCCTGGAGAGCACCAGGAGCAGGAGCAATAAGAGCCTGCCGCCTACGTATGGTGAGTCATCATAACCATTATAATAGCTGTGGGTCCTCCACTGCAGAACGCAGACCTATGTTTTTTTCATAGAGACTGGTAGCAAGCAGTCAGCATCCTGTGTGATCATATGATCTTCATAAGGTCGTCTGCCTATCTATTATTTTCTATAGCAACCATTTGCGGGCGATAGCATTCAGTGTGATCCTAGGATCTTTCTAGACCATATTTCTATCATGGTGGTGGATGGCCCACGCTTTCTACTGATGGAACAAGAGCCTTACGATACACATTACTGGGTAATCCCAAACAAAGCAAGACCACTATAAATGAGATGTCTGCCCAATGAAGCTGTAGCAATGGCAGTAGACGAGATGCCGTAACTATAACCGCTCAGATAATAATCATTTTGTCATTTTTTTAATTTTGATAGAGAAGGATTTGAATTGCCACATTCTCAAAGTCGTCATCATCATAATCAGCCAAAGGACGTCCACTGCTGAACATGGCCTATGTTGGCTCCCCACGGCTTTCCACCGCTACCGATCACTAGCGTTCTGCATCTAGTTTGTTCTTGCGATCTTAACAAGGTCGTCTGTCCATCTTGTCGGTGGACGTCCTACGCTACATCTTTGGTCGAAGGGTATCAAAACTAGAACTTTTCTGCCCCAACGGCCATCAGTTCTTCGCGCTATGTGCCCTGCCCATTTCCACTTGAGCTTACTGATTCTCAAGGCTATGTCTGTTACCTTAGTTCTTCTACGTATGTCCTCATTTCTGTTCTCGATCTCGTATAGAAACACCCAACATAGCCTTCTCCATCACTCGTTGTGTGATTGTGATGTTTTCATGAGTTTTAGGACAATATTTCTACATTCTCCTATGTCCTTGTACATTATTTACGACTCTTTTTCTTATACCTAGAGTTTAGAATCAGATACCTAACTTTGATAAATATATTCGTTCAGGTATGCTCTCCATGTCACTAATGCCGCTGTTCGCGCGCGAACTAGCTGACATAACAATAGTTCCGGTGAACATCAGCTACGACCGACTGATGGAGCAAGGGCCTTACGCGTACGAGCTGCTGGGCGTGCCCAAACCGAAGGAGACTACCAAGGTAATAACTTACTCCCTAGGTACCTTTATTTTTCATAAACGTTTATACTAATTCACACTAAAATGGCAGCATTGGCAGCGGCCGGCCATGAAATTTTTTGTCAATGCAATGTCAAAGTCGAAGTCTATTTACAATATTCTCCTGCACCTATAACAATCTCTCTGCATGATCTAACGGTATGACTGGATGATTGCTGTTAGCATTAAGTCCACCTTTTTTACAGTTTTATTTGTGCAAAAAAAAACGCATGTCAACTTTTTCATTCCGTCGCGGGTAAAAAATATGCCTGCACGCAGACTTCTATTGGTCTAAGGTTTGGCAAGGTTTTATGATGATATGCAACCACTAAGGTGGCTTCTGGCTTCATGTCCAATTCATTTACCCTTACAGCTATTCGACTTTGGAATGGCCTCCCAAACAAGTATCCACCTCCAAATTATCTTTCAAGACGGCTCTCCGGGCACTTTACAAGGAAGAGATATCGAACTTGTCTCACTGATCTCTTTTTTTTTTCTGACACATGTGTACCATTAGTATTATTATGTATATGTACTATGTGTATGTTTATTATTCCAAAATTATATATTATTTTTTTGTTTCAAATACCTATTGTAGTTTTAATCAACCTCTCTATTTTACCCTTCTATCACTTCCTTCACGCGCCAGCATTTTCTCTGTATAGATCTATGGTTGACTGGTACAGAATGCTTTTAGCATTAAGTCCTCCATATGTACCATAGTTTGTGCATGAAGTGTTTTAAATAAAAATAAAAAATAAGCTTTCGATATTTTGCAGGGTCTAGTAAAATGGATATCAACGCTAAACGGTCACTTCGGCAACATGTACATTAACTTCGGCGACCCGATATCTGTGCAGCAGTACTTAAAAAAGATCCCTTACACCGACGAGTCTCTGAAGCCGATGGAATTACAAACACTATCACCGGAACAGTTCAGCCAAGTCCAAGACGTGGCAGACTACGTGGTCACCCAACAGCAGGCGAATTCCGTTGCAACCATATCAAATTTGTTAGCACTTGTGTTGATGGAGAGTCTGATGATGGAACGAGCGTTACATTACGAAGAAGTTATAGTGGAAGTTGAAAGAATGATAAAAGTTTTAAGGAGTTTAGGGGCGACGGTATTTGAAGATGACGTCAGGAAAAACGTCGATAGGATCCTTGTAGTGCAAGCGAAAAGCTGGACTCTAGATAAAGACAAACGACTTCGCATAATATCGTCAGAGCCGATAGACGTCACTGATGAGTTGAAGAAAAAGATGAAAGGTTTGTATGTTTTAGCTATCTATACTAGTGCTGAAGAGTTTATTTGTTTGTTTGAACGCGTTAATCTCAGGAACAACTGGACCGATTTGGAAAATTGTTTTTGTGTTAGATAGCCTATTTATCGAGGGAAGCTATAGGCTTGAATAAAATTACGCTACCATGGAAGAAAATGGAGTAATATCTAAACGCGCGGACGTAATCGCGCGGTTACCTCTAGTTATTAAATTATTAATGTTTGCAAGAAACAAAAGAATGAATAACTTAAATTTTAACTTATTGAAATACGTTTTTAAAGTGTAATTTCTTTATAGGTCACACATTAAAAGCAGAGACAATGGTGAATGCGATTCCAATAATTCAAGTTCAGATGTACGTGAATCCAATGCTGCATTACCTCGTGCCTTCTGCGCTCATATGTGTTTTAGTACAAAGAGGACCGCAAGAAAGAGGTGAGATAAAAATAAAACACTCAATAACAATAGATAGATGAGTAAAGTGCTTTTACGCGAGCGATCACCTTGCGTCGTAGTTTTGTTATTCTGTCATGTATATTTATTATGTTGATACAAGATATTCCATTCATACTTAAAATAATATGCTTTTATAAAAATACATTTAAAAAAATATTTCATAACTTTTTCTTCATACACTTTATGTCAAGGTTGTTTTATATCTTTCTAATGGCATGCATTCTTATGTGTTCGTGATAACGCAATAACTTTAATATACAAAGTACTCGATTTTAATAATTAGTCTATTAGAAAAAAAGATGATAGACGTTCAGTAGCTGATAATTACAGCTAAGATAATGATTTATGTTTGAATTTGTTCAATAGTTCAATACAAACCATAATAGTTTTATATTTCCAATATAATTTAATTAAGAATATTTACAACTTGCTGACAGGTAATAAATCCCGGGCTTATAATTGATTTCATTATTTATTGATTGTCTTTATTTATATTATCTTTATGAACGGGATTGTTTAGTGGACTTACATCGCTTTGCAATCAATTGCATTGATACGCAGATAATATACCTCGATGATTGAAGAGAAAACGCATCGCAATTGCGATAAATTTATAGTTTTTTTTACTACATATTGACTCAAAATCTGTCATTTTATGTACCTATACCTCTTTGTATGATCTCTATTCACTTACCATAAGCAAAGATTTGTCGTATTGTTTACTATCGTCTATGTATTTGATAAAGCTACACTGAACAGCTGAGATACGTTCAACAAACTCATTTCAAGTCATTAAGAATCGTATGATAATTTGCGTTTGACGTAAAGTACTTTAGTGCGGCCTTGACCAAGAACTGCGGATCAAGAGTAAAATATTTACTTTGTATTTTGCGCTTACATTAGAAACACATTGATAATACATCTATAAGCCTGTTTAACTGGTGTCGCGTCACACTCACTACTAGGAGTTATTCAATAGATTATTAATGGAATCATTAATACACCTAAAAATGAGCACTCCATCCATTCTTATAAGATTAAATAAAAAACCAAACATGCGGGCGGGAGTCGAACCTGCAACCTCTGGCTTTCGGGCCAACGCTATTTCCCATCGAGCTAACGTGCAGTCGGTCCGAGTTTATTCTGTAATTTACTACTTATTCCACTGCTGTTGCAAAATAGTTGGGTCGATGGCGCTGATGTCACACGTATATTTGGTCTCTTATCCATGAGACTGCACGGTAGCTCGATTGGAAAAAGCTTTAGCCCGGTAAGCATAAGGTTACGGGTTCAAAGTTCCCGCCCCTATGCATTTTTTTGTTTCTTATTTCACCTTATAAGAATACAAAAATAGCACTGTGAGTGTTTAAAACATTTCCTTCGAAATATGTTCCCTTTTTTAAGTCAAACTCATGATCGTTCTCTCCGTTCCTCTGACAACCTTCGGCTAGGTACGCAGGCTCACCGCTCCTCGTATGTTTCAAAGTCATTTACAGTGACAGCTACACGACTCTGGAACTCTCTTCCCCTAGATATAAGGAAGACTGATTCGAGGTTATCCTTCAAGAATAAAGTTCGCACATTTCTGAAAGAGTGAATAATTGCATAGTAATATTGTTATTATATGTATGTATTATTGCTTTATTTATGCTTATATACGTATAATTATATATAGAACCGTTCTGTGGAAATGTTGATCCAGTACGATGTTAGAATAAATGTTGATCCACCTTTTCGGCGTGTATTTTTGGCTCTCGGCAAGCACAACAGATATACTTTGATCCGTGATTGAAATGTATGGGGCGACAAGCGATATACATCGGTCTCTTTTCGACATACTCGTGGACAAAAAATACATTAGTTAAAGATTTTTGTTGATCCGTAACGGTCGAAAAAATTATACTGATGCGTCAAATGTGAATCCGTTTTATATTCGTGTGCGTACCATATTTACCAAACCAACGTTGATCCAGGGACATTTTACCTTGATGCCCCGCGCGGTAAGTGCAGGAGGGTCCTTGAATGGCTGTAAACTTAGCAGACATGAGAGTCTGGCAGGCAAAACGAAAGTAAATGTAAGTAATGTTAAAAAAAAACATTATCAGGTTTCTTTTTTAAAAAATTCTTCAATTCTGGTAGATCACTAGGATGCCCAAGCTCCTCGGATTTTAATAGTTTAGGATGTAATTATTTTAATCATATGCGTTTAGACCTGGAACTATTATTAGCATATCAGCAGAGCATAGGGGAAGACAGGTATGTAGCGAACAAACGTTATTTTCTTTAAAATATATTATTTAGAATAAGGTAAGAACGAAGCGTTAATTGATTAAGGATATAGAATACAACAAACACACCAACAAACGCACGAGGTCACAACAAAATACAGAAATAGCGTGTAGCGTCGCTTGCATAATTTTTGGATTTCCCGTAAAATTTTTAACGCAGTTCACATATTTTCATTGGAAGGAAGAGGCTTGAAACCATAGCGATTAGCGCAAGTGCGTTTTGTACCCTTACTGAAACTGCGATCATTATTTTGGTGGGGAGTTATTTTAAAACTGTGATAGTTTCTTCAAGACCCTTTACACACTGCGACTTTTAGCAGCGATGCAGTCGCGATGCTAACGCGCGTTAGCATCGATGCAGTCGAAAAATGTCAACATTTACATACTGCGCTCTTTTTACTATCGATACAGTCGCATGCAGAAGGTGGAAATAGAAAAATTATGTACTGAATTTTGGCAACTGCATCGATACTAACGCGCGACTGCATCGATGGTAAAAGTCGCAGTGTGTCTAAGATATTATTTATAATCAAATGATTTAAAGGGCAAATTTGTTCAAAATGAAATGCTCGTGATTATGTTTTTTTTTAATAATATGTATTTATTTTGATAAGAATAAATGCCCGTGTGCATCAAAACCTTTGAAATATGAACATTATTTTATATCAAATAAAAAAATATAAAAAGCTTGTAGTAAGTAGGTAAACCATATCAGATGGACATACGCTGTCGCGGATTTTATTGTAAAATTTTTAAAGCGGAACAATTCCGTCATACATGATTTTTATGCATCTTAAACGGTTTACGTTGCGTTCGCAATGGAAGCTCTCAAAAGGAATATTTTCCGCCCGTTTTTGCAACATTTGTCATTTTTGCTCTGCTCTTAGAAGTTGTATCGTGATTAGCGTTGAAAATTCCGAAAGAAACAAATTGTTTTTTTCGGTGAAAGAAATGTTTTTTCGCTATTAACCGTTTTATTGGGGAAAAAACAGCTTTATTGAGATTTAAGTCGTTTGTTTCGAAAAATAAAAGAAAAACGATTGAAAAAAAAAACAGTTTTATTACCAATTTTTAAAACAATGATAAATATTGTAATAAGATCTTGCTTAAAAAACAGTTGCATAAACAGATGGGTTTGACGTAACGCAATGACGTATCCATAACAGACCAGAATTTTCGCGCGGTCGGACCGACAGCACGGTAGCTCAATTGGAAGAGCATTTGGCCCGGTTAACCAGAAAGATGCTGGTTCGAATCCCGGCCGTGTTCTATCTTTTAAGAATACGAATATGACACTGTGAGTGTTAAAACATTCTAAATAGTGAAAATTTTCCACAAAAAAAAACATCAATACTTTTCCTATCGTAATTTTTCGTTTCTTTCATATTCTTCCGTTTTATTAATTAAAAACCTGAAATATTTCATTATTATCTTTCTTGAAACTTTTGAAAAAAGCGGAAAATTTTCCCGCTTTTTTCAACACTAATTGTGATGTTTTATAGCCTAAAGCCTTTCTCGATAGATAGGCTATCTAACACAAAAATAATTCGGTCTAGCAGCTTAGCCTCCTGCTTATTCTCCTCCCTCCTTCTCCTCTCCTCCTCTCCTCCACTGCTCCTTCCTGAGCTTAGCGCGTTTGAACAAACAAACTTTTTAGCTGTATCAGATTAAGTAGTTAAATTCAAATAAAATAAAAAAACAAGACAGATATGGTAATTATTACACAAATGCCAGCCAACTAAAAAGACCTCACTCACTGTTGAGAGTTCTAGATATAAATGGATATACTATGATAAAGACATCTTACATCTTGAAAATAAGAATCCGAGATGTTCTAACTGCATATCTACCAGAATTAATAGTATATTTCAAAATAAAATAACGTTAATGCGCTACATACCTGCCTTCACCTATAAGGTTTTGATGCTGTTGAGAGCTTCCGATTTAGATGGATATGATCAGGATAGCTCACATCCTGAAGTCTCGGCTTCCTGGTGTTCCTCCAGAGTTGAAAAAAAATGTTTTTTTTTTTCGCTACATACCCGTCTTTATGCTTTATGTCCTATGATTTGCTGATATGCTGTTGAGTGCTTTAGGTCTATATCGCTATGACTGATAGCTTATATTCTTACTTGTTAGAATCCGAGGAATTTGGGCCTATTGTGGGCCTATTATTTCATTGGTACATAAATACCTGTCTTCATGTATGCTTTGTTGAGATATTGTTGAGAGATTTAAGTCAATATTGCTAGCAATAACATAGCTAGCATTAACATAGCATATAATAACATAGCTAGCATTAACATAGCATATAACATCCTCAGCTGTTAGAATCGAGAGGAGTTCAGGCTTCGTTGTGCTCTTCGTGAATTAATGAGAATTTTTCAAAGAAAATATATTTTTTTCGCTACATACCTGTCTTCACCTATGTTTTGCTGGTATGTTAATGAGAGTCCTAGGGCATAGTGGATACGATCAAGATAGAGTATATATTCTATACCGTAAGAATCCGAAAAGTTTCAGCTTCCTGTTTGTCTACCTGAATTAATAAGATTTGTTTAAAAGAAAATATAATTTATTGCTACATACTTGTCTTCATCTATGCTTTGCTGATATGCTGTTGAAAGTTTCAGGTCCTTATTACTATAACTAACATAGTTCACATTTTGATCTATTTTAATCCGAAGAGTTTTAGCTTCCTGGTGGTCTACCTGAACGACTAAGATTTTTTCAAAGAAAATAAAGATTTTTCGCTATATTCCTGTTTTCAGCTATGCTTTGCTGATATGCTATTGAGATTTCCAGGTCCCGATTCCCATGACTAATATAGGTAAAATCCTTCACTATTAGAAACCGAGACGTTCTGGCTTCCTGGGGTCTACCTGAATTACCAAGATTTTTTCAACGAAAACAAAGGTTTTTTGCTTCATACCTGTTTTCACCCATGCTTTGCTGATATGCTGTTGAGAGTTTCAGATTAAACTGTGTCAGGTGTCGTCAACGTAAAATTACATTTGTTAAATATTTTTGTTGATCCCTAACGGTGGAAAAGTTACACTGATGCGTCAAATGTGAATCCGTTTTATACTCATGTGCGTATAAAATTTACCAAACCAACGTTGATCCAGAAGCATTTTACCTTGATGCCCCGCGCGGTAAGTAGCGGAGGGCCCGGAATGGCTTGTTTTTCAATTCACTACAATCAATTTCTACCGGTCAATCCCGTATCAATTCACGTCAATCAGTATTGTTTCAACTCAAATTATAACAATCACAACAGGTAGAAATACGTGTTGTGATTGATATAATTTATATAATTAATTATGAGAAATATTAGGAAACTACCACAGGATTACGAGTACAAAAATGTTGTCATCTACAGTGAATAGTATATTTTGACTTAATTGAAAGAAAAAGAATATGTATAAGTGAGTGAAATATCGTTTTAAAGTTTTTAACGGCTTTTTTGCGCGATAATAGTCATAACATCAGAAAATGCTCAGTTAGGTATGTTAGTATGTTGTATGTTTAGTTAGGTACTAATTGCAATTGAAAAAGTGAAGCCAAATTCCGTCCTCGGCGAGTAAATGTATTTCAGTAGGTACAACCGACATCCGCAGCACGTAGAGGTGGCACTAAGAAACTGATGTACATAAAACAACAACAAGGAAAAAACTAGCTAAAGCACCCACCCTTACTGCCTTTAAACTACTATAACTATTATTTCATTATTCATACTTATGTTCAAATACACTACAAGTATTATTTCGTCAATACGTTACATTATAGTTTTAGTTTTTTCAAACTACCATTGTTAAAAACATTTCAATTAATCTGTTATAGTTTATATTTTTTTCTTTTAATTTGGATGGAACAAAATTAAAAGAGGAATTATTTTGTTAAAAAATACCCGACGCGTTAGTCCGACACGTCTGCTATTTACGAAGTAACTACGGGCATCTGACGCGTCGGGTATTTACGAATATGCATCCTGGTCACAACTATAAAGACCTGGAACTCTTAACAGCATATTAGCAGAGCATAGATGAAAACAGGAATGTGGAGAAAAAACACATTTATTCACGTAGACCACTTAGAAGCCTGCACCCCTCAGATTCTAATATTTTGCGGTGTAAGCTATCCCGATCACATTCATAAAGATCTAAAACTCCCAACAACATAGCAGCAAAGTATAGATATAGGCAACTATGTAGCGAAAGTATGTATTACTTTCTAGGAAAACACTCTTTAATATAGGTAAACAACCTGATAGCCTGAACTCTTCGAATTATATTATCAGAATAGAAGCTATAATGTAGCTAGCTAGAACTCTCAAAGCATATCAGCAGAGCATAGGTGAAGTCAGGTATAAGCGAGTGTTATTTTCTTTGAAAAAATCTCAATAATTCAGGTAGACCATCAGCAAGCCAGAATTCTTTAGTTTCTCGTAGCAAAAGATGTAAGCTATTCCAATCACATCCTTAAAGACCTCGAATTCTCAACGGCATATCAGCAGAGCATAGATGAAGACAAGTATGTAGCGAAAAAACTTTATTTTCTTAAAAAAAAAAAAAACATTAATACAGGTAGACCATCAGCAAGCCAGAACTTTTTGGATTCTCACATCACAAGATGTAAGATATCCCAGTCACATCCATTAGGACCTGGTGAAGAGAGGTATTTAGTGTAAAAACGTTATATTTTTTTAAAAATTCCCATTAATTCAGGTTGATCGTCAGCAAGCCAGAACTCTTTGAATTCTCTTAGCACAAGCTGTAAGCTATTCTGGTCACGTCGAAATGATCTGTATCTTTCAACAGCATTATATTAGCAGAGCTTAGGTGAAAACAAGTAGGTATTGAAAAAACATTTCAGGTAGACTACCAGGAAGCCTGAAATCTTCAGATTCTAATAATTCAGGATGTAAGCTATCTCGGTTATATTCACTAAGACCTGGAACTGTAAACAGCTTACCAGCCGAAAATACGAAAAGACGGGTATGTAGCGAAAATACGTTATTTTCTTTAAATAATCGAATTAATTCAGGTATGTATAAATATTATTAGGTAATAATTTCGGATTCTTATTTACAATTTTGGTTGTAACCACTTAGAACTATAATTCTCACAGCGTGTCAGCAAAAAAATAGGTGAAAATAGGTATGTAGCGAAAAAACGTTATACTCTTGGAAAACACTTATTGATTCAGGTAGACTATCAGTAAGCCAAAACTCTTTATATTCAAGTAACGCAATATAAAAGCTATCCTAATCACATCCATAAAGACCTAAAACTCGCAACAGCATATCAGCAGAGTATAGGTGAAGACAAGTACGTAGCGAAGAAACTTTTTCTTGAAAAGAACAGTCATTAATTCAGGTAGACCACAAGGAAGCCTGATCTCTTCGTATCCTATTTGTCAAGGGTGTGAATAACCTTGATCATATCTACTTAGACCTCGAACTCTCAACAACATTTATCAGCAGAACATACTCGTAGATAAAGACAGGTTTGTAGCTTAACAACGTTATTTCTCTTTGATTATTTTATTGATTCAGGCTAGACCATCAGCACACCATTACTTCTAGGATTCTGATCGTTCAAGATGTAAATTATCTCAGTCATTTATCATATGTTATCCCGGTCATATCCATTAAGACCTGGAACTCTCAACAGCATATCAGCAAAGCATGGGTAAGAGAGTCATGTAGTGTAAAAACGTTATATTCTTTGAAAAAATCTCAATAATTCAGGTAGACCACCGGGAGACCCAAACTCTTCGGATTCTAATAAGTCAAGATGTATGCAATTTTGTTCGTAGCCACTTAGATCTGGAATTCTCACAGCGTGTCAGCAGAAAAAAGGTAAAAACAAGTACGTAGCGAAATCCGTTATTTTCTTGGAAATACACTCGTTTATTCAGATAGACCACCAGGAAGCCTGTACTCTTCAGAGTCTAGTTCCGGATGTAAGCTATCTTGGTCATATCCACTAAGAACTGGAACTGTAAACAGCTTATCAGCAGAACATAGGTGTAAACAGGTATTTAGCGAAAAAACGTTATTCTCTTGGAAAAAAATCACTTATTAATTCAGGTAGAGCATCAGTAAGCGAAACCTCTATATTCCAGTAACGGTAGACCATCAGCAAACCAGAACTCTTTATCATCTAATAGAACAAGATGCAAGCAATCCCTGTCACATCTATCAAGACCTGGAACTGTCGACAGCATATCAGCAGAGCATAGATGAAGAGAGTTATGTAGCGAAAAAACGTTATTATCTTGGAAAAAAACACTAATTTATTTAGGTAGACCACCAAGAAGCCTGAACTTCTCATATTTTAATAGTACAGGGTAGAATCTATCTTTATCATACACATTAAGATCTGGCACTCTCAACACCATATCAGCAGAGCGGTGAAAACAGGTATCTAGTAAAAAAAACGTTATTAACTCGGAGAAAAAACACTTATTCATTCAAGTAGACCACCACGAAGTCTGAACTCTTTGGATTCTTATAGCATAGGATAAAAGCTTTCCCAGTCATATTCAAAAAGGTCTGAAAATTTCAAAAACATGTCCGCAGAGCATAGATAGAATGTAGCGAAAAAACGTAGTTGTTTTAAAAAACACTTGTTAGTTCAGGTAGACCACTAGACAGACTAAACTCTTAGGTCTCCAACAAATCAAGGTGTAAAGTATCTTGATCATATTTAAGACCTGAAACTCTCAACAGGATAACAGCAGAGCATAGGTGAATACAGGTATGTGGTGAACAAACGCCTTTTCCTTAGAAAAAACCTCTAAATTATTCAGGTAGACCACCAGGAAGCCGAAGTTTTTTTCAAAGAAAATAAAGTTTTTCGCTATATACCTGTTTTCACCTATGATTTGATTGCTAATATTGACATAGTTCATTTTCTTATCTATTATAATCCGAGAAGTTCTGACTTTCTAGTGGTCTCCCTGAATTAATTAGATTTTTTCAATGAAAAGGATTTTTCGCTACACACCTGTTTTCACCTATGCTTTGCTGGTATGCCTTTGAGTGCTCCAGGTCTAAATCGCCTTAATTGACATAGTTAACATTCGTAACTGTTATCATCCGAGGAGTTCAGGCTTCCTGGTGGTCTCCCTGAATAAAGGAGTTTTTTTTCAATGAAAATAAGGTTTTTTCGCTCCATACCTGTCTTCACCAATGCTTTGCTGATATGCTGCTAAGATATATTTTTAAACTTTCGCGTTGCATTATAACTTATAACTGCGGGTCTATACGCGACGTATATAATGTAGTAGTATTGTAACTACTTACACCCTCGACGTTTCGACGGTGTTGCAACCGTCGTGGTCACGAGGAGACTGGCGCTCGCCGTCTTCGTCTGCATCGGGCGGCCGGTTCTTCTGCTACCCTCCAACTATCCGATATTTGTTGTGCACGTGAACTAGAGTCAGTAGGTTCAGTGCGACACACAACACTCACAGTATCCGGGTTAATGTTTATTGATAAAGGCGACACACACGGTTTGCACTTATTAATCACTGGATTCCAGGCCGATGACAACTTAAACCCGTCTTCCCGATTGAAATTATTATACTTCTTGATTTCAATCGCTTCACGTATTACCCTACAATGGTAATGGCGATCCGTGGAAAGGATTTTCGGGTCATGTAACTCCATCCAGTGATTAGTCCCCATATTAAGCAGATGTTCTGCCACCGCGGATTTATTGGTCTGCCGATTTTTCACTGCAGCGATGTGTTCCTTGACTCTTTCGGCTATAGTCCGTTTTGTCTGGCCAATGTACGAACTACCACAGCTGCAGTCTATTTTGTAAACCCCCGGAGTTTGAAAAGGCAATACATCCTTAGGCGATCGTAGTATTTGTGCTATTTTACGTAACGGAGTATATACAGTCTTAATGGAGTATTTACTGAGTACTGATCCAATTTTGTCCGTTACGCCTTTTACATATGGTAAAAATGCTGCTTGACGACTAGCCTCAGAAGCCTTCCCCCTCTCCCTGCGCCCTCTTCTTTCCTTCGGCATCTTGTATCCATTTCGTCGTAGTACCTCCTGAACATGTGCAAGCTCCTTATGTAAATGCTCAGGGTCACATAGGTTGTGAGCTCTATTCGTTAATGACGTTATAACCGATTGAAGATGCCGAGGATGATGATGAGAAGAGGCGTGTAAGTATCGGTCTGTGTGTGTGGGCTTCCTGTACACAGTGTGTGCCAATGTTCCATCCACCTTCACCTTGATCTCCATGTCAAGGAACGCGAGGCATCTGTTCTTCTCCATCTCATAAGTGAATTTTATTTTCGGATGGATGGAATTCAGGTGGTCAATATATTGTTCTATTTCCAGTTGGCCTCCATGGATAACGCAAAAAACGTCATCAACGTACCTTTTCCAGAGTTTTACAGTACTCGGCCCAGTAGCTAGAGCTAGGTCTTCAAAATGCTCCATCCAGATATTTGCAATAACCGGTGCGAGTGGGAACACATCGCTGCAGTGAAAAATCGGCAGACCAATAAATCCGCGGTGGCAGAACATCTGCTTAATATGGGGACTAATCACTGGATGGAGTTACATGACCCGAAAATCCTTTCCACGGATCGCCATTACCATTGTAGGGTAATACGTGAAGCGATTGAAATCAAGAAGTATAATAATTTCAATCGGGAAGACGGGTTTAAGTTGTCATCGGCCTGGAATCCAGTGATTAATAAGTGCAAACCGTGTGTGTCGCCTTTATCAATAAACATTAACCCGGATACTGTGAGTGTTGTGTGTCGCACTGAACCTACTGACTCTAGTTCACGTGCACAACAAATATCGGATAGTTGGAGGGTAGCAGAAGAACCGGCCGCCCGATGCAGACGAAGACGGCGAGCGCCAGTCTCCTCGTGACCACGACGGTTGCAACACCGTCGAAACGTCGAGGGTGTAAGTAGTTACAATACTACTACATTATATACGTCGCGTATAGACCCGCAGTTATAAGTTATAATGCAACGCGAAAGTTTAAAAATATATCTTACAAACCGTTACGGGCCGGAGATTGTATCACTAATAAAACATCTAGAATTCCTTCGAAAAAGACGTGCGCGTTTGGAAATGTCAATTCGGTTTTTATCCAAGTGTCGGGATAGTGCAGTGTTACCAACTTGTGTGCGGATTAAACCACGTTTGGACATAACGCATTCGAAGAGAATTCTAACGGCCGCGAGTTTTCGTTTGTTAAAACAACTAATCCGTAACAATCACGGTGACCTGAGTAGTGTTTCGAGTGAATTGTACACAGTGCACCAAGAATGCAGTAGGGTTTTGTCTTGTGAGGATTTCGACAAGTGTGATCGGCTTATTTTTCTACAAGTTTCGCGGACGTACGATTTGTGTGAAGAAACTCACGACCGCAAATTTAGAAAATTATGTACCCGCCAGCGTCGTGAGCCGGGGTCACAACTACCCGCGACTGACACAACTCATACGGATAACGAACGCGTAGTGATCAACTTGTCGGATGAAGTTTTAGATGACCCGTCAAAGAATGTGTTGGCTAAGGGAATGAATTTCGCCTTGACACCGCAGCGGATTCCTTACGAAGACATAGTGTGTAATGTGGAGCAGACTATTATCCGTAATAAAATTCCAACCGCAGACGCAGAAGTTCTGAGGCAAGACATAGCGGTTATTTTACGTAAGTCGAAGCTACCTAAAAGTAACATTACAACAGAAGAGCGTCTAGCACTGAAACAGCTACGTGATAACGAGAAAATTTTAGTGTTAAAGGCCGATAAGGGAAACGCAACTGTTGTAATAAACACTGATGAATATGAAAATAAATTAAGGAGTTTGTTGTCAGACACGAATGTTTACAAACCGGTGTCCTACAACCCTACAGCCAGGGTAACACGTCGCATTCGAGCCTTGATCCACGAGAACCAAGATGTATTCACTGAAGACGAGTACAACGAGCTTTATAAACCAAAACCAGTGCAACCTCCTAAACTTTATGGTCTGCCTAAAATACACAAACGCAACATTCCACTAAGACCTATTGTGAGCCAAATTGACTCACCGACATATGACTTGGCCAAACACGTTGCTGGAGTGCTGCAACCATTAGTTGGGAAAACACCGTCTTTTGTGAAGGATTCTTTACACTTCAGGGACATAGTGAAGAGCATTAGGTTGGAACCCGGAGATTTAATGGTGAGTTTTGACGTGGAGTCACTTTTCACTAATGTACCATTAAAGGATTGCATTGAGGTCATCAAGGATAAACTGTGTGATCATGAGTTACCCAAGGAATATATCGTTCTTATTGAAAATTGTTTGGACGGGAACTACCTACTCTTCAGAGATCAGTACTACCTCCAGATCGACGGCGTTGCAATGGGTAGCCCACTCGCACCGGTTATTGCAAATATCTGGATGGAGCATTTTGAAGACCTAGCTCTAGCTACTGGGCCGAGTACTGTAAAACTCTGGAAAAGGTACGTTGATGACGTTTTTTGCGTTATCCATGGAGGCCAACTGGAAATAGAACAATATATTGACCACCTGAATTCCATCCATCCGAAAATAAAATTCACTTATGAGATGGAGAAGAACAGATGCCTCGCGTTCCTTGACATGGAGATCAAGGTGAAGGTGGATGGAACATTGGCACACACTGTGTACAGGAAGCCCACACACACAGACCGATACTTACACGCCTCTTCTCATCATCATCCTCGGCATCTTCAATCGGTTATAACGTCATTAACGAATAGAGCTCACAACCTATGTGACCCTGAGCATTTACATAAGGAGCTTGCACATGTTCAGGAGGTACTACGACGAAATGGATACAAGATGCCGAAGGAAAGAAGAGGGCGCAGGGAGAGGGGGAAGGCTTCTGAGGCTAGTCGTCAAGCAGCATTTTTACCATATGTAAAAGGCGTAACGGACAAAATTGGATCAGTACTCAGTAAATACTCCATTAAGACTGTATATACTCCGTTACGTAAAATAGCACAAATACTACGATCGCCTAAGGATGTATTGCCTTTTCAAACTCCGGGGGTTTACAAAATAGACTGCAGCTGTGGTAGTTCGTACATTGGCCAGACAAAACGGACTATAGCCGAAAGAGTCAAGGAACACATCGCTGCAGTGAAAAATCGGCAGACCAATAAATCCGCGGTGGCAGAACATCTGCTTAATATGGGGACTAATCACTGGATGGAGTTACATGACCCGAAAATCCTTTCCACGGATCGCCATTACCATTGTAGGGTAATACGTGAAGCGATTGAAATCAAGAAGTATAATAATTTCAATCGGGAAGACGGGTTTAAGTTGTCATCGGCCTGGAATCCAGTGATTAATAAGTGCAAACCGTGTGTGTCGCCTTTATCAATAAACATTAACCCGGATACTGTGAGTGTTGTGTGTCGCACTGAACCTACTGACTCTAGTTCACGTGCACAACAAATATCGGATAGTTGGAGGGTAGCAGAAGAACCGGCCGCCCGATGCAGACGAAGACGGCGAGCGCCAGTCTCCTCGTGACCACGACGGTTGCAACACCGTCGAAACGTCGAGGGTGTAAGTAGTTACAATACTACTACATTATATACGTCGCGTATAGACCCGCAGTTATAAGTTATGCTGCTAAGAGTTTTTAGTCTACATCGCTATAATTTACATAGCCTACATTATAAACTTTTAGAATTCGGGAAGTGCCAGGTTCCTGGTGATCTACCTGTATTAATAACATTCTTTCAAAGAAAAAATATTTTTTTCGCTACATACCTGTCTTCACCTTTCCTTTGCTGAATAGGTACTATCTATAAAAAATATATTCTAAGCCATTATAATCTAAGGAGTTCCAGCTTTCTGGTTCTCTTTCTGAATTAATGAGATTTTTTCAAAGAAAATATTATTGTTTCGCTACATACCTGTATTCACCTCTACTCTGCTGATAAGCTTGTGAGAGCTCCAGGTCTAGGTCACTATGCCAGATAGAGCCTATAACTTTCTAAGATAGAATCCGAAAAGTTTCGACTTCCTTGTGGTCTACCTGATAGTGAGATTTTTTCAAAGAGAATAACGTTTTTCGCTACATACCTGTTCTAACTTATGCTTTGCTGATATGCTGTGCTAAGCTACACGTCTAGGTTGCTATGACTGATACAGTTAACATTCTCATCTATTATAATCCGAGGAGTTCGGTCTTCCTGGTCTACCTGAATTTATATTTTTTTCAAAGAAAATAAAGTTTTTCGCTACATACCTGTCTTCACCTATGCTGTGCTGATATGTTTTTGAGAGCTCCAGGTCTAGGTTACTATAACAGACATAGTGTACATCCTTAACTGTTAGAATCCATGGAGTTCAGGCTTCCTGATGGTCTAACTGAATTGAAATGGGATTTTTTCAAAGAATATAATTATGATTCTTTTTGTGCTTCATACTTGTTTTCATCTGTGCTCTGCTTATATGCTGTTGAGAGTTCTAGGTCTTTATCGCTATAAACCGAGATAGCTTACAATTTTGACTGTAAGAATCCAAAGAGTCAAGAAGCTAGTTCTTTGTTGTCTACCTTAATAAATGAGATTTTTTCAATCAGTATAAGGTTTTTTCGCTACATACCTGTCTTTACCTATGCTTAAATAGTACGGTGTTGAGAATCCTAGGTCTAAATGGATATTATCTAAATATACTTAGTCTTGCCATAAATATTGTCACAAAAGAAAAATATTTTTTTAATGCAAATTATATTTATTACTTTTACGTGTTTTAGTTTTATACAGTCCTTTAAACGTTTAGGCCAGTTATCAATAGAGGCACGCACTCTTTCCATGGGAAATTCTTCACTGCCAATTGTATGGATTGTTTTAGGGACTCCAAATTATCATGGCGTTTAGAGCAAACTGTTATCTCTAAAACTGACCATAAATCATAATCCAGCGGATTAAGATAA
Source organism: Pyrausta purpuralis (assembly GCA_963924145.1). NCBI lineage: Eukaryota > Metazoa > Arthropoda > Insecta > Lepidoptera > Crambidae > Pyrausta > Pyrausta purpuralis. The sequence goes on along the minus strand of OZ001646.1, from coordinate 14,309,049 downwards.
GGACAAGATGACGGCCAGTCTTCAGCTCTGATGAAGTCCGAAACATTTGCTTCTAACCAAGACTGCGGGGACCGAGCTTTATGACCCGGCGCGCCGAGTCTTGTGGAAAGACCATGCTTGGTTGATGCATTGAACATGGCGTTGTTAAGGGGTTTAACTACCTTCTCAAGAATGGTATCTAGATACACCTGTGCCGATGTTTTGATACCTTTTTCACAAAAATATGGCTCAGTCACTTCTTCATAGCTAACACCCCACCAAACCATCACTGAAGTCGGGTAATGCCCACGTTGCACTCTGCCGACTAATTGGGAAGCTTCCTTAGAGGTTTGAGCTTAAATACGGTCATTTTGTTTGTTAAAATGTTGCTCAATTGTAGAGATTTTCTCATCCATAAACATTTTTTTTATGTGACCTCCCTTTGCGTACCGTTTCAGTAGTTTTTTCGATTTTACCAACCTAATCTTTTAGGCTGCGTCTCTTATAGGCTGCAAGTCCTAAGTCATCTTTTAAAATACGCGACATGGTTCTGGGTGCTATCTTCATCTCCCGAGAGAAAATCTTTTGCTTTCGGACAGGATTTCTGCGAATTCCCTTACTGCTTTGACCACCTTTTTCGTACAAACACGACGTCGACGGCAAGATCTTTTTCTGTCACGAATAGAGGAGGTCTCATTGTACCTATTAATAGCTCGGTACACAAACATTTGTCTAATACCAAGCGTATGGAGAGTTTTATAAATTGCATTTGGATCCATACCAACTTTGTGTAATACAATCACAGCGATTCAGTTCTCTTTATAATCCCACTCCATTTTAATATCGCAAAATATTATAGAATGTATTTGCGCTAAAATTAGAAAACACAATGAGCACTCGTATCAAAATAACAGATTCAAAATTTAAATGTAATATCTTTCTTATTTTTAATTGTAACAGTACTTATGGCCAGACTGTGTTTTATGTCCCGTGATATTATAATCCGGGAAGTTCTAGCTTCCTGGTTGTCTACCTGAAATAATGAGATTTTTCCAAAGAAAATATTATTTTTTTGCTTCATACCTGTCTTCACCTATGCTCTGCTATCATGCTGTTAACAGTTATAGGTCTTGATTGCTATAAAACGCGATACTTATCATTTATAACTGTTAGAATCCGACGAGTTCTGATTTTCTGGTGGTCTACCTGAATTAATGAGATTTCATCTAATAAAATATATTTTTTCGCTACTAGTAGGCTAAGTAGTTATCTATAACAGAATAAATAAAACATGGAAATTAATAACGCTTCGCTATCCAATGGTTAATAATGTTATAAAAGTCAAAGTCAAAAATGGTTTAATCAATTGGGGACTAAAAATGCCACTTATGAACGTTAGTAATAAGCATAAAATTATTATCCCTTTGGAATAGAACGATAAAAGCGAGATGTCACTAGCAGCAAACTGTGTGATAAAAAGAGATAGGTAGCAGAACCATTTTTGGCAGATGTCAAACAGTTGACCGCCCCGCAGAAGCTCGCTGAAAATTACATGCATTTGATTTTTTATATTTAAAAGTAAAATTGTGTATATTTTGGAGAAATAATGCGTCTGGAACATGGTGACTTGATCGGTGATTGATTGTTATGCATTACAGCGGCATAACCCCAACAAATAATCATTTAACAGGTAGATTAGTCCAAATCGAAGCCTCTTAATATACGACTTATATTTACCAATGCACTTCAAATTTAAAGTACGCAGTTTGATTATTCTATTCTACAAACGTTAATTTACGTAAAAAATAAAGACAGAATAACAGAGGGAATGTATATCGAGGAATATTTTGTATAATGAAATAATATTTAGTTTTACACTAGAGCTGCATGTTCAATATTTTGTGTTTATCATGCAGTAAACTACTGTATTTAACTTAGGAACATTGTTATAAATCACCTGATCGAAAGGTTATCCCATTTAAAGCTACAAATGTTACTTACTTATGTTAGTTACTGACATCTTTAATCGGTTTCGTTTGACAGCTTTTACTTGTCCTTCTATTCCGATAGGAATATTAATTTTATGGTAATAAGTATAATATCATTCAAAAATATGGCCCTTAAGTCATAGCCTTACTGTGTCGTATTTTATATTCATAAACATAAAACGTGTGACGTCTGACATCGTTATGAGGTAGGTATTCTTAAGAGACCAGAAAATTAATATTGCACGGTTGGACCGACGAGATGGTATCTCAATTGGAAGTTAGCCAGAAAGTTGCTGGTTCAAGTCTCGCCCGAGCGCAATTTTTGGTTTCATATTTAATCTTTATGAATAAAAAATATGTAATACGTTTTATATTAGGCGAGTTTAAATTATGAAAAAAAAACATGAATTTTGCCCAAGTGGAAGTAAGTAGATCCCTAATTCAGTTAAATTTGGCACGGAACCCTCAGTGCGCGAGACCGACTCGAACTTGGCCTTGGCTTGTTTAATTTATGCTCTGTCAGACTTTGCTCTGCTAAGTTCAGATACTTATAAATTCCTTAGTATAAACGACAACATGCCTTATGATTGTTTAATTTGAATCGGATCAACAATAAATCTGAGACTGCCTTCTGATTGGTTTATTTCAATCGGATCAGCCAATAATCGGATACTGCGTTCTGATTGGTCCGTTTGAATCGGATCAACAATTATCGGAGTGGATTTGTATATCGGATCAACATTTTTGCTGCGTTACTAAAATCTCGACGGAGTTAATTGTTGATCCGACTGGAGCCACACTAGTTTTAGAAAGGCATATTGGATCAACAAAATGCACCCGGATCAACATACGTTTTCGGATCAACAAAGTGCTCGCGTGACGGCACGCATGATCAACATTTGACGGGTTGGGATCTCTATATATATATATATATATATATATATATATATATATATATATATATATATAGATACTTACTTCCACTTGGGCAAAATTCCACAATAATGTTGACAGGAAATATTTCGTTGAAAGGTTTTGTTTAGATCTTCATCATGATTTTTTTTTCATAATTTAAACTCACCTAATTTAAAACGTATTACATATTTGCGCTCGGGCGAGACTTGAACCAGCAACTTTTTGGCTAACTTCCAATTGAGCTACCATCCCATCGGTCCAACCGTGCAAAATTTCTTTTCTGGTCTTTTAAGAATACCATAACGACGATAAGATCTTCCTCATAACGACGTCAGAGGTCACGCGTTTAATGTTTATGAATATAAATTATAACACAGTAAGGCTATGAAGTTTGGGCCATAATTGTTTGATATTATACTTATTACTAACGTTCATTTTGTGTCTTCAATTAATTCAATTATTTTTGACTTTGACTTTTCAAACATTATTAACCATTGGATAGCGAAGCGTTATTAATTTCCATGTTTAATTTATCCTGTTATGGATAACTACTTAGCCTTCTAGTAGCGAAAAAATATATTTTATTAGATGAAATCTCATTAACTCAGGTAGACCACCAGGAAATCAGAACTCGTCGGATTCTAATAGTAATAAATGATAAGTATTTTGTTTAAAAGCAATCAAGACCTATAACTGTTAACACCACACCAGCAGAGCATAGGTAAAGACAGGTATGAAGCAAAAAAATGATATTTTCTTTGAAAAAATCTCATTAATTCAGGTAGACAACCAGGAAGCTAGAACTTCCCGTATTCTAATATCTCGGGACATAATATATTAGGATAATATTCATTTAGACCTAGGAATCTCAACAGCATAGGTAAAGACAGGTATGTAGCGAAAAAACGTCATACTGATTGAAAAAATCTCATTAATTCAGGTAGAGAACAAAGAACTAGCTTCTTGACTCTTTAGATTCTTACAGTCAAAATTATAAGCTATCTCGGTTTATAACGATAAAGACCTAGAATTCTCAACAGCATATAAGCAGAGCACAGATGAAAACAAGTATGAAGCACAAAAAAAACATGATTATATTCTTTGAAAAAAATATCATTTCAATTCAGTTAGACCATCAGGAAGCCTATACTCCATGGATTCTAGCAGTTAAGGATGTACACTATGTCTGTTATAGTGACCTAGACCTGGAGCTCTCAAAAGCATATCAGCACAGCATAGGTGAAGATAGGTATGTAGCGAAAAACTTTATTTTCTTTAAAAAAAATATAAATTCAGGTAGACCACCAAGAAGACAGGACTCCTCGGATTATAATAGATGAGAATGTTAACTGTATCAGTCATAGCAACCTAGACGTGTAGCTTAGAACAGCATATCAGCAAAGCATAGGTGAGAAAGGTATGTAGCGAAAAACGTTATTCTCTTTGAAAAATTTCACTCTATCAGGTAGACCACAAGGAAGTCGAAACTTTTCGGATTCTACCTTAGAAAGATATAGGCTATATCAGGCATAGTGACCTAGAACTGGAGCTCTCACAAGCATATCAGCAGAGTAGAGGTGAATACAGGTATATAGCGAAAAAATGAAATTTTCTTTAAAAAAATCTCATTAATTCAGAAAGAGGACCAGAAAGCTGGGACTCCTTAGATTATAATGGCTTAGGACATAAATTTTATAGATAGTACCTATTCAGCAAATGAAAGGTGAAGACAGGTATATAGCGAAAAAAATATGTTTTCTTTGAAAGAATGTTATTAATCCAGGTATACCACCAGGAACCTGGCACTTCCCGAATTCTAACAGTTTATAATGTAGGCTATGTAAATCATAGCGATGTAGACTTAGAACTCTCAACAGCATATCAGCAAAGCATTGGTGAAGACAGGTATGAAGCGAAAAAATCTTATTTTCATTGAAAAAAAAACTCATTCATTCAGGGAGACCACCAGGAAGCCTGAACTCCTCGGATGATAACAGTTAAGAATGTTAACTATGTCAATTGAAGGGATCTAGACATGGAGCACTCAAAGGCATAACAGCAAAGCATAGGTGAAAACAGGTATGTAGTGAAAAAACCTTTCTATTGAAAAAAACTCATCAATTCAGAGAGACCACTAGAAAGTCAGAACTCCTCGGATTATAATTGATAAGAATATGAACTATGTCAATATTAGCAATCTAGACCTGGAGCTCTCAACAGCACATCAGAAAATCATAGGTGAAAAAAGCTATATAGCGAAAAACTTTATTTTCTTTGAAAAAAACGTCGGCTTCCTGGTGGTCTATCTAAATTAATTAGAGTTTTTTTCTAAGGAAACGGCGTTTGTTCGTTACATACCTGTCTTCACCTATGCTCTGCTGATATCTTGTTGAGAGTTTCAGGTCTTAGTAAATATGATCAAGATACCTTACACCTTGATTTATTGGAGACCTAAGAGTTTAGTCAGTCTAAGTTCTGGCTTGCTGATAGTCTACCTGTATTGATGTTTTTTAAAGAAATTTTTTTCGCTACATACTTGTCTTCATCTATGCTCTGCTGATATGCCGTTGAGAATTTGAGGTCTTTAAGGATGTGATTTGAATAGCTTACATCTTTTGCTACGAGAAACTAAAGAGTTCTGGCTTGCTGATGGTCTACCTGAATTATTGAGATTTTTTCAAAGAAATAACACTCGCTTATACCTGACTCCACCTATGCTCTGCTATGTTTTGAGAATTGTAGCTAGCTATATTATAACTTCTATTCTGATCTTTTATAATTCGAAAAGTTCAGGCTATCAGGTTGTTTACCTAAATTAAAGAGTGTTTTCCTAGAAAATAATACATACTTTCGCTACAAAATTGCTTATACCTATGCTTTGCTGTTATGTTGTTGGGAATTTTAGATCTTTTTGGATGGGATCGGGATAGCTTACACCGCGAAATATTAGAATCTGAAGAGTGCAGTCTTCTAAGTTGTCTACGTGAATAAATGTATTTTTTTCCTACATACCTGTTTTCACCTATGCTCTGCTGATATGCTGTTGAGAGTTCCAGGTCTTTATAGTTGTGACCAGGATGCATATTCGTAAATACCCGACGCGTCAGATGCCCGCGCGTAACGCGTAGTTATTTCTTAAATAGCAGACGTGTCGGACTAACGCGTCGGGTATTTTTTTAACAAAATAATTATTATTTTAATTTTGTTCCATCCAAATTAAAAGAAAGAAATAATAAACTATAACAGATTTATTAAAATGTTTTTAACAATAGGTAGTTTGAAGAAACTAAAACTATAATGTAACGTATTGACGAAATTATACTTGTAGTATATTTGTACATAAATATGAATGAATTTAAAATAGAGGTAATAATAATAAAAGAAGTTAAAGGCAGGAAGGGTGCTTTAGCTAGTTTTTTCCCCTGTTGTTGTTTTACCTACAACAGTTTCTTAGTGCCACCTCTACGTGCTGCGGATGTCGGTTGTACCTACTGGAATACATTTACTCGCCGAGGACGGATTTGGCTTCACTTTTTTAATTGCAATTAGTTCCTTAACATACCTTATTGTGCATTTTCTGATAATATGACTATTATCGCGCAAAAAGCCTTTAAAAACTTTAAAACGATATTTCACTCACTTATAAATATTCTTTTGCATTCAATTAAGTCAAAATATACTTTTTTGTACTTAACATTTTTGTACTCGTAATCCTGTGGTAATTTACTAATAGGTATCTCTCATAATGATTTTTTTTATTTATAAATTATAACAATCACAAAAGGTAGAAAGTTGAAACAATGCTGATTGACGTGAATTGCTACGTGATTGACCGGTAGAAATTGATTGTAGTGAATTGAAAAACAAGCCATTCCGGGCCCTCCGCTACTTACCACGCGGGGCATCAAGGTAAAATGCTTCTGGATCAACGTTGGTTAGGTAAATTTTATACGCACATGAGTAAAAAAGGGATTCACATTTGACGCATTAGTGTAACTTTTCCACCATTAGGGATCAACAAAAATATTTAACTAATGTAATTTTACGTTGACGACACCTGACACAGTTTAATCTGGAACTCTCAACAGCATATCAGCAAAGCATGGGTGAAAACAGATAAGAAGCAAAAAACCTTTGTTTTCTTTGAAAAATGTTTGTTAATTCAGGTAGAACCCAGGACGCCAGAACGCCTCGGTTTCTAATAGTGAAGGATGTTACCTATATTAGTCATGGGAATCTGGACCTGGAAACCTCAATAGCATATCAGCAAAGCATATACCTAGAGACTGGCGGCTTTGTTCGTCGCCAAGGAAGGCCACAATCTCGGGTCACAACTGAAAGGCAGGATCGATTCATCGTGACGACCAGCTTGAGAAATCGTCACCTTACCTCCATTGAGATACAAAACCAACTTCGCGACTTCCACGGAGTATCTGTGAGCGCTCAAACTGTTCGGAGAAGGTTAAAAGAACGCGATATGGTACCACACAAACCAGCTAATGGGCCCAAACTAACGCGAGCCCACCGAACAGCGCGCCTTCATTTCGCACGCAGTCATTTAAATTGGACACAGCAAGATTGGAGCCGTGTACTCTTTTCTGATGAGTCTAAAATTGTGTTACATGGCAATAATGGAAGGAAGAAGGTCTACCGACGTAAGGGAGAGCGTTTCGCACAATGCTGCTTTGAAGAGAGGGTTGCTTATGGCGGTGGCTCGTGGACTGTCTGGGGCGGTATATCCGCGAGCGGCAAAACTCAACTTGAGGTTGTTACAGGACCACGGCTGCCAACATTAAATGCTGAAAGGTACAATCGTGAGTGCTTAGAACCTCACGTGATACCATACGCGGACTATGTGGGCCCAAATTTCCTTTTTATGCATGATAATGCAAGAGCCTATGCGGCCGGCATCGTCAGGGAATAACTTCGGGATGTAAACATCACAGTTATGGACTGGCCAGCCAGAAGCCCAGACATGAACCCCATTGAGCACATGTGGGACGAGCTAAAAAGACGTGTTAGGGCTCGTCAGCCAGTTGCCCAGACGATGCAGGAGTTGAAAACTGCCATAGAAGAGGAATGGGAGATGATCCCTCAAAATTTCATAGAGCGGTTGATAAACTCTATGCCTAATCGTATGAGAGCTGTGGTAGATGCCCATGGAGCCCATTAAATTAAACCTTTATTTGATAAAACATGTTTTTTATTCAAAAATCAAATGCCTTTAACAAGGCGCATATCCGACTTCTTAGGCGTAGCTCCATGTCGTATGGTATTCTGGATTCAAATTTAACGAGCAAACAAAACAATACGATCGAAAAAGCTGGCAAAATGTATCAGGTTTAAAACTGCATCAACAGTTTTTGTTCAATCTAGCAATCATATTTCGGTAGGGGCCATCGAAACCTAAACTCTAAGGTGGGCCAATAGATTATAGATGTGTCCAGAAGTGTATTAATTCTGGTAGATATGCAGTTAGAACACCTCCAATTCTTATTTTTCAAGATGTAAGCTATCTTTATCATAATATCCATTTACATCTAGAACTCTCAACAGTGAGTGAGATCCTTTTGGTTCGGACGTCACAGACACACGCACGCTGCTTGGCTGGCATTTGTGTAATAATTACCATATCAGTAGTCTTGTTTTTTTATTTTATTTAAATTTAACAATTTAATTTGATAAAGCTAAAACGTTTGTTTGTTTCAACGCGCTAATCTCAGGAATAAGAAGGAGGGAGGAGAATAAGCAGGAGGCTAAGCTGCTAGACCGAATTATTTTTGTGTTAGACAGCCTATCTATCGAGAAAGGCTTTAGGCTATAAAACATCACGGTTAGCGTTGAAAAAAGCGGGAATATTCCCGTTCTTTCAAATTCCCTCGTTTTTCTAAAAGTTTTTTTCGTAAGTTTCGAGAAAAATAAGAATTAAATATTTCATATTTTTTATTAATAAAACGGAAGAATATGAAAGAAACGGAAAAATACGATAGGAAAAGTATTGATGTTTTTTTTGTGGAATATTTTTTTACTATTTAGAATGTTTTAACACTCACAGTGTCATATAGGTATTCTTAAAAGATAGAACACGGCCGGGATTCGAACCAGCATCTTTCTGGCTAACCGGGCCAAATGTTCTTTCAATGAGCTACCGTGCTGTCGGTCCGACCGCGCGAAATTTCTGGTCAGTTATGGATACGTCATTGCGTTACGTCAAACCCATTTTTTTATGCAACTGTTTTTTGAACAAGATCGCATTACAATATTTATAATTGTTTTAAAAATTGGTAATAAAACTTTTTTTTTTTTCCAATCGTTTTTATTTTATTTTTTGAAACAAACGACTTAAATTTCAATAAAGCTGTTTTTTTCCCGAGGCTTTTTCCTGATATATTTCAATGTAACAACCAATAACACCGTAAAAACCGAAAAAACATTTCTTTCACCGAAAAAAACAATTTGTTTCACCCAAAAAAACAATTAGTTTCTTTCGGAATTTTCAACGCTTATCACGATACAACTTCTTAGAGCAGAGCAACAATGACAAATGTTGCAAAAACGGGCGGAAAATATTTAAGATGCATAAATATTTTAATATTTATGAGAAAAGAGATCTAAATATTTATGAATCTTAAACGTAAACCGTTTAAGATGCATAAATATCATGTATGACGGAATTGTTCCGCTTTAAATTTTTTACAACAAAATCCGCGACAGCGTATGTCCATCTGATATGGTTTACTTACTACAAGCTTTTTATATTTTTTTATTTGATATAAAATAATGTTCATATTTCAAAAGTTTGATGTACAAGGGCATTTATTCGTATCAAAATAAATATTATTAAAAAAAACATTATCACGAGCATTTAATTTTGAACAAAATTGCCCTCTACATCATTAATAGTAGCGCAGTGTATGAAGGTTGACATTTTTCGACTGCATCGATGCTAACGCGCGAGAGCATCGCGACTGCATAGCTGCTAAAAGTCGCAGTGTGTAAAGGGTCTAGAAGAAGCTATCACAGTTTTAAAATAACTCCCCACCATAATAATGCTCGCAGTTTCAGTAAGCACAAAACGCACTTGCGCTAATCGCTATGGTTTCTAGCCTCTTACTTCCAATGAAAATATGTGTATTGCGTTAAAACATTTAACGAAAAAGCCAAAATTTAGGCAAGCGACGCTACACGCGCAGAGCGTCAATATTTTCTAAATATTATATTAAATAAATATTATATTTAAATATTATATATATATATATTTATTTTGTTGTGAGCTCGTGCGTTTGTTGGTGTGTTTGTTGTATTCTATATCCTTAATCAATTAACGCTTCGTTCTTACCTTATTCTAAATAATATATTTTAAAGGAAATAACGTTTGTTCGCTACATACCTGTCTTCCCCTATGCTCTGCTGCTATACTAATAAGAGGTCCAGGTCTAAACGCATATGATTAAAATAATAACATCCTGAACTTTTAAAATCCGAGGAGCTTGGGCATCCTAGTGATCTACCAAAATTGAAGTTTTTTTTTAAAAGATACCTAATCATGTTTTTTTTTTTAAATTTCTTACATTTACTTTCGTTTTGTCTGACAGACTATCATGTCTGCTAAGTTAACAGCCCTTCCAGGCCCTCCTGCACTTACCGCGCGGGGCATCAAGGTAAAATGTCACTGGATCAACGTTGGTTAGGTAAATTTGGTACGCAAACGAATATAAAACGGATTCACATTTGACGCATCAGTATAATTTTTTCGACCGTTACGGATCAACAAAAATCTTTAACTAATGTATTTTTTGTTCACGAGTATGTCGAAAAGAGACCGATGCATATCGCTTGTCGCCTCATACATTTCAATCACGGATCAAAGTATATCTGTTCTGCTTGCCGAGAGCCAAAAATACACGCCGAAAAGGTGGATCAACATTTATTCTAACATCGTACTGGATCAACATTTCCACAGAACGGTTCATTATATATATATATATATATATATAATTATACGTATATATATATATATATATATATATATATATATATATATATATATATATATATATATATATATATATATATAATATGTTTAAAGTTATAGTTACTATTTAAATGTAGGTTTATCTATTTATATAATACATTATAATATGAATATTTATTATTATAGGATAAAATGATTATTGTTACTATGTTCCTTTTTTCTTTAGAAGCTTTTCACTGCACCCGTTGACACCTTTCTGCATGACCTAAAGGTTTGACTGGTAGAGAATGCTTTTAGCATTAAGTCCACCATTAAGTGTACACTAAATTTGTGCAATAAAGTCTTTAAATAAATAAATAAATAATATTATAAAATCGAAAGTTTGTGAGAATATGGATGTGTTTGTTACTCTTTCACGCAAAAACTTTTCGATGGAAACTTTATTATAACTTTATAGCTCATACCTCAGAATAGCATATACAGCACGATATTTTTGGAGATACGATATTTGCGCGGGTGAATTCGCGGAGATCCGCTAATTCACAATATTTTTTAAGTACAATTCAATAAAAGAAGACCAAATTTACATGTATTTATTAAATGATAGCATATAACTATCATTAATACAAATCATTCAAATTGGATCAATATGAGTGTTTATATTATATATTGTTTTGTTATATTTTGGCAACAATGTCATAATTTTATTATATTTATCTTTGTAAAATAATATTTTCGTTCTTTGAATGTAGTATGCGTGAAACAGAAGAATGTGAATAAATGTATCAGCAATCAATATTTTTAATAATATATGGACTATAGGCACGCCAAATTTAAATTGTTTACCATCAAGACGCTAAGCAGAAGAACGGCTACTTCTTTACACGTTTTTACATATTATATCTTTGTTTAATTTCAGATGAGCTGCTCCGACACTATCGACGGTTAAGGAAGCTACTGCGACACGAGTTTTTCCACATTGAAAAATCAGAAGTTAAGGTACGTAAACACGGTTGATACTATTTCGCGTTGTATTCAAATGTTAAGGCGCTACCCGGATTTTTACCGCGCACACTAGCGCCACTTTACTAGAAAAATCATAACTCGTTAAATAAAAGACCAATCAAAAATCTGGTAGATACGATTGTAGCTCTGATTATGAGGTTTAGACACAATGTTTAAGTTCAATTAAACACAGTTATCTGCAGTTACAGTTAGCAAAAATGCTAAAAGTGGCCATATTTAGCAGTTTTTCTAACTCTAACTACAGTTAACTACTTTAGAAACAATTTAAACGTACTAAATAAACTATAGAACCTGTAATACAATCGTATCTACCAGATTTTTGATTGGTCTTTTATTTAACGAGATATGTTTTTTTTACTAAAGTGGCGCTAGTAAGTGCGCTAAAAATCCGGGTAGCCCCTTAAGGTCGTCGCTCTAAGTACTTATTTATCGTTTGATCAGTATCTCGACTTGGAGTGTGGCATTGAAGAGTTGACAGCCAACAGTGCGTGGCACACCTTCGAAAACAATACGAAGTTCTACTATTTAGCCGCTCAAATAATGCTTCTTTAATTTTTTAATGTTGATAAAAAACCAAATAAAATCTTTAAAGTGGATATTCAAAATTCTATTAAGCCGTTTTGTATCAAAATTGTTAAAAAAGGGTGTATAAACTGTATTGATTATGAAAATGTACAGCGGCCAGCATATCATGTTATACATTTTTGTTGAAAACTATGCCTTACTAAAACTGCATTAGATACTAAAATGTTTACGATGACCTGCATATCTAACTTATAGTTTTGATTTCTAATTCAGTAACAAAAATAAATAAAAAGCATAGTAATTAATTTTAAAATTTCGAAAACTCATTATCATACACATATCAATAGCTTTGGAGCCATAAACATTAGAAACGTTAGTCCATAATTTAATTTATATTTTATAACATGCAAGATAAGTGATAGATATAAATCATGTTCAACACTATCTTCGCTTTGACACAGAAAAATAAAATGCTTATCACTTAACTATTATTATTACAGCTGCCTTGTGCCTGTTTACGAAAAGGCGATTATGATTCTACACATGCTACACATTAAAAGTTGAAGACGACCTCCGTGGTGTAGTGCCTAAGTACGCTGGTTTCAAGGCGTTGCCGCTCCGAGGTCCCGGGTTCGATTCCCGGTCGGGTCACTATAGAAATCAAAATTTTCTTTATTGTCCCGGGTCTGGGTGTTGTGGTACCACCGTTGTGTCTGATTTCCATAACAAGTGCGTTTGTAACTTACTCAGATCAGAGCAATGTATGTAATTGGTGTACAATATTTATTTATTTATTTTATTTAATGTCACCTTATAAATATCATGGAGTCATTCGTGCAAAAATAGTTTTATTATACCATCTTGCCAATATAATATTTTATTGATTTCTGTTGCATCAATTCAATAAACTTATTTTTCAACACACTTGCTCAAAACGACGTTTTTATTCCACCGATTTTTGGCTCATAATCCTAGATATTAAACACGCGTGCTTTTTCGTTATATTATTGCACTAGTGCCTTTAGTTTATTTACCCGGCCAATTGAGGTTTGTACCCTAGTACCAGGTCGTGAGTAAGAAGAAGAAGCGATGTAATTTAGTCGGGTTATAACCTTTATTTTAGCAACAAACATTATTTATGCGAAAAATAACAGTATTCTTCATAGGTATTTATTTCAATAAATGGCAAATCCAGATTTTTCATTTAATTTTTCTGTAATTTGTGTTTTTAACACGAATTATTAGTTTTTTAATCTTGGCTGTTGGCCGATCTAGTTCGCCCTTAGCCTTGCGCGCGCATCGGTATCGCGGCAAGAAAAAAACACAATGCGCCATTTTTCGTAAATAGGTAATTGTCGCCAGTGACGAAGTTTGGATTATTTGTGAAGTTTAATATTAACGAAAATGTCTACTTCAAGTAAAGAAAATGAAGAAAACCTATTATTAACTCTGGCGGACATACGTAACGAGGCGAAAAACGCGTGCGATAGTCTTTTGCCATCAAAGTCGAGTGAAATGTATTTTTACTACAAGTAAATGTTTTAATAATTAAAAACTTAGTAAATGAAGAGTCTTGTTTTTTCCTCGCAAGTGTGTTGAAAAACGTCGTATGATACGCGTGTGCCTGTGACCATTATATACGCGGCTTTATTATGGCGCACTCGCTTTCGCTCGTGCGCACACAATATCGCCTTGTATATAATGGTCAACTTAGCACACTTGTATCATAATGTACTATTCATACATAGACCGTTGGTAATTGTGATTTATTGCTGAGTAGATTGATTGATTTATTACTATACTGTACTGTACATGACTTACAAATGCACATAGCTCGTTCGGTATCAATAAGCATGCTTGCTTTTATTATGTTAAATAATAAATACATATCTAGCAGCTACATCTAGAAACAGACTTAACTATATATTTTTTCAATAATTCGTATCATACAGTACATAACTCGTATGCGACAGTGAAACCATAATCGTAATATATAGTTATTTTAGAAACGTGTGTAAGTACACTGCGACATATCGTTAATAAGTTCCTTGCATTTAATGTTTTCACGATCTATACTATACTTACAACGTGATAAAGTTTACACCTCTGTAAAGTGTAAATAGCGCATAATAAAACATTCCTTAATACTTTCTATCTTTAGCTTATTATACCTATAATATTCTGCGAAACATAGTTGATACGATCAGAATCAAATTTTACATATATGTAAATGCAGCGGTGACAGAAATCAGTCCCACTTACTCTCCAGATTTACAAAATTGGTGAAAAAACTATACAGCTGGTTCAAATTCAATATTGCAGAGCAGGATTTAATGCACATATTATTCCAATGAGGTGTTACAGTAGTTCGAATAAAAATACCAGATAGTACTCGTACTGGCCATCGTATAAACTACTATGAGCTGGCATGGCAGGTAACTGAGCTCTGTCTTAACGCTCAGACAATCTAGTTGATATGTTCTAACGATTCGTGCGTACGTACAATGCGATAAGTTGTTTAATTAATGTAACGGAAATGTGTATGTTATTTTTCTGTTCTGTTTCTAAATTTATATAACCCTACTACGACATACGAGTAGTTACCGAAAGGGTATTATTAATATAGCTAAGAATTTACTAACGATAAAAAAATAGCAAATGTAGCAATAGCCAATGCCTATGAGTAGTTTCATCCCATTATTTTATAGTTCTCAGTAGATGGTTTAAGGATTGCTTTAGGAACATATTTTTTTTCACGTTGGCGGAAAACAATAGACAAAGAAAAAAATAGTTTAAAATGCGTTAATGTAAATATTGTAAAGTGCGCAAATGACCTTTAGAATTCTGCCGTCCTATCGAAAAGTGCAATAACTATGTTTTTACTACTCTCGAGATATTCGCGGTTAACGATTTAATTTTTCTTTTGAGTGTATCTCCATAGCTATAAAAGCTATCGGTTTGAAACTTTTACTAAATGATGGATAAAATAATGTTTAGTTTTATTTGGTATATTATATTTGTATATAAGTTTAGATACACACACAAAAACGCAATAATGTATTTATCATTAGGATGTATAAATTGTTTTGATATAGCATTCCTAATCATAACTGCAATAACTACACTACTTATTGCAGTATTTGTTAGTAAACCGACATATTGCTCTTTTAGCTAGCACATACTATATCATGCCCTACGAGTTTTCTTCTAACCATATGTGCAATAACTGTCCTAGTTATTTCGGTTTTCCTTGGTAAAATATTTTTAATTTAATATAAAGCAGAAATAGTTGATTGCAAGAATACAATAACTTTATATTAAAAATAATAAACCAAGTTATTTAGTATGAAAATATTTGTTTATAAAGTTTAATTCTATGAAATTGTAAAAAATCTAATAAATGCTATCAATGAAATCACTATAAGCGTTTTATACATAACATACTACTTTTAAAAATTAATAAAATCACAACTTAGAACCTCTGTAGTTCTACATATTAATAGAAAAAAATACTTTTTGAAATTAACAATCGTCTTGTTTACATCTTTTCTTATCCAAAAGTTTTACCTCTTACCTAAAATTAATAATAGTAAGGTCTATATCTATATGAAATGGCACATTTTTTTTTTGATCAGTCTTAATTTAAATAAAGTACTTACGTAACCTTAACCTAAATATATCCTTGGTTGTGTATTTTTAATTTTGTGCTGAGACGATAGGTCTTGATAAAAATAGAAATCTGAAGTAGTCATCACTTTGAACACGTTTTTCTTCGAATTTGACAATTTTACAGCATCCACAAAATCGTCAAAATGAACTTTTTTTTAAGGACTTTTCAACTTGATGGTGAAAATGATCAGCTGACATGTGTGGCCGGGTTCGAGATACTTTATTGTAATAGATTCAGGAGCAATAAGATGACTATGAACTATGTTTACTAAGAAAGACATGAACGACCAATTTTTGTTCAGAGCCGCACAATTATCAACCCATAAAACAAAATGTTTGACATCACGATTGTATACGAAAAAAATATGACTGATATTTAGAAACGATGTCTTCTTGATTTTGTCCGGAGACGGTTTCGTTCCACAATACAGCAAAAGAACTACCTCCAAGGGGGACAAAACTTTCGTTGAAAGCAATAAGGCGTGGGTAAAATATGGCAGACTTGAACTGATTCATTCTTGGGAGCATTATAACTTTCTGTTAATCTACAGAATAGTAAATACAATCCTCGTCAGTAGAAAAAGCTTCCTTATCGTTCTGGTATTCTTTTCGCGTTTTCTTGTAAAGCAACTTATGTTTATTATAATGAATACACAGTCCACAATTTTCTTCAGAGCATTCTCTATGTTGTTAACTCTTACTTGTTGCGTTTATGACTAGTAAAAGTGACATTTTTTAAAAAAATAAGTGCAATATCTGGACTTATTGCGATTATTTTATGTAACATAATAAAATATCAAAGCTATCCAAGTCATAACTCAAGATATTTCGGTTGTTATTAGCTACTTAGAAATAATAATATTAGATATTGCAGTTATGATAACCAATAGAACCGAAACTATTGAAGATACAAAAAAGATGTCTAAGGCGAAAATATAGAGCTCTTTTTCCTGATTACGGATATGGTCTTATGTCAATTTGCCCAAAAACTCGACTTATTGCACTCTTCGTTAGGACGGCAGAATTATTAGGATACTTATTTTTATCATTTATAAATAAATTAGGATACTTATTTTCATTATTTATAAATAAAATTTTGAATTTTAATTTATTTACTAAAAGTCCACATTAATATAGTTGAACTGTTTATTATTTACGTTGGCGAAAAGCAATTACCCTCTGCTGTAATACTGAAACTAAATAATAAATACAGATTTTATGTGTTACGTTCTTCTCATTTGAACGCATCATTTATTATAGCAGCTAGATTATAATCATTGTCTTAACTCCGCAGACATTCGAATCAGCGTTCGAGTACTGTTCGAACAACGATGTGATATCCGTGGAAGGGTCGCGTGTTGCTAAGGGCGTCGCGGCGGGCGCGCGGTTGAGAGCTTTACTGGGCCGAGCCGTGAGCCCCGCGCTCGGCACTCTCGCTCTCTGCACAGACGTCATGACCGAGGTAATACTGAGTGGCTAGAAATTAATTATTTTAAGTTTTAAAGACTTACTTCGAAATTAGGGATAACTTTACGGCTCGCACCTTTTTTTTCCTTTTCTGTTGATTGGCGAGATAAAGTGAGCCAAAATGGTTGTCGTTTCGCTTCGCTTTCGCATTACGGTAACTTATTGCTCTTATCTGACATAAAGCCATTAGAATTTAGTTAAATTCGTTAACGCTCACTCATAAAATTTTCTTTTTATGTCGTTCGAGAAACAAAATGTCCAACCCAACATAATTACTGTATACAACGTGTATTTTTAAATGCGCAAAACAAAACATGATTTATAATTCACTTGATAATTCTGAAAGAAAAAATAATAATACTTATTATAAAGATGAAAAAAGAAACCAAAAATTTACGCACGGGCGAGACCAATATAAAAATGTCACTGTGAATGTTAAAATCATTCTAAACCATTAATAATTTAGTTATTATTTAAGTGGTGATTTAGTTTTGCTAACACTTCTGTACTGAACTAGCGAAGAAAAAAACCGGCCAAGTGCGAGTCGGACTCGCGCACTGAGGGTTCCGTGCCAACTTTAACTGAATTAGGGAATCCATTTACTTCTACTTAGTAAAATACCATAATATTTTATTTTGCGGTTGTTGAAAATGTGCTATATCTCTCTTTTCGTTGAAAGTATTTATTACAATCTACATCATATATTTTTTTCAAAATTTACACTCGCTTGGTTTAGAAATTAGATGGGGGGGGGGGGGGGCTTTTTACCACTTTGGAAGCGTCTAGCCCCAGATAATATAATACTACTAGTACAGATACCTCATCTCATACAAGAAAACGGTTCCGCCGAAACGGGTGATAGTAACGGGCGATTGGGAAGACTACAATACGGACTAGATGGAGCTACTGGAGTAGACTGGACTTGCCGATATAAAAGCACATCGGTTGCTCGCAATACAGTCCACGTTTTTACTTCCTCAATAGATGGCGCTAAAATCACTGCAGTCCACGTATTAACTTCATCAATAGATGGCGCTAAATTTATTTTCGTGTGCGACCAGTAGATTTCAGCTTCGGCTGTCGATACGATTGCATCCAGATTTGGGTAGGTACCTACACAAATAAATAAAAAATGTGATCACTCGCATAAGGTAATTTATTTTTTTAAAGATGTTATTGTATTTATCCCTCAAGCGTATTTGAACGATACATAATAGAAATTCCAATGTTATGCGGTCTCATGCGACCGCTTGGGCGTTGAAGCAGAAACCCTATTTGTTGTTTGTTTTCTTATAATACAGAGTCTAACAAAACTAGTTTTATAGAGTTTTTTCTAAGTTATGTTTCCTAACATACTAATTCACTTCTATATAAGGAAACCTGCTATACTTCTACCTATATACCTATACACACATACGAACCAAAGGTATCTGCTCTGTAAGTCAAATGTTCATGCTTTCTACTCTAGTCATCTCAGTCACCCGTACCAGGATAACATGGGAGCAAGCAAGATGGCTTTAGCCGAAATAACGTGCAACGTCTTACAGAGTAGGCCCCCAGTTTTGTCTACCTACTCATTAGACACTTATGAATGAAAGAAACTTTCAAACAAGCTGTGTAAATTAAATGAATAATCTAGGGGTTTACGGAGTTAGTGGCAGATTTGCATACTTACTTTATAGTTGCAGTCTTTCCTTTTTACTCCTACTACTAAAATAATAACAGACACAACCTTATCAATAATGTTAATTAACGTTGCCTAACCAAAATAAATAATCAGCCAGGCAAGAAATTGTAAGACAAAGGCGTTGTAGTGTTTACCTGCCTAAACATTTAACTGATTCTATTATGCAAAAAATTAAGTCTCCTACCTACCTAAACCTCAAAAGAGACATAAGCAAATGATTCCTTTGGTATAAGCAGGCTAAGGATATAGATAAGCATAAAGAAAATACGACATTGATGCAACAATTTATTTTGAAACGTAAAATACTCGTGGATAATGTTGTTATTAATAAACAATTATTTTAGCCCTCTAAAACAAAAATTATTCCATGGCGTCTTAGCTAATTCATAAAAAAGTTACCTATTTACGGGAATGTTAGTTAAGGATTAACGGTAGGTAATATAACACTAAATGTCTAAGGTTTCGATACATATCATCACGTATCACTTGTTACACGATTTAGAATGTTTTTATAACTTCTGCGTAAAACTGGTACAATTCTACGTAATCACGCACTTAACAAAATCACAGTCATCTTCTCTTCATAAACAATGCCATGTCCTTCACGTACGTAGGTATAAACAATGTCATGTTCTTCACGTAGGTAGATAGGTAAGGCATGAAGAGGTGATAGGTGGGGCGCCGCGCCAGCCAGGGCACCGGGCCCACCCTGAACCACGACGGCCGAACCCGAAGGAAGAATACACGGAGGCCAAGATGTCCGTGCTGTAGAGGAACACCCGCCAGACCTCTCAAGTCCACCCGTCTAGCCGCTGTTGTTGTTTACTGTTCAGGCCGTTCTTGACTACTTGCAATAAGTGAATATCAAATTCAGTCGACGTCCTTTACGTGGCAAAATGATTTTGCGACTGATGGATGCAATAAAAGTCACACGCGCGCGTGTGGACGGCGAAAGAAGAACGCCGCCACCCGCCCAGACACAAAGGATACCGCTCCTTTGTTTGCGTCTGCCGCGGCGCGGCGAACCGACATATGACGGCTGGCTTTGTTGGTGTGCGTGCGCATTTGACAGTGTTGTATAGTAAACAGGTGCAAATAGTGTGTTTTTTTACACATTTAAAAGTGCTACTTTTTTGATCTCTGAAACTAGCCTGATTTTTTTTTCTCAAATTTGGTGAGCGTAATCTGTATGATGTATATATACCGCACTTTGGCGGTCGATCATTGGTTTTGTTAGACCCTGTCTGTATAAAAGTCCTGTGTAATAATAATATGTAATAAATCATTAACCCCAACAAAAAAGATTTAGATTTTTCAAAGTGATCGCAATCTTTTTTGATGTGTGAATTATGTATCTTAGGTAAAAGAGAGATAGATGAAGAATGAAGAGTAGGTACCTACCTACCTGGATTTTCGATTTTTTCTGATTCTGCAAGGAATGGGATAAGCTCTGAGCCATACTGCCATAATTAATAAGCATATCTGGCGTTAAGCATTTTGAATTTATTTGCCAGCAGTTAAGCCAGAATCAAAAATACGCGCTCGTAAAAGATCTCGTATCTTTGACATGCTGTAATTTCGGTCGTATCAATAATCCTTAATGTCTAAAGAATGTTACATTACCTTCATACTACGAATATAGTTTATCAAGAGCATGAAAGTATTTTAATTAGCTGCAAGCGGTACCGGCTTCCCCGAAATACTAAATAATAAGAAGACCGTTTTAGTACTAGTAGTATTATATTATCTGGGGTTTTAGTGAAATTAAACCTTGCGCTCATAAAAAGAGGTTTTTGACCTCTTTTTATGAAAAATACTCAAGTATTTTTCTTGCTAATGCGATTTTGCGCCTTATGCGTATCGAAATATGGATGCATTTTCTATTAAATACTTTCAACTTATTTTAGTAGGCACTATAGAGCCGAAGGCCCTATTTTTGAAATACTCGCGACAAGATGGCGTATGACATTCACTGATTATACTCCAATTTTGGAATGAAAACCAGTTGAAATCCATTCAGAAGGGATTTGAATAAATTTATCTAAATTTTGTGAGTACCTACTCACGTCCTTATTCACGGTATTTTCGTTAATTATTTGTTCGTTTTCGAACGCAAATCACACGCCATATCCAAGCGAGAGATTCAAAAATAGAGGCACAGGAGCTCTATTTTTGAATTACTCGCTTCAAGATGGCGAGTGATTTTCGTTCGAAGATGAATTAAAATCCATAGAAAAAACTCGTTGTCGAACGAAAATCACTCGCCATTTCGAAGCGAGTGATTCAAAAATAGGGCTCCTGGGCGCCGATAAGAAACTCAAAGGCTCAAACGAAAAGTATTTCCTTAAAGTAGGTATTTCGTTTTGTACATTGTCTTCTATATGCAGCAAAATTGGTAGGTATTTACCTCCCAACCAGGAGGGCGATTCTCGCGACAATCGAACTTTTTTCGTGTGTTTATTTACCGAAAAAATCTAGTAAAATATCTACACGTAAAAAAACTATCACACGAACAAAATCTAAGTAGGGTAAACATACCGGTTATCGGCCGTTTAAGCGACTTGTTGACTTCAGAGTTGATTTCTGTCATAATGCTGAACGTCAAGACTTTAAAAAAATAAAACATTTGGACCTACAATAGTCTACTTTCATAATACCTAACGTTAATAGACGTAGTAGTGATACATGATTAAAAAAAAAATCTATTTGTAAATATAGCAAACATACCGGTTATCGGCCTTTTTACTCAGTTATCGTCCACCAATGCACTGGTTATCGGCCACCTAATGCACGGTAGGGAAATTCGTGTTATTCAATAGCACATAGGGCTCATAATAGAATGAAAGTAAAACAAATAATAAATAAGAAAAAAACAGAAGAAAACTCTAACAGTGGCTAGTGGGTCTGGATCTAAAACTTGCAGTTCCCGTTCCATTATTCGAAAATTCTATAGAAGGTATTGTTTGATTTTCTGTCAATGTAATAAAAAAAATGTCACGCCTTTTAATAAATACGGCCGGAAATAGGTTTTGTGAAGACTAGCTATCGGCCGTCACACTTTTGGTATTTTTAAAGGTCATATCTTTGGAACTATCAGGTAAACGGGCGGCCGGAATCTAGTTTTCTCTTTACAAAATTAAAGCTGTTTACTATTATAATAGGATCTCTGTTTGTAAATATAAGGTTTCCGCAATATTAGCAAAGAAAAATGACGTAAGTAAACTGGTTTCCCGACCACCCGGTCGGAAAGAGGATTTTTAAACTAAACGATAACTTATTGTCCGACCATCAAAAATACTACATATTATGAAAAGTTTGGTCGGTTTGGGCACTTTAATATTGAATTAACACATGCTTCATACACATAAACCAATTCATTCACATAGGTGAATGAATTGGTTTATGTTATGATATATTCACATAGGTGAATGAATTGGTTTATGTGTTCGTACAATCGTAACCCTCAAAAACTCACCTTTGAAAATCAACCCACCTGCTATTTTTTTGGCTAAATTTGCCACGCCTCCAGACACCAAATTTTGAAATGGCGCGTGAGGGCTCAGATTGCAAATTTCCAGGTTAAGCCGTTGGATTATGAACCGTGAACGTCGTCCGAGTCGAATGACGTGAAATTGGAAAGAAGCTGCCTATACACTGTTTATTATTCAAAATAATGTGCGAAGTGGCCGAAAAGGGGTAGTGGCCGGTGAACCGGTATGTTTACTTTGATACCTGGTTTTGAGCCCTGGTGCTGATTTATGGACGTACTTTTAAAATAAAAATAAATAAATAAAATAAAATCCATTTATTTCAGACGATGTCCATAAAGTATAAAATTATATCAAAACAAAAAAAAATTTAAATTTAGAAAATAATTATAGTAAATTGCAATTAAATTAAAATCAAAATTAGTCGAATCAAATACAAATACTAAAAATATGTCAATTACAAAATAAATTAAATTATAATTAATAAAGTTATTCATTGTTCTATTATAATTATTATTATTTAATTTAAATATCGGACCCACTCTCTGGAGCACCAGGCACACTTGTATGTACTTTCGTCCAGTGCTGCAGAAGAGGGCAGTCTGGCTTCTGACTGAGGACATTCAGGATGGTGTTAGGGCTCCCGCGCGCACGGATCATCAGCGAGGCGATACGCTTGCGCAGCACTTTTAAGACCTGGTACTTGAATTAGCAAGTACGACCTATGCCCACTCGTAGCGTCTGCTGGACACTAAGTTTCTCGGAATCAATTGTCTATTTATAAGCTAAAATACTTGATTAAAAAATCACACATTGTGGTTAATGGATCGGTTATTCCGGTATTATGTTTAAGCACACAACTTATTTCATTGAGTTTTCAACCGAGTTCAAAAAAGGAGATTCTCTGCTGTACTAGTTAGGTATTTGTCCGCGAGTTTCGATGCAGTTTTCAGTATGTTTTATCAGGACGTTTAGTTATTTTTATGGAAAAACATTATTTAAGATAATTGAGTTTGCAATCAATTCAATACTTATTTTCATTTTTAGTACTTTAACTTACTGGCTCTACAAATTTATCGATTACTACAAAATACAATACAATTAATGACACTGTGCGTACCCAGCCTGACCTTGATATATAACTTGTCTTAACATTGCTTCACTTTCCTCCTCCAACGATATTGTTCGTAGTTGAGTTACAGAATTTTTAGTGTTTTTTTCGTTCTTCCTTTTTATGTGCATTAAGATTTATGATTATATTATGATATGATGATTGGTATTACAAAAACATAAAAATGAAGAAAAAAACACTAAAAACAATAGACGTTAATCTATTCTATGCTTAAATCGTAAGATATTACTGCTACGATGCATTTTGTTAGTCTACAATTTAACGCATAAGCGCAAGTTAGTATACTATTAATTATTAATTGAAACCAGTTATGCGTCTTTATCTAATAAAATTTAAAAATCGTATAGGATTCCGTTGAATCTTGACACCCGCGCAAAATACCTATAGAGTGACCATGATCAAAGCAATGAGTAAGAATTATAGTCACTTCAGAATCAACAAAAAAACTTATAATTGTGAAAAGCATGCCGTGATTTAACAAAATCACTTAACTATAGTTAATAAACGTTTATTAAACGTTTTATTAATAAACGTTTTATCAAATAAAAGAAAAACATTCTGGAAAAGTGGAACATTAACTTGTAATTTTTTTCACACCAAGCTGTCTCAGGGTAGATTAATTTATGACTGCTGCCAAATATGTGGCGTTTTCAAATTAGGCGTTTTTTACCATATTTGACGAATATTTCTTATTTGACGTTGGTAAAATCGGCTTTAAGTAAAAAAGTAAAATAATTAACATCGTCGAGTTTGAACACACCGCGAAAATTATGGGATGAATAGACGTCAATTTTTTCACACAAGTGTGGAAAATCGGGATAACCTCTTTTTCTTGCCTACCACAGTTGCCTTTACAAGTCGCATTTACAAAATTATGTTTGCGACAAAACATAAACAAAAATAGGGTATCTCGTACATTTTCTGGCATCCGGCAGTTCATGGCCACCTGGCAACAATTCTCTAATGTTTAGGTTTAACCAACGAAATACTATTATTTGTGATTGATATTATAAATAGTAATAATAATAGTAATTAAAATAATTAATTACTTAGCAACCGTGGTCGAGAAATCGCCTACTACGCAGCGGGTTGCGGGTTTGATCCCCGCATAATGTTTTCTATGTATATCATGTATGTATTTACAAACAAAAAAGTATTTAATTATTACATCCGTTGTCTGGCACCCATAACACAAGCTTTGAGTAGCTTACTTTGGGACTAGATGGTGATGTGTGGGAATGTCCAAAGGATATTTATTAGCAACCGGCCGTTAGCCGTTTAAGATATCGTTTTTGAATTTTCGGAAAATGGTGTTGATCACTGAATGTCATCACACACATCAATGGTTTTATTTGTAACTTTACTGCATGTTAACAGAAATTAAATGAATTATATACTACTTCATTTTGTTTGATAATTCATACAAAACAGAATTGTTGGGGTGGCTAGCAACTGCAATGGAATTGTTATCATTTTCTAATTATAGTTAAGTATTTTAATATTTTGAGGTCCCTGGCCTAGGAGCCAATGAATGAAAATATTTCGATTGTGGGTTGAATAACTATATTAGCTGTTAAAAAAGATTTAAATAAATTATGAAATTAATTCAATCATCAAAAGCATCATTATTAAATAAAATTACAATAAAATTTAATAAATATTAAATATTATAACTTCAAAAAAAATTGTATATTGACTGCGCATGAATCATATCACAATGGTTCTGGTAACTTCAGTCAAATCGCTGTGCGAATGCCTACGGTAGGTAGGTAGACTGGCCCTCACCCTGCGCACCAGGGATTTGCACCGCTTGCGCAAACTAGTAACTCACAAGCACGCGGTTTTGAGTATTATCATCATTTTTAATAGCCCCAGAATGGACGCTGTACATAAACCCCCTCCATGAAACCTTTAAACGGTGGTATTAATGTATGGTGATCCTTTAATCTATACAAAGTCGTATGCTTGTAGACATCTTCACTTGACTTTTGATGCTCCAATGTAGATTTTTCCTGCACCAACGGCCATCATCATTTGCGCTATGGGCCTTGCCTATTGCCACTTCAGCTCACTGTTTCGTAGGGTTATGTTAGTTACATACTTTTGCTTTACGCATCTCTTCATTTCGAGATCGAAGAAAACTTAGCTCTTTTATGAAGCCCATAGTTGGAAATCATGTGTTGCATCCGTTTGAAGTTCCTATTTCACGTTGAGGATTAAAAATCCAAATAATTACCGCTTAATACGCAATTCAAGAGTTCAGTTTCCAATAGATACTGGAGTAAGTATTATATGAGTGTTCGACAATATTTTCTTCTTGTCCCTGTACATTTCAATATCTGTTGAGGTGAGAGGCTCGGTCAACGTTAACAGCACAATATCAAGATTATCCAGCATTTTTAATACATTGACTAATTCATCGGATATCAATCAGTGTGTGTGATAATTCAGCCACCGTCAAGATACATGTTGATTTTTCCCCAATGCGAATCTTATGTAGGAGAGGCAACCTAATTTTTCTTGCCAAGTTTTTTTTACAAATACACATATCCACTTATTTAAAATTTTAAGAAAACACATTATTTGTCAGGTGCAAGATTTAACCCAGCCTATTGCACTTTATTAGGTGTGCGTAGTAAAAAAAGCTAAATATAAATATTAAAATAAATTCCAAAGTCGATTTTAATTATATTGAGGTTTGTCATCATTCGTTCATGGTCTAATCGTTTAAACTGCCTCGGTAGCGTAGCGGTTAGAAGGTCGCACTTTAAAGTGACGGCTGCACCAGAGGTCCACAGGTTTGCGCACACACTTGTGCACTATAATATGTCCCGCGCAGTCTGTTCGTTTTTTTATTATAGTTTAAAGTCTCCATTGTTAGGATACATTTATTTATGTAAAAAATAGTTATAGTACAAAATTCGGTTGCAAGTCAGCACGGCCAAAAACTGGTCATAAATAAAACAAAATCAGATTTTATATCCAGAAAATCATTTTTTGAGTAATTAATACTTATCAAATAATATGAGCAATGCAGACAAGAGATATTTTTGAATTACTCAAAGTCCTTAAACGGCAAGAACCTACTCGAACAACCAAAATTTTGCACACGCTCTTAGCGTTGGTTGTCTATCAATATGTGTACCTAATAATGTGACAAAATCTCCTAACATCGTGTTTAGTCACTATCGTTAAGGAGTTAGAATTTAATTCTGGCCATACAATGAGTTTTCTATTTATTTGTACTACTATAACTAATATTATAAAGCTGAAATCTAGTTTGTTTGAACGCGCTAATCTCAGAAACTACTGAACCGATAAAAAAAATTGTGTCGGATATATTATTAATCGACGAAGGTTTTGGGCTATAAGAAATCACGCTACGGCTTAGAAGAGCAAAAAATATATCCTTTCCTTTCCTTTATATCCTTTGGACATTCCCACACATCGCCATCTAGCCCCAAAGTAAGCTACTCAAAGCTTGTGTTATGGGTGCCAGACAACGGATATAATACTTAAATACTTTTTGTTTGTAAATACATACATGATATACATAGAAAACACCCAGACCAATACAAACAGACATGTTCATGCACACAAATGTTTGTATTGTGCGGGGATCGAACCCGCACCCGCTGCGTCGTAGGCGATTTCTCGACCACTACACCAGACGGGTCGTCATTATATCCTTATCTCACTAACTCGGTGATGAAGCGAACGATCTTTACGTAACTTTATATCGAGAGATCAAAATGAGCCGTTATATCAGAGAGAGCCGAATGAGTAAAGAGCTACTTACGATGATGCGAATGATTCTATATATAAACAAAAACCCTTTAATAAGGTTATGCTATTGTTTGTTGTCATACAATACATAACTACTAATAAGAAGCTCACAGTTTTTTGTACGTTTTATACTTATTACGTACGTTACTTATTTATATTACTTTATAAAGAAAATAATAACCATTTGATTTTCCTTCATACTAAGCAGGCTTAGGACTGTCAACCTAGATAAAAAATGTTAATGACAGTTTTTGAATTTAAAACACCTGAAAAGTAACTAACTCAATGTTTGTTTACTAATAAAATCAAGTTGTCGCATTCAGTAGTTCAAAAACTTGCTATTATTCCGACAGCCGAAGTGCGCCGGCTCTAATCACAAAAGAAACTAAAAAAACGTCAACAAACATTCAACCAGCCAATATTTATAGAACCGCACGCAATGCAAATTGAACTTAATTTTGTTAACACTACGAGAACATACAGATTCTACCATTTTACCGAGCCACGGTTCGGTCATAATACCTACGCACACTGCGAACGTATCTTCCCTTCTCTTTCATTCGCTCTAGAAATGAAATGAAGCCGTCTTTCTTTATCACCGGCTTCGACTCAGTTAGTATATCTGAAAATTCAACTTTATCTCTCGGATATAGAGATTTATTTGAAACACAAGTGAGCTACGGATATATGAGCCGTTTGGGTGAGAGAGGTTTTTTATCTTTTTCTCGCGAGCTACACAAGTCTACTTGAAATTACCGTCTGGCATCACTGGTCAAATGAAACGCATTCATAGTAATGCGCCATCTATACTAGTTTGTTGTCAACTTTCCACCATGCCACATAGTTTTGTCGTATGCCGACAGAGGGTTAGAGAGTAGTAAAAGCATGCTTTTATGCTTTTTACACTATTTTTGCCAATTATGGAAAAAAAACAATGGTATTGAGTTTTTTTCTCTTTTAAACAACTGAAAATGTTTATTAACATATTTTTCGGGTATTATCTTCACGTATCTTAGGATTTTAGTCTATCTAATAAACAGTAATTGCGCTAGCTATACACGTGTCGCCATCTATTGAGAAATTTTAAAGGCTATGTAACTTATGTACCGAATGAGACCCCGTGGTCTAGCTATGAAACGTTAGACTTTAAAAGAAAATGGTTTAAGGAACCTCAATGTTATTTTAAAAGACCTATCCATAGACAATAATGCTTATAGTTACAGAATAAAATGGCTGTGACATACGGACGGACAGACAGACAGACAGACAGACAGACAGACAGACTTGACGAAACTATGAGGGTTCCGTTTTTTGCCATTCGGCTACGGAACCCTAAAAACGGACTTAAGGTAATTATAACACCGGGCCGCTGCGCTGTGCTGGCATAATTACTATAACAATCTTCATTTATAAAGAAATAACTATTTCTTTTCGTATCTTTGGCGGGCTAGCGCACATAATGGCTTGTCTTATTAATAAATAGACACGGCAACATTTGTGTTATTTTAAATGTGACCCATATTAAAAAGTGATATAATTTATTCTACTCATTATTCCAATCAAACTATATTCAAAGTTGCATGTTGTATATTGTTCGACGGTTTGTCGTTAAAGCGACAATCGTGCGAGCACAGCGAAGCCTTGAAGCTGGTGCAAGAGCGCGCAGAGTCCGGCCATCATCACCCATACTGCCTCAGCCTGGACTCGACCGCCCACTGTATGAACGGCCTCGTACTGGCCGGCGCGCTCACGAGGCACAAGCGGTAAGTCTAAAAGTCATTATAGTACATTATGATACAAGTGTGCTAAGTTGACCATTATATACAAGGCGATATTGTGTGCGCACGAGCGAAAGCGAGTGCGCCACAAGAAAGCCGCGTATATAATGGTCACAGGCACACGTGTTTCATACGACGTTTTTCAACACACTTGCGAGGAAAAAACAAGACTCTTCATTTACTAAGTTTTAATTATTAAAACAGTAATAATACATTTCACTCGATTTTGACGGCAAAGACTTTCGCACGCGTTTTTCGCCTTGTTACGTATGTCCGGCGGAGTTAATAATAGGTTTTCTTCATTTTTATTCACTTGAAGTAGACATTTTCATTAATATTAAACTTCATAATTAATTCAAACTTCGTCACAGCCGACAATTATTATTTACGAAAAATGGCGCATTGTTTTTTTCTTTTCTTGCCGCGATACCGATGCGCGCGCAAGCCTTAGGCGCGAACTAGATCGGCCAAAAGCCAAGATTAAAAATGTAATAATTCGTGTTTAAAACACAAATCACAGAATTTGAGCTATTTTTTTGGAATAAATATGGATTTACCATTTAGTGAAATAAATATGTAGATACTGTTATTTTTCGCTGTTACTGTTACTGTTTGTTGCTAAAATAAAAGTATTGTATAACCCGACTAAATTAAATCGCTTCTTCTTCTTACTTACAACTTGGTACTAGGGTACAAATGTAAATTGGTCGGGTTAATAAACAAAAGGCACTAGTGCAATAATATAATGAAAAAGCACGCGTGTTTAATATCTATGATTATATGCCAAAAATCGGTGGAATAAAAACGTCATTTTGAGCAAGTGTGTTGAAAAAGTCATTTATTTATGCAAATATATACAGGGTGACTTTTTTATCAGTATCGAAATTTAGTGTAAAGACTCCACTGATGAATATGAACAACTTTTACTATGCGGGCAATAGTGAAATCGAGAGAAAAAAATCAGCAGTTCCATACAAAAGTTCAATTGGCGCGCGGGCAAAATGTATGGAACAGCTGTTTTTTTTTCTCGTTTTCACTATTGCCCCCATAGTAAAAGTTGTTCATATTCATCAGTGGAGCCTTTACACAAAATTTCGGTACTGATAAAAAGGTCACCCTGTATACCACATGCTTTATTCCACATGCCCCAATATAAACCCTACCACAACTTCAGCACAATTGTGGGCTAGTGCTGAAAAGAAGCTACGCAACAAACTCAGTCACTACTCCATATTCAAGTGGGAATTTTCCGACGGAACTGATCTGTCCTGTGTTTGCGGGTTCACTCCACAAAACATGTCCCATTTATTGTCTTGTCCTGGGTGGCCTGATTCGTGCTTGCTAGAAGACTTTATGTGTGCTAATGACAAGGCAATCCGCGTCGCCCATTACTGGGCACAACAAATTTAGGTCGCTTTACCATTGACACGATAAGAAGAAGTCACTATTGTCAATAATAATGATTTTCTCAACGAGAAACAAGTTTGCCGTGTAGAAAATAATCGCGTTATAAGTATCTTTACTATGTTTTGCAACTTCCATGTCTGAAATGTCTGACAAATCATGGTTTAACTTATCTTACGTTCCACGGTTTAAAAACTTACTTTTTGTGATATTATCATAACAATTTAAAAGTTTGGTTCATTCGCATAGTATCTGTAAAGTCTTGCTTTTAAACCGCCGGCAAAACCGGGCTGTGTGGATAACCTGTTATGAAATATTTCAGTTTTGTTGGAAGTCTAACATAACCAAGTACATAAAAACATAAATTTCATAATTAGCAGAAAAAAATTACCTAACAACCTGTTCCTGTTCTATAGACGTTAACCTAATTTATTTTATCTGATAGAAATATAGCCTATAGCTTAGTAACAAAACTAACGTTAGTATCAATATCATATCAGCCACTACAAATACCTGATAACATGTTAATATGTATGAAGATAAACCACTGCAGGGCAATAACCCATATTGCCCTTCAAGGGCGTCTTATCTTTCTCGGTTGTTTCCGTACTTGTTTAAAGACCATACCTTCAATAAGATTATACAATCTTGGAAGGAATATTATATCGCTATGTTTTATTGTAGTCTTAGGGGTTACCGATCAGTGTCTTAATATCAATCTACGTATTTATGTTTACTAGGTAGGGCACCTACCACATAAATAAGTCTGTGTTCTAATTTATTAACGACTTCAAAAAAAATTTATGTATATATTATATCCTTAGAGTTTGATAATATTTAAGTATGTTAGTCTATTAGGGCTTCCAAGCATAAGTGCACAATTTCGTATGTGTATGCATGATTGCATATTTGTGTTTATCCACGGATTTCTCGAAAAAGAGAGTTCCTATTTAGTTCAAATTAAGGTATAATCCAACTCAGGGTAAAGGGTAAATTTCATTAAAATCGGTCCAGTAGTTTTTGTAATAATAACTAAAAATAACTAAATAAGCAAAAAAACTGTCCGAAAAAGAATTTACATAAAAATATCGCATTTGCCTAATTAGAAGAAACGAATTGTATTTCTTCACAACTTTCAATAAAATGCATTGCCGCAAATCATAAACCGTTATTTTTTGCAGACAAAACACCATCAGCTACACACTAGTGGCAGCCACAATGGCGGAATGCCGCGCGCTCATTCGGTCCGCGCTGCCCGACCTTACCGTGAACTTCGGCTCAACCAACCCCGTCATGATGGACCACAGAACCAAGTCGAGACTGTAAGTGATACGTTGATGTAACTGGGTATAGATAATCTTGACGGAGTTGATTAATGGTGGCTCTGGGCATCTCCACGAAACAGATTGAGCATATTGTCAGCCAGATATTAGCTTTGTAGTCGTGCAATCACTGTCATGACCGAACTCAGTTGTAAGTTCCACAAGTCGCGAATGCGTTGGGCTTTGTCATCATCATCGCAAAATCAAGTAAAATTTCCAATTTATTGATTTATTATTGCCAATAGTGATAGTAGTAGTTACCCCTACTACTACGTCGACCGAAGAGAGATCAGGCGAAGGACCAACTGCTTTACGTGCTTTCCTTAAAGGGGTGAAACACCGCCAACTTCCAAACTCCGGGCTGCCCTGAGAATTTCTGATCAGAAAAACCTAGGAACGTATTATTGGCCCGACTCGGGGATTAAATCCGAGACCTATGGCACTGCCGTCGTTTTAAAGTGCGACCCTCCAACCGCTGTGTCAAATCAGATGTCGAATGAAATAACAACGAAAATGCGTTAAAAGAAAATGGCTGCCTGGCGCATTAGCAATTTGTAGGGCTTATGTCATCCACCAATTATTATGATTTGTCCGTTGACGGGTATGCTTTGTTTACATTACACAGTATCGTGGTGTAACCGTGAGAGCGTAATTTATTATATTTCGATGGTGACAAAGAACAAAAGCCCTCTCTCAACATTTTATCTGTTCTATGCTAATCTCAAATGACTAGAGTTATTTTCTTGTAGGTTGCTAAATTAAAACACCTTAAAGAGTAGATTTTTGAAATTGGTATAATTTTGGTATAATTTAACGCATTTGTAAGAAGTGCTTCTAGTTGTGTATTTCATGGCATAAGAATTTTCCTTCGGTTAGTTACGGAAAGCAATTAAGATTTCTACAATACTTGTTTTCATAATAAATGCATAAAGTATTTTAAAATTATTTAATATATTTTTGACGCATTAACTTAAACGCCTATAAATTTTGTCTTAGATATAATGTCATACTGCCATTTCTCACTATTTTTTAGCCTTATCCAATACTAACATCTCTTTTATTAATGTCACTGACATGTAAATGATGTATTTAAACATATAGATAAATTATAAAAGAAGTAATTTAATTTCCAATTGCATAATATTGTTTTATTCGTCGTTCGTAGTTTATTTTGTTGTTATTTCAATATGCTGTGAGCAATGATATTATATACAAGATGAGCCATATCCATACTCCGTGGTTTTCAAAACTAGATCTCTGATAGAATGAACCAATTAAAGTATTAGATGTACGCTTTAACTCTTCCATGCCCTTTATATCTAAAGACCAGATGATCTTTCGGTACGCCAGTACATAATTATTTCTTGTATATATTATCATTGCTTGTGAGTATAAAATAAACTAGTCTGTTAGTATTTCAATACACCGAGTAAATATAGCTTTATTAGTTTGTTTGTGGTAAAGGGTTGTAATAAGTTATTGCTAAGCTCATTGAGTCTATGTAACTTGCGCGTGATGTTTTATTTATTACTGTATTCCGGACCAAGGCTACGTGTGATTTTTGTGTATTATTATTATTATTATCATAGTAATTTACAGTTATCAACGACCAGTATTTTAAAAACTAACAGCATTTTTGTATCATGAAATAGTATATTATTTAACTATTGATAAGATGCAATTCATCTATCGTCACCCACACCAGTTCGTAGTGTAATTATTCCAACCTTTTAATCTAGTCGCTATTTTGTTACCTCCTTTGTTTGTTATTGTTGTATTCAAGATATTGTTTCTAAACTGTTGAATTTTTTTTTAAGTTATTATTACTAACTTGTTTTGCTGATGGTTCTCCACAAATTAATTCGGTCAAGTTTATTTTTCCGTAAAATTTTGTTAATTCCAAACACCATTGTCAGTATTTTTAACCGACTTCAATTAAAAATTAATCGCCGATGAGTAACATAATAATACGATCTATTACCATGCAGTAATATTTAATAGGAAAATGGATATCTTAACAAAATGACGGATAAAGAATGCTGAATGTGCGTTAGACCAATATGAGAATATGTAAGAATCATTTTGTTGTTAGCCCACAGCTGTAATTCTATTGTGCCTAAAAAGTAGTGATATATGGGCTTAAATAGTGTGTATTTATTAGACAATAACCAATACGCCCCCATAATGATTGATGATTTTAAGTAAACAACCTCTATGTTACACGAGACAGGTTATTCAGAATAAACAAACTATGTATTGTAAGCTAATAAGTTGATGCTAGATAGAGCAATGCAGTGATACATTTTATTAGAAAATGTGGCATAAAGCGTGTCTAGTATAAATAAGACTATGTATTAAGAGTAGATAATTGTGATATCTGATTGGTGATTTTAGCTCAAGATTCTGTTAACATAGTATTAGTTAATACGTTTTTAATTATGTTACCATCCATCTCCCCGATTGCTTAAAAAATAATAATTTACATGTTAATAATAATGCTAGATTATGTTTGTCGGTTTGTTTTGTCTTATTGCAGTGTTATGTGAACAAAATGTTCGTTATTGAATAAAAAGCTTTTTACACAATTTAATATTTGTTTTACTTGTTATTCAGAGCTTATTAGGGAGTAAAAAGAATGGTACGGATTATGTAAAAGACAAGCATTTGTCAATACGTGATATCTCGTGCGCTTACGATCGATAGGTTTACGCGAATACTACTCTTTTTAATGAAAGACTACGGATTTATTTCGCGCACATTTTATTAAAACTATATGACTGACGTTTTGAATGCTTTACAGCATCCGCGGTAGACAGGAAAATTCCTCCACCATGGAAGCCTATTCTTTTGAAGACCCGAGCATTATCTCATACTCCAAGATCTCAAGTCACAGTAAGCTCTTTCTGCATGGATAGGAACGTCAATTAATATTAATGAGTGATGCTTGTTTTATTTTTCATAAATATGTTATAAGAAATAAATAACTCCTTAATCTTTCCTGTGACCACGGATGCTGTAAAGCATTCGAAACGTCGGGATATAACTGTTTTAAAAAAGTGTACGAAACAAATCCATAGTGTTTCATTCAAAAGAATGTTGATGAACAAATCCGTGAGGGGTTTTAAATTATAATTGATGACAAAGGTCTTGAGGGTATGCTTCCATAGAAAATACCTAATACCATACGACGGTCCGTTTCCGAGATAATTGAGATTTAAGGTCTAAATGATAAAAATCAAATACTTAAGACACATTCTATAGACGTGGGTAGCTCACCTTAGAAACCATAGATCATAAAATACTATATTGTCGGAGTCAAATTTTTAAAGGCTGAAACTTACTACTTTTGATCCATCTCTATAACCAGCACAGCTGGCATCTGCTATACAAATCGTGAATAAAACAATCAAATTCGGTTTTATATTTTATTTGCTATATTTACAACTTTATTTGCGCCATACGTCACTACATCAATCTAATGCTTAACAAAGACAAAACGCAGTCTAGTTACAAAAACAGTCGTAATCTATACTATACATATAGATAAAAGGCAATAATTAAATATCTTACAGGTAGAAGAAAATGCACAAATACTCCATTTACTATGATTAAAGTGCCCAACTACATTTTTTTTCCAAAGAAAACGAGATCCATTCTTACGATGTTATTGCACCAAACGATGAAAATTACAAAAAAATACCAATATCAGAGATACATTAGTGTGGACATCTACATAGGGGTTATTGTGACCACTTCGAAATTGTCACACTATCACATTTACACAGGAAGTTGTTTTGGTCAGCGACGAACGACTCACTACTATTTGAGATCCGACATTTACGCAGGTGATCCCGCGTGGCAACGCTAGTACCACATAATTTAGTGAAGCACAATTTTCCCTATCCTTGCAATTTTGTCAATTGTATAGTATACTTATATACATTCGAAACATATTTACATTTTTACACGGCGTATAGTTAGTCCAAAGCCTATTGGTTTTTATCTAAGGAAAGAGGAGAAATATTTTGGTATATTGTAAAGATAAATGCATGTTTATTAATTCTAACTAACCTTGCTGTGTAATATAATAAATATCATTAGGATTTCTTACACCACAATGCTGGATTCAGCCGAACAAAGCATTCTAGCATTTCTTAGTAACAGTACAGCTTTTTTAATATGTAATACAATAGTCTGTCATATTTAAATGTGATTTTTAAAAGTGATTTCTAAAGATCAGGGTAACGTTAAAGTGAGTTTAATGCACATAAAAAACGATCGTCAGTATCAATGTCAAAATGGATTAATTCAATAAATAAATGCGTTCAGTACGGTCAAGATCTCTGGCCCTAACCCTAACCACCTTAAGATAGACCGATGGCCATTTTTGTGTTGTGTGTGCAAGCCATTTTCGTTGAAGAATGGTCAGTCGCGAAAAACCTCGACCGTTCGTCAGATAATGTATGAAGAAGTGATAAAAGTTACAATAGATACATAAAAGTTGATATAGTCGAATTCATTTTAAACGAGCATCCAGCCAATAGTTGTACAGTGGTCAGCACATCAGGCTACCCACTTTTGTTGCAAACTAACCTTTATTACAACTGAATAAGATACCACAGTGTTTACCTTGACGTGCTGTTGTCCGTACTAAATACGTATCAGTTATACTTTGCTTGCGAATATTGTAAACAATCTTAACATTCCTTTTTAACGAAATAAGTCATTTTAAAATTAGATAAACAAAAAACTCACAACCCACATAGGTAATTCAACATTGACCAATCTTTATAATCAAATAGTAATTTATTTTATTCACTGATATTTGCAACTTGTAAATATATTATTCACAATATTCGACAAGTAAATAAAATCGGACCTTTACACAAATTGCACCTTCCGTAAACACTTCTGTCCTCA
The DNA here is from genome assembly GCA_963924145.1 of Pyrausta purpuralis. Taxonomy (NCBI): domain Eukaryota; kingdom Metazoa; phylum Arthropoda; class Insecta; order Lepidoptera; family Crambidae; genus Pyrausta; species Pyrausta purpuralis. The sequence continues at coordinate 14,271,988 of OZ001646.1, read as the reverse complement.
ATATAGTTCTACGCACTAACATAATTCGCTTACGTGGCGTGAGACCTAGGTCTATCTCCCTCTATCTTAGTGCTTGAGCGTATGGTTGAGGAAGACGGAGCGAATCTGCATGGGGCAGAGCGAGAGCGCGCCGCCCGGTAGAGCGCTGCGCACGCGCACGAACGTCAGGGACGAGTCCAGGACTTCCGATGGACGGACTTCTACTAGGTCGGAAAGCTGAATCTGTAATGAGGAAAAAACGATATGTTAATGTGAAAGGTTGCTGGAAATAACGTAGTTTTCCGAACGACATGACTATAGGCCGTTCGAATAAATGCAGTCAATAGGCCTAATTCGCGTTATGCAACAACTAAAACAAAAGTAAATGTATCTTTATCTTAATAATGATGAAATAAGAAACCAAAAATTTGCTCCAAAAACTTGAACCAGCAACCTCTTGGCTGACCGGGCCAAACGCTCTTACCAATTGAGCTACCGTGCTGTCAGTCCGACTCTGCGAAAATTGTGGTCTCTTATGGATACGTCATTGCCAGACGCTTAGCGCCATCTAGCCGTCTGTTTATGAAACAGCGGGCCCAAGCAGTTATTCTTTAGCGGGGCCCGCTAAATTGTCCATAGATTCATTATTTTTCTTGACAAATGACAGCATGGACGTCTTTAAATCGTTATAGTCTATCACTTTGGTTTTTTCAGATGAGAAAGAGAAATTTATATAGATTATAAGTGTATACTGAGCAGTGAGCCCAATTACTATTGATGACACCGTAAAATCATTCTGAATATTATACGCAATATGCTCAGCCTTCCTTGATCTACTAATCAATTATCGGGAACAGTGCGACAACGATGTTCTGGCCGATGGCTGACATTGACAAGAGGGCGTTACTATTCATTCATAATGGCCACTGCAAAAAATCTCCCTTGATTCAGGGAGTTTAGAAAGTTTTTAACTAATTATATTGTACAAAACCATGGCAAAGTCAAAGAGCAGGGTACTTATTGAAAAAAATATTGCGAACCTTTCGAAAAATCAATATCTGTTTTGGTAAATGATATCATTTAATTGTTATTATAATATTGACAAATCAAATTCGCTTATCCTAAATATCGTTATTTTATTTATAAAACTCTTTTCTATCTTACTTTTAAACCTTTCCGGGTGCAGTCCATTAATAGCTGATGACGACCGCATCTCGGGAGAAGTCAAGTAGTGGTATGATTTATTACAAATAAATGTATTATTTCCAGCAAATTAAATTCATATTTTCGGTGATACATAATAATCTTGCACACATACTTGTTTCTGAAGTTTACGCGAATATTACTCATTGAAATAAAACAACTTTTTTACGGATTAACTTTTCGCGAGTTTATTAATTTTATCCCGACGTTTCGAACACTTTACAGCGTTCGTGGTCACGGGTAGACTAAGATGTTATTTGTCATTTACAGAGTTTTGAAAAATATACACTACCGTCACTCAATAATATTAATTAACGTTCCTATCCACGCAGAAAGAGCTAACTGTGTCTTGTGATCTTGCAGTGAGTGGTCTAGCTTGGGTCCTAGTTAGAACTGGATCCCATGCAGGTGGAATTTTCCAACCATCTTCTCTGTAAAAATTTGGATGTTTTCTTATTTCTATAGCTTCGCGTAGCATACGTGGAATGAACCGACGTTCTTTTGATAGTACTTTAGGTTGGTCAAAACGTATGAAGTGGTTGTGAACATGCCTTAGACAAACCCAAATGTAAATGACAAATAACATCTTAGTCTACCCGTGACCACGAACGCTGTAAAGTGTTCGAAACGTCGGGATAAAATTAATAAACTCGCGAAAAGTTAATCCGTAAAAAAGTTGTTTTATTTCAATCTTGCACACATATTAGGAACTTTTCCAAAAGTTGACAAGTAGCCAATTGTATGCACAATAATCAGCATTGAAATTTGTAAGTTTATTTAAGATTATCGTGTCCAAGCGGAGCAATTGGAGGAATTTGCAGTCGAAATATATTTACAGGTAAAAATCATTTTCGAACCCGTAAACCTTTATGGAATGAGAAAAATTGGGTCTCATTCGTTTTCATACATCCTAAACTAAACATTAGGAATAATGGGGCAATCTCCTGTAGGATGGGATTTTGCTGCGCTGGATCTTACAACTGTATTTTTTAAGATCGCTGTGGTACTGTATCAGCCAAACGCGTGTCATGGCGTTCAATGTGTGTGTATGAATTTTGTAAAACGAAATCAACTAAGAGCATTCTGTCTTGTCGCATATTGAACGCTGCATCATGAATTAAAATTCTCAGACAGCGGTAGCAAGAAATACATCAGTTAATAGAGTAAATTGTAAATACATAAAACAATTATTGTTACCTGTCCGTCCCCAACGGGGTAAGTCTGGTAAATTTGCTTGTTCCCGTAGCAGGCGTCGAGCTGCACGCGCTGGAACGTCATGCCTAAGCCATGAACGGTGGCGCCCTCTTTGGTCTGAAATATACACGTGTATTTTTATTGTAAGAAAATAAGGTCTACATTTACAATTTCTACAGATTTACTGTTTTGTAATTATTCAGAAACAGCTAGTCAAGAATTCGGGGCCTGTTGTCGGATTTCAATCAGAAGGATATTATTTTTTTAAATAAAATTTTAATATTTGGTTCCTTACTGCGAAGTGCATGGGACAGTATAGAGTGCTATAATGTGTCTTACATTGCGGAGTGGGCTATATGAACAAGCGCACATTGAGTCACCAGCTGCGGATGATTTTTACACACATTTTGTATACTATCGGCGAAAATCAAGGGTTAGAGACAGAATAGTTCGGTAAACAATAAAATTGTGGCGGCAACTAGTAGCACGACTAAGCCAGAAGCGAACGCAGCCGCCGTAAGAAAACAAAACGACGTACGGATCAGAACCAAACATCCACGCAATGAATGAAAAAAGTCTCGTGGATTAGGTTAATGAGCCGAATAACGAGACGACGGGCACAAAGATTTCAACTGTACATAAAGCACCCTGTTGCTCTGAAAACACAGCCCTAATACAAGAAGCAATGGATTCGTTCCGCGAAGAAATGAGAACCATGATGCAAACTTTAATCAAAAATATATGTCTGAGATTAAAAGCACTGTTAGTCATTTACAAGAAACGAGAGACCGAGGACCAGACCGGACCAGAGGAGCTGATCTGTGGACTACCTCAGCAAAAATACTAAATTAGTACAGTCGCCAGCACATCAGGTTATCAAACCAAACTTGTTGCAAACTAGCCCTTATTACAACTATATAAGATACCGCAGTGTTTACCTTGACGTGCTGATGTCCGTACAATAACTTATCCTAGTGTCTTTGGCTAGGTGGTAGGTGTCAAGTGCTATAGTATCAGCTACTTGCTCACATTGGCAGAGACATGCCGGTGGAAGGAAGTCAGCACCGCGGCCATATTAGTCATGGCTTCGCAGCGTCCTCACGCGGATGTTTATTGCGTGAACAGACTAAGAACGACTAAACAGTTGAGTTCTTGCTCAAGTCACGCGAAATCATTACTAGTGTCGAGTGTTCATAGGTGCGAATCCTCATTTAAATTCAGAAATATTGGTCCTTTAGACATCATAAAAACATTTAAAGAATTAAAACAAAAGAAAACAGAGGATAAATCGGGTATATCAATAGACACAATAAAACCCATTATACCTCTAATAGCTCCTTACTTATCTTATATCTTTAATGAATGTATTGACCAAAATCAGTTTCCAAATTTATTGAAACATAGTAAGGTTGTCCCTTTATTTAAATCAGGAGACAAAAGTGACCCCAGCAATTTTAGGCCTATTTCAATATTACCCTCACTAAGTAAAATTTTTGAAAAACTCATTTATAATCAATTACTTTCCCATTTTAAACTTAATAATTTACTACACGAAAAACAGTTTGGGTTCTCTAAAGGTAGAAATACAACTGATGCCGGAGTAGCACTCATCAGACACATTCTTGATGCTTATGAAGACAAACATGATGCCGTAGGTGTATTCTGTGATTTATCAAAGGCGTTTGATTGTGTAGACCATCAGACACTGCTCATTAAGTTAGAACACTATGGTGTCTCGGAAAACTCATCTAAGTTGTTAAGTTCGTGCTTATCAGGTAGAATACAATCAGTTAACATAAATGGTACCTACTCTTCCGGAGCCCCTCTTCAAATGGGGGTCCCCCAGGGCTCAATATTGGGGCCTTTACTTTTCCTGATATATGTAAACGACCTGCCATTTTATTCCACAAATCTTTGTGAGATAGTTCTGTTTGCTGATGATACTTCTTTGATTTTTAAAATGAAAAGACATGAAGAAAATTTTGACGAAGTAAACAATACTCTCTCCAAAGTATTGAATTGGTTCACCACCAATAACTTGTTGCTGAATGCTAGTAAAACTAAATGTGTAAAATTCACTTTGCCTAATGTAAAGCAACTTACACCAAATATTGTACTAAATGGTAATAATCTAGTCTTAATAGACTCCACTGTATTTCTGGGCATTACACTTGACTCAAAATTACAGTGGGGACCTCATATTGAAGCCCTAGCTAGGAGGCTAAGCTCGGCTGCCTTTGCAGTTAGAAAAATAAGGTATCTGACTGATGTTGAAACGGCGAGGCTTGTGTATTTTAGTTACTTCCACAGTATTATGTCTTACGGTCTTCTCTTGTGGGGTTCTGCTGCAGACATTGATACCATATTTATTTTGCAGAAAAGAGCCATTCGTGCTATTTATAAACTTAGTCCTCGTGACTCCCTGAGAGAGGTCTTTAAGAAAATCAACATATTAACTGTGGCTTCTCAATACATTTTTGACAATATAATGTACGTCCGTAAAAATTTAGATAATTTCATGAAGAAGAGCGACATTCACTCATATAACACAAGAAATAAACACAAGCTTGTCGTTCCTAACTTCAGATTAGTTAAAACTAGTAATTTGTTCATGGGAAATTGTCTAAAATTCTTTAATAATATACCACACAATCTTGTCGAATTGCCGGTTGATAAATTTAAGAAACACGTTAAAAACACACTTATGTCTAAAGGCTATTATAAGGTTCAAGACTACCTGAACGACACGAATGTGTGGTCTGTCCAGCCTGCACCGACTGATGTACTTACCTTTGATGATTTTGATTTTACGGCAGCTAGTGGTGACTGAGTTTGTTCCGGCGTTTCTTCTCAGCACTTGCCTAATTGTCTGTGTTCTGTCTCGAAGCGCTGGTAGGGCCCAAAAGATAAGGAGACATGATTCGGCCCCTTCAGGGCACAATTATTTTTATTTTATTCTTCACTGTACATTTGACGTTCATAAGTGGCATATTGTGTCCTAAATTGAATAAATATTTTTGATTTGATTTGATTTGTGACTGGTCCACTTCTGGTCGCGAATTTTTTTGAAAGCCATACATCCAGGTCTATCCAAATATCCCCTCCTTAGGTTTGCCGAATTTTCGTAGTTTTTGAGGTTTTTTTTTTTGCAAATTTTATGAATTTTTAAACAAATAATTCCTCCACTTATTGTGTTATGTCGTTTTTTTATTGCAGTATGATCCTTACAAATTGAATTTACTTAGATAAAATTATGAGCTACCTTAAACTAAGACTAAAAAAAATTCAACAAATATAAAAAAAAGCCTCGAAAGCTAAAAAAAAAATTGGCTATCATAAAAATAGTATATTTGGATAGCCGTGGATTTAAACAATCCTAAAAAAATATGGACGTCACTGTTTTGGCCACCCTGTATAGAAACTACTACAGTCACCACTTCCTCACCTTGGCAGAGACATGCGGATGGAAGGAGGCCAGCACCACGTCGGCCATGTTGAGCAACGAGCGCGAGTACGCGGGCCGCGCGGCGTCTTCGCGCGCAGAGTAGTGCATCGTGATGATCGGTTGTAACAGTGTCTGCTGCGACACGTGCGCGCCTAGTGTGAGCCAACCGGACGGGTGGTCTGCGGGCTTCTTCTGTATAATAGAATAGGATATTTAATTATTTGTAGTTAAACATGGTAAGAAGTACATTAGCTGGGCTTAATATTAAAATTGAACATCATGTTTCATCGATGTAACGATACGAAAACATTTCATGTCATGCGATATCTATAATATAAAAATGGATCGCAAAATGTGTTGGTAAGCACATAACTCAACAACGCCTAGACCAATTTGGCCAATGCTTTTTTTAAAATGTTCGTTGACGTTCAAAAATGGTTTTTACGGCGAGAAAATTCGAATAATTGCCGGAAAAATCATAAAAACAGCCCTTTTTTTCCCATTCAAATGTTTTCTAACTAAAACGTAATCAATTTGAGTTTTATTGCTATTTTTAGGAACTACTGGACCGATTTGAAAAAATATTTTTATGCTGGATAGCTTATTATTGAAAAGAGCTTCAGGTTATAAAACATCACGCTGCGACGGGAGCGGAAGCTCGAAAAACGCGGACGCAGTCGCCGGGGACCGCTAGTATATTATATATCGCTGTTAATATAATCAATTCAAGCAAGAAAATATTTATGTCAACCATTTTGATTGGAAGGAGTATAAAATTTCGAGAGTCAATAAAATTAAAATATTATTACATAGCAATGTTAAATTACAGATAAGATGTCAAATTGTGAATAAATAATAAAAAAGGTGACAGGTAATTAATTTATTTATTTCATTTGAGGTAACCATCAAGACAAAAAATTGTGAACTCTTCAATGTCATGATAGCAGTTCTCAACCAAAACTCTCAAAATAAATATTTAAAAATATATATTTAGTGGCAGTTTTTGAATACGATTTGGTAGCAAATTAAATAGACGAACGCACATTCTGTGTCTGATTCTGTCAAGTCCTACTAACGTGCTACAGGAACAGATAGGTCCCACGGATATCTCGAAAACCACCCCAAAGTGTGAGAGTGTGTATAAAAAACCGGTGATTATAAAAACACGGTTTAAATACGACCATCTATACCCCATTCAGAATCGTAAGTCTTTAAATGTAAACAAACATAGCGACTTGAATACCATAGACAATAGTGCTGGGAAAAAGTAGAGGAATTAAATCAATTGAACTAACAGAATCGGTTGCGATGGAATCGAATGGAAAATGAAATTAAGAAATATAATGAAATATATTGACCAAAACAAATTAGAAATAAAAGGGGTTACTGACTTCAATAATTATATAATATAATATCTGTCATACCTGAAGATGGAACGAGGGTAGTTTTGCAGTAATTTTATTATAATTTTTAATTTTCTTTCGCCATGAAGACGATTTTAAGGTGTAATGCCTGTAAATGTCTTACGTGTAGAAAGAAAATTAAGAAAGTAAAGGTTAATGGAAAAAAATCAAAAAGGATATGGCCGCGTCCCCATTTATTGTGTGCCTTAAAAGTCAAATTCTATGATTCAGACCAAAACTTGAGTTAACTGAATTCGTTTTTTAAACTTTTTGTGAATATAATGTAATAAATGTGTCCGTAGATAGCAGGGCTTTACACGTTAAACAAAATAAACTCAATCTCTTCCACACTGTTTAGGGCCTCAATCCCACTAATTTATTGTAATTAGGTCATAATGGAATAGATTTTTGACATTTAGCCCATTCTAGAACAGTACAGAATTCTTAGCAGGATCGACCACCAAGCACCTAATGCCATCTGTGCGGCCTTAGAGCGCTTGATTAATATATATATATACATATATATATATACATATATATATATATACATATATATATATATATATATATATATATATATATATATATATATATATATATATATATATATATATATATATATATATATATATATATATATATATATATATATATATGTGTGTGTGTGTGTATATATGTATATATATATATATACACGTATATATATTTAGATATATATATATCCTCCTTTAAAGCACAAACAAAATTAAGTACAAATGGCAGACCTAATGCTCTAAAGCATTATCTACCAGGCAATCTTTACAAGCGCTCTCACAATTAGCACGACGGTCGTGCGACAGTCGCGCTGCTGATAATTTCATTCATATAACAATTGCAAGATAAACTAAAATAATTAAGTATTTTGGTAGAATTACAAAAAAATCTAATTCATATTAACAAGCTTTACTTTAGACAGTTAATTAATTACAGAAATATAAATTGAATTATATTTTTCATTTTTTTAAATACCATAATGTACTTTAAATCTTAAACAAAATAAAATTTAATGAACAATTATATTTTAAAGATATGCAAAACTAAACAACATAATTTTGGTATCATTCCTTTCAAACTCACGCAAACAAACACTTAACATAATATAAGTTTCGAATGACCAATTGAATCGATCAGTTGAAAAAAATTAGTGTCCCATCACTAAATTAAAAATATGTTGTTGCCGGCATCTTTCTTGTCTTTGTCAAAATAGTGATTATTTCCGCATGATTACGTTTTTAAGTGTAATTATGTGTGTTTGAATGCAATTATCGTATTTTCATTGTTACGCCGTATTTGGTGAAGGTGTTTGTGCGTTCTGTAAGGAAATTCACCAGTGTCTACGCCGAGAATCTTCAGATAATAGGGTCAATAGGTTAGTCAATGGCTTGTTTACATTTATGGACTAAGGCTGGTGAATAGGGTATAGGTCGTATTGATGATAAGTGTATCCATATGTAATATTAAAATATTGTTTCATTTCCTTATATTAGAACATTGCGTGCGTTAACCCACTGTAACACTTCTTCGAACAGCGAAATATAGTAGTCACAATAACTAAAAATTCAATTTTACACACACATGCACACACTAAAGATCACTTAATTAATGTTATGCTTTCGCTTCACCACCTTACGAGGCCTTTGACGAATTTTAAGATTTGCTTTTATAATACATATTTTATAGAAGGTACTCTTCTCTGTGGATTGATTTATTTGTTATTTATTAACATATTTTAGAAACTGACAGACAACGAAATATTGTGACAACCAATGTATGTACGAAAAGCTCCTATCGTACAGTTGTCTGTTTAGTTGTTAGTTGTCAGCCGATATTAAAACAGGGACGATGAATACCACGTTAATTTGAACTTTATGCTATTGCGATACGGTTGATATTCTAATATTACCTGGCAAGGCAAATTCGCGCGCTCGACGATCAGGCGGAACGTGTGTCGCGTGCGCACGTTGTCCAGCACGCCCTGGTTCATGCCGCGGTTGTCGTCGCGGCTGAGGCGACGGTCTTGCATTATCTGAAAACAAACAAGTATGGAATTGACAACACGAACAAATTTCGTGGTCAACTCATATAAATCTCTCTCTCTCTCTCTCTCTCACACACACACTCACTCTCTCACTCGATCTCATATTAGAAATTCAAGGAATACGTCACGATGCAGCAGTCAAGGTATGAAAATATTAAAAACAGATAATGCTACTCATCTTTTCTTTGTGTCTATGTCAACATCAAAGAAACTATCAGCAACGGAATATTGGTTTAATCTAGAGTGAAATTGCCCAGGTCTGCTGTTCAGTTCGTCGTTTAATAAAAGAAATAAAGAAAGAAACTATTATAGAACGCGCGTTAGGAACCAAGTCATGCGTCCATAATGTCAATAAAGATGGAAATATACATATAACGCGCATCGGTTAGTGAAAACTAGATGGATATACGAAATAATATGCGCGCCAGACAACACACCGACTGTCTGGTTTCGAAGTAAGGAATTTTCTTCCTTGTGTTATTACGAAGTACCAGACATGACTTGATGACATGACATGATTATGACGGGAGCGTCTCCCATAAATACAAATAACATCCATGACTCAGGTACAAATGTTCATACTCATCTTACCAACAAATTTCCCTTGAGGGATTTAAACCCGCGACCGCTAGTAGTCAGGAGCACTAACAACTGCACCAGACGTGTCGTCAAAAATCGATAATGACGAATCTCGTCATAATACGAATATCAATTCGTTTGTGGTGAGGGTTCCGACCGAACAGCTGTCGACCTTCATGAAAGCAGAATTTTGGCCGAAGGGTGTTTTGTATCGTCGGTTTCGCGGACGGTTACCGGACACCAAGATGCGCAAAACTACGCCAGCAAAATAGTGTTTTTTTTTTGTTTTTTTTTTATTTTTTTTATATGTATGTTAGTATTTTATGGTATCTATTGTATGGATGTTTGTTGCCTGCAATAAATGATTAAATAAATAAATATAGACTATTTTCATTTACCTACAGTCGTACTTCTGTTTTATTTATTTTATATTCTTACCTCGAGCTGCCCGGGCTGCAAGGCCGCCATGCCAAGCGGCGTAGATGTCAGCACGGTGAACCGATTGGAATCGTCTTCGATGTATGTGGCCGCCGGGAGCGGGTAGAAGTTCGCTTGTAGCGGGATTTTGTCCATGTACCGCCGCTTTATCATCTGGAATTAGACAAATAAATGATTTTTGTAATATAAATTGCAAATTGCACTTGTAAAAAGCAACTTTGGCTGTGTGACAGACGAGGAATTGCTAATGTGACGGTGGCCGAATAGTATGGGCAAACGCCCGGATCGCGTAAGACACGGGGTTCGTTTCCTCGTCTGTCACACAGCCAAAGTTGCTTTTTACAAGTGCAATTTGCAATTTATAATATTAAGTTTGTATAGTGACAAAACACTATAAAAACAAAAATATAATTATGATTTTTGTAAGTTATGTCCAGTACAATAACGTCCTATTATATTCGTATGTTTGTGGTGGTATTTTTCTTTTGGTGTGTTCTTATTTATGTATGAGGTGAGGAAAGTTTTTCTATCTATACTCAGATTTGTTATTAAATAGACCAAAATGAAAGCTTCAATCGTACCTTTTTTATGTTGCAAGCGTAGAGCTAAGGATTTGTGATATGAGTAGCAATTACTGGAATTTACACATTATCATAACTAATACGTGTAAAACGTCGCATATATGTATAAATAAAACAGTTTTACTAATAAGTGCAAAAAACAAGTCCTAAGAAATTGTTATTGTGGTCTAATTGAGCAGCCCAAATACGATTACGGGTCTAAAAATGATCGCTACAGAGTCGACTGCCCCGGGGCTGCTGCAACAGACACGTTGCCGTATCTTCTGGTGTGGTGGCGGTGGGCTCTTGCAGTGCTCATCGAATATAATGCATTATTTTGCCCCAAATTTAATATTTAATTTTTACCGTTTTTTATATATGTTATTTTATTTTAGTGATTTAATTTCATTGACAAAATTACAATTAATAGAGTAAATTTAAAAAAGAATATGATTTAATTCGAGGCGAAAGAATGGTTGAGTCGAATGAATGACATTGATTAAATTATTTTTTCTGGTTACAACACCATACAGGCTGTTGTTTTGGTCAGCGATGAGGGGTGGTTATACAAACGATACTGATGCGCCATTTTTTTTTAATGGAAAAACCCCAGAAATCAATTCATTATTGCGGTGTAGCGAGTGAGTCAAAACTACCAACATCAGGTCGCCTCTTCGCGTAGCTTACTAGCTACGGCGTAGTATTTCGTAGATACACGCGAGCTACGCGTGAGGGTGTGAGTTTCCCCATTCGTTTTGAATTTATTTAGAATGTTGCAAAAAGGTTTTCCTGTATAAAACTTACAAATAATTAAAAGAAAATATAATTTTATGAATAAGCATAACTCATATTATTATCCCTGAAATCGATGTCACTGTAAACGTCAATTTACTCCACAGAATTATTGATTATATTTTCATATGTCGTCACATTGTATTGCATCACTAACCTGCATGCCGTTGAGGTCGGTATAGAACACGTCCCCGTTCTTGATGCCCGTTGAGAACCTCGCGGCCACTTCGACGTCGTCCGCCGCGGGGTCCAGCAGCAGCGTGTTGCTGACTTCCACCTCGCTTTGCGGCAGCGAAGGGTTGTTGTATACGGAGATCTGGGGGCAGGGATACCATACTTAGTAGTTTACCATTACTTGCACGAGAAAGACGAAAACTAAACGTATGCATTTTCAGACTTATGTTCTGCATTTGCTTTGCAGCCGCATCGGCATGGCTACAAACACGGCCGTCGGCTCGTGCCGCCGGGCGGTGTGGATACACCACTATGTACTATTAGGAACTAGTTCATTCATGTAAACGAGTACGAACTAGTCAGTTCTGGTCGTTCAAATCGGTCTTTAGTGCAGTTCATTTAACAAAATCTTGTATGGCTGTGGTTCAGTTTAGCTCGCGAGAGCCGAGTAAGAAGAAGTACGAATAATTCCGAGTGTCAGAGTGAGTCGGAAGATTACAGCCGCGCGTGCGAAAAAGGTGTACTAAAATACACGACACGTACGTACGACCATTTTCGTTGTGTACGATGCACGACTGATGTCAGAGTGATCAGTGAACGATTGAACAAGAACTTTAGTCCTAATAAAAGACCGAACTAGTTCCTTTGAAAGATTTTACTAGTTCGGCACAATCCGTTCAATGACCGATTAAGAACAAGACTAGTAACAATAAAAATATGAAGCGGGTAATACAAGAACAAAACAGTCACTGCGTTCGGACACTGAGTTGTACAACAAGTCACGCAAAAGACATCGCAAACTTGTTCGCTCTTGTTTCGTAGCAATAAGATTTACGTGACAGTGAACGACTTTAGCCGTAAAACAATAAAAGTTCTATAGTCTGGGATACTGCCCTGTAAAAGTGTTAACAGATGAACATGTCGTCTGACTGACTGGTTTGCCGCTTTATCACGGATATAACACGTATTCATTTTTCTATTACAACAATTTTATCTGTTCAGTTCGAAATTATTATGACGCGAAAACGATTTAGAATTACCATTACACTTTTTATTTACTTTGACAACAAACAAATTAGGATACAAAACAAATATGGCGGTATGGGGCCTATGGCGTTTCAGTCAATCAGCGCACGAGTAAAGTTCCCTCGGATGCCAGTTCACAATTTGACGGTATAACTTCGAAAGATTATAATCTACGGAAAATTAATACGTTAATTTGGAGACAGTATGTTCGGTTCACAATCTATCGTGACGTTACGTTTGTCGAGGTGACTGTACTCACAATATTCATAAAGATGAAATAAGAAACCAAAAATTTGCACACGGGCGGGACTTGAACCAGCAACCTTTTGGCATACCGGGCCAAACGCTCTTACCAATTGAGCTACCGTGCTGTCAGTCCGACCCGGCGAAATTTGTGGTTTCTTATGAAAACGTCAATTGCGTGACGTACTCACAATAATTTATCAAGTGAAATTGGGGGGGATGTAGTAAACCTTCCCGAAGAGCGCCACTCATGCTCAATTACTACATGCATAATTACTGCACCACGATGGCAAACCTAGGTCTATGCAGTCCTTTGTCATAGCTGAATCTGTGCGTAGTCTCGGTAAACATCGAAGGGTTCTCTCAAGAAAAATCTGAAATTCTTTCTGATCTATGTCGCAAAACTGACTGTGACATTTTGTGCTTCCAAGTTTCCGAGGTTGTAGGAGATACATCTATTTCGCACACCAGCTTCTATTAAATGCCTGCCGGCTTAAAAGGGTAAAATTAAATAACGGTGAGAACACCAGTGATGATATCAGCAAAGCCTTCAGTCTTTCGAATATGGTTGATACGATAAGAGAGCTTAAATGTGGTAAGACTTCGGGGAAAGACGATATCACAATTGAGCAAATTAAACACCCTGGCCCAGTTGCAGTGTCATGGTTGCTGCAAATGTTCAACCACTGTCTGAATCATGCTTCGATTCCTCGTCTCTGGCGAAAGTCTAAGGTGATCGGATCGGCTTAAGTATAAGCCGGGAAAATCAGCAGATGATACAAAAAACTTTCAGCCAATATCCCTATTGTGCCACACATTCAAGTTATTGGAAAGACTGCTGCTATCTCGGCTTATCCACTTGATTGACCCAAAACTAATCCCACAGCAGGCAGGTTTTAGGTAAAATCTTGCAGCAGTCAGACCCTAAAACTTGTGCTACATATACTCGTAGAAGACGGTATAAGTGTATGTATGTGTGTATACAGGTAGGTAAGTGTGAGGAGGCGGGAATGAAACGACTGTTCTCTATTGAGTCATGAGCGTAACTGTTTATTGCAATATAAACATGTGACAACCTGTGACCCCTACAGTATACCCCCCTTTTTTGAAAAAAAATGAAACAATCATAATCATAATGCATTGAATACATATAACAATGGAGGTACATTACATTCTAGCTTATAGACTAAGTTTACATTACTTGGAAATGCTTATCAGTTCAGCCGGAGCTGTAACTTGAAACTGATGACGCCTTTCTGTTATGATTAACTATTACATTGTACATGTCATTCAAATATTTTTAGAACATAGTTTTGTTAAAGACAAGTGTTGATTTTATTTTAAATAGTTGCAAAAATGGCATTTAGTTATAGTTTATAAATTACCTATTTAAAATTGTATTCATGAATATTACGTTAATCACAAAATTTCGTTTTTATCTCTTATTCCTTAAAAGCTAAATATTCATAACATAGTACGGAATATTTAGTAAATGTCTTCTAATTTAATACATACAGAATGGAATATGCCGATTATATCTGTTGCGTTACATTTTTTATGCATAGATAATAATAAATGGATGCAATAACAATTATGTTTCTTTAGAGTTTTATTTAACTATTTTTTACTGCCAAATGTATATTTACTTACAATTTAATATGATAAACCTTATACATAGGTGTTTACAGGCTAATGTCACAAGAACTTGCACTACACATCACTGATATACTTTCTACGCGACTTTCCACTAAACCATTTGACGCGGTAGCGCCTGCTGTTGATGCTGTTGAGGGTAATTATCAGTGCGTCCTGCGACTACTTCTTGTCTGACTACTTTTCGGACACGCTGTATACACTTCTTGTATATTATATAGACGATGGCCATTATAATTACCATGACCACGATCGATATCGCAGTTCCATATCTCTCCACTTGTTGCTCGAAATGCGAATGTGTAGCATCATTCGCGCCATTTTGAGCGATAATGACTTCTTCGTTTCTTTTCTCAGTGCTGTACGTTTTACCCATTATGAACAGAATTAAGTTACAGGTTCTATGTTAACGTTACGATAACTATGTAGCTTATGATCTATTGTGTCCTAAAACTTAGCTTAATTAAAGAGTTTATATTTTTGCTAAATCAACATGCGTCATTCATTGGCCTGATTACCAATTGCGACATGACGATGAGTTATACTAATGTTTGATACATACTACTTATTTCGCGCGACTCCGCTTGTTACATTATAATAATATTATAATCTATCATTTATGTTTATTTAACACTTCAATTACGTCTGTATAAACTTACTTATTAAAAATATATATTTATAACCTAATAATATATAATTAAGAGAATCTGACGGGTGGTTTTATGACCCTGCCACTCCGAGATTTCTTAATACATGATTTTATGCTATCTTCTCCTGAAGGTTCATTTTTTTGCAAAATATACGCAGGTTTTAACCTATCTATTGAAACAACTAATTCTCTATCCGGAAGTTGCAACTTATATACTTTATCGTATCTCTCTAATATCTTATAAGGACCTTGATACGGACAAGTTAATGATTTTTTTATCATGTCATTTCTTAAAAATACATGCGAACATGTTCTTAAATCAGGGTGCACGAAAAATGATTTTGAGAGTTTATTATTATTAATATCTTCCTTAACGGGTTTTAATTTATTTATAGTATCATTAATATTCTGTACGATCGTATAAGGTTCATATAAGGTACTTTCAGTCCCTGAAAAAAATTCACCTGGCAGTCGTAAGGATCGTCCATAAACCATTTGAGCGGCGCTTATACCTATGTCTGACTTACTTGCAGCACGGAGTCCTAGCATTACAGTAGGAAGTTCCTGTGCCCAATTCTTACTACCGTCTAGGCGTGCCATTAACGATGCCTTAACACATCGGTGCCATCTTTCTATAGCTCCGTTACTTTGCGGATGGTATGGAGTTGTTCTTATCTTTTGTATACCTAAATATGACATTAAAATTGAAAATAACTTGCTCTCAAATTGCCTACCCTGGTCGCTTGTGAGCTTAATAGGGCAGCCAAACCTACAAATCCAACCTTCATACAATGTTTTTGCTACAACATCAGCTGTTATCTCTTTTAACGGAAATGCCTATGGCCAACCAGTGCACCTATCTATGACTGTTAGACAATACTTATAATCATCTGTAGTAATAGGCAGTGGTCCTATCAGGTCTACATGTATGTGGTCAAATCTATCAACTTGAGAAAATTTACCGTAACTAGAATTTGCGTGTCTATTAATCTTAGCTTTTTGACAATTAATGCAAGTTTTAGTCCATAATCCTATATCCTTGTTCATGTTTGGCCAAAAAAATCTATCTTTAATCATTTGCCGTGACGTACGCAAACCTGGGTGACTAAGGTTATGGATAGCATGAAAAACATCTTTTCTAAATTTCTCTGTAAGATAGGGTCTGGCGGTTCCAGTTGAAATTTCACAATAAATAGCCTTATGTGTGTTTGGTATCAAGATTTCTTTTAATTGGTGATTCGAACTGTTTAAATACATTTTGAGCTCCTCATTTAGACTTTGATCTTCTGCTAGTTTTTCAAAATTGATAACGCTTGAAGTGCATTCTATGGTATCTATTCGGGATAATGCGTCCGCGACAATGTTATCTTGTCCACTTACATGTCGAATATCCGTGGTAAACTCACTTATAAATAACAACTGTCTGACTCGCCTCGGGCTCTCTTTATTGTTATTTTTACACAATTTGGAAAAAGCAAATGTTAATGGCTTATGGTCTGTGAAAATTATCAATTCTTTACCTTCGAATAAGCATCTAAAATGTTGCATGGCCAAAAAAATTGCAAGTAACTCCCTATCGTATGTGCTATATTTTTTCTGTGTCTCATTCAATTTACGTGAAAAATATCCTAATGGGTGCCATTGGCCATCGACATACTGTTGCAAAACGGCACCGACGCAACTATTCGACGCGTCAGCGAAAAGGGCAAATGGCGCGTCAATAGACGGGTATGACAACGTGACTGCCTCCATGAGTTTATTTTTGCACTCCGAGAATGCTTGCTCGGCATCCGGTGTCCAACTTATCAATGTTTTGTCATTCTTTTTAGCGTTACAAGTGAAACTATCTAATAATTTTAAGTATTCGGCAGCTTTAGGTAAATGATTCCTATAAAAATTGACCATGCCTAAAAATTTTCGTAACTGACTTACGTTTTGAGGTTTCGGATAGTCTAAAATTGCTTTTACTTTGCTTTCTAATGGTTTAATACCTTTCACTGTGACTTCATAACCCAAAAATTCTATACTCGTTGCCTTGAATGTACATTTCTCTAAATTAATTGTTATACCGTATTCATCCAACCGTTTAAATATTACTTCTAAGTGCTCGTTATGTGTTGTATCATTTGATGACGCAATCAAAATATCGTCGCAGTAACAGTACACGAAGTCTAAACCTGATAACACTGAGTTAGTCATAAAGCGTTGGAACGTTTGGGAAGCGTTTCTCAAACCAAAGGTCATGCGCTCGAATTCATAAAGTCCAAATGGTGTCGTAATAGCTGTTTTTGGTATATCGTCTGGATTAATTAAAATATTGTGGTACGCTTTTTTTATATCGACTTTAGAAAATACTTTTTTTCCGTTAAGTAAATATGTAAAATCTTGAACTCTTGGGACCGGATATCTATCTGGCTTAGTGATGGCATTCAAAGCTCTATAGTCACCACAAGGGCGAACTTGACCATCTTTTTTGGGAACTAAATGTAAGGGACTAGCCCATGCCGATTTCGAGGGTCTACATATACCTGCTTCTAACATGTTTTTGAATTCTTCTCTAGCTAATTTATAACGGTTAGGTGGTAACGGTCTAGGTTTGCAAAATACAGGTGGACCTGTAGTTTCTATATAATGATAAACTGAATGCTTAGGTGACTCTTTGAACGACAAAGGTTTGAGAACCTCTGGATATCGCTTCAATATATCATATATCGGGTGATCGCTTCGCAAGGTCGAAATAGCCAACTCAAAATTGTTTACGATCGATCCATACACTGCAAAATTAGTTACTTTATCTAATAAACAACGGCCATTAATATCAATGATTAACCTATGATAGTTAAGAAAATCTACCCCTAAAATAGGTTGTTTAACGTCACATATTATGAAAGTCCACTTGAATGGTCTCCTCAAATTTAGGTCCAGCGTGAGCGTCTTGGTTCCGTATGTTTTTATTTCAGAACCGTTTGCTGCGAACAATTTAAAGTTTGAGTTATGACATAGTTCCTGTTTATGTTTAATTACTGATCTGGGCAAAACGGATACATGAGCACCTGAGTCAATTAAAAATCGTATGCGAGAAATTCTGTCACTTACAATCAGGCGGTAGTCCTTAATCGTGCAGCCTCCCGCCGTCTGCTGCACCTCATCTAGTTTCCCAATGACGTTGGTGGCGGTGTCTGCGATGGTGCTGTGGGGTTCCTCCAGTTGCACGGTGGTACACACTTCCTGGCTCGCGCTCTGAATCTGTAGTGGTACGAACACAACCAGTTCGGACTCTCAGGCGTCCTGCTGCTCCTGTTAGCTGACCGAGAAAAATTCCTGTTCCTACTCCTGCTCCTACTCCTGTCTCTGTATCTTTCCCTGTCCTGATTCATTTCTGCCATTTTCAGGTTTATTTTTGATATCTCCGCCATTATTGCTGCTACATCGAATGCTGTTACAGGTTCTTGTCGACTACGGGATATCTCACTGATGCGTGCCGGCTGGTAGGTTTCCATGATTTTGTCCGCTACGCTTGCAAGACTATCCAGGTCCTGGGACGATGTCACTGTGAGGACAGCTCTCACTGAAGACGGTAAGTGGCCTTGCCAAAGTATATTCAGGGTGTCATCCTCTATTTTTCCTCTAGCTAATTCCTTCATTCTTCTCAGCAGTTGACTGGGTTTTTGGTCACCCAACTCTACTTCCGATATCAATTTCTGGATCTGTCTCGTCTCCGACTCTTCGTATATTTGCAGAAGTCTATTTTTCAAGGTTTCAAATTTATTGTGCTCCGGTGGTTTCGACAATATGTCTGCCACTTGCTGTATGGCCTCCTTGTTCAATTTTGCTACGACCATGTAGTATTTGTTAGCATCCGATGTTTTTTGGGGTGCCAAGATGGCTTCTACTTGTACAAACCACAGGCGTGGGTTCTCGGGCCAAAAATCTGGAATCTTGCCTGCAACTGAGACTGCAGAGATGTCGGATACGTTTCCTGGTGGCTCCTGGGTTGGTGCTGGGGCTGAGCTTGCCGGCGGTGGCATCGGCAGTTCTGCATAATTCCCCGGAAACATGTTTCCACGCAAAAAAGTCCGAACACAACCGCGAGCAACGCGTATTCTATCGCGGGTCACCACATATAAGTGTATGTATGTGTGTATACAGGTAGGTAAGTGTGAGGAGGCGGGAATGAAACGACTGTTCTCTATTGAGTCATGAGCGTAACTGTTTATTGCAATATAAACATGTGACAACCTGTGACCCCTACAACGGGTTTGAGCTGGGGATGATAACCGGCGCCGTATTTGTAGATTTATCAGCGGCGTACGATGCAGTCAACCTAAAACGATTACTGTGGAAGGTGGAGACCATGACTTGTGACAGCAAATTTGTCAACATACTCCGCAAACTTCTTCACAATCGTAGGTTCCAAGTTCATCTCTTCTCGGACAAAAGTCGTTGGAGAGTTTAGAAGAATGGCTTGCCTCAAGGCAGTGTCCTAGCTCCTCTTCTTTTTAACACATACACTGACGACCAATCCTCTTCTCCCAAGACGTCCCGCTTTCTATACGCTGACGACTTGGCTCTCACATCTCAAGCTGTCAGCTTCGAACAGGTAGAAGCCAACTTATCAACCGCTCTAGGCTATTTGGGTCATATTTACGATGCAAATGCATTAAAACCAAACCCAAGTAAAACCCAATCCTGTATCTTCCATCTTCGTAATAGGCAAGCGGGTTGTCCAATCGCGTGGGGTACTCATTGAGCACTGCGATAACCCAAAATACCTCGGCGTTTTCTTGGATCCTCGCAAAATTTTAGGAAAAACTGCGAAAACATCAAGCAGGAAGTGCATTCCAGAAATAGCCTTTTGAGAAAACTAGTTTCTTCTAAATGGGGAGCTGCACCTGATGTTGTGCGGACCACCGGATTGGCGCTTTCTTGATCCGCGGGCGAGTATGCTAGTCCAGTTTTGAGCCGCTCTGTCCATGCAGGTGGATACAGTATTAAATGAAACATGCAGGATTATTACTGGGTATCTTAAGCCGACACCAGTACAAATGCTGTACCTACTGGCCGGTATAGCGTCGCCGACCGTCCGTGGGGCTGTCGCTAGCTCCTCGGAGAGAGCCAAAATGATGAGTGATAGTCGGCACCCACTTTACGACTAAGCCTGTGCCTCAAATACTCAAAAGTCGTAATAACTTCATAAATTGTGTGACTGCTATCACTGGTGATCCTCCGAAGGCTAGACGTGTCCTTTGGCGGAATAGCACTTCAATTCCCGGGCCCTTTGTCCCCCTTTCTAAACAACCTCCTCGATCCCACTCCTGGACACCAGCTGCCATGGCTGATCTGGAAGGCTTTAAATAGACTTCAGACTCAGGTCGGCAGAAGCAAGGATAATTTGTTTAGATGGGGATTCATAAATGATGATGATAACCTAGAGTGCATATGTGGTGCTTTTCCCCAAAGGATGGAACACCTTATATCGTGCCTCAGACAACGCTATCCTCGTAGCAAAGTTATGGGCCGAGACCGTTTAATTTGCTGTCGACTCGAAAAGAAGAAGATCGAGTGTAGCGAGGGTGGCGGAAGAAGCTTCGACAAGCCACTATACTGACAACTTATCAAGAAATGTAACGGTGGCAGAAGAAACTTCGGGCCGCTCGCGCAGATGATGCCGCGATCCATTAGTTGGCTCGTGACCACGGCAGTTGCAACACAGCCAAAACGTCGAGCAGTGAGCAATAGCATTACTCATCAGTTTTTATTCGCGATTAGACCCGTCATATCTTATATTTATTGCAATGCATCGCGAAAGTTTAAATTCTTAAAGGACAACAATCCCACCTCCGCCCATGAGTCTTCCTGCCGTCTTGGCATTCGACCCGAATCGTGGGCGAGGGAGACGCCGACCGGTCTTTCTCCTCCGTGCCTGCTAATTAGGCTGATTCATCGATTGGCGCTTGCTTCGTGCTCCCTACAAGTTTCTGTTTCCTGTCCCCTCTGAATTTTACCTCTCCCCCTTCTGGGGCGTGAACACCACAAAAACGTGACTTCGCGTCGGGCTGCTCTACTTGTCAAATCTGAAACCAATCACACTTCAAAATTACGCCTAAGCATGTGCCAGGAGTGCGCGAATTCGCGCAATGCCTTCCAGTTGTCGGCTACTCACGAGGTCCTGGTGATAGATCGGACCAAGTTGAGCCGTTCGTATAGCGTCTAGCATCTTATGTCTGGCTTCCGTTTATAGCTCACATTCCCAAAGTGCGTGATCGCAGCTCTCTTCACCACAGGGCACAGTGCCGACTCGCACAGCGCAAACTTATGTAGGCGCCGTCTGAAGCAACCGTGTCCTGTAAGAATCTGCGCAACAACATAGTCCGGTTCGACTCAGTCGAAAGATAACCTCACGACTACGCCGGGAAAGAAGCTGAACAACTCGCGTCCGTCCTCGCTCGAAAACCACCGCTCTTGTCAAATGGCAACAGTCTCCTCTCTGATGCGACGTTTTAATTCCCTACGCTCCCTGGGGGCCAGTTGGTGTCTCTCCTACTCACTTCGTCCCGCACGAAAAACTTCCAAGGGAGAACTCCCGCGAGCACCGGTAGTGCCGCGGAACTGCACGTCCTGTAGGCCTTCGTGAGTAATATTTAGTAGTATCTTAAAGGACAACAATAGATCCAAGTAGGATAAGTAAACAATCCATCTTACACACTATGTACCTTATAACTAATATGGTGCATGTACTTCGATTTATGTGCCACATTAAGGGAGTATTTACAATTACCGTGACATAGACACTAGAATACTCACGGCAAGAAGTATTTCAGCAGCGCGCGGCCCGTTCAGGCCCGCGTACAAGGAGGCTTTGTACGCTCCCTCCACGACGACGATCTCCGGGAAGGCGTCGGCTCGCAGCGGCCGCGCGGGGCCCGACGGGATGAAAAGGTACGCGCCGCTGTTATTGTCCGGCGTCTTTTGCGAGTCGTATCTGGGTGAGAGAAAAGTTCTCAGAAATATTCATAAAGATGAAATAAGAAACCAAAATCTTACCAATTGAGCTACCGTGCTGTTAGTCCGACACAAATTTCGCAGGGTCGGACTAACAGCACGGTAGCTCAATTGGTAAGAGCGTTTGGCCCGGTTTGCCAAAAGGTTGCTGGTTCAAGTCCCGCCCGTGCGCAAATTTTCGGTTTCTTATTTCATCTTTATGAATATAAAATATGACACTGTGAGTGTTAAAAACATTCTAAAGCATTCTCAGAAATAGTTTTAAATATGGTTTTATGTAGGTACTTATTGAAAACGTTTCAAAAGCTATGTCGATTTAAAAAAAGCGATGATCAGCACCAACTTGTCTGGCACCTTTGAGTAGCTTACTTTGACATTCCCACACATCGCCAAGTAAGCTACTCAAGCTTGTGTAGCTTACTTTGGGACTAGATGGCGATGTGTGGGAATGTCCAAAGGATATTTATTTATTTATAACTTCAACGAAAAAGACTTAGCTATCTCTTCGTCCGTCCTGTTGTCTGTCAATAGACTGTATATCAAGAAACCTAGACGATATCTAGACAGTTGAGATTTTCAAATGCGATTTTTTTTCTTTTTTGCTCGACATTAATAATGGCAAGACAACAGGTAGGCACTTGAAATTTTGACTAAATACTAAATTAGATTTTAATTCAATAATCTATATATATAAAAATGAATTGCTGTTTGTTAGTCTCACTAAAACTCGAGAACGGCTGAATGGATGTATCTTTACGACTATAGCCGAACACTGTTCCGAAAAGTGTTAATGGGAAAAACAAACATTAAAAACGCCATTTTTGCCAATAGGAAAATATAGGCATATTCAAATATACCTAGTCTTTGGTACGGAACCCTTCGTGCGTGTGTCCAACCCGCACTTAGCCGGTTTTTTATTATTACGGCGCCAGCACATCGGGCTATACTTTTTATTCAAAAATAGTCTGAATCAAAACTGGATAAGATGCAGCTGCGTTTACCATGACTTTGTATGTGACTGCTTAGTAGGTTTTATAATGGTGCGTCGACCTAGTGCCTCATCCATATTATGTAAACGTAATTAACCTTAGAACAAAACTTCTTCATTACCTGTAAGATATCATAACAGCATATATCAGAACAAATATCTTCAAATATAATCGACTTACTGCACATAATCCATATGAACAGGCATGGTGGTCCCATCAGGTGATACTATGGCTTTGATCAACCCATTAGCAGTGGCCACTACACGAGTCCCATTGGTTGCTTGGACGGTTATATCCTCGGTGAGACGAGCGGCAGGCTGGTCCACTGCGAACATCTTCGGCAAGTCGACTGTCCAGTAGTCTGCGTTGTAGATCCTGACACGGGAGTATGAGGTGTACCTGGTGGAAAATAGAAAGTATACATCATGATTGTTTGGCGCTGAAAAAGGATTTATTTATCTCACGAGAAAAACAGGCTGGCAAATCATATATTTGGTACTTAAGTTTTAAAATATAGAGCAGACGTTTCATGTTCTTTTTTACCAAAATGAATACCATACCATACCATTCAACCAAACGATGAACATTATGATCGATTCTATGGCCTTTTGTGATTTTAAAAGCATGAAAACAAGAAATTTTGTTTCATAAAAATATGTTTTTTTAGAAGCTGCAATCGATTATTTCATAACATCTCCATTTAAACATGAATATATTTTATTCTAATTTGGATCAACACATTTGTTTAACAAGTGATCCGATGCATATTTATGTGATATCTGACAGCCAAAATCAAAATGAGTGAGTCTTCTTTTTAGCGTGTCGATGATAAAAGCGACTTAAATATGTTGTGCACAGTAATTCGCGACGCGGATTGCCTTGTCATTTGCACACATGATCTTCTGATAAGAGCAAGAATCAGGGCACGCAGGACAAGACAGAAGGGGCAGCATGTCTTGTTTACATCTAACCACCTGACACCGGAGTCGGTAAAGGAGAAAGAGCAGGCGGCTAGAGTATTTATTTATTTATTACCGGACACGTTTTGCAGTGGCGGGGTCGCAGTTAAGAGGCGAAACGAACTTCATGAAGCTTCTGCGACTTTTAAGCTTTTGGTGGGCTATGCAGTAAGCGTGGATAACTGTTGAAAACTCACTTGTTGATGCTCATATGATCGCGCAAAGACACGGTGTACATGATGAGGGCTAGTGGCTCGACGGTGACGGGGAAAGACAGCTGGAACTTGTTCGCTGCGAAGCCGAGCCGCTTCTCCCCTGCTACGACTGGTGACACTTGCGCCATCATCGGGTTGCCGTCGGGGTCGAACACCTGAACATGAACGAAAGGATATTGTCAATGGGTGGCTGAAACCAGTTCTCAACAATTTAAATGCTACTCTTTTTAATGGAAAAATCCTTAATGACATGAGCTTTTAAGTTTATCGTGTGCAGGCGAAGCAATTGGCGGAATTATAGCGAATACATTAGCGGTCGAAATATGCTTACAGGCAAAAACGTTTTCCAACCTGTAAAACTTTATGGGATGAGACAAATTACATCTCATTCGTTTTCTTAAATCCTAAACTCTGCTTGTAACTATTTGTTTTTGTTATATTAAGGTTTGATTGGTTTAAAATTGACATAATTCTGAAGAGTTTTTTTTTGTTGTAAAAAAAAGTAAATGTTTAGTTTCTTATATTTAATGAAACATATAATATTTTTATAAAAAGAACAAGCTTAGATAAGAATGTATGGTCTCGTTTCATAAAAGTTTACGGTTTGGATAACGTTTTCGCCCGAAAGCATATTTCAACCGCAAATGTATGCAATTCCGCCAAATGCTCCGCTTGCACACGATAGTCTAAACGGCGAAATTTTTTGCTGTGAGCTCTGACAAGATCTAGTATGGACGGTATACAATTAGACTGCACGTCTTAAAAGCAAACGGAAAGTAATATACTTAAATAATAAATCGTCAAGACGTCGAAAGTGCATCGACGACGCGTCGAAGTAAAGTAACATAACAGGCAGGCAGGCATAGGCTATAGTTGCTACAGTGCGAAATGGACCTTTTGGCCGACTGCAAAAATCAGAACTAGCGTTAGTTCTGATTTTTGCCGTCGGCCGTCAGTGTAGCGAAATCTCCCCAATCTTACAAGACATTTTCCGATTTTCCCTTTTGTTTTATTTTCATACATGTTCTGTGTAAACTATTAAATTATTGTTTTTAAATACCGTACTTAACTCGTTTAATAAAGTTATAATTTTCAATGGTTTTTATTGTTAATACAATTGTTTAACAATTACATATATAAACATACATATTATAATCATTACTGTATAGCATTTGTCTTGGACGGGCAAATAAAAGGCATTTAATAAAGACCCAAAAAATTAATAGACTCCCTGAATCAAGAGGGATTTTCCTGCACTGGCTACCCTAATTGAATGCTAGCGTCAATGTCATCTTTTGGCCAGAAGATCTTTGACACACCGTAACATTTACGGCAAACTGCCATTTGTGTAAAACATTTATTTTATTCTTTATTGCACTGACAAAAGTAAAGTACAAATGGTGGACTTTATGCTTAAAGCTGTAGCAGTCAACCATTGGGTAAAGCAGAAACGATTGAGGCGGCGTAAAATAACACAAAGCAACAAATTAATTTTAAGCTACTAATATACTTACATTAATAATTAAAAATAAACCTACTTAAACACATACATTTATCCATACATAGGCTAACAGAAATTATAATAAACCTCTCAGAGTTTTTTTTTTGATACTGTTTGACACTCTTTGAACAGTGCGCCTTTGAAATAAGTTGTAAATCATGTCTATTTACCTCCACATGTGGCGTGGAAACGAAGACCGTTAGTATTTCATGCCTCTTGAAACTCAACGCATTATACAACACTAATCTTCTTGACGGCGACACCACATCTAGCGCTATAGTGATGCGCCCCGGAATCTCGTCGTGTCGCCGCCAGATGTCGTCCACGTCGAAGAATATGTCTTCTTGTGTTTGGTCTAGGACTGAAGGCTGCTTGAGTAGGTAATAAGCCGCTTGCTGGATAGCTGATTGGGAGTACTTGATCGCTGTTAGCATCCTGAAATTGAAATAAACATTAAGGTATAGGTAAGTGACAGATTACATAATCGCCTTGTCACATAAAAAGTTTATGTATTGTATAGGTTCATCGGAGGTTCAGAAACGGAAGATTTGGTTTGCAGCTTCAATTTCATAGTGACAGCGAATGAACGAAAACATCAATTTGTGCTCTTTGAGCCACCGTCACCTTGAACTACCATCACTTGTCGACATTTCACAACCAAATTTCAACCTAATAAAATATTGTTCTCACTGAACAGCTGTAAGTTGCTAAAATGAGTGATCTATAGGCAATGTATTATTTGCCATCGCAATTGTATTTACCGTTCCCAAAAGTTTCCAAAACTAATCGCGGTTTCATGTTGTCTGGCTAATTAAACAGATACGTTATTGATAGACTTAGCTTACTTGTTAGTGTCTATAGTCAGCGCGTTATCAAATAAGTCGTGACCATTTTGGTCGAATAAATCACTGGAAGCGCAATGACGGGCAAATTCGCTTGTGCCCCCATGGCAACGAAGCGGGCTTTTGGGCCTCACTTATAGGTGTCGTCTTATCAATACGGTGGAAGAGTTCAGTGAGACACATTATAGGAAAAATGGGTAAATGTGCCGTATTTTGTGTAAAAATTATAGCGGCAAGACAAAAATATTTCTTTTCACCCGTAATCATAATCATTTATTCCTTCATAAACAAAGGTACATACAAAGGTTGTGGGTTGTTTAGATGTGAACTCGTAACGTAAGTAACTTTTTATCCCAAAAAAGCTATTATTTTTCTTGAAAATAGTGAAATATGTTTTCCAAGAGAAAAATAACATTGCCATTTAAAAAAGTGGTGGTCAGTTTCTGAAAAATCAACTTTACACGGGAACTACTTTATACGGTAGAGTTGTCGTATGTTTATCATTCGTTCTCTTGTCAGTTTAGTTTTAATTGTGCTTGACAATTGTCGATAAATCATATCGATAAACATTTATTATATTTTAAATATCAATACTTTTAAAATAAAATGATAAATCTGTATTATGTTTCACTTAAGAGTAGATGAAGGTAATCTTAAAACACAACAGTTTGCTTTACAATTTTAAACTTTATATTATGACAATACATCTCCATAACATTATTTCAGATTTCCTATAGATCCATTAAGGAAAAGAAAGTGGGTAGAAGCCGTCCGAAGAGAGGCAAAATGGATCCCCACAAAACATCACCGAATATGTGGTATCCATTTTACGCCAAGCGTTATTGAATGCCAACGCAAAAAATCTACTGCTTAATTATCCAATAGCAGGATTTTAATGGTGCAAGGCTATATTGTGTACTAAGGGAAGGCTGTTTCAAAATGTCTTTGGAAGTTCTAGTTAGTGTTACTTGCTAGACCGTTCATATAAAACGACGTTCTATGTTTCAATTGTTCATTTGATGGTTTGTGCATTACATGCCCATAATGTAATTTATTTTTTGGTGATAAGAATTAAATATAATTTTACAAAAGATTTGTTCACTCATTCGTTCAACACATATCGATAAAAAATATCGACACTTTTATGCACTAAATATCAATGATTGACAAGACAAACTCCACCTCGCAGAAATTAGTTGATGATGATTTCATACATTCGCTCTTGCGTTTCATAAAAAAAAAAGTAAAGTTAGCCTGTAACAATCCCACAGCTGGGCAAAGGCCTTACCTCAACTATGAGGTATTTTGAGCCATACTCCACCACGCGGGCTGAGTGCGGGTTGGTGGAGTGGTGTTTGCAAGGCAAGCAACTAACCCTGCTGGCAGATGTTATCAAGCCGCCCATAAGGCCTCTGACTAGGCATTACGACTAATATCAACCCATATTAGCCGGGACCAACAGCTTAACGTGCCTTCCGAAGCACGGAGATGCTCGTGATGTACGTCACTTACATGGTCGGAATGGCCACCCATCCAAACACGACCGCGCCGTAGGTTGCTTCACTTCGGTATCACTACCAAAGCGCTGCTACCACTAAGCTACGAGCACCTCCTTGCGTTTCATATCCAGTGGTTAATTCATCCAAACCATAATGTCATTACTTCGGCCCGTTATCAATAGACATACCAATATGTAGCGCGCCACTTTGTCGTTAACTGTCAGCAAGATAGACATGATACTGGGCCGGCAGTTCATAGCACGCCGAATATAGTGGGTATGTGGTCAGTGTGATTTAGAGCTTGTCTGAGTTGAAATGACGCGCCCCACTACTTAATTTGTTGATTTCGATGTTTGAGTGCAAATATTAATAACGACACTTCAATGGTTTAGAATCTTTTTAACACTCACGGTGTCATATTTCATATTCTTAAAGATGAAATAAGAAACCAAATACTGTGCACGGGCGGGACTCGAACCAGCAACTTCTTGGCTAACAAGGCCAAACGCTCTACCAATTGAGCTACCGTACTATCGGTCCAACCGTGCGAAATTCCTGGTCTCTTATGGACACTTCTTCTGTGTGGGAACGTCGACTGCTCCGCGAAATAAGATCAGTAAAGTCTGTTTTCTTTTGCTAGTCCAACAATGTAAACATAGAAAAAATGAATAAGGTTAGAATGGTTTTGATCGATCGTTTGTATGGGAACCTCTGTCGCCGGTGGGAGTTACCGCGCTGTTGCTGCAGTGATAAAAGTACCAATCAATGAATTAACGCACCAATATCACAAACCAATCACAATTTCCGCTAGGAGCTCTGTGATTGGTGTAATTAGTACTTGAAACCAACTACCAATCTCACAGCTTCTAGCAGTGAAACCACCAATCATCATTCAGATACGTTCGTTCTTTTATGTCAAAATACTAGTGATGTGGTAAAGGTCGATTATTATAAATTCAATAACTGATGTAATGTTGTTTCTCTTTGTGAATAAACATGTAGGATTTAAGTTTGAAATAATTTGGATAATTTAACAGCTCATTTGATCGCAACAAAGGGTACTACTATTGCCTTTCGGTAAAAACAATAGAAGAAAAAATTGAGTTGCTAAACATTACTTGAAATAGAGACTTATACCTTTTAACATTAAAGTAGTTTCTACAAATATCATTCTTTGTATAAAGAATAAGTAATATTAGTTATATAAGACAAATAGATTCCAATGTAAAGAAAAATGTTGAAAGGTATGAAGGCATAAAGGCCATGGTCTACATTATTCAGGTATTATATCTTACCATGCTATTTATTCATTTATATTCTTAGCTAATACAATAAAGCTGAAGAGTTTGTATGTGTTTAATCGCGCTAATCTCAGGAACTGCTGGACCAATTAAAAAAATGTGTATGTGTTGGATGTCTTATTTATCGAGAAAGACTTTAGGCTTGAACTTTACGCTGGGACGGAAGGGGAGGGAACAAACTCAAATCGAAAATAGTTAAGATTACAATTAAAAAATACAATATACCTATAGAATGTTTTTGGCATTAAGTCCGCCACATGTACAATTTTATGTTTCGTGCATGAAGTTTTCAATAAATAAATATGACCCAAGTTAGTATGGTGGTTAAGTTAAAGAAATGTACAGCTGCATGATACAACAGTTAACCTTGCAGTGCTTTTGTTCGCATTTAATTCACATCACCAAAGAGGCTTAGCAGAGGTTTGTTAAATTACAAAACTATACACAAACTCACAATAAGTGTATAGCTGACTACAAATAACTCTTACAAAAATATTTGTATGCAAGGTTATTGATAATATGACCGGATCCTTTTAAGAGTTGATAGGGGAGCTCATTTGGGACAATCTTGATCCCAGAATATACTTTCCAAAAGTCAACCATTTTTAAGGTAATTTTCTTTTAAAGTTTTTGTAGGAAAACGAGATTTCGAAATTATGAATATATAAAATTAATACCGAATGCTTTTAGATGCTGTAAGAAAATATCAACCGATACTAGCTTACTAGCTTAACGTGTTTCATGAAGCACGGAGATGCTCGTTGTTTAGGTCACTTAAATATGGTCGGTATGGTCACTCATTAAAACACGATCGCGCCATAAGTTGTTTAACTTCGGTATGACTGCCGAAGGGAGTAGATTGTTGACAGTAAACCAATGTAGCACTTGTGAAAGAGTATTGAACACATATCGATTTTAAACTGGGAATTGTCGTACCCTATTTTACAAATAAATAGACCAAGCGATAAATTAAAATCGAAGATGATAACAGTGAAAGTAGAAAAGTTGAGGATTAAGCAGTGCGTTTTTTCTGAGTTATATTTTTATTGCAGGAATACGTTATTTTTGTAGCACGAATTAGAATATAATACTTTTTTTTTTCAAATAGCTCTAGTAGTTACTGAGATAAGCGCGTTCCAACATATAAACTCTTCAACTTTATTGTATTTATTTAATCATTATTATGTTTCAAATAATTAATAAACAAAAAATATTTTTGTCTTTTAAATACATCAGTAGGGAAATTACCATTTGTCGATAATTTTACTGTGCTGTAAGCTACATCCCTAGTGATGCGTATACAAGCGAAAATAGCAAATTGGACGCGATACATTGCGTGTTAAGATAGCAGATTTGTTAAAATATGCGTGGAAAGTCATGAATGAATATTGTTTTTGAACTTAGTGCAAAAAAACCGCTATCATTTGAAATATCATAATTAAAAAGTGTTTTTTTGCAAATAATGTCGAAATAAGTACGTATTATTACTCACCGGTGAAAAAATACACTTTCTCTCTCATTTTTTATGACCTGGCTTCACGCTCTTCAAGTAATTATAGCAAAAGACGGCATTTTTCACAAAAAATAATGGAACGCTCTTGTCACGCGACTGAAGTAGCTACGGCTCAATGCAGGCATATGCCTACAATTAAGCTCGCTGCCGCACTGACCGGGGCCATTCTAACCTTATTCATTTTTTCTATGAATGTAAACAATCTTTCTATAACTTTAAAATAATATCAGTAAATTAAGTTAATATTGTACTATTCGATTTTCAAAAATTATTCAGTATTTAAAGATGAATTACTTGTGTAAATTGTGAGTTTTACCTCACATAATAATCATTTTGTTAAAAAGGAATGTCAAGATTTTTTACAATATTCGACTAGCAAAGTAAAACGGACTTTATACAAACGACACGGTCGACAAGTCGAGTGATGAATCCAACAACGCAGCGCGCACATTGTATGAAAAAAAAAAACGTGTTTACGTCAAATACAACGGCATTTGTATACATGTATTGCATACATATTTTAAATTTGCTTGTGTGCGTTTATGCGACAGCGAGGCGCGTTATTTAAGTTTAAACACCAACACACTCAGGACTACTCACTTCTTAGCGTAGTCCTCCCGGACCTCGTCCCGCGACGTGCCCGTCACGCCGTCGTGGTGCTGGAACAGCGCCAGCGCGCGCCGCGCCTCTTCTACGCGATCGCGAAGTTGTAACGACATTATGTACGTCACTGAGGACGTCGTGATCGCTTGCGATGTTAGTATTTCTGCCGCCCTGGTCGAAGAGAAAAAGGTTTTTAATACAATACTTGTAATGGGGTATGCCTTTATGAGATTTAGTGTGCGCCTATCGCCTCTCCGTCACGCACACTTGCAAGGACTAAAACTTTAAGAGCAATATCTACAATGAATTTCATCGAGGAAAACACCCCATATGGGAGGTCAATTCCAAAACCTGATTACAATGATTGAGTTTCTTACCACACAGAAACCAGCAAAAACCGTATCGGACAACTTTATCTAATAGTGGAATATCTTAGAGAATACCGAGTCGAGTAGTTTTTAGCGAAATTGAATTAGGGACGCAAAGTGAAGCGCTTAATACCGGCCGGTGTAATACCCGGGAACCAATGTCTGATAGTCACCATCATAGTTGGTTCGTCTTGTAAACGAAATTCAAATTGTAGCAAAAGCAAGTTACCCGATGCGCACTCTCCGGAAACGCAGGGAAAACATGCAGTCGCCTGTCAACGTTAATCTTTTTATTGACAGATCCAAAGTTCACGGCCTGGGAATATGCAATTTGGCCAAGTGGCAGATTGCCTGCTCCGTTCCACGCTAACAGTCTATATGTTATTAAATTCAGTCTCAACCATTAATATCGCGGTTCAGTTTCCAAACTACAAATACAGCGCCATCTAGTCGTTGGCAGCCGAATCATCATGTAACAATGTAATGTGATGAAAGCGGTAGATGTCTCTTTTTTATTTTTTTATTTAGAGAACTAACAGCTTTACAGATCTTCAAACTAAAAGTATGTATATGATAGCATCGCCAATAATAGGTTTCCCTGAAATTAACACATGATACACTGTAATAATTTGTTTTGTGAGTGCTTAAAATATTATCTCAGAAATCACATTATTACGCTTATGAAAAATATGGTAAGTATACTATTAAAGTGGAGTTCATGAATGCCATCCAAAAATAATAACCCAGAAAAAAAGAACCTACTTTAATTGTATAAAAAAAAAAACGCTGTTAATTAAAAATACCTACAAACCTAGAACGTCACCACTGTTTTACGACCACAATAGGGATTTTCATCATGGTATAAGCTAGCGAAACGTTCTGCTGATTATATGATTTCGCAGATGGGACTGTTGATTGTCTCGAAGGAAGTCGAACTAATTGCTTCGTACCTGACATAAGCCAGCAGCACCCTGTCCATGTTCTTGTAGAACGGCCTCGAGGTGTAGTACCCGCTCCAGTAGTGCTGGTTCCTGTCTGCGTAGGTGAAGAAATCGCCGGAGAGCACGGGGAAGTCTGATAGTTTGACCTCCTCGTGAACTGCCTTGAAGTAGTCTTGGAGGGTGCCGAATTGGACCTTTAAAAATAATGCGTGATAAAATCAATTCTCCCTTAAGATCATGACTAATGTAGACCATCTTCTGGGTTCTCTACATAGGCAGACTATTATTTGTATAATTCCTTGGCAATGAATGGGTTTTAGACCTTATAAACACACAATTAACTTATAAATATCTCAGAAGTAGTCTTGAAGGGTCAAAATGATGTGTTTATTCGTCATCAGGGGGTTTAATGACTGCGTTTTATAGATACGCCTATTTCGAGCATTTAGGCTAAAAGCAATTTCGCAAGTCTTCCTATTATGCACTGTGGAATTCATAAGGTACAGTAATTCTCATCTTCCTCTACACAAAAAGAACAATCTCTAATCTATACTCTTGCATTGCCTAAGGCAACCTTGGGAGATCGTCAAACTTTCGACTTTCGTACAGAATTTATTTCTATAACTTACTAGCAGTCCCACGCGACTGTGTCGCGCATTTCGAGTTTGCTCCTTCCCTTCCCGACGCAGCGTGATATACTAAAGCCTTCCTCGATAAATAGCTTACTTATCGAGGAAGGCTTTAGTATATTACAATCTTTCGCTTTAGTATATAACATCCAAATCAAAAATATTTTTTCAAATACGGTCTAGTATTTCATGAGATAAGCGCGGTCAAAAAAATAACCTTTATTATATTATAGTATACATTTCATCAACAGGGTTAGTCGCTTGCCTTGCAAACACCCCACCACCAACCCGCACTGAGCCCGCGTGGTGGAGCCCGCATAGTCAAACTACCTCATAGTTAAGGCCAGCAGTGGGATGTTACAGGCAAACTTTCCTTTTTTACTTTTATAGATTTCCTAGATATAATAAAAATAATAATTACACTGGATAGTTTTTTATATTTTCGCTTGTAGTACAATTTACGTGGTCTTATAGCTTGAAGCAATTTCTTCCAGACAACCTGAAGGTTGTCTTGAAGAAATTGCTTCTGCCTGAACTTATATCCTGAAGGATATAAGTTTTTTTAATGACCTAAACATACCTCGGCGTTCCACGCGTCATTATTATTGATGTAGTCTATAATCATCTCATAGTTGTGATACTGATTGTCCCATTCGTTGGCGCGGTCGTAACGAAAGTCGTCGCCCAAGGGAATAAGTACCACGTTGCTGCGGTACAACTGAGCTTTCTTGCGCCACTGATCTAGAATCAGGCTGGACCTGGAATTGAGGTTTATAAGTTTTTAGTTATAGGGAAAAAACTTTCTGCCTCACCCAATAGTTGGGTGAGTTAATCGGTCCAGTAGTTCCTGAGATTAGCACGTTCAAACAAACAAACTCTTCAGCTTTATAATATTAGTATAGATATGTCTAACCTTAATAAAATGGAATAGATTTTGATGACATTTGATATGCAGTGCGGTCATTCTTTCAAACCGTGGGAAAAACGGGTGCTATCCGGAAAGCATCCTTTCCCCTATTAAAATGCACTGCTTTTATAGTGTGGAATGAGGCTGTTGGTATTACTTATTATAATGAGCTTGCGGTGTCCTACCGTAGGTCAGTGACATAACAGTTTTTTAATTCATGATTAATCTTACCTTTCGTCAACATTCTTGTGTATTATTTTCCTAGGAGGTGTACCCCAGGGGCAGGTAACGCCGTTGCCGGGCAGTCTTTTAAAATCAAATTGACAGCAAATCTACAAACAAAATTTTCCAGTTATAATATGGGGTTTGACTAATCTAAATCTTAAATTCAACTCTACCGTCTGCACCTTAGGGTCGGGTCCGCAAGTGTGAGGCACGTCGTAGGAGTAGAAGGGCATTAGATGCGTAAACATGTCAGTTTGGCCGACTCCATCTGAAAAAAAAAGTGGAAAATCAGTTACTAACATAGTTTTAATCTAACTGCTTCGGTGGCGCAGCGGTAAGAGGGTCGCACTTTAAAGCGACGGCTGCGCCAGAGGTCCCGTGTTCGATCCCCGGGTCGGGCTAAAAATATATATTTATTTATTTATTTATACTTTATTGCACAACCAAAAATTTGTACAAAAGGTGGACTTAACGCCATATGGCATTCTCTACCAGTCATACCTTTGGGCTAAGCAGAAATGATTGTAGGCGGTGCGACAGAAAAAAAGAAAATGGGTTACTATTAAAAGAAAAAAACGATAAATTTCACGCATAAAAAAATATATATACATGAAAAAAACATATCTCATAAAATAAAACAAAATAACTACAATTTACAATAAATACAATATGATCTAATAAAATATTACATATACATAACGCAAACGATAAAATAAATACATATACTTGTACATACTATAATAATAATATACTATGACGATGTATTAGAAGCTTATGGATTACGCTTTGTTGATGCTTCCGATATACAAATGTAGAAAGTGTGCACGGACGAGTCTCTTAAATGAAAATTTACTGGGAGTCTGTTGAAACCTGTGCGGTGAGCAGGAGTAGCGTTAATACCTGGGTTTTGTGTTCAGAAATTATTCGTAATTTTCCTCATTACTTATTGTTAGGTAAACCATGAAACTGAGACGTTTCTGTCGTCACTTTTGATGTCATCTCCTTCCAATTTATGTACTTCATATTATTATTATGAATAGAATGTTCTCCTTTTAGGTGAAAGAAAGATCGTTTAATACATGAGGATGACATAGATTAAATTACTTGGGAAGGAAATTAAAACTTAGGCGACAAACCTTGACACGTCAATTTAGTAATTTTACTCACGCACGAGTTGTCAAAAGAATGGCATATGCTCAACTACTTGAATTTGTCTATAAAAATACGGGTGTAAAACTATAAGACAAATACAACGATTAATAAATTCTTGACCAGTTTTCATATTACTCACCCCACAATTGCCGCCACTTAAACTCCAATTGTCTATTTAGCGCCAACTCTTTCTTAATTCTGTAATGCACTCTCTGAATCAGGGTGTTCTCGATGCCGGCCAGTTTCAACAGATAGGGCTGGGCACTCGAGTACCCGAAAGGATCGATAGACCAGCCGTTCTTAGGGATGTACCCAACGTTGTCGATAAGCCATTGGTGGCCAACTGTTAACTGCTGGATCACGGACAGCCAGTGAGAGTTGGCTTCGTCATTCATAACCCAGCCGCCGGTGACTATTTCCAGTTTCCCAGATTTTAATAAGCTAGAAATAAAACGAATTATTTATAGTTTTGTAGAAGCTAGGTTTATTTGTCCTAAGTTTCATTTTCGTATGACTAAGCTAGGAGAAACGTGCAGATCGGGTTTAACAGTGAATCGTGAACGAACCATCGTCACGATTCCTTCGTAAGCTGTACCCGCGTTTTTACTATTAGTTTAACAATCACCATCAAAACTTAATGTTTGTAAAGCGATTCCGCGTACAGCAGACTGTTACTATAACTAGAGTAGATTGCGCCTTCCTACTTTAACCATAACTGTAAACGTCATCTATACTTTTGACATTCAAATCAAAAAGAGATAAGCAACCAAATCTAACTCACTGAGGTCGTTTAAAATGAATAGGGACTGTAAGTATATATCAAGGTAGGTAAATGATTGACTCGAGTACACAGATAGGTTAACTACTACTTACTCTTGAAAAATAGCCTTCTGCTTGTCGGTAGCGTCAGATGCCCACCAAAGAGACAGGTAACTTATTTCTGCCCAAATGAACTTCCTGCCGATGCCTTCTGTTAGTTTCTCCACCATATTGTTGAATATAGCCTTGGTCTGCGTCTTGTAGTAGTTTTCGAATGTTTTCAGCCATCCTTTTGTTAAATAAATATAATTCACAAAGATGAAATAAGAAACCAAATATTGCGTACAGGCGGGACTCGAACCTGCAACTTTCTGTGTAACTGGGCCAAACGCTTGTGCCGAATTTTTGGTTCATTATTTCATCTTTACGGTTATAAAATATGACAGAGTGTTAAAAACATTCAAAACCAATTGAATGCATATTTAATAAATAAAATATGTGTTAAGGTTTATCAGTTCTGTAAGGTAGTTTTTTCTTGCTAGTTTTTGGTTAACAGTAAAAATAACAGTAACACATAAAATATAGGGAAATAGATTGCTAAATCATGAATTGTTATCGTTTTTATCATCTGTTGTTAAAAAAATCATTGAGAAACACACACCATAAGTAAAAAAGTAAATAGAGAAATACAAAACTTAAGAGTTTGTTGAAAAAAATATGAAATTTAGGAACTACTGAAACGATTTAGGCATTTTTTTTTGTATAAGACAGGTTTTTAATTATTATGGAGATTATTAATTACTCATTGCAATAATTTCCATTCTCCTTTTAATACAGTCATTTGGGAGTTACCCCCAGGCTACCTGGAATGTTTTACGGGAGTTCCGAAAATGAGCTATCTTAAAGATTTTGATGTTCTTTTTTCAAATTGCACTACACCTCGTATCTCATCAGCTCGCGCCACCATCTTGAAACAATGGCGTCAGATTGTACGATTCAAACGATATTTCCTTTACGGCTCATTTTACTATAAACATATCTACTACAAAATTATAGTAAAAATAATTTCGTACAATGAAAGTTCAGCAACATTTTCCATAAAAATTAAATTGTGAATATAAAAATAAAATTGTGTTTCGGTATGCATTTGTCGTTAGTAACTCGTTGAAATTTATAAAACTATTTTGCTTTAAATTTCTGCTAAGCGACGCCGGTGCAGGCAACTAACAACACGAACTGTCACCGCGTTAAGTATTAGTTCAGGAAAATACAGGATGCACCACCCTCCCTCCCTCAATACGCATGCGGCACAGCACAGCTAATGCAATTATTAGTACCCAACACCAACGTGCAAAAAAGCTCGACGCGTTTTGCCACTAAAAGTGGCATCCTCAGGAGATGTTGTCGCCTCGGCGAAGCACGGACGATCGAATAATGGATTTCCGCAAAGTAACGCCTGAGTCCATTAGTTAGTAAATAATAATAATAAAACTTATTTATTTCAGATACAGCATCCATAGGTTGTTAGTAACAGTCAGTAACAATTTTTCTTATAAACTAAGTTAGTAACTCGCGTTTTTGCCGAATTCCATTTTGGCGTCGTATACTTTTATTGCCTAATTATAGGCATTGATTTTATGAAAATTAACTACTTAAATCTTGTAAAAGATATTTTTATTGTTTAATGAGCCGAAAAGGAGATATCGTCTGATAAGTACTATTGGACGCCATTTTTAGGGTTCCGCAGCAGAATGCCAAAAAATGGAACCCTAATAGTTTCGTCAAGTTTGTCTGTCTGTCCGTCCGAATGTCACAGCCACTTTATTCTGAAACTATTTTCCTTACACAGGTGAAACTTGGTAGGTAGGTGTATTCTGCCAACCACTTTACCGAAGCCTATACAAAAAAAATTAAAATGACATTTGACCTCTCAAACCTCTCTTTTTTTATTTTTGACCTATGCATATGGGGTGGCTATGGAAAGGTTTTTTAAAATGACATCTAGGTTCCTAAAACGGATAACGCTACCACCCCCCCCCCTCTTTTTGACTACGCTTGTGAAAATTTAAAAATAAATTATTAAATAAATATTTGATGTAGATCACTACAAATAATTTCAACAAAAATGGGTTTGAACGAGATTGACAAGTACATTTTGAGATAAAGCACATTTTAACAACTGCTAATACAACTTTATCCTTCATACACATACTATGAAGTTTATGAGTGTTTACATAAATACCATTATTTAAATAGTATTTGTAATGGATCAGTCTTAAAAATATTATACCAATAGCAAAATGCGCTCTTTCACTTAATAATTTTTATCTATACATAATTTTTAGTTTATGGAAGGTATTTATTGGCATCATTTTGTTATGATAGTAGCTATTACCTGCCAAATGGTGGTGGTTTTGTATTAGGATGATAGTAAAGATAGTTGGTGTAATCAAGTTCTCATCTTTCAAATCTATGATATGGTTAGTTTAGTACAAACCAATTAAATATTATTTTTAACTATGAATGTAATGAATTCATAATCTGAGCTTAAGATATTAAACACATTGATAGATAATAATATGAAGAATCCCAAGATTAATTCAATACAAAAATTAACCCCATCATATGTCTTTATGATAAAAATTGAAATTACATAAAGCTAATATATAATGTTAACTTGATGTAATATCTAATTAATTTTGTTAAATGTATCAGAAATACTTACCAGGGTCATTGTGTGAGTGTGGAACAATAAATACTTTCAGCTTGTTTTTTTGATTCCATTGTTTATCATCATACTCCACATTCCAGCCTTGTTTCCAAACACCACCATCTTTGTCTTCAAATGATATCCTTTCATACAATGACAACATCTGTGGAGATCAAGATTTTTACTACCCACAAATAAACCATTTAATAACTGACTTTTTTCAGCATAAGATTTACCCAACCAAATCATGATTATTTTAAAAGCTTTATAATAAAATGCTACAAACACTTGCAGAGTATAAGGTGTCACAAAAAAATATGACATAATTATGAAAAATCATCATTATTATCAGTCTATGCTATGCTGTACATAAGCCTCCCTCAAGAATGAAAAATAGTATTCTCAAATCTTTACCTGAATGTCAGTTTTAGGTACTGACTGTGTTAAAATTGGACAAGATGATGCATTGAATTTGACTTGCATCCTTGGTGGTTCATCACCAACCACTTTGAACTCTCTTATCTTTGGCTCTTGCTTATGTTCCTGTTCTTTGTGCTCTTCAATTGGCCTCTTTTGCTGTACCTGATTATGTTCAGACTGAACAACCATTTGGTCAACAGCTGATTTTATCTCACCAACAACAGCATGGTGTTGACTAAGTTCTTTTTCTATGTGACGTAACTTTGACTCAAATGATGACCATTTGATCTGGAATTTAGACTCATTCAAATTAGTTTTATTGTTGAAAAAAAATGGTATAGATGTTAACATGACAAGTGATGAAAACTTACATCATCCATATCTTGCATAGCGGGTTTAATACTTGGTAGCTTGAAACTCAAGTCGGTGACCACATACAAAATAAACATGAACACTATGATGCATGTCATCCAAAAGACTGCTGAAAGTCTTCTAATCCTCATTTTGTCTGCTAAATCTAATATGACAAACACATATAAAATATGATATATTTCCACATGCAACTAATCAAGTTTAAGAGTAGGTGGAACATTAATAGTTACATCTTATAACGTGAGAATATATTTACAGATTTTATCCATCTTTTCATGAACTATGTGGAGAGTTCTTGTAATAAATTATGAATTTTGTTTCGTATTATTCGTCATAAAATTGGTAAATTTCGGATGAAAAGTTTGCAATAGTAAGTATGTTATTATCTCAAACTAAAATGCGCCGAGGAACCATTAGTTCACAGATAAGCACCCAGATTTATCGTTACGTTACTATAATATTTATGAAGCGCATACCCCAAAGTATTCGTGGCAGTAGCCAGAAGGTAGGAAAGATACTCGACTTACACGTTAGTAGATAATTTTAATGAATACAATCATAAAACTCCGGCAAAGTTATAACTATTTTTGCATCGATAAAAAGTAAAATTTATGCCATACCAGTACTCCTTTTAAGAAATATACAGTAGCTTGTACTTTAAACAACCACTATTCATCATAATATGGTTATAACTCCTATTTTGAGTAACTTTTACTGAAAATAAATATCAAAATATATGGTGCATAGTCGATGCGAATTGGGCTGTCAAATA
Source organism: Pyrausta purpuralis (assembly GCA_963924145.1). Classification (NCBI taxonomy): domain Eukaryota; kingdom Metazoa; phylum Arthropoda; class Insecta; order Lepidoptera; family Crambidae; genus Pyrausta; species Pyrausta purpuralis. Next base: position 14,230,894 of record OZ001646.1, on the reverse strand, counting down.
ATGTGACGTTGCGTTTCGTTTTGCTAAGTGACGTGTATGTAACCAAAGAATTAAATTTTTCCCTATTTTCACTCTTTCATTTTACTTGTATTAAATTTGTAGCAATTTTATGTGGATAGTAAGGAAAATAGTCGCATAATTCATTACATATTAGTATTCTAATGATTCCTTACCTACGTGCTTAGAAGATTCAGGAACATCTCATGCAAAGAACGATACACAAAGCATGTATCCAATCTCGAACTTGCGTCTTGTTGTTATCGATTTTCGTTAAACGTCAAATTGTTTGTGTGTGAAACATGGCGTCAAAGGAGTCTCTGGACGTAAGTATTGCATTTTTAATATCTTAAACGAATAACTTCTTGTCCTTAATGAATATTGTGTGCTCCTTTTGATAGGGAAATTATTCCTGATAATAAAAATACGTGGGTCTTTACGTATATCGAGAGATATGCGGTTTAGAAGACCACGCCCCAAGTACACGAATCTTATTTGAATTTTGTCCCTAAATTTCTCACTGATTCTTTTATTTTAGAACAATTTTGATTTCAAAATATTAAATGGTTCTAAAGCGGCAGCATGCTTTGTTGCAAATGCGTTAAATTTGAAGTTTTCATTCATAAAAAAATGCATCTTAACATGCCTACTTCCAAAAACTTTTGCAGCATTTTCTTTCCATTTAATCAACAATAAAATTAAATCAGTGTTAATAATATGGATAATTTACTTTTAAAATATTGACAATATAAGGAATAGACTAAGAACTTAACTATTTCTGAGAACAAAGTCAATTTATTATGTTATCAGTCCATTATTCACATTACTTGTTTAAAATAACCCGTAATATCTTTGCATGGATTTTTCGTCTTTTCTGTAGATATGTGTTGTACCTATATGTGTAAAGTTATATAACTATTAGCTGGAGATTTTAGATCTTATACATAAATATTGCTTTAAACTGTATTGGTACAGTGAATAATATCCTGTACAACAAAAATATCTAGTTTTCAATTATTAATTGAGTTTCTTAGTGGACTTGTTTGTCCCACTCCTCATCCTCACAAAATTTGTTAAATCTTAGAAACCTTTATTAATTTATGTAAAGTTAGATGTGCTTCATTTCTCTTCGTATTGTTTTTGTGTGCTATGTCCTGCTACCTTATTAGGTATATTTCTCAAATTTAATGATGACAGTAAAAAATGGTTATGTAATATGCATGGCGCACATTTTTATCAATGAAGCACTTATTGACCACTCTCTGGCCTTCCATGATGTCTTTTCCATTGAAATGTTCAATGATTAATTTTGCCTTAAATTTTATTTTGAAAATTTTAACTGCCTATGTTCTTCAAGTGCCAAATAATTCTTCACTGGAGATGTGAACCTCCACTTCTATTTTATTTGTGTTTGCCTTCATATAAAGACATGTCTTTACAAACTTAAAAAAAAATAGTATGATGCTGGTGTTCACAAGAATTCTGCTGATCTAATAATTTATACAATCATTGAATGAAAATAAGGATGAATAGAAATGATATGATCTTGAACATTGCAAATTAACCAGCATTATTAATAACTATTCATTTCTGAGTTTTATGATTGCAGTGCTAAAGATAATTTGGACTAATTAGGAAATCCTGTAATAGTTTAAAGAATAATAATTATGTCTTTGGACTTTAATGTAATATTTTTATAGTATCTCTGTTTCATAGGACCATGAGATGCCCTTTTATTGTAATTTTATAGATAGGCTATTTAAAATGAGAAGGAATATTCGTTTATTTCAATGTCTTGGCGCAGTGGTAGCAGCCCTGTAATAGGAATACCAAAGTTAAGAAACCTACGGCGCGGTCGTGTTTGGATGGGTGACCATTCCGAATTTCCGACCTATATGACGAGCATCTCCGTGCTTCGGATGACACGTTAAGCCGTTGGTGCCGGCTAATATCGGTTGATATTAGTCGTTAAGCCTATTCACAGTCCTTGGGCGGCTTGATAACAGCAGAAGGGTTAGTCGCTTGCCTTCCAAACTCACCTCCACCAATCCGCACTGAGCCCGCGTGTTGGGGTATAGCTCAAACTACCTCATAGTTGAGGTAATGCCTTTGCCCGGCAGTGGGACGTTGCAGGCCAACCCTACTTTACTTTTAAAAGTCATCAGTCATGGTATCAACTTTATCTTACTAGTTTTCGTCCACGAGTCCACGACCACAGTAAGTTACTAAGTAGTTGATACTTGGGGACGCATCCAATGGGCGATTGGAAACCCCTCACGGATTCAACTAGGGCTGGGGATATTCATATGCTGTTTATTTTAATTTCGAGAAGCTGTGAAACGCGGGAGTGCAGCCTTGCGCGGTGTTTAGCGCGGTTCGATAACGGCCATCGCGTCAATTGAGCGCATCCGCATTTGTGTCAAAGGACATAGCACGCGCTTCAAGACGCGCTACTCGCTCCAAGGTTATCCACACATCCGTAGGCAAAACGCTGCTCTGGTTGCTCATGTAGGATGTGCTTTATCGCTAGCGCATTTGATAGCTGTGATAAATCTCCCGGCTGTACCTACTCTACAGGCTCAAGAAACAGATTTTCTTCTCGGCAACAGCGGTCCTATACGTTTGTCTCCTATGCATAAAGAATCTTAGGTACTAGATATGATTGAATAGATAGGTGCACAAAAAGTCGCCATTGGCAATACATGAATAGTGACGGCCTTCCGCGCCCATCCCGACATTGTAAAACCTTACATTATAGCATGAATGAGTGTGCCTGAATAGGCCATGCTTCTCATTTTTCAGCTTCGTTAGCGGATGTTCTCGCTATTCAAGGGATTTTTCAACACATAAATATTTATATCTCGTGCAAAAAGCGGTTTCTCGCTGCGTAAAAGCTTCTATGACTTGCTAATTTTATTGTGAAAAATATTGAGTCACCATCACCTATTCAGTTTCGCTGGACATAATCCTCAAATATTTTCAGTAAAGTTTATTTCTAAGTAAACTGAAATTCTCGCTTCTTTTCGTGGTTCTGATCTGCACTGAAGTGTGAAATTAGAAACAGAGTTACGAACGAAATAAGGTTCGTCAAAATGGAAACTCCTTTCCGTGATATTTCGCTTCAATTCACAAAGGCTCTACGAACTCATTAGAAGTAACTCATTTTCCACATTTGCGCAGTGCGTAAGTTTTCGCGTGCTGGGAATTTTCCACTACACCGTCTAGCGGAGTTATCTTTATAAGCCCTAAGTGTTTGATGGTGTGGTACAAGGCGAGCTCAATTTGCGAGAGCGTCCATATATCTTGGTAGAAATTGTCTGACAGATCGTCTGCGGCTAAGCCGAGGCTAAGGTCCTGGCCGGTGCTGACGCAAGTGCCGCTCTTCCCGCAGGATGTCGGGAATGAGAGCGTGTCCTCATAACTCTGCTGTCGTGGGTGGCGATCGTCGCAGACGTTGTGTAACTCCTCGTCCTAATGATATCCTCATTATTCAGGCGCGTCTAAACTAGCCACGGCTGCGCTTTTTTCAAGCGGTTTAATTACATCGTCAAATGCGAACGCCTCGTTAGTACTCGAAACAAAGACAAATTGTGCCGCCGCCGCCACTTTGTTAGCGTTATCAATTGTGCCTATATTCTCCTCCCTTTTTTTCGTAAACCGGCGTACGAAATGCTGTGATTAACGAAGATTAAGATTGAACGCATTTTTGTCGCTAACTCAATTTAATTGTTAGGTATAGTCCTGAAAAGCTTACATAACGATTGGGATATACGTTATCGATTTCTGCTTTGGAGGAAGTGGCTGCTAATTAAAGGAGGCTGTTTATTCTAGTTACATCGGGATTGTAAAGTTGCATTAACTGTAAATTCTACTCGTGGAAGACAGGGAGAGAATCTAAGGCTTTGTAGGATTACGAACTTTATTTAATACGCCTGCCACGTAATAATTGTGATTCATGCGGCCGCTCTAGACGATCTGAAATTGCGTCTATTTGAGAATTTTGGGTCGAGTTGTGAATATTTATGACGCTCAGAAATACCTAGCCGGACGAATAATTTCGCATTTGCTTTTGAAAAACTAAATAGGCTATTCAGCACTTTTTTCAATTTTGGTTAATAAAAACTAGTGCAAATTAAATAAAAGTCGCAGAAACTTAGCTGTCGAACAGAGTTTGAAAGCCAACGCGCTTGCCGGAGTGAAAGTAGGTACTGAAACTCTACAGGCGAAGGTTATAATGACCATCACTTTATAATTACACCCTTCAAGAACATTTTTTGTAACAGGCGAATCTTATTATGCTTCTTGTTTTAAAGTTTTCACATGGACTTAACCTTGAAGATTTACAAGTACTGATAGACTTAACCATCATACCCTGTTGTGGGCTGAATATAATTTTAAAATCCTAACCTAGTACCGGTCCAATGCTCTAGATTAGTTATCGACATTAATAAACCTCAGCCCTTACAAAAAAAAGTAGCGTCGTAGTCGTAGTACAAACCAGGGAACAAAAGGCGATGTTTTACGTAACCAGCCAGGTTTGGATGTAACAGAAACCTGTAAACTTTGCGGCTATATGGATCTCAAAGAGGCAACGACACAATACGTTGCGTGCGCGAGCCTCGCATTCGCGGATAAGCCCCTGACGACAAGGTATATTTTGCAAAGGTTACAAGGCCGCACCGAAGGAAATTGGTCTACGTCTATTTAGGTACGTACATGCAGCACAGTGGGGTCGGCGCAGATAGAGATCTAGCTAGGCATTCAATATGTAGCGCTGCGGAGACAAAGGCCATGTATATAAACTGGGTTTACTGGATGGAAAAGTACCTGCAATATTCTTACCGGAGTTCTTTATGGAAGTCCTTTCTATATTGGAGAATCTTACTGCGGTATAAGTTTCAGTCGGGACAGTAATAATTTGGATGATGAATGACATTTATAAGGACTGATAAATATAAACTTTAGTTTCCAAGTATCAAGGCTATCGATTGAGCAATAGACTCCAATAAGTAATGGAAAACAAATATAGTATTTCCCAATAATGTGGAGCACGCAATTTTCCCTCCACCTGCCCATTTTCATTTAACACGTATTGATTTTCAATTACGGAATGCCGGAGGACCGAACTCCTATGTAAGCACCTGACACCCGCATGGTGAAATAGTACCTACCATCAAGTATTTACTTGATTGATGTTTGTGAAAAATATTAAATTTGGTTAGATTGATAACGGAGATGAAATAAAATTGATCGGTTGGATTTTAAGACAAAATCCAATGACCCATGTAATGCAGGTAGATATTTTTAATACAGAGTGATACAATTATATTACGCGTGTCTTTATAACACGAGCAATATTTGATATTGGAGGGCTTTGTAACATTGAGTCAGACGAAAACAATTCCGAATTGTAGTCGCTAAAAATATTTTTTTAAAAAGCCAGAGCCAATTTAAAAAAAACCACTCAAGTTACTTTTCTTTGGCGTGTTAAGCAAAAAAAATGTAGTTTAATTTTTACATTTCATTTTTACAAACCATATTGCAGCAAAAAGGGTTTAGTCCGCACAAAACAAACCCTTGACGCAACAACGCAAGTCCAATTATGGGTTTGCTCCATGCTTTTAATTTTCTTTACCTATTTCCATGTTCAGTGGTTCTCTTGTAAAAGTGTTTCACTTCACGTTCCAATGTCCTTATCTTAATAACATTGATGATAATTAATTACTCACTCGGATCTGGATCATACCCCACTGAATGGCGCAAAGCCTTTGTCATCCCTCTACCCAAACTTCCCAACCCTACTTCTTTAAATAATTTTAGACCAATTTCAATACTCCCTTTCCTCTCTAAAGTTCTCGAAGCTGTTGTCCATTCTCAAATTTCAAAATTTGTTTTTACTAATGATCTTTTGAGCCCATTCCAATCTGGCTTTCGCCCCGGCCATAGTACCAGCACCGCCTTACTTAAGGTAACTGAGGACATTCGGAAGGGCATGGAGCGTGGTGAAGTTACAGTGCTTGTCCTTATTGATTTCTCAAACGCTTTTAATTCTGTTGACCACGAAGTCCTACTCTCACTTTTAGCTTATCTTAATATATCTTCCGATGTTCTAAATTGGTTTGGCGCGTACCTACGGGGGCGGCAGCAAGCTGTTCGCGTGGATAAGACCACTTCCCGCTGGCGAGACCTTCTCACCGGAGTACCCCAGGGAGGCATTTTATCACCTTTACTTTTTTCTTTATTTATTGACTCTCTAACACACGACATTGGCTCCACCTACCATTTGTATGCGGACGACCTGCAGCTTTACCAGCACTGCCGAGTTACCAATTTAAATCAGGCTGTTCAAAACCTTAATATTGATCTCCAGCATATACTGACCTGGTCTAATCGTTATGGTATTGCGGTAAATCCTTCCAAATGCCAAGCCATAATCATCGGCAGTAAGCGGCAAATGTCACTTATTAATATTGCCGATGTAGCGCCGGTCTGCTTCAACGGGGTTAATATCCAATACTGTACTTGTGTCAAAAACCTCGGTCTGTACATCGATCAAACGCTAAGCTGGAACGTCCACGTTTCTGAGGTGAGTCGAAAGGTTATGGGCACGCTGCGTTCGCTCTTCAGGTTTAAAAATTTCCTCCCTGTCAAAACAAAAACATCTTTAGTACAGTCTTTAGTTCTCCCCCTTATTGATTATGCTGATGTGTGCTATCCTGATTTAAATCAAGACCTTTTAAACAAGCTTGACCGCCTAATAAATTCTGGCATCCGCTTTATTTTCTGTCTGCGTAAATTTGATCACATCTCATCTTTTCGGTCACAACTTGTATGGCTACCCCTTCATGTTCGACGTAAAATCAGAGTCCTCTGCACGCTTTTCTCGGTATTAAATGACATCAATTCTCCTAGCTACTTAAAATCCCAGTTCACCTTCCTCAGTGAGACGCACACGCGTCCACTGCGCTCTTCTCATAATCTTTCCCTCGCTACTCCTTCGCACCGCACAGGTTTTCTCTCAAACTCTTTTCTTGTCCAAGCCATTCGTCTTTGGAATGCCCTTCCGGCAAATATTCAACAAGCTCCCAGTAAGTTCACATTCAAGAGACTCGTCCGTGCACACTTCCTTCATATATCGGAATCATCTCCATAACATCTATCTGCAACGATCGTCATAATTATAGTATATATATATATGTATATATATATAGTATATGTTGGTATATGTATGTATTATTAATGTATTTATTTTATTGCTTATGTTATGTATGTGTAATATTATGTAAGTATTAATTGTATTTATTTGGGACTTTTTTTTTGTATATAATTAATTTCGTTTCTTTGTCGCACCGCCCACAATCATTTCTGCTTAGCCCAAAGGCATGACTGGTAGAGAACGCCATATGGCGTTAAGTCCACCTTTTGTACAAAATTTTATTATTGTGCAATAAAGTATAAATAAATAAATAAATAAATGATTGCTTGATTGTTAAGTAAGTTTAAATTACTGTTTAGCTCACCAATACATAGGTATGAAGTAATTTTGGTAGGCTTCAACTAGTTTGGTAATAGATTTAGAAATACGGTTCGCAATTTAAACGGTGATGGATGTTTTAGGCTTAGACGTGCTTAGGCCACTTGCTCAGACTAGAGTTAACATCTAACCTTCGGTTATTTCAACGCGTGTTAAGTTAACGGGAAAGAAACTGACAGCATAACTATTTAGCCTAGAATTAGCTAAGCTGGGTCTGTTTCCCAGTGGCTCTTAAAGTCAGAACAATAGTCAGAACGGCGGGTTTGGGTTGGCAACCGTTAAGATTGTTTTGTACCTGGACTGAGTAACTGACTTGATAGCAAATCAGCCTGACTCGCTACCAAGATACAACTTTGTACGTGTCAGTAATTTTGACTTCAGGCTAGATATTTATGTCTAATGTAATTTGTTCAATAAATAATATCTATCTAGGCATCGCGCTCGCTCGCAATGTTCTGTATCTTCATACACAGTTGAGCTTCTGGGTCAATACATCCTCCTTCCCTTCGCTGTGATAGCCTCGCCATATCTTATGTTTCTCAGTATGTTGCTTGAAATGTGCCCCCGATATTTTAAGTCAACCTAATAAAACGCTTTATGGCTCATTTGGAAGGTGTTGGAACCGTGTCACACCGGCATCAGCGATTCGTAACGACATTAACGATGGCGTTTAAGGCTCCCAATAAGATTGGAGTTAAAACTAATGACGTTAGAAACGAACACCGCACTTTTTCTGGCTCGTTAACCAAAGCTTGCCGTCTAAATAGCTGCTGTTTTAATTTATACTATTGTAGTTTCATAATGGTGATAGTTTAGAAAACATTCATTAGACAGTATTTTTACTCGAATATTGAATCCTTTGGGCCAATTTGTGATCGATAGATAGCTTAACTAATGGTTAAATGTCGTTAACAGTGGTTGATAAATAATTTCAATTGTGCCTGTTTTGAGTAGAAGAAAAAATACTTTAAGCAATGGTCATTAAAATAGACACTCTGACATTTAAATGAGGTACATATTTTTGTTTTGAAACAGACAATCGTAAATATTTAACCACTGTTAACAACATTTAACCATACGTTGAGTTAACTATTGATTACAAAACCGGGCCTTAGTCGTCAATTTATTTGCTGATACCGGTTATTCTTAAAAAATCATTTGCCTGTACCCGTATTTCCTAGCCTAAGCCCTGAAGATCATAATTTCCTCAGCGCTGAATTGCCAGCCTCTACCATTTTCTTTCCACATGATTATCGATTGCGTCACTGGCAAAAAAACTTACCACACAAATCCAAGCAAATACTTGCCGACGTTGATCCCTACCTCCAGATCCCTAATTCGGTCATGTATAAGTAGCGTATTGTGATTTCGTGATACATTTTTTTTTCTATTGAGGTATCTACGAGTATAACCTCTAACTAAAAAACTAAAATGTATAATACAGGGTTATTGGTAATAAGACCGGTTCCTTTTAAGGCGATAAGGAAGCACACTTGCGCCAATTGACTCTCTTATATAGTACTATCCAAAAGTCGACCATTTGGGAACTACTTGGGTTTTAAAGTTATAAATTCACTTCACTAACTTAAAAAATGATTTTAAAAAAAGCTTATACTCTTGCATGCTTATGGTTTCTTACTTTGTTCCGTTTTTTTGAGAGTTTACATTTCAGTCCCTTACTCTATATCATAAATCTACATTAGGAGTCCATTTCGAAATTACAAGACATTTAAAAAAATGTTATTTTTTGCTAAACTTATTGACAAAATTTTGTACAAAAATTGGAGTTTAAAAAAAAAAACTTGAATATTTCAGAAATGAACAAGTTTCGGACATGGTGTCATATGACTTACTTATATGACTGCAAATAAGCTCTACTTCAACTTCTATCAAGGAATGTATCGCATTTCCTGTCACCCTTCGACGTCAAACTTTCGAATAAATAGGTATACACCTATTTATTCGAAAGTTTTTATAAAATTCTCTCCAATCTTGTTTTTTAATTATTTCTCAAACTGAAAGTTGAGAACATAGTTCTACATAAGTACTTAGCTATTAGGTAAATCTTACTAAATTATTCAAATCGCATGCCACAGTGCCGAGGGGTGCCAGTGTGCTTGGCGCCATGAGCGGAAAAGCTGGTGACTCACTCCCAGCGGCGCCACGCCATAGAAAAGTGTCCCTCATAAAAGACCGCGGACAAGCCATCGCCATTATATCGTCTACATAGATACAATCTCCCCGTTTCAAGAGGGTGATCAATATAGTCAGAACATATCTGACTCGTATTGGCTGTTTTTTTTTCATGGATTTTGAAAAAAATAACTATAACTGTTTATTTATCTCTGCCAGTACTAGAATGCGGCGCAAATATTTATGGAGTCCATAACGTTTGTATTTATTTATTTACATAACCTAGAAATCGGGGCACATTTTACATGAGGCGCCTCTACAAATCTTTCAATAAGGTCACGCGAATTGAAATATTTCATGATGTACGTAATGTATCTGTAAAAGTTTGTCGAGCGTTCTTGTACGTCCATGGATTATCCTGAATCATATTAGAATTTGACCTGTCATTTATTGACCGGTGAAGATTGGGGAGAGTCACTTTTCATATCATTTTTCTAAAGGGAGGATAGCTAAGTGACATGATAAACGCTCGCCGATTCATCTCCGTTCATACTTCTTCAATATCAGATATTTCCCTTTACTTTGTAATATGAAGAGCTGGCCTTCGCTTGCCCCATCTTGCCTACGTATCGAATTACTGCGATAAAAGTCCTTCTGCGAAATTTCTTGAAAGCTTTCCATTCCCTTTGAGCGAACTAATAGCGGAGAAATGATCGTATCGATTTATGCCAAAGTGTTGTGAGAGAAAGGAAATTGTTCGGAATAATACAATGCTTTGTTGGTGATTGATCTAGTCCAAGTTACTTCGTTAGGTTTTCTGTATTGATTGATGTTTAAGTTCAGCTTTTTGCCCTTTTGATGTTTGCTGTTGTTCTACTCGAGTACAACCTTTATTTACTAAATCTGTTTTATTCATCGTGGTTCATGAATATGGTAGGTAGCTGGATAATTCATAAGGCTTCGATGTCCTTTGAGGGGACCGGTGACCTAGAAATAATTGTATTTCCAATGACGGCGTTGGATTAATTCAATTTTGACCTAATTTTAAACATAAAACAAATATGTAGTATTAGTAAAATGATTACTTTTTATCTGAAATTGGCTTGCTAGTTTAATGTTATGTAAGTTTATTAAAAATCTCAGTCTTATAGTTAGTTAGCTAATCAAAAGAGTTTAGCTAATCAAAAGAGTCTTTTAGTTAGTTAACTTATTAAAAGGGTTTTCGTTCAATGTCAGAAATCGCAGCTAGCGCTATCGCAGGTAGCCCACCACATCCACATTTGAAGATCTGAAATTAACTTTTTCGCTGATGATTAAATCTCCCAGTCATTCGTTTAGTTAGATAATAAAAAGGTGTTCCATCAGTGTCGAAAATCACAGTTTAGTCCAGCTTACCGCATCACCATTTAAAGATAAAAAAATACTTATTAATAATGATTTGTTAGCAGATTGATTCCCTGTTAAGTCGTTTAGTTAGGTATGATTAAAACTCCTAGTTAGTAGTTAACTTGGTTAGGTAATCAAAAGGTTTTTCGCCAGTGTCGGAACCAGACCAGCTCAGCACGGCACGGAAACTTTTTCCCGGGGCAGTTGCGAGTAAGTGCATTGCTCGCTAAGGGGGTCGCCGGATCGATCGGACAGGTCGCGACGGGCTCGCACCGCGTACACCCATAAGTTAGGTGCACTGGCGCCATCGCCGAATGATGGTTTTACCTAGGTCATCCGTTCTAACGGCATAAGGTTCTAGAATGGAGTTAATAAATTAATCTGAAACTTTGGGAAGAAAACAATTGTAACCAAAGAATTCGGATCCACCCTCATAAATAAAAATCTTCTTTAACGCTTCAACACCCAAGCGGTTGCAGGCAACCGCATAACAATAGAATATCTATTGTGTCTCGTTCACATACGCTTGAGGGATTTAACATTTATATCGTAGTACATAAGTAATAAATTGTAAGAAAGGTTCGTTCTTTGTGTACTATGCTTACAACCTACTAGATCGAACATGAGGCATCCATCTTAGCCCTCATCATCAATTACCATCAGGTGCAATTGTGGCCAAATGTCAAATTTAATATATGGGTGCTTTATGTGGAATACCTGAGGTGCCTTTCTGTTCAATCGGGTACTCCAAGTTGAATACAGCAGCCAAATTGATACCAATTAGCTATTAAGCCAAAATTAACTATGAACTGAAACTTAAGTAAGTTTGTTTGTTGTTGTGGAAATAAATTGATTTTAAATTGAAATTTCTATTATGCACCCACCGGGTCGAACCTGAAAAACGCCGGCACTGTTTGAAAAGCGTCCAAGTTTTCTGATAGCCGGTTCATCAACGACACGTTGTGGACAGTCCGTTCGTACAAACTGTTACGAGCTTATTCGTAAACGATTTTACGATGAAAATTACTCAGTTATGACGCTTGCAGTTCCGCGGTATTGCCACATTGTGCCGAATAAAAAAGTCCATTTTCGCGCAAATTGAGCCGCCCCTCATAATTTCCTTTTTAGCGACGCTAATAGCGTCTTGCCTTTTCGCAAAATTAAACCATGTTGCTGTTGGATTTATTTGACATGCTTGAAATTATTAAGCTCGTAATGTTTCCTTGATATTTGATGGTTTTATCACATTATTGTTTTTGGAGAAGCAGTATACTGTTTTACGTGCCCGCAACTTATCTTTTCGGCTACATAATATCTATTTTATTATTGTCTGAACAAAATATCTTCGTACATTTGTTGAATGGTTCGCAATCCTTATGTATATGTGTTACAGGAAGTGTATAAAATCCGTCATTGTATACAACTCCTAGAATGTAAATTAATACATTTTCTTAAGCAGCAATCGGAAATGTAATATATTTATTGTGATTATTCATTGTGACTAGTCTCAATGAGAGCCTAAATACAAACTATACTTCTTAAATTATTAAGAAGTATGAAGATATTATAAATTATTTATAAATCGCATGATTGTCGCATACTTGATTGATTATCTCAATGACAGCCATGGTTGATCTATATCATAATAATCTCAATTAGGCCCTTACAAAAAACTCAGAAAATTCATTTAAAACGGGCCCAGTGCGAGTCGGACTCGCACACTACGGGTTCCGTGCCAACTTTAACTAAAGTAGAGATCGACTTGCTTCCACGTAGCTAAAATACCACAATATTTTGTTGACAGCAAATATAACTTTGTTTTTCATAGTATTTGTATGAATAACGAAGTTATATTGGGTATTATTGAAAATGTGCTTTATCTCAAAAACTACTAGTTCGATCTCGTTCAAACCAAAGTCGAATTCGATTTCGTTGAAAGTCTTTGTCAAGATCTACATCATGTTTTTTTTTAATTTGCACTCACTTAGTTTAAAAGTTAGATGGGCGGAGGGAAACGCCCATTTTGGAAGCGTCTATCTCACAAACGTTAGACTTTTATAGATAACTCCATGCCATTAAAAAAGTATTTGTGAATGTCTATATTATATATATTTTTTTTCAAAATTTACGCTCGCTTAGTTTAGAAGTTAGATGGGGGGAGGGGGGGACGCCCATTTTTCCACTTTGGAAGCGTCTAGCTATGAAACGTTAGACTTCTATGGATAGGTCTTTTAAAATGACACTGAGGTTCCTAAAACCATTTTCTTTTAAAGTCTAACGTTTCATAGCCAGACGCTTCCAAAGTGATAAAATGGGCGTCCCCCCATCTAACTTCTAAACTAAGAGAGTGTAAATTTTAAAAAAAAAGTATATGTAATGTAGATCTTATCAAATACTTTCAACGAAAATTGGTTCGGACGGAATCGAACTAGAAGTTTTTTTGAGATATAGCACATTTTCAACAACCGCAAACATAACTTTGTACTTCATACTAACACTATGAAAAACAAAGTTATATTTGCTGTCAACAAAATATTGCGGATTTTACTAAGTGGAAGTAAGTGGATTTCCAAATTCAGTTAAAGTTGGCACGGAACCCTGAGTGCGCGAGTCCGACTCGCACTTGGCCGGTTTTTTAATTTTTGTATGATAATCGTAAAGCGGTTAACAGGATACATCTACCTACTAAGTTTAAACTGTGTAATACTGATAGTTTCAGAATGAAGTGGCTGTGACATACGGACGGACGGACAGACAGACAGTCTTGATGAAATTATGAGGGTTTCGTTTTTTGACACTCGGCTACGGAACCCTAAAAACATGTTTATTTATTTTATTCACACAAAGCGTTCGTTTTATTGCAAATCTATTAATTTCCTAGGCAATGTATACATTTCCTAGGAGTTGTACACAATTTCTAGAAAATTTCCTGTAACATATGCACCAGCTCATTACGTGCTTACGGCATGAACTTATACTGATAAACCACTATCATCAATGTTTGTGTCCTTTCATGATGATACTTAGATGTCAGTACAGAAAAAGCGTTGCGTATGTAGTGCGTGGTTCTATTGATGCCGTCACCGGCACGGCTTCATACGTGTCTAAAAACGCATCTAGTTCTGCCAAGGTAAAGGGAGGGAATGATCTACTTAGGTGAACGTTATTTATTTAGTAGCATTCCCACTCGATAACATTTGCGTAATCGGAAAAACACCCTTGTCGCCTATAATGGGTCTGCACATTACGGCGGCGCGCCCGCCCTAAACCCGCCCTACGTCGAATAAGCCTTGTATCCATTCTCTAAGTTAGTAATCCCATACTTTACTTCAAGTTACATGACGTAAACAAAAGATATTCCCCAATATGCAAAACTATAAATCCACCCTCTTTCATAGTGGCTACTTATCATGTAAATACCATGGGCATCCCGCCCGTGGTTTGTTGCCAGATTTGGGTGCTTAAAATTCATTTTTGAGTGCCAGTCATGGCAGCTACTAGCTAGTCGTTTGTATGCGCGATGTATTGCATTATCAATACTATAAGCCATGTTCATGTCACCTAGTGCGTATACAATGAAATGGTCTTTAATTATAAATTAGTATTACAGTTCTCTAGGGTAGTGTTCATAATATATTGATTTGGTTTCCGTGTTTTCTTCAGGAAATTGCTTTCACATGTATGTCGTAAGTCATGTATGTATGACTTATAAAGACTCTACTCCTCCAATACCTCTGCTAAAACTGCGGTAAAAGGTTCACCGGTCACAAATTTTGACTTTGGGATTTTTCTTCACCGGCATATTGTACAATTCTTCTGTCAGTGATGAGACGCATTGTCTTGTGATGTCATTAAGCCAACGGTTAGAGGCTGGACGCGTTTCCTCTGCATGATCTTCCTTTACTGATTCGTCAGTAAAACCGAACTTGTATCTAATGAACAAAAGACCTCATTGATAAGTTTCATGATCTATGATAAGAAATTTCATCAATCATTGAACAAGGATTGAATTAATTACCTCATCAAACTTTCTTAACTCGCGTTGTGCGTGCATCAATCGATTAAGTCCTAGGCACTGCGCCACGGCCTGCCGCGTGTAAAGTGTTCGGTGCAGTAGCATCGTATATCGCGTCACCGCGTGACCCAGGCCTGATTTACTGCAAATCGACTGTGTGCAGTGTGCACTACACGGCGCGTGTTTTCCTTCGCCGTATGCAGGTGGAAAATGAACCGAATCTCTATTGAAGAAGATTCGGAATGTCTTTCCTAGGTTACGATTAGTGCGAGGGTTCAGTTGTAGAATGGGAACGTTGAGTGAAATCAGAGCCACAAATGTTCTAGAAAGATTTTTTCCACTGCAACGGGCCATAATGTTAAAAAACGTTTCAATACCTGAAAGTACAAGCGAAAGTATTTGAACCGAAGTTGACGATGAAGGCATTACCTATACCAAGCCTTTCTATGATTCATGCTTTGAAAGTGAAAACTTTACTTTTTTAAAGCGAGTTAGGAGCCAGGTTCACCTATGGCTTGTAGAACATTTCATTTTTGTATTTAATGCATCTCTGATTCGCGATGTTACCCCAAGGATCCATTATACAAGTTTCTGCAATACATCATCCTATATTTAGCTTCGCCAGCACCGCCCGCCGTATCTTGATTTACTGAAGGAAATATAGTTTGATGTGTAGTCAGAAAACCCACATGAAAATAGCCTCATGTTGGTTATATCTCATTTTTAAATAGAGACATTAACAATATTACACCTTTTAAGAATTAGGAGTTAAAATTTGTGGTAAGAACACTCGGCAAACCGATGTCGGCATTCATTAATCCGTGTTACGCCTTCAAAAGCTCTTATGAAAGTCAAATATAATTATGAGCGCGCGACGTCAACGAGCAGGCTTCCGTTTTTTGGAGCCTCTCGTCACATGATGGCAAATACAGATGTAAAATTGACGTTAGTATGTTCATAATGATGGCAACTAGATGTTCATAGGTTTAAGTATAACTTCTTTGATTCAAAACACATTAGGTTCTATACCTTATAATGATCCCAATAAAATTGATAATCTGTGCTGTTAATATTCTCGAAAAAAGGTAGGTAATTTTGAGTTGAATACCTACTATACTTTTTCATACGTAAAACAGGTGTAGATTCTCACATGTCACTCTTATAGGTAGGTACTTACCCGAAGCGCCGGTGGAAAATTTGATTAAGTTCAAAGGTCGTGACATTTTCTGAAATAGCATTTGCTGAATGCACCCAATCACTGAAGTAAACTTCATTATGACGTCAACTTTAATAGGATATTTTAATTAACGGTTTTTGTTCATGGCTTAAGCACCCCGTCAACTAGCTCGAGGGCGGAATCAATTACCGCTGAAGGTCAGTTTACTTTCGAGATTAATTTCGCCGAGGGTGTGCCGGCTTCAACCTATTTCCTATCAGCTTGTTTACACTCGTCTTAGTAATACCGCGAAGGATCTACAACGGCGTAGAACCTTCGAGACTTATTTCATATTATGTAATGTTTCAATAACTTACCACAGAGCTGAAGCTTCATGTCTGCTCAAGTGTCTCAAGTTTTCAACCTATATTTCTGTAAATTTTGCCCTATTGAGTATTGTATTAACTTTGCCTTAACTTAAGGAATTCTCGTTAGTAATTTTATGAACTGAAACCCTCGCTATTGTTTTCTGAGAAATCTCGGACATTACAATACAACAAACTTCTTTAAAGGCTCATGGAATATTGAAGCCGGAATGGAAATAAAGTGGCCTTTGTGATTCTGAAATACGGAATTTTCTACAAAAAATCTGTCGTAGAAAACAAAGAATGGGACAATGTCGACTCTCTTTTGTCGCGAATAAGCAATCCTTATTAGATTACAAAGGATGTCGGGACGCTATCCCTTACCTTAATGTACACGTCTATTCTTCGTAGTTTCATGGCAGATGTATATTCCAAAATATACTCATATCTCTAGGATTCTAGGATTTATTAAGGTTAAGATAAAATATTTCAAATTATCTGCAGGCTAACCTACTTAATATCAAAATGATTGGCTACTCAATGAGTCAATATACAGGGTGTTGTTTTGGTCAGCGACGAGCGACTCAGGGGTGGCTGTACGAACGAAACTGATGCCAAAAAAATATATATAAAAAAATGAAATGGGAAAAAAACCCACAAAATCTTTTTTTATGCGGTACAGCGATCGAGTCAAAACAACCAACACCAGGTAGCCTCTTCGTAGCTTACTAGCTACGGTGTAGTATTTCGTAGATAAGCGCTAGCTACGCGCTAGGGTGCGCGTTTTCCCATTCGTTTTGTCATTTTTTTAAATGTTGTGAAGAGGTTTTCTTGTATAATAAAACTTGCTTAGAATTTAAAGAAAAAAGTTTTTTTGTAGAATAAGCATAACTCATGATATCATCCCTGAGTTGGATGTCACTGACCAAAACAACACCTGTGTAGCATAGCATGGATGAGACGCCGGATTTTTGCTCAGCGTATGCTCAACTTAAGTACTGTGTACTTTGTGACAGCAGATATCATTAGAGTCTGTCACTTCGAGATTTTACATAATAGTTGACAGTCCGGTCTGAACTGGAGACCCCAGACGCAACTCCGCCTGGTGTAGGAAATTAGTCATAGCAGCTATTCACATAGCCACTCCCAGTAATACGAGTTGACTACCATAAAGTGGAAGATTCATATCCTACCCATATAATCTACTTTACGTGGCTCTATTACTAGCAGTTAAGTTGTTTACTGCCCGTCAATAAGCAAAGAAGGTCACAATCGTTGGGGCGGTAAGTTGCGTGATGGCATTCGAATGCTTTCTTGGGGTGAGACTTGGCAAAAAAGGGTCCTTGAAACATGTAGGTCCTTCGGTAATGATATTGATTTCGTGCGTGTTCGTCATTGACACGATTCGAATAAGTTACACAATACAGACGATATTGTGAACTTGTTCATCACATTTTGCCTAGAACAGTTTTTCTGAGCCTTTTTACAAACTTCACTTATTTATATAAACCTACTTCTAATATATTCCGTAAAAAATACAGTCACATACTTTATTGTGTATTATTAGTGAGGACACTGCGACGCAAGATAACAAATGTTTATCCAGAATACACCTCTTATTGATATTAAGCTCTCGGAAACGACTTCGTTTGTTCAGATCAATGAACGAAAGGTATAAGGCAAAATGAAAGCCATTTCTATCAAAGAGATTATTTTAGTTGAGTTGAGTTCGAAAATACTGTCTTGAATTTGAAGATGAATATTTGAAGTAAAACAAAACCCAGGATGTAATAGTTATAATTCTGTAAGATTTGTGCCCAAGAAACCAAACAGGTTTCGGTTTGGCTTTTTGGGCAAAAATCTTGTCAAGTGGTATTTATTTAACAGCTTTTGTTCCAAATTGATACGGAATTTTCAAACGTGACAAAGAGTGTCTATAGAGAGGCCCAAATTTTCTACAGAATGGGAATAAAACTGCTATACTCTCTCCCTCCACATCGCTCACCTTTGTTTTCCCAAACATTTTCCGGACTTTTTCGGCAGTGTTACATAATTCAAAAGCCTCGTTTCCTTTGAAGAAAACGGTGGGTTTTTGTTGTTATTCGGTATTTTATGCAATTTAATTAGAACTTGCCCAAACGTAAATTGTCCTGTAAGCCATTTTGCCGTATACGACGTTACAGTTTCAAAGAGGTATTTGGCTTTAGACAAACTAAAAGTTGGATAACTTATCTGCTTACCCTTCATTACATAACTAGATGGGGTTGCTTGCTGTCAGTTGTTGGGTTTTCATGATATATTGTTGTATTGTGAATCTCTACCGTCTTGTGCCAAAAATTTAAAATAAAATTGGCAACGACCGTAAAAATTGCACATTTAATGTGCACGTAAATAATTCGTACATTACCCTGTCATGTCTCTCTATATAATTTTATGACCTAGCAGTTGCTACAGCCGATTAACTTCAAAAGTTCAAATTCCTTAAGCGTTTCAGTTTTTTTTGTTGTATTTCTTACAGACGCGATATTTATGATTTGATTTGTATAATTATCAAGTTACTGTGCTACGAACGCAGTTGCCCTGTTATGAATCAATTCAACTTTAGACTAGGCCAATCTGTGCCAAGATGGCCGCCAAGATATCTGAACAGTAGAGCGCTTAGAGCTTTTCCCCGTACATTGGCCCTGTTATAGCACGAAATGCCCGCCGTCGCCGTATTGATTAGACAGGACTGCTGAATGTTACATAACTACGGAGCGCGACGCGCCAGCAGACTCGTAGACTGCAAGACTAGGCACCGAATACGAATGTAGACCATTGAGGCCGACATTACCCGATACGAATCGACTTTAGCGACGTTTAACAGTCCTATTTTTCATTTTATATTTCAGCTTTCTTCTGATTATGATCAAGACATTTCTAAGAAAGTAGAAAGTCATAATTACAACTTTGACGTCTCTGAAATACGCCCAAAAGTTTTCCGAACTTCAGGCACTGTATACTACAAGGTAGGACTCTCTTCCATCACATTAATTGAATACGGGAGACACTCAGTCTGTTCATTACAGAATCGGGTGTCGAGATAAGGTGACGTGACGCTGACACCCTCGCTGCTGTCTCGTACACATGTAATATGTTAGATTGAATGTGCTTGGGAAAAGGATCCGTCCGCGACATGTGTGAGTAAATAGAGAAATAGAATTGAATTTGTTCTAAACAAAATGGATATGCGGGAAAATGCTGCAACTCAAATGAGGTTTCTTGTTTAGCTGAATTGAAAATAGCATCGTTAGTATTTTGGAATGCATCACGGTGCTAGCAATCGGATCTAGGCTCTATTCATATTTGGCGTCTGTAATTCGGTTATCTCATATTATCGAATCTGGATTTTGCTAGCATTGAGTATGGATTTTGCTAGCATTGAGCATGTATTCTCATATTATCGAATCTGGATTTTGCTAGCATTGGGCATGAAGCTCAAATACGTAATCGAGTTTTGTTTCTCTGCGTCGCCCGTGTGATGTTTCTTGCTGTGTATGTATTCCCGTGTGTGTAATGGCACAGCTACATGCCTTCGTAATTCGTATCTACGCGAGGGAATCAGCATACAAACCGTAATTATGTTTGCCTTAGGTCGTGTCAGAGATCCTCGTAAATGCATGCAATGTTTGCTACGAACTGAAATTCAATGATTCTGCTTTTATGACGCAAATATCTTCATGCAATTTTAAGGAGAGTTTCACAACTGCTTGTTGAGGTTTTTAATTAACGTTCTGAGAGATGTTGTTTCATAGCAGCGAAGTTAGTTATTGTGCCGGTTAAATTGCTCGTGGATAGTAACTTTGTTATTAATATTTAGTGTTTGGTGAACTCGACAACACTTGATTTTCATCCTCACTACTGCTTTAGCCTTTTGTTCGCATAAAATTATTTGAATGCTTGAAATGAATGTACCAACATTTCTCCCAGTCGTTTGGAAAAATTATGTTTAATTATTGCTGCCTACGATTCATATCGATCGAATCAACATCTGCGCGAAATCGTTAATAATATTTTTTCTCTGATTTGTTTTGTAATTTCTTACTGGCTGATTATAATCCATACAACTTGTATTAAAATCCGTTTTAGTTTTAATTGTCTAGTATTTTCCCAGTACATGCAGTCGTGGTATATAGTAGGGAATAATGGACTTTTTCCTTTCAACAGTTTTGAATGAATCAGTCGAAAAGATCGGTTTTGACCGGATTCTGTTACTGTTACCAAAGTATCCATTCATTCACAAGCAGTCTAATTCTTCTTTGAACGAACATTGTAGCAATTGTAACATTCTCCTGCCATTGTAACATTTTAGTCATTATGTTATGAAGTTCATCATGCCCATTTGTATTGTGAATTTTTACAAAATGTGTTCTACTTATACACTTCTACTTGAACGATCCCCCGAGACTTTGCGCATTTCGAGTTTTCTTCTTCCCGTCACTGCGTAATTTTATAGCCTAAAGACTTCCCCGATAAATATGCTAACCATTTTTTTTTTGCCATCGGTCCAGTACCTTCTAAGGTTATTGCGTTAAAAAAACTCTTTAGCTTTATAATATTAGTATATAAATTATTATAGCCGCCTTAATCTTTGTTTAAAATGATTTCTAAAGTTCACACATAATGTGCTCTGTTTGAGATTCAATTTTCATTCAAGTGCAAATCGTATGATTGCTGAAGCGCGTGATGGGTTCGTCAAACATCAAGGACCTATTTTATATATCCGCGTATACGTGGTTAATCTGGATTTTATGGCGCTCTTGATTTTGATTGTAGCTACCGATTTGAAAAAATATTATAGTCCATGTTACAAGCGCATGGACAACGATTTTACAGCTCATTCTCGAATACACTTGCCTTTGAATGCTGCAAGCTAAACAGAATTATGTAATACCCTAAAGCATTCTCAACTATTTTCTCATTTGGAAGCCGCTGGGAGCTCCGCAAAGCTCGTGGAAAAATTAAATCTGCAATTCTGCGAGGCAGCAAACCAGCTTCTCTCAGATCCCATTTGGTCCGCCACTACGCTTCTACTTTGCTCATTTGAATTACTACAAACTGGATCGCTCAAGTACCATTGTAATGCGAGGTTATTGTATGTAATGTCGGGGTACTTTGCGAATTTCATTCATGCGGGGCACACCCACACGCAATTGTCCGCCATTCTCGGATTACCTTGTAATGAGGAAAGAGTATGTGTACTGAAACTGTCCAGCTAGACGAATTTTACCATTTCTTTTTATTCGCAGGCCAAATTAAACACTTACAGCAAGCCAGCAAATAATCGTTAAGATAAGTAAATGTCACTAATTTTCTAAAAAAAAAATACCATTTGTAACGTCCTTGAAAGATCATAGCAAAAAGTTGTTTTTCGTATTAATTTTGGTAATATATAGCAATGACCATTTTAAAAGGTTATATAATAGTGCATTGAACTGAAGTAGTTAGTGGTATCGGGGCCGGATGCATCTCTGAGCTCAGAAACACCGGTGCGCGGCGCCTCAACCGGCTCGCGCCGGCACCGAGCAGTCTCCAGAGAATACATTTATTGTGTCACCAAATAGTCCTCCCTGCGGCCCAAATGTTCCTCTCCCCTTCCAGCTAAATATTCCGTTTGTGGAACATTACAGATTCCCAGGTACCCCATTCTATTGTTACGAAACAGGAGACCACCCTAATTTCAATCTGCGTCATTTGCTCGTCTAAATCGCAATTTTGGCAATAACGGTACATTAACGTCGTCCGCTTATTGATCCAATCCAGTTTCAGCTTAATTTATCCAGTCATCTGGCTGTTTTTTGTGAAGTAGTCCCGCTGGGGTGTACAGCGAAACGAGGCGTCGTCAAGCTCATAATTAAATTATGTAGAGCACGGCAATTCTCGCGTGCACTTAACATTAGCTGATTCACGGGGTTTACGTAACGCGAAATACCCTGGCACATGTTTAGCGACACCCGAGCCGACCCTGTCCTCCTGTTAGATGTTAGGAAACAATTATCGTGAAGCCACATCCACAGAATTAAAGGATTAAGGACATAAGTGTCAGGAACAGATATCTTGTTCCAGTTAGCGAAAACTCGTCGCCGGAAATCTCGTGCTCATGGAAAATAACCCTTATTTTTTATACATTAACTTCGTTAGGATTTTTTCAAGTCAGAAACTCATTACACTTTGTTAAAGAAAATTCAAGAACATGCTTACTCGTACCAATGACAAAACGTTTGAGCTCCAGGATAAATTATACAATTTCCCTTGGGCTATTAAGTGCAGCTACTTAGACCCCTAGTAGATCTGATAAGTAAATGCAATTTCAAGGAGCGAAGAGTTTCAGTACTTTGTCTTTTCACGTGCATTAATCAATTGGAAGGAGCATTCAACTTCAACCCGGTTTAAATTTGAGTGCGCTGCGACTGCGCTGTTTGGCTTTACTTATTACATAACGGATACTTGTACGAATGTTATCTAGTTTCCTTGGATGTGAAAAAAGAAATACGGAGGTTGAAAACATTTCTCCTATTTCGTCCACTTTTCAGCTTGCTTTTAGTTTTGTTCTCGTTTGTGGTTTCAACAGTGGAGTTTCTTTTACCATTTAAGGGTGGGAGTTTTAAAACAAGTAGACTTTTTAGTTAAATGATTTTGTTGGCATGGTGAGTGTTTTTTTCAACATTATGGTACTTTGCGATGGTCAAATGTTTTTTAATAAGAATATAACGACATGTACCTAGTAGAAAAGACACTGCGTTGTATATCGATTTACCTTGTCAATGTTAGTCTTCCTTCTTCAATTACAAAGCTACCATAAAGCTGCTCTTCTCAAATTACTAAGATAGTTCGCCGCGAACTTCGTGCTTTTGAGATATCAATCGATTTCAAAGCTTTGTTCTCTCCATCAAACAGACTGCTTTATAATAATGTTCATTGTATTCTGTTAACTTAATTAGATTATCCTAATGTTCTTAAGGTTTCGTATCTTATTACACAGAATTATGGGCTTCTGGAATTCACTTCAATATAAACACATAATAAATATAAATATAACGCTTTATTTCGTTCATAATCTAAAGAAAATAGTAAAACTGATAGTGATTCTCTGGTGTGCACTGAAAGCGATGCCATTCTCTTGTATACACTTTATGGCGTTTCTATCTAATAATTCCGATCCGAGGCTATAGCAATTTTTAGAATGTTTCAGCGAACTATAAATCTTATCTTGATATAATTCAATAAACTTCCTTCGTCTTCACCTTCAGTTTATAACCGAGAAGTGTGTGAATCAACAGTAATCGGGTAGCAACGTGCATGACGTGTCATGTTATATTCATATTCGTTTATTCTATAATTTCATTGACTAAAATGTTTATAAAACGTAACATCTATCTGTGTAAAGATTACCAATGTTATTAGAATTCTGCGTCTTACAGGCCCTTAGTCTGTATCGGAATAAAGTATAGAACTTGAGATATTTCTCGGTCTGTAGGAGACGGTAATATCTTCATTTTCACAATTTCCGTCTCTCGCACTACGGAATGATAAAATTGGTTGTGAATTTCCAATAATTTCTCACCTCGCCTAATGTTTTGATGTAACGGGGTTATTCTGGAACTCCCCTGTTACTATATGTTTTGTTTTATCACTGACCTTTAGGTAATACTTATCTCTATACACAGTGATAGTTTTGTTTTTCAGAAAATTAAGGATATAACTGATTAGACTACACCAATTTAGGTCGTGTTAAAATATTTTTATAAAATTCCATTTTTAAATGTTTTTTCGAGTTTCATACATAATAAATCTATTTCCACTTTGTTCTCTGTGTTTCCCAATAATAGTAGTAAAATGCGTTCTAGTACGTTCAGCAAAAAAATCTTTTGAGTCCTAAGTTATAGCTGACTTCTGAAGGTTACGTATGTATTACCCAAAATAAGTTCTTACGCTATGCATGGTAGTCATGGCTAGGTTTGTAAAGTTTTCTTGTCTTTTACTTTCCGTCAACATAAATAATAAAAAGTAAATCACAATAATGCGTATCTACGTAAAGTTAAATATGGCCTTTAAAATGACCTTAATAAGAATTGATAATTACCTAAATGAATTTCGAAGTATTTTTTTTGAGTTCCTAAAGAATCTTAAAGCCACTTAGTGAGTGTAATGGATAAAAAATACTCTGTAAGGAAACCTTAACAAAAAATTAAACCAAAAAACAGTAATAAAAGTAATACGTTTGTGCCCTTTTTTAACCGACTTCAAAAAAAGGAGCTTATCAATTCGACTGTATGTTTTTTTTTGTACCTCATATCTCAGTCATTATTTGACCGATTCGAAAAAAAAAATTGTGTATTGAAATAAAACAACTTTTTTACGGATTAACTTTTCGCGAGTTTATTAATTTTATCCCGATGTTTCGAACAATTTACAGCGTTCGTGGTCACGGGTAGACTAAGATGTTATTTGTCATTTACAGAGTTTTGAAAAAATATACACTACCGTCACTCATATTATTAATTAACGTTCCTATCCACGCAGAAAGAGCTAACTGTGTCTTGTGATCTTGCAGTGAGTGGTCTAGCTTGGGTCCTAGTTAGAACTGGATCCCATGCAGGTGGAATTTTCCAACCATCTTCTCTGTTGAAATTTGGATGTTTTCTTATTTCTATAGCTTCGCGTAGCATACGTGGAATGAACCGACGTTCTTTTGATAGTACTTTAGGTTGGTCAAAACGTATGAAGTGGTTGGGTTTGTCTGCAGTGTGTGAACATGCCTTAGACTACGCGCGTGCGCGTAAAAAAGTTGTTTTATTTCAATGAGTAATATTCGCGTAAACTTCAGAAACAAAAATTTGCGTACCCAGAGGGTAGACCCTCTTGTTGATCCCATTTTTGCTAATTTGGGATTTGATGATGGGATCTTGTGGTAATTGAGGGAAACCCTCCAATTCTAAAGGCACATGTACTGTTTTTTTACTAGAATCTTAATGTTGACGTGTTGTTACTTCTGATAGTCAACATCTTGTGGAGCTGAGCTGATGGTGGAACTCCTTAACGCTTAGGAGTTTAGTAATTAAAATGACAGAACTTATGATAGGAAATTAATTTGTAGCTTCTTAAAGAATAGAATCATTAGGTGCACTAAAATAAATAAATAAAATTATTTTTTTAGGATCACTAAAAATGAAGAAATAAAATTAACTTAGGAAGCCATTTGAGGCAAACAATTTCTTTTTGGAGTCGGTGCCATCACTTTGACCATCAAACATCAACTATCAGAGCACCGACCCCAGAAAGAAATTGATTGCATAAAATGGCCTTTCCTTTCAAGGGTCGAGAGTTTATTTAAGACTTTGTAGTGCATTTTGGTTTTGAAGTCGGTAATTTTTTGCCGACCATTCGCAGTTGTAGACAACGTCACTAAAAACACTGAAAGCAAAAAATAACGAACTGATTGTAGTAAACATTCTTTCGGGAAAATATTACTCACACATTGTAGAATCTTTGGTAAAATATTCCGGAAAAAAGGACACGTATAAAAATGAATCTTTATGTCCCTTGGTTACGACATCACGTGTAAACGGTTGAACCGATTTCGCTATTTCTTTTTTGTTGTGTTTGTTATGGTCAGGAGAGTAAAATGAGAATAAAATTAAGCGGTTAGACTGATTTTCATGATTTTTTATTTGTTTGAATAGTCGCCGTCTGGAGGATAATAACTTTTAAAATTACGGGGCTGGGGCGGGACGGAGTCAGGGTCAAAGTTCGCTGGGACCGCTAGTATCATATAATTTCCTAATGCATACAATGTTTGAGCCGTAATCCCGTAGGCCTGTAGTCCACTAACAGAATCCATTTAAATCTCACGGGAAGATAAAACACTCCACTCAAAATACCGTCTCAGTTTTGCTTGCACGCAAATTTAATATCGAAAATTGAGTCGACTCTGCTAGATTTATTCGCTTTGGCCTCGCCCTCAACCGACGCTAGGTGAGGTAAAGCTATTATCTTCCAGTTCATTGCATTAACGAATCTAGTGCTGCTAAACGTGTCATACTCCTTGTTAGATAAACTGATTGACCCTGCTGAAATATTATGTAATAATATGGTGATATTGTAGCACCCTGAGTAAACACATATTTTGGTAAGCCTTTTGTCGAATACGCCCTTGAAGTTGTATAACACTCTCACTACCACCCATCATTAATTTTTGATGGACGGGCTTCCGATACTCTTGTTACAGCTTGTTGGTGTAGAAAATAGGATGGTATTCTTGCGTTTTGTTATAATAATACACTGCTTGGAAGGTATTTTTTTTCATGACATATTCATTTCGTTGAATTAACAATGTCGAAACTTATACAAATAATATTTGTTTTTATAGTCTCTATAAAAATAGATAAAAATCTTGTATTTGTAACAGTCTTATTTTGATATATAATCTTATTATGTTTTACCGTTTGAACATAACCATAAATAATTCTAAATGCTATCCTATTTTTGAAAATCTGATTGATCAGAGCTACATTACGAGGCAAACCAGATTGATTGATTACGGAATGCTGCAGACATGTGACTAAATTTCTTTTATTAGTCCCTGCGCACGCACTTACGCGTTTTGTAAACGAAATTAATCCTGTATTCTTGCTGGGAACTTTTCTTGTTACATTTCACTGATTTTCTGTAGTCTGTATATCTATTGTGTATCTTGAATCGTAAACCTCTTTTACCGTTGAATTGTGACAAATAGTTGGATCTGGCAGAGACAGACATAAGGGCCTTTACCTTTTCGGTACGGATACAATTTAACCTATTTGCTATCCTGGCTGATTGCTAGACTGTTCGCGGACAATGTAGAATTGTAGATACTTTACGAGGGCACACCTTAGTATTGATATATTGACGCGGCTTGTCCGAAGTGATATTGATTACACGAATCCTCCTCTAGGCGGTTACAGTCGGTTGTTGGCCAGTCCCCTAGTGGTTGACGGTCACCTTGTACTTGCACTAGAAATTTGATATTCTTTATTGTCGTGCATGCGGCCTTCAACAGTCAATATCATATGTATATTACTGACTCTGATTCATTGTCGGCTTTTTAAAGAAATGTTTTTCTTTGTGAGCTAATCATTTGGTGATTATGATAGATACTTATGAAACTTTGTAAATCAGGTAATGATTTCGCTCAAAACTTAAAATCTATGTCCATCAGTTTACCTTCACTCTGCTGTGCTCCTTACCCAGATATACATAAACAGGCTCTAAGCTAATTCCACCCACAATCAGTAGTCAATCATTCAAACGGTAAAACAAATGGAGTCTAAATCCGGAACATTTCACTGGTAACGAAGTGCGCGTACCTACGTGGTGTCAGTGATAGATTCCCCAACGGATCCTGGTAATCCATCAAAACGCGGACTGAATATCTGCGAGCTCTTTCATGTTGCCTAATCAAATATTTCTGTTGACTAATGTCTGGTTTCCAAAACAAATAGAAGTAGGGTGGCGACGTTATTACTCCATCGTATTTATTTTATATACCCAATTACTGTTTCACCGCTCTTTCAAGCTTCTGATGTTTCTTTGGAGGTATATAAGCGTGATGCTTCCACTATAAAAATTGAATATAAAACAAATTTACGATAAAGTGTAGTGGTTGCCAGTTGCCACAATTCAGTATTTGTTTAGATGTTTATTTTTATTCACATTGACCTAATGTCTAATCATGCTTTTGCATCGCTCAGGGTATTGTGCTTTTATCTGTTTACTCACAATAAATTAAATGTCATTTTAAAGGATGTAATTATTTATTTCTACAGTCTGCTTTCCTCTTTACTTCCTGATATGACTTGACATTAATTTTCTCCTTCACTTGGTCGAAATAGCTTATCCTAGGCCGTCCTCTTCCCCTCTTCCCTTCTATTTTTCCTTCTATGATATTCTTTAAAAATCTGTCATGTCGTATCAAGTGTCCTATCATATTGCCTCGTCGATTTTCTATTGTTTTCAAAATATTACGTTCTTCGTCTACAATTTTGAGCACTTCTTCGTTTGTTTTTTTTTCTGTCCAAGACTGTAGAAAAGAATGGCGATTACTCCACCGACAAGAGCGCGGCTCTTAAATTGAAGAAGAAGAATTATTTTTTTAATATGTGTCTCTTGTAACAATTATGTTATAACGATCACATGCTCTCCAATTTGCTGGTCCATAAGTGACTAAATCCACTTTGATTACTTTTGTATTTGGAGTTTTTGCTCTTGTTATAATAAGTGAAATAGCACCTGCTATTTTCTTTTCAGAAGGATTATCCTATTGTTTATTTATTCGTAGGTTTCATGTAAGATACACAATATAAAGGTAGCAAAATCCAGTACTGTAAAAGAGAAAATATATTTAATTTGTGCAATCAAAAAATATCGTTTGTAAGTTTGAAAACTGTGTACAAACTTTTTAATTGGTGAAACTGTAGTTTTGAAATAAAACTGCTACGGTAGGTATAATCTGTTAAATAAAGCCGATCCATTTGACCTAAAACTTTTATAGGGTACCCGCAATGCAAATGTAATTAGATCTATCTCAAGAGATACTTTCAGTGCACTACTCTAATATAAATCATTGGTAGAGGACATTGTTTTTAGGTATAAAGAGATTGAAGTAGTTTAAATCAACTCATTCTTTTTTTGCCGCTGGATCCACTTTAGTCCAAGATTCCTACTTACTTTACGAAACCAACCATGCATTATTTTATTATATCATGTTAAATATACGTGGTAACAAGATTATGATATACATCAGAAATTCATATTTATCACATAGAATATTTCACGAAACGTTGCGCTGCACGAATGCAATGAATGCAATATGCACACGGCGTAGCTACGTGTGAAATGATGTCATTGGTCGGAGTTGCATGTTGCATTATTATAACATCACGGTTACTGAATTTTATTACCACATTTACCTACGCATTCATTTTATGATATTTTGATCTTATTGTTGTCCATTAATAAATAATTTACAAAGTTCAAAGGTAGTCGACGCAGTGTTCTGTCAAGTGGTGCAGTTAATTACAATAATAATAAATCTGACTTGTAGAGTAAGGTAGATTTCATACAGATTTTGCGATGATCCACGTTTAGCGGTCCTTAAAAATCGACAGGGGTCTCAGCCTGCTTTCTAATCCAAGTCAAATCTTGAATATTTTGTACAAATGTAAAACGGCTGCCTGTCACATCGCTAACCATATTGTCTGCCCAGACGAAATTATCTGGTTGCCTTGATAGATTACATTCAAATATAGTACGGACTGCGCTCCATTTGATCAGTTTACAGAATGCGAGTTGTCTGTTACTCCTTTAAGGGTTTAACAGGCACGTTTTGGCACATTTGTGGTCACGTCACTGTAACTACGTTTACGCTTCTATTTCGACTCGGTACTTGTGAGACTATTTCTGGTCACTCGAATTGCGGTCTAGGTGCTTACCTACCCAGCAATACGTATATCAATATTCATGTATGTATGAAATACTTGCGTTAGTAAACCGATCGGTACGGTTGCTATCCACTCACTCATCTCACTCAACAGCTCAGACAATACATTACATTTCCGCTACATAAACTCGGTTATATTGTAAATTTGTTAGCTTCTTTCAGGTGATAAATCTAGTTTACTCCTGCAACTTGGTATTTTATTTGATGTGAATTCACTGTTTATTGATGCTAAATATTTTACCTTACTTCTCAAGATATGTTTCACGTAAGAAAGAATCATCGAAATAAAGGGCTAAGAAGATGCGTGAATAAAAATATTAAATGACTTCTCAAGAAAAGTTTTACGTCGCTTAATGTAAAAAGTTTGTCGTACCGGATCTAGTTAAAATGCAAATGGCGAGGATTCGACGGGGACTAGTGGCTACTAGTGTTCCGCAGCACTAGGTGCTTTAACGACTATGAATATGCCTCTCTATGCATAACATTCGAAATTAGAGAACTTTACCCGCGTCGGCAATATAAGAGGGAGTTTGATCTACTTTCTTAGTTAGCATTCGCAGCGCGTCGTCTCGCCACTAATATTTATTATGCCCCCACTCGCTTCAGCTACTCTCCCTAAGAACGCCTTATTAAAAGCTTTCAGCCACTTTTAAATGTTGGCTGCTCCGAGCGAAGTCTACTAATGAAATAGAATTACACCCTCTCACTTGCAGAATGGCTAAATCTGACTAAGTTGTTTCCACTCTCTCCGGCCTAAGAGCTTTCGGATCAAAACCCTCTATGTGTTACGATAATGTCTATTGTTAAGTATTACGTAACTTTTCACGAACAAAGTCGCCCTAGGAAGGAACCAGCCAGACCATGCGGGGCGTTGATCCGGCGGGCGGTTTTGCTGAATTTTTCACATCGTCTACGTACGTGATCGCTATTCTCGGTTCGTTTAAAGGCCCATTTACACGAAATGTGTATAGTTCTTAGTTTAGGCTAAATGGGTGGTATAAGAGGCGATTTAGAAAATAATTAATGTCGGTGGGGCAGTGTGCGAGACGCGTTAGGTAACCGGTGGCGCGCGAGCGAGAAAACGGGCGGCGCGCGCCGGGTCCGCTATTGATCGCGCGGAATGACGCCCGGGGTGACCCAAATAGAGCCTTCGTGCACCCTCCGCCCCAAACCAACCGCCCCCAACACCCCCCTCCCGTCGCGCGCCGGTAGCTCCACAACGAATTTTCATATCATGCCGGTCCTCCACGAAGGAATGGCCCGCCGCCCTGATACTAATGCCTTACATAATACATCAGGAACATCCCTCTTACTTATCCCCGCTTAAAATCTCTTTGTCCACTTGAACGTCGTAAGCTCGTTGTTCTATCACATATTCACAGACTGTACCCTAAATTCTGGTTGTAATGTTATTTCAGGTCAGTTTTAACAAGAGATTCTAACTCTCTTGCCATTGCTATAAAACACAGTAAGCGCTTGTAATTCGCTGCCATTACTTACTCAATTTTATTCATTGCTCCGATGGTTTACGATATTGTTCTCCCCGAAAGCTTATTTACTGTAAAAATACAAATTAGTTGTATTTCAATTCTTTCAGCTGAGCGGCGCCTTATTCTTTACTTTTTCTAAAGTTTTCTTGATTCTTTTGACTTATATAGCGTGACATTAAATTATCAGGCGCTTTGTCCCACTTCCGCCCGCTATTTAATGTGACATGCACAGAGGGCGCATTAGTAACTGACCTATGCCTGGGGGTGTTTCCCAGGGCGCAGCAAACTGGTGCATGCGTACTCTATAGAAATTGCTGCCATATTGCAATCCATCGATCTACACTACATAAAGATTTTTGTAACAAACAATTTAATTTCAACAGTGTATTTTGCATTTTGCACGCTGAAATAAAAATATATCTGCGACTATGAATCAACTGAAACAATGAGTAGAAAAATCCTTTTGTTTAACGCTCCAGTCCAGAGCCGGTAAAATGAAAAATACGCTCAGAGCGAGGGCACGGCGGACGCTGAAATTGAAAAGTGCAACTTTGCGTTTTATTGTGCTAGAGAAAGCATAGACTCTGTGGGAGATTGCGAATAAAACGTCACTACCACGGCCTCTGCTCTCAACGTTTACTTTAACTCACTATTGAAATTGTATCGACGACAGAGATTAAATATTCCCAACTTGTTAACTCTTATTTACTTCTGCTGGGCGCAGAGTTTTAGGGTTCGCTTCGACTTTTACAACTGAAACTGGTGGAGACTCCTGCTGGCACGTTTTCCTCTTTAATATAAAATTTAAGGGTCATATTACGTGACCAAGTGGAGTCGGCAAGTCGCTCTATGGATACGCGCTCGAGATATGTCTATATTTGCTGACATGTAATTACAAGGGTCAGGGCAGAGGCCGTCAAGCGGCGGAAATTAATATCGGACAGGTGGTGCTCCTGGACTCTGCCTGCTTCGATTCGGAAACGGAATGCCAAACTGCCACTAGCCACTTGATAGATAACAAGTTCCGATATTGCCAGCAAAAATACAGCATTTTTCCTCTTATGTACACGTTCTAATTAAAAAAGTTTCAAAGTTTCTCCGAAGAAAACAGTTTGTATCTGAAACTTCTCCTACCAATATTTAATTGGATTCTGAGTTTGATTACTTATAAGATATTACTAAAATCCCGCGTTTCTCGTTTAGCCGTCCCATCAATCTTGTCGCAAACTTGATGTTTCGTTATTTTGTCAATATACTTGTTCCTGAACATTTTCCATCTGATTTATCTGTTCACATATTGTATGTTTGTGACACGCTCTCGTATCGTCCTGGCCGGCCTGGCTGGCGGCCGAATCGAATCGATCATTACTGCCCTGCATAACACCGAATGTGCAGCAAACAGCTTTAAGGCAATTTATTCTATCGATTTTCTAAATATAGCCTCCTGTATGCACCAGCAGTTCTCTGCTGCAATGAAAATTTAATGGAGTAGATCGTCGTAGCAACTGTACCTATTTAACCGTCTTAAATAAAACTCTAGGTAACATTATGTAACTTGACCTGGAAAATTATTCTAAATCCGTCGTAAAATTCGTAGGCTTTCAAGGTCGGGCCTTCACGGCTGATATTTTTCACTCTAGCACTTCTATTCGAACAAATGATTTAATGAACCCAATATAATGCGTCCGAAGCCCTTTTTCGGTTGTAATGCGGGTTTCTATTTCTCGATAGCGAGGTAATAAATTTTGTGAGTGCTACTGGGGCGAGACTCACGGATTTAGTCAGCCGGGAATCGCGTCTACTTAGACGGGGCCAGCAATAAAATGTTTACGTCTAAAATTTATTTACGTGCGGAGGTTATGACATTATCATAAAGCGAATGCTATAAAACAAGTTCTACAATTCCTTCCGATGTAAAATAGCTATACAGTTCACTAAAATCTAAATCACATACCATAAGCTTGAAAGTAGCAGTCAAATGTTTTCCAAAAGCTGTTACCTAATCATAATTGACAAAAAAATAAACCCGATTCTTCTTTTCCTTAATGCAAGGTAAATAGTACAGCCAGCCTCTTGTTTTAACGTAAGAATTTAAGTTATGCATCGAATGTAATGCTGTTTGTGTTTCTGTAAGAAATAAACCTTTCTCGTCAAAAATTCATTCTTCAAATAAAGTTGTCTGTCAATACTCTATATTACATTAACCGGTCTGCCTACGCCACCCTGCCAACAAGTTATTCGTAATTTTTTATTGAATTTATTTAAGTGACTGCAGATTTTCTGGTTTCATTTCTGATGGCTAATTCGAAAAGTACAATTTTGTATGTAGGGATAGAAGATGGTATGTCCTGTATGTAGTCGATGAGGAAGGCTGTCAAAGCACCGGTTGTGGAAGGTTAGCTCTCGGAGGTGCGCGCAGGGCGGCGCGCGGCGCTCGGTGGGGCGGCGTGCGCAGCGCTGCGCGGCGGCGGCGGCGCGGCGGCAGCGCTGGCGTCGTGACGCAGTGTGACGTCAGTGCGCCGTCGGCTCGATACGCGCCTGCCCCGCCGTCAGTCGCCGCCCGAACCAGGCCGCCGAGTGTCGCGCCTTCCGCGACTTCATCCGCGCTCTTTCTCATACCGGGTTTTAGTTTCGTACCATGATGACATAGCCCTAGTGCCGTGCGACGAGACTACGAAAGCGCACACATTTTTAAGTTTTTTCGTTGGAACGCGGAAGCCATAAAGGTCCCCGTTGTTGCAGAACTAGTGACGACCCACCCCATTCCGTTGAGGGACAGAGGCGAGACCGAGGCGGCTCACACCTTTTTATCCGCCTTTTTATAAAGACTAGCGAAAATGGGCGAGGTGAGTGCGGTGCTTGCAGTAGTGCTTGCCTTAGCGTTTGCAGTAGCGAGCCCGAAGTACGAGGCTAGTGCTTTCGTGAGGTGAAGTGCATGTCGAGGAAGTGAGTGCTGGAGTCTCCGGAGGACCGCGGCCGCAAGGCAGGCCCCCGCTGTCGTGATCAGTGCTTGATTCCTTCAGGGCATGACCTTCGTGTCGCCTCTCGCAGAACTCCATTAGCACGTTTCATCGCCTTTGTTCTGCTAGCGCAAAAAATCTGCAACGATATATTGTGCTCATATAATTTTCGCATCCATCATCATTAGACTACTTTTCTTCGCCGAGCTTTTCAACTTTTGCAATTTTGTAATTTTTTATGCACTTATTCATTTTCGCTACCAAACTCAGGATCTATGTTCTGATTTCTTCATGAAAAAAAGGCTTTATCTGGTAACTTTTGGATAATGTTATATTACAATAGTGTGAACGGCGCCGGCCGGGTTGCGTAACTTGTCCGTATCGATCTGTGCGGAGAGCGAGACACTTTGCTCTTCCATATGCCTCGACACAGATCCTTCCTCAATACATCATATTCGATTAATAAAATTGGAACATACTCTTTCATAAATGGACATTCGAAATGAAACAAAATCGTATTGCTCATTTTCAATGTAAGAGACTTCCAAGATCAAAAACCTGATTCAAGTATCAATTACACAAATAAAATCCATCACAAATCTTGAACTACTTTTTTACCATAGGTTTTGATTCGTTTTCACATTTGCCTAAACAATTTTTATTGCTTCTTTGTTAGCACCATATATTGCAAATAATAGAAAAAAGTCTAAAATAATCGAAAAAGTATATAAGTCTAAACCCAATAATTTCATTACTTGGATTAAGCATGACATTTACACTTTTGAATCATAGTCTAATACTTAAATGTTTAAAAAATATTTATTAAATTATGCTAAGGAATTCTCAGGCCTCTGTACAAGACAAGACTTCTCTCAAAAATTCCAATGCCAATATCGGTAGATAGTTGGCAAAAATGAATAAATTCTATTAGCGTCACGGGATATAACACATATCCCGAATATCCTGTATTAGTTACAAAAGTTGCGCGTACTTAATACCTACTGCCGTCCTACCTTTTGGATAAGGCGAGGTGATTCGTCAAGCTAAAAAGAAGATTCGCTAGGTGCTCCGAAGGAAGTTGCTAACAGGTCGCGACGGGAGCGCCGTGCTTCGGCCACGGACCACAAGCACCGAAGGTTTATTAGAAAATTGCCTCGTCATTATGTCATTTAAATCGCATAGAGTACCGTCGCTCTATTGGAGTATTTCCTTTATCCTTTATGACGACAGCATGCATCAATTAGGATGCTAGACGGACCTTGGGGAGTTTCCAAATTGTCTTAATCTTAGAACTTGCGAATTACCTGTGTTATAATTTAATCATCACTTATGGGCTTAATTTGTAAAGTCCCTTTTATATACTTTTAGTTTATGGCATGTTTCCAAGATTTTAAAACCCTCGATTCTTTACTGAACCAACGCAAGGACAGATACAAAAAAAAACATAGAAATGTTTCCCCGTTTTTGTTCTTTCTTGCCATTACAGGCGGGTAATACATTCTACCGGGGAGTAATTTCAATAGTTGCCAAAAAATACCTTCATAGACTTCTAAGTTCTTTTTAATGAGCTCGGACCTCCGTACATATATTATTAATCGGATGATTGTTTTTTTTTTTAATATTGTAAAAAATCGGAAACCTAAAATATTTATATACTTTCATCTGTAGTGCAGTTGTAAGCGCTAATAGCAAAGACACCTGGAATCTAGAACAATTCCATTGATCTTTCTTCTACATGTGCTGATACTAAGAAGTCGACAAGTTTTATTCATTTGTCAGACAGTCGTAATTAAAAATATTTGACGCGGTACTGTGCGTGTTATTATCGGAGAATGAATTGTGATCCATCATTATCATTATGACGTACGCGCCATTAAGTAATACGGCATTTAATCCGTATGTCTCAGTTGTCCGAACTGGTCCGAACTCCGACGCATGTTTGATGAATTTTACAAAATATGGTTAAATAGCGCTTTACATAATACTTGCTGCATTTACAAAAGTTGCCCTGTATTTAAGCATTTCTATATTCTCCACACGAATTTAATAATAGTTTATTTGATAGGGCATTCATCTTTGGATCCAAATTATAATTTGTGACTATCTGTGGAATCGAAGTCCGAATGTATAATAATATAATCAGCTGTTTTAATGACATGATAGTTCTCATTCCATTTGAAATGAACAAATTGAAAAAAAATCTTTTCTGTTACAATACATTTAGTATTCAGTTCCATATTTCCTATTTTTTGGACATTTTTTTTTTAAACTTTAACTCACTTTTTCACAACAACTTACGAAGCTTAAAAGTTCTCCCTATAATGGAATGTAGTGAAGTAAATTGTGTCTGGCATTCATTTACTATCGTGGTACTATCTTTAACCTTTTATTTATCACTTTGTACAGCACGACATTTTTTGTAGTTTGAGGTTCTTTGGTCAGTGCACCTTATACCGAAATGGTGTAATGAATACGTAATGTTTGTAAGTATTTTAGGGAAGGTTATCTTAATTATACTTTAATTACTTTTAAATACGTTATGTATGTTCCGATAGATAACCTTTGGTTATGTATTTAAAAAAGTTGTTGACTGGAGTTTGCTTTTTGTTCACAATTAACATAATCATACCACCTTGCGTAACTGTTATATGGACATTAATAGTGTCCTTACTTATCATCAGCTATTCTTTTCAAGCTTTTTAATTGTTAGTGTTATTTTAAACATTAGTAGCTATTTTAATTTCAATCTTGAAGTATGATCCTAAAAACGAATGAGAGTGACGCTGTTACATGTGCCGGTTCTCATATTAAATAGCCCTTAACTGACTTGCGTACTTACATTCGGATATCGCACAGTAAATGCATCAATGACACCTCGTGTCTCGTTTTCAAAGTCTACTAGGTACGTTATTATTATGACGTAAGATAAATTAGCTATACTATCCAATGTTTTGGCACGATCGTATAATCGTGTTGTCATCGCGAGTTGGGGAGTCACGGCAGGCGTCGCCTCATTAATGTTAAAAATAATTGTCTCATTCATACGTCACGCATCTACTACGATTGTAACAGCAAATTTTCGGTACAAAGCAGTTCTCTGACCGTGGCAATGAATCTTTCGGCTGAACGTTCATTGACATTTCTATTTAGAGTTAGTAGAACACATGACTTTTATATTAGGCACGACGTCACCCGACCGACTTCTTGGTTTTGTAATACCTCTAGTATCATTAGTAACACAAACAATTTGATTTGTCTGGCATTGATGCGTCATATTAAACTAAACCGATATTCTTTTACTTCGATTCCACCGAAATGTACGTCAACTATTATAGCTGACCTTCCACAAACCCTAAAATACGTTCAAAGTCAGAGGAGCCTTGCCAAATAACTTACTCAGCGGCCCTTTCAAATCCATTCATTTTTTAAAGAGACAGTTATTATTGGGAATGATTTTTACAATCCGTATATAGTTCACAATCGCGTATTGTCAAGAACCCCTCTCGTAAAAAGAAGCTGCGTCATTTGGCTGACCCCCGCTGAGGCGTTTAGAATGAGCTCGTCAGCAGTCGTCAGTCGGATGGTGTTAACATTTCATTCTAGCAGAACCAGTTTCGATTTTTCATCAGATATTCCGGTTTAACCTTTATAGAGATTATAAATGCGGTCGTCGGGGTCCGGGGGTGGCAACCTTGTCTTTTAGCTATTTATGCCGAGGGTAGCGAGCAGGGGTCGAGCCGCACCGCGCATGCCCCGTGCCGCCGCTTATGTAATGCGGGGCGAACATGCTGCCGCATGTCTGCCTCTTTAGTTAACGTGATCTTATGCCGTATGAATATTCCATAATCTCCTTTGCCGCGTTTATGGCGGCCTTTATGGCGCTTAATTAAATACTGGCCGTAACCATCGAGCCATCGCCGCCGCCCGCCACCCCTGCCATTCCTATGCGGGTAGGCTGCGCTCGGCCACGATCTCTTAGCCGCGCGCTTCCCACAATTCGCTCTAGTTATTCTCAACGTGACCTTCAGAAGAATTCAGGGCGCGGTTTAATGAGGCCTGCATGAAAACGTTGATCAATTATCGGCGGCGACGCGGCCGGCCTGTTTACGGCAGCGCGGACGCATTTAGAAGCGGTGACATTACCGCCCCTATTGAACACAATGCGACCGTTATTGCACTTACGTAAGAGCCGACACAGTTTCCGGGACTCTTATAAGCTCTCGATCATTCATTACACGTGCGATCGAATTGGGTCAAGTTGTAGCGTTTTCGTTATTCCATAATTGTGGTTTACGTCAAACTTGCTTCATAAATCATATCTGGATACTGTAGTTACTTACACATTATTTTTGTTAAAAATCACAGTCGTAGAGTCGTCATGCACCGAGGTTTGCGGTGTCCTTACAACCGCTCTCAGGTTCGCACGCGCAACTAGTTCAGATCAATTGAATGCCATTGAGAGTTGGTCCCTACCAGGACTATAGTGTACACGTTCGGCAAGGTTATAACCATGCGATCTGTATTATGTTTC
Organism: Pyrausta purpuralis; assembly: GCA_963924145.1. Classification (NCBI taxonomy): domain Eukaryota; kingdom Metazoa; phylum Arthropoda; class Insecta; order Lepidoptera; family Crambidae; genus Pyrausta; species Pyrausta purpuralis. The sequence goes on along the minus strand of OZ001646.1, from coordinate 14,191,811 downwards.
TGTGTGCGAGTCACCGAACGCTTTACAATTTAGTACTCTGACTGTCAATGTAGTCACTATACTGCATAGCTAGGTAGATAGTAGTTACACATTTAGCTGCATTGTCAGTAGGCACTACATTACATCCTATAAATATGTTCACGTCCGTGTTGAATGTAAGAGAATGCATTTCATCAAAATTCATACTCTTGCATTGGCACTCGGCATTTTGTTATTTTTTTATTTTGATTGGGCATAGATATTGCATGGCCTGATGATTTTGATGACTTAAAATGATTCCTGTTTGTTTTAGATCATACATTAAACCATGCGATATCATTGTTGGCCACTTCCACACTCACCCATGAGCATGGCCCATAGGGCCGCCTTGTAGAATGTGTCTAGCCCCTAGTTGTGTTTGCAGCATGGCCGTACCGACTCGTACCGCGTCGCGACCATCGGGCCCATAAAGGATGATAATAGAACCGCAGACGGGCAGTACAAGGTTTTTATTTGCATTACCATCTTTCATTTTTTTGTCATTTTATGTCTTCCCATGGCGATCGGCACGAACATTTACATGCCGATCACCATTGGAATTCTGCATGCCGTTTTGTTAATTTCAAATCATTTGCATTTTGATACGCAGATTCATCCAAGCTATTTAGTACATAATCTTAAAGTTTCATAAACAGCCTTACAGTGTAATATGTACGAGTATGTGGACGTTTTATTATTATATAAAAATAATTAAATAGTCAAATTTATGAATTTCAGACACGCCGGAAACCACCCGCAAAAAAACGGAAACCAGGAGACTTAGATGATCTCAAACAGGAGTTGGATATTGACTTTCACAAAGTAACACCCGAGGAGCTCTACCAAAGATTTCAGACACATCCAGAAAATGTAAGAACTATGCCATTCAAGATAAACGTAGACATAGATGACTTTGGAACGTATGTGTGATTGGTCGTTTTTGATTCCAGGGCCTTAGTCACGCAAAAGCGAAAGAGAATCTGGAAAGGGACGGTCCAAATGCACTCACCCCGCCAAAACAGACGCCCGAATGGGTGAAGTTTTGTAAAAATCTGTTTGGTGGCTTCGCGTTATTATTGTGGATTGGTGCTATACTATGCTTTATTGCCTACGGAATTCAGGTCAGTATGCTGTGAAGGAATTGCTCGTCGACGCGATCCATTAAAGATCGCGCCAAACTCGGCGCGTTAGAATGCGATTTATGCATTATTGTTTTAAAATCAATAAACTATCTGTGCTACTATAACTTTTCCACTGCTTGACACGTGTTTGCAATGCTCTTATTTTCAAATCCTACTGTTCTTTCACAATCCAAAGTGAGTTGAAAAAAAATGCTCAATTAGGGCAGTTAAGCAGACCGAACATAAAAAAGACTCAAGAATCTTATAATACCTAGATATATCTTTCAGGCGAGTACCGTCGAAGAACCAGCGGACGACAACTTGTATCTCGGAATCGTATTAGCGGCTGTGGTCATCGTGACGGGCATATTCTCGTACTATCAAGAGAGCAAGTCGTCGAAGATCATGGAATCCTTCAAGAACATGGTACCCCAATTCGCTACGGTTATACGCGAGGGCGAGAAGCTGACGCTGCGCGCTGAGGACCTGGTGCTTGGTGACATTGTTGAGGTATGTTGGGCTTCTATCCTTAATTGTTCTTTAGGTTCTAACTTTATTGTACAGCTAGTTGAAGAAATGATGACTCTGTATCTATTGAGTGTGTTACACAATACTGAATTAGTACGACACGACAAAATAAAATGTATTTCCCCAAAGTACTTTTAGTACTCCTGGACTGATTCAATAAAATCTTCGTGAATACAAAAGAGTACACTTGCTGGGTGGTTCCGTGGTAATCAGGTCACGATTTGGAGATACAATCCTGATGAAAGACAACTTGTACAGGCACACTATCTACTTTGAGGATAGCTTATTTATTAGTCTTTTGATAAGAAATAAGAAAATTGCTAACAAAATACACTATATTGTAGGTTAAATTCGGCGACCGTATCCCCGCTGACATCCGCATCGTAGAGGCGCGAGGCTTCAAAGTTGACAACTCCAGCTTGACCGGCGAGTCGGAACCCCAGTCCCGTGGCGCTGATTTCACCAATGAGAACCCGCTTGAGACCAAGAACTTGGCATTCTTCTCGACCAACGCTGTTGAGGGCACCGCGAAGGGCATCGTTATTTGCTGCGGAGACAACACGGTGAGTTCGAATGTTTTAAAATATCTTATTACAAAGCTTGGAGATAAAATTGTTAGCTTCTTATCCTCCAAATTATCTTAAAACATAATAAATAGTGGTGTTACATATTGGAATACCGATGATTCAATCTAAAGGATACGTATTTCCATGTGCCGAATGGATTCTCGGATCGGAAAATAGTTACATGTCTATTGAGTATAGAATTAAAGATAACTCTTTATTGCACATCACATAGATATAAGTGACAAAACTGACTTTGTTGTAGTCATTTTAAAAAAAAAAAGTACATATATGCCTCGTGGTACATCTATAATATTTATAACATTGCCAACAACACATAATTGATCCTAAACGGGATTTCCCTAGGCTAAGACCCACTGAAAATTGCGTGCGCCCATAACCCCTGTGGCCTTGGCTTAATTAATTATAAGAGTGCTGAAATATGCACGCATGGAATTTTCCGTTGTGAAGTTTAAATTAACGTGTCATCAACAATTTAAAACTCTCGTGTCAAAAATGTAAAGCAGGTGCTTAACACAATGTTCTTTATAATATAATCTAGGGATAAAGAAATCAAATACTAAACTAGTTATTAAGATATAGGGCTGCGTTGAGATTTTTAAATACTTCCTGGCGCTGTGAGCTGCTGCCTCTATTTTAGATGGGTAACTAATGGTACTATACTGAAAAGAGTAATGAAATCATCCTCGCAAATCACTATAATAAGGCGTATAAAAGCTCATCTCGCGGCATCGACAATGTATTGAAATAATACGTCGTTAATGAAAATTATGTACAACTAGCGGCTTCACCCGCATAAACTTTGAATCTCATAAAATATCACTAAGAATTATGGCCGATGTGCTTTGCCTATGTATGAGTTAAGATTATTGTAAAGTTCATCAAAATCCATTCAGAAGTTTATGTATGAAAGAGTATAAAGATACATCCGCACACCCATCCTCACAAACTTGCGCGTTTATAATATTACCTAGTAGGATTCTGATTTCCCTATTGTATGGTGCAGGTGATGGGCCGTATCGCCGGCCTGGCCTCCGGTTTGGACACGGGCGAGACCCCCATCGCTAAGGAAATCCACCATTTCATCCACCTCATCACTGGTGTGGCCGTCTTCCTTGGAGTCACCTTCTTCCTCATCGCCTTCATTCTTGGCTACCACTGGCTGGACGCTGTCATCTTCCTGATCGGTGAGTTCTGACAGCAGTATACATCATATTTCTTAGGTCTGCCTCTCAAACTAATTAAAATATATTTAGTCTAGTCTCATGAGATGATAGCTAAAGGCATGAATTGAGTTGAAAACTGAATTGACTACTACTTTTTTTATATTGTTGCATTTTCGAAGATGAATTATTTCAACCACTATTGATAAAGTGACTAGCCACATTAGTATTTCGATTGCATTACTTTTGATTAACCTCATTTCTTTGACTTTATTGAATCTAAAAATGGTAAGCTGTAGATTTAAATCACTTAGATTTACAAATAACATGCCTTCAATCTTCTCTTGCAGGCATCATCGTAGCCAACGTGCCGGAAGGTCTGCTCGCCACAGTAACCGTATGCTTAACCCTGACTGCCAAGCGCATGGCCTCGAAGAACTGCCTCGTGAAGAACTTGGAAGCCGTCGAGACCCTCGGATCCACATCCACCATCTGCTCCGATAAGACCGGCACGCTCACCCAGAACAGAATGACTGTCGCTCACATGTGGTTCGATAACCAAATCATTGAGGCTGATACCACTGAGGACCAGTCTGGAGTTCAGTATGGTAAGGTTTTGCCAAATTAAAATTAGTAATTTTAGATGTATATTCCAACCACAAACATAGGTATAACTATAACTTTACTTGCACCGCCTCTATATATATTTTTCTCTGTCCTGACCTATGGTTGACTGGTAGAGAATGCTTTTGGCATTAAGTCCGCCATATGTACCTACAATATTTTGTTGTGTGCATGAAGTTTTTAAATAAAAAAATAAAATAGGTGAGATACCGTAACCAACTTTTGACTTGCAATAAATAAATCTCAATCTGAATGTAACAGCATGTAGGTTGACGACAGTTTTAACTGCTTATATAATTTATGTTCTGTAATTCTTTCAATATTATAGAAATAACTTATTAGTTGCCTACTAAACCATTGTTGTAATATCTATAACAATGGTTTAGTAGACACCTTAAAATAATAATATAATATGCGCCAGATCAGACATCACACCTATTGTCTTGGTTTCGGAGTAAAGATTATTTTTCTTTGTGTTACAAATTATAGACAACTATTAGGAGGGATGCGAACACATGTACTACTTACATTTATTTGCTATCTTTATTACTTTGTGAAATTTTAGCTAAATTCAAAATAACCATTCGCCATTTTATATCCGTGTCTTTTTCGCAAGATTACTTTATTGAATTGGCCACGTCAAAAAACAGTATTTGGTTTAATGATACAAATTATGGTGGATCTATAAATAAACATTTTTAATCTAACCGTCTTTTTTCTCAGACCGCACCAGCCCCGGCTTCAAGGCCCTCGCCAAGATCGCAACCCTCTGCAACCGCGCCGAGTTCAAAGGAGGCCAAGATGGCGTACCTATCCTGAAGAAGGAGGTAGCCGGCGACGCGTCCGAGGCCGCTCTCCTCAAGTGCATGGAACTGGCTCTTGGCGATGTGTTGTCTATTAGGAAGAGGAACAAGAAAGTGTGCGAGATTCCATTCAACTCGACCAACAAGTATCAGGTGTCGATCCACGAGAGCGATGACCCCAGCGACCCCCGCCATCTGCTCGTGATGAAGGGCGCCCCTGAAAGGATTCTGGAACGTTGCAGCACCATCTTCATTGGTGGCAAGGAGAAGGTAATTTGAAGTCGCAACTATTTTGGGCCTTCTAGAGACTAATGAAACGTTTCTTGTCTGGGTCACATAATAATAGTAATAGTCCCCCTTGCCGATTTCGATAGTCACAAAGACTAACCGACTGCGCGTGACATATTATAGCGCACAAGTGTGCGCAAACACAGGTGCACTCTCTATTCCTTTCACTTTCATAGCCCGATAGGACAGCAAGCTGCCGGAGAGAGAATAGGCGCAGGACTAACAGCTTTACGTGCTTACCGAGGTACCGAAGCAAAACACCTTCAACTTCCAAACTCCGTGAGAAACCCTGAGAATTTCTGAACAAAAAAACTCGGTTATACATTTTTGGCCCGATCCGGGGATCGAACCCGGGACCTCTGGCTCAGCAGTCGCTTTAAAGTGCGACCGCTAAGCCAGAGAAAGTTATCGGTCACAATATAAACACGACAAAGAAAGAAATATTCAAAAACTCATGATAAGCTACTATCAGATAAACACTGATTTTATAATTGGTCACAAACCTTTTCTATGACAAAAAGAATACTTAACCAAAATGCGACTTAGGATTTGCTTTTGTATAAACTCCAATACCGCATAAAGCAGAATATCAATTGATGTTTTGTAATATACGACGCTTACCACAAACTAAAGCTGCTTTTTTCTCCAGGTATTGGACGAGGAAATGAAGGAGGCGTTCAACAACGCGTACCTCGAACTCGGCGGCCTCGGCGAGCGTGTGCTCGGCTTCTGCGACTTGCAGCTACCCTCGGACAAGTACCCCATCGGCTACAAGTTCAACACGGACGACCCCAACTTCCCTCAAGAGAACCTCCGCTTCGTCGGCCTCATGAGCATGATCGATCCTCCCCGAGCCGCCGTGCCCGACGCTGTTGCCAAGTGCCGGTCTGCTGGTATCAAGGTTGGTCACTGAATTGATTTATTACGTCCTTTCAGGTACATCAAGGAAGTCGCTCGACGAGCTCAGATAGCAAAGTCAGCAGTTAAACGGTTGGAGAACATCTGGAAAAAACGTAACATCTATCGCTGCACGAAAGTGAAACTTATGCGTACTTTGCTTTTTTCCATATTCCTTTATGCATCGGAAACATGGACACTCAAAGCTCGATTAAGATCTAGAACAGATGCGTTCGAAATGTGGTGTTGGCGTAAAATGTTGGCATCCCGTGGACTGGGCGTCGCACTAACGTCTCTATACTTCAGGAGCTCAAAATAGAAACACGCCTGTCTACAATATGCCTCCAAAGGTCGCTTTCCTTCTTCGGTCATCTTGCCCGCCGGGAGCTGGAACATCTGGAGATGCTTTTATTGGTTGGGCACGTCGAAGGTAGAAGGAGTAGAGGTAGAGCACCCTCGGTGGACAGATGCCATTCTACAGTCCATCAAGGGCAACACCCAAGAAGCAATTCACCGAGCCCAGGACAGGTGTGCCTGGAGAGCCCTGATCCGCATCGCTTTTGGTGGTCACGACCCTCAGACATGAGGAAACGACGAAGAAGAAGCTACATCACAACGCTCCGGCCCTAACAAAGTTTTTTTTTAATTCTCTTGGATGATAACTTTGACTCGGTCTTCCTGATATCCAAGTGCAGAGAATTTACTCTTCCACAAATACTACATTGGTTTACTGTATTCAATCTCTTTAGTTTTATTTTTTGTTTTTATACTAGTAGTGCTCTGTCACTATACAAACTTAATAATATAAATTGCACTCGTAACAAGCAACTATTGCTGTGACAGGCGAGGAATCGAGATTGTCCGGTGAGATTCAATCCGACACAACCGGAAAGAGATCAGGCGCAAAACTAACGGCTAAACGTACTCGCTAAGCCATAGCTATATCATGGGGGTGTACGATTTGACTATAAAACATAAGAAATCCCGATTTTTAACGATATCGTCTGACCCATCTTGTTGGTGGATATCCATACCATACTTTAAGTTAAAAAAATGCTTTCAGTTTGATCAACTGTCATAAAAAAAAGTTACCATGCCTACATAAGCAACAATCCATTTGCTAATACCTTCCACTCCAGGTTATCATGGTGACTGGTGACCACCCCATCACTGCGAAGGCCATCGCCAAGTCGGTGGGCATCATCTCCGAGGGCAACGAGACGGTTGAGGATATCGCGGCGCGGCTCAACATCCCCGTGTCCGAGGTCAATCCGCGCGAGGCCAAGGCCGCTGTGGTGCACGGCACTGAACTGAGGGAACTGAACTCGGATCAGCTTGATGAGATTCTGAAGTAAGTATTGATACATTCAATACAATACGTCTTTACAATCGAAGTAAGTAAGTAAGTCTTTATTTGCGAGAATACAGTTACAAAGATCTTAAATAAAAAATAATAAAATAAGTCCAGTGTATTCTACCAATAATATGGTATATGGTTGTTTAAGATTTTATAAGAGTACAGGTAATTGGTTGGCCTGTGAGACTGTATTACAGAAAACCAGTACTCTTCTTGATATTAATAAAGTCTTATCATTTCTCAAACGTTTCACTTTTTGATCACATCATGAACTGGAGTAATTACTCCACATCTTTTAAAATCCAGTCCTTGTAAGTTTATCTGAAACTCAGTTATGAAATAATAAAGTAATATTTTCTCATTACACGAAACTGGTCAATTTTTATCGATGACAATTTCCTTATTTACTCAATTTTTATAAAACATGGTTCATTCGTAATAAAATTATCAATGACACAAAAAAGCTGAACGAAAATCGGTTCATTCGTTTGAGAGCTACGATACTTAAGTACAGACAGATACACATAGTACCACTCTTATTTTGCGTCGGGGTTAAAGATTAGAGGTATAAAACATGCTTTGTACGAAAGCCATCATCAGCGTCATAGCCAATCAGATGAGATCGTGGCTAAATGGCTTTTTATTCATAATTCATTTATCTGTCATAAATAGTGTTTGGTGAAAGTCAATCACATGATAATAGTTGAGATTACAAAAAACACACTTTACTCTCATTGTCCAGGTTCCACACGGAAATCGTATTCGCGCGCACCTCGCCTCAGCAGAAGCTGATCATCGTGGAGGGCTGCCAGCGCCTCGGCGCCATCGTGGCGGTCACCGGCGACGGGGTCAACGACTCGCCCGCGCTGAAGAAGGCCGACATCGGAGTTGCCATGGGCATCGCCGGCTCGGACGTGTCCAAGCAAGTGAGTACTCTATGTCAAAGTTAATAGGGCTCATTTTAGGAAAACCTTTTACACCTACTCGCCAGCTTTGAGGAAAGCAGACATCGGACATCGCTGGTTCTGGCGGGTTTAAGCAAATAAGTAAGTAGCCTTAAATAGACAAACTATTGGCCCCCTCTGAAGCAGGCTGACATTGGAGTTGCTGTGGGCATCACTGGCTCTGGCGTGTCGAAGCAAATGAGCGCTCTATGTCAGGTGAATAGGGGTCATTTTAGAAATATTCGCCAGTATCTCGTAGCAACTGAAGCGGATCATCGCCGGCTCTGACGTGTTAAGCAAGTGAGTATTCTATGGTCAGGACAAAAAGGCTAAAAACAGATCAAGCTAAGAAACTGTATGTTATAAATTAGCGACTCACCCACTCTGAAGAAGATATATATTGGTGTTTCTAAGGATAACGCTGATTCTGACGTGTCTAAGCAAATGAGTATGTATGACTCTGTATCTATAGTATGATGATAGGGTTTAATTTATGAGCCAAAGAGTCAACTTCTCGTTTGTTTGAAAAAATCAGACATTTGAGTTGCTATAGTCATCACTGGTTCTGACATATCAAAGCAAATGAGAACTCAATCTATGAAAGGGCTCATTTTAGGAAAACCTGCTCTTAGGAGTGCTGATATTGGTCAACTCTGACATGTTTTAGTGAGTAGAGTAAGATACTCTATAGCCAGGAAAATAAGGCTAATTTTATTTGAGTACTCTATGACAAGGCAACAAAGCTCGGTTTAGAAAATCTCTTGATGTAAAACTGCCGATAAGCCTCGGCCAAGGTCACTTGATCAATCCGTAGAACTCCCCTGACTTATACAGTTACCTGGTTATCGGTCTATAAACAAGCTTATGTTTTTTGGTCACGCTTGCCGCTTAGAAAACATAATAGACTTCATGTTTAAACAGTTTTTTTTTTCGTATTTTTCTTCGTTGTTCTAAATAATCAATATTATTAAGGTTGTCACTTCCTACCACCAAAACTTACACATCCTTTTTCCCTAGGCCGCTGACATGATTCTGCTCGACGACAACTTCGCTTCAATTGTCACTGGCGTAGAAGAGGGCCGACTGATCTTCGACAACCTGAAGAAATCCATCGCTTACACCTTGACTTCCAACATTCCTGAGATCTCGCCTTTCCTGGCCTTCATCCTTTGCGATATTCCGCTTCCTCTCGGAACCGTTACCATCCTTTGCATCGATCTTGGAACCGACATGGTAAGTTCGATTTTATTCGCTAGACTTTACGATCGATTTTTGTCTGTTGAGATGTTACATTTGGGAAGATTGATTTGGATCGATTGTACTTGAACAGTCAAACACCGACATTCTAGACACAATAGCCAATCAATTATCATAGCGGTCCACGTGATGTTTGCGTTGGAAAAATAAATTAAGTTGAGAAATCGTATCACAGGGAAATAAACAAATGATTTTGTAGCAGTGACTTCCTGAATGTCACATTCATTTACACTTTTATTACAATTCTTGCTGCTTTTACGGGTTTTTTTTTATGATAACTTTTAATCAAAACAAAACTGCATATTGTTATCATTTTTTTTACAAAATTAAATAGCAGTCAAATCCGAAAAGCTTCAAGAACTGTAATTTTTTACTAAGATACAATAATTACAACTAATGGATATTCATGACTATCGATCGAATAGTATTCAATATGGGGTGTAGAATGATATCGCTTTTGTGTGTATCTTCTAATATCACTTCAGCTTTATGGTATCATAAGAAAATAAAATCTAGATATGAGCTGAATTCGAACAATAGTCGTTGGATTCCTATGTTTTCCTTAAGGTTTTAGTGTTGTGGAGTTCCTGCTGATGTACTGAAATGTTTAATTAATAAGCCAATGCCGTTAGGTGCCAGCGATTGCGCTCGCGTACGAGACGGCTGAGGCGGACATAATGAAACGGCCGCCTAGGAACCCATTTTGCGACAAACTAGTCAATGAGAGGTCTCTATTGCGTGTTGCATAAGTGTTGACGTATAACTACTAACTCGTTTCCAGCTAATACGCCTGTGTATCGATATCGTGACGAGTGGATGTCTCCCTAGTTACGACTCTATTGTACTCAATCGTAACGACCATTTCGCTTTTGTTTATAAAATAACAGAATTTCTTTGTGATTGCAAAGTTATGATTAGGTAAAATAGAGTCGGCAATGATGTGTTTTAATGAAAATGTGGATACGTGCAGGAGAACTAATCAGATTTTTGCTATAGTAGACAGCAGTACTCGGTTGAAAGATCTATATCTGAGACGAGAAGCTACTGTAAATAAGAGAAATAATATAGATGTGTTTTGTTTGTTCTAATCCCTGAATGTTTTTTATAAGCTACGCCGTGGGCGTAGGCGCTCGCCCCCGCCGAAGGTTACCTAGTTTACAAATAACGACAGACACAACACACTAATGTTACCACATGTCATGTCATGTCACCCCATCATCATTCGAGGCGACCGCCCGGTGAGAGTGTCGGTCATCCCCACTCATGGTTCATTTGTTTTTACGTTCCACATCGGAAGAGACCACCTTCCACAGACGTCATGTCATGATCAATATTTTGTTTATGTGTTCCGATTATGTTTCTGATAGTGTATAAGCGTCCGCGACTGCGAGCAAGTGCCACGAGATTCACAGTTACTAGAATTGACCGTATGACTGCCGATCTGGGGTCACGGGAGGAGCATGAGACCGACTGGTAGAATCTGTTATCGACCGCTGGCAGCGGTTATTGCTTTGTCGCTGCTGGGGGCCGACAACGGCTGCTTTAGAATTTACACTAGATGCGACATCAGTAACAATTTGTGAGAGTCTGAATCTAAAAAGGAAGTTATCTAATTTTACTTTCTTTCGCAAATAAAGGTCAATGGCAAGTTAATGCTTTCAATAGTTTGAATGTCGGAACTACTGTGTACCTTCCTCCCTTGACATCTGCGGTCCTATTCTGTAAGACCCTACCAGTTTTTTCTGCTCGGGTCATCGTCCTCGCGCTGTTACTGTGTCACTGTCACACTAACAGCGCGAAAGCGTTGAGCTAGACTTAGAAATATGTGTATCGTGTTATACATAGTAGTACTCCTAGTTAGGACACCTACTCTGTAAAGCGATAAACTTATTTCCGAATCTAGCCATCCCTGATGGAGTTAGAACACGGACAAAGCCTTACAGAGTAAGGTATAGTATAGCAGCGGTCATGGGTATTCGTGGCGCGTGGTCGCATGCGGCTCAGTGTTCGGTGTTGTGTCACTGTGACTGGTGCACCGCTTCAGAGGCGCCCGCTCACATCGCTAGTATTTGTGTAGGTGCCCGCCATTTCCCTGGCCTACGAGGAGGCCGAATCTGACATTATGAAGCGACAGCCGCGTAATCCTTTCACTGATAAACTCGTTAACGAGAGGTAAAACACCACGAGTCGACCGCACTCGTTCAAAGATATTATTCTATCCGCTAATTGCTTGCTACCACGTGTATTGTCTTCAATATTGAGGTTTGGTTGTTGCCTGCAGTGTGTGACGGTGTCCTGTAGGCCGCGACATAGCTCTGTGGATATTGAAGGCGACAGATCGCACCGCTCCTACTTAATGCCTTGCGATGTCTTTTGTACATTTTTCTATACTAACAAATCTCGCCTTTTCTTTAACCGTATGTAGCTTGATGTTGTGATGGAATAATGTGTTTTACCGAAGCTCTGGTAAAAGGCAGAAACGCATTGTTTCATTTGAGTGGTTTTTGGGTTTTTGGTATTTATTGTTATCTGAGTGGTGTGTTTTCAAGGTAAGTTATTTGGTGTCTCTCCCTGTCTCTGTCGTTTATTTCTCGTGCATGACTATGCGTCCTAACCGTCTCAATTCCTTACTAATAAACAAAATGATAACGTATATTTCAATTACAATTTCTTTTGACTCGTTATTTCTTTACTAGTAAGGAATGATATTATTTTATTAACATTGTTTATCTTTAACCCTAATTTTGATCTCATTTCTTACCTCATGATCTCCATGCACACCACACTATTTATTTCACGATGACGTCATTCAACCTAACTCACTACGCCACTAGCTTCATCACACACACACGTATGTATCATACAATCTCTCCCATCTGTAAACGATAGGAACATCGACACTAATCGTATGTGTAACACATGTAACAATATTATATTCAGATGCTGCTAGGGCTTATTTGTAACTTCTATCACTAGAGTAGTTATTTTCAGATAATATTTTATACTGTGTAATTCTTATAAGGATGGTAAAGAGTTTTTACGACTTAATCACGCCAATTTTTCTACTTTTATATCTATCTAGCTAATAAAGTAAATATAAATTAGTATTATTGGTATCGTAATATGTAATATCGCTAGCCGTAGTTCAGAGCGACGTGTCCGGAATGGTGTGTATATTTATTATGTATAAGTGCGCGACGCGCCTTGGTTGGTATTTGCTGATTGCTTGGTGTTACCGAAGGTGCCTGCTATATCATTGGCGTACGAGGCGCCCGAGTCCGATATCATGAAGCGGCAGCCGAGGGACCCTTACCGCGACAACCTCGTCAACAGAAGGTTGGCCCCGCACCCCACCGACGCCACCCGCAACCGTGGCGATGCTTATAGTTTATCATTTGGGTGTTACACGCCGAATAGCCCGCCTTCCGATCCCATACTAACGCTAACCCTACAAGGAACTACGACTTTGCTAATTCATTTGAAACTAAATCTTTTATTGGGGACCCTTTTACCATCGTCGGATCGTATATAGCTGAAAAGCTTTCTAGAATACCATTAGATGAGCAGCCGTTTAAAAAAAAACCTATTCCTAGCTAACAGATATCCGGCAATGGTAAAATTTGTAAAATTGAAAAAATTGGCCTGACGGTTTTACATATAAGTGGGTAGTCAAATTAGCGAAGTAGTTGGGTCTTTGTACGAAACTATAGATATTGTTGTAGTATGATGATCAGAACAGCGCGGCTACTCGTGTTTGAGTAAATGACTACCATTGACACTGGATGTGGAAGAGTGATAGTAAATGAGCACTGAGCAATTGGTCCCTCAAAAACAGATTTTCAAAACCCAACTTGAATAACATCTGAAGAAAATTCGAAATTCCAATTAAGAATAAAATATATATATACACGCGTATAAAACAAAATTGTGAAATTAATCAATTCAAACATGATATATTTCTACAAGTTAAAAGAAATGTGAAAAGGCTACTTTTATGTGTAACAAAAATACACAATAAATATACAAAAATACAACATGATAGTTAAACACTTTCACGTTATGATTTTGAAATATAATTTACTTTCCTTTAGTAATAACGAAGTGAACGTTTAATATTTTAGAGTTCTCTATAGATGAAAAGGAGCTAGTCCTTTTCTCTATCTCTTCAATCTTCACTCTTCCATATTTCAATTAGAGTTTCAATAAAATGAATCGCCGCAGAATTGATTGCACGTTTAGCGACAAAATTAGAGGTTTGTCTAGTCTCCGTTTAGTGACACACTATAGTCAATTAATTTGTGTGTTTTTCCGTGGTAGCGTAGTACAGTCATAGCGATATTTTTAATTAATAAATGCGTACAGTTTTTTTTAAATTAATGATTTAGGTGACATGGAGCATCTGTCTACTGTATTTAATTTATATTTTCTTCTTCGTATAGCAATATATTTATTATGTATACACGTAGTAACATATAAAGTATATATTTATAGTAATAGCAAGTAGTTACGACAGCAAACCACTCCGCTACGAGCGCTTCTGCCTCACCCACACACAACATATTATAGGGAACATGAGCTTTTTACTTTTCGTTCTACGCTTGATTTTCTCCTTTATTTTATGCCAATTTTCTTATCTGCATACACATTTGGTCTTTATCGTAAGGGAACACAAAATAATTTCAATAACATTATTGTACAATTACTTAGTTAAACTTTTACATGTGTTACGATACAGACCATTGAAAATTCCACGAGCCGCGTATATGAGCTTTCCCAAAGCAGACCCAGCAACGTCCATTTTAATCTATCTGTCAACTTGTCGGCAATGCGTTGTCTAAGCACGACCGATGTCACTTACCTAACCTGCTCGCGCTTAACCTCTTCGGCAGTTAATAAAACGCCTATTGCATGATTGTTGTTACTTGGGGTAAGTACAAACCTAAATACTTAAACACAAAACTTGGATAAACTCGATTGATGTTGTGGAAGTTATGTACTCGTGTTAAAAACCTAATCAAAGTTAACACAGTTTTTACACTAAGAATTAAAAAAAGAACCTTGAAAATTTATAACTTATATATATGATTTGTAATACTTTTGTATACGATTTGTAATACTCTATATAAAGATATAACATGTAATGTTTTTTTACTACACGAGCATTTTTACAACAACAATCCATGCAACAATTTGTTCTACAATTCTATCTCTATTCTAAATATTCCTTACTTAATTATAAATACTGTTTCTCAAAATAAAATGTCAAAAAATACATAAGAACATTTGAATTCCCTATAAAACAAATGACAACTTTGCTATTGAAATAAATCTTGCTATCAAGAACTTGCTAATTAACTTATCTTTAATCAATCTCAATAAATTGCACGGTCCAGCTTTCAATTTGCAATTAAATGCAATGCAATCAAAAGAGACACATTAGAATTGCTTTCAAATCTCTTTTACTTTCGTGTGAACTGACACATCGGTGGGTGTTGGCAGGCTGATCTCGATGGCCTACGGGCAGATCGGAATGATCCAAGCCGCCGCCGGTTTCTTCGTGTACTTCGTGATCATGGCTGAGAACGGCTTCCTGCCGATGTATCTCTTTGGCATCAGGAAGACGTGGGACTCGAAGGCTATCAACGACTTGCCCGACTCCTATGGACAGGAATGGGTGGGTACCATGTTTGTAGATACTAGTTCATCACCACAGGGATACAGTTGACTGGTTTGCAATCTTCACTTGCGTCACATGTAATTCGTCCACTACATTAGCATGACCCAACTTTTCAAGATTCACATAAAAAACTTGGCTGCCTTCATAATCATAACTTATTCACAGTTACTCAATTAAATTGTCAAAGTAGGTAGCTTTATATTTATCGGTCATTTAATTCTGATCTGTCTATTGAAGAGTTGGTCCTATGAATCATAAATACTTTCATTACACTCAAATTTTAAGCTGATCTTAACTTATTGATCAATCATAATTCTCTTCTGATTGTTATCATACCTATGAATGTTCCCTTTTGCACTAACAAACTGTGAAAAACTGCCTACCCTATCATGCATTCGAAGATACTAATTTAATACTACAGGTAATCAGAAAAACAATTCAGAAAACATTTCAAAACTCACCTCCTATACATACCTAATTATGATTTCCACCGCCATATTAATTCTAACATCAATTACCTATTCTCTCCCCAGACCTACCGCGACCGCAAAGCGCTGGAGTACACGTGCCATACCGCGTTCTTCGTGTCGATCGTGGTCGTCCAATGGGCGGATCTGATCATCTGCAAGACGCGCCGCAACTCCATCGTGCACCAGGGCATGCGCAACTGGGCGCTCAACTTCGGACTCATCTTCGAGACGGCGCTCGCCGCGTTCCTTTCTTACACGCCCGGCATGGACAAAGGTCTCAGGATGTACCCTCTCAAGTAAGTTCAGAAATATATAATTACTATTTGGGGAAATGTAAATATACTATTTACTATTTAGGGAAATGTATATCCTGGGTTAATAAGATCCATGTAGTGACCATTAATTCATGGCTATAGTCGGCGCGTTAACAATTAAGTGGTGAAGAAATAATTTTGGTAAGATATGCACCATGAGTGCCGTGACGTTTGCGGTTAGTGAAAGCGAGATAGAGACATGACAATGATACGACACGACTCCGTTGATAACACGCTGACTGTAGTATGTTAAAACGCTGATGACGTAATTGTATAATCACGTCAATAATGACGGTTGGTCGTCACATTAGAGATAATTGGTCGTGTGACCGATTATCTCTAATGTGACGACCAACCGATAAGGGGATTACGTCATCGACTTATATTAACATTGCCTTACATCGTTTTTAATAGAAAATAAATGTAATTTGTAAGCAATGAGGATCTCTAACTAACCAATCGACGTGTTCCCTAGGTTCGTGTGGTGGCTGCCCGCTATTCCCTTCATGCTGTCGATCTTCATCTACGACGAGATCAGGCGCTTCTACCTGCGCCGCAACCCGGGCGGCTGGCTCGAACAAGAGACTTACTACTAAACACCACTGACCACTGTCCACACCGTCGTGCATCACTTAGTTACTGCGTACATAAACTTCATTTGTGTTCTCATACCGCGGAACGCATAGCCCCTAGGTGCGGCGGCCGCGCCTCTCAGCGACTAGGTGACGTCACACGTCAAAAGTGTCGAACGCCCGCCCCTTCCACCCGTCGCCTAGGGGGTATGCGATCCGCACACACCAGACTGACAGAGGTTGCGGTGCCGATCCGGTGTATGTGTAATCGCTGTCGTGTACGCTTCTCACTGCTTGTTACCGCATCGCTCCGCACAGGGGCACGTATGTACCTGTCGAGTGTTTACTATTACGATGTTCGTTTGTGCGTAACGTGGCCGAGAGGACGCGGCGGCGCCGGCGCGGGCCCCGGGCCCGTCCGCCTTCACTTCACTATTATCGTTTTAACGAACTGTATGTATATATGGTGGAGTCTGAACTTTGATATTTGTGATGAAAAATATTATACACATATTATTTTAAAATCGTGAATCATGTTATTTTTATATTGAAATCGTTTAAAATGTAATTTGAGTATCTCGAATGTCGCGCGACGAGTTTATGAATCTCCTTCTGTCGAATCTCTGTCTGATTATTATTTCGCGGCGTCCCGTCGCGGGGCGCGCCCGGCCCGGCTCGGCGCTGCGCTCGCCGCTCGGCTCGTCGCTCGGCGCGCCGCTCGGCTCGGCGCTCGCCCGCTCGCCGCCCGCCCCGCGACTCACGCGCAAGCGGCCGCCGACTCGGACTTCATGTTACAGTAGTACGCCCTCAGTAACACTAATGACATTATAAGATATATAGAATAAAATATTACTAATAAAATTGTTTTTCACATACTTATGTAATAAGTAATAAATTATCGTTTAGCGGTAGTTCATCGTTCGTGAATCGAGTGGGCAAAAGTACGACGCCCGCCGCGCTCCGTGCTCGGCGGCCAACGAAAAGCATTTGTTGTAAAATTAACAATTAAGAAGCCATTATTATTATTATAATTTAAGAGAAATTAGATTAAGTTGGATTTTTCGAGTGAATAAAGTTTAGTTGAAGATTCGGTCGGGTGCATGGTGTATGAGAGGTCGATGTGGAGTGCCTGAGTTTTAGTGTACTACTGCTTACTGTTAGGTAGGTAGTTGAAATTTTGATGCCGTATTTTCAATTGTAAAAGTAGATAAATAAAGCATTACACAGACGCGATCGCTTAGAGTGCGGCCGCGCACGTTGGTACAGCACTGCCGTCGACGTGCCGAGCGAGGACTCGACGCTTTTCTTTTATAAATAATCTGATCATTAGCGAATTTTGTCAAATTTATTAAAATAGGCTGCTCATGGTAATTACGTAAGATTTTATTTCTTAATTAAAAGATAATAACAAAACGTAGGAATGCGTAATTAGAAATTTTTAAAATTATACAGTTATGATAGAGTCATGTTGTGTTAGTCGCCACTGGGCCCTGCGCGCGCGCCGCGCCGGCGGCAGGACCGAGTGGAGAGATTCATTTCAATTTTTCGTAACGAATACATATAACATTATAATAATGGTTACAAAAGTAAAATATAACATTATAGCGACTAATAAATCTAAATTATATGAAATGTTTATAGATTTAAATGACGTTCGTTTCTTTAGGGTGACCTTTCTGTGCTTGTTTGATGAGTACGATGTTCATCTCACTGACAATAGTCGTTGATGGTATTATTGTAACGATCCGATCTTTGTAAGCGGTTTGTTTAACGTACACTGTAGAACTAACATTGTTTTGCGTTCGACAGTTCTTTACACCGATTCATTTTATAGTATTACTCTGTTGGCTAGGAGCGCTGTAAAAATGTAAGTGTTAATAAAAAAAACATTTTCAAAATATTATTGTGGCGTTTTATTCATAATTATTTTTAGTTTTCACCTTCGTACTTTAAGAACAACTTCATTACTTTTATAAGCTACTAAAAATGTACGTAACAACGCTCCTGGAAAGATATTTTAGTTGCATAATTAGGTCGTGTGACAATGTTATTATTTTGTTTGGCCATTATCTCATGGGCTTAAAATAAAAAACAAGAATTGATTACACACATTGGATTAAGATTAGGAAATAAGGAAAATGTATAAATACCAACTAATAAACGATCATTATTCTATAATAGTTAAAATATTTACAAATCGAACTTAACTTCACTTAGACATTTTAATAACTTTTAACGTCTCAATCATACAAAATCAACGAATTGTTATTAAAAGTACTAAATTTTCCTGTTATTTTGGCATAATATTATGTAATACTTACCTTTTATGAGTTAAGAAAAAATAAATGTCTAAAATTGCTTTTTTCAAGATGTAGAGCGCCTCTGTATCAGTACAAGTTCTAACGGTATACAGTGATTTACTAAAAAGAAACAAAATCATTCAATTTATTAATTTTCTTGATTGTATTTAAAGTTCATGGTGAGTATGTAAATGTATGGAAAGTAGATGGCTTTGTTTGTTTAGGTAAGTAAGCATAGAAGAAAACATTACATCATTTAACTGTGCTACATATTTTTTGTTTTCTACTAATAAAAATATTATGATAAATTAGCGTTTGCACTTCAACTTCACAAAATTATTACAATCAGAATCAGAAGCGGCTGAACATAAAATTAGTAAAATCTGATAAAACACAAAAGATGTTAAAACCAGCCAATTGCACATAAGTGGAAGCAATTAAAAAAAATGAAATAGCCCTAAATCGTAGATAAAGACTAGTCAGAAACGTAGAGCCTTCAAAATTCTGAAACTGAAATAGTATTACATATTTCAAATGAATATCCAACAATTTTGATATTTTCTTAAAAAAGTATTTTGGAATATTCAACAACCTTAATGAGTTTCCTGCATACGTAATTATTAAGACCCCTTACACACTGCTACTTTTAGTATTAATGCAGTCGCGCGTTTTGAAAATGCGCTTCAGCATCGCGACTCACGCAATAAACATATAATTTAGCATCGATGCAGAAGCGCGACTGCATCGATGCTAAAGCGCGTTAATATCGCTGCAGTCTCTAAAATTTAGTACATAATTTGACAATTTCCAGCTTCTGCATCGCGACTGCATCGCAACGCACGTTAGCATCACAACTACATCGCTGCTAAAAGTCGTAGTGTGTAAAGGGTCTAAGAGACTATTTTACTAACGTCAGACATCCAACTGAATAAGTATAAAACGACCGATTTAAAATTACATTTACCTACATCAATGATCGCTGCCAAACAGGTGATGTTTTCAAATTAAGCGTTTATTATATTTTATTCGACGAATATTCTTTATCTGACGTAAAATCAGGCCAAAAAGTAGTACGTAATAATGTTTTTTTTTCTTGATTTGTATACGACTGAAAATCAGGAAATATAAGAGTACGTAGAAATGTTTCTAAAAAATCTTTCAATTATGTTGATAAAATTCCTGCTTAGGAAAGATCCTAATGCGTAGTTATAGTTGATCGTAAAAACTAACCCCCTTATTCATAATAACTTACAGTCTATTAAACCTATTTTAGCTATTACACTGTTTTGTTACTATCTGTTAAATCATGACAGCGCTAAGAAAGAACGAGACATTAGTGTAATAGTTGAAAAAGTTTATTAGACTGTTAATATTGCAACTTGGAATCTTCTTCCTTCCAATCATTTTATTGGTGTCGGTTTGCATGATCTTACCCTGCAAGTAATTCAGTGTTGAGGTAGTACCAAACTCAGAAATCGGCATAATCAATCCCTGCTCATCCTATATGCATACTAAATTGTACAATTAGTGTTATGAATGTAGGTAGCTGCCCCGATAAACAAAAGCTTGCGTTACAAAAATATTCGTTCGAGCTTATTTATTATTCATATAGGTCACTCAATAAACATCTAAATGGAGCTATAGCAGGCCTAATCTCTAAGGGCCGGGGGCGGCACGTGTCGCCCTCGGCCTTGACGACCACTCTATACCTACTTCATGTTGATATACCACCCTCGCTCACAGGTCCTTCGTCCTATTGCTGCGAAGAAACTTCCACACACCCCGCCGTGCCCCTAAACCACGGCGCATGCGCGGCTTTGACAGTAGCCTTGCCAACAAAGCCCGATCTTCCCTATCAACGTCGCAAAACCAACTACAAAACCTCAGGGCATTATGAATCCCTAAAAATGGTGTCCGGAGAAGCGGAGTGATCGAGAATGGTGGCCAACATTGGCTCAATCAACCCTTCTAATGGTAAAGATTGTGGTTTTTGAGCGCTAAGCTGACTGTTCGCTTTGGTAATGTCCGTGATTGTTGTATTGTGATGTGCAGTGGAGGCGACGGCATACATAAGCGCGGTAGCGGCTTTCGCTGCAGTGGTGCTGGTGGTCCTGCTGTTCCTGGGCCGCCGCTGGTGCTCCTCGGCGGTCTTCGGGCGCAAGTGCTGCGATGACATCCTCGCTGTGAACCCGCGCGTGCTGGCGCCTGCCATCCCACTCGACAATGCTCAGTTTGGTCAGTAATTCATTTGTTTTCATACGGCTTTCTTTGTTAAGAACCTACACTTTCTAAAATCTTATCTATACTCTTACTGCCTTTAGTTACTCTGATCATTTAACATACTTTTTTCATTCCTATAATAGTTTGTAGAATGATACAAATTGATGTTTTTAAGTAATTAACTCGAAAAGCTGTAATTTCACTAATTAATAATCAAATGTGTTTTCAACGGCAATTTATCGATTCTATAATTACTCGTGTCGGATATTTTATTAACGCCTTATTGGATGTTGCGTGCGTGTTAGCACAGTGCCCTTGGCAGGGTATAGTGGCTAGAATAGATAGGTACAAGACTCTTTAATATTTTAGTTGGTGTTACCTTGTAGTTTAAGGGCGACTGGTCATCAAGGCCGCAACATAAAGACTTTCTTTGTCCTTTGAATAGAATACGTAGTTGGTAAAATTTTACTAGAAAATTATAGCGAGTTGGATTTATATGCTAAATAATCTAGTCTGTAGTTATAGAATAACGCTAAAATGTGTAGGGTATTGCGTATTTATATTGTTCATACAGTTGGCCACATGCTAGGCTATACTGTGGTTGAATTCACGTTACATTGTATTTAATTTATATTTATTTATGTTTTTTTATTTAATTTAGACGTGGATTTGACCAATGAGTATGAATATGTGAGGCCTACTGTATGTCTGTGTTGTTTTAGATGCTTTGTCGAAACCGATCCATTACCCCGATCGAATATTCACGTTCGAAGCCTCCGACTCAGACGACGAGCTGCGCTTGCGCATACAACAGGTGAGGGCGCTGTACTACGGTGCGTGTTGTGTATGTACTTTGTGTAGAATATGTTGTAGTCATTCAATATTCGGCCTAAAATAACGGAGTTTTAATACACCTAAATTGTGCATCTTTGTATTCAGATTATCTGAAAATCCCTTGAATGTGAGGCTCAGTGAGGATAATACGATGACTTAACCAATGAATTAATAAAATTAAAAAATCTCAATGTCATTTGTCAAAAGTCATTATTAACAATTGGTATTATTACAAATTGCTTACTGATATTTAAGCCAGTGCTTAACTACCCATCAAACACAAACGTGTACTTATCTGTTTGTATTTCATCAGTACAAAAAATTGCACTAAATAAACGTAATTCCCGGTGAATGCACTGAGTGTATCATTCGGTGGAATTCCGACATTCCTACTAAAAATACGTTCGTGGGAATTTCGAGACAAAAGTAGCTGATATAATAAAGAGCGATGCGTTGGAAATTAATTCATATAGGATTCGGTTAGCGAAGAATGTACTATTCTGGGGTAAGATTATTTTGCGTGAAAGATTTGCGTTTTAAAAAACGTACTAATAACAAATGATCATTTGTATTTATTATTCTAATAACTAAGTAGTTGCATGCGACGTCTCGATATACATGTTAAGATTCTGTCAATTTGTTTACACGATGGGCATCTTTTTAATAAGTTTTTTAACTGATAACTTTTTAGCAATTAATTAACCGTAAACTCGACTTTGACAGAAGTCAAATTAGTTTAGTTTTTATGAACTCTTAATTTTTGACATTAGAAAAGCATGAAAATTCAATTAAATGCCAACAAAAATGTTAAACACAAAGTAAACATGCATGAATTGTTTAGGATAAAATTAAACTCTTTATTTAGGATAGCAAACAACCACACACTGTATCGATAATACCATATTTTAGTCTTATGGTATGATGAATAAGTATGTAGTCAACACACGGTCCACATATTAACAAATACTAACATGAGTTACGAACGTCTCACCAATAAGTTGATTTGTTAAAGTTATATTCATTTTTAAACACATAGATACACATGGAACTTGTACAGAACCCGACAGAAGAACAAGCTAGCCATCTACTGTCTAGCAAAACAAAGCCTTGTGCGCACACAATTTAGTACATTTCAAAATTACTAGACAATCGCAATTTCTAGGACAAAGAGGAGGTGGAATGCCATTACGAGGAGAAGAATGAAAACCTGGCGCCAACGAAAACCGACGTTGGGCTAGTGGAGACGGCACTAAGGGAAACTACGCTGCGAGAGACAAGGATAGACGACGTGACTCCGCAGCGAGCAGAGTACATCCACACCCTGGAAGCGCAGAGCAGCATAGATAGTGATGTCATCGCGCATAATGTGAGTTACTGTCAAAAACGTTCTTAATTACAATACGGTTGCTTATGATCATCTTTGATCCAGTCTAATCTTAAAATGAGTTGGCTCTTGGTTACTGACTAATCCTATGGGCTCATACGAGGGGTATCTGTCTGTACTTTTTTCATGTATGCTGTATGTGACTATGTGTGACGCTGCAGGACAATTGAAATGTTAACAGAAGAACAACCCAATATTGAACCAGCTCATACGTACGTAATATATAGTCCCCCTAGCCGATTTCGACTACGGTGGCCAGTCACAACGACTAACCGACTGCGCGGGACATATTATAGTGCACAAGTGTGTGCGCAAACACAGGTGCACTCTCTATTCCTTTCACTCTCATAGCCCGATGGGACAGTAATCTGACACGACCGGAGAGAGTTCAGGCGCAGGACCAACGGCTTTACGTGCTTTCCGAGGCACGGGGGTGAAACACCGCCAACTTCCAAACTCCGGGCTACCCTAAGAATTTCTGAACAGAAAAACTCAGGTATATATTTTTGGCCCGATCCGGGAATCGAACCCGGGACCTCTGGCGCAGCCGTCGCTTTAAAGTGCAACCCTCCTATCGCTGCGCCACGTAATACTAATGTGCTGGCATGCATTTACTCCAAATGTGTAAAACGTGCATTGTTTAAATACACTAAATAAATAAATAAATATAGGACACCAATCACATACATGCTCTGATCCCAAAGTAAGTAGCCAATGCACTTGTGTTATGGAAATCAGACACAACGGTGGTACCACAACACTGACGCGTTTTTACACCGTACTCTACTTCCAGGACACATCACTGCTCTGTGGTGAGAGTGGTGGCGGCGGCTCAGCCGAGCGGGGTTTGGTGGAGCTCACGTTACTGTACGACGCTCCCGTGCGCAGCATGACTGTCCACCTGCTGCAGGCACGTGGTCTGCCGCAGAGGACAACAGGACAGATACTGCAAACACAGGTAAAGTCTCTCACATAGTAGGTGAGAGTTTCGGTGGTTCCACCGAGCGCGGTTTGGTGGAGCTCACGTTACTGTACGACGCTCCCGTGCGCAGCATGACTGTCCACCTGCTGCAGGCACGTGGTCTGCCGCAGAGGACAACAGGACAGATACTGCAAACACAGGTAAAGTCTCTCACATAGTAGGTGAGAGTTTCGGTGGTTCCACCGAGCGCGGTTTGGTGGAGCTCACGTTACTGTACGACGCTCCCGTGCGCAGCATGACTGTCCACCTGCTGCAGGCACGTGGTCTGCCGCAGAGGACAACAGGACAGATACTGCAAACACAGGTAAAGTCTCTCACATAGTAGGTGAGAGTTTCGGTGGTTCCACCGAGCGCGGTTTGGTGGAGCTCACGTTACTGTACGACGCTCCCGTGCGCAGCATGACTGTCCACCTGCTGCAGGCACGTGGTCTGCCGCAGAGGACAACAGGACAGATACTGCAAACACAGGTAAAGTCTCTCACATAGTAGGTGAGAGTTTCGGTGGTTCCACCGAGCGCGGTTTGGTGGAGCTCACGTTACTGTACGACGCTCCCGTGCGCAGCATGACTGTCCACCTGCTGCAGGCACGTGGTCTGCCGCAGAGGACAACAGGACAGATACTGCAAACACAGGTAAAGTCCTTTTCTCACATAGTAGGTGAGAGTGTCGGTTCGGTGGTTCGACCGAGCGCGGTTTGGTGGAGCTCACGTTATTATAAGACGGTCCGGTCCGTAATGATTTGATACAACACGTGGTCTACCTCAGAGGACCACGGGAAAGACGCTGCAGACGCAGGTAGGCTTACCTAACTTTCAGAACCCTGAGTGTAAAGGGACAGTTCACTTGCTGCAGGTATGCGTTTTATCTTAGAGGATCTTAGAGCAAATTATCTGTGAACATATTATATATTGTCCTGACCACATAACTTAGTCTTAGTGCCTGTATAGAAGAACGTATGTGAATGGCTGCCAACCTAAATAGGGTTCTTCTTACCCACTCATCAGCTGACTTACCATCTTGTTATTACATGCCCAACAAACATTTATTAGCTGAATAATATTTGCATAAAAGAAATTCGACTGACTTTAAGTCCCTTAAGTTGCGGACATAACGTCTGTGTAAGCGCTTATACAGACAATATTCAAGCGGTTTGGGCACAGATTAACTAGCTTTAATTTGGATAACCGCTGAATAATGGCTACATAGTATCTGAATAAGTGTACAAGAAGATGGATATCTTCTGAATAAATTCTGAATTACCTTTAAAACAGCAGTTATAACAATCTTATTCAGTTAGTAATATTTGAGCTAAGCTATTCAGTTTTTATTCAAATTGCAGGTCTAAATTGTAATTTTATTAAGAAATAATTCAAATAAAATCATAAAATGAGACATTTTGTCCACGTAACCAGTGTCAACGTTGGATGTCAGAAATATTTAGAAGAAATTGGTAGTATTGACTTTACATACTTATTTCTCGATTTAGAAGTGTTTTTTTAAACTCACGCTACTTTACTGTGAAAACATATATATATTTTATTTTTAATTTTCACGCGCCACACGATTAACTACAATTTCGTTAATATTTGGTCTTTAAT
This sequence comes from Pyrausta purpuralis, assembly GCA_963924145.1. Taxonomy (NCBI): domain Eukaryota; kingdom Metazoa; phylum Arthropoda; class Insecta; order Lepidoptera; family Crambidae; genus Pyrausta; species Pyrausta purpuralis. The sequence continues at coordinate 14,165,876 of OZ001646.1, read as the reverse complement.
AATTTTACAAGTGAAATATTTTCTATGCATTTTAAGTACTATAATGTAGTAAAATACTAGAGATAAAACATTCTGATCACATAAAGCATTATTCGACGTAAAAATAGTGCTTTTGATACGTGATTTTGCTTTTACTTTTATAAAAAATAGTTTAGACAATGGCGTCATGTATATCTTGATTAAGAGCGCGCTTGCCCAGCATTTTGTTGCTTAATTCTGCATAAAAGTTAGTTTGTGACTTCCTATTCAGATCTTATATGGATAAAAGTACATTTCATAACTCATTTTTGAATAACAGTTGCAATATTACTCAACTTGATACTCTTAAGCAGTTTATTAGGGTCGATTAGATAAAAGTGATTATGGTCAATTTGGAGATAATTGATGTGAATTAGAATAATGGTGTTTCGTAGCGGCCTTAAAATAATAAGGTTTCATGACAAACATTTCAAGAACAAAAAAAAAACAAAATTAATATTATTTAACACTTAAAACTGAATAAAAGGGTATTTGTGCTCTTCTATCTGTGTAAGTTAGGTATAAGACCGTCTCATTTACAATTTAGACAATCGTTTTCTGTTTAATAGCTAAAAATTCTGCAATATTCAGCTTCTGGATAGTAAAAATAATTTGATGTGCTAAGCAACTTAAAGTGAAAATTAAACAGATTATTCAGAAATAATCTGTATAATTGAAAGTAATGTCAAAGTTATACAGAGCAATGCTGAATCTTCAGCTACTATACAGCTGTTAGCATTCTCATTTGCTTTAATTTGAATATGGTTTACTTTAAAGTACTACTTACGACCATTATTCAGCTTGGAGAAAGATAATCAACTTAATACAGAAGTTATCAAGCTTATAGAAATATAATATTTCAAAAACTCTATTATTCAACATAAAGCTCTCACGTCAGCCGTTATACAAATATAATGAAGCTTTAAACTGCTTATTGCCAGCACAAGTTGCTGTTATGTGACTTAAATGTTTGTTGGGTGTCATACAACCATATTTTAAACCTTCTTCATCAATACTCCTATCCATTTAACATCTTATTATAGTCTCGGTCATTACATTAACTGTTTATCTATGTAATTGAATTTACAGGTTCGGATAGTCCTTCTGCCATTGAAGAAGCAAAAGTTTAAATCCAAGATTCGCAATGGCGAAAATCCGCAGTACATGGAAAGCTTCGTTCTGCATAAGATCAATCCAGGTATATTTTGCATTATTGACATACTTGCGTATCTAATAACTTGTTTGCTTACCTACATACTCACACCAAAAAAAATTGCAATCACTAGCTTAAGCTGTTTTTTTTTTAATGTAACTGCATCAAGAAAACATATTTATTGTGTGTTTTTGTAAAATAAAAAAGCGCTATAATAATAATTAAATGATTTTCAGATACATACATTCAAATACGTACGGAAATAATTAACATAAATCGCTTATGAAAATTGTAACTTTATAACTACGAAATTTGTGGCTTACATGCTATAAGCTAAGCTATGAAACAGAATAAAGAAAAAGAAGCGACGAATGTTGATAATAAACAACAAATCGTGTTGAATAAAGTAAAGCAAATAGCCAGTAATCTTTTCTCTTTACTTCGACAGAGGACGTCCACGGTCTTGGTCTTCGCATCCGCATATACGGTTGCGAGCGCATGCGCCGCGCGCGACTCGTGGGCGAGGCGGCCGTCAGCTTCGCGGCGCTCAACTTCGAGCTGGAAAACAGCTTGTGGCTGCAGCTCACGCCAAGACAACACCACCAGCCTTCGCTACAGGTATGTTAATTGTAGTTCAACTGCCTCGGTGGCGCAGCGGTAGGTAGCTGCGCCAAAGGTCCTGGGTTCGATCGCCGGGTCGGGGCAAAAATATATACCTGAGTTTTTCTGTTCAGAAATTCTTAGAGTAGCCCGGAGTTTGGAAGTTGGCGGTGTTTCACCACCGTGCCTCGGAAAGCACGTAAAGCCGTTGGTCCTGCGCCTGAACTCTCTCCGGTCGTGTCAGATTGCTGTCCCATCGAGCTATGAGAGTGAAGGGAATAGAGAGCGCACCTGTGTTTGCGCACACACTTGTGCACTATAATATGTCCCGCGCAGTCGGTTAGTCGTTGTGACTGGCCACCTTAGTCGAAATCCCCTAGTCGAAATCCCCTAGCCGATTTCGACTAGTTTTATTTATTGTAGTACATAGAACAGTCTGTTGGTAACAGTGGTGAGTTTAGGTAACACTAGTGGGCGACGCTCAACTTCGAGCTTGAAAACAGCTTGTGGTCACAGCTCATGTCTAGACAACACCACCAGCCCGCTGCAGGTTTTCATATTGGCCAGATGATATCTGAGGAATGAATTATTGACGTATTTTTACCGACTTAAAAAAAGAAAGTAGTCAATTCAATGTCTATGTATTAGTATGTGATCTTATTAAAATTTGATAATATATGAAAATGTTGATCTTTAAACACGTGTGCAAGTTTTCGTAAGAGTACGTATGATTGGATATTGGCATGTTTGTCCACGGATTCTCGAAAACAAGAAGACATAGCAAGATATATATTTTTTAGTTCGATAATGACATATTATATTTTGCGTTTTTTATTTTCCCATCAAGTTTTTTTAAACAATACCTAAAGCCTGTATTTCTTGAAAATGTTTAACTCTGTAAACATCTCACTGCTGGGCAAAGGACCCATCTTAACTATGGGCTAGGCATGGGCGTTTTCGTTTTTCTAGGCAAACCGTTATGTAACCGATATGTAGTTTTCATATCGATATCAATAACCGTTTTCAGATATCGATATCAGTAAAATGGTTTGTTTCTTATTGAGTTATATTTAGGGTATAAGTTATTATAACGAAACTCTCAAAACGCAAACTACGCAAAACGATCATACCCAAAACTTCGCTCTTCTCAATATTCGCGTCGTCCCTTTTACACGCGCGTGCTTAAATTAGAGTAAAAGAGATGAAGCGAATATGATATTAGTAATAACGTGTAAAAGGGACGACGCGAATATTGAGAAGAGCGAAGTTTTGGGTATGATCGTTTTGCGTAGTGTGCGTTTTGTCGTATCGTTCTGGTTTCCAATAACTCGTATTCGAGTATTAGATGAAGTTTTGCATCGGTTTGTTAGTTTTTATAATAACTGTTACGTAGTTAAGGTTATCGATATGATATCGATATAGAACCCATATCCGTTTTCAGTTACGTTTTGATATAACTAACTCATGCCTACTATGGGCTGGTATACGCCAATACTCCATCACGCGGGGTCAATACAACACAAGTATTTTCATATTGCACTTGCTTTTCACATCACATAAACTTTTCCTGGATGTGTGACCGAGACTTCACCAATGTCTTAATGCAATTTACTCGGAAGATATTTTCAGGATTATTCTTTCCTACATATTTTTTCATTTCTTATTTACTGTATGTGCAAAATACAGAGATCCCTATAATTTACCTAAATGTTGGGATTTAGTAGTCTCCCCAACAAAACAAATACGTCTTATAAGTCTTGACTTGTACAACCTAAAGTTGGATAGCCGTCTTACAATGGTAATGAGATGACTACCAGGTCCTATAGATGTCTTTAATGCAACTAATTAGTCGTGCGACGAATATGTCATAGTAAACTGGTATTAGCAACGTTGGGGAGACTAAACGATACGACGTTATATTCCAGTCTTAGCTAAAACGTTTGTACGACAACGCAATAGTCATACTAACGTTATAGTCCAATAAACGTTTTAAACACACCAAATTATGTTTTTGGAAAACCTTTATACGACATTTATACAACGTATGTTATATAGACGTTTTCATAGTGCCGTTTATATAACAATCAGTACCTTGTTTTACAGCGGTCAATTAAATACTCTTAAATGACTGGGTTGTTTATTGACGACTCAAATATAACCTTTATATTACATGATGTCCGTTTAAAGCCCTGTCCTGACTTTAATCAATCTTGCAGTCGCATTTAAGTCAGGTTTTGACTTTATAATGATTAGACGGCCATATTTACGGAAGTTACTCTAATAGCTAGCTGTCATGGCGACCATGATCATCATCATCAGGTCGTACAGAGGTAAGTGTGCGACAAAAGCAACAAATATATGTCGGAAATTTTTAGAAAAAAAAAACATTTTTTGTAAATGAAAATATAATGATTTTAACACAAAATTACGAGGGGCATGAAAATCTGAATAGTATTCACATATGTATATTATCATAAAACTTTAGTTCCCAGTCAAACTAAATAGCATGAGAGACAGATAAAGTAAGCAAGATATGAAAATTAAATAACACTCATCTTTGTATTTCCTTGTAGTATTTATTTTACACTAAATTAAATCTTCGAACTATTCGTATAACTGGGGCCATTTTCGCGTTTAGTAAACGTTATTATAACGTTAGTATGATTTTATTATAGCGATGTATGGTATTTAGATAACGTTTACTTAACCTTTATACGACGTTAAATTGTTACTTGGGTCTGTATCGAAAGAAAGTTATATTGGATTCTGTATTTTCATATGACAGAGTAATCACGTCGTCAACATACGACTTCTTCGTCAACCTAAGAGCTGCTCTTTTGTGGTTGGAGTAATCGCCATACTGTTCTTTTTTGCCTTCAAACGCAAATATTATATTTGCAATAATAAAGTTAATACATCAATTGGTAATGATCCAGTGCATTCAGTCTGATAGCGTGCAAATATACAAGAAATATTAATGCAGAGCAGAAATGTTAAGATGTAATTTATTTTATTTCGTCTTTATATTCAATAAATTCTCTAACAGTGTAAAAGTTGTGGTGTAATTACCATTCTGTCAGCTTTGTTTTAAATGTACTTATGCCATTCATTAATCTGAAGTCATCTGGTAAAGTATCAAACAGCACAATACCCATATTACTAACATTTATCTTGTATATTTGTTCATGGCAAGTAGGATAATATAATTTGTTCATAATTCTAGCTCTAGTTTGTCTGTTATTTATTTCAGCTCGTGTTTTCTAAAATTTCGGATTGGAGAATACAAACAAACAGACTTCCTTGATGTATAGCCACGGCAGATGTAGAATCACAAGTTATTTGAACGAATGTTTACTTTAAGTTTAATTACGCATTGCAGATGGCTCTTATACACTTTTTTGGATTTAAAAGTAAGAGGAAGGCAAATTACGACTAACAGTCATAAATTCTTCCAGCTACCAAAGCTCGAGCTGAACCACTCCACGTCAATGTCAGGGGTGCTGGCCAGTCCGTCATCAGTGGCTACGGTACCGACTCCTAGCGGCGCGGGAGGGGAGGCCTGCAGTCTGGCGAGATCGGACTCTGCGTCGTCCTGCTGCAGTACCAGATCTGCGCCGGAGTTGCTGTTGGGCTTGCAGTATAATGCGACCACGGGGCATTTGTCTGTTGAGGTGAGTGAATGGGTAATTTCTTTAACAGTTACTAGATATACAAAGATGCGTGTAAGGGTAAGGTTTATTTATTTTTAAGGCTTATGAAATGTGCCTCTTTGCCGAAATAATAAAAAAGATACCACACCATAACTATTTACGAGATCAGAACTTACTTTTTAGGGTTTCGTAGCCGAATGGCAAAAAACTTTTTTTTTATTTAAACCTATGCGTGTGGAGTGTCTATGGATGGGTTTTTAAAATGATATAAAGATTCCTAAACGATTTTCTTTTAAATTTAAACCTTTAACTTCTAAACTAAGCGATTGTAAATTTTGAAAAAATAAATGTAATGTAGATCTTAACAAACACTTTCAACGAAAATTGGTTCGGACGGGATCGAACTAGTAGTTTTTGAGATATAGCACATTTTCAAAAACCGCAAACAACTTTGTTCTTCATACAAACACAATGAAAACAAAGTTATATTTGCTGTTAACAAAATATTGTGGTATTTCAGCTAAGTTGAAGTAAGTGGACTTCTTAATTCAGTCAAAGTTGGCTCGGAACCCTCAGTGCGCAAGTCCGACTCACACTTAGCCGGGTTTTTATCACATCCAATTTTAAGCCTACAGAATATTAAATGTAAATAACAAGACAGGGAATATCAAGTCACAGAAAAACCGTTAATTATTTACTGGTTCGTGTTAACTCCTGCTACTGCAGGTAATGTTTATAGTTTCATTAACACCATTTCCAGATACGTGCAAACAAAGATATGAAAAGACCGGTCCTATCTTAGCTGCATTATGTATTAGAAATCTAGGTATTAGCAGCTAACATATTCTTGTTTCCTCACTGATGTGTTTATCAACATTCTTTTTTACGCAATCGCCGGCGTCCCATTGATCCGTGAGGCTTAAAACCACAACTTTTATTTTTTTTACAGGTGATAAAAGGCACGCATTTCCGCAAACTGTCACCCAACAAAGCACCAGATACGTACGTGAAGCTGTGCCTCATCAGCTCGCTGGGCATGGAGATGGGCCGCTGCAAGTCCACCACGCGCCGCGCGCACTCCAACCCGCTCTACAAGGAGCTCTTCATATTCCAGGTGCGTGCTAGAGACATAATGTCACAGGCCTTTACAATTGTCTCTTTCTAACTCGTAACGCTATCGCTGTATCGTGGCCTTGAATGTGTCAGGGTTGCGAGCGGCGCGTGGCACGAACATACGCGTAGGTACCTACACAACGCGTTACTCAAATAAAATAAATAGTCTAGGAGCTAGCACATTTCTTGACTGGTTTATATCGGAGAAAATAATTGATAGTTTCAGCGTTCGTTTACTATTAAAATAAGTGTTAACTCTGCCTTATTATTTGGTACAAAATTACAGAGAAATGAAAGTAAAAACCAAACACACATGTATGTATGTACATCACACTTAACCATATAAAATTGTAGTACATTCGCCAGCATTTCAGGTTACACACACTTTTGTAGCAAATTAGCCCTAACGTCAACTGCATAACATGCCACAGTGTTAACCTTAATTTGCTGTTGTCCGTACTTAACTACAAAATGGGCTTTTATTAATGTGACCCTTATCTATCTTACCTATATAAATGCGATGTAATGCGAGACTAATTTCATTGGAATACCTAAAAATTAAGGGTGATATTATATAGCAAAAGTAACGCGTAGCGTAGCGTCCGCGAGCGGCAGCCCCGCGCTCAAATATGCTCGGCGTGACGAATCGCTCGAACGTACCTAAAACTTCGGAGTGACACCCAGGGGGGTGTCGCTCCGAACCGCACCAGGGGGTGATGCGTTGTGTCGGCTCTGCGACGTCGGAGCGGTGAAGCTCCGTTGTTCCACGTATAATAGTCCCCCTACCCGATTTCGACTACGGTTGCCAGTCATAATGACTAACCGACAACGCGAGACATATTATAGTGCACAAGTATGTGCGATAACACAGGTCGACTCTCCATTCCTCTCACTCTCATAGCCCTTAGGGACAGCAATGCGCAGTGTGCGCACCAAGGCATGGGGGTGAAACACCGCCAACTTGCAAACTCCGGGCCACCCTGAGAATTTCTGAATAGAAAAACCCAGGTACAAATTTATGGCCCGTCCCGGGGATCGAACTCGGGACGTCTGCCGCAGCCGTGTCGCTTTAAAGTCCGACATCCACCCGTATGTTTATGCAACAGTGGGCCCAAGTAGTTAATATCCATAAGAGACCATAAATTTCGCATTGTCGGACTGACAGCACGTTAGCTCGATTGATAGAGCGTTTGGCCCGGTCAGCCAAAAAGTTTCTGGTTCAAGTCCCGCCCGTGCGCAAACTTTTGGTTTCCTATTTCATCTTTAGGAATATAAAAATATGACACTGAATGTTGTGAGATAAGAAGCAGTTATTGAAGACCGATGCCTATTTCGATCGTATGAATGGCGTTATGAATGTAACTAGTTATTGTTGTGGAGGATAAATAAATATAAATATAAATATCCTTCGGACATTCCCACACATCGCCATCTAGCCCCAAACTAAGCTACTCAAAGCTTGTGTTATGGGTGCCAGACAACAGATATAATACTTAAATATTTTTTTTTTTCTTTTTTTTGTAAATACATACATGATATACATAGAAAACACCCAGACCAATACAAACAGACATGTTCATGCACACAAATGTTTGTATTGTGCAGGGATCGAACCCGCACCCGCTGCGTTGTAGGCGATTTCTCGACCACTACACCAGACGGGTCGTCAAACGTCGTAACGAGTGATCACTGTTTGGGCTCGTAACTCGTTAAAAAACTAGTTCCGGTTAATAATGCTTCGCATCGCTACTACACACAAGCAGATGGCGTCAGTTCGCTCCATCAATCTAGTCTTAATGGTCGTGATATCGGGTGACATGGCAGACTGATGAAAAAATAACCATGAAAAGAAAAAGGTCCAAATCCTATAGAAAATTGCCCCACGTACTTCTTCTTCTTCAGCGTGTGTTTGGCCACTGCAGGCCGTATGCCTCTCCAAACTTCCTCCACGTCGTTCTGTTTTGTGTTTTTAGAATCCAGGTTGTGCCGGCTTGGTTCTTTATGACGTCAGACCATCTGACTGGAGGACTCCCAATGATCCTCTGCCCGATTCTGGGTCTCCACTCTAAAGCCCCAAAAAAATATATAAAATATGGTCTATGGAAAAAAATGTGATACCGAGCACCATTTTTTCGGTATGTCATATAAAAAAGAACTGTAAATATTCGTCCCGGGGATCGAACTCGGGACGTCTGCCGCAGCCGTGTCGCTTTAAAGTCCGACTCGCTAACCGCTGCGCCACCGAGGCAGTTTCTTTCACACGTATAATTATAATGTGAAAAGCATGCTACACTTTGCTTTGAAACAACTTGCAGCGACGAAACGCGCCGTATAGCGCTCTTCAGGTTTAAAATACAGAACTGCACCTCTTCGACGTCGCAGCGCCGATGCGTCGCAGCGCCGATGCGTCGCATCGGTAACGCTCGTATGACCTCTTTCTAAGAGATATTATAGCTATAAACACAGACACATTCATTGCTCTTGTATTTAATCTTCTCTACCCGACCTTTCTTAGGTCATGCAATTGCCAACACACCATATCAGGCGTAAGACCAAACGCTTAATGTGCTTTCTGATTTCGGTCCTCAATGACTATGTCAAAACATTACAGATTTCATAAAGATGAAATAAGAAACCAAAAATTTGCGCACAGGCGCGACTTGAACCAGCAACTTCTTGGCTGACCGGGCCAAACGCCCTACCAATTGAGCTACCGTGCTGTCAGTCCGATTATGCGGGCGCCATCTACCCGTATGTTTATGCAACAGTGGGCCCAAGTAGTTAATATCCATAAGAGACCATAAATTTCGCATTGTCGGACTGACAGCACGTTAGCTCGATTGATAGAGCGTTTGGCCCGGTCAGCCAAAAAGTTTCTGGTTCAAGTCCCGCCCGTGCGCAAACTTTTGGTTTCCTATTTCATCTTTAGGAATATAAAAATATGACACTGAATGTTAAAAACATTCTAAAACATTACAGATTGCTCAGTGACATTTGGTTTTCGTTTCATTTGTGTCACACAATCTCTCGACCACGTTTCCGCCCGCCAGGTGGCGCTGTTCCAGCTGAGCGAGGTGACGCTGATGGTGTCGGTGTGGTGGCGGCGCAGCGTGAAGCGCAACGAGATGGTGGGCTGGTTCTCGCTCGGCCACAGCGCCTCCGGCCGCGAGGAGGAGCGCCACTGGCAGGAGCTGTGCGAGCGCCAGGGCGAGCAGGTGAGCGGGGACACTAAAGGCAGCGGCTACACACTAGCATTATCATCATTAGACATCGGATTATATTCACTAACAAAATGTCAAAATATGCTTTCGAATATCGATAAAAAAAAGGCAGAAATATGCACTTAAAACGACTAATATGCCTAAAACATGGACAATACAAAATAAAAAAAAACCTTAATTATTTTTGTATATTTTAATCAAAGATTGTACAAAAACAGCGAAATTCTCTTAAAATAAGTATAGTTTTTGTAGTAATGTACAATTAAGCATTTTTCAAAATTTTCGAGCGCAAGTTTGTGAAGTTTGTCACCCAGTACGACCACTCCACATCAAATGATGTCATTGGACAATATTTAAAATTTGGCGCTATTTCTGGAGTAACCTGTTCAGGCAGGGCACGACCTGTGCCGTTGATTTAGGCATTAATGTTCTTGGTTCTTGGGTCTTGAAGACTTAAGTTTTTGCGCAAAACATCGTCCTTACACGTCATTGTCACAACTTATGCCTCCCGCTCCCGCTAACGAAATATGCACGATTGGGGGAAAAGGCTAAAATATGCACTAACGCCGTAATTAGAGAGTTTTATGCATTTGCATATGCAAACATGAAAATGCATATAATCCTATGTCTAATCATCATCATCATTATCAGCCGAAGGACGTCCACTGCTGAACATTGGCATCACCCACGGCTTTTCACAGCGACCGCTCACTAGCGGTCTGCATCCAGTTTGATCCCGCGATCTTTTTAAGGTCGTCTGTCCATCTTGTCGGTGGACGTCCTACGCTGCGTCTTTGGTCGAAGGGTCTCCAATATAGAACTTTCCTGCCCCAACGGCCATCAGTTCTTCGCGCTATGTGCCCTTCCCACTGCCACTTTAGCTTGCTGATTCTCAAGGCTATGTCCGTTACCTTAGTTCTTCTACGTATCTCCTCGTTTCTGATTCGATCTCGTAGAGAAACACCGAGCAACACTCACTAGCGATGGGTCGTTATCGGATTTTGAGATAACGTAACGTAACCGTTAAGTGATTTCCATTAACCGGTTTCATAACGAGTGAATTTTGGATCTAGTTATTTTTACAACGTCCCGAATAAAACGTGTTACTATACCTGCTTCGTTTGCACTTACGTTTAAGTTCTTTAGTTGTTTCATTCATTCACGCAACAAAGCTATCACACGTTATGTTACGACCCTTTATACGGCGCTTTATACATTTCTCGTTTTACTCCTTCATGCTAAGAAAAGGTTGTGTAGGATGGTCAATGTAAAAGCGTCGTTTTCAACTAGACATAAACCAGTGATTTGGCATGAGCAGTGAAGCCAACCAAACATATACGCTATGTGTTTTACTTAAAAGTGAATTCAATTTGACTTTAGAGCGTTGAGAGATAAGAAGCAGTTATTGAAGACCGATGCCTATTTGAATCGTATGAATGGCGTTATGAATGTAACTAGTTGTTGTTGTGGAGGATAACGAGTGATCACTGTTTGGGCTCGTGACTAGTTAAAAAACTAGTTACGGTTAATAACGCCCATCGCTAATACACACAAGCAGTGTGGCGTCAGTTCGCTCCATTGGTCTAGTCAGAATTATCGTGATATCGGGCGACATGGCAGACTGATGAAAATTTAACCGTGAAAAGAAAAAGGTCCACGTCCTATAGAAAATTGCCCCACGTACTTCTTCTTCTTCAGCGTGTGTTTGGCCACTGCAGGCCGTATGCCTCTCCAAACTTCCTCCACGTCGTTCTGTTTTGTGTTTTTAGAATCCAGGTTGTGCCGGCTTGGTTCTTTATGACGTCAGACCATCTGACTGGAGGACTCCCAACGATCCTCTGCCCGATTCTGGGTCTCCACTCTAAAGCCCCAAAAATCTAAAAAATATATAAAATATGGCCTATCGAAAAAATTGTGATACCGAGCACCATTTTTTCGGTATGTCATATAAAAAAAACTGTAAATATTCGTCCAGGGGCTCCGGCTACTATGAAAATTCGTGCGCAGAATTGAGACAGTTTTGAAAAAAAAATCAAAGGAATATACTTCACGGCATAAAAATATACATTTCATTTAGAATTTATCCTGAACTAATAAAAGTCTCATTAACATCATAGTTACATGGAGGCGCGCGAAAGTCGATTCGAGTAATACTGACGCGACCAGACTAGCGCCACGGCACGAGGCGACGGCTGTAAAAGCAAAATAATAATGTCACTCGTTCTGATGAATATTATATAATTTGTAGTTTCTTGTAATAACAAAATCCAGATTTTATAACACTGGGGGTAGGCGCACACATTTCAATCAAAAGAAGGATTTTTTGTAATTAGATTTCAACTATAAACGGGTTTTCATACCAGTCCCTGAACGAATTTATACAATTTGTTTTCACGTTAGACCGTAAGAATTATAGTTATGAGTATGCAATTTTTTTACTAATGATTTTAGAATGTTCAAGATATGTCTCACCTCTGTAGGATGTGGGGCATTTTTGGACCTCTTGCATGGGTTTTGGGGCATCGTGGACTTTACCATTATTCTGTGTCATCCAATCCAAACTGGAATGATGCCAGACAGACTGAGCAGGTATACTTTGTCTAAGAAGTGAGACTCGTTTTTGCATGACGTGCCCTTTCATCAGTTACGTGGTTCAAAACAGTGGAGTTTTTTCTCGGGGCTCTCTGGCCGATTAGTTTGGCTCTAGCTTAAATTGTAGATCTTGTTTTGTTACATGCACAGGAGTTGTAGTGGTGGCATACATATCTACACTTAAGTCCGTTTTAACGAGTATTGTAAACAATCTTTTTTTTTCTTTACTCCGACCCTAATGTGTAACTCGAATGCCCGTCAGTTCGCAGTTTTGAGTGACAACAAAAGAAATAAATGACGGCTCAACGCATATTTTTTACGTACTTTAGATTGTTATGAACTCTAGTATGTGTGTGTTAAACTGCTAAACAGTACATCAATTTGCGTTTTTTTTCCGTACCTACGTACTTCAACTTCAATAAACTATCAATTAAATAAGAGTATGGATTTAAATTTCTTTATTCTTCGTGCATTATTGGTTCATAGTCCATTACTGGTGCTTCACATCATACCTACGGCCTAGTGTAATAGGTTCGTGTTCGCAGGTGCAACGTTGGCACGTGCTGCTGGACTCCTGACGGTCGCTGACCTAGCGCGAAGACGACGCGCTGGTCTGAACTACACTTGTCGCACCGGGACTTCGCCCCGGACAGGACTCCGGACACGTTCGTCCGCGCCGCGAGCGGAGACGCCGATCGCCGCTAGACGGGACAGCGCCATCTCGTGAGCACACCGCGAACCTTTCAAACGACGTCCCTACGTTTTAAACCTTCCAGCACAGATATACTAAATGCACTCCATTTTGGAATTGGACTCCATTTTGTATTGAAAATTGACGCTTCAACATACCGCGCCGACGTCCAAAATGATTCGCGGGTTTTTTGATTCGACTCTTTCGAGAGCTCTTTCGTGTTTGATGTTGTGACACTTCATGCGTGTTGCTTTGGTTATACGAGCACCACAACTCGATCGAGATTATTGTGTGTAATTTGTTGACTCGATCGAGCGAGTTTATGACGAGAATATAAACGTTTGGGGAGCACGCACACTTCTGACTGAATGAAAACTTCGATATTATAAATGATATTAGGATTAGGTAAAATGGCTATATAGAGATGCAAAGACAGAAGTCTAACTTTCTAGTATATGCGACGTATGAAATGCGTTAGAAGGGAATTGTATTCGTTATAAGGTAGTAGCTACTGCAAACATTTCTTTAAAGGGATATTCCTACCGCTTGTCGTAACCGTAGATGAGATATTGTATTTGGTTTGGAAAATGTTTGAATGTAAATGTTTTGTAGTATTTATATACTGAAGATGAAGACTTGGAGCGCACAATACTTGTGAGATAGAATTATGTCTAAATGGATATTTATTAAAATTGATAGATATTTATACAATTACCAATGCCTATTAGGATGTCTAAATATTTTTTCCATGTACGCGTTTACGTCTATTAGTAAGTTTTTGTCTACATCCATATATTACAAATATTTATTAATTATGAAATTGTTAAAAAAAATATTAAAAAAAAAACAAAAAATATGAATATGTATATATAACGAGTAAAATCAAGAATGCAATAGACTATATGGTAACAGAACAAATGAACGTCAGCATAACTTTCTAGATAGAAATTAACATTTATAAAAACAGATAAATCGATTCAAAGCTGAATATATTAAGTTATCAAATTATAATTGAATAGGTACACAGTATTAATTATTATTCTATTTCAGTAATAGCATACATATTTATTATTCATCTAGGAAATTAAGTTCATCCATGTTTTGATATTTGCCATATTCTGAAGAGGACCCTAATTTTACAATGTAGCCATGAAAATGAAAACATTTAATACGCATTATAATACGATATAGCAAATACATTTTACCGTCTTTCCTCATACCTACTTACAGAATTTTAATCATACAATTGTGCATGTATTTTAATATTTTTCATTGAAAAATTGCAATTTAGTGCATACTTTATAAAATAAGCCAAAAATCTACTATTCAGCTTTATAAATCCACTTGTCTAGATGTATTTTATGTAAAGTGATTATGCTTGCAATATTTTGAAAATGCGAATTTTAATGACAACAGCAAGTCAAGGTAAAACCTGCGGTATCTTATTCACTTGTAATAAGGGCTAGTTTGCAACAAAAATGGTAAGCCTGATGTGCTGGCCACTGAACAATACAAGAACTAAAATATTGTCATAATTTAAGTTAGTTACATGAAGTCGTAAAATTTTGACGAAAATATTTTAATGTTTCTAAGTGCTTTTATTGTGTTTATTTGATTTGCGTCTCATCAATGCGTGACATTGACAATGTATAAGTATTTATAAATCTTAATATAATACTATACTTACTGATTATTATTTCTACTTATTACTTAGGTCCATGATTGCCCTGAGAAGGAAAAGTCATCATAGTATGCCGTCATTTTCTTTTCGTTGAGTAGCACGCTATCAAAAGAAAAGCAGGCATTTCGTATGAAGAAAGAACTTCACTCACTGTATCGTTTTAACGATTTGTCAATTAGGTAGAGTGTGTTGCGTTTAGCTATATTTGTAAAAACACCCAATACGTAAGGTTTACCACTATTATTATTTATTTAAAAACTTTATTGCACAAAATGATAGTGTACAAAAGGTTGACTTAATGCTAAAAGCATTATCTTCCAGTCAATAGACGTGTATTATGAAAATGATGTATTATGGACAGTTTACGAAAAAAAAAACAGTACTGGTTTCTTGTCCATTACTGGTGCATTGACCTCACCTTCTTTCATTTGTGAGAACTCTTATCGTAAACTTTCTAAGCTTTTAGGTGTCGACTGTTTATGACCATGATAGATAGGACAAATATTAACATCAGCAGATTTTTGTTTTAGAAATATGAAAGACCACCTAAGACAATTTAGCATAACTAATCAGTACTGCAGAATTCCGTAGCTTTTCAATTTCAAAAATAAAAATATAGATTCAATTCAAACTTTTATTTATACAAATTAAACTATTTCTTAGTATTTGTACACACATCAAGTGTAATAGGTGTAGCGTGCCAGATTATTTTTCAATACCCTGTAATCAAATATTTTTTAGGATTAACTTTATACACTGAATGTATACATTTATCTACATACATTACGCTTTTAATAAAATAATAAGTTTATTAATTATAATATTGTAATGATGACAGCCAAACGTCGTACCTGCTCAGATTAAATACCAAATTAAGTTAACGTATGTAACGATTATCCACAAATACTTATGCATACATATAACAATTTACTATACATTTAATAATTAATAATTTATGAACACTATGTACCATTCTTACATAATTTATATATTTACAAAACTTACATCTTTAGCTAACTTTTTAAATAGCCATTGTCCTTAATATTATTCGCGAAGTATTCTTGTAACACCAAATATCTTAATTAAATTCGTGTATCCACAGAATGTATTCAACGCTTAAGTTGTACAAATGTTTAACGTGTACTGTATTACTTTGGTATTTTATCGCTTTAAAGTATAAAAAATATTATTTATCTATACATTACTTATATACATTACCTTGAATCTCGGTTTGGGAGCAAAACTTATTTCTATTTATACTTTTAAGATAATCGTGTTTTGTAACGCTAAGCTAACTTAACAATACATACAATGCAATTATAATAAATAATTCGATTTATTTAAGAAATTCCTTTCAAATTAATATAAAAATAGCTATTTAGAGGAATTGTTTCACATTTAAATGTTTAATTGCCTCTGCATGTTGTTACCAATATTAAAAATGAGAGTTTCCAATAAAATCACTTTATACAATTTTCCTAAAATATTTGTTTTATTTCATGACCTGTGCGCAGGTTCAAATTTGAACACCCGTGGCACAGAAAATATAATGGTAGAAAGCTTAATTGTAAATGAGCCAAGGCCACATTATCAACAATTTGCAGCTGTTGCGATACTTATCGAGCTTGAGTGTAATTAAACTTAATTATCTATCCGTGTATCATTTCCATGATGAATTTATTAATTTCACAAAACAATATTTTTTTAAAGGGTTGAAAGAATTAACACCATTTCCGTTTTGGCGCTTAACTTGGCACTAGATCTTTATGTATATACTGATGTTTGAAAGTTATAAAAATAATAGAAATGAAGGGAAACTTTAAAACACTCTTTCGGAAGTTCTGTTTAGAGGGCACTGTGTCTGTGATGAAATATTTTTATTTGTATCCCGATCGACTCTCACGGTAAGTACTTAAAAAATCAAAGTTGTTTGATTTGCGTGATCACAAATCAAACATCTTTTTTCCTATCTCTGCTACTTTCATTATTACTTATCTCTGATAAGTTACTATATGCTAAACGAACATAATGCGATTTTGTTTACCTAGGTGTTTCTGGGCAGCAATAATGGTTTCCATGTTCGCCCTAGCGTGGTACCTCACGTACCAACTGTACACGCGGTTCGCGGACATGCCCACGCGCATCACGATAGAGAATCAGTTCGAGCCGCTGCGCGCGCTGCCCTTCCCCGCTGTCACGTTATGTTCGCCCAACCAGATCACTCACAGCGCCGTCAGCCACTTCAACAAGACTCTCGTGTAGGCCTTTTCTTCTTTTTGATGTACCGTTTTTCACAGGACGTAGCTGGTAATTGCTAGGCCAGCACCAGGTGCCGTAATGTAAATAAAGAGACCCTCTTTTTAATTTACCATCAGTAGACAGCAAATTCTTTAGGAATTAAGACCATGTCCAGGGAAACCTCTAGCTACAAAAGACATAATACATTCGTTTAGTACTACTTTAAGGGCCAAGCCGCTAGGTCCTTAATCAAAGTCAAAGTCAAAAATAATTTATTCAATTAAGGACACAAAATGCCAATTATAAACGGCAATATTAAGTTTATATCTTTCAATTATGGCCCATATGGGGCTAGAACATGTCTCCTTATCTTTTGGGCCCTTCTAGCGCTTCGAGACAAAACACGCCACAGAGAAGAAACGCCGGAACAAACTCTATCACTAGAATAATGGCCCTAGCCCTGGCCTATTTTTCAATTACCCACCATTACTTGAAAATTTGTAATTAAGTTTAATTTGTGTCAAGTCTATCAGGGTAAATGTTTGTGTGCAGTGAAATGAGCTTGCTAAATATTCAATGATTTACAGAGATGGCAATGTTACATCAGATTTGGACGCCACCATCGCGCAACTCCTGGGATTCTATGAACCTATGCTGTTCTTTGATAACAAAAAGGCGGATCAACTGCAGTCGCTCATCGACCTTAATAGATACACAGTAAGTTAATATTTTTTGTAATATCTAACTGTACCGTTACCATGAGTTTACTCGCTACCGACGACGGTTTTTCTCGCTAGCGACGACGTCACTTTTTGTATGGAAAATTTTAGTTCTGTCAGTGACCACTAGAGGCGCTGTGCAATTTTCCATAGACTTTTTTTCATTGTCGTTATAGTAGCATTTAATAAGTTAAGGCTATCGTTAAGTTAAAGATATAATTCGGTTAATAAATAGTTTTGTTTATCGCTTTAACGTTATTCGGAAAAAGGCGTGTCATATGTAATTAATCTATACTTTTATTATAAAGCTGAAGAGTTTGTTTGTTTAAACGCACTAACTAATCTCAGGAACTACTAGACCGATTTAAAAAAATATTTTTGTGTTGGATAGCTTATTTATTGAGGAAGGCTTTAGGCTAATACATGCGACTTGAGGGGAGGGAGCAAACTCAAAACGCGCGGACAAATTCGCGGGGGACCGCTAGTACTAAGATAAATTACACTTTCTTAACCCGCTGTCAGTCTATCATCTGCTGCTATGACCATAAAAATCCTATTCCTAATTTCCTATTGGTATCATGATTGGGTGGTAGGTACTAATGATATGATACACTGTAGAAGGTGCCAGTGCACTAAAGTTTTTTACAGCTACGTATTTCCATTTACAATTCGACCTGTGTGTATGTGATATCGTCAAAATTTAATCAAACTTTATTTTCCTATACCATTTTATTGCGGGTTAACAAACATATTCAGTATTCATTATTATCTTATCTTTTACAACAGATATCAGAGGTTATGAGCATGCTGCCTCAAAGTTGCGAGGACTTCCTGCAGATGTGTCGGTTGGATCACGTGAAGTACCCGCGCTGTAAGGGCCTCTTCAGCCCTGTGCTCACCGCGCACGGGCTTTGCTGCGCGTTCAACAGCAAGTACTTCTACTCTAAGCATAAGAAAAGGTAATTTAGAAGGTTGAAGGATCACTTGCAATGTCAGGATAAGCTTAGATCTGGGTTATTTATTGTTCTATATTCGTACACTTTAAATAAATTGACAGTAACAATATGGAAATATACTCAAGTGCTAAGTTAATTTCAGTCAAGTATATTCTGACTTAGGAATAAGTGCAAGTTTTATCAAAATCGGTTTAGTTGTATAAGAAATCATCATCATCATCATTATCAGCCAAAGGACGTCCACGTGAACATAGGCCTCCCCCACGGTTTTCCACAGCTACCGATCACAAGCGATCTGCATCCAGTGTGATCCCGCGATCTTAACAAGGTCATCCGTCCATCTTGTCGGTGGACGTCCCACGCTGCGCTTTTGGTCGAAAGGTCTCCAATCTAAAACTTTTCCGCCCCAACGGCCATCAGTTCTTCGCGCTATGTGCCCTGCCCACTGCCACTTGATCTTACGGATTCTTAAGGCTATGTCCGTTACCTTAGTTCTTCTACGTATCTCCTCATTGCTGATTCGATCTCGTAGAGAAACACCGAGCATAGCCCGCTCCATCGCTGGTTGTGTAATTTTGACCTTATTTATGAGGCCCATAGTTAGAGACCACGTTTCGGATCCGTATGTCATCACTGGTAACACACACATGATGAAGACTTTCGTCTTCAGACACTGAGGTATTTAAGACGAAAAGACGCTCTTGCGCAGTTTCCCGAACGCTGCCCCGCCGAGTTGGATTCGTCGATTGACCTCTTTCTCAAAGTTGGACCTATCTAATGGATCACTTGTCCAAGGTAGACGTACCCGTCGACAATTTCGAGAGTTGAGTTCCCAACAGATACTGGAGTGGGTACAACACGGGAACAGAACATAATTTTCGTCTTTTCCATGTTCATTTTAAGACCCACTTGTTGGGATACTCGGTCAAGGTCTTTAAGCATAGTGCCAAGATCATCCAGCGTCTTTGCCACAACGACTATATCATCGGCATACCGGAGGTGTGTTATGTATTCGCCATTGACGCAGATGCCGAATCCTTCCCATTCCAGGAGTTTGAAGGCGTCTTCCAATGCCGCTGTAAACAGTTTCGGAGATATAACGTCTCCCCTTACACATCTTCGCAATGGAATCGCACTCGTATTCTGTTCCTGTACTCGGACCGACAGGTGGCGTTGTTATATAGACACTTTAACACCTCTATATATGTACCAACAATCTATGTGACACCGCTGAAGAGACCGAAGCACCGCCCAAGGTTCGATCGACTCAAAGGCCTTCTCATAGTCCACGAACGCTAAACATAGAGGCATATTATACTCCTCGGTACTACGGTACTAACTAGTATTATTAATTGCCTGAATATTTGCATGCTGTTTTATATGACTAAGTAGGTCATTGCACTGTTTCTCTGACATAAGACCGCATTTTCATGTATTGTACCCTCCTTAATGGCAAATACATATATTTGTATTTGTATTTGTATTCGGATTTCTGTATAATTTGCCTTAGCGTATGGACGTGGTCTATGGTACTGTAGCCTTTTCGGAATCCGGCTTGATCGGGAGGCTGGAAGTCATCAAACCTACGTGCGAGACGATTCGTGATGACCCTTGAAAACAGCTTGTACACATGGCTCAGAAGTAAGATGGGTCTATAGTTCTTCAACAAGGTTTTGTCTCCTTTTTTGAAAAACAACACCACCACACTCCTGTTCCATGCCTCAGGCGTGATGCCCTCTTCTAGCAGCACGGAATTAAAAGGTCTCTGAAGGACTTTGACTACCGGTGTCCCACCTGCTTTCAGAAGCTCTGCTGTGATTCCGTCCACGCCAGGTGCCTTATTGTTTTTAAGATGTTTAAGGGCCATCCTAATCTCGTAGAGGCTGATGTCTGGGATGTCTTCGGTGTAGTGTCGGGTCAGGATAGCTCTTGGGTCTCTGACCGAGCTATTAACGGGTTTGGCAACTAGGGTGTACAACTGTCCATAGAACTTCTCGATCTCCCTCAAAACTTCTGCTTTCGTCGACGCTACACAGCCGTCCTCCGTCTAAAGCTTCATCAACAGGCTTTGACCAATAGACATGTCCCTTGCAAACACTTTGGAGCCTTGATTCCGCTCTATCGTTTCTTTAACACTGTTCGTGTTAAAGGAACGAATGTCGTGTCGCAGGGACTTCCATACTCATCTATTAAGCTGCCTGTAGGTTTCAGCATTAACGGAGGTCTGCAGTGCCATGGATCGACGTTCTGCCATAAGTTCGAGAGTATGAACCGAGAGTTTTTGGGGTCTATTTTTACGGCCAGGTCTAAAAAACTTAGATCCCACCGTTTCGACAGTTTTGCGGTTTGACAGCTCGAGTTGAAAGCTCTCGGGATTTTGGATATGGGCACGAGTAGGTCGCGACTTCATCAAGCGGGACCTTTCCAATTTGACGTTTATATTCAATATGCCTCGAACCATTCGGTGATCGCTACCGGTTTTCACCCTGTTGATCACGGAGAAATCATTGAATAACCGTCTCTTGGTGGTCATCATGAAGTCTATCTCATTTCTCTTCTTGCCATCCGGACTTAGCCAGGTCCATTTCCTTTGAGGCGGCTTCTGGAAGAAAGAGTTCATCGCAAAGAGTCCCTCCATTTTCAGAAAGTCGGCCAGCCTATTTCCCCTGGCGTTCCTTTGACCATATCCAAAAGGTCCCACATTCAACTCATCCTCGCCTCGCTTGCCGAGTTTTGCGTTGAAGTCCCCCATAACAACAGTGAAATAGGTTTTGGAAGTGTGTATGGCTCTACTTACGTCCTCATACATTTCCTCCACCTCTTCATCCGGGTGGTTCGAGGTCGGTGCATATACCTGTATGACCTTCAGCGAATACCTTTCGGTTATTCTGAGTATAAGGTATATCACCCTGATCGACACACTCTCGATGGTTACGATGTTGTTTACGAGGGACCTGTGGACAAGAAACCCAACACCACCTTGGGACTTTTGGTCACCCTCCCGGTAGAAGAGCAGGTTGCCGGACTTCAGAGTTATCGTGTCCTGGCCCTCTCTGCGGACTTCTGATAAACCCACTATGTCCCAGTGTAACCTGCTCAATTCTTCCTCCAGCTCGAGCAACTTCTCGTCTGTCCTTAGCGTGCACGCGTTATAAGTTAGCGGGGCTGCCGGAGACTAGGGGGCCGGATTTTGTGTGTCCTACTATATTTGGGAGGTATTTGCCAGTTTAATACAGTTTTTAATATAGTTTTGCAATACTCGCCACGCTTGGCAGGCGGGTTGGTCAGCGCAGAGGTGCAGTCTCTTGTAACTGTGACGCTGCTGCCCGTCACAGCTCAACATTTAATTGCGCCTTTTGTTGGATGGTTATCCCGCCATCGGTCGGTCGCCAGAGCCTCGTCTGTGCAAACAGGACGCACCGCGTGAAGGTGAGGTTGGCTTGGAGCTTTGGAACTTGGTTAAGCTCCCTTACGTCCTCCTTACGTGTATAAGAAACATGAGTAAAAGCTACAAATAAAAAAAAAACGGAACCGCCTATAGCACATTTTTTATCGAATACAATTGAGTGAGTGAAAATCGGAATACACAAAAGTACAATTATATTTCAAATTTCTCTATTAACGGAACTATACATCAACTGCAGTGCACCAGTTACAAACAAAAATAAACAATCCCTTTCAGGAGTATTCAAATAAAGCAAAACCAGTTAAAAAAAGAAAATTTCTACTCGTCGCACTAACAATTTCCATAAAAAATTATGCACTTAGCATATTGCGAGTCTAACAGACCGAATTGAATAATGCCCATATAGTGTATTGTGTTACAGTATTGTTTTACTAGTACTGGTTTCTTGTCCATTACCGGTGCTTTTACCGTATTTTTTTTGTACTGGAAAATATCCAGGTCTTACGAGGGACACCAGTGATTGGTTGAATGCGACCCACCAACCAATTGCAACCCTCGACTTCAGACGTAGCACTCAAATAAAATAAATTTTGAATAACTGCACCTTGCCATACGGTTACCAGGTCTGCCTATTAACTGTTATACATGTTTGTTTGCGTTTCAATTTCAGGAATGAAGTGAAGCCAAACTTTGTGAGCCGGCTGGTGTCGTCTTCAAGCCTCATCAACGCGTTCACTGTGGTGGTGGATTACAAGCCAGGTGACGCGCTCGACGGCACTGTGCTCAATGCTGGCGGGATATGGGTGCGCAGTTATTTTATATAATATCTGTTGTTAGCCTGGGAGAATTTGAAAACAATTGTTTGCGTTTCCGTTAATTCATAAGACTGCCAACCTACAGCATAAGCTCTATCGTAATACAACCAATTATATCTTCTATGATTCTACCTACAGGGTAGGGTCAGATGTCTGACAATGAAACAATAGTACACAATGAAACTGTGGGATATTTAAAAAAATCGACGTTGCCATACCGTGCAATATATTGCGTAAGGACGATCTCGAGAACCCCCTTCTATACCCCAGTTTGCATCGGCAGCGCGTGGATGAGTACTTTTATATGGAGCGTTTTACGTTTTTTTACAAAAAAGTAAGTATTTTCTGCTGTAATTATACATTTTTCATTAAATTTGAGTTGGTTATTTCGTATTATTTATGAAAACCTACTATGTATTAAACATATCTTTTAGATTCATGTGCACTAGATTATGAGTTGTCATTTTTTTAATTTTGTGGATAAAAATCGGGGTTAGTAAAAGAAATCCGAGGTAGTCAACAATAAAACAGTTGCATTATGGACACAATAAAATAGTGTTTCATTGTGTACTATCTAGTTTTATCGTGCACCATCATATAACGTCAGTACTTTACAACGTAACGGGACCTCACCTTCATGCGATGCGTCCTGTTTCAATAGACGAGGGTCTAACGACCGAAAATTGGCGGTTTAACCATCCAATAAAAGACGCAGTTAAATGTAGAGCTGTGAAGGACAGCAGCGTCACAGCTATAAAGGGCTGCGCCTCCGCGCTCGCCAACCCGCCTACCAAGCGTGGCGAGTATTGGCATCAACGCCCCCCCCGTAAATTATGGTAGGACACAGGAAAACCAGGCCCCCCAGTCTCCGACAGCCTCGCTATTCCTTACTCCGGTAGTGGCCACGGTAATGGCGGGGCAGGGGTGATAAAAATCCCCGGAAGCGATCGTGCTACCACCCTCAATGACAACTGGCCCTGGTAACTTATAACGCTTGCACACTGAGGACAGACGAGAAGTTGCTTGAGCTGGAGGCAGAATTGAGCAGGTTACACTGGGACATAGAGGGTTTCTCGGAAGCCCGTAAAGAGGGCGAGGACACGACAACTCTGCAGTCCAGCAACCAGCTCTTCTACCGGGAGGGCAACCAACAAAAGTCCCTAGCTGGCGTCGGGTTTAGCGAAAACAACATCGTAACCATCGAGAGTATCACGAGCAGGGTGGTACCTTACCTTGTTCTCAGAATATCCAAGAGTTATTCTTTAGAGATATACCTTATACTCAGAATATCCACGAGAAATGAGTGATAGACTTCATCATGACCTCCAAGTGACAGTTATTTAGTGATGTCTTCGCGATCAACAGGGAAAAAACCGGCAGCGATCACCAAATTTTTTCGAGACACATTGAATAAAAATTACAAATTGGAAAGGTACCACCTGATAAAGTCCACGCTCCGACCTACTCGTGTCCATATTCAAAATCCCAAGAGCTTTCGAATCGAGTTGTAAAGCCGCTTTGATTGCCTTGTTTTCAGTGGAAGATGTCAACAACGGGTTTGTGAAAACTGTCCAAACGGTGGGGTCTAAGTTTTTTAGGCCAGGTCGTAGAAATAGAGACCTCAAAATTGAATAAAAATGAAATAAAAATTAACACCGTGTTTAGGGTTCCGTAGCCGAATGGCAAAAAACGGAACCCTTATAGTTTCGTCAAGTCTGTCTGTCTGTCTGTCTGTCTGTCTGTCTGTCTGTCTGTCTGTCTGTCTGTCTGTCTGTCTGTCTGTCTGTCTGTCTGTCTGTCTGTCTGTCTGTCCGTCCGTATGTCACACCCATTTTATTCTGTAACTATAAGCATTACACAATTGAAATTTGGTAGGAAGACGTATCTTGTTAACCGCTTACCGATTATTATACAAAAAATAAAAAATAATGACAGTTAAGAGGGGGCTCTCATACATAAAACTAAAACCAAAAAAAAAAAAAAAGTCAAACCTATGCGTGTGGGGTGTCTATGGATAGGTCTTTTAAAATAATATAGAGGTTTCTAAAACCATTTTCTTTTAAAGTTAAACGTTTCATAGCTAGACGCTTCCAAAGTGGTAAAATGGGCGTCCCCCCCCATCTAATTTCTAAACCAAGCAAGTGTACATTTTGAAAAAAATATATGATGTAGATCTTAATAAATACTTTCAACGAAAATTGGTTCGGACGGGATCGAACCAGTAGTTTTTGAGATATAGCACATTTTCAACAACCGCAAACATAACTTTGTACTTCATACAAACACTATGAAAAACAAAGTTATGTTTGTAGTCAACAAAATATTGTGGTTTTTACTAAGTAGAAGTAAATGGATTCCCTAATTCAGTTAAAGTTGGCACGGAACCCTCAGTGCGCGAGTCCGACTCGCACTTGGCCAGTTTTTTATTTATCAACTTAATATTTTTTTGGTTCACCTTACTTCTGTTGGTGTAACACAAAACATAAAATATGATTGTTTCATTGTTGAATTTGTGGTGTTCCATTGTGTACACCACTATGGACACAATAAAACATTTCCCATTTTTAGGTATTTTTTTTGTTGAATAAGTACTCATTAATTAATAACATAAAATGGTCGAAATATCTGTAAAAACTTAGCCTCCTATCAATAATAGCAAAAGATATGTTCTATTTTGATTTTTAGTTTTTCATTGTTCAACTCATGACCCTACGCTAGGATTATAAGATTACCTTAGTTTGTAATAGACTGAGAAATAAGAATAACAGTAGGCCTGTTTTACCACTGACAAATAATTTAAGTGTGGACCGTCATATCGCTAATATGAATTTATTCAGATATTGTGAAACAGTGGCCGTGTGCTAGGTACATATCTACAGGACTTAGAGCATTTAATTTAAAATCCATTACATAGTGTATACTAATCCTCTAAAAGGGATCCTCTAGCTTGGGTATCCCAAGCTCCAATTTCAACGGGCAAATCATTGGAATTGGAATTGGACACCAATCTCATACATTGCTCTGATCCCAAAGTAAGTAGCTAATGCACTTGTGTTATAGAAATCACACAAGTGCATTTGCTACTTACTTTGGGAACAACGGTGGTACCACAACACCCAGACCCGAGACGAGTTAAGTTTTTTTTTTATCAAGCCTAAAATCTTAATCAATCCAGCTTTCAGCACTAATTTACTGCACCTCCCTCCTCAGGTGCTGTTTACAGACCACACGGAATTTCCAGCTGATGACGTGTCCAACCTGGTGGTGGCCAACACCGAGTCTTTCCACATTATCCGCGCTACGTACACGTATTGTTCGGAAGACGTAAAGGTGCTGCCGGATTTTAGGTGAGTTTACTTATTTACTATGAACGTAAATGTTCTTCTCTTTTTTCTAATTACTACGTGTGTGACTATGAAATAACTTTATTCGACACAAAGTACAAAATACAGTAAAAAATAAAGATGAAACAAATTGATAAACCATAAAATCTTGTCAAAATTATCACCAATTTATATAAACTAGATATCGAAGCCTGATGAAGATCTTAAGAAAGCAGTGCTTATGCGAGTTGGTCTTAGTCAATAAGGCTCGTCACTTACAATAGCAGGTGTGACTTACTTGAAGGAAGAACGTCGTCTGGCCTTCTTCGCGAGTACCTCAAATCGAGTTATTTAACATTTAAGTAATAAGTATCTTAATAATTCTAAAGGTCAATAATGCATTTCCCACTTTTTACTAAGGCACTCTTTTTCTTTGTCTATGGTTATCCGCTAACGTGAAAAAAAATGTTCCTAAAGCTATCCCAACGCCATCTAGTGAGAACTATAAAGTGATGGGAGAAAACTGCTCATTGCAGTCGCAAGTGCTACTTGAAGGACGAGCGGCGGCTACCCTACTTCCGCGAGTACCACAACTCCGACTGCGACCACCTCTGCCTGGTGGAGACAGTGAAGCGGCAATGCGGCTGCGAGCTGTTCTACGTGCCGGGGCTGCATGTCAGTCAAAGTTGCAACGTCAGCAACATCGAATGCATTACACAAACCAAGCGTAAGAAATATACAATAGCTTTGCTAGGCTAGACGCTTTTGCACTAGAGATTTCTAGTATGAGACCAATTACAAATAATATATTGGACACCAATTACATACATTGCTCTGATCCCAAAGTAAGTAGCTAATTGCACTTGTGTTATAAAATCAGAGCGGCCCGTGGCACGAACATACGCGTAGGTACACAACGCGCTACTCAAATAAAATAAATAGTCTAGAGGAGCTAGCACATTTTTTGACTGTGTTCTATCGGAGAAAGTAATTGATAGTGTCAGCGTTCGTTTATTATAAAAAAAGTAAAAACCGACTTCAAAACCAAAATGCACTAAAAAGTCTTAAATAAACTCTTGACTATTGAAAGGAAAGGAACCCATTTTAGGCAAACAATTTCTTTTTGGAGTCGGTGCCATCACTTTGACCATCAAGAATTAACTATCACAGCACCGACTCCAAAAAGAAATTGTTTGCCTAAAATGGGTTCCTTTCCTTTCAATAGTCAAGAGTTTATTTAAGACTTTTTAGTGCATTTTGGTTTTGAAGTCGGTTTTTACTTTTTTTAAAGTTAATTTTATTTCTTCATTTTTAGAGATTACAGGAGAATGGGGGGGGAGCACCTTATGACTCTGTTTTTTAAGAAGCTACAAACTACCTATTATAAGTTCTTTCATTATAATTACTGAACTCCTAAGCGTTAAGGAGTTCCACCATCAGCTCAGCCCCACAAGATGTTGACTATTAGACGTAACAACATGTCAACATTAAGATTCAAGTAAAGAAACACTATACGTGCCTTTAAAATTTGAGGGTTTCCCTCGATTACACCAAGATCCCATCATCAGATCCCAAATTGAAAAAAATGGGACCAACTAGAAGGAATACCCTGTAAGTATATGTAAGTAGGCGAAAAAATTTTTCGAATCGGTCGACAAACGACTGAGATATGAGGTAACAAACATACAAAAAAAAAAACATACAGTCGAATTGATAACCTCCTCCTTTTTTGAAGTCGGTTAAAAATAAGTGTTTACTCTGTCTAATTTAATTATTTGGTACAAAATTACTGAATTCGGAGAAATGAAAGTACATACCAAACACACATGTATGTACGGACAACAGCACGTCAAGGTAAACACTGCGGTATCTTATGCAGTTGTAATAAGGGATGTTCTGAGTTTGCAAAAAAAGTGGATAACCTGATGTGCTGTCGACTGTACATCACACTTAACCAAATAAAATTGTATAGTAGAATTATTTTCTCCGTGCAGTTTGGGTCATAAATCATAGCTCGGCCTCAGCTCGGTTAGGGCGGTGAGTATGTTGCGCGGGCGCACCGTCGTTTAAAAATTTATATTATTTAAAAATTTTAGTTTATTATTAATAATTTAAATAAATATAAAATTTTATATTACCTAATTTATTTTTTTATAAAAAATATACATATAGTACATTCGCCAGCATCTTAGGTTACACACACTTTTATTGCAAACTAGCCCTAATGTCAACTGCATAAGGTACCAGTGTTAACCTTTATTTGCTGTTGTCCGTACTTAACTACAAAAAGAGACTTTTGTTTATGTGAACCTTATCTATCGTACCTTTATAAATGCTATCAAAATCGAGATTATTTTATTGGAATACCTCAAAATTAAGGGTGATATTATATAGCTAAAGTAAAATAATGAACTGTAGCTCTTGGACTATTAAATTTTGGACTACGTAAAATCCTAACACAAAGTGACTTAAGTAATATAATATATAATAAGTAAGTATAAGTAAGTTTCTGTTTATCTTAAGTTAGATTGACGTAAGTAACTGGGTAGGTATCTTAAACTCAAACCTATTTCTTTGAACAAGAAATGTTGAATACCTACCTACAAAATTTGTTTTGATAAATAATGTCATAATTAGGAACACATATCTCAAATTATGAATAGTTATTTCGTTGTAACGAAGTCAGTCACAGGCTGAGAAAATAAACACAGTCACAGGTGTGTGGCGCGGTCTGCGAGCGGCAGCCCCGCGCTCATTTATGCTCGGCGTATCGAGTCGCTCGAACGTACCTAAACTTCGGAGTGACACCCCCCTGCCTAAACTTCGGAGTGACACCCCCCTGCCTAAACTTCGGAGTGACACCCCCCCGCCGGTACCTCGGAGGGGCGACGCCTTAAAACCAGTGTGCTTAGTCACTAGGTCGTCAAAATCAAAATCAAATCTTGAATTGTAGGAGTTAATTAAAAGGTATTTTTTTAAATAAAATGGTTAATCCATCGTTCTATTCGTGGCTGAATTTGGCTAACAGGTAACTGAAGTATGCATGCATGCCTACAGAGATCATTCCCTCTCAAATTGTTACTGATACTGAAATGCTTACACAAGCCCTGTCCTGACAATTTTGCCAGTATTAAAGTGCTTAGATAATATGCATTAACCTTTCGTATGCTATCAAGCCGCGCAAAAATGCACCCTTGTCTGCTGAGGTTTCGCGCCACAATAGCACGCGCGCGCACAGTCGTCGAAAAAATCAAATTCTTCAAAATAATTGTTAGGGCTCATACCAAACTAGTTAGTGTTCCTTAAAGCTAATTAAATACCACATCCTATGCTTAGTATGCTAATCATTAAATGGTTTTATTTATTTTCTACAGGCCCTCGAACACAAACTTACGACCAACATTTCACCTATCACCAAACATGAACGATTTTCAATAAACTGTGCGAACCAATTCTTGTTTTACTTTATGTTTCACATACTAGAAGGTCTAAGTAATTCGTTAATCAAAACGTTTACTGATTTCTATCTATAGAAGATCAAATAATATCACTTTGAAAATAGCAAATAAGATTCATAATTTCACCATTTTGCATTTCATAACACTGTACTTTGGAATTATATTTGTACGTATTTTTTTCAAAACTAGACTGCGTATATGCTTTTAGATTCATAATTATATATCGATATTCACATAAAATATGTAAAAAGTGCTTATTTATAGCATTTAATTAGAAAAACAATCTAAAAACTGAAGAGAAGGCACTTTGACACTACATTTTTTCCGGATTTTTGACTTAGTGTCGTTGTCGTCTATGGTGTAGTATGGGGATTGTGTGGCAAGCTAGAAAAATGGGCTTTCCTATCATATATGACACTACTACACGTTTCTTAGACAATATTATAGAGAATCGGTAAAATAATATCAGATTTCATTTAGATTTTGTGTGCATTTGTGCGTAGCTTGTCTGCATAGCTCGTCTGCTTAGTCTTAGATCTAATCCAAGATGGCGTCCTTTTGTAGCTGCCAATTTGCTTTGTCTCAGATCTGGGCATAGCAAGTATACGCCTGTATGCTTTGGCGCAGATCTGGGCATACAGATGTATACAGGGTATTCATTTAGAAAATAAGACACGGAACAGCGTAATATCCAGCGCAGACGACGGTTTGTCACCGGAAACCTGTTTCATTCGCACTATAAGAAGTAGATTGGGACAGATATATTATTTTCGGTGGACAAAAATAGCTTAAGTTTTTATTTTTCATGATTTTAAAATATACATTGAGAAATAAAACCGTTCAGTTAAAAATAATGCTGTATTTTTCACAAGTAACCATGAATAAAATATCGCTAGATATATGTCGGAGCTGTTCACCGTTGAGGAGTTCCCTGACGGAAGGACTGTCCTGGCTGCAGCAGAAGGTCATGACACAAATCCGGTTTTACTGTCTATACAGAAAGCATACACAAAGTTTTATGTCGGAGCTGTTCACCGTTGAGGAGTTCCCTCGCCAGAAGACAATCCTGGCTGCAGCAGCAGGTCGTGACACAAATCCGGTTCCACTGTCTATACAGAAAGCGTACACACAGTTTTATGTCGGAGCTGTTCACCGTTGAGGAGTTCCCTCGCGAGAAGACAATCCTGGCTGCAGCAGCAGGTCGTGACACAAATCCGGTTCCACTGACTATACAGAAAGCATACACAAAGTTTTATGTCGGAGCTGTTCACCGTTGAGGAGTTCCCTCGCCAGAAGACAATCCTGGCTGCAGCAGCAGGTCGTGACACAAATCCGGTTCCACTCACTATACAGAAAGCGTACACACAGTTTTATGTCGGAGCTGTTCACCGTTGAGGAGTTCCCTCGCGAGAAGACAATCCTGGCTGCAGCAGAAGGTCGTGACACAAATCTGGTTCCACTGACTATACAGAAAGCATACAGTTTTATGTAGGAGCTGTTCACCCTTGAGGAGTTCCCTCGCGAGAAGACAATCCTGGCTGCAGCAGCAGGTCGTGACACAAATCCGGTTCCACTGACTATACAGAAAGCGTACACACAGTTTTATGTCGGAGCTGTTCACCCTTGAGGAGTTCCCTCGCGAGAAGACAATCCTGGCTGCAGCAGCAGGTCGTGACACAAATCCGGTTCCACTGACTATACAGAAAGCGTACACACAGTTTTATGTCGGAGCTGTTCACCGTTGAGGAGTTCCCTCGCGAGAAGACAATCCTGGCTGCAGCAGCAGGTCGTGACACAAATCCGGTTCCACTGACTATACAGAAAGCATACACAAAGTTTTATGTCGGAGCTGTTCACCGTTGAGGAGTTCCCTCGAGCGAAGACAATCCTGGCTGCAGCAGCAGGTCGTGACACAAATCCGGTTCCACTGTCTATACAGAAAGCATACACAAAGTTTTATGTCGGAGCTTTTCACCGTTGAGGAGTTCCCTCGCGAGAAGACAATCCTAGCTGCAGCAGCAGGTCATAACACAAATCATATTTAGCTTACTAGACGGAGCGCGAAAGCTTGAAAAAAAAAAGGTTTGTCGAGTATAATTTGAATTCCAAAACCAGCCTGTATAGATCCCTAACGGTCCGTTTCAAAAAGTCGTGTCTATACAAGAAAAAATGGCGGACTTCGTTTCCATGTGTGCGTGTAGTTCAATGCCAGTTTCATAAAAAATAACGATTTCTGACAATATTTTGTACTTATTGCAAAGAAAACTAGTGTAAATTACAATTATAATAGCAGCGTTTTACCTGAAATAAAACGCTTATTAAATACTTACCTTATTTGAAGCTTACTACACTGATCATGTAATCTTTTTAGATACGGGACAACAATACATTGGCCGTAGGCAAAAAATTGTTGTCATTAGTGTCAAACATTCACTTCACGAGAGTGAGCGGAGTCAGCTAGCTTTAGTGATGTCCATACGGTCTTGTTAAATCAATCTTTACATCGATAATCTCTCTATTGATATGTACTGATCGAAATCTTTCTATCGTTAACAGCTAATCGATTATATTTTATCGATTCTCTTTATATCGATATCATTTTATCGATAGTTTTTAATCGATATAATTGGCACTACTCCTAATCGATATTCTTAAATATTATTGTTCAATTAATTAAATAAAACATAGCAGTAGGTTTTGAAAAAAATTATTGGTCTCGTAATTGTGAAGGATAGCCGTCCAGAATTCTTCCCTCTAGCTGAATAAAAATAAGATGACAATAAAGGTTATAAGTTAAAATAAATACATGTTAACATGCATAGTTTTAAGAGCACGGCATGTAAAATAATTAATTGTATCCGTCAGATCTTTGTGTAGCTTAGTTGGACTAGCGTGGGGATACAGATCCGACACGCAGGGACGAAAAAAGCATATAATGTCAAATTATACATATATAATTGTTTAAAAAATAAACAGCACCTTATTTCTTTAACTGGACTAACATCAAGGAAAAGATAAAAAAATAGAAACACAAGTTAACATGCATGGATTAAAGAAAACTAAAATTATATGAGTAGGTTACTTTCTGTTAGATCTTCATGTAGCTTAATTGGTCTAGCGTGGGGATCCAACACAGCGGCGGCTAAGCAAGCACTTACAATAAGTGCTTTGGTGTGGTGGTTGGTTCATAGTAGTTAATGATAAATATTACCTAACATATATAAATCTCTGACTAATAACATCAAGGATAAGATGCGCAGTTGGAAACATTGTAAAAATCGTTCAAAAACTTATCTCGAAAATATTAAGAGTCTTGTCGTCATCGAGGCACAAAAGTTTCAGGTTGGAGATAAGTATTCTAAATTGTAGGAACGGAATTGGTGTTGAACTTATAGCAGGATTGGCAGGTCTTCCAGCTTGAAGTGTTTGCTGCGCACTGAATGCAAGTTGGACACTGAACGGGTGTACATGAAAAACATAAAGTCATAGGCACGAATGAGCTTAATTCAATGATATTTTTCAATCAAAGAAAACTCAAGAAAATCATTATACAACCACAAACAACTGCAAAAGCCTAAAGCTAGAGCAAGTTAAAAAAAATCTACCAGACTACTTACGATTGAGCTACATGTGGCAGCACCAAATCACACTTTCCTATGCTTCTATCTTTTTCTATCACCCAGAAACATACTTTACGAGAGCAAGAGAAAGAGCGGAATGCGACCGAATATGACAGAATCAACACGCGGCGCTCAGAAACACGCTTTTCTCCCTCCGTCTGCATGATGACGTTACTGGATGATAGAATGTGATAGAAGCACAGGTAAGTGCCATTCAATGCTGCCAGATGTAGCTCAACCCTTACAGAACACTTTCAATGACTTAGCCTTTTCAAAACCTAGAACACTTATTTACTCCTGCAAACAATGGATCCTCACTACCTAGGAATAAAAATCAAACGATAATCAGACATAAAAAATAAGGTTATTGAACTTAACACATGAAGAAGAAAATATGCATTTCACTATTTGGTGTAATACCCTTAACAAAATTGAAATTCAACAGAAAGAAAGGCACAGACGAAGAATCAAGATTATGAAGACGGAATAATAAAACCCAACATTTGAATCTCATGCGATGTTTTTCAAGATTAAAAAGCTTATAAGAAAAATAATAGCTTAGTTGCAGCCTTATTTCGTTAATACACAGGTTGTCACAAAATTCGACCGATTAATAAAAAAAAATATTGAAGCTATCAGCGATTCAATACGTTATCACGACAACAATCAGCAAACCCATCTAACATCAGATACCTAAGTTAATATTTATTGAACAGTTTCAACGGTGCCTTCAAAGAACTAGAAAAAATTACCTGACCAATGAAGTTTTAAAAAGATATACAATTCAACAAGTGAAACCCATATTTATATCCAAAATGAAATTAAAATATTCCACTCATTGGTACAACCATCGCTGCCGCTTGAAAATTATTTTCAAAAAAATATGCGATTACGAGAAGTGCGTGAAATAGTTAGAAATGTAACAATGATTGCGAATTTGAATAAATTACCTGTACACTAATAGTCCTCCATTGGTAAAAAATATAAAAAAACGTGAGAAAATGAAATAAATAATAACAACCTCATCCTGGCATGATACTACTCTAAAGAAAAACCAAACAATACATTAATTTTCAATCCGCTGTCATAAATAAAAAAATGATATATATATGTGCAGGAAAACACTTCCTCAATTCACTGAAAAAAATTTGGAAAGCAGCTAGAAAAGATTAAAATATCTCTATTTGCATCATAGTAATCAATGAGCGCTGCAAAAGTTTTCGGTATGCTTAGGTATCATTTCCAACAAACAGAAATCCCATCCGCTCAGAAATTATTTATGAAGTCCTAATTGATTTTGAAGATTTTTCCAACTCATCAATTCATATGGATTTATTCGCTCTTGATTCTGTTGATCTCTTACAAACCTATCTACTATTCCAGTAAGGTATATACCTGTTCTACATATTACTAAATTTATGAAAACATAATGTTAACCATAGAATAGCAAAACATAATATTGGACATCACTCACTTCAACCAACTGTACTATATAAACTGCACTATGACCCTGTCGTGATAAAAAAATAATGGAAGTCTAAAGAGGTGTACACAGGTGGACAAAGATTACACTCCCAACGTGAAATATAATCCATACTACAAATACATACATTGACCCCTCGTGAATAACTGCAATGATAAACCTTGTCGCTTTCCCACTAACATATTTGTGCCAAATTAGTAAGCATTAACCCTTTCCTATCTGACGGTACTATTATGTACCACCTCCTTTTTTGTCAATTATTCTTAATATGCAAACGCGCCACGCTTGAGCTCACTGACGATCCGTTCTAGTACCGTTTGAGTAAGCCAATCAACGCGCTTCATGCGGGATCGCGCGAGAAACGACCAATCAATTTGATTTTCAAGTTACAACCTGTCGGACAGTCTGCGAGTGTTGAATGCATGTTTTTCAAAATTGCTTAAAAAATAGAATACTTGGGGTAAGTGATGTTGTTTATCATAATTTAGTTAGATTATCAATTCAATTAGACTTGTAGATGTTTTTATGGCATATAATGGGATTATTTTATCTGTAAAATATGCAAAAACCCACGAGGACTAAGAAGTACCGTCAGTGACTTTTGGTATCGAAAATAATAGGGATTTTATTTATAGGAACATGTTATAATCAATTGTTATTTCTTCTTATTAGCCGCTGGTTTACTTAAAATTGCTATTTTAATTGTTATACATGCACAAAAATTGATATTTCAAAAAAGACCGCGCTTATTGAAGGTCTTTTGTTAGAAGATTTACCAGATTCTGACGAAGGGTCTGAGGTAGACTTTTCAGACGAAGAACCTGAAAAAGATGTTTAATTACCGACACCAAGAGGCTTCGATGATGTTTTTGAAGAGGCTGTTGAAAAGGCCCTAAGGGATGCCCAAGATCAAGTTTCTACATCGCCAGACCGTAGTCCCAGTCCCGATATTG
Source organism: Pyrausta purpuralis (assembly GCA_963924145.1). Lineage (NCBI taxonomy): Eukaryota > Metazoa > Arthropoda > Insecta > Lepidoptera > Crambidae > Pyrausta > Pyrausta purpuralis. The sequence goes on along the minus strand of OZ001646.1, from coordinate 14,130,186 downwards.
ATCTTCCATCAACAAGTAAATCCGTGCCGAAAGCTACCCGACAGAAAGCTGTAGAACCTAATCGTAAGTGGAAAAAGCTAAACTTAGACACACATTTACCGGAGTATTCGGCAGATACCGAAGTAGTGCAGGAATTTTTCGCTCACTGTACCACACTGACCGATATATTTCTTGTTATTGACGAAATATTAGACAATATTGTGTATCAAAGCAACCTGTACGCGACACAGAAAGACAAGTTATTGAATTTGTAAAAGGAAGAGCTATTAACATTTATAGGAATTAATTTCTACATGGGATACAACAGTCGACCAGCATGGACAGATCATTACTCATCGGCACCTGATCTTAACAATCCACTTTTATGTAAAACTATGCCAAGAGACAGATTTGCAATCATTTTATCCCATCTTCATTGTAATGATAACACTCAAATGCCTACAAACTGCAAAGATAAGTTGTACAAAATCAGACCAATAGTGATAAATAATAATCATGGAACTCGGGAATTGAGCGTGGATAAGTCAATGATAAAGTTCAAGGGGAGATCTGTTCTCAAGCAATACCTACCCATGAAACCCATCAAAAGAGGATATAGTTGTGGTGTTTGGCTGACCAGAGAGGATTTATAAAGAAATTTCAAATATAACAGGGTAAGAACGAAGAAATGAGGTCAAATTTGTGGACTGCAATTTAGGGGAAATAGTGGTGTCGGAATTGACTGAGCAAGAATGAAAATTCAGGCGCTCTGTTACCCAAGGGTTGACGACGATGAAAGGCGCTGGTCAAAAAAAAGAACTTCCGATAACGTTTTATCAAGTTCTGGTCCATCTAAGAGGCGCAAATCGAACTATTCAACTTTGTGAGATGTACGATTGGGTAACAGAGGTTTTCATTGGCCTATCTTTGCAGAAAATAGAGGAAGATGTGAGGTCTGCAGCATGAAGAAGGTGCAATCGAAACCACACAGCAAATGTTCTCATTGCAACGTATTTTTATGTTTGAATGACAAAAAAAACTGTTTTGCTGAATATCACGAAGTAAACGTTTGATCAATCAAAACAGTTATTTTTGTCATATTTTTATACCTTATATTTGTTAACAAAGTTCCTAAACTTGTGATACATAAAATTCCTGACGGTACAAATTAGTCTAGGTCTTAAAAATAGTACTTCTAGGCATAATAAAAATCTAAAAAAAATATATGTGTTTTATTTTACCTACCTCAGTTATATTATACAGTAAAGTTGTAAAGATTTTAAAAAATAGAACATGCCGTTAGGAAAGGGTTAAGCAACCGAAAGCTTCGGGAAGGTCTTACAAGTCTTTTGTGAAAACAATATTTAAAGCTATTTCGCCTACCTACTGCTAGTCATAAAATGATCGACTTTAAAATTGGCAGGCGACGCACAGAATAAATTTGATGAAAGTTTTACTATATTGCTTTAGCTGCCTTAATTCAAAATCAATCAAACATTTACACCTGCTGAAGAAACAAACCTTTGCCAATGGTAATAAAAAATTGAGTAAGGAGGCATCCAAAATAGAAATAAATAATAATCGAAAATAGGCCAAATGTTGGTTTGCGGCCATAAAGTTTTAGTTTACGTCCAGAACTATCTGGATTACGGCCACTAGTCTGACAGGGGTAATTTTACTTACAGGAAGCCTGAAATACACCTCGGAGCTAAATAAATAATAAAATATAATAAATAATATAATAAATTTAACCCTCCGATGTTAGTTGGGCCTTGATCGCAGACTGTTGCAATGATATCATATCCGATATCACTGATAGCTTTAATTACTTTTTTTATTATTGCGGCCAAATTTTGTGACGACACTGTTCCCTTAACGAAATAATAAGCCACTGGCTGTTTATATTTTTTATAAACTCCTTGAATCATGAAAACTAAGGCATGATCTGCGATGTTGGGATTTCTTAGTCCATCTCCAAAATCTTCATAGCCTTCCACTATGTCTTTCCTTGAGTTGTAAATACATCGTTTTTTTAAGGCCATTTCATCAAATAGCAAAACACATGTTTTTTCTTTTGCGTTAAGTTTAACAGCCTTATTTCTTAAATGTTCAATTAAAGATCGATTTATTCCTGGTTGAAGATCCAAATTTTGCAAAAGTAATTGAAGTGTTCTAGGGCTTGGATAAGCTTTTGTCATTCTCTGCAGTGTTCTGTAAGTTCTGGGGGATTTTTTATAAATTGCCATAGCCAAGGTTTTGTCGGTAGCTGTATAACGATTCCCTTGAGGTTTTCTTCTTTGATTTATAAAATATGATTGAACTAAGCTCCTCAATGCCAATGACTTTATGTTTTTAAAATGACCCTTTTTGAGGTCCCGTATTTCTTTTAATTATTGCGTATTGCTTTTAATTTATCTTTTAAATTTTGTGTTCCTGATGAATCTGAAAAACATTAAGTATTATTTACTAGTTATATATTAATTTGTATTTTTATAATAATTTTAAATGACGTTTAACCGAAAATACGTAAATTAAAAACGTACCAATATTTTTTAGTTTTCTTTTCTTTTTGGGAATGTTGGGTTGACTGGAGGTGGATGGTTGTGTGTTTTGATGAGTACAACTATAATTTTCTGTAATATTTGAACATAAATGTAAGTTTGTTTTTTATATGAAATAATTGAAAAAAACTTAATAAAACTCACAAATATTAAAATGAAGCTTACGTGGAGGAGATGATTTTCGCTTTCTCGGGTTAATTAATGTATTTGATGAAGTGGGGAGATAAGACGGGCAGGAAGGATCTGCAATAGTAAAATATTAAGTAATAACTTGATAACCTTAAAAGTTATGAACTTTATCATATATATCCACCAATACAAGATAGCTTTACCTACAATTAATCTTAATACTGATTATTATAACAAACCTGGTTGTCGTGATAAAATGTAGTCGTGATCAATAATGATTTTTTGGGCGTGTGGGAAAGAGGGGGATTGAGTATCTGTAATGGGTGGTAAAAGTAATTAGATAGCTAATATACGTAATAACTATTAAGTAACAACTTTATATTGCATACATACTTGGTGGTACCACGTAATCATGGTCGAGTAGAGCAACTTGTACAGTATGACCGAGTTTCGTTTGACCATCAATAGATGGGCAAACGTAAGTGTGGTCATGCTGTACAAGCTGCTCCAATTTTTGGGTACTGTTGGTTGGTTTAGTAGTTCCTGAAAATGTATTAAAAAGTTAAGAATATAGGATGTGTTCGGGTTTTATACAAAAGGCAATACCAGGGAACACTGCTTTAAATAATTCTGAATTCACATAATTTAGTGATACACAGCAAAATTAGTTTCTGTGTCATAGTTACAAATGACTTATAAAACCAACAGCATTATCTTTATGACTATAACTTAGTATGTGAAAATGGGTATTCTGTACTAGGGTATTAACCTGAGATGTTCAGATGGACCGGGAAGTTCTTAAATGCGTTTTCATGGAGCGGCGGTAAATGTAAATTTTGTGATGGAATGGCGCATTTTTTTAATCTGTTTCCTTTTTTATTGAAGTCAGACGGTGTAAAATGTTTGGACCAAATGTATTTACGGATGAGTGATTTTATGGGTAGGTCGACTAGATCCTTTCTGCCCGTTATTTGAAGCCATTTTTTACATCTAAAAAGCAAGAAATAAAAATTATCCATTAATATTACGTCTTTTCCTATCATGAAAGATGCTTAGAAGTTTACATTTAGTTAGATTTTATTCATCAAAAGCATTCTACTAACCGTATAATGTTGGCAGGGAAATTAGCCATAAATCGGTCTCCTCTTTCAGCGCAATAAAATTTCAAACAAATTTGGCATGTTTGCCGTTTATTGCCTAATAAATGTTCCATCTTTGCGCTTTAAAAATCACTTTTCAAAGGAATTTAATAAAAATTTTAGGCTGATCAATTTTTTTCTCAAAAAATGACGAAAATTAAATTATCATGTCAATCAATCAAATATTATGTCAATGAATCAAAGTAATTAGTGAAGTAATACGATCGTAATTGTGAATGGAGACGTTTTAGGCATACTTTATTATTTGATAAATTCGTTCAGTTACGTGGCAGATGCTTTAAAAATTATGCTGGCTGGACGTAAAAACTGCCACAAAATTTTGACATGTAGAAAACTAAATAAATCAAAAAACTCGCGTCGTGAACCCATTGACACCACTCAAAGTGAGGTAAGGCTGGCTTACTAGTTTAAGCTTACTAGTTTGGAGATAGGCCCTACGTGTTTTCCGCTTATATGTCCCTCCTTTTCTACCCCATATCTTGCATCTCTCTCGCTCACCTTCCAATTTCAATAACCGCCAGGCAGGAGCTGACGAGTTTTCTTTCTCGGCGGCCATAGTTCTTCATTGAGTCGAAAACACCAGGCAGAAATTAAAGTGTAAGCTTCAAATAAGGTAAGTATTTAATAAGCGTTTTATTTCAGGTAAAACGCTGCTATTAAATTCTAGACCGTTATTTGAAGCTTACTAGTTTGAGACGTGTTTGTTATCGCCTGGTGGAAATGGACGCCAATGTGAGAAAAACCAACAATGAAATGTATGTATTTTGGTAGTTGATTACAGATACAAGAATGTACCTACTCAAAATGTAAGTAATACTTACATACTATGTGTATTTCAAGATAAAATAAGGTGTGCTTGTAAAATCTAGAGATTTAGAATATAATTTTATAATAGTTAAGTAAATTAGTTTTAAGGAATAAAAATAAAAAGAGAGATACAAAAATTAAAATGATTTTATTTTCCTTTCATAACAACATAACATTTTGACAAAGAATTACAATTCTTGTAAATAACAATAATAACAAAAATAAGACTATCTATACTATATCTAATCAACTGAATTAAACAATCGAGATATATTGCTATTTGTACTAGTTGGTTTTATTTCCCTTTTGTAAAACCAGGTAAATGTATTGCCTGATCGCCAATTACCTTTCGATAAAATATCGTCTAATGGTAGATTATCAACCCAATTTTTTGATGCTACCGCTGAGCGGAAGCTTCCTGGGGTTGCAGTTATTCCTGCCTCCTTTAACAATGTCTTAATCCATCCCGCGATCATCGTTCGGGTGGCTGCCTTTGGTTGGCCTCTAACAGATATAAATAAATTCGATGAATTAGCCAATGTCCTTCTATCTTCTAACAACATTTTAGTCTTTCTGACCCAATACACCGGACTAAGATTTCTATTTTCCTGATTATCCATCAAACTCCAACCCGACTGCCTATGATTAGAGCTGTCGGTCTTTGAGCCAAAGACTGGCCATAAAATCAAATTGTCTTTGTTATCTTTTGAATGATCTGAGTCTATCGCAAGAAGGGTAAGGTCATGGACTCGCCTTCCAGAACAGAGAAGCAAAAGTGCAGCAGTGTGTCTGGAAGTTGCAAATGGTCTATTCTCGTCTACATTTACTGACCTTAAGTAGGTAACTAATTGATCAATATTCCAGATGGATGGTTTCCGTGGAACAGGTTTGTTCAAAACTATTGACTTTAAAATGTGTCTGACAAGAACGTGTGAGCTTAACTCTCCAGCAGTTTCTGCATTGCATAGTGTAGCTACAACAGACTTGTGTAACAAAATAGTATTGTATGATAGTCTGTCTATCCAAAGGGTCAGAAAATTTACCCAAAAGAAATCTAAATGGGTCACAAACGGCATAAAACTATGCAGTAAACGTAAGAGATGCCTTTTGTGGAAATATAGGGCTGAACCTACTATAATTAATAAATTTGCCTTTCAACAATATTCTAAACGCTTCAAACGAGTAATTAATCAAACGAAAAAGGCACAAAATAATTTCTTTATTATGAACTCAACCAATAAATGTAAGGCCACTTGGAAAGTCATTAACGAAACTCAGCAGTGTTTTCCTAGAGAAGACGTAAAAGAAATAAATTTAACTAATAAAATATTAACTGATCCTAATGAAATTGCAAAATCATTTAATGACTATTTCATTGACGATATTGAATCAAACTCTCACATTGTAAATAAATTGACAAATTTTAATTATTCTACTAATTCGATATTCATGACGCCAACTATTCCATATGACATTGATAAAATTATTATATCATTAAAAAAATCTTATAGCACTGGATATGACGATATTTCCACACATGTTATTAAAGATGTTTCAAGATCTATTTCAGCTCCCTTGAGCCACATCATTAACTTATGTATTGTAAATGGGATCTATCCTGATAAGTTAAAAATAACAATTATTAAGCCTATCTTTAAAAAGGGAAATAAAACGGAAATAACTAACTATAGACCAGTGGCGCTAATACCGGTATTCTCAAAAATAATTGAAAAGGTAATTTATAAATGTCTATATAATTTTCTCGAACATAATGACGTACTTGTTCCTCAACAGTATGGGTTTAGACAAAGCAAATCCATAAACATGGCTGTGTATGACTTTTTGCGTAAGGTATATTCCAACGTGGATAATAGGGTGCCAACCGTTGCCATTTACATGGATATGACGAAAGCTTTCGACCATGTAGATCATGACATTCTTTTAAGAAAATTAAATGCTTATGGCGTAAGGGGAAATGTCAATAATTTGATTAAATCGTACTTGACCGGAAGACAGCAAATCACCCAAATCACTCGTGTAGATCCAATATATAAAATGGAAGCATGCTACAAATCAGATCCTAGAATAGTGAAATTTGGAGTTCCTCAAGGGAGCGTTCTGGGACCACTATTATTTTTGATTTATATTAACGACTTGCCTACTGCATCTAACCATCACATGACTTTATTTGCTGATGATAGCACTGTTTTATTTGCTAACAAAAACTTGACTGAGCTTGAATATGACATTAATGAATCGATAAAATCAATAATTAAATGGCTTGAATCCAATAATCTGAAAATAAATTTAAGTAAAACAAAAGTAATGTATTTTTCTCAAAGAAATGACTTCATAAATCTTGACATTAACTACTTGGGACAGACAATTGAAAAAACTAACACAACTAAATTTCTAGGACTTCATATTGATAATAAACTAAAATGGAAAGCACATATTGAGCATGTCTGTTCAAAAATTAAGCAGTTTGCATTTGCACTTTACCGACTTCAATTGATAGTCAACGAAAGAGCTGTCCTAACTTCATATCATAGCTACGTAGCAAGCACTCTCAGATATGGTGTAATTTTCTGGGGAAATTCTACCGATAGGGACAAAGTATTTAAAGCTCAAAAGTCCTGCATAAGATCAATGTTTAGGCTTAAATGTGACGACTCCTGTAAACCTTATTTTATTGACAAAAAAATCTTAACACTGCCGTGCATCTATATTTTGGAATGTGCTTTGTTTATAAGACATAACATTGAAAATTTTGAATTCATGGCTCGAGAACGCCACAAGGATAAATTGTGCTCAGTTGGTGCTAAATCAAGCCTATTTAGTAAAAGTGTATTTGGTAATGCTCCCCGGATTTACAACAAAATACCAAAAACAATCAGAGACTTGAATGACATTAATATATTTAAATCTAAATTGCATGAATATTTAATTGGAAAATGTTTCTATACTATTAATGAGTTTGTGACGTAGAGAGCTTCTGACTGACATAATTAATTAATTAATTTTAATTTCTTTTTGTAATCGATTGAATTTACCTTAATTATTATTGTATTAACTGTATTTTTTAACATGTGCCCTTCTATCATTGTACGCCCTAGCTAGAGGCAGGACACAGAGAGTACTTCTACCATTGTTCAACTTTTATAACCTGTGATCCACAATAAAGATTTTTATGATTTATGATTTTATGATTTGTTTACTATGTGTAAGTCCGCTAAGAATCGTGCAAGTATACCCAAGTAACACATGACAGCAGTATATCGACCGACTTACAGCATTAATGTATCGTTGAAGCATTTTGAGTTAGCATTATAGTAGCATTGTAAACGTATATAGGGCTAATATCGTGCTAATTTGGGCACAAATTATACGGCTTTAGATCGTAAATAAGCATTATTAAAGCCAAAAAAAATGTTAATTGCACTAAAAAAACATTATTATGGTCAACGAAAATGCCAATAGCATTCTAGAAGCATTATTACGATCAATGAAGATGTCAGTTGCATTACATAAGCATTATATTAGCATTCTTTTAATAAGAAAAATGTTAACAGCATTACAACAGCATTACAGTAGCATGAAAATATGCTAAAAACATTATACGAGCTATTTAAGTGTTCACAGTTGGTATATCAATAAACATTTCATCATTGCAAAAACAACTCTAATGCTATGGCACTATGATAGAAATATAAAAATGACATTATTTTTATGAAGTTCGTTTTTTACTATGGTAGCTTTGACAAATGAACGAAGGAACGGAGAAAGCAACAACAAAATTATTTTAATTACCGGAAAGGTTTTGGTTCTTATTTTACTCATAACTCCAAATATTACTACGCGATGAAGTTTACTGTAAATGTCTATATAGTATTCATTGATATTTTTCACGCGCTTTCGATATATTGTGTTTTTGTTATAAAATAAAAGAAAACGATATGTGTGCAATAATCAAATCACAAGTGTATAACTAGAAAAGAGTGTATTTTGTATAATTAACACAATGGTAACAGATAGGCATTGTAAAATTGTGTTAATCATGAATATTTAAGACACTTGATCCAATTAATAGATCAGAATCACACAATTTTTAGGTTATAAAATGTTAACAAAATGGTGTCTTTCTATAGCAGCACGGTGAGCCATATTAATGCTACTGGCAAAATAAATATTCACATGTGAACAGTTATCATGCCAGAGGCCAGTTAGAAGACTTTGTGTGAACTATTGTAGTGTCATTGGCAATAAAGAAGCCCTATATAGATTCACCGGGACACCAGTAGCCTCGATGTAGACTGATATAGTGCCATTACTTTACAATTTTAGGGATCCTTGAGCAAACCAATAAAACCCATTTAGGCCTGCAATCATATATTATCAGTGTATTAATCGGACTCGACGGCAACATAATTCTTGCATATTCCTTCGATATCTTTCGCCTGATACCTCCAGTTCTTGCTCTTATTTTAAATGATTTTTTCAACATTTTGACAAGTTGACAACATCTTAGTTTTACGAATATACCAAAACTAACGTAATATACTGCTAAATGCATTAGTATAACTCACTTGTATTTTAATAAAGTGCTGTTAGCAGTACAACAGCACTGAGGTGACCTTTAAAAATGCAACCATTTCACTGGTTCACGTCCATGCTGTTCAACGGCGTTAGGCTTTTACTTACCGTCTTATAGTGCTATTATACAACAAAGAGCATTCAAGACTGCTCAAAGCTGTATAACGGTTTTTAAGTGCATTATACTGGCACAAATTAATGTACTTATACAGCATTAGGCATTCTCATGGTTCACGTTGATGCTATTTAAGTGCATTAAGCATTTTTCTACGTCTTAAAGTGCTATTATAGGTTTAAGTGCACTGAAAATTGCTGATAGTTGTACAACGACATTGTGGCTGGCTGTATTAATGCTAAAAGCTTTATTATAGCACTTTTATATGCTATTAAATAATCGTTATACAGCGTTGAGCATAGTTTTGGTTTTGAAATGCCAATATCGTGCGTCAAGTTGTACGGTGAACATATATACGAGTTTATACGGATCTTGAGTTGTAAATGGAGTCAACATTTGTCTCTTATAATGCTATCTGTGTTACTTGGGTAGGTCCAGTAGGATTCAATGGATCCAATTTCATACTTTTCGCCCAGTCAAGCCATCGACTCCAAGCTGATTGATAAGTGTTACGTGTAGATTGTCTCCAAGAGGACTGTAATAAGCTTAGCTGATCAGTACTCCAGTCGGAAAGACTCCTTGTCCACCCCCACATTTCGATATTCACAGTGTCATTTGTTGGACCTCGAGAGGTGGTAACCCAGTTGCTGTGTCTATTAGTTTCTGCTTGAGGTTCATTGCTGTGTGGGGTGCTGCTAATGCTCGGGACTTCAAGGCTTTCCGCCAAAATACCTGGTACCAACGAGGAACCACTAGGAGGTATATTCCAGTTCCCGAATTGAGGTGACTGAGAACTTTGTGTATTAGGTAAGGTGGAGGAAATATCCATGCTAGCGGGTAAGTCTACACTCGAGAAAAAGCATCACGGAACAACGCTTCTGCGTCCTTCAGATCTAGGGACACATAGTTGTGAACTACGTGGGCTCGACTCGAGGCAAATAAGTCCACTACCGGGGTGCCGAATTTCTGGAAGTTCTTTTCCGTGGCCTGCAACACGAGATGCCATTCTGGTGGATTTTTGTGTCAGGAGAGATGATCCGCATGACTGGTGTATAGGCCTGATATATGATTCACAACGAGATTTATTCGGTACAGTTCGAGACAATGAAAAACTTTGCACGTTAGGTTCATCATCAGGCTTTTTGATCAGATGCTGCCTTGATTCACACCACACCACAGTTCGATTGAGGCATTGAAAAAGGACTGTCGATTGGCTTAGAAGCTCGCTGTGCTTTTCTAGAATCTTGAATATTGCAAGCATCTCTTTTAGATTGTAATGAAGGTGTTCTTCTTCCGCGTTCCATGATCCCATGATGGCTCTTCCGTTTAGTTGTGCGCCCCAAACTACATCGGAAGCATCCGTGGTTAAAAAGTGACAGGGAGGTTGCGCGTGAATCTCTGAGGTTTGGTGGCAGCCGACCAGCCACCACTTTAGATCCTCTAAGGCATCTGTTGGTAGGATGAACACTGGTAGATTGCTGTTCAACACTGCATTGAGGAAAGTGAGAAGAGCTCGGTAATGCAGTCTGCCATTTGGGACAACGAAACTTACGAAATTTAGAAGTCCTATCAAGCTCTGCCAGTCTTGCAAGTTTGTCGTGCCTTATTTTGACAATGTCATTATTTTGTTGATAATGTTTGTAATTTTGTCCGCTGGAAGTGCTTTTTGATTTGACCAAGGATCCCATAGAATCCCTAGGTTGATAATACTCTTTTGCGGTTTGAGAATTGATTTTTCCACATTTACTTGCCATTCCAGGTGGTGCAAATGATCCAATAGACCCTTGATATTGAATGTTGGGCGGTTCGTTCCGTCGCCTTTGGGCACAAGAAACATATTGGAAAGAAAGCTGGGAGAATTTGGAACTGTTTCCAGTACTTTTTGCTTTATCATTTGGGATATCACCACATCCATGTCTGTGGACTCTTCACCGAAGAGGTCCTTTTAGGTCTGGCATTATCAAAGGTGGCTTTACGAAGAATGGTATGCGATACCCATTTATTATTTTCAACAACAAAGGTGGAGCTCTCATTTCTTTCCATTATTCCTGATAAATTGATAGGCGAGCCGCCTCGAAATTCCTCGAGTCAAAACTTACGTTTCTTGTTGGTCGAGTTAAAATGTGCCTGCGGCCCAGGTCGCTTTCTGTTCCCTCTGTTGGAATCTTGGTTTCTATTATAGTTTCCTCGTGAAGGACGAAAGGAGCCTCTCGAGTTTTGTGTCATGCGCCGATCAGCGTGAGTGTGACTAGCACTTCCCTGCGTGGGACGGTCGTAATAGTGACCCTGCGAGGGTCGATCCGAATAGCCACCCTGTGAGGGTTCGTTGAAATGATGCTGCGAACTGCAACATGAATGACTGGTACCCTGCGAGGGTCCGTGATAGTGAACCGACCCCTGCGTGGAGTGGAAAGTAGACTTACTGGTCCCTGCTTGCGAAGCAGTGCCATTATTCACAGTCTTTAAAGGCCGAAAAGCTTTTTTGACAGCACCAGCTTTTTCAAGTGCTGCAGTGAACATATCTGATCTAAATAGGTGCTGGTTAGAAGGTGGGATCTTTCTCAAAGTCGATTTTATTAATGGGTCGCGTACATAATTTGTGATGCCATCACGTCGCATCTGTATGACTTCGGCTCGATGCCCGCAAATTAGTTGCAACAAATCTGACGACACTTTGAAATAGTTCCCGTTACAGAAAATATCACTAATTTTGTTGCGTAAACTTTCTACATTAAGATTATTTTCATTACCAGCCCAGGATAGCAGGTCCGTAATGCTTGATGATAGTGCTTCTTTTTGTTTCAAAACGCATTAGGTGAGGGCAGAGTAAGCCTTATCTGAATACGCTAAATGCTTTAACTGATCGTAAGCACTAACTTCTTCATTAGCCTCTAAGTCTGTGAAACCGGGGGTAAGATTATATTGTTTTTGGACGTCAGAGTACCGCACCTCACACCATTCTTTTTTATCAAAGTGTTGAACGCCTTGCAACGATTGAACTAGGGCCTCAGCTGCCTTAGGAACTGCGGGCTCCTTTAATGTAGTACCCATATTAAAGGTAATAGGTTGCAGGTTCTGTGGGTCCTGCGATTCAGTAATACACGGTTCAGGTTCATATAGAAAACCGCTAACACTATCGTCAAATTCATCACGATCTGGGCTGTGGGTAGACTCGATAGGATGATGATCCCTATGAGCCAGTTGTTTGCAAAGATCTCCAACTTGTTGTACAAGATTACCTAACAAAAGTTCACTACGACCGGTACTTTTTTTATTTGAGCGATGACGTCGTCGACGGCGACGGTGACGACGCGGGGAACTATCCGACGAGCTCGAGCTAGATGACGACGATGACGAAGACCTATTGCTAGATTTTCTATCTTTTCTACGGCTCCGTTCACGGGCTGAGCTGGCTTGAGTATTTATCGTTTCTGTATTGATTTCATTAGGATCACACATTCTAAAAATAAAACGAACAAAAACTGAAGCAAAAAATCACACGGAAAAATATCGGAACAAAATGGGGTAGGACGTACTTATAAATTAATTAACCGGGACTAAAAACTCTCTTGAGTTCACAAAAACAAATGCCGAACGGTAAAACCGTTTAGAAATCCTTGCGTATAAAACGTTCTGTACTCACCTGTGTTCTGTGAGTGCACTGAGTTAGATTTGAACAAAAAACTACAGGGGTTGGTCAAGCCAACCTTCTCGGGCGGAAAACAAGACGCCAATGTAGAACTATGGCCGCCGAGAAAACTCGTCAGCTCCTGCCTGGCGGTTATTGAAATTGGAAGGTGAGCGAGAGAGATGCAAGATATGGGGTAGAAAAGGAGGGACATATAAGCGGAAAACACGTAGGGCCTATCTCCAAACTAGTAAGCTTAAACTAGTAAGCTTCAAATAACGGTCTAGAATTTAATAAACATCGATCAAAACTACAAAAGAGTTTTGGTTAGTATGTTATAATTACGCGTAAAAACACTGAGAACATTATTGTACTTAACATCTGATAGGGAACACCTAATCTTTATTTGTCATTACCATAATTGTTTTAGAGAAATCATAGGAGATTTTTTAATTTATTGGTTCTAGAGAACATAAAGAATTATAAAAAGTTACATTTACTTACCTTTCTTATAGATTTCCCACAAATAACTAGGTTTTTACCGGAGTACTGTGATCGCACTTTACCGTACCGGGTTCGCAATTATAAAAACACTTTTTGACTAAATTACGGTTTCAATTTGACCGGATGATTGGTGTTTATGGTTGACTATTTTATTAGGAAGCGGAAATCAGGAATAAAACACGTAATTGATTTATAGTAAGAGTTATTTTTGCGTAAAAGATGACCAAAGTCATCTTGTCTTAGATCTAAGACAAAGCAGTTTACGGGGGTTGCACAGATCTAAGACTAAGCATACGAGAGGTTAAACGGGACTATAGGTTACACTTTTGGCGCAACTGTGTAAGGAAGGCAAAGGGAAAAGCTTCCTATCAACCGAATGGTATGGCCGGGAACCAAGGTCCAATGATCGCCGTCTTGGTTTATTCATATGTAGTTAGTCCGCTCTTATTAGTTAATATCGCCATCTAGTCGCGTCGAGCCATGTCAGCGTGTTGTGTTGAAATGTAGTGATTGTGGTTGATCATAGATGTCGCTACACACTCATTAACTCTCAGCTATTGTCTTTAAATCGATCGTTTATTCGCGGCTGAATTTGGCTAACAGGTAGCTGAAGTATGCATGCATGTCTACAAGGATCATTCTCTCTCACTATATTACTGATACTGAAATGCTAGACATACCTAAGCCCTGTCCTGTCAATTTTTCCAGTATTAAAGTGCATAAAATACATTAAACGGTACTGTAGGTACACTCATTAACTCTTAGTCTTTGAGCTTAACACATTTTAGTGTTTTGGGAGCCTATTATTGGTTTGCAACTTTAAATCAAGAGATTTAGATTCTGTGTACACTGTGACTTTAGCAGCGATGCAGTCGCAATGCAGTATTGATGCAGACGCACATAGACAACCTTTACTCACTTGCGCCACTTTTAGCTTCGATACATCGATGCTAACGCGCATATGCCTTTAGAACTCGTTTCATTGCGTGAATCGCGATGATCACACAAGTCGCTGTGTGTAAGGGGTTTTCGATTCATATTATATTTAACACAACACAGAACAATATGTCTTCTCTCACAGTAATGCAGCACATTCTTCAGCGAGCAGAAGACTGCACGTGCCTGCGAGACTGCGAGTCGCGGCGCTACACCGCCGAGATGTCTACCGGCAACCTTAACGCGCTGCCTTACCTGCTCAATGACATGTAGTTAGTGTCTGCTTATTTATTTCTTTCAACCCCTACCAAATATACGTGAAGTACTTAATAGAGCGGACACAATAAAGATATTTTATAGTCTCGTTTCTTTTTACTTGTCGAATATTGTAAACTATCTTGACATTATTTTAGATCGAAATAATTAATTTTAAATGAAATAAAAACAAAACTTACTAACTTCATAGGTCGACGTAACTATATCGATTAGCACTGAATATAGTAGGTATTCACTGATATTATTTGTAAAGTTTTATAAGAAGATTGTTTACATTATACTATTAGCAAAGAAAAACGGACTTTATTCTATAACCCATGGGATCAGGAGTTACTTGCGGAAATCCAATATTAAGTTGAATTTTATTAAATAATAGTGCTTTCAATTTCTGCTAAGCGAATCCGGCGGCAGCGCTAGCAACCAACCAAACGAACTGTTACCGCGTTAACTGTATAAGCTCAAGCTAAGTAAAGACAAACTTCCAGTAATGGTCAAAAATAATTTGATAAGGACATGAACCACTCCTTTTTTATATTGTTAATACTGTAACAAGAACTATGAAAATCAAGCTGCTTTTCAATGCCGTCTGTTAGATAGAGAAGATTCATGTTGAGTATTAAGTGTACCTGTGATTGTAAATGTGTTGATATTATCGGCTTCTGTTAATGAAATTGTTAGTTCGTAAATACAAATTAATATCAGTAAAATTCTATACCAATGTTATAAAGCTGAAGAGTTTGTAAGTTTGTTTGAACGCTCTCAAACTCTCACGAACTACGGCTCCGATTTAAAAAAGTTGGAGTGTTTACCGTAGCATTGTACCTAGTTGTTTTAAGAAGTCCAATATAAGGTTTTATTATTTTCAGTACCGGCATTACATTCAATAAAAGCACAGCCATTTTGCATTTCTTCTTTCCCAACTCCGTATACGTGAAACAGAAACAAGAAACAGTTATATCCGTCGTCACCTTAATATGTAAGTTTTTTTTATATATATATTTCTTATCAGTAAATTCTTGTCCACACTCATTAATAAACAATAAAAATCATAAACGCAGCATAGAACTTCCACCGACAAGATGGACAGACCACCTTGTAATCGCAGGAGCAAATTGGATGCCGACCGCTTGTGATCGGTCGCTGTGGAAAACCGTAGGGGAGGCTTATGTAAAGCAGTGGACGTCCTTTGGCTGATAATGATGATGATGATTCTTGGTTCTATTCCAAATAAGGCTGCAGAAAGGAGATACCTACCGAAAGCAGCCGACTGATGCTACTGCATAATTTCAGGAGGCAGTTATACGTACATACGTAAGTAAATCAGACGGGCCACCCATATAACCGATTCAGTATGTGAAGTCAAATTTTTTTAGGATTTTACGATATATGTTTCTTGGAGAAAGTTGATAAATTTCTAAATCTGAACTATCTGCATCTCAGGGAAATGCATAAAAAGTAGTAATGTAGCAGCCTACACCATTCATATGTTTCAGCATCTACTTCGCTATACCCTTATACTTGTATAACTACTGTTTTAACGCGTTGCATCCCAAAGTAGTTGACTGGTAGAGAACGCTAAAGGCATAAGATCCGCAAACTGTACAACTCACAAAAAAGTTTAAATAAATGAGTTCTGGCACCAGTTCCACCCAGGCACTGTGCCAGTGTAGAGTGCGTATACTAGCCTGGCTACCTGTCTGTGCATCGCACTTTTCTACCATGTTTATTACACCCTGATTTTAACTAAAATATTTTATAACGTTTACAGCAAACTTGGGCGGAGTATTTGGATTATGCGTGGGATGCAGTGCTATGAGTTTGTTTGAAGTTTTCTTCTTCCTATATACCGCTATTAAAAACCACATCAAGAATAACATTAGGAAGAGAAATAATCGCATCGACGTCTTCAAGAAATAACGTGTAGTAAGTTACGGTATAATAAATAGGATTGAGGTGTCACCAAAATAAAAGCCCAAGTCCAGGTGTATGTAACAAATTTATATTTTCTGATTTACATATAATATTTTCACTATATTCGACGATAATTTCCAATAGTTTTTATCAAATATATTGCTTTGCTAACTTTCATGAAAAAATACAAAAGTACTCTACATTGCTGTATGAAAAACTTTCTAGAAAAAATTACATCTCTCTTATGTATCTAGATGTTCATATTATGCGTTATAATAACAAACGGTTGCGTGTATAAAATGTCGCTTGTAAACATATCCATAGTGCCGCGCACTATTGCACTAAGGTTACCACTTCGATAAATAATAAATGTACACTAAATAAATATTCATTGATTTTTGTCGTTTCTAATAATAATACTTCAAAGTAAATGACGGCTACAACTAAAACCTATAATAACGACATAAAAAATCAATATTTGGCTTAGATTTTAAATAAATCTACAATAAAGCAAGTAAAGTAATAATTTGGTCTAAGTTACGAATATTATAATTAATTTTTAAGTGCTCTTAATCTAATTATTGCCTTAAAATTAATATATTTTTATTCCAGTGGTCATAGTATAGACGCAATGCAACTCATGTCGTAACAGTTTTCGGGTACAGTCTAACTCTAAAAGGCGTGGTTATTTTAATCCATAGACAATCGAAACATTCCAGGACGAATGTTGCCCAAATGTTCGTCTAAAATATAATTATTGCTACGCGTAAGGACACGAATCACACTCGGCGCCGCGGGGCACCCACGAATCACTGGACGTATCACAAAGTAGCTTAAAGTAATGTTACACTACCAGTATCTAAACCATGGAACGGTAATACGTTACATCAACATTGAGCTAACTTACAAACAATATATTATCCTTTAAGTAATCCATTAGTTTACGGTTAACTAAATATTTGACATCATTGTTATCCTGAGAGTAGACGTAGAAAATGGCACACAGTTTATTATGACAAGATTGTATGCGGTTTCTTATAATTTTGTGCCGAAACATTTTCTTACAAAAGAGTGTAAAAGAGATCTTTTACATAATTTACTATAAACGCACCATTAAGTCTAGCCTCGCTAGATAATAAGCACAACACGAAATAAAATCCCTGAAATTACAAAATAAAACTCTGTTTTATTTTCCATAATCACAATTATTATTTCTGCATTAGTACAAACTTCTTTTTTTATAAAAATATCTTCCTTTTAAAAGCTCATAAATTGACTCTGTAGGTTGGCAACGCTAGGCCAATATAATCTTTAGACTACGATATTAATACAAAAGCACATAGTGAGCAACACGTTACTAAAAGTAGAGCTCAATAAATAGAAATGGACAGCCGATCGCCTTACAGCAGGCAAGGTGAAGAAAGAGATAGAGAGAGAAAAGAGAAGATCGGCACGAACGAGAGAGTACATCAAATAAATAATTCCGTAGTCTGCGAAACTCTTTACACGAACTAGGTTCGCGCCGCTTCTTGCGAGCACAAAGACACGAAGGGGTGGCGCCACTTTACGCCTACAACTTGCGGCGTAATCCGGAACTACACGTCTCAAACGAACTAGAGAATTACTGAAAAGTTCATCGACCTCTATAAGCTGACGTTCAACGTTCCAGAAAACGCTGTTTTTATAAATAAGCATCCAATCCCTTGAGACTAGTTTACTGGTACAAATCCCTAGTTAACTACAGTCAAAACGTATAAAAAGTAGCTATACGGTTTGAAATCGCTTAGAAAAAATGCTTCATTTTACTTTTAGTAATATAATCCAAATATTTTTTCTTATTACTCATATTCTAATCGCAAAATTGACGTTAAATCTCTAGACTGTATCTTTCAAAGTTCTAAATTACTCTACTGTGAACAAAAATTTAAGACTGAAAGGTCATTGACCTCAAAAAGTGACACGACAAAACATCGTCACTGACAACTCTAGAAAAAAGGTCGCTGACCGAAAAGGTTCCGTCGACAAAAAGGCCTCATGCCAAAAGGTCAGTGGCGCCACGCCTACCCGTGGAGCTCGCCGAACAGCGGGTACGCGGCGTCGAGCCGGTCTCAGAGGCTGACGAGGCTGCAGCCGGCGAGCAGCTCGGGCGCGGGCTCGGGCGCGCGCGCGAGCGGCCCGTGCGGGTGCACCGGCGTGAGCCCCGTGCCGCCCTCCATGAGGCTGTCGAAGTTGAACGGGATCCCGTTGCTCGGCGTGCTGATCTCCACAGGCGCGTCCGTGCTGTTCGCTAACGCTTTCATCTTGTGGTTCTGAAACGAGTGAGCGTAGGCTCGGTTTAGATAGTGAAAATAATAATAATAGTTTCGAGTTTAGACCCTTTACACACTGCGACTTTTAGCATCGATGCAGTCGCGATGCTAACGAGCGTTAGCATCGATGCAGTCGCAAAATGTCAACCTTTACGCACTGCGCTACTTCTAGCAGCGATGCAGTCGCAAAATGTCAATCTTTACGCAGTGCGCTCCTTTTAGCATCGATGCAGTCGCGAAGCTAACGAGCGTTGGCATCGAAGCAGTCGCAAAATGACAACCTTTACGCACTGCGCTACTTTTAGCATCAATGCAGTCGCGATGCTCACGCCCAATGCATCGATGCAGTCGCAAAATGTCAACCTCTACGAACTGCGCTACTTTTAGCATCGATGCAATCGCGATGCTCACGCGCGTTAGCATCGATACAGTCGCCATGCAAAAGCTGGAAATTGTCAAATTTTGTACTGAATTTTGGCGACTGTATCGATTTTAAATTAGATCTGTTCATTGCGTGATTCTAAATTAAATCTGTTCATTGCGTGTGTCGCGATGCTGAAGCGCGTTTTCAAAACGCGCGACTGCATCGATGCTAAAAGTCGCAGTATGTAAGGGGTATTTAATTTAATTCAGATAAGTAAAAGTCACAGTTCAGGTCCAAAGATGGCAATGTCGAATGCGCGGTGTTTCATATACAAAGTGCGACTCTAGTAGCGATACAAATATTACGACAGTCTGCATTTACCATCGAGTCCATCCAATAGGGTTCTGGTGAAGTGGCAAATCGTGGGTTGTTTTTTTCGCCCTCCATCAGAGAATCCACCTCAGAATAGAAATAAATTGGTAAATTTAAAACAATGCAATATACTGAACTGAATCCTACGGATGAACGTATGTTTGTAACTTCTTCACGCAAATACCACTAAATTGTTTTTAATGAAACTTTACGTACATTTAAATAACACGTAGGCCATAATTTATAATTATATTTTGTGAAACAATAATATTTAAAATCTCATGATTACATACATGTGTGGTATTATATTATAATGTCAGTTTTGCTTATCAAATTCTGTCTCTTATTATCTTATTGCACGATGCAAATGTCCTCTTATCGAAATGTACAAAAAAAAAAAACAACAACATTTTAGGTACAACTGAAATTCGAACTTTGATCATATGTTTTTGGACTTCAGTCAAGGTTGGTGTCGTACGAGGCGCTATCTGTGACTCACGGTTTCTTAACCTGCACTCCTATGAGTCAACCTACAATAAAATAATAAGGCTGATGAGTAATGATTGCGTGAATTGAAGGAGGAAGAATAGGTACCTACTCTGATTTTAACTGCAGTTATGTCACATAAGACTACAGTGAAATTGCAATTCAGCAGACACCTATCGCCAATGTATCAAAAAATATAAAGTCCGAATACTGTTTGTTTAGTCGTTTGAGTCATGATCAGGACTACTTGTTACTATTTTAACTTAATTCATTCCAAAAGGCAGATAATGGCACTCAACGAGTCTATTCGCGTGTTTTATTTCCTTATTCTCTCCACAGCACTATAGTTTTTGAAGTTGCAATTTTTCAATTGTCTATCGAACGAATAAGACAGAAACACTCAAAAACTCTAATATGACTGTTTATTTCTAGCAAAAGGCCGGGGCTGGAGCGTTTTGTGATCAAACTTGAACACTGTACTTCGAAGCAACAAATGCACAGCGAATAAACAACGTGTAATATTAAATGCGCAAGACCTCAGACACCCCAAATGATTTTTAAATTAATTGACCTAATTATTAAAAAAGGTTTTATGGGGTGTTTTAGTGTTACTGGCACTTCTGATCATTTCTTACTCTGCGTACGAACGATCTGTCGAGCGAGAGAAGAGTCGGTAGCTATATCGCTGGGTCGCTATTACTATCTACGCGCATAAAAAACTAACCATTGCTTGTTTGCGTACGTATTTTTGTGGGTTTGCGGCTTGTCTTATTAATAAATAGACAGGGCAACATTTTACTAAAGATTATTTGAAAATGTGACCTATATTGAAAAGTGATTTAATTGATTCTGCTCGTTATATTAAGTAAGTTTTTTCAGATTTTGCGTATTCAACGTTACACGTTGTATATATACAGGTTGTTGTTTTGGTCAGTGACATCCAACTCAGGGATGATAATATGATTATGCTTATTAAAAAAAAAAACTTTAAATTCTGAGCAAGTTTTATA
Source organism: Pyrausta purpuralis (assembly GCA_963924145.1). NCBI lineage: Eukaryota > Metazoa > Arthropoda > Insecta > Lepidoptera > Crambidae > Pyrausta > Pyrausta purpuralis. The sequence continues at coordinate 14,109,046 of OZ001646.1, read as the reverse complement.
CAAGAAAACCTCTTCACAACATTTTAAAAAAAACTAATGGGAAAACTCGCACCCTAGCGCGTAGCTAGCGCTTATATACCAAATACTACGCCGCAGCCAGTAAGCTACGAAGAGGTTACCTGGGGTGGAATTGTGTAAAGCAATCGTATTCATTTGACAGTTCATAACGTACAATATATCTGTCAAACGCTTTGTTCTTTACCGTTTGATAGATTATAGCGTACGTTTTGAACTGTCAAATGAATACGATTACTTTGCACAATTCCACCTCTTGTGTTGGTAGTTTTGTCTCGATCGATGTACCGTATAAAAAAATGATTTTGTGGGCTTTTTCCATTTAAAAAAAAAACATATTTTTTTGGCATCAGTATCGTTTGTACAGCCACCCCTGAGTAGCTCGTCGCTGACCAAAACAACACCCAATATTTGAATTTTTGCCTGTATCGTAGTTGTAAATACATACCTGCGCGGGATTGGCGTGCAACGGCACGTGCAAGAAGGTGGGGCGCGGCGGGCGCGCGGGCGGCGTGTCCAGCGTCGCCGTCGCCGCTGACGTCACCACCGCCGGGTTCGCAGCCGACAGCATTATCCTGGGGAGGACTCGCTTGTTACTGGTTGCCTTGGTTACCGCATTATAACGTACTACCCATACTTGATGCTGAGGTTAACGCGAATTGTACTCATGGAATAAAATCTATTTTGCGGATTTTTACTTTTTTAAGCTATAGAAGTAAGAAAACATTCAAATTTCAATGGATTGCTGAAATTTACGTGAATAGTACCTACTCATGGAATAAAACACTATTTTAGATACGGTTTTTTTTAAGCTTGTAAGAAAACATCAAATTTTCAACAGAGAAGATGGTTGGAAAATAACACCAGCATGGGATCCAGTGCTAGCCAGAACCCAAGCTAGACCACTCACTTCAAGATCACAAAACACAGTAGCTCTTTCTGAGTGGATAGAAACGTTAATTAATATCATTGAGTTACGGTAGTTTTTTTTTAAACCCTTTAAATGACAAATAACATCTTAGTCTACCCGTGACTACGCACGCTGTAAAGTGTTCAAAAATCGAAATAAATTTGCGTAAACTTAATCCGTAAAATAGTGTTTTATTCCAAAATACAACCCCATTAACGTAAGAATGGATCTTCCTAACATGTCACGTTCCTCCCGCTTCTCAACTCGTCCACGCTCGTCCGTTTCGTGTTAAAACAGTTCATTTCTGCATACTTTTTCACCACGCAGTGACAGTAACGGACAGATCCATCCTTACGATAACCAGGGCTGCGTTCCGTATTGCGCTGACAGCGAAAATATCACTGATATCGCGCTTACGAACCGTTCCGATTTGGCGTTAGCGAGTCAACGATAGCTGTAGTGACGTCACGGCTGACGTCACTTTCACCGCCATCTTGCGTTCACAGTGCAATCGTTTTGCTGCGTTAGCACCGTGAGCGTCTATGAGCGGACTGTCACATTGACGCATTTGACGTCTTTTTGCTTCAAAGAACAGCAAATGTAATCTAAAACCATAAAATTAATATTCCTATCGGAAGGATAATAATTTTATGTCTAAAACCGTTCCGAAATGAAATTGCGTCAACAGCGCTGTCAGCACGCTAATCAAATCGGAACGGCTTTTGACGCTTACAGTGCTAACAGTGATATTGGCGCAAAACGGAACGCACCCCAGGTATCGATCAGAAGTATTGACATCCAGGCGCATTCGATTAGAAACCATATTGCGAAGGCATATAGGACAATGCACGGTATCGTTGCTCTAGGCAACGTTAGCGAGGCATGTTGTAGGCGCTACGACACGGTGAAACTCACTACAACGTAGGGTTAAATAAGAAATAATTCGAGGTTCGGTTCAAAGAAACAATTCAAAGATTGGTAGCTCTACATGCTTAAAGTAGGTGGATATATTAATATAGGCAATGCATTGATAATTTCGACAAGGAAGGCAATAACAAAATCTATTTTAGAAGCGACGAGATAGTTAAGAATAACAGGAACACGGAAAATGACATCGTGAACGACCAATGCGAGAGGTTTCCTGCTTAATACGGAGTTAAATTCAAAAATTAAATTAAACCCATAATTCCACATGTTATATGTATTGTTTTAACAGTTTAAAACCACATAATACCTTTTTCGTATGGAAAGCATCACCTATCACAAGGAAAACTATCTATCATAAGGAAAAACGTCAATGTGTGATTGAATTTCGACTTTAGATCAATGTATTAAGAGTCAAAATCACGGATTACCACTGCTACGAACTGCTTAAAAATATTCTGGCATTATAGATACCATGTATGATTACCTTTTGTCCGGCATCGGCGATGTGAAGATATCGTTGTCGAGCACGACGGGGTCCATCGCGGGTTCCACCGCCTCCACTTTTACACGGACGCCATCTTCCGCTGGGTATTCGTACGGGTCACTGAATGGCTTCACGTCAGGTGGACTCGCAGAACGCTTGGCCAGTCGACATGAAAGCAAGTGGCGCTGGAGAACCGATTGCAGCTGCTCTCTCTCAGCGCCCAATCTCCGCAGTTCATCTTCGAGAGCCTTCTTCTTGTCTTCCAATTTATCCGTCTCATCTTGCAACTCATTCGTGTGGTCTAATCTCCGCTTGCGGCATCTAGCGGCGGCCATTTTGTTTCTTTCCCTTCTAATTTTCCTCCGTTCCTCCTCTTCCGGTGACATGTCTTGAGGAGTCTTAGTCGGGCGCCTGCCGCCCATGTTTCGGCGCTTCGGGGCGGGCAGGCCGGGGCTGCTGCTGCTGTCGCCGCTCGAGAGCGGGCCCGGCGACACATGCAGCGCCGTCGTCGGGCCCGACTCGCAGTACCCCACTTGGTTCAGGATGCCTGCAACGTGCAATTGTACGATTAGTTGGATACTTGATAACAATCAACAATAATAAACAACAAGAAACCACTATACTAAGTAAAGAAAACAATTCAAGACGAACGTTAACCCCCTTATTCCGAATAAAATAGTACCAGGTTCAAACCGTATTTAGAAAACGTATTCTCCATAGTTGAAACGGTCCTTAGTCGGTGAATATATTATTACAGTTCCAAACCGGCACTATGTATTTGTAATAAGAGAGTAATTGATCGAATTGTACTTAATTTTTGTAAATTCTGATAAATCGAATTACACGTTTCGATTTTTAATGGTTTTGTTATCAATAAAGAGTGAGTCAGTTGAACAACAACAGAAAACTATGACGTCATAATTTTAAATCGCGATAATATCAATGGTACGGTAATGTTAGTACGAAGGTACCTCAAAGATTGGTGGTGTTAACTAGCATTTTCCTTCTCTGTGTAGTACTAACTAACTTATGCAGAACATTGCAGGGCATTTGTTCTCAAGATGAGCGCCCACGCAAAACAGCGCAACATTGTTAGAAGTGGTTAGTATGGGCCATTGAATATTCATAGCCCTTGCTCGCGAGAAATGTACAAGCTTAATCTAAATGTTGTGCATCTCGATAACTTGATTATTGTGAGATGAAATTATACAGCTTTATCTACCTACTCATTAAGTAATGAAGTTGAAAGAATGAATAATCAAAAGTTTATTCTTTTTGTTTGAGAAAATAGTGTTCTGATAGATGGTTTTATGCTAGCATTTGTTTTTTGTCTATATATATTCCACTTTCCGTTCGAAACTCAAATAAAATCGTATTTGATATTAAACTAGTTGTTTATTTTGTTTCCCCAGGATAACCACATTTAATAAAAGGCCGAAAATTTAAATGAAATGCCCAAAAATATTACTAAACAGTCAAGCATAGAGTTGTTTTTTTGTTTTCGCAGCCCATATGATGTCGTTAGGGTTTGAAGAACTCAAGTATCTGAGGTATAATCAAATTTTTATATCCACACCACACGGTGGCTTTGCCGGCGGCATACGTCAATTCACTGACAGATACTATGGAAAATGCCGCTGCGGCATCCGGGCGCGGTGGATACACCATTACAACTACTGGTCACCAATAAAACTGACATAACACGACCTGGCCAGCAGCAAAAAAAAACAATGCTACCAACCGTAATGGTTGTTGGCGTGCGTGACTGAGGGGGGTACGAAGCCCGCGTGGTTCGTCTGCTCGCTTCGGCAGTTGCTTAGCTCGATGTAGGTCTGCTCGAAGTTTCGCAACTGGGTGGGGGTGATGGTCGCCGTGGTTCTGGTTGGGACCCCCGACTGGAGGCCCTCGAGGTTTGCCAACTGGAAAAAAAAGAAAAAGATACGTTAAGATTTTTTGCATTGAGTATTAAGAGTGTTCAATTCTATGCTTGATTGCAAAATTAGAAGCATATTGATTGCTATATCATTTTAATTATGACAGTAGCTATAATAAATAATTAAAGTTTTATTGCAATTGATAATTGTATTGATGACATTTACGCTCACAAATTAACTATTATACTGATAATTCAACAAAAACAGATGCAATTTAATTATTATTATGAAAACATTATGCAATGTTTATTTATCTTCGGTCGACAGCTATTGCTTCCACATGCCAATCAATATTTATCAGCAAAATATTTGCATATCGCAAGTATTACAATGAAAACACATGGATACAATTACATATTACTATTAGAACATTATTACTTGAAGTAAGCACAATAGTATAAGAAGTTCATATAAGTGCAGTCCTGTGGACATAATTTGGCAAGGGTACTATTTTTATTGCACCTGTGTACTATAAACACAATTGAAAATACATAACAACAAAGCTTCTCAAGTAGTACATTAGCGTAAGCGAGGCGGTTGAAAGCTAGCTATAAATCAGTCGCGCGCATTGATCTCAATAATAAACAAAACAACGCACCCACATTTCGTTACTCACACAACTAATTAGGTAGTTTGGAAAACGGTAAAATTAGACGTTTGGTCACTAGCAAAAGGAATAGATAGTATCGTATTTATAATACTTTGACGCGACGCATGCATGATATATATGCTTGTGGGGTAATGAGCAAGTGTGAAGCATCGTAAACGACGTTTCGAAAGTACTTTTACTTCTCAGATAACCATAAGATTTCCTTCCACCGACATGTAACCAAAAACATCTTATGATAAAATAGATGGATTTTCGGGACCTTAAAGTGGCCGACCATAAAATCTCCGGACGGTCACTTTAGGTCACGTTTTGCTCATTAAGAAACGTAAATGTGATATAAACTTTTGGGTAGGAAGAGTTATGGGCCTAAAGTAACCCCCTTGTGGCAGTCGATCGACAAATAGAGATAAGACTAATCCAGATCATTTTTGAGTTCGGCGATATGTGAGAGGCACTCAAACAGGCACTGTCTAAAGCACTTCAGCGTCCTCTTTTCACTGATGGGTATACCTGGTGGCACCATAGCTCCGTGGCCAGGATGTTGGCGATCTCCAGCGGATCGATGTTCTGCATCTTGCGGTGTGCTCAAACACGTTTATAATTAGACGCTTACTCTATTGTGTTGCGCTTTTTGCGAGGCGACACCTTCGTACGGTTCGAGTTTGTTAGTCGATTTGTTCGTTAAATCCGCCCTCGCAAAGTGTTAACTGAGGTCGATCCGTTGATGCACCGGTGTCGGTGTGCTGTTCGTTATGGTGGTCTTGTAGACGTTAGGGGCGGATCGGTGTTCGTTGTCGCGATAATCGCTTGCGGTTCGTGTGCGCGGGAGTGCGGGTCGTTCGTTCGTTTCGCGCGCGTACGGCGGCCGGCCGCGGCGGATCGCGCGCTACTGCTGCGCCGCGCCCGCGCTCGTCGTCGCCCGAAATCTTCGCCCACGAGCGACTTCGAATCATTTATTAATAGAATACTCCTCTAACTCCGGAAATATTTCGCGTCATTTCGCATCGCACGCGGCGGCCGCTAGTTATCTGAGGTAATGGCCGATCGCACCAGCAACCATCGCGAGCCTCCTTTTTCCACGCGAAGGAAACTTTTCGTAAATCGTGTAGGTATCATTTTTGACAACTCTTTTAGTAAAGATCATAATCCAACAATGCTTTAAATTACCATTAGTAAAATAAAACAAGTAAACACGGCTTCATCTATACAAAAGTGTCTCATTTCAAGTCCATTTAAAGCAAATGAAACAAATTACCGTCGCCCATTCCTCAAGTCTAATCAGCGGTGCTTTTTAAGCGGGTGTCTTTTTGTGTACATTACAGGCACTTAAGTTGTCGTCATTAGCAATGATGGTGTTGTATGTAGCGTGCGATGGAAGCGGTGGGCGGGAGGTTCGCTCTGAGCCGGAGCGTCGGACCTTGCGGCAAGGTCGCCGGCAAGCCCGTGGGCGCGATGCCCGACCGAATACAACCTTATTTGGCATTGTTTAATAACCAATACAAATTAATCATACACAAGTTTTAACACCAAATCCGGCGCTACCGAACTCCAAGAATACATACAACTTGCGAAAGCAATTTATGCATGCAGTATCAAAGGATATCCAAGCGCCGTTAAAATCCAAATCAACACCCAGATGTCCCAAAACAAACAATATTGCATGAGATATTCCGAGAAGTGTAAAATTACGATGATCCAAACAATTCCTCGGTGAATTACGCGAGTATAAAGGGGACAAAGGCGGCAAGCTGGTCCGGAAGGCGCAGTGGCCGGTCAATTACCACAATTGCTTAAATGAAATTCGTCTCAAATGCGCGCGCGCCGAAGCTGCCGCCCGCTGCCACGGCGCTCGTTAATTGGTCACGGTGCTTACCTAGCAATTAGCTGATGCTTTATGTGTTTATCTTGCATTCTTCGCTATCGCCCATGAGGTATTTTCGGTTGCACATTCCTAGATTGTATATTTGGGTAAGCTGAACGCAATTCGAATTCATTTAACGATTGCAATCTACAAGTCCAGCTTGTTAGTAAACGACCTATTTGCCCAGATCACGTAGCGATTACAGACGCAGCTGCGTCTCTGCGTTTGTGCAAAGATATTATGGACTAGTAATTAGCCGTAAAGCACCTCAGATTAGGGCATAACAGCAGTGTTGTGGCCACGATATCGCCCGCGTGCTGAGACGCCCATGAGATCACCACTATAACTAGTTGTGACGTAAATGATGTACTTACTACACTCGAACCCGGGTAATGGTTATGCTTTTTGCTGGCATTATACTGGAGTTATTGTTATTTTTTATCGGCAATTCGTTGGCTAGACGTACCGTTACTTACAGCCTAATTAATTCCGTGAGATTTGTTTGTTAACCTTAAATATAAATCTGTCCATAAAATTTAAATGCCATAATAATAAAATTCGAAACAGCAACTAGGTCAATATCATGAAAAGTACTAATCGCTATTTACGCTTAGTACATAACGACAGAAGGGTGATTATCTGAAAGTTGGTTAACTTCTGACTTTATTTTGAAAGTTGTGGTTTTCGTTAAAAATCAGGACAGTTTATATTCTATGATGTGTGTATATCATCTACTTTGCAGCATCTAAAAGGGCCAGTCACTTTGTTTGATATTTTTAGAGATATTAATGATTTTGTAAAATCAGTGTTCTAGGGACTGACGAGACGTGATAGGGACTGACGCACAAACACGGTCATTATGTCAATTCACATTTTGTATAGCAAAATTAACTGAAAAAACTAATTATCATTTAAGTTTACATATTCAATGAACTAAAATAACAGGATCTATTTATATTTATGCGCATGACAATAATAAATCAACATTTCTTAACAATTCAATTTTTTTCTTTCAGTTTAATACTTACAAATTAATAGTCTTTAAGTTATTATCATTTTTTAAACTATTAGCCTTCTTAAGTTCTAAGTAACCAAATGAACACAAAATTCAGACTTCTTCTAATTATTAAGAAACATTAACGGGCTTTTAACTTAGTAAAATACTGTATTTCTCTTGACGATTAGATTAGAGACTAGCAGATTTTCTTATCTTCGTAAAGAACGTCGGCGATATCATTATCATTTATTTCAGTTTCTGTGCCACCTTCATTGTAAACTTTAAAAAATGAAACTGTCAGCTCTCCTTCATCGTCATTCTTTGTTTCAGTCTTCTGTTTCTTTGTTGTGCGCAGGACAGGACAGGTTGTTCTTTAAACTTCCTAAGAGTAAGTTCTTCTTCTTCAGTATAATACTTCTTTTTTACGTTGAACTAAACTCCTCCTTCTAGCTTCAACTTCTTTTTGATTATTTAACAAAGGAACCTCAGCAATAATTTCGTCTTTTGATGATTAGTATTACACAGTTGAATCTGAGTAGGTAGATGTATTCTGCTAACTGCTTTACGATTCTTATACAAAAAATAAAAAATCATGATATTTAAGGGAGGGCGCTCCCATACATAAAATTGATTCCTCAATTGTTTTTTGTCAAACCTATGTGTCTTTGGATCATCATCATCATCATTATCAGCCAAAGGACGTCCACTGCTGAACATAGGCCTCCCCACGGCTTTCCTCAGCGACCGATCACTAACGGTCTGCATCCAGTTTGATCCTGCGATCTTTTTAAGGTCGTCTGTCCATCTTGTTGGTGGACGTCCCACGCTGCGTCTCGGGTCGAAGGGTCTCCAATCTAGAACTTTCCTGCCCCAACGGCCATGAGTTCTTCGCGCTATGTGCCCTGCCCATTGCCACTTGAGCTTACTGATTCTCAAGGCTATGTCCGTTACCTTAGTTCTACTACGTATCTCCTCATTTCTGATTCGATCCCGTAAAGAAACACCCAGCATAGCCCTATCCATCGCTCGTTGTGTGATTTTGAGCTTTAAGGCCTATAAAAAGAGACCATGTTTCGGATCCGTATGTACTGGTAACACACACTGGTTGAAGACTTTCGTCTTTGGATAGGTCTTTTAAAATGACATAGAGCTTCCTAAAACTATTTTCTCTAAAAGTCTTACGTTTGAGAGATAGACGCTTCCAAAATGGTATAATGGGCGTCGACCCATCTAACTTTTAAACTAAGCGAGTGTAAATTTTGAAAAAAATACATGATGTAGATGTTGACAAAGGCTTTCCAGGAAAATTAGTTTGAAACGAGATCAAAGTAGTAGTTATTGATATAGAGCTCATTTTCAATAACCGCAAATACTCTGCGAGTAAAACAGTCTTTTTTTTACTTGCATCTTTACCTGTTCAGACTTTTTCTTGCAATTTCCTCGTTAAACAATGTGTTTCTCTTTCTAGGCGCCATATTCCACAACAAATACACGGGTATTATGTTTGAAACTAAGCGTTACAAAGTATGTCCATCAGTCCCTAGATGTAGCGTCAGGCCCTAGTCACTATTACGACTAGGGCCTGACGGTCTAGGGACTGACGAAACGAAACAAAATTAAATGAAACCTTTTATTTAAAATCAACATCAAAATCAATAGGCGGTCCAAACAACAAGGCAGACCTAACTCATATTTACAATCAGTAAAAAGATAAATTAGTAATTTACTGTATTTTAAAATAGTGACCTAGGGCCTGACACTTTGACTGGCACAACACGTGTTTCCGCAGCAAAGTCAGCGACAGCACTAATAACACAATCTTGGCCGCGGCTACGGTCGTGTTTGCAACTAACTTCGAACCGATGCTATCGTATTGAGTGATAACTGAAAAAGCCATATGCTTGGATCGCGCGTATTTTTGAATTTTGTAAATGACTAGGGCCTGATAATATTTATCGCTTACACTTTTTAACTTGAAATAATGTTATATAAAATATTGTTATTTTAAATAAATTCAAAATGACAATGTTTGTCAAGTAATAGAAAATGAATTTAGATAGGGCCTAATCAAAATATTCTTGTGAAATAATTTTTATAGTGAAATGAATACTAAAATCGGGAGACCTTACACGGCTAGGGCCTGATATTTGGAGTAAGAAATGTAAATTTTTAGATATAAATAATTGCATGATAGTTATAAAAAATTGTGACCGAACCAAATGAACTTTATAACAACGTTTAGTAGTTTCAAATCAGGGATATTTTTAATAAATATTTTAAAAATTGATGCTAACACGAAGTTAACCAAATTTCTGATAATCACCCAGAACTAAGTTCAATTAACTCTTTACACATGGTAGATACTGTCGTGGATATACTATTATCTATTTCCGTTGTTCATCAATTTAACGAGAAATGCCAGCGCGTATGCGCATTCTTGTCAGTAACACCGTCAGTTATATATAATAAAAAACCGAACATGACTTCAATACTCCTACAATCGTACGTTTCAACGCGTTGTGCAATTTGTCTGTACTGTGGATTTTCCTATTTGTTTCAGAAAAATCTAGAAGATCTTTTTTCGTTCTAGGAACTAAATACAAAGTCAAGGTCGGTCGTTGTACTTCAACGAGCTAGATGCTCATGTTCCTTATTGTTGAACTATATATCCAAAACTGTAATTAAACAAGTATATCGAGAATCTTCCTTGATTTAACGAAAACGTTTCGGCTCTATTAACTACTTGGACATAATGTTTGTTTTCCTGAAAGCGATTGAGCATTTTCCGAGTCCTCATCACTTGTCCGATAACACCGGGACAGGCGCATCTGTATTAGCAATCAAATTGATTTATTCATAATAACCTGCTATCAGAATAATAAGCTAGGTAAGTATGGTTATATGTTACGTATTGTAGTTTACGATTTCCTATCAAGACCTTTTTTAAAGGACTAGCGGTTCCCCGCGAATGCGTCCGCGCGTTTTGGAGTTTACTCCGACCCCTCTCGTCGCAGCGCGATGTTTTATAGGCTAAAGCCTTCCTGGATAAATAAGCTATCCAATACACAAATATTTTTTATTCAGTGTAAAGCAGTTCCTGAGATTAGCGCGTTCAAACAATCAAACAAATAAACTCTTCAGCATTATAATATGAGTATAGATCTAGTAAATAGCTATGTTGAGGGATGATCAAATAATCCCTCGAGCGTATCTTAACGAGACACAATAGATATTCTATTTGTATACGGTTGCCTGCAACCGCTCGGGTGTTGAAGCGTCCGTTATAAAATCAAGCAGATAATAATTTTATCAGACAGTGTACTCAAATTCGAAAACCTATTAAGATTTAATATTCCACCGACAACACCTCGTGCCTTATCGCTCGAACGGCGCAATAGCGTGTATAAATAGAAGTGAATTACTACGGAATAATAAAGTAATCTTGTAAGTGTTGTTTTTGACGAAAATTCTAGGATGGTCATGCGCGCTCGTGGTATCGTTACTACGTGCGCGTACGCACGTGCTGGCCGCGTGACCACAGCAGGCGAGGAATAGTACCACCCTAGTGCGAATATCAATTTGACATTTGGAGATATTTTGTGACCTAGATATTTATTACCTCATTGAGTGAAAAGGCTGTTTGTTAAAAGAATAGTCAGAGTATAAATATGTTTATACATGAGAAGATGTAATTAATATGCGAGATCAGAAAGGCTTGCGACCTTTCTGATTGAAATATTATCATTGAAGGCCGATTTTTCAATGGTCAGATAAAACTTATCAGACTGATAAATTATAAAGCGACGGATTTAAAAAAATTACAGGTAGGTAGGTAGGTACCTATGATTGTTGACAATTAGGTGACGTTTTCAAATTAGCCATATTGTATTTTGTTCGACGTATATTTCTTATCTGACTATTGAAAAATCAGCCCTAATTCGAACAACTTTATGTGCTCCTGTTTCAAGTTAAACGTTTGACGAATAAACGCTTGAGCTCAAAGTTAAGGCTCATGCCATAAGCATTGCCGAGTAATGGTTACCGAGAACTCTGTACTACTGTTTAAGAGTAACGTAAAATTCCGTCCATGCTATTACGCAGTGCCTCACTGAAGCTGCACGAAAACTGACCTCAATTTCATAGAAATACGGAACTTATTTACGCACGCTGCTAACAACGCACTCCATAAACCACTGGCAGACTGTAACCCCGTCAAGTTAAAGTGCCCATCTAGACGTCGAGTCAAGCGAGGCCTACGGCACATCGCATCTGGTCGGTTGCCTGGGAGCTCATTAACGCAGCGCTAATTGCTCGCACTAATAGCACTCGGGTTGTCGAGTTAGAAAATTCCTTGAACAGATTCTAAAAGCAATAAAGATGTGTTTGTGTTGTTACAACTCAAAACACACTCTTTCAAGTACCTTTCAAAGGTAAACCAGACGATAAAGAAATAACCAAGGAAATTGAGGAATACGAGCGTTTGATGCCAAGGTCTCGTTCATTTGTCACCGTGAGAACTCAAAGGGCGTCATTATATTTTACGATCCTTTCGTCCATTACTCAAGTACATTGTAAACTCAAAAATTTCACATTCATGACATTAAATTTTTACGAGTATAACGCATAATACGAGTCGTCAACGAAACTCGCGAGAAATTCGTGGAAAGATTGAGGACAATGTTATTTATGAAGTGATAATTAAACACCCGCATTGGGCTATTCACCCTTTAAAGTTACAAGCTTAGAAGTAAGTAGGTATAAAAGCAGCATATGCCATAGATGTACGGCGCCGGCGGCGGCCCGTCGCGACATTGACCGCAACTAAGCGAATAATAAAATAAATCGACGGCTGGCACCGCGCCAGCCGCCGTTCACTTCGCTTAATTCAGCGAACAGAACGTACTATAAGGCAACCATTGCGGGGCTTGGTGAAGCTTCTGAAAACGAAACTACAAACAGCCAGCAATGAGTTATGAACTGCTACCCTCGTATGGCTGTAACGCGATCGATGCACTATCGCTTTTACATTGCACCCCCACAAATTTAATGGCCGTAAACATTTTTCTTTTTGTTGTGGCTGAAACTTTTCCAGAGAAAATTACATGAAAAAAGAAAATTATTGCTGAGCGGATCCAACCTTCATTTTCACGAAAACTGTTCCATTCTACGTTTCTCGGAAAACCCGCATGACTCACCCTCCCGCGCTCTCTATCGCAGGTCACTACGATCGCGTATTTACATTCGTCGTCGGCTCGATTCAAAAACTCGATTACGCTGAATGATTCATAGTAACTATGAATCAGCACGCGACACCATAGTTTTCACTTATGAATATTTTGGTAGCTCTTAGGAATCGCAAGAATAAAATTACCGAATCATAAAACTAGCATATTTTAACTAACAAACAAATTTCCACTTTTTTAACAACCATAACATGTGCATGTCTGAAGGTTGGTAACGAGGAAGCAATAAGAAAACAGGAATAACTGGTAAAAAGAAGGAAAACTTGTTATTATTGTAAAACTTCTTGGAAAATGATCATGAAAACTACAAAAATAAGGTAGGGTTATCTAAAATCGCGACGCATGGCGCCGCGCAGAGGACCGGATATCGTCCGGAAATGGCAAGCATTCCGCGCGGCGCCGCTGCCAACCGCAGACTTCACCGAAAAAAAAACAAATGATACAATTTTTGTACACTTAACAAAACGTTTCATAAACTCGAAGCCGAGGACTCGTTTCGAATATTAAGTAGAGGACTAGAGGCCAATTCGGGCACTTATCTAGGTTTCCTTTGTAATTCATCACGTTGCGGTCTTCCCAGCCACCTTGAGGTGGATTGAGTGGTGACATTTCTCGTGATGGTCGGAAACAAATTGATTATTTAGCATTGAATTTAATCAAATCGCTGAAAGTTATCTACACGAATACCTAGAAATGTTTTAAACTGTGTTTATTGGTTAGAGCGATAAGGAACACAGCTGCGCGAAGTGCGAATATTGCAGAACAAAGAGGTAGGCAACTAACGCGTTAAATAGAAGTACCTACACAAAGTCATGTTACTGCAATATGTTGACATTGCGTTTGATCTCAGATAGTAGCATGTCGCAGTACACGCGTGTTCTAAAGTGGGATAGTAAAAAGCTTCAACTTTCATACGTATACGTTTGTACATAGTTGACATTACGACTGTTAAGCAAATAAAGCCATGAAGTATACTGAAATAAAAATTAATTTACGTATTTATTGTTAGTTTTTTTTATTAAAAAAATCAATTTAGATACGGTTTTCGAATTTTAAGGTTGTCAGAAAAAAATGTGATAAATCGTTTCCTTATAAACTCCTAGCAAGGGTAGTAAAACTCGATACTAAATCTAATTCTAAATAATTATTAATACTAGTCTTTCAGTCAATTATAATTGGTTTGGTAAGACTGGGTGCAAGGTAATAAGAGATGCGCAGCTAACATCAAGAGTAGGGTTTACGCCTCTCGCGGCGTTTTAAAGCCATAGTGCACGTTTTCAGAATCCCAATGTACGTATATGAGCACTTTAACAAACATGGCCCCTTTGTCGGCGTCGCGAAATTACGCTGTAAAATGTATAAGCGAAACAGTTATAGCTGGCGACGCGCAGACCGATAGACGGACACTCAGACAAAGCCATTGTTTGGCGGGCACTTATGCTAATTTCTTTTGAGGTACTACAACCTTCCTTAGTTGGAACAAGTACTTTATTACCTGCTATTTTTACAGAATGACAAATACGGAGACAATAAACTTATGCCTACTTAGTTTATAACACTTTCAATATATTTGAAATTTAATCATTATTAAGCAATTTAATGGTCAAAATGTATGTAATATAAAAGGACATTTGATCACAACAGTCGGGTAAAATCGCTAATCTAAGTAGAGTGGGTGCGCGGGCGCAGTAGAGAGTGCTTTGGTTTATCGGCTGGGTGCGGAAGGCCTCTCTGCGACCCTGGCACCGCCTAGCACCACCAGAGATAAAACAACGCCCATCGAGCTGGAAACGAACGACATTATGGCAAGGAAAAACACCGAACATTACAAAACACCAAATTATACCTTCACATTATCGCCAGATAAATGCTTATGTTGTAAAAAAGGACAACGTAAACATTGCGACACAATGACAAGCAAGTCGTAGCTTCATACATGTTATGTTGTTGTTTTAACACAACATTCAAGATCGATACAAAAAAATCCAAATTTAGATCGAGAGTAAAATAATATTTATGAGCGATGAAATTTGCAGATGTAATAATTTTTGTGCCATGCCCTACGACCACTGCCACAGACAACGTTAAAATTTGGTAATTTTTACAGCCCAGTGGCCTTAAATTTGACCCGAGCCAGTAGTATGAAAGATACGTAGAAGGCACATGTAATATATTATACATTATTGTCGTTTTATATCTGGATGTCTTTTTCACATTGTCATAAGCATGCAAGTCTTATCCGTGCTAGATTTGGCATCAGAGTGGTTTATGCAGGACACACATTCTTGCTTATCAGCGATAGATAATGGCATCCGAATTGTCTGCCTACACCGGCACCACGTTATCGCTTTACCGAGAAATCGTTCACAAACACTTGCAGTTATCGCAAATACCTATTTCACAATCGCTGTTCTAAAGAATTTCCAGCATGCCTGAAATAAACTGTCCACATTAGATATAAGTTTTGTACAAATATGGGTAAGATTCATATATGTATGCTTCCTTTCGAGTCAAATTAATGTCATAATTAGGTATATTGCATTGTACAATTGTACCGCTGATATTATGAACGGCAAACAAATGTCTTAGTTAAAAATTAAGTTAGTGTGTTAATTGTGTAAGTGATACTTATTATCTAGTTTGTATTCAAACATACACAAGTGATTCTGCACTATTGCGAAAGCTGGCGATTCCAGAAATAGAGGTGGTTTTGGTTAACCTTCTGTCATTGCCAACATTTAATGCTCCGTAAGCTTATTCGTGATCCACGCAGAATACCTACATTTGCTCCGTAAAACGTAAGATTATATGTTAAAACATTTCCCATTTACGATATTAGAGGAAGTGGGGTTTACGTACAGGTAACAAGTATGTTTAAAGCGGTGTGGAGTGCCCAGTGTAACTGTGTGTGGCACCTACATTAATGTGTTTTGGCACTCACCCAAGGTCCTTTGTGCGACATGTAAACGTGGAGTGGAAGTGAAGAGTCCGATACGTCGGAAGCTTAATTAGCTTGCACTATAATTAATAGTTACTTAACTACAGTTTTATCGTTTTCGTTCCAAGTAATATTGAATTAGAAGGGAATGGAATCTAGTAATGAAAGTTCTTTTGGGTTATTTAAAAATAACAAACTATCAATATTGTTAGTTTGTTAAATGTACTTGCAAGCAGATTCTCGCAATAAAGGTATGTTCGTAATATACATACATAGTACCACTTTGTCTGCTAAAGATAACCCTCTTTTAACGATTCTCATCAAGCAACGAGGCGCATTTGACGACATACAACGAATAATAAGCCCGCATAAAGTGGAATTATTCAGTTTTATACAAGAAATTGTCGGGAGTATAATGGCTGCGCACGCGCTGATGTCTGAATAAAGCAACTGATAAATTATAATTTCTACACAACAAACGCCACAAATTAGCAATCAGACACGAAACATTATAGGTTTTACGTACCTACACAAATTCGTAATTAATAGTATACATTTTTCGCTATAACGGAAATATAATTGTTTATATACTGCGTGACTGATTTTATATTAACAAAATGTATTGATGTCGAAGTTTTTTGTATCGGCTATCATATCATAAGTCCATCACATATTTTTTTGTTTAAGTTACACCCACTAAGTTTATTGCTCTTCATCCGCATGTCTATTTGCAGTTATCGTACCTACCCGTACGGATTTCGATGCAAACATTTTGTTTAAAGTTTTAACATAGATAACAATATGTGTAGTTTTATAAGTCCATTGTTTATGACACTAGACTGGACTGGATACTACATGTATCTTATCAACAAGGTCATCTTTCGTTATCAAGAATAGTTAGTAATTGAATGTTAAATCTTTAACATAGGACACAGTGAATACTTCTGCATACAATAGTATGAAATGCCTCGTTTTTTGTCTATGTATGTTAGTTCAACAAATAAATAAAATTTCGTCGTCCAACACATTAATGTTACAGCTGGTTACTATCAAATATCCGTCAAAAAAAAAAACAATTGTTCAATTATTAATTATTATCATACGCTTGTTTACTGGCTTGGGAATTACCGTTGTTCTAACTAATCAACAAAATTAATTATAAAAGTTAACTAATTTAGATGCACACACCCGAATAAATATTCTTATTAGTTGCAGAGTGTGATCAAGTAAGTGTACATTGGTAGGCTAGGATATCATGTAAAGGACACGAGAAAATTGTGCCCATCAATAAGTATTTTCATGAAATAATCCTTTGTTTGTTTATAATTACAATGATAGATGAGCTAATAAAAATGCTCAGTATCGTCAAAGAAAGGAACAAAACCATATCAACGTTGGTAGATCATCAGTCCAGCAGTTAGTAGGTCACTTAGAGGTACGCTTTCAGCCTACAGCGGGTACAATGGCAATGCAAATAATCGCGATTATGGCAAGGTTGACGTCGGGCGGCGGAGGGTTCGTTCAACTGACCGCGAGCGATGACACCGTGAGCGTCGCGGCGTCACATGCGCCCGCGCAGCCCGCCGTCGACACCGCCAAATCTACCTACCCTCGGTAACTAGACACTTTGCGTCTCACTTCTCAACACAACCCCTCAGCTTGTTGACTACACATTGAAGTCAAGTTTTGACTTGACAAGTAACATAAAGTAAACAACAGTCTTACGTAAATACTGATGCAATTTTTTGAGGAATATTGCAATCACGTCTGGTAAACAAAGACACGAAAGCGGATTAGCGAAACAAGACCAAGTTATTAATTCTTAGCAGGTACCTTTACAGTATCTTAGTGTTGTCCTTACAGATTTGTTTTTATTAACTTACCAAATTCCTTTAACTGCAATCCAAATATGGCACTTCACAATCAAACAGATTTAAACTTTCAGTTATAAAATCTTCATAAACTTGTCGTAACTTGATAAAACGAGCGCGAAACACGCGTGCGTGCGACGAAAACAATCACTTGACAGATGTCGGACGGCGTCGGAAAACCCCCTCAGAAACTACGCGGCGCAGAGGACGCAGTGTGTAAATATTATTGCTACGGCTGGACAAAGGTTTTTGTTATCTAAACCGGTGTCAGTCGCGTGCACTAAACAGGCAACCGCGCGGGCAGCGGTGGAGCGTGGAGTGAGGCTCGCGCGCCGGCCCCGCCACCGTCTGATAAGCCTGGCGCGACGCCCCCCGGCGACGCCTACGCCCCACTCGGCGCCGCCGCCGGTGCATCGTAAACACCACCGGCCGCCCCTCGGCACCCGGCACCGCCACCGTCGTCGCCGGCCAGACGGGCCCCCGCGCATTATGCACTGCGCCTACGCAAAATTTCACAACTGCAACCTCGCCGTGGTGCACAAAATCAACAACTTTCGACTCCTTAAAAAGACGAGGAAACACCGATTGCGAAACTACGGCACGGCAGCCCAGAAACAGACGAGAACAATACGGCACAAACAAACGCAGACCCTTTTTAGTGTCCTCCTAATTGGGCTAGAAGTGCGTCGGTCGAGCAGAAATTCAATATGCAATGCGATCGGCGCGCTACATAAACGGAATAATTGAATTAGTGCGAGCATGTCGAGCACGAGAGAAGCCGTCGGCGGTGCCCACCTATGAAGAGTGGTGTTGAAATATCGCTGACGTTCTCAAAAGGGGCTCAAACTTTCGCTGTGCAATATACTAAACCACAAACTGCGAAACTGCAAGTTTTATAGACCGTATTGGGAGGTTATTGCTCGTTTACTCTTTAACTAAACTAAACCGCAGTCTACAACGGTTTCAAAATTTGTCTAACATCCAAGTTTTTATTGAAGAGTAGCAGAAATTTTACCAGGCACCACATACTCGATATGAATTACGATCCATACTAGCTGTGGATAGACAAAGATGGACTGAGGAAAACACAATGCGTTTAGTTTGTTAATGCGTGAAGAAAATACATAAACATGTTTACAAGTTTGACAACGTCCTAAAAAAAGGATAACATTTTCCATGTCGATCAAACAAGGACGAAACGATGGCAGTCTCGAAAAGTTTGATCACCCATAGACACTCATGGGGTTCAATGATCTACACTACAAGTACTTACCTACGCAGTTGTCGTAAGACCATTGTCATAACTTAACGAAATCATGACGAAATTTTGCAAAAAAATATGGAAATTACAGATTTTATTTATAGGAAATACATGATTTTTTAAAATTAATTTTGGAGAAAATAAAAAACAAAGTAGGTAGGTACGAACATGACATGTGATATGATCATATGACCTTTTGCAGATGTATCAGTATTACGAACTGCGTAGGTGTAGCTAAATACAAAATTGTTTTCGAAGAATTACGGCCGGGTAGCAGCCGTTCGAAACTCATTAATTCAGTGGTTCACCGAGTCCATATCAAGGTTCATCTTGTTAATTGGTGGCGGGACAACAAATTAGATATTTAAAATGTGTCCATTTCGAATATCTGGTCAAAGTTGATGGAAATTGCCAACTACGTATTATCTTTGAAGTAAAGTACTTTTTGAATCGCTGAGAAGTTAATTCCACATTCTAAAAAAGGAGAGCTCATTCCATATTTAGTAAGCCAAAGTTATAGGATAATAAACTTAAGTTAACATTGAGTGGCTGCAGCGGTAGACACAATTGAAACGGGGAAAAAATATATAAGACGAATAAAAAACCCCGCCCGCCGAGGTCAGCAATCAAAGCAACAAAATCCGCATACACAACCTTTTAAAGTAATGCCGTAAATGTGAAATATTGCGCGTCAATATAAATTCTTGATTTGAAAAGCTGTTCAATTGTACCGAGGGGATATCAAAAATGATTTAAATAACATTGACGATGGAAGCGCAGCCGTAGCCGTAAACATTTACGAGTGCATTACTCTCTGGCGACTGGCAGCCCCGTGCAAATGATCCTTCCAGAGGCAATTTATTTCATCTGAGATTCTTAACGACTCAAATTCATAGACCCTAAAGACCGTAAAATCACCATGACACTACCACCTATTCAACCGTAACCTAATCAAAATATTTAAAAACACAATACACTAAACTATTTCCATAACGCAACGAGGTGGTTGGATGCCAAGAAAAAATGAGCTCATATTTCTTTTGTGTTACATAAAATCAATGTCATATAACTCACTCTGTCAGCCGAGAAATCTGGCGAGACGCGTTAGGCCCACATAAATTACGAGATTAATCTTTTCAAATAATTTGACCTTTTCATCTGACGAGGGTTCATTAAATAATGGCGTCGGTATTGGTAGTGCAGTATTGTGCCGTCTATCACGGATTATGTAGTGGGCGGGAGCGCAACACAATCGGCCATCGAATTATTATTTGTAACAGGAATTCCCGAATAGATGGACGCACTGATAAACTCGCTTAAGCACCATGCGACGGTAGAGTTCCATAAACCGAGCCAATTGTTTGAAACGATAACACTGAAACGACTGGTGATATATCCATAATTAATTGGATATCAAAGTGCACATTTACTTTCCAAAACCATAATAATGTCTTTGTGTCGTAGTGTCATGTGTGGTTTAAGGCTTTGTTTCCACTGATGAATTAAATCAACTTCACCCAAGTGCAATATTGTGTAAATGAAACACAAATATAGGTATCGATATTTTACACTAACAACAATGATACAGTGCACGTGCGCATTTTGCAACTGCAACTAAAGCATGACATCTTTTAATAAGGCAGTCAAGGCGGAAGCGTGGAAAATGTCAGTAATCTACACAGCCGTAAGCACGATTCTTGCCCATAATCGGAACAAGGACTTCGCAGCTGTTGTAAATATCAGTACCATGCTTATTATTGTGACGTAATTATTATTTCATTGTTAAACAAAGAAAATAGCTCGCAATTTGATACTGAGCATTCTTTGTTTGAGAAGACGCTTTATTTATGTATTTTTATGCAAATCGAAGCGAGGTGCAGGTAACTACCATTCCCATAATCAAGTGATTGGGTAAAATAAATAGAACGTCCGGTGGAATGCCGAGCGAGGCAATCTTATGAGTCATCTCACTCTTGAACTCGAGGTCTAACCGACCGGGATTTTTAAAACATCTTTCAATAACGGAATTCCCGGACCTTGAAAAGCGAATGCAATAGTACAGCGGTAAACCAAACCGTAAGGGCAAGCAAAATGCTTGTGGAATTTTGCGGCAATTCAGAAAAACATTTACGTCTATATTTAAGTGTTTATGGCTTCTTAATGTAGCCCCGCTGTGCTATTGTAAAACTCAACTCCTTGTGTCTCAAATATTTCATCTATTGTAAAGGAGCAACATTTACTGTACACAAAAGACTTGAAATAGCCCAAAGAAAGTCTTTACAGTGGTCTTCGAATGATTTGTTTTTATTTATTGGTGATATAATTGTTCTTAAAATGATCAATCTTTTTTAAGAATTCTAATATAAGATAAATGTTTTAAAATGCATTTGAATCCAAAGGAATGTGCTTATAAATATATCCAAATGTGTAATTACTTAAAGTAGGAAAATAAGTGAAATTTGACATGGAAAAGAAAATAAATTGGACAAAATCAAAAAACTGGCGATGATGGCCCTATAGCAACATTTTAAAGGCGACATTCAAAATGCACTTAAACCTTAATCTCTTAAGTTGAAGTGACCGCTTTTCACTGGTCTTTCTTATCTTATTCTGGACTATAAAGACTTCAAAGCAAGCAAAGTCAGAAGGAGAGACAATACGAAACATTTTATGTAATGGGTCAAAACGGATAATAAGTAGAAATTATCTTCGGGAGAGGCCATAAAGAAGTCACTTTTGCTCTTTATTGCGTCTTTAGTATAATGACTTGTGCAACTACATAAAAGGTCTAAGCCTTGAATATTGCCTCCTGTGGTAGCGGCCACTTTCCGACCATTACCTAGGAGTTAAGACGCTTTGTTTTGGACAAGAAATTCAATAGTGGTGGCTGGTAGCAGCAATTTTAACAATGCCACTCCACTGCAAGTTTCTCGCTGTATGCGGCAGTTGCCCAATTCGTGCATTATGAATTAATTTAGTGGCATGAATCACATTTTTTTTAATTTTCCTTTATCGTTACCTAACGTAACGTAACCTTTCAGAGTCATCCTGCGAATTTCATATGAGAGATCCAGCCAAGAATAATTATATTTTGCTTCAAATGTGTTTTATATCTCTTCTATCTTTGGAAGACCACAATATGTAAGTTGGAGGTCCATTGCAAAATTTGCAAAATGTAACACCGAGTAAATTCTCAGTCTCAAGCACATGCCTTGGATATGACGTCATGATTACCACACAGGTGTGCGGGTTACATTTTTCCCTACATGACCGATATTCCCGTCGCGCATTCCAAGAAAATTGCATTGACAAAAATGAGGAAGGGAACCTTTTTGGACAATATTGGAAGTGTCAAGTATATGGAGTAGCTATACTTGCATGGATGATTCATCAGCTGTGTGAATCTCTGAAATAATCAATGGATCTTGAAGCATACGACAATTGCACGTTCTGTCACATGTTGGTACTAATTGTTTACTTCCGACGTTTGTGGCGATGAGTCATGCTGTTCTATGAACTCGTTATCGCGATCCGCGAATACCTAATCCTCATAACGATAAATTCTTAATATTATTTCGTTTTCTATTGAGGCCTTATTATAACAGACGCCCCAGTTTTTAATCTTTAAGGACTTAAAAAAATATATCATTTCAAGATCAGTTTTTGATTAGGTCATGATGTCACGTGCGCTCTACCAAGTGTCCACATCACCTAATCGATTCTAAATCCACTATTAGTCTAAATTGCTAACATCCGGCGAATATTGGCCGAGTTGGTGACATCCATTAGGTGTCGCCCAATCAAACACATATGCTGGGGTCTGTGAGGTCAATCATTACTTAACAGTTTAAGTTTCAAAGGGCAGATGATACCGCAGCTGCTTCTAAAGGTAATTAAAATCATTCGTTGACTTTTTTTTTCAATTTTCCTTTTCATTCATTTCATACTGTTCTTTGTTTTGTAGCATTTTTTTCCTAGCTGGTATTGTCATCATCAAGTAAAGACTTCAATCAATATTTCTTAGTTAATTTCTAGCTCATATGACAAAAAGTAAGACAACGACCAGCATAAATATTTTTTTTTACAATAGACAAGGCGGAAAAAATTCAAAAATATGGTACGCAGGGAATCCCCGGTGCCAATGCCTGCAATACGTTCTTGGAAGCGTACAGACGCAGGAGAAATTTCACAAGCACACAATGTGGGTCAAGACAGCCGGAATTGACGTTTCGCGCAAAGGTTGCCGTTGCCGCGCCAGCGCCACCGGGTCCGGGTGCGCTTGCGCAATTGATAGCCTCGTTTATCGGATCCTAAAAGATCAGTTGTTTCTAGAACGTTGCAATACCTATTGACGTGACTGACGTCACTAATCCGAAACCGTATCAACTTGAGAATCGCCAGTCTTTAAGACATAGACTCAAATAATACAATTCAAATTGCAGAGATGATTCATATTTGTTCATAGTAGCAATCTTACTTAATAATACAATCAATGTCTTTTTTGACACATAAATCAAACTCATATTAGAAGACTGATCCCAGCCAAATTACTATACGTATTTGCATAATTAGTATAGTTGTATGTAGGTTTTTGATATGAAACACAAAGGCCAATTGATAAGGCTGTTATGATTTTCTTAAACGTGCAGCAGGCTAAGTTACACTACTGGGAAAATCCAAGGATTTCATTCATGCATAGCATAGTAGGTAACTAGTTTTTGAAAGCAAACAAGTCTGCGGTTTTGTGACGTCCTTTAAACTGGTTATTGTCCGATAATTGTAATTTCCAATTAGAATAAAATAAATGTATTGTTGCAAAGTTCTTCAATATTTTATCCAGAAACTGCAGACTTATTGGTAAGTGAAAATGAATTTTATTACACATCGCCATATAGAGGCATGGCAAGGAACATCAAAATTATGGAAAAAAACCGGCCAAGTGCGAGTCGGACTCGCGCACTGAGGGTTCCGTGCCAACTTTAACTGAATTAGGGAATCTACTTAGTAAAATACCACAATATTTAGTTGACTACAAATATAACGTTGTTTTTCATAGTGTTTGTATAAAATACAAAGTTATGTTTGCGGTTGTTGAAAATGTGCTATATCTCAAAAACTTCTCGTTCGATCCCGTCCGAACCAATTTTCGTTGAAAGTATTTGTTAAGGTCTACATCATATATTTTTCTCAAAATTTACACTTGCTTGGTTTAGAAGTTAGGAGGGGGGGGGGGGGGGGGGGGGAAGCCCATTTTTGCACTTTGGAAGCGTGTAGCTATGAAACGTTAGACTTTAAAAAAAAATGGTTTAAGAAACCTCGATGTCATTTTAAAAGACCTATCCATAGATACCCCACACGCATAGGTTTGTTAATATATATTTTTTTGTTTTAGTTTAATGTATGGGAGCCCCCCCTTAAATGTCATTATTATTTATTTTTTGTATGAGAATCGGTAAGCGGTTAAAAGGATACATCTCCCTACCAAATTTCAACAGTGTAATGCTTATAGTTACAGAATAAAATGGCTGTGACATACGGACGGACGGACGGACAGACAGACAGACAGACAGACAGACTTGACGAAACTATAAGGGTTCCGTTTTTTGCCATTGGGCTACGGAACCCTAATAAAAATGACAACTAGGCAAGGCCATGCATTTTCAGCTTTAGGTTCCTAGAGTTCGTTCATTGCCTTTCGCTTAGGCCGTACGTGACCTACGGCACGTATAAAAAATAATTAATTCAATAAAGTATTTCTGAAAAAAAAAACAACTCAAGCTGGAAAGATAGAAAATATGGCAAATATCGCGAAGTAGAAAAAAAATCAACTCTGCTTATTGATCGTACAAACTAAATTAATGATAGAACGCGCATATTGGCCGTTTCATGAGAATAAATAAAGATGTTACAAATTAAATAAACTACTTATAGACATTATTTTAATGGAACAGCTGCCGAGTTCGTGGAACTTTGGCGCGACGCGAGGTCTTCGCATGACGTCACCGGTGACGTCATCGCTCGCACGATATGTGACGTCGGTGGGTTTACCCAAACCTTTCGCCGAAGGTTTCTTTCGCTTTCTTCGAATACGTTCGGCTATAACACGTGACATTCCAAAAAAATGTTCTTAGAAATTTGACTTAATAAATGACAAATACCTACTCTACTGAAAAAATATATTTTATAGCCTAGTGACATAGTGTGATAATTATGATATTTTTACTAGACACATGGATAAAAATATCGAAATCGTAGAAAACGTTACCAGTGGCGCCATCTTTGTTTAATCGCATGAAACTGAATTTATTTACTATGTACTGAGGTCCTGTGTCTTATGTCTACATTTAGAATGTGTGTTTTTGTACTTTATTTTATTTTTATTGTACTTAAAATTAATACATAATATTACTGTATGTGTAATATTAAACTACGCACCACAACTGCTTTTATAGTTGTTTATCTAGAAATTAACGACACTACCTCTTGTTTTGAGAAATAAAACATTTACACTATAACAAATAAACAAGCGTTCGTGTGGAAAGATGCAAAATAGATAAAACGTTATGAAATAGTTGGCACAGTTAAGTAGCAACAGAATAATATCTGTATCCTTTTCGCACACTGACCAAACAAATACCGAGCTATTCGAAAGTGACAAGAATTTCAACAAGGATATTGCTTTTATGTTCATTAAGTATTATAATTTATTAGTCTGCATAGAATGATTTCCCCAACTTGAATCATTGCCAAATATGTAAGTACCTGCAGGCTAGATGTTTATCAAAAATTGTGTGTTAATGGTAGAATTGCTTTGTTCTTAAAATGCTTAAAAAACAGCTTGAAATAATCGTAAACAACCCATACTAAGACGATCGAGTATTGAATGGAAATTCCTAAAAGTACTCATTACGAAATTCTTGACGACAAAGTTCGAGGAAGTTGTTTACGAAGTTCGTAAATCTGATGCTACGCGTGTAGGCATAATATTGGTGAAACAAATTGATTATTTGTTCTATCAAACTCACCATGGGCTTGTTGTAGTCATCTGTCTGGTAGTCGAACATGGTAGCGAACATAAGACTGTCGTCCTGCTCGCTGCTGATATGGTACGGCACCAGCTGAGACATGTAGACAGTCTTTCACAACAACCGTCCAAAAAATTATTCACTTTAAAAATTCAATATCGGAGCACAATACAGTTCGCGTAACGCGGTGTGATAATTCACTGTTTGATAAGAGTATGACTCATGCACAAGACTTGATCAACTATGAACGCACGCTAGAATGCTTTATATCAGACTGAGTAACTTAGCGCGCTCGAGGCCGGTTTTGTACGATGGCAAACAACCACAGCGCGCACGCGCGAACCACGCCTCCAGATCCAAACGGTCTTATGTCCCGCGAAATATCCGAACAATTCGCAGAGTGAGCCAATTTTTTTTACAGTTCTCCAATGGAAGTCAATTACAGTGATTCAGGGAATAGTTGTTCCATGACACAGTGGACGATGATACAGGCACAGCTTCAACTAATATTGATGCCAACAAAAATTACCAGATATCATAGGCAATTCGTTTATTTATTAGTTAAGAATTAAAATGATTTCTTTCTTTTTAAAATAATCCAAAGCGATCCAAATATTGATAAAACGAATATTGACACAAGAAATCCTCTAGAGCAAAGTAAGTCATTCATTAGCAAATAACGATCTATAACAGAACACTACTACGCATTCAAGACAAAAGGGGCAATTTTAAAAGATTCTGAAGTAACTAACAACTATTTATTTATGTAGGTTCTTTTTGCCGGAGTTAACCCATTATCGCTTTAAAGCCCTAAGAACAATGTGTTTGGATTGAAGTTGTTCTAGCCACAAATTCTTTTTTGTACATTATTTGTGGTGAGCCAATGTCTGATAAACCAAATTACATGGTCAAGCGAACAGCAAGGAACGTTTCAAAATCAAATGCACTAACATCAATATAAGAACTTATACGTTATATCATTTGTTATATCCTTTGAAATTATTCATTTGCATGATGAACAATAAGCAAACTTCAAACATCTAGGCAACATACAGTAGTTTGATGTACCTAACTATTTTTCGGAACAACGCTTTATTGGCGCGTACGTACCCGATATCTTAGAATTTCGGAAGAAGGGAATCTACCGAAATATAACGTGACTCCTAAGATTACAGATAACCACAAGACCAGAAGATAGCACACAAGCTGATTTCAAGTTTGACATTAAACTTTGGATGACAAATGCAAAATAAGTAACAGTTATAATATCGTATATAATCCTTAAAATTTCAATCGTGGTTACGAGAAGTCAAACACGTAAGTAATCATCGGCAATGTTACAAATATCGATCTAACATAGTATTCACACGATAATACAATAGGTATCAAAACGAGGATAGTAGCCGTGCAGTCTGGTGACTCCGATGCCCATTGATACCATATCAATGACGTCATTTCAAAGTAACACACGTAATGTTTACAGGAAATAACATATTATTTATCAAAACTTGTACAACTGTTTGGACTAAAATGTTGTGAAACATCATTTTTCCGGGTTATATCAATCCTGTTTTACAAAGCCATACCATAAATATGGTTCCTGGAATCATTGCAAAAACAACATAGAAGATAGACCCACAAACAGGGTATGGTGTAACATAACAGTACTTGAAGCAAACACTAAAATTTCAAAGACAACTTATGTTTAATGAATATACCTTAAAACTATTAGCTTATTACGTACTCTCAATTAGTATTCAAGGAAAACACAAATTTTCTAAAACATTTCTAGTCGGTTGAATGAGCACAATGCTGCAGTGTACCGAAACATTCTGAACGCCCATTTAATGCTTAAATCAAATAAGACGCCATTGAAAAAGAGACATCGTATCTATGTACCTCAAACATTACGTTGTTGATTGCACTTGACACGAAATTAATAGTGCGATCGCATCGTTTGTTATTTAGTGTTATCATCTATCAACGAACAGCGGATCTGTTGACTCACATGGCAAGGGCGGCAGTTCAAGGGCAGGCGGTCACGCAAAGAATTCCAGGAGTTCAGAGGTTACTTTCACGAACTAGAGTGTGAAGTCACAACCGCTAATAGTAATGTTCCCAGCGACCTTTGTTACTGGTGATAAGGGAATTTCAGAGTATTGTGATGAGTTTAAAAGTCACAGGGTCGGTATGGACGCGGGCCGCTACGGTTACTTTAAACTTCAATGGGGAGTTCACGATCAGACAACGACTCAACTCGACGCTTTAGCTTCTCACTAGTCCTGCCGCCTTATCGAACAGTGTCTTTCAGACGATGTTTTATATTTGTCGCGACAATGTGTTGGAATGATATTCCTTCACCATTGCGATGTCTAGACAAATATTTTTTTACTTTTAACAAAGCCTACTAACAAATTGTTTTTCATCTCTTCTGTTCGGAAAATTGAACTTTCATGTGAAGATAGGCGGGTGGAAAATAGCTTTTCCATCCCTAGGGTAGAAAGTTATTTAGTTTTATTAGCTACGTTCAGACATGGAGTTAAAGATAATTGAGTCACATCATATTTTTTTAAATAAAAAAGGTTTTCCATATTTTTAAGGTTAACTAAACATTAAAAGCGTGTTTATTATGATCAATGATTTAAAAAAAAATACAATTGGTCTAATTTTTCACAATTTAAAATCTACAAATATAATATTCGGTTGCCCGCCATACATAGTGACACTTCTATTTTATCATTTTAAATTGTCACGTTTTGTTTGTCTTTGACTTTTTTTTTTAATTTGGTTGATTATTGCACAGATTATTAAGCAGTCGGAGGCGACTTGCCGCGGTTTTGTTGTTCATTGATCTTCTCACTCACTCCCACCTTCGGTTCAGTTGTCACACATAGCGCTATATCATGAGGCAAAATTGAACCTGGAATTTGACATAACCTGTGGTAGTTTTGGTGACAAGGTTAAGGTTGCGTTCTTCTACTATTATTATTGTCTGTGAGGAACAATCGATCGATATTTTTAACAATGATTTCAAATATTTGATATCGTCCGTGTTTTATGTACTCTGTTGTCTTCCGTGCTGTTACTATCCTTCTAATCGTGTGTTTTATGTATAACGACAGTAAACAAACTGATATGTGATGTAAAAACTTGAGGATTCATCTCGCGCCGAACAACATAATATCTCATTATCGCATCACAATCACACAGCTAAATTTATTGATTTTTCCTCACACTCGAAATGAAAAATAGTGTGTCTAACTTGGGTGAAAGCACCCATTTCACTCTCGAATTATTAGCGCTCTCACTCCGTTCGAGCGCCAAAACATCTCGAGTGAAATGGGTCACTTTCTGCCCTAGTATAACAATGTGCTATTTTTGTTATTCTTTCCGTGTACTTCACTCGGCTCACTGAGAACTTCTTTTGAGAAACTGATTTTGGGACCTACGTATTTATTACACACTGTGAATAGTGTGTCATCTTCACTATTTCCATCAAATTATAATCAATGCTTGAAAGTATAGCAATGATTGGTTGGTGGTTCTTAGTTTCAATTTGTCTGGTAGTAGAATCGCAAATTATATCTACGTTACTTGTGATGTTATAACAAATGTAATCATGCCGTCTCTTTTATGACATCACCGAATTGGAGTCAAGGTCAAAAGAAAGATGAATAGTATTGCGTGATTGTCCTCTTTGGACGGTACTGATTTTTTGTCGGAACTCTCTTAATCTCATTCAGTAACTATAAACTATGAACTGCCTCGTTTATGTAGCGGTTAGTTCGCTGGTTGCTACCCATCCAAGAGGTATTAGTTTGGTATCCCTGGTCTGGCCGAAATTTGTTTCTGGGTTCTTCTGTCATGAAATACTCGGTAACAGCACGGAGTTAGGAAGTTGATGGTAATGACACCTCCGAAAAGCACGTTAAGCCATTGGTCCTGCGCCTGATCTCTCATTTGTTATATCGGACTGCTGCCGTCTCAACGAATAATGAGAGTAAAGGAATAGAGAGTGCACTTGTGCATTGTGCATACATCTGGGCACTATAATATCTCCTGCGTACCTGACCTATCTCTGTTGAGAGGCGCCGCCGTTACCAAAAATTGGTAGGGGAATATTATTATTAACTAATAATGACTACCGACAAAACTGCGTACCTATATACCGTTCTCTTTTCTACACCGAGGCAATAGGTAAGTGTGACAGTATGTAGTAGGAAGTGTGAAGTTATGAAACTGCCTATATTCAATTTGGCATACGAGTGGAGGCTTATAAAAGTATGTCACCTACTCAAGCCAGTGTCACCTTGCTCTAGCCTTAAACGGGTACGATATTATTAAGGGCTCGCACGTGGCTTTCTTAGCGTTGTTGTGGGCAAATCTCATGTACCTATCGCGAATTCAGCAATTCGAAGAAGGCCAGAGATCTTTCCAGCGATGAATGCATTTACTTTCCTGGAATATTGATGGTATAAAAAAACCGGCCAAGTGCGAGTCGGACTCACGCACTGAGGGCTCCGTGCCAACGTTAACTGAATTAGAATCCACTAAGTAAAATATGTACTACAATATTTTGTTGACAGTAAATATAACTTTGTTTTTCATAGTGTTTATACGAACAACAAAGTTATGTTTGCGGTTGTTGAAAATGTTCTATTTCTCAAAAACTTTTCCTTCGATCCCGTCCAAACCAATTTTCGTTAAAAGTATTTGTTAAGATCTAGGTACATATATTTTTTCCACTTTAGAAGCGTCTAGCTAAGTCTAGCATTTTAAAAGACCTATCCATAGACACAAGTATAGGTTTGACAAAAAAACGGTTTTAGTTTCATGTATGGGAGCCCCCCCTTAAATATCATTATGTTTATTTTTTGTATGAGAATCGTAAAGCGGTTAACAGGATGAAGATGAATCCTGTTAACCGCTACTAAATTTCAACATTGTGATGCTTATAGTTACAGACTAAGTGGCTGTGCTGTGACATACGGACGGACAGACAGACAGACAGACTTAACGAAACTATAAGAGTTCCGTTCTTTGCCATTCGGCTACGGAACCCTAAAAATGGACCCTTAAGAGAATCTTTGACAAACACTTCGAATGAAAAATATAAAATGAAGACTACATAAGGTACTTATACCAAATATCTTATGAGGATCAAGACAAACTGGTCAACGTACTTACCTGGTACCTACGTTGACCAGTTTGTCTTATATTATACGACGTATCAAGTCTTTTCCTGCAGTTCAAATAAACCTTTTAAAGGGTGTGCATAAATCTAGATTTAACATTGATGTGCTTAGTATTCCAACTAAAGTAACGGTGTCAACGCGTAAAGTCTTTATTAACGTCTAGTTAAGTTCACGTATAGTGAGCGTGATCCGTATTGGTTTGAGGCGTGGGCAATTCGAGGCGATGGCGCGAGTTTTCCTCGAATCGCTGACGTCACCGCCGCACACCGCAGTCGAATCGCTTGTTTTCCTGCTAGGTACCTGCTCGCACTTTATACCGCGATCAAAACAAACTATGTAGTTAAAAAAACAAAAAGTCAAGCGTGTTACGTACTTCGGTAAACTGTTGTTATATTGGTTGGAAGTTTTGCACATAATAGTGTTTGGATCTGTAGCTACAATTACATATCCATATTTAAAGAAGATTGCTTTTAACTAGTTGTACATAATTCCTAGTATTGAAGTATTAGTATAATTGTTGAAACTCATAAAAACTTTGCATTTATTTATCACGGATAAGTGATCCATTAGTTTTTGTACTCTCTTAAGAGCAGTAAACCTGTTTATCTTTAGTAGACTGAAATAAGCACATACGCAATTTTACGTGGTTATCTAGCTGTAAGTATGTGGTCGGGAGATTGTTAGGAAATCCCATGATTCAAAGGTACCACCTCTCATCAATATTATTGCAAGTCTTGGTTTACACACGTGTTTCCTTGAACAAAAACACGATAACATAAGTGCTGTAATAACAAGCACTAAGGCATGCTACAACATGTTTCCAAGTGAATATTTCTTTATTTTTTTCTTTTACTCGAGATATTTCAGGATATTTAAACATGTCTTCATGTATAGGGCAAAAATATTACCTTTTTGCGCCTGATCCAAGTGTTTTAGCAAAACATACGATCTTCGTTGCTAGCTAAGAAAGCATCTTTTTCCCCGCGTGGGCAGGTTAGGATCAACGGGAGCGTGTCTAAGCTATATTACGAGAATATCTTTTATTTAAAAAATGCTTCCATTGTTTCTCTGACTGACATGACTCTGATTTTCAGCGACTCCAAAAAAAATATCGTTGGAATTTGATAATATTTGAGTACCTACATTGATCTACACGTGTGCTAAATTACGTAAATGTAAATGAAAAGTTATAGCGAGATGATTCTTTTTAGGGTTCCGTAGCCGAATGGCAAAAAACGGAACCCTTATAGTTTCGTCAAGTCTGTCTGTCCGTATGTCACAGCCACTTTATTCTGTAACTATAACATCACACTGTTGAAATTTGATAGGAAGATGTATCCTGTTAACCGCTTTACGATTCTCATACAAAAAATAAAAAAATACAATGTTTAAGGGGGGGCTCCCATTGGGACTAAAACGAAAAAAAAAATGCCAAACCTATATAGGTCTCTTAAAATGACATGGAGGTTCCTAAAACCATTTTCTTTTAAAGTCCAACGTTTCATAGCTAGACGCTTCCTAAGTGGTAAAATGGGCGTCCCCCCCCTATCTAACTTCTAAACTAAGCGAGTGTAAATGTTGAAAAAAATATGTAATGTAGATCTTAGCAAATACTTTCAACGAAAATTGGTTTGGACGGGATCGAACGAGAAGTTTTTGAGCTATAGCACATTTTACACAACTGCAAACATAACTTTGTTTTTCATACGAACACTATGAAAAACAAAGTTATGTTTGCTGTCAACAAAACATTGCTTATAACTGCGGGTCTAAACGCGACGTATATAATGTAGTAGTATTGTTACTACTTACACCCTCGACGTTA
The DNA here is from genome assembly GCA_963924145.1 of Pyrausta purpuralis. NCBI lineage: Eukaryota > Metazoa > Arthropoda > Insecta > Lepidoptera > Crambidae > Pyrausta > Pyrausta purpuralis. The sequence continues at coordinate 14,075,950 of OZ001646.1, read as the reverse complement.
TTATAATGCAACGCGAAAGTTAAAAAATATATCTAACAAAATATTGTACTACTAGCGGTCCCCCGCGACTTCGTCCGCGCGTTTTGAGTTTGCTCCCTCCCCTCCCGTCGCAGCGTCATGTTTTATATCCTAAAACCTTGCTCGATAAATAAGCTATCCAACACAGAAATATTTTTTCAAATCGGTCCAGCAGTTCCTGAGATAAGCGCGTTCAAATAAACAAACTCTTCAGCTTTATAATATATTAGCGCAAGCGCACGTTGTACTTAAGCTGCGAACATTATTTTGGTGCGGAGTTATGTTAAAGCTGTGATAGCTCCTAAGATATTTATTGAAATCTAATGATATAAAGGGCAACTTGGTTCTAAATGAAATGCTCGTGATGATGAATGTATTTATTTTGATAATAATAAATACCTGTGTGTATAAAACACCTCTAAAAATAATGCATTAGTTTCTTACAAATTTATTAACATGAAAAAGGTTGTAGTAAGTCAACCATAAAAGATAGACATATGCTCTCGCGGACTTTATTATAGAACTCTTAATGCTGAACAATCCTGTCATACATGATTTTTGTGTAACTTAAGCGGTTTCCGCAGCGTATGCAGCGAAAGCTCTCAAAAGGAATATCTTTCTCCTGTTTTCGCAACATTTTTCATTTCTGCTGTGGTCTTATGAGTCGTATCTTTATGTTATATAGCCTAAAGCCTTCCTCGATAAATGGACTATCCAACGTAAAAACAATTTTTCAAATCGGGCCAGTAGTTTTTGAGATTAGCGCGTTCAAACAAACAAACAAACAAACAAACAAACAAACTCTTCAGCTTTATAATATTAGTATAGATTTTACTAAGTGGAAGTAAGTAGATTCTCTAATTTAGTTAAAGTTGGCACGGAACCCTCAGTGCGCGAGTCCGACTCGCACTTGGCCGATTTTTTAGTTCAATTAGGTGTAATTCAACTTATGGTACAGTGTAAGTTTCATAAAATCGGACTCGTTTTTGAGATATGGGGTGTTAGTTGACAAAAAAACATGAAAAAATATTTAAAAAATTAAACAGCCTTTTAATATGACCAAAAAGCTTAAAATAACGCCCTATACTTAGGAGAAAAATATCTTTTGGAATCCATGTATGATATGCACAGACTGATTACCTTAGGGCTTAGCTTGAGAGATCATGCAAGACGTTTTTTTTTTAAATATTTTCCAATTAGTTAAACCAAAATGGCATTATGTGGATGGCAACATAAAAATTTGAAATCATACTTTACTACCTTCCTACTGTTACCTTAAATTACATAATTCATTACTAACTTGATATGATAAAAGTAACCGCAAAATTGATTCCGTGAATGCCGATGTCGCATAGAAGCGAGGCGCACTTGTTTGCAGCCATGTGTTATCAATACCGACAAAGTTATCCAAAAAAGTGTTATACAATATGAAACTTAGGTTTTATTTTAAGACCCAGAGACCAAACAAGAGTCAAGGCAGTGGTAGAATAATTGATTAGCTCGTATGCCCTTTGCGGGAATTTAAGACCAAGCCTTCGACTGAGAAGGACATGACGAGTATCTTTTGGAATTATTATTATACATAAATGATGGTAATAAACGTGGTATTATCTATCAGTAAAATACACTTCTACATATTGCAAGGCGTTACTTTACGGGCGATATAACAGATAAATGAGAAAGTAAGTATTTATTTTGAATGAGAATGTTTCAGTATATACTGCTCAGATTACAACCGGTACCACATTCGACTTCGGGTTGGAAATTAAAAACCATTTACCGTACAGCTCAGATCTGAACTTCTGTGCTTACTATCCACTTTATAACTTAACAAAAGATTATTCGAAGGATCAGTTTTCCGACGATGGGACTGTAAAGGTCGCTTAAGCCGAGCACTTAACACCATTCTCTTGTATACTAAAGCAAACTTTTTTAAGGTCGTATATTATTTTTTATTTAGCTTAAACATCAAACTTTTAAAGGGCTACCCGAATTTTTGACGCGCACACTAGCGCCACTCTATTTAAAATAATTATTACTCCTTAAATACGAAAACAATCAATAATCTGATAGACACGATTGTAGTACAGGTTCTAGTTTATTTAGTACGTTTAAATTGTTTCTAAAGTAGTTTACTGTAGTTAGAGTGAGAAGAACTGCTAAATATGGCCACTTTTGGCAATTTTTCTAACTGTAACTGCAGATCACTCTGTTTTATTGAACTTAAACATTGTATCTAAACCACATAACCAGAGCTACAATCGCATCATAATCAATCAGATTTTCGATTGGTCTTTTATTTAACGAGTTATGATTTTTCTACTAAAGTGGCGCTAGTGTGCGCGTTAAAAGTCCGGGTACCTAGCCCTTTAATTAACCGCACACTATCGAACTGTCACAACACTTTTGCGCTTACAACATAAAAAAATGCGATTTAAGCTGTCATTCTGATATATTTTGTTAACAATTAGAGTATAGTTCCATACCACTATTCTATACATAATGATAACTACTAGTGAAGGCAAAAACAGAAGAACACTAATGAGCACTTTTCTCCCATCACACTACAGCTCTCAATAGATGTCGTCGTTGGGATAGCTTTAGGATCATTGTTTTTCACGTTGGCGGAAAACCATAGATAACCATATCTTCATGACTTTTAGATTTATTAACATAAAGTTTAAAAGTTATTTCCTAAAGTTACACTAGCGCCATCTCTCGATCTCTCGATGATATAAACATCTCATGACAGAAAACTGCTCATTGGCGACGTCATGCTCGCTGGCGAAACAACTTTTGATCTAGCTTGTCTAAGTTACTCAAAAAATACATATGAAATGTCTATAAAATTCTAGTACTATTTAAAAAAAAAAACATTTCTCAGATTTTGCCGTATTATGTTATTGAAAGGGGTTGCGCTGCGAAGTATCCTTCCAGAGAAAACACCACGCTTTGAAGCAAATACCAGGTTTGTAAACCTGGTATGGTAAATGCGTTCTATCCCTACACGCTGTATGTATTGCTATGCAAAGTATAATCAAATATATGGTATCAAATAATTCAATAGAATTTCGGTACAGAACGTACTCGTTTCGTACCGACCAGCAGTTAAAACTACAAATTCAAGTAAAGTAAACAAAAAATATGGCCAATATAATATATGGGCCTATATATTGGCCATATTTTTCGAAAGGCTATGAAATGGAAACAATAAATTAATTTATTAGATTATAGTAAGGATCTGATGACTGTCCAGAGTCGGACACAAGATTTTATTTCGGTGGGGGCTCAGCATTTGACCAAAGACTATTCAGAATGGAATTAATATCTACAGATTATAAAGCGAGATTAACATAAATGATTGCTGACAAATAGGTGACATTTTCAAATTAGGAGTATTGTATTTTATTCGACAAATATGCCTCATCTGATGTTGGTAAAATAAGGCCTTAAAAAATAGTGATTATGGAGTCATTTTGACTTATAGAATTGATTTTCAATTTATTTTTTCTGTTTATTTTTAAAAATTAACATGCATGCTATATTAAGCATGCAATAAAATGATAATTTTTAAATAACCATGCAATTATGTAATTTTATGGTAGTATCATTTGAAATCAAATAAGGACCAAAAAGTGCAATAAATTTGTTTAAAGTGCATGCCATGGAAAATACAGTAACAATAAAGACACACCTATTTGTATGTACTTTGAATTAGCATGAATTTTGAATGACTGAACTAGCTATAAATGTTCTGTTATCATGCCTTATCAGGATTATAAGTATAAGCATGTCATATTTTTTTCTGCAAATAAAGAATGATGTTAAAGTATTAGGTAAATTTAGCAAAGAGGAAAAACCAAAGATTAGAAGAAGGACCAACATCAAACTTCAAAGACACACTCCATTGATATTATGGCATTGTTCAGCTCATCAGCAGTGTTTTATTAGCTGTGTTGATGGTGACTTTATTCTTCAGTTATACTTTTTTTATTTTTTGACAGTACTATTATGGTTCTTCTTGAGATTTATTATTATAGGTATGTATGATGCTGATGTCATCATCATTATCAGGCAAAGGACTGCTGAAAATATACCTCTACTCGACTTATCTTTCAGCAGTCTAAATCCAGTGTGATCCTGTGACCTTTACAAGGTAATGTAAAGATATTCCCATGCTGACATAGAATCATTGAAACATTGCTATGATAAGTGCTGCAGGCCCTTAGCACAAAATTACAATTGTAAATATCTTAAATTATGTGCAAGATCACCAGCTGTTTTTTTATTCAGTAGGTAGATATCAAGAGTCTAAAGAACGCTAATTTAGTAGCACAAAATACAATAAATAAATTATTTTAAACAAACCGTTGACAGAATAAATATTTCAGTTTGTCTGTTTTCGGACCCCTTCCAAACAGCCAACTTTACCATTTTTTTCCCGACAACTATCCATATTTAAAAATAAATTCAATCAATTATTAAATATTTAAATAAAGACACACAGAATGACTATAAGTTGTTACAGTTCACTTTTGGTTGAAGCATTGTTGGTATTTCATGATTCTTCAAGTTAAGGAAGTTGATGTAAAATACTATGATATCCTTAAAATTTTACATTACAATTATTAATGGGAGCAAAACACCATTCCTTGCTTCTGAGGCAAAAACATATCATTTCTGATGAGGAAACATAAAGGTATAGTTAAGGATAATTGATGTTACAAATAGAATATAATTCTCAATTAATTAAAATTAAACAAGATGTTTGTTACTTGACATACAACATCTCTTAGTTCATTAAATTAATGATTTAGTAAAAGTCAAAGGTATGCATGACATAAGTATTATTTAGTAAACAGTTTTAACAATAGTACATTTTTAACTCACTTTATATATCCATTTTAGGCTGTAGTCATTCAGGCAGACTAAAAACCCACATGATTTGCATCCATCTAAATTAAAGTTAGTGTTACAAAGGAGATTCTAATATATATTTATATGGTCCAACCACAATGCCAATAGTATTTGATAAGGTTAAAAGCAAAATCCTTTTACCCGAAAGCTGTTATTATTGTAAGTTATTGAAACTAACTTCTACACAAAAAGCAGTCAATCAACAACGCAATAAAAAAGATCAACACTTACCGATAGTAAGGGTCTGGACGTTGGCACTGAAGATACGAAGTCATTTGTAGAGGATCCCTGCGAGGATTGACTATCACAGGAGAAGTCAGAGTGGTTAGAATGACTGTCACTAATTTCCAGCTTCATCGTCATCAGTGCTGCTTCACTTACAGCCAAATAGTCCAATATTTATCACTTAATGTTCTATTTACGCAATAGTTTTCAAAAGCCAGAACAAAGTAAATGTTGAATGGCTTTATTTCCGCGTTATCAAAGTAAATTGATAAAAAATAATTCACTCACGCAATTTCAACTGACAGTTAACAGATGACAGAAAAAAAACAAAATACGACAAACTACCACGAAAGAGTAAGGTGTACACAACAATGATGACTCATCACTTCAAATTGCACAGGCGATGACGTCTTCCTCAGTTTGATTGGATTGGGGATGCCCTTCTCAAATAAGTATTTCGTGTAAGCCACAACAAAAAGTCTTAACTGCCAGATGTTAGCGTTAACTTACGACGTTAACTACTTCGGCCTTAGCAAAATTTGGAGGGTGATATCACCGGATAAAATAAGAACATGGCGTGATATTCAACCAATAGAAAGCGCCTGCAGTGGTGACGTCAATCTTCTACCTACCTACTGCTACCGCACTACCTAAGTGAACGCTTGTGCGCCTGAGCGATTGTAAAATTATCTACGGTATACATTGCGTGCTGTGGTTAAGATAATAAAACTTTCTGTCCAACTTGCAAAGTAATGTAGTTTCAAAACATTAATTGAATTTTAAGAAAGCAATATAATAAGTTTATACTAATCGTTTCGTCAGTCTGTCTGTCTGTCTTATCGTCCGTATTTCACAGCCAGTTTATTAATGTTACCTTGTCCTTCATACAATTACTATGAGAAACAAAGATTTTTGCTGCCAACAAAATATAGTGATATTTTGGCTAAGATGAAGTAAGTGGATCCCTAATTTAGTTAAAGTTGGCACGGAACCCTCATTGCACGAGACCGACTCGTACTTGGCCGTTTTTTTCTTTCTCTCTATGTCGGTACTTATATTTTTTTTTAGTTTCGTCGATTATCGCACAGATTATTAGTCTAGTAGATGGTGGTATTCATTAGCTGTCATTCATACCGCGATCTCATGAATCAGAATTGAATCTCCATTTGACATAACCTGTGGTATTCATAAAGATGAAATAAGAAACCAAAATTTTGCGCACGGGCGGGACTTGAACCAGCAACCTTTTGGCAGCAACCTTTTGGCTCTTACCAATTGAGCTACCGTGCTGTCAGTCCGACCCGGCGAAATTTGTGGTTTCTTATGAAAACGTCAATTGCGTGACGCTTAGCGTCTATATAAAATATGACACCGTGAGTGTTAAAAACATTCTAAAGCATAACCTGTGGTAGTTTTGGTTTCGATAAAACTATTAGTTCGATTTGTAAAGATATTTTATTTCAAATATTTTACTTGATTTGTTCAAAATTAGAGGGGATGGGAGGCATACATAGATGTCTACATAGTGTCTCATCATGAGTCATGATCGATGCCCCCCATGTAGGTATGGGCAATATTGTTGATTTTTTCATTGTTAAAAATTAGACCAAGTGTATAATTTTTATATCACCACGTTTTTTAAAGGTTTATCTAAGAAAAAATATGCAAATCTCTTTTATTTTTTTATTATATGATGTGACTCAATTTATCTCTGACTCCAAATCTGATCGTAGCAATCAAACTAAATAACTTTACACCATACAGATGGAAAAGCTATTTCCCACACGGCTTCACTCGGGCCTCAAATCTACAACCCTCACGCTTCACTCGTGATTTACGGTGGGCGCCCGCGCGATACCACTTTACGCCCTGGGTGAATAATATAGTAACTAAGTATTCTTGCATTGAGTAGTTAGGTATTTCATATTAAGTTGAAAAAACTATGTAGGTAAACTTAACTTTCAGAAATTTCTGCATACCACTCTTATTACGGTCTCTGTATTTTAATACCAATTTTTTGTACCTTGGATTAACCTTTGTCCCAGATTTAAGACAGCAACAGGTTTCAGTTATAGAAATACCTACCGAAATCATAAGGGCCTGTGATCATATTTTAACTATACTAATATTATAAAGCTGAAGTGTTTGTTTGTTTGAACGCGTTTATCTCAGGAACTACTGGACTGATTTGAAAAGTATTTTTGTTCAGCGGGCCTATTTGTTATGCGCGTCTATTTATCATTTATCGCGGCAATCGATAAATTTCAAACGTCATTTTAATCATATTTATAAAGTTTTTTCCTAACTTTCGTGTATTCATTTGTTTTTAAAAGCAATAAGAATTAGCATAGAAGTGATAAAAATGTGGGAAAACATGATGATTAGGAAATAAATTATTAACGACGCTATAAACGGTATCGAGGCGCGCATGTTAGGCCTACTGGATAGATATATCGAGGAAGGCTATATAAACATCACGCTGTGACGGGAAGGAAGGGAGCGAAGTCATATCGCGCGGACGCAGTCGTGGGGGAGCCGCTAGTTTAAACTATATTTTAGTGTTATAAGTGCATGATTATTTTCTATGATAGGCAGACAGGTGACGAGATAAGGGCGGAAGGAATGGCTTGAATCAATATTACTACATTGACAACGCTAACATTGAGATCCACATTTTCCTTTCATGGCAAGATTCCTACATGAAACTAAAACCTAAACTTTTTGTCGAACCTATGCGTGTATGGTGTCTATGGATAGGTCTTTTGAAATGACATGGTTTCTAAAACCATTTTTTCTAAAAGTCTAAGTCATAGACGCTTCCAAATTGGTAAAATGGGCGTCCCTCCCCCCCTTCTATCCCCATCTTACTTTTTAACCAAGCGAGTGACAAAAAAAGATGTAGATCTTAACAAAGACTTTCAGCGTAAATTGGTTTGAACGAGATCAAACCTGTAGTTTTTGAGATAGAGCACATTTTCAATAACCACAAACATAAACCGGTTTTAAAAATAATTATTTTTTGGTTGAAGAAATATAATTCACGGCATGAAAATTAACAGTTAATTTGGGATTTATACTTAAATAATTAAAATTCCAAAAACATCTTAGTTACATAAGGGCGCCCGAAAGACGATAGCGATACTTAAATTAAAATACGCGCGCAAAAAAAACATTGTGTTGTCAAATTCGAATTATTCGCTTGGGACGAATGTGTATTTTTTTAAAATCTTCTGTTACCCGGACTTGGACATAAATCGAATCTCAAATTCCACATAATCTGTGGTAGCTTTCGTGGTAAAATTAAGGCTGCGTTCTTTTACCTAATTCTATCACAATGTTAAAATAATAATAAATCAACTCTAACTTGTACCAATAGGTGTGATAATAAGAGTTTTTTTAAAAATCTGAACTGGTTATAAAGGAGAAATAACATACTGTAACATAGTTAAATGAATAACAGTTTAACACCTTTGCCTGTACATAATCAGCATAAAAAAACAAAGCTTTGGTGTATCCACACCCACCCACCTTTAGTTGTCACTCATTCATATTTCATTCATGGACCTAAGTAGAATTTGTAATTTCACATACTATGTGTGGTGGTAGTTGTCGTGGTAAAGTTAAGGCTGCGTTTTCATAAATATTTACAACAGTTAACATTACGTTATACAGGATACTGTTTCGTTATTAAAAAAAACACATTTTGCACACAAACTTTAAAATTAATATCCCCCACTCCAACTTCAACTAGTAAAAATAATATAAAGAGATAATCGGTAAATATTTTATTCAATGGCCTGCACAAAATGAGCACAAAAGAAAAATAAAACGACGCTAGCGACACCACATGTTGTAGCCCCAAACTTAAATGGATCCTAAACGGTCCAAGAGCTTTCCAATCTATACATAAGCTGTCTTAGGCTGCGTTCCGTATTGCGCTGACAGCGAAAATATCACTGATATCGCGCTTACGAACCGTTCCGATTTGGCGTTAGCGGGTCAACGAAAGCTATAGTCACGTCACGGCTGACGTCACTATCACCGCCATCTTGCGCTCACAGTGCAATCGTTTTGCTGCGTTAGCACCGTGAGCGGCTGTGAGCGGACTGTCACATTGACGCATTTGACGTCTTTTTGCTTCAAAGAACAGCAAATGTAATCTAAAACCGTTCCGAAATGAAATTGCGTCAACAGCGCTGTCAGCACGCTAATCAAATCGGAACGGCTTTTGACGCTTAGTTTTAGTTTTAAGTGTTAAAAAACTGAAAATTCACCTAGGTATTGTCTGTATGGCCTAGAGCCGAAGACGTTAAACACGTACAAAAAAAAAGTGCCATCTCTGGAGTTTTGCGCGGGAAACAAAAAGGGAAGGACCGACCTTATTTCTTCGTTTTAGTAATTGTTTTTTTCGGGTCAATTATTGTGATTGTGTGGTGGAATTATCATGATAATTTGTGCTTTTGAAGAAAACAATGCAATTAAAGTGGGGAATTAAGTGAAGCGATCGCGCCGTCTTACCCGGATCGCTGTTCCTGCGCTAACCTACCTTGTTGAGCATTGAAATGCGAACCACCTCGCATTTCAATGAGTTAGGTTAAGATATAGGCTAGTTTAGTGTTAGCTTTAGTCAATAAGTGTAAAAAATGAACATTATTTACTGAAGAATAGTCTGTATGGCATAGAGCCGAAGACGTAAAACTTGTATGAAAAAAAAAATGCCATCTCTGAATTTCTGATCAGAATTGAGTTTTGCGCGGGAAACGAAAAGGGAAGGATGGACCATATTTCGTCATTTTAGAAATTGTTTTTTTCGGGTCAATTATTGTGTTTGTGTGGTGGAATTTTCATGATAATTAGTGCTTTCGAAGAAAACAATGAAGTTAAAGTGAGAATTATGGTGAAGCGAGCTCTAATCGCGCCGTCTTACCCGGATCGTTGTTCCTGCGCTTAACTTCCTTGTTGAGCATTGGAATGCGGACCACCTCGCATTTCAATGAGTTAGGTTAAGTTTGGTTAGTTTAGTGAAAGTTTTAGTTATAAGTGTTGAAAAATGAAGAATAGTCTGTATGGCGTACAGCCCAAGACGTTAAATTAGTATTTAAAAAAAAAACTGATCAGAATTTGTCAAATTCCAATATTGTTTTGGTTTTCATGGTCCATGTGATTGTGTGCTTTGAAAAAACACGAAAATATATTCATATTATCCGACCTGATATCTATGTTATTCTTCTAGGTCAGAGAAACTTAAATGCCTTATGGTCTTATATATTTATTTTATCTTCCAACAACTGGTCTTCTGTACTGACGTACTTGTGTTCTAACACAATTTTCTTGTTTTAGCGCAATGTCTGGAAAGAAATGCAAGCATTGTGGGTCCTCAGAGATCGAAGTAGACCCAGCCCGAGGAGATGCTGTGTGTACAAGTTGCGGCACGGTGCTGGAAGACAACATAATCGTTGCTGAAGTAGAGTTCCAGGAGACGGCTCATGGTGGAGCAGCTGCTATTGGACAGTTTGTTTCTGCTGATACTAAAGGAGGAGCCACTGGATTTGGTCGAGGTTAGGTTTATAAGTTCACTTAATGTCTATAAATTACTAGCTACTGTTTTACATAACAATAACTTCCCTTTCATAAATAGTACCTACCAACATAATTCAAATCTAGATTATATGTAGTTTAGTGGCTTTGGTATTGTTTAAACCACTATCAATTTGTTCAATTTTTTACTTGTCTACCCAAGTCAATGTGGTTTCCAGCACATCAGGCTTTCCAATTTTCGTACAAACTAGCCCTTATTATATCTTTTAATCACTTTATAATTTATTTTTGTAATGTTTTACAGCCTTTCATGCTGGCATTGGTCAAGAGTCACGAGAGATTACACTTAGGAAAGCTAGAGATGGTATCACAGCATTATGTCAGCAACTTCGTTTGAACCAGCAATGCATAGATATTGCATGCAACTTCTTCAAGATGGCACTGTCCCGTCACTTGACTATTGGCCGACCAGCCAGCCACACACAAGCTGCTTGTGTTTATATGACATGCAGGACAGAAGGCACAGCCCGTATCCTTTTTTTTTCCTATGGGTATATTTGTATCAGGTATTGACAGTAACTCAACAAAACATTATTTAAAAAAAAAGGAAACAAATACAGTACCATAAAGACTAAATTACTCACTAGATTTGTAACTTTAATCATTATGTATTTTCTCATAAAAATTCTAAGTATACCTATCTTGTACATATTAAAGTAACATAAGTAATACAAATCTCTGATCTTAAAACAAGCAAAAAATCAGGGTTAAAAATAAGCTATATAATACCAGAACACTAGTGTTGAAATACATCTAAATTGAGACCATTGTCCATATCATCTGCCTATTTTTCCTAGTACTGTGTTTTCTCATCACACAGTATTTAAAAATAGAGCTGCATGTCTCCACTTGGTTTTTTGCAGTACTTTTAGATTTATTAATGTGAGGTGTGCAAGTGCAACATCTATTTTTGATTAAGCTATTGTAAAAAGCAGTAGACTAAATACCTGTTTCGTCAAAACTTTGCTTACTCAGACATAACATATTACATATTCCTTGAGTTTTTTTTTTGCTTCATGGTCTAACAATTCTATATATAATATTTAATTTACTTATTCATGGCAATTAATTTAATAAATTATTTCCTTCACTATTATTGCTTTAGATCTCCTAATTGATATAAGTGATGCTCTTCAAATCTGCTGTTACCAACTGGGACGTGCATACTTCAGGCTGTCTCGAGCACTTTGCATCAACATTCCACCTACAGGTAAGTTATAGGCAGACCTTTTTATAATATTATTATTATTTATTTATAAAACAAGCTTATCGATCTATACCACTCTAATAACTTAAACTAATGCGACTATGAATTTCATATGAATTGCAAATAATACGATTTTCGTACTGACTAGTTACGAAATAATAAAAAAAAAGGGTTTTAGCAAAATAAAGTGAAACACACGGTCTGCTGTGCAGTCAGTACTGGCGTATCGTCGTTAAATCACGCATACGTGAGCGGCCGCACTGTAGTATCGAAATTTTTCAAACACGTAATCGTGTGAGAGCCGCATTTGCGTATGGTTAAAAAAAACCACACGGTATGTGTTTTCAGCAGTAAACGTGTTAAAAGATGTTCTGTACTTTTAAAGCTCGCTCGCGCTCAAGGTCTTCGCCCGCTACATTTAATTTGTCAATGAAATTTTAATTCGTCAATGAAATGTAATGCGGATGATATATGATTCAATTAAAAATTAAATAATTCTCCATTATCTATCTCCATACCGCACAGTGTTCCCAGAGACGTTGGGAGCAGACATTTTTTACTGACCCCGAAAATGGATGTAGTTAGTTATGCTTATTATTTGACTAGAAGAAACCCCTGGTCAAATATTGACAGTTTTCGAGAAAAAAATCTTAAAGTTCGCTGTTTAGGAGGGGTGAAAAACCAGAAAAAGTATATATATTTTTTTGTCTTTGATTCTCTTAGAACAATTTTTTATTGTTATTTGTGTTACTCAATAATGGGTTTTTTGAACAAAATCAGTTTTTGAATTATATTTGTTTATTAAATGTACAAGCAATTGTCGCCGTGGTTTTTTTTTCAATTAATGCTTCAGTTTTATATCTACCTACGAAAAAAAAATCGCCTCTGGATCTGTTGGCTACCTTGAGATATTCACGAATTTATTTTTGAGCTAAGTGCTTGCATAATTTTTCAAGGCAAATTTGCGCGGAAGATTTTACTTACTGTTTTAATTTCCTATGAAGATCTACGAGTGGCTCAAGAAGGGGTCCACCCTCGGTAGGCGTTTGCTAAAACCCCATGTTCATACACGTAGGCTGGAGGAGCGGGGGTGAGGCGTCATGGAGCCGACAAAAACCCATGGCGCTGCTTGCGAAGCTGTGGATCGCGCCACAGCCGGTGCACCTCTTTATCCGGGGTTATCCGCAAATATACTGGCGCGATCTACAGCTTACATTCTTTTATTAATTACAAACAAGAAAATAAAAATAAAACTAAGACATGCAACATAAAAATAACTTAATATCTACTCAAAAACTATTCAAAAACGAAACCATTTCCTTGCGGCAAGGAGGCTGGCAATATTCTTTGTAATCCAAATTCTCCCAATTACCTTAAATGTAATTTTAAATTTATGAGTGATATCAGTTCCCGGACCCTCCGTCCGTACTAGCAATGCCCTGCAGCTGTACACACCTTTGCATACGAGGGCAGCACTAAAAGTACCGGGAATGAAATATTTCCACTGTTCCTGTCATATAAAAATCTTTTTATTGCGAATACCATTTATTTATTTAAAAAAACGATTCTCGGAAAGTTTGTCACATGGTTTTGTCAAACTTGTTTAGTCGTTGAGAAATGAGAAAATGAATTTGACTCGAGAATATTCAAGAGCGATGATTTTATGACTTTCGAAGTGGTTTAACACAAAAACAGTGTGTTGACTGTTGACTGGATGATTTCTGCATTTGGTAATGAAGCCCCATCCAAAACCAAAATAATCGCTGGTTTGCTGAATTTCAACGTGGACGTGTCAAGCTCAGTGATGATCCCCGTCAAGGTCGTCCAAAATCTGCAATCATCCAAGAAAACGTTGATGCTGTGCGTAAGCTGATTGATGAAGATCGAAATGTGACATATCGCGAAATTCAAGCAACTTTAGACATTGGCATGAGTCAAATACAAATAATCTTGCATGAACAATAAGGTGTAAAAAAAGTTGTTTTCCCGATGGATACCGCATTCGCTCTGTGAAGAGCAAAAAGCGGCTCGCGTTACTTGGTGCGTCAGATCAGAACTCTCGAAAGATTTCACGCAGGATCCTCAAATGCTGTATACAACATCGCATCAGGTGACGAATCCTGGATATACGCGTACGAACCCGAAAAACCGGCCAAGAGCGAGTCGCACTTGCGCAATGAGGGTTCCGTGCCAACTTCCACTTAGTAAAATACCACAATATTTTGTTGACAATAAATTTAACTTTGTTATACATAGTGTTTGTATGACGTACAAAGTTATGTTTGCGGTTGTTGAAAATGTGCTATATCTCAAAAACTTCTCGTTCGATCTCTTCCGAACCAATTTTCGTTGAAAGTATTTGTTAAGATCTACATTATATATTTTTTTCAAAATTTACACTCGCTTAGTTTAGAAGTTAGAGGGGGGGGGGGGGGGGGGGACGCCCATTTTACCACTTTGAATGCGTCTAGCTATGAAACGTTAGACTTTGAAAGGAAATGGTTTTACGAACCTCAATGTCATTTTAAAAGACCTATTCATAGACACCCCACACGTATAGGTTTGACTTAATGTCCCCCCCTTAAATGTCATTATTTTTTATTTTTTGTATAAGAATCGTAAAGCGGTTAACAGGATACATCTTTCTACCAAATTTCAACAATGTGATGCTTATAGTTTCAGAATAAAATGGCTGTGACATACGGACGGACAGACAGACAGACTTGACGAAACTATAAGGGTTCCGTTTTTTGCCATTCGGCTACGGAACCCTAACAAAAAACCAGTCACGAGTTTGGGTGTTCGAAAATGAGTTAAAGCCAACAAAAATTGTTCGTTCACGGAGTGTTGCAAAAAAAATGGTGGCCACGTTTGTCTCCAATACCGGCCATGTTGCGACTATTCTTCTTGAGGGTCTCACACATTCGTCAGATTCCTTTTTCGTCAGAATAAGTTTTAGGCTGTTTTTTTTCTGACGAAAACGGAATCCCTCTTTAGACAGAAAAAACTTAGTTTAATTTTTACATTATTTATTTGTCACATGTATTACAAAATCAATGAGCTGGAGCAGCAGCGGAGTTGGCTGAAAACGCCAAGCGTCGCAAGTACGTCTCACTTGCAAGTGATTATGTGTTTGCGCCGTTTGGTGTTGAGACATTTGGGCCGTGGGGACGCTCTGCTAAATTGCAGTTTGGTAAAATTGCGCTAAAATTAAATTCTGTAACAGCCAATAATAAAGCTGGCTGGTTCCTAGCTCAAAGTATTAGCATAGCATTCAACGCGGCAACGCAGCCAGCATCTTAGCCTCCTTGCCTCAAGGAAATGGTTTCGTTTTTGAATAGGTAGACTTTAAGTTATTTTTTTATGTTGCATGTCTTAGTTTTATTTTTGCTTGTTTGTTATTAATAAAGTATATACTATGAGCTTAATCTAATGATAACGTGCCAATTGACGACCCGTCTGGTGTAGTGGTCGAGAAATCGCCTACTACGCAGCGGGTTGCGGGTTCGATCCCAGCACAATACAAACATTTGTGTGCATGAACATGTCTGTATGTTTGTCTGTTTTTTTTGGTCTGGGTGTTTTCTATGTATATTATGTATGTATTTACAAACAAAAATATTTAAGTATTATATCCGTTGTCTGGCACCCATAATACAAGCTTTGAGTAGCTTACTTTGGGACTAGATGGCGATGTGTGGAAATGTCCAAAGGATATTTATTATTATTTATAATTAATTTATAATTAATTGTCGTAACCGTTGCAGACAGTCGTAAATTGTTATTTTCCTCTTCATGCAGCTTCTTACTATTTCTTTTCGACTTTTTATCATTGTGTTGTTTTTTATCAATCTGAAACCTTTTGCATGCAAACAAAGTTTCATTTTTTTATTTTTAAATCTTGACAGGCGATTTCTTTCTGTATAGTGTGAATAGTTTCTAGTATGTTTGCTTTTCTCGGCAACTTTTTATTAAAGCGGCTATGCCAACCCTCTGCGCAGTTAGTTGTAGAATGCAATCAATCAATCAATCAAATCATTTATTGCATGTCACATTACATAAGATGGTATAAAAGTTTTAAAGGTAGGTACATGTGACGCCCTGCTCAGGGCATAGCAACATTATGGGGCTATTTAACTATTATTTTAAGTACATAACATCTATCTAATTTATATAAATCTCGTGTCACAATGTTTATCCTCAATGGACTCCTAAACCACTTAACCGATTATAATAAAATTCGCACACCATGTGCAGTTCGATCCAACTTGAGAGATAGGATAGTTTAAATCTCAATTTATCATAACTGCACCCGTGCGAAGCCGGGGCGGGTCGCTAGTATATTATATTTTTTAACATAACATCTTCTACATACAACAAATAACATTCTTAAGAGGTACATATTTATTTTTAAATATAATTAAATATAATTATTTTATGACTATTGCTTATATAATTTTGTCATTAAAAAACTCTTGGATGTTGTAATAACATTTGTTTATGAGGAAAGCTTTCAATGTTGTTGAGAATAATTTTTGGTTTCCATAATTTTTAATATAATTAGGTATGTGGTTGTATATTTTTACTAGCATGTAATGGGGGCTGGACGTAACTAATTCTAATTTAGAAAAGGGAACTATCAGTTTGTTTAAATTTCTATTATTTCTTTTAAATCCTGCAATTTTTGTGTAAAATTCTGGGTATTTTTTGACAAATTTACATGATTCTAGTATGTAAATAGAAGTAAGGGTCAATATTTTATTTTTAACAAAATGTGGTCTACATGATTCCATTTGGTCCAAGTTTATTAATATCCTAAGGCACTTCTTTTGTAGGACAAAAACTTTGTCTACATCACACGAGTTTCCCCACAGAATAATGACATATGTAAGTCTGGAGTGCGCATATGCGTAGTAAGCCGTAAGAGCAGTTTTAAAATCCGTCACTCTTTTTAGATGCAGTAAAGCATATGTAAATGATGACATTTTATTTAATAATTGCTGAATGTGGCCCTTCCAGTTTAGGTGGGTATCCAAGTTTATTCCTAACAAAATAGCAGTATTTACAGTCTCTAGTTTTATATTATTAAATGAATAAGTTATTTCAAATGAAGTTTTCTGGTAAGGTTTAAATTGAATAATTTTAGTTTTGTTTAAATTAAGTTGCTGTTCACTATAGGTACTAAAACTTTTGAATGCTGTATTGGCCATCCATTGTTTAGTAAAATAGGACATGAATTCTTCATATTTCTCTGTTTTTGGAACTTTTTTTTGTGATTGACAGCCAACCTTCTGGTATCATATTTTGTGGAAGATATGTTAATGCCTGGCATAATTGCAAAAATCTTTTCCCCTCTTTTATTTTATTTAATCCTAATAATTTGCCACTTTTTTTAATCGCCTGCTTATAATGAAAGCTACAACCGTTGACTTTTGCATCAGGATAAACTGTTTTGATGGTATTACACATTGCTGTTTCATAATCTATTTTTCAACACACTTGCTCAAAATGACGTTTTTATTCCACCGATTTTTGGCTCATAATCCTAGATATTAAACACGCAGGCTTTTTTCAATATATTATTGCACTAGTGCCTTTAGTTTATATACCCGACCAATTTACATTTGACCCTAGTACCAAGTCGTAAGTAAGAAGAAGAAGCGATATAATTTAGTCGGGTTATAACTTTTATTTTAGCAACAAACAGTATTTATGCGAAAAATAACAGTGTCTAGGATATTTATTTCAATAAGTGGTAAATCCAGCTTTATTACTAAAAAATACTCAAATTCATTTAAAAATTCTATAATTTGTGTTTTAAAAAACGAATTATTACATTTTTAATCTTGGCTGATGGCCCATCTAGTTCGCGCCTTAGCC
Source organism: Pyrausta purpuralis (assembly GCA_963924145.1). Lineage (NCBI taxonomy): Eukaryota > Metazoa > Arthropoda > Insecta > Lepidoptera > Crambidae > Pyrausta > Pyrausta purpuralis. The sequence goes on along the minus strand of OZ001646.1, from coordinate 14,058,105 downwards.
TTGCGCGCGCATCGGTATCGCGGCAAGAAAAAAAACAACGCGCCATTTTTCGTAAATAATTGTCAGCTGTGACGAAGTTTGGATTAATTGTGAAGTTTAATATTAACGAAAATATCTACTTCAAGTGAAGAGAATGAAGAAAACCTATTGTTTATTCCGCTGGACATTCGTAACAAGGCGAAAAACGTTTGCGATAGTCTTTTGCCATCAAAATCGAGTGAAATGTATTTTTACTGTTTTAATAATTAAAAACTTACTAAATGAAGAGTATTGTTTTTTCCTCGCAAGTGTGTTGAAAAATGTCGTATGAAACACGTGTGCCTGTGACCATAATATACGCGGCTTTCTTATGGCGTACTCGCTTTCGCTCGTGCGCACACAATATCGCCTTGTATAAAATGGTCAACTTAGCACACTTGTATCATAATGTACTATTAAAAATTGATGGATTCCAGAGGGGTAAACGGTTTTTCAGTAGAGACACGAGTCTCGTATAAGTCTCTTGACTTTTATTTGGTAGCGAAGCGTAGGCAAGTGGTATAAAATAATTTCTTTTTGTGCCAGATAACTCGATGTGAATTGTATACAACTGTGCAAAAGGTTTAGAAATTATTTTAAAAGTGCCGTCGCCGAACACTTTTTTTGCACGTTGAAATAACTTAATTGCACGAGAGCACACAAAAGAATTTTGTCATATTCTCCGTCATTACAGAGTAAATAAATTACACTGAAATCTTTCGGGTAACTCGACTTCTCTTAAAGAACTGAACTTGATTTTTTTTATTTTATTTGCCTTTTTTCTTATATCATACAAACCTGTTTTTTTTTTCTCTGAATGATGGGATGTTCTGCTAGTTTATTCTTCTACGTTCCTCATCCCTTTTGTTTAATAACGGCAACATACAATCTTCGTAAATTTGTTGAATGGGTCGGTATTCGTTAATTACCTACTCTTTTTTTGCAATTGTCAAGACATATTGAAACCTCATTTTTGGTCAAATCACCCATACAATCATGTTTTGATTGTCTTTTAAACTGATCACGATCTTTATTCAAGGTTACGGATGCAGTGCAGATTAAACGATTTGCACATCGCCCATTAGAAGACCCTTTTTTATTTTTGGCTGCTAATGTATATGTGTGGTCTTGAAATAACAAAACTTCCTTACCTCTCTTACTTGTAATAAATTTAATGTTATCTTGATTGGAATCTTCTTTACAATTAATTTGTGTTATGGAAATCAGACACAACGGTGGTACCACAACACTATAGAAAACCCCGAGACAATATAGAAAATTATAATTTCTACATTGACCTGACCGGAAATCAAACCCGGGACCTCAGAGCGGCAACGCCTTGAAACCGTGCGTGCTTAGCCACTACACCACGGCGGTCATCACATTGTATGACGTGTGACATGATTGTGTGAAAGAGGAAACTTTATATCATGTTTTGGAACCCGACGCATACATGTCTAAACATCGTGTACAGAGAAGCACAATCAACAGCCGACATTTTTATTCTAACCAAAGCAAAATCTGCCTAAAAGTCCGTTTTCGTCAGAAACAAAACAACGTAAAATTTATGAAAAAAGCGGATTCTGACCAAAAGTCCGTTTTCGTCAGAAAAAAACAACCTAAAATTTATTCTGACAAAAAAGGAATCTGACGAATGTGTCCTCGGTCCAGTTGACCCTCAACTGCACTAATGCAGAATGGTATGCTAGCATTTGTTTGCCACAGGTCGTTTCTGAACTCCGTAAAGAGAACTGCAACCGCCGCATCATCCTCCATCACGGCAATGCGAGTTCTCACACCGCGCACAGAACAAAAGAGTTTTTAGAGCAAGAAAACATAGATTTATTATTATTAGACCATCCGCCGTAGCGTCCCGACCAGAGCCCTAATATTTTTTATTATTTAAAATAAATAATAAATTGCGTGGTCAGAGATTTTCATCACCTGAAGAAACTATAAAACGGCCATTTATATCCGAATGACATTCTTTATAATCGTTGGTAAGTGCTTATTTGTCGGTGGGGAAATATGCCCTTAAAGTCAATTATTCAGAAAAAGAATTATGAAAGGGCTTAACTAAAAAAAAAACAATGTGTGTTCGTAGGCATTTTTATTAATGTATTGCGACGAATTTTATCTATGAATCGAGTCTACATCTAAAGTCCTAGAGAGCTTTGACAACACCCATATCACAATCTTAAGGTACTTTTCTTATTTTCTATTCAAGTTCAACAATATACACAAGAACCTTTAAAATTTCAACAAAACAATGATACAGGAATGGTTGAGTAATAATAAATATTTGCCTCAATTATAATATGTTTTCAGAGTATATTATTGTAGTTCTATATTTCTGGCAATTGCTCATACCGAATAATAATTGTGAGGTCTGCTTCTACTCAACTGTCAGTCCTCATTTGTACTTGTATTTGTGATAGTGGTATTGACAGTGGGACCATAGTAAATCAGCTCTGGAATCTGACCGCCCTGCACTCCAGTCCCATTAGTGCTCTCTGATGAACAATGGAACTGAAATGTCACAGTGCCCATAAACACTTCACTCAGTCCCTCTTGGCCAAAATAACTTAACTCGCTCCCATCGAGGATTGCTGATGCGGTGTAAAAGCATTCTGGCTCAATTTGAATAGGGTTGTCAAAATATACATGGAAAGTATTGCTTGAACCATCTGAGAAGAACTTTGTGTTATTTTCTGCAAGCACTCTGCCTAGCCGCTTTAACTCTATCTTCACATTGTAGTCAGCAGCTCCGTTAGATGAGCCATATAGTCCAAATCCAACAACGAAAATTCTTTTGTCCACGCAAAACTGTATAGAATCACAACGCCCACGATACCTCCATTGGTTGCTTCTGTATGCACATGACTGGAATCTATGGCAGATCTAAAAAAGATACACATTTTGATTACAAATTGAAAGGTACAAAAAGAAAGGAAAGTAAATAAATTATAATATGTTTATAATTTACCTGAGCTTTAAGTCCTGCTCTGGCTTTCACTGGATAAGAGAGCTGTGGTTTACTTGCAGCAGTGAAATGCAAAAATATGTCAATGGTTTCTTGTGGGGTTAATATACCCAGTTGTGCTGCGCTGTTTGCAAATTCCTCCAATGTCATTGTTGGAAACCTGATAAGGTATATGGCACTCCCAAGCATAGCCCTTTTGTTCGTTGGTATGGGTTCAATCTCCCTTCGCAGACATTCAGCCTGTGCCCAAGCTAAGGCAGCTTCAAACAGATTGATTTCTTTACAATTCAGAGTTTCTCTTGCTAATACTGACTCCAAAGTTGACACATCTATGTCCACAAATCCTTCTGAAGTTAGGGCCATCTCAGCCTATAAAGAATTTAAAAAAATATTAGGGGTGAGGTTAATTAAAACTGCAATACAATTTGTAAATTCAATTTATTTAGACCTTTACAGAAGAAATACAAAAAAATACAAATCTGTAATGGGTTTTAATAATTTGATTTGACACAAAATTTGCACGCACCTATAAAAAGAACTATAAACTGTATTGCAGTTAATATTTACAATATGTAATTTAGACAATGACTAGAGATGTACATTGCAAAAAGAAATGGAATGTCATAATACTTTTTGAACATATTTGTACAATTTAGATTATTTTAAACCTAAGTCACAACCTAAAAATATACGAGTATTAACAGATACCTAAAAATAGTGGCACAAATGCATATTTGTTTGTAATAGAGATTACTTCACACAACAGAGGTACCATGACAATTAGAATGACAGCTTGAACTATCTAATTACTTAACTTAAAATTCTAATTACTGTTATAGTTATTTTCTGTACTGTCTTTACTTTCAGGGCTTGATAGGTTCCGACTGGAAGTCTCTGATAATTCCATGAGAAGACTATTGTAGGAGGAAGATGGTTCAATGCATAGTGCTGATAAGTTTTCTGTTGATTGACATACCTGTGCATCAATAACTTCCCAGCATCTCTGCATCAGTTCTGGCTCTTCAAATAATCTTGATTGGCTTAATAGTAGACAGGCATTTTTTGCTGTGAGACTAGTCTCTAGGTAGCTGACACAAGCTCTTGCTAAATAGGGTACTATGTATTTCTTTGCAACGTAGAGCGTTGATAGTACTGTGTCAGCTTCTAGCTGTATTTCATCACAATACAGGTATCTGGAAAGAGAAATAATCTGTATTAAGAACTATTTCACTGTGATTATAATCAATCATGAAAACATCAACCAATAAAATTATGAAAATTTTACATAAATTCTTACTTGAGCAGGGTAAGGAAGGCAGATGGTTCAACATCAGGGACTTCAATTTCTTGCTTGCATTCTGCTAGTCCTCCGTAGAACATGGCATAGAAGACTGAGCTAGCTGTGGCTAAGACATATTTGTGCGCTGGTATTACTTTTGTGTGTCCTGTAATTACAAAATATATTTATTTTAGTATCTTTGAATGTTTGCAATCTTTATCTCTTTGTTTAATGAGTTCAAGGTCCTCCTCAAGGTATGTTCATAGGTAATAAGTGAGATTTTTGATTCATATAAAAATAATTTTTTGTTACCCTACCTGGTCCACCAACAATGAATGTTACATCAGACATTAACTGATTGTTGAACATTGCAGCATTTCGTTCCCTGACAGTAGGTTTTGTTGCTTGCCAGTTAGGGTCCAGAGTAGCATTGCCTGGTGGTGTTGCGGGGGACACCGTGGGCGAAGGCGCGGAATTAGTAGATCCGCAAGGGGACGGAGGACCACTGTAGCATTGAGAGACTTGAGTGCCTGTCTCCCGTTGCGATATCGTATGGGGTGGCGACAGAGACAAGCCCCCGCCATTATTGACGTTTTCCGCTGCAATGACACACCATTACTTAGTACAAACAGGTATGCAGTGAATGTAGATGTATATGCACACATATATCTAGCCCAACGCCTGTACTGATCTAAATCTAGGTCATTAGTCTATAAATATTAAAGGTCATGACATAAAATATTATCCAATGAATTCGCTAATGTGTATTACCAGTTGAAACTTGACTAACATCGCAAAATAACAGGTTTGAAATTAATCAATATTTACAATTCACTGCTCACCATTCATCCACGCATTTGTTTGTGCAACAGACATACTATCCCTACTATCCGGTAATCTTTTTGGAGGTTTGTAAACTATTCTTGAGCACAAATTCGACATAATGATCTGGAAAGCTCGCGAAATTTAAATTTAAAATTTATTATAATTTCAAACATTTAGGCCGCGAACATTACACACTGACTGACGTCAGCCATCTTGTTTGATGACGGGCGGGCAGGTGGCGGGGGAGAGTAGGTGTTATGTCATTGCGTTCGGAAATGGACTAAGATAAATTGATTAAAGTTTATCTTCAGTCTCAAACATATTAAAGCGTCAGAAAAATAATATTTAATGATACTAGATGCTTATACAGAGTGTCTTGTAATTCGATGTATTCCTCTTGGGATGTGAAAATACATAAAATTTCCAACAAAATTAACACTAATGTCCCTTACAAAAGTGTCTTATTATCGAGATTTTCATTTTTTTTCGAAAGTCCGAATTAACTACAAAAAAATCATTAAATAGAATACTAGTGTTTTGAATTAAGTTGTATGAATTTTTATCAGTTACCAATACATCAACTAACATTTCATTTTATTAATACATACTGGCACGAATGTCAAACATTTTAAAATAGCAAGTGATTTCTTATAAAATTTTGTTTTGATTCTCAATTTGGTCGATAGAAATCTGGATTTATTTTGTCACTTTGGTATTGGGATATTAGGCTAGGACCTTTAAGGTTTGGGCACACAGCTGGCGGGGCGGGACGGCGCACAGTGGATCGACGCCATACTAGCAAAGGGACATAGGCAACTTAAATATACATGTGTCAGTTTTTGACAAACAAATTATTCCATCGTATACGCCTAATTATAAGCTGTAAAAAACTTATGAAGCATTTTCTTATTGGAATCTTATATTGAGAGTTATGGCACCAAACGTGATTTCTTAGTATGGGAAATGGCATAAAAAATAGTATATCTTCGGATTTTCTTCGTGTTTCGACCTGATTTTTTTATATGGTATTAAAATATATATTTGCTACATTTTCTCCAAACAAACATGGTGCGCCACACGCACCCCTTGCGGGGTACAAGCGTTGGTCTATTTTTTCCTCCATAGGTTATTATTTCGACATATTTTATCTCCGGATTTAACTTCAATGGTGACTTACTAATAAATGGTCAGGCCATAAATCATGTTGTTGTTCATAAATCATCATGTCAGAAAAGAAAAAAAAGGTTCAAAGAAGTTTATGAAATGTTAGTTTTGGAAGAAAACCTGGTAGAATTTTGTGATGTTACAAATTTAATTCCTGATAGTGATTCCGAAGAGTCTGAAATAGAATCTGAAGATGATATTTTCTGTGATTAAGAATTGTCTTTTTTTTAGTTGATCTGAACGGGTAATTAATTTATTATATAGCTGTTTTTTGTTATCTATACTAATATTATAAAGCTGAAGAGTTTGTTTGTTTGTTTGTTTGAACGCGCTAATCTCAAAAACTACTGGCCCGATTTGAAAAATTATTTTTACGTTGGATAGTCCATTTATCGAGGAAGGCTTTAGGCTATATAACATAAAGATACAACTTATAAGACCACAGCAGAAATGAAAAATGTTGCGAAAACGGGAGAAAGATATTCCTTTTGAGAGCTTCCGCTGCATACGCTGCGGAAACCGCTTAAGTTACACAAAAATCATGTATGAGAGGATTGTTCAACATTAAGAGTTCTATAATAAAGTCCGCGACAGCATATATCTATCTTTTATGGTTGACTTACTACAACCTTTTTTATGTTAATAAATTTGTAAAAAAATAATGCATTATTTTTAGAGGTGTATTATACACACAGGTATTTATTCTTATCAAAATAAATACATTCATCATCACGAGCATTTCATTTAGAACCAAGTTGCCCTTTATATCATTTGATTTCAATAAATATTTTAACATAACTCCGCACCAAAATAATGTTCGCAGCTTAAGTACAACGTGCGCTTGCGCTAATATATTATAAAGCTGAAGAGTTTGTTTGTTTGAACGCGCTTATCTCAGGAACTGCTGGACCGATTTGAAAAAATATTTCTGTGTTGGATAGCTTACTTATCGAGAAAGGCTTTAGGATATAAAACATGACGCTGCGACGGGAGGGGAGGGAGCAAACCCAAAACGCGCGGACGAAGTCGCGGGGGACCGCTAGTTTTGTTATATTGTGATTTAATATTATGTTTTAAAACTGTTTTATTGATTTATGTTTATTGCTATTTGTGTATACTTAGTTGATAGCAAGTTAAGTATATAGTTAGTTTTTATGATATCTTTTAAGGATTTTAATTTATTTCATTACAGTGACATGTTTTAGCAAAAGGATAATGTACTTTTCTTTAAACCATTACAATACTACATATTTACGTACTTGATCAAATAAGCCTTTTTTTTAAAGTAATAGCTAAGTCATTAAAGAAACAAAGCACCATACGTGTGTAACGAAAACTTAGCTAATTAGCTTAACGGCTTATATATATTACGAATCGTTAATAAAAACAATCTTTTCCAGAGATTGGGTACAATAAAAAAAAAACTGGGAATCTGTTATCAGTGTACCGATGATCAATGGCCTGACCATTTATTAGTAAGTCATCATTGAAGTGATATTCGGAGATAAAATATGTCGAAATAATAACTTATGAAGGAAAAAATAGGCCAACGCTTGTACCCCGCAAGGGGTGCGTGTGGCGCACCATGTTTGTTTGGAGAAAATGTAGCAAATATATATTTTAATACCATACAAAAAAATCAGGTCGAAACACGAAGAAAATCCGAAGATATACTATTTTTTTATGCCATTTCCCATACTAAGAAATCACGTTTGGTGCCATAACTCTCAATATAAGATTCCAATAAGAAAATGCTTCATAAGTTTTTTACAGCTTATAATTAGGCGTATACGATGGAATAATTTGTTTGTCAAAAACTGACACATGTATATTTAAGTTGCCTATGTCCCTTTGCTAGTATGGCGTCGATCCACTGTGCGGCGACGTGACGGCGACTCGACGCCGACGGGTTGGACGAGTTGTATAATATAGAAATATAGGAGACATGACAGACAGCGCCGCCACGCTCGGCGGGGCGGTAACTGGCGCGTCACATCGGCGTCGCGCCGAGCGCGAATACAAAACACAGCGCGGTGGGACGGGCCACCGTCGCGCCGAGCGTGGCGTGAGCGGGACGGCAAGCGTTGTGTTATATGATGTTCGTATTTAGTAGCCACACAGACGGCGAAGCATGGACGCGTCGCGCTCGGCGGGACGGAGTTTTGTATTTTTATACAACTTTTAGTACCAAAGAAATGGATGTTGAAACAATTGAACGTCTGATAGAATGAGTCAGAGGTTACACATTGATAAATGACCTTAGCCACAAAGAATATAAAAATGATTCTCTGAAATCTGCCATTTTTTGCCTGCAATCTTGGCATCACGTCACACCGCGGGCGGAACGGCCAGCTCTATGAGGCAGTCATACTGTCGGCGTGACCGTCCCGCTGGCGACGCGCCGGCCGTTCCGCCCGCGGTGTGACGTGATTTCACATTTTTAAATAAATGAACAAAGAAATAATCAATAATGTATCAATACTTAGCGCTTTAGAATAAGAATCATTACTTATTTGACACACACACATAGAAATAAATTACATTACCATAAAAACAACAAAAAGCTAGTTTATATAAAACAATAACATGTCCCCCAAGTGTGCCAAAAAGGTCGGCTCAGTATATGTCGTGATAACAGATGGTAAGCATGCCACGACACTGATTTTCAGCTTTGATTTAACTCACTTTTTATTGACGCCCAAATGGCAGATTTCAGAGAATCATTTTTATATTCTTTGTGGCTAAGCTCATATAACAATGTGTAACCTCTGACTCATTCTATCAGACGTTCAATTGTTGCAATATACATTTTTTTTGTACTAAAAGTTGTATTAAAATACAAAACTCCGTCCCGCCAAGCGCAAAACGTCCATGCTCCGTCGTCTGTGTGACTACTAAATACGAACATCGTATAACACAACGCTCGCCGTCCCGCTCACGCCACGCTCGGCGTGACGGTGGCCCGTCCCGCCGCGCTGTGTTTTGTATTCGCGCTCGGCGCGACGGCGACGTGACGCGCCAGTTATCGCCCCGCCGAGCGTGGCGGCGCTGTCTGTCCTTTCCCCCATATTTCTATATTATACAACTCGTCCAACCCGTCGGCGTCGCGTCGCCGTCACGTCGCCGTCCCGCCACGCCGGCTGTGTGCCCAGACCTTTAGTTTGTTGATAATTGCCAAGAGGAATACGTCGAATTACAAGTCAGCCTATATATATCTAGAAAAAGTAGGATAGTGCCTCTGTATGTTTCTTCAAGACCCCTGTGAACAAGTTTTTTCTGGCTTATCCATTTTAGTCTTAATATCCTGAGTAGAAGAGGCCGCGCAGATAGCTTTAATAATTGGTAGTTCAATGTAATCGCAAGCAAAACTGTTCGTACCATACCAAAGACAGCCGACGCGGCTTTGATAGTAAATATTTGCCATTATTTTTAAGCGGTAAGCTAATTATTAACTTTTATTAAATAAAATACTTGTTCAGCAGTGGATTTCTTTTGGCTGATTATGATAATGAATTAAAAATTACCTTGAGCCAGCTGCCTCACTCGCGGTCGCGGCACCCTGTGCCGTTGCTGGCAGTTGAGCTCTGCGAACCTTCCGTCCTCGTCGATGAGGCTCTCGAAGAAGTCAACACTGCTGTTCATCGATGACCGGACTTGCAACTGGCAGGCATACCAAACGAAGCTGCCGAAACAATAACAAACATTACAATAGTATAGTACCTACCCTAGTATTCAAAGTTGGATCGTTGAACTTTGCCGTTCTAGATATCGGTTTGTGTAATTACGTGAGAATGTTATTGTTCTCGTACATAAATCAATTCAATAGTGTGTTGACAAATCCGTACGAACTCAGAACTTGGGTTTTTGTATATATATGGGTGGAGTATTTTTTAACAGAGTACGCTTTTGTTACCTACCTACTTTTTTAGATAGACATACATAACAAGCCATTCTAGATGTATTGATTGTATTGTAATCATTGACTTTCAATAAATTTGGCGGCTGAATTAGGCTAGAACTTGGCTGTACCACCTGGGTGGGATGGTTGGATGGTATGCTCAGTAATCAGAATTTCATGCGAAGTGCAGGTAAACAAAACAACATGAGTATCCGACAATTTGTACGTACACTGATGAAGCCTTTCAGCTTGGATCAAAGCAAACCAGTTGCATTGTCTGCCATTGTTGGAAAAACTGAACTGACGGTTGATTGTTTGTGGCTTTAAGACAACAAATAGAAAGTCCAACTTCCAATTCTGACATGGGGCACTATTCTCCTAAGCATCGGACTTAAGAACAAGTAAAAGTACTACAAAAGATCGCTGATAACACTGGATGACGCCTGTGATCGGTCGCTGCGGAAAAAAGCCGTGGGGGAGGCCTATGTTCAGCAGTGGACGTCCTTTGGCTGATAATGATGATGATGATGGGACTACAAAAACGTCATCCTAAACAGATGTCAGCTTCCAGTTGCTGAGAGCTATTGGAATTCTATCAATACATCAAATCAAGAGGTTGCCACTCTACACTGAACTACGCAAATGTTTGTATTTTTCCGCGCAACTAACAGCTGTTTAGTTTGACGTTTCAAAATCTCTGTGGTCGGTCTCATTTCACTTATTACAAGAGAAAGAGACATTTACTATACCTAGTTGAGCCCACTGAATGATAAACAAACTATGTGGATTCCACTTTGTTTGATTCTCTAACTATCTATAGTCCAGTTAGCCACGATGTAAATGCACTTGAATCTTAGTCTTACTTCACTTATTTTTAAGTACCTGTTTCTGAATTCGTCTATCCACACATCCAGATCATGAAGCAGTCCACTAAAGTAGCTTTGCAGCCATTTGATTCTGCACAAATACATATTATTATGCACACGATATTCGAATATAACTGGTTTTATTCACCAAATGATTCTATTTATATTACTTTCCAAGCTCAAAGTCAATATCGCAGGTCTTTACTCTTCGAAGTTGTTTATGTATTGAAAACGTATCGATTTGTGTGTTATTTTAAATATGTTTAGGAATAGTCTTTTTGGAGACCTTGTTGCTTCTTGAATTAGTATTGTCTTCAAATTCGGTGGGATGTCGCAATAATCAACTTGCATGTTTAGATACAATACATTCTCATTGTTCTATCTATTAGGGTGGCATTGAAGCCCATTTTCAGTTTATGTTTTTCAGCGAACGATCCTGTATCAAAAGAATAAATAAAATATTCATTTTCATGTGTATTTATGTATACTGCTTAGTTATATTACACGGTTATATATAGGTTATATATTTTTTCAAGTCTAGTTGGACACAAAAAACCGGCCAAGTGCGAGTCGGACTCGCGCGCAAAGGGGTCATACATTTCATACAAAGTAAGCATTATTATTGCCCTGATATGTCTCTTAAAACATGTATATGATTGCCCTATAAGGTTTCAATTCCATTAAAATAACAAAATATCCGAAATCCGACAGATCGGTTATATCTTTTGATGGCGCTGTTTCACAATTTTGTACTTTTACGGCTAAAACACACATTCAAAATAAATATTTGACTACATTTCAGTTTCATACCTTAACGCGTTTTGGAGGGGAATAAAAATAAGAGAATTAACATAAAAAAATATTTGTTATTTGTGTACCTTCTCATCATAGCCGGGATAGTTTTCCTTAGAAATTCAATATAAATATGCTATCGCTGTGATTATTTAAACGTAAAGCCTACTATCGTTTAGTTAGAAGAGGGACCTTGGACTCAAACAAAATAAGCCTTTTAAAATGGAATGATACAGAAACAAATCTGGTCACTTTATAAAAACAATAATTTAGCAATCTCATCTAACCGTTTTAAAAGACTTAGAAATAAGAAAAAAAAATACCCCGTCTGAGAGGCACCGCAAGAAAAAAAAAACAGTATTTTATTTTACAATTGGTAAATACATACCCAAACCAAATAACAATTTTCTAGTACAGGCTCGGAAACGTTATTAAGGAAAATATTTTTAAAAAGTTCGGAACGATTCCTTGCATAACATTTTGTTCGGAATAAAAGCGAAATGATAACGTAATGTGAGAAAGTAAAAAAAAAAACGCAGGAGAAAGATAAAATAAAATAAATAAAAAAGCGCGTGCTGCGCCATGTATACGTATACTTGTATCTTCTATCTGCAAGGCCGTAGAATTACAACTGGGATGGATGTGAATTATTTTTGTTTGCAACATTATATTGAAAAACGTTTTAATAATGTTTCCGTTTGAACGTGAACGAAACTGAGACTTTCTTCGGCATTTAAGGCGAAAACGTTACGAAATATATAACGTTATTCGAGCCCAGGGCGGCGGACATGGAGAAACTATAAGGGTGCCTTGTTGGAGTACGGAACTCAAGGGAATTATATATATATTCGCCCTCATGAGGGCACATTTTATTATATTATACCTATTTTTTTACATTTAAGCTGTGTTTTGAATTCAACTTTTCAGAAAATGAAATACTACGCTAGAACTAACGTAGTTAGTTTTAGCGTAGTACATACCTATCTAAATAGTTAAACACGACAATTTCGAAGAGAGTCCCCACGGCCTAAATGTTTCAACGCCAAACGGCGCAAACACACTCGCACACTAGTTCACTTGTGATATGTAATTAAATTGAAAGAAAAAATATACTCCTTTTCTAGGAAAGAGTAATTGAAAGAAAAAGAGTAACTCTTTTTCTATCAATTTAATTACCTATCACAAGTTGACAAGTGTGCGAGTGTGTTTGCGCCGTTTGGCGATGAAACATTTCAGACTCTCTGCTAAATTTCTGTGTAGAAATATTGCGCCAAAATTAAATTCAGTAACAGCCAATAATAAAGCTGGCTGGTTCCTAGCTCAAAGGATTAGCATAGCTATCCAACGCGGCAACGCAGCCAGCATCTTAGCCTCCTTGCCGCAAGGAAATGGTTTTGTTTTTGAATAGGTAGATTTTAAGTTTATTTTTAATGTTGCAAGTCTAAGTTTTATTTTTTTCTTGTTTTTTATTAATAAATAAATTGATACAAGTCAATAACCTTGATGTATGTGTATATCAAGATGAAGAAAAATAAATTTTGTGTTTGGGTCCTATCAAAATAAAATAATTAAAATACGGACTCCATAAATTAAATAGGTTCTGTAAGTCTCGTGATGTTCGTACCAGTTTGTTTTTGTGATACAAGAATTGCCGAAAATTGAGCCATAAGCATTGAAAAAAATGAACATAAAAATAGTGTTATGTTTGTAGAAGCCAGGTAATTCTATTCGTTTTTTTTTGATGTGAGGTAATGCATGGCAAAAAGCATTATGGCTTATTAAGACGAAATGGAGGGAACGAACGAAGAATGGAGGGAGTACGTAGGACGTAACAGACAAGATTACCCATATCTGATTATTGTCAAACGAAATAGTTACAACAACTTCTTATAATGATTAAATATAATCTATACTATCTATACTTAATATTATAAAGCTGAAGAGTTTGTTTGTTTGTTTGTTTGTTTGTTTGTTTGAACGCGCTAATCTCAGAAACTACTGGCCCGATTTGAAAAATTATTTTTATGTTGGATAGTCCATTTATCGAGAAAGGCTTTAAGCTATATAACATAAAGATACGACTCGCAAGACCATAGCAGCAATGAAAAATGTTGCGAAAACGGGAGAAAGATATTCCTTTTGAGAGCTTCCGCTGCGTACGCTGCGGAAACCGCTTAAGTTACACAAAAATCATGTAAGACAATATTGTTCAACATTAAGAGTTCTATAATAAAGTCCGCGACAGCATAAGTCTATCTTTTATAGTTGACTTACTACAACCTTTTTTATGTTAATAAATTTGTAAAAAAAATAATGCATCATTTTTAGAGGTGTATTGTACACACAGGTATTTATTCTTATCAAAATAAATACATTCATCATCACGAGCATTTCATTTAGAACAAAGTTGCCCTGTATATCATTTGAATCCAATAAATATCTTAGGAGCTATCACAGTTTTAACATAACTCCGCACCAAAATAATGTTCGCAGCTTAAGTACAACGTGCGCTTGCACTAATTATATTAAAAAGCTGAAGAGTTTGTTGGTTTGAACGCGCTTATCACAGGAACTGCTGAACCGATTTGAAAAAATATTTCTGTGTTAGATAGCTTATTTATTGAGAAAGGCTTTAGGATATAAAACATCACGCTGCGACGGGAGGGGAGGGAGCAAACTCAAAACGCGCGGACGAAGTCGCGGGGGACCGCTAGTTTATAATATACAGAACAGAAGTTGTTATCAAGAAGCTAAACAAAAAATGTAGTTACAAATACTAAAGGAACCGGTTGTGATACCGTAAATAAACTAACCGCGTCAAGTATAATGCAATGAGAGCAAAATAGTAATATCTGTTACCTAACATCTGCGTAACACGGATAAAGTGGAGTCGTTAGATACACATTTCAATGATTTTGCTAAAACAAAGTGTAATTTAAACGAAAACGTAGCACTGGTAGTACGGAACCACTTTAAGTTTTATTAATACCAAAACGTATACTTTAATTACTTGATGATAAAACTTTAAAATACCTGTTACGGAGATTTGAATCATTAAAATAACTAATTCGATTAAAAATTTGAAATAAAACAATATATAATCGGTTTTCCTTAAATAAGTTTGATTTTGTACCATATTAAAATAATAATTATGTCAAATTTCAGATAAATCTAACAAGCAATGTGCTTGCTGGTTTTGGGTTAAGATAAGGATTTAATGAAATACTAAAATAAAGTATTTGAGAAAAAATACCAAAGATACCTAGATATTAAATTAAAAAGAGCGACTGCACCGAGTAATCATTCTTCTTAGATTTAAAAGATAAGTAAAATATCGTCGTTGAGAATGTCTTTTGGTGTTAATTTATTTTTGAAGTGAAAACTTCTTTAGCGGCGTTGAGCACTTTTGTGGGATGGGGGAAAAATGTGAAACTCGCGTCAGGACACGTGGGCTGATCGAAAAACCGTAAGACGGTTGGCGAAATTATGGATGTAAGTTGATTTTTCTGAGAGATAAACTTTTTAATGTAATTTAATATAATATAAATTGTAATGTTTGTGTACGATAGCGCAATAAATAAATATTGTATTCTATAAAAATATTATTATTATTATTATTATTGTATTATTATTATTATTATTAATAATATAGTATTCTATCACAAAAATGATAGTACTTTTATATTGATAATAAGAGCAATTCATTCAAAATTATTCCCTAACTATTCCAAAAAATCAAAAATGCACAACGTTGATATTCAAGTTTTCACTTCTGCCGGCACTCCCGGAGTGCAATTTTGTGTTTTTTATACACGGTAGTTACAGTTAATAATATACAAATTTAATAAAATATGAAATCGTGATCCACCATACATTTGTACGAATCTCCGATACAACTGTTAATTGTATATTTGATTGAATTGATGACTCATATGTAGGTATATCTTATTTATATGATGAACAGCAATTGATGTCTATTCAGAAACATCGTTTTTTATGCCTTTTTAAATTGAGAACAATTTATCTCTACTTATTGTTATTGTTTCTTGCCTTTTTGGTGCCTTAACAATATTGAATTGATTTAATTACGATAAAAATCCACTACAGTTCGTTTTTCGTTGTTTGTCGAATATTGAAAACAATATTTTTATAACTTTATCAGTGAATAAAATGAGTTTACTATTAGATTTTAAAAAATCAAAGGGCAACGATGAATTACTTATGTAGGTTTTGAGTTTTGTGTTTATCTTATTTTAGAATGAATCATTTCGTAAAAATAAATGTCAAGATTGTTTACATTATTCGACAAGCAAAGAAAAATGGACAATACATGCCTACAAGAAACAAAAATGAAATCAAACCGGTAAGCAAAGAAGACTAGATCCGCTTTGGTGAACAACCAGCGCAGCAGTATCTTCCCTAGAAGCACAGGCAGTTGTCCGGGAGCCTTACCAGCTCTCCCCTTCATCTCATCTCTTGATTGTTTTGTGACATATCCATCAATTCACTTCACATCACACCAGCACTACACGATAAGCTTTTTTGAACGACTATTCAAACGCGCGCACTTTTTTCAAATTTAAATTACGAACGCGCGTGCGCCAATGCGCCGGAGTGCGTGTGATCTCGGAGGCGGCGAAGCTAGAACGCCGACGCTTGCGCAAAACCGGCGCTAAGGGACACCTGCCCCGGTGCAGGACCGGGAAAGTGGATGATGTCATGACAACAATCACAATAACGTATCGATCTACATCAATTCGCTATTGACGACCATTTTTGTCTGATGGCCGGATTGTGTGACCTTCGTCGGCGAATCAATGACGGCGAGCAGGAAATTAAAGAGATTGAGATTTTTACAGTATTATTAGCTTGATGTCTTTAGCTCTAGATATTTCCATTATGTATACTAAATGTTTTACCGTTATAATTAATAAATATTTTTCGCCGAGAATGCGTTACGCATTTTCTTTACGTAGGGGGAGATGGAAAGTCAACCAACCCATTTAAGTATCTAAAATCTAAATGATGATTAATATACTAGATCCATGAAATGGTGATGGCCTATTCGTTCCTGCCTGTTTGATCTCATTTCATCAAATTTTATTTATGTAGTACTTATAGAGCAGAATTTGAAATGACAACAAAACTAGCTCTCTGATAGGTTAAATCATATTTATACCACGAGACACCTGCTGTGCAGGGTTAAAATTAACTTGGGTTTTGATAAAAATAGATTCCGTTGTGTGACGATGAGAACGATACAACCAAGTAGTAGTCCGATCAAAACACGTTTAAGCTTATATCTTGCAGGACAACATCTAAAAATACATCCGGCGATTATGTCTGGTGCCACAATATTATGTATAAGTTTGGAATGCGTTGGCCATGTTTGCTATATTATTTCGTGTCATATCGAGATCTTGTCAATTACATTAGTCTTGAAAATCACGCGGATTTGGCATTGAAAATTCAGTTAAGGTGACGTCCAGTTCGTATTATGCTTCCGTATTATTAGAATGTCTAGCATTATAATAAGGTATGCTCATCTCAGTTATGGAAACAGATTCTAGAAAATCTAACGCTTTACCAAAGTTGTTATTGTTCGTTATAGTTTTATTGCAATCATTAATTCCATTGTATTTGGTGAGCCGTTAACATTTTCTCAACCTTCAGATTCAGGGTTAAAAGTTACTAAGTATCTATCTATTAAAACATTTATAAGCCATCTTCATTCAGCCATGAAAACTACCCATTGTGTTAACACAGTATTTAATTTATGTACTTAAGTTCTTATTCAATCTAAGTTAAGTGTCGTCTGTTTCAGCTAAAAATAGGATTTCTATTCCTAATTTCCTACTATATACGTGCCACTATACGCTACACATATTAAGTGGCGTTGTGTGGTCAATTGCCTTGCTGTCCGGTTCTTTGCATTTCCTTGTTCCCATCTATTAGTATGACCTCCAGCAAACTTTCCATGTCATTTCAAATGAAGATGATCACTCTTTCTTAGCCATTTGAAGGTTTTATTTCTGTTTTGAGTTGATGGGCGATTTTGCCGTTCTTTTAGCAGAATCAATAGTGATTAGTATGCAATCAACGCATGTACGTAAGCAGACCATAACCATGCATGTCCCAGAGGCTGGCACTTTTGTTTTCCAACTGCTGTGTTGAAGACACAGTGTTCAATGTCTTGAAATGTATCTTGGTGTTAAGTATAATTTAATGATCTTATTGTGAGGTGTAATACAACGTAAAAGTTACAAGTTTAACGTACATTTCACATGACGTTTCACAAGGCATCGTAATCTACTAGTGTTGTTACAGCTATCTCAAAGTAGTAGAATACTTGAAAATTTGATCCCCTTAAACTAGGAAACTGAAAATCGTAGATACACTGGCGAAAAACCCACTTTCTATTAAATAACAATTGATTGCCCAACAATAACACAGTGTCGACCCGTGCTGGTGTATCAGGAAAATGGTCTATAAAACGAAGGCTCATTGCCGAGCGATCGCACTGGTCGGGAGTTGGGAGGTCGCATCGGAGATGTATTACTATGCCAAAGGCATACACAATTTAGATGCACTCACACACTTTCCTCCACGCCTTGAACTGGGCTCAAAATCTGTGTTAATGTATTTAACATGGCCCTAAAATATTATGCCCGTGTTCTAAATAAAAGAAGAGAACAATAAACAACGTTTTAGAGTCATATTCATTAGAAACATTAGCTGTTCAGTTTGTAAAGAACGAAGTTCTTTTATGAGGGCTTAGAAACTTTGGAAATTGTATGCTTCTTTAAAAGACGAACCCCTACTATAGTACTTGTTATTCTTAACCTTTCAGAAGAAGAGTTAGATATTTCTATTGATACATCCCGTGACGAATCCACAACTAGAACGCGCCTTATTGAGACCGTGACACCTGATGACCTGACCCCCTTTATGCCCTACGACAAACATCAATGTGACAAATGTTTGTAACAAAATGCAATATCTCAATGTACTGAGTATGCTGGGTAAAAAGTAAGAACCTTCGAGTATGTTGTTCCAGATTCTATTTACGTTTTGAGCTTTCGACCTTTACTTACATGTTAACTCTGATTTGATCGATTTTCGCTTGAGATTTCGATTTGAGCTTTTGATCTTGTTCTCAAGAGACAGCAGAAAATTATTCGTGAATATGTCATCTCAAGACCGCCAGTTTCCCAATCAATACTCAAAGTTGTTTATATTGCACTCGACAAGTTCTTGCTTATGCACTTTTTGTATGTAGGTATTTCCTACAGTACACTGGCATTTGCAATAAAGGTCACCCGATCTCGTAAGGTCCTTAACACTGGCTGGAGCGCTGCAGCGCTGATAGGAAGTCCAAATTCAGTGCTAATTAATATTCTCAATATTATCGACGCTACGCGAAATCGCATTTGAATGCTCCGAGTTGATGTACCGTGTCGGTATTGGTAGTTTTTAATGATGACATAATCTAATTTCTCCGCTATTATTTCTTCCGCCAGTTAGATCCGTTTTTATTTCAACTTTATGTAACGATAAAAGGCGGTCAAGTGCGGAATGCAGCTGTAACTAGAGGAAAATTGAATTCGTGTTTTAGTTTCATTTTAAAATCGAAAGTGTATTTCTGTATAACTCAGTTTTTAATTCGCGCTGATGATGCTTTAGGGGTGCTTTATGCTTGGTTACGTAATAAAAATTTGAATCATGGCACGTTATCTTCATTGCGTCTCTAAGTACCTCGTTGATTGAGATATTTTACCTGAATTTTTAGAACACAAGCAATAATAATGATCATTATGATAAGTGGAGCTGCAACGATCGTCGCTAACGGTACTGTATTTATTATGGTTGTCAGTGCCGGCCGCAATGACTGTGCACTTTCCGATAATGGTGTCAAGGGCATCTTGCGACAGCAGGACGATTTTCGTGACCGTACTCATGTAGAGTACGATTTCTTACGTAACTCTGATCACTTGGGTGCACGGTGCACATCAAATCAAGAACTGGTGTAATGGTTGCAGTTTCACGGAGGTATTTAAAAACGTAGAAAAAATATATAATTATGACGAAATAATCAAACAATGACACATCATGCTCTCCATCACAAATTCCATCTTACTACTCGTATTTGGGTTTTCGATTTGCAACTTCGTTTGAATTGCGGATCAATCATAGTTTGTCATCATCAGGGTTTTTCCTGTTACACACAGGGTTTCTAATGTAATATCTCTTTCAAGTGTTAATTATCAGTTATCTTCGTTGATGAGAAGTTTCTTTTATCTTTTTGACCACTTGTCCATTAAACGTCTTTAGCAATCAACAGTTTATAACAACTTAGTTCATTTACCCTACCTAAACTTACTAGGTAATATAGGTAAACCTATCAATTTATGAATATCCGCACATATTTATTCAAGACCTGCGAGTTCCATTGTTCTTTAAATTAATATGCATGACATTATGACTATCAATACAATAATCGTTTACTATGATAATTGTCTCGCCTACAAAAACTTTATTCGTCTTACTTTATACCTATATTATAATTACTCTAACATATCACGTCAACAACGGCCTTTTACCCAAATTTAGAATAAGGTGAAGAAGCCGAAAATGAATATGTTTGCGACTTTTTAACAGCAGGAAATGAGCAGTGACGTTAATAGTATGTTTTGGGGTACAATAAATGTCACCGGATTTGGTTATAGCGGATGTATAATAAATTGTACTAGCGGTCCCCTGCGACTTAGTTCGCGCGTTTTGAGTTTTCTCCGTCTCCTTGTGTCGTAGCGTGATTTTATAGCTTAGAGCCTATCTAGACGCTATCCAACACAAACATATTTTTTCAAATCGGTCCAGTTGTGCCTGAGATAAGCGCGTTTATACAAATAAACTCTTCAGCTTTATAATATTAGTATAGATAAGCAAATCAAGCAAGGCCACATCACTTCATCATCTGAATTTAACCCAACACTGCAAGGCGATAGAAAACAATTGATGTCAGAAGTTCACCATGTAGTTCTTGTTTAACAGATTTATGCAATGTTTCGGATATGAATCTAACAAAATAGGACATTGCTGCTAGTGATACGTACCTATGTATGTGTCAAGGTAAAAGTAACTGTTAAATAAGTTTTGAGTGTTACTTTATCAACCTGGTGCATAATTGCGTCATCGTTACCTTCTATTAACGTTAACTTGAGTTACTAAGTACTGATACTGCTACTGCTGCTATTTTTCTTCTTTTTTTTCATTTTTTTTTAGAAAAAGTCACCCCCATAAGTAAATCAGCCTTTTAAACTAGTATTGCTACTACTGTTACTACTACTTCACTACTTCTGGATTAAATATGTGATGGAGTTTGCTGTTCATCTTAAACCACCTTCATCATTCACCATCGATGCGTGAAGCACGTGCGTGTTTATAGAAAAACGGATAGAACACCATAAAAACTTCTGCTCACGATTATGCACGAACATTCGTGTTGTTTAATTATGTTTTCAACTAAACCGCTTTTGCCAAGACCAAGTGAGTTGTCTCCTAACGAATGCGTTACCACGAACCTGGCAAACCTTGGTGAACGGACGTGAGACAAATCGCGTCTGAAAATAAACTTTAATCCATTGTCATAAGAACCAACCGGTTTGAAAGAACGGGAAGCGGAATCGCCTCCGACTAAGGTGAAGGTTGAATCTCGCGAGTATTTGATATTTTAATTTCGTGATCTTAAACTTGAGAATATCTGGCGTTGTTTTTTGTCTTGAAGGTCATTGCAATTAATTTGCATTAAATGTACATTAACTGTTCGATAACTGTCTAGCAGTTAGGCTGCTTGCATCGGAAAACTACAGGGGAAGAGTGGAAGAGAAGCATAATGCATAAGCAAAGAAGCACAGGGGAAGAGTAGTCGCGGTTGCCAGTATTACATACAAATATTAGAAATGGTTCTACAGTATTTTAAATGCGATGGTCTTAAATGTTGTAAGCATTTTTGTATGTGTTACCAGGTTCTTAAAACTTTTTATATCAAACATTTACTAACACCTATACTTCCATATAAGTTTTTCGCCTCAAGCATGTTATGTTGTTTGCTGTTAGTTTGATTTTAAATATCAGAAACTGGTTGTTTTATTGAGTTGTAAGTGTTTACCAGTTTGGATGCCTTTCTCTGTTTCTGTTTTTTAGATGTATGTAAATTAGATTATGTATGTTTATCATAACACTAGCGACCCTCCGCGACTTTGTCCGCGTGTTTTAAGTTTGGGGAGGGAGCTCCCCTTCCGTCGCAGTGTGATGATTAATAGCCTTAAGCCTTCCTCGATAAATAAGCTATTCAACACAAAAATATTTTTTTAAATCGGCCCAATGGTTCCTAAGATAAGCGCGTTGAAAAAAGCTCTTGAGCTTTATAATATTAGTATAAATTAAACTGAACATGGTTAATATCTGAATCCACACATTCATTGTTTCATTATTTATTAAATGTATATTATTACTCTCACCTGGCAAACGTTGTTTTGCATATATCAGGATTAAACTTAGATAATAAAAATAAATGTTTATTTTCATAAAATAAATTTTAGATTTGCCATAAGCTAATGGAAATTTTAATCGAAGTAAAGTTAAAAACACATTTTCAAATAGATGTATATTAGATGAAAAATGATTAAATTACTAAAATGGCTATACAAAAAATAAGGGTTGTATGTATTTTAATTCCACAATATAAAAAAACAAAATCAATAAATTTCGTCCAAAAATTTAAAAAATATATTTAAGGTTGGTTAACCCTTATCACTTAGGGGTATAAAAAATAGATAGTAGCCGATTGTCAGACCTACTGAATACGCATTAAAAATATGGTAGAATCGGTAAAGCCGTTTCGGAGGAGTACGGTAACTAACATTGTGACATGGAAATTTTATATATTAGAAGTTGTTCTTATTTCCCTTAATGCCCCTATGCTCCAATATCACTTGACATACCAATTGATTATTATTCGCGAAATAACTTGAGGCCAAGTTAAATCATAATCATTTTCTTACCATAGTTTATACAAAACTCCATTCATCAGTGAATTGATCACATTTGAATAGTCATCTTACAAAGCTCTCGTCAAAGTAAGCAATAGCGAACATTGCGTACTATGCGTCCAATTTTCTACTCTAGCTGTCTCTATCATTGCAATGATATGATGGTTGGAGTGAGTGAACAAAAAAATCAATAGCAGCAACAATATAAACAACGTCCAACATTGTAGCACTTCTGACATTGCAACTTTGAGAATGGCGACTAATGGTCAGCTTTGACAAGTTGAGGGCCTTTAAGGCTATTAAGCCTTTTATATTTTCACATCTTTGAGAGGCCTATTAGCTATATTTCAATTGTACATAATTGCCTATTAGGTTCCAAGGAGATTAATTTCATAAGAAGTAAGATGTTAATGTTCTTTTGCAAAGGATGCTCAATCACTACGCCATACATTAAAAAAAACATAACTTGATTGGCTAACATTCGCCCTTTTTTTTATCTGCAAATCTATTGTTGCTGCCTATTTTTTATTATTTTCGCTGATTTTTTATTCGTTTTCGAACGAAAATCACACACGCCATTTCCAAGCGAGTGATTCAAAAATAGAGGCCCAGGTAGGTAGGGCTCAAGCCGTAACTGATTCGTCCGAAAACGGTGCATAATAATAATCTAATTTATTTGATGTAAAATTCCACCGTTTTGGCGGCGGTCATTTGGTATTTTTGGACTTACGTTCAACCCTATAAATATCAATTCAACTTTATGAAACCTAACCTAAACTTTCTTGTAGGTAGAATCCGATGGCGCTTTCTGCATATTTTTCTTCCGAATATCATACTTACGAAACACTTACGGCAATAATCTCCATTGCTTTCAGATCCATGCCTATACATTCTCCGGTTCGCGTCACAGCTGCAATTCGAAGACAAACAACATGAGGTCAGCATGACGGCGCTCAGATTAGTTCAGAGGATGAAGAGGGACTCTATACACTCCGGAAGAAGACCCTCAGGCATTTGCGGCGCAGGTAAGTGTTGTCTACTAAAGGGACCAAGTACATAGATTGATTATTAGTTCACGTAAGAAGTTCTTTGTGTGAGCGATCAATCTCGGTGTCCCGACTTTTATCTATACTAATATTATAAAGCTGAAGAGTTTGTTTGTTTGTTTGAACGCGCTAATCTCAAAAACTACTGGCCCGATTTGAAAAAATATTTTTACATTGGATAGTCCATTTATCGAGGAAGGCTTTAGGCTATATAACATAAAGATACGACTCATAAGACCACAGCAGAAATGAAAAATGTTGCGAAAACGGGAGAAAGATATTCCTTTTGAGAGCTTCCGCTGCATACGCTGCGGAAACCGCTTAAGTTACACAAAAACCATGTATGACAGGATTGTTCAGCATTAAGAGTTCTATAATAAAATCCGCAACAGCATATGTCTATCTTTTATGGTTGACTTACTACAACCTTTTTTATGTTAAAAATTTGTAAAAAAATAATGCATTATTTTTAGAGGTGCATTATACACACAGGTATTTATTCTTATCAAATTAAATACATTCATCATCACGAGCATTTCATTTAGAACCAAGTTGCACTTTATATCATTTGATTTCAATAAATATCTTAGGAGCTATCACAGTATTAACATAACTCCGCACCAAAATAATGTTCGCAGCTTAAGTACAACGTGCACTTGCGCTAATATATTATAAAGCTGAAGAGTTTGTTTGTTTGAACGCGCTTATCTCAGGAACTGCTGGACCGATTTGAAAAAATATTCCTGTGTTGGATAGCTTATTTATCGAGAAAGGCTTTAGGATATAAAACATGACGCTGCGACGGGAGGAGAGGGAGCAAACTCAAAACGCGCGGACGAAGTCGCGGGGGACCGCTAGTCTTTAATATCCATTTAGGCATCTAACATGATCATGGTTTACGAATTTTGTTCTGACATATTAATAGCGCCTAAATCTGAATGTATTTATGCTTATACCAAAACTAGGTTCTCGTAAAGAAAAGTGAAGAAACTTTTGAATAATTCAAGTATAGTTGAACATCAACTACATTTCGTTTGAAGTAATGGACACACAATGGTACTGGTTACGTATTAAGATATTGTGGCCTTATACTAGTTATGGGTTCTGTAAATAGCGACAAAAATACAACATAATACTGTGTAGTGTGTTTTATTTGCAAACATCGTCATCAAATATTGAACTCTGTAATGCACTTTGCACTTTAACGTGAATATATTCTTGGTTGCATGCTTAAAAATAAACACAAATAATGCTTCAATAAAACCGTCGTTTATATGGAAAAACTTTACCTGCTCACTGGATTCATAATAATTTAGCCTTTTTCGTCCACACTAAACCGATGACTCTCTGAGTATTCTCCTAAAAAAAAACAGAAAAGTTTTTCACCATTATATTAATTGCCGTCTCTTCAATGGAACTGTGTTAGATGAATCTTAGTAAGGCTTCCTTAACCGTATCACCATCATCCGTTGCTAAAGAATACATTGAAAAGATTAAAACGTTGGTTGAAATTAAATGTAAAGTTGATGGTAGATACGTATATTACATAATAGTAAACAAACAACGTCTGCTTAAGTAACACACGACAAGTGGAACATGACCGCACAATTTGGTGAATGAAATCAGTCAAGTGCCAAGGCCAGTATGAATTTCAATCTTTTTAATTTGTACCTGCATTGTTACTGCTGCCGTATACAAACAGAAATTGTAGGTATCACGAACGATATTACGTCACGGAAAAGTAAGAAGTGTTTTCATTAACATTAATCGAGACTGACTGCTTAAGTGTCTATCATTTTAGAATACTACGTTGGAATTTAGCAACTGACTTATAAAGTTGTTTTTAGCTGCTCATCTCATAGCCCGGCCAAAAACCGAGCCAAGCAAATCGCAAGGGCGTACCATGTACCTACTCGAAGTGATTCGTCGATTTTTCGAACGCTTACAACGTTGGTCCTAATTATACTTGACGAACGATGCTTTCTGGATATAATGTTTGTAGTAAACTTATCAAACATGAAAATTTTGGGTTGGGTACTTACATTTGGGTTTTATTGATCAGTGATCGGATGATTGGATGCATATACCTACAGTTCATTTTGGGCTAAATTATTAAGAAGGCTGCTTCTTAAAAAATATGTTTAATATAAATCCCGGGATTCCGGAAAATTTGGGAATGCGAGACTTGTCTGTAACATGGTGAGGAAACGACGTCTTTAGAATGTAGTTATTTTATAATGCAGTACAGTCGGGATTACATAATCTTATTGTACTTGAAGTGATTTTAAACTCTCCATCAATTTATGAGTATGCTTAGTGTAAGAAGAGTAGTAGGCAGTACATACACACACTGTAATACACCCTTATAAAAATACTAGAAGTTACGGTTTAGAAAATTCCGGGATTATAAAGTGCATTCAACATTAGCCAGCACC
This sequence comes from Pyrausta purpuralis, assembly GCA_963924145.1. Lineage (NCBI taxonomy): Eukaryota > Metazoa > Arthropoda > Insecta > Lepidoptera > Crambidae > Pyrausta > Pyrausta purpuralis. The sequence goes on along the minus strand of OZ001646.1, from coordinate 14,031,748 downwards.
TTAAAATTTTTGTTGTTTTCGATAATATTTAATCCGAAAAAAAGTTTTACCGTTGAACTTGAGCGAAACTGCCAAAGCACATTATTTTAAGTAAATTGTAAGGTTTGTGAATATGTCAAGTAAAGGCGCTTAGTGTTAGAACTTTGACTCTACATGACATCTTATAACTTGTTGACACTGAAAGCCGAATACGATCGCGGCTTTTGGCAACATTTTACATGCAAATATTTTTGTTGAGATTAAAATAATCTAAAACTGTTTTAAAGAATAAGGCTTCATTAGGCTTGTCTGTTCAGCGATTCTTAATCTCATCAAGTTTTTTTTTTACTAGCACCGTCGACCTATGTCATTAGGGTTCTGTAGCCGAATGGCAAAAACGGAACCCTTATAGTTTCGTCAAGTCTGTCTGTCTGTCTGTTTGTCTGTCCGTCCGTATATCACAGCCACTTTATTCTGTTACTATAAACATGACACTGTTGAAATTTGGTAGCTAGATGTATCCTGTTAAACGCTTTACGATTCTTATACAAAAAATATAAAAAAAATCTTCATTGGCTCTCGGATCTGCTGGTTGCGATTGATTATGCATTTATTTTTATCTATTTATTTATATATATATGTATTTATGTAAATGTTTAACTATGTATTAGTTTATATATTTGGTATTATGGTGTGTATTATATGATCATTTATTGACATTTAATTTTTATATAATGTGCACTAATCATCTTCTTTTATTTTTCTTTATAAAAACCTGTCCATTACAAATTTGTTTAAAATTATTTCATCGCCATGCCTCTTCTTTCATTCTTCATGCTTTTCCTTACCTGAAGGTTGTCTGGAAGAAATTGCTACAAGCAATAAGACCGCCTAAATCGTACTTATAGCGAATATTATATAAGATACTAACCTGTGTGATTATGTTTATGGTGTGCAATAAACTATTTTTATTATCATTAAAATAAAAAATAATGATTTTTATACATGACACAAAAACAAAAAACAAATTAGTCAAACCTATGCGTGTCTATGGATAGGTCTTTCAAAATGACATCGGGGTTCCTAAAACCATTTTCGTTTCCAAAGTTGTAAAATGGCCCCATCTAATTTCTAAACTAAGCGAGTGTAAATTTTGAAAAAAATATATAATGTAAATCTTAACAAATACTTTCAATGAAAATTGGTTGGGACGAGATCTAATGACAAGTTTTTTAGATATAACACATTTTCAGAAACCGCAAACATAACTTTGTTCTTCATACACTATGAAAAACAAAGTTATATTTGCTGTCGCCAAAAAATGTAGTATTTTAGCTAAGTGGAAGAAGGTGGTAGTAAGTGGTTAACCTAATTCAGTTCACGTTGGCACGGAACCATCAGTGCGCGAGACTCGCACTTGGCCGGTTTTACTTTGAATTACCTAATAAGTATCCATACTATTTCACTTTTGTCTCTTCTCTATACCCTTGTCTGGAACAAGTAAAAAAAAACAATGTCCCAACTCATTACAGCGCTACTAATAGCGGGCCGTCTGCACAACTTCTCCCGAACGCCATCAGACATGGTGCGCATAGTCAAAGTCCACGAGTCGACGATACGCAAGCGGCTCATAGAGTTCGGCGAGACACCGTCCAGCGCGCTCACGCTCGATGAGTTTATGACGGTGGACCTTGAGGAGGAACAGGACCCGCCGGCCTTCAGGGCTGCTAGGAAGAGAGACAAGGAACGGCTGCAAAAGGTACGAGCTAAAGACGACTCTAGCTGAGACAATAGTGCTCAAGAGCCTATTTTGTGCAATCTTTGATGTACCAGCTTTTCAGGGCTGCAAGGGAAAGGACAAGGCACAGCTGCAGAAGGTACTAACCTTTAGATTATGACACTACTATGATCACGTGACTGAAAAGTCAACCTAGCTACGGCATGCAGCCGCTACACATTCAGCCTCGTAATTGTAACTGATTTGTATGTATTTATATGAAATGGCTCACGAACGTCACGCCGGAACTGCATATGGCCAGCGCTGCAGACGTCGAATTTCATACCGTTAGCCTAAAGCATATAAAATCACTAAGCAGATAAAATCAGTTTATGCGGAATGCTGGTATATCTAAAGTTCATTTGTCTTTGCTAGTCGCTTATTGTAAAAACAATCTTTATATATCAAACAGACAAATCTGCTGATATTATTTTAAAAGATATAATAAAATATATAGATATAGTAAATAAAATTCTTTAACTATTTGATTTAAAAAGATCTCAATGTTCAACGATGAATTACGTAGGTTGTGAGTTTATCTTATTTTAAAATGAATTATTTCGTTAACAAGGAATGACAAGATTGTTTACAATATTCGACGAGAAAAGAAAATCGGACTCAAGGGCCCAATAATAGTAACCGCACACATTCCTTGCGTTCCGCTAGTGAAAAAGGGCTAGTGGAATGACAGTCAGTACTATCTATTGGGCTCGATTAGCCATAGAGAACGAGTCGACATACGCTAGAGGCTAGAGTTTGGCGAGACGCCGTCCCGCGCGCACGCTCGATGAGTTCATGACGGTAGGCCTTGAGGAGATGCAGGACCTACTGACCTTCAGGGTGGAGGAAGAGAGACAACACCCCAATTGTCATGGTTTCGAAGTAAGGAATTGTCTTCCTTGTGTTATGAGTACCATAAAACTATTATGACGGGGGCGTCTCCCATAAATACTTGAATACATATTAACATCCATGACTTAGGTACAAGTTTTCGTGCTCATAACACAAACGTTTGCCTCTTGCGGGATAAGAACCCGCGACGGCTGGTGTAATAGTCAGGAGCGCTAACCAATACACCAAACGCGCCGTCAAAGGACGGATACTTCTCGAACTACGAAAGTAAAGCTTGAACTAGATACGTCTATGTCAAAATACGTTTATTATAGCCTAAAGTACTAGTACTTACCAGTAAAGAAACTATGTTTAATCTATGTTAGAAGGTAGGCCCTTAAATTTGATCTACTTACACACACCAATTTTCTTGAAGTAAATGCAACTAATAAAATATTGATTGTTTTTTGTCTATTGCTCCTTAATTGGTTGGATTAATGCTCGTAGTTTCTAGTTTTAAATCATAATCATATTTCCAATTACAGTTAATGGACGAAGAAGACGGAGAGAAAGAGTTGACAGAACTACAGAAAGAGATAGACGCACAACTAGAAAAGGACAACTCGAGAAGAAAGAAGATGTCAGCGAAGGCCACTACGCCAGCGCCGATAGAAACTGGTACAAAATAGATACATATTTAAAAATTACATACCTACATACATTTACAATATCTCTGAGTTCTCGAATGGAAACCCATCAAACGCGCAGGCAACGGCAGGATAACTTGATGCTATCAGACCAGAAAAGACTGAATAAGGTTTCTGGATGCAGAATGATTTTACTTTATTTTACCTTACCTACTTATTTTCGCCTATAATAATAAATAATAATAATAATATTCTTTAAATATTCTTTATTTCACAAGTAAGGACACAAGAAAGAATAAAATTACAGACAAATCATTTGTCCAATATTGGCGGTCTTATCGCTGGAAGCGATCTCTTCCAGACAACCATTGGTTAGAGAAAACGACGTTTATTTGTGAGGTAGAAAGCGGTGTGCAAAATATAGCTAATATTTTAATATAACACTTTAATAACATATACATAATAAAAATATAATATAATAAACAAATAAATAATACATTTTATATTACAAATACAATAAAACAAATTAATAAATACATATAATATACTTACATATACTATATCTCATAAAGATGAAATAAGAAACCAAAAATTTGCGCACGGGCGGGACTTGAACCAGCAACCTTTTGGCAAACCGGGCCAAACGCTCTTACCAATTGAGCTACCGTGCTGTTAGTCCGACCCTGCGAAATTTGTGGTTTCTTATGAAAACGTCAATTGCGTGACGCTTAGCGCCATCTAGCCGTCTGTTTATGTAAACGTTTGCCGTGCGCAAATTTTTGGTTTCTTATTTCATCTTTATGAATATAAAATATGACACTGTGAGTGTTAAAAACATTCTAAAGCATTAGATAGCGAAGCGACATCAATTTTCAAGTTGAATTTATTCTGTAAAGAATAACTGCTTGGGCCATCTGTTTCATAAACAGACGGCTAGATGGCGCTAAGCGTCACGCAATTGACGTTTTCATAAGAAACCACAAATTTCGCAGGGTCGGACTAACAGCACGGTAGCTCAATTGGTAAGAGCGTTTGGCCCGGTTTGCCAAAAGGTTGCTGGTTCAAGTCCCGCCCGTGCGCAAAAATTTTTGGTTTCTTATTTCATCTTTATGAATATAAAATTTGACACTGTGAGTGTTAAAAACATTCTAAAGCATATACTATATCTATTACAGAAAATTCCGTCAGTTTTTTCGAAGCGAAAGGAAGTGCGCTTTTACCAATACGAACAGAACTTTTTTGTATTTATTAAGTAACTTATATATTAAAAAGTAAATAAGTTAAAAATATAAATTGCACTTGTCAAAAGCAACTGTGTCAGACAAGGAACCGAACTCTGTGTCTTACGCTATCCGGGCGCATGCCTATACCACTCGGCCACCGACACATTGGTTGGCAAGTGCTTTCTATAACACGTGGGCTGCGTGAAGTTCGGACAGTAACAGTGAAAACACTATAAAAACAAAAGTTTAAATATTAAGTATTTGTAAATTAGTTGATTAAGTAAAATGCGATATAGATATCCATAAAAGGTATTTGTATAGTATTTAAAAATAACTTTAGTGACGTCATTTTTAGAGGCAGAAGATTCAATATTGGAACATGCAGAGGCGTCGCGGTTTGCTGCAGAAGACACACTCGCCCTGTTAGGTGATATCGCCAAAGATGCGGACATGAAAACAGAAGGGGCTGCCAAGATTGATAAAATGAAGTTCGAGAAGGGACTAGGTAAGTCTGATTTATTTTAATTTTTCTTGTTTTATGCTCGAAACTTTCTTGAGTTATCCAAACAACAATTGAATTGTAACTGACTGAAGAGTAATTATTAGAAAGGTATCCGTCAGATCACTTATTTATTCACGTCAATTACAAGGCGTATTATGATAAGGTACTTACTTACGCACGGTACAACTTTAAAGGAAATTGTTTTTTTTTTCTAAATATATGTCAAATGCGTGGTTTTTAAGTATATGAGTTTTTTGTAGCTTGTTTTCATTATTAAAAAATATTTCTTGATTTTTGTTTTATCCACATCTCGAAAACTTCTAAACCGATTTTGATGAAACTTGCACTGTAACTTAATTTAACTATAACTACTCCTAAAACCTAAATATGCTAGATATCTGTGGACAAACATACTCTTACAAACTTTATCACACAAGTTTAGAAGCTTAACTAGGTCATCATACTCAAATATTATCCAATTCCTACAATATCACATGCATACAGGTCAAATTGAAAACCTCCTTTCTGGAGTTTAATTATCAGTAAAAACAAAGGTGACTAGGTAGTGAAGCAAAAAAACTCATTTAGCACTTTCACGTGACCACTGACAACTATTTGATCTGTTGGGACATTCTCAATCACCGATATAGGCTTATGAAATGATGAACTTAATATATATGTTCAAGGTTTCTCAAATTATACGTACGTACGTATACCAAATTGTCACTGCTTGCTTCAAAATGACTGCCATCATCAATTTTGCAAGTCAGTGTAAATACGCCTTAATTGAAATGCACTTTATACACAGGCCCGGAACTAGCAGTAATAGGCCTAGGCCAGCCCGAAGAGAAGCAAGACCAGTTCCTCAAGCCGGAACCTAAACAGCATCCAAGCAAGGACCTGCACAGTGCGGAGGAGCTGGCGCTGAGCGCGGCGGACGAGGAGTACATCAGCTCGCTCATCATGTCGGACGAGGAGGCGCGCCACAAGACCATGATGTGGCACAAGATCAACGCCGGCTACCTGAGAGACCAGAAAAGTAAGGATTTTTAGACTAGCTAGACACCCCTCTTGTTGCTAATTTCAGGTCTTCTTGGAGTCACCATACTGGCTAGTGTCGTTACAACCGTCATCAGAGATAGCGATCTGAAGTCTTTCAATGACGTTCTTTAAACATCGTGTCATCCCTCCGATAATGTCTCCGTTAAGCTAATTGAAGGTTTCTTAAGTGTCTCTCGGATAGTCGCTTGAATCTGCATGCAGAGGTCCCTTGAAGGTCGAAGCATCGTGGCAGATTCCTGCCTACTAAAATCCAAGCAAATGTCTTTTTCTTGGTCTCCTGTCTAATAATTGGTGACAATTCTCACCATTCCACGAGCGTCATGCAAGTTAATATTACAGTATGTATGGTATAAGTAGTAGTTCGCCCAAGGTAGCGTAAAGTCTAGGTTCAGGTGTTCAAGGAAGAACCGAAGTAGCATCCAAGCAAGGACCTGCACAGTGCGGAGGAGCTGGCGCTGAGCGCGGCGGACGAGGAGTACATCAGCTCGCTCATCATGTCGGACGAGGAGGCGCGCCACAAGACCATGATGTGGCATAAGATCAACGCCGGCTACCTGAGAGACCAGAAAAGTAAGAAAAGACTAGCTAGACAACCCCCTTGACGCTAATTTCAGGTCTTCTTTGAGTCACCATGCTGGCTACTGTCGTAAGTTGGAGACTGAAGACAGACTTCATCAAAAATAGCGATCTGAGGTCATCCAATGACGTTCTTTTAACATCGTAACATCTCTCAGATAATGTCTCCGTCGAGCTAATTGACGGTTTCTTATTGTCACTTGAATCTGCAGAGAAAATTCTTTTGAAGGCCGTATCACCGTGGTATATCCATACCACCTAAAACCCCAGCAAATGTCTTATTCCTGTCTACTAACTGGTGACAATGGTAACCATTCCACGAGCGTCATGCATGTTGATATCACAGTATGTTAGGTATTCGTATTGGTTGGCCCATAAAGTCTAGGTTTAGATGTTCAACCAGAACCTAAACAGCATCCAAGCAAGGATCTGCACAGTGCGGAGGAGCTGGCGCTGAGCGCGGCGGACGAGGAGTACATCAGCTCGCTCATCATGTCGGACGAGGAGGCGCGCTCCAACCGCTACCTCAGAGACCAGAAAAGTAAGGATTTTAAGAGTAGCTAGACACCCCCCTTGTAGCTAATTTCAGGTCTTCTTGGAGTCACCATACTGACTGGTGTCGTTACAACCGTCATCAAAGAAAGCGATCTGAGGTCTTTCAATGACGTTCTCTAAACATCGTGATATCCCTCAGATAATGTCTCCGTTGAACTAATTGAATGTTTCTTAAGTGTCTCTCGGACAGTCGCTTGAATCTGCATGCAGAGGTTCATTCCTTTGATGGTCGTATTATCGTGGCAGATTCCTGCCTACTAAAAAAAACAAAGCAAATTTCCTATTCTTGGTCTCCTGTCTAATAACTAGTGACAATTGACAACATTCCACGAGCGTCATGCAAGTTAATATCACAGTATGTATGGTATTAGTAGTGGTTTGCCCAAGGTAGCATAAAGTCTAGGTTCAGGTGTTCAAGCAAGAACAAGAACAGAACAAGAGGAGCTGGCGCTGAGCGCGACGGACGAGAAGTACATCAGCTCGCTTATCATGTCGGACGAGAAGCTAATTTCAGGTCTTCTTGGAGTCACCATGCTGGCTACTTTCGTAAGTTGGAGACTGAAGACAGAATTCATCAAAGATAGCGATCTGAGGTCATCCAATGATGTTCTTTCAACATTGTGCCATCTCTCAGATAATGTCTCCATTGAGTTAATTAACGGTTTCTTATTTTACCGTGGCATATCCTTGCCACCTAAAACCTAAGCAAATGTCTTATTCTCGGTCTCCTGTCTTCTAACTGGTGACAATGGTAACCATACCACGAGCGTCATTCAAGTTAATATCTCTACTACTCATCTCAAGATTTTCTTTTCTACTTTCAGTAAAAGAAGAAATGCGCGCCAAAGAACGGGAGGAGGGCAAAAAGAAGAAAGTACGTGGCAACTACAAGAAGAAGTTGGCCTGCAACGCGGCGACCGCGGGGGAAGCGATCGAGAAGATGTTGGCCGAGAAGAAAATCAGCTCGAAGATCAATTATGATATACTGAAGAGCTTAGATCAGCCTGGCACGCCGGCCACGCCCGCGCCCGTTGTCAATACGCAGCAAGAGGAGTATGTATCAGTTTAAAAGCTTTACATAGTGTGTGTATATTAGTCGATTGACTTTATCCACGAGTAGTTCCGTCTGATGACACTAAAGGTGACTCATTTTTAACGGTAATTTTACCAGTTATAAAAATCAGTATTTTATTCATCGGAAAAGATATGAGAACGTTAAAAATATAGTGTATTTTTTGCTTACTAAGATGTCCAGGTGCAGCATGTCATGATACAAGGTAAAATATAATTACGAACGCTATGAGCGGGCGACGCAGATATGAAATGAAGCGAGTTCATATTTGGACGAGTATAGAAATAATACTAATTTGAATGGACTTAAACAGCCTATGCCCTGTGCCATATTTGAACTGTATTCAGTTGTCAGTTGCGCTTATTTCTAGTTCCTAATTTAAATATTATGTAATTTCAGTGTGAAAATAACGACACCAATCGAAGTCCCCGCATCGCCGGTGCCGCGTAAACGCAAGAAGAAGGCGCCCGCGCCGCGGACACCCGCGACCTCCGCTCCCGCCACCCCCGCGCCCGCAACCCCCGCCCCAGCCACTCCCGCGCTCGCCACGCCTGCTGTACCCGGTTAGTAAATAAATATCCTTTGGACACTCCCACACATCGCCATCTAGTCCCAAAGTAAGCTACTCAAATCTTGTGTTATGGGTGCCAGACAACGGATATAATACTTAAATACTTTTTGTTTGTAAATACATACATGATATACATAGAAAACACCCAGACCAATACAAGCAGACATGTTCATGCACACAAATGTTTGTATTGTGCGAGGATCGAACCCGCACCCGCTGCGTAGCAGGCGATTTGTCGACCACTACACCAGACGGGTCGTCAGTACTGCAATCTTTACTAAAATTATAGATCTGAAGAGTTTTTTTGTACGAACGTGGTAATTTCGGGCACTACTGAAATGCTGCGTTGAATAGCTTATGTTCAGGTTAGACGAATAAACAAGAATTCTTTTCGTTTAGGGCACTATTTATTTAAAACGAAACTTAAACAAACATTACATCGTCACACCATTCCACAGAGAGAGCATAGCCATTGTAAGAACATACCTACATACATTTATCAAGGAAGTCTATTAAATCATCATGCTGCGATGGGAGGAGAGGGAGTGCACTCAAAACGCGCCGACGCAGTCGCGGGGGACCATACTACTTAATATGTTTAGTCGACAGAACATAAGGTTACCCACTTTTGTTGCAAACTAGCCCTTATTACAACTGCATAAGATACCGCAGTGTTTACCTTGACGTGCAGTTATCCATACGATTGCGCGGACAAGTTAGTCACGCCCTGAGGTATTACTCACCCCGCGTTTACCCGATCACTGGCTATGCCTAGCTCTGCTACTCATGCTGGAGCCTATAAGCATACCGGCCACCCCTGTGCCATTTACGCCTTTTATGTAGACCAGAAGCCGAAGTGCGAGACGGAGCGAGACTTACTCGATCAAACGCATCGAGATGAATTTATATGGTTTTAGTGTAAACGTTAGCCACTAGACGGCGCTGCTTCAATCCCATATAAATTCACGTTAACGCGCTCGATGCGTTTGATCGAGTAAGCCTCGCAACGGCTCGCACTACGGCCTCTGGTAACCATTTCCACGGCTACACCGGCCCTGGCCATATCACAACATGCCCCTTCCTGACTTTGCGGGGCGGTATCTGTATACTAGTTTATTTACGTCATCTGAAGCTTACTGGTGTCAGCGAGATCACCATTTACTAGTATTCTGACAGCCTTCAATCTTTAATTGAAATTGTATTTTTCACTAATCTCGAAGAGCGAATATGGCTAGATCCTTAAAAATGGATTTCGTTTAATTCATAGTTACACGTTACACATTTCTCTAATTTCAATATCATTCATTTTGCAGACGCAAGCGAAGACTACGAAGACGATGCAGAACTAGAAGCGACAGATGCGGGCGACGAGTTATCGCTGGCCGCCATGTTGCAAAATGGACAGGACGATGATTATTACGACTACGAGGAATATTAACTGTGGTAATTAACGTGAAATGTACTCTACGGCCTTAAATCTACGGCTGCATATCCCGTGAAAGGTAAACTGCCTATACGTAGTTATGGTTACCAGCCAAAGGACGTCCACTGCTGGATGAAAGTCTCCCCAAAAGATTTCTACAGCGACTTATTGGGAGCGGTCTGCATCCATTGTAAGGAGTAGATAAATGTATTAGCTTAATAGTTCGGTTGTGTATTCTGTGAAAGATAAACTGCTTATATTGTAATTAGTAGATTATTAAACACCACTATAAATGGGTGGGTTCTAGGACTAAAACGTCGTCGAGGAGTATTAGTGAAATGTCAATGTGAAGTACACTATGACACTTGATAGTACGGTTGTGTTTTCTGTAAAAGGCATAAAATTAATATTCCTATCGGAATAGAAGGACACGTAAAAGCTGTCAAACGAAACCGATTTAAGATGTCAGTAACCAACATAAGTAAGTAACATTTGTAGCTTTAAATGAGATAACCTTTTGATAAGGTGATTTATAACAATGTTCCTAAGTTAAATATAGTAGTTTACTGCATGATAAACAGTCGACACAAAATATTGAACATGCAGCTCTAGTGTAAAACTAAATGTTATTTCATTATACAAAATATTCGTCGATATAATTCCCTGTGTAATTCTGTCTTTATTTTTTACGTAAATTAACGTTTGTAGAATAGAATAATCAAACTGCGTACCTTAAATTTGAAGCGCATTGGTAAATATAAGTCGTATATTAAGAGGCTTCGATTTGGACTAATCTACCTGTTAAATTATTATTTGTTGGGGTTATGCCGCTGTAATGTAACAATCAATCACCGATCAAGTTACCATGTTTCAGACGCATTATTTCTCAAAAATATACACAATTTCACTTTTAAATATAAAAAATCAAATGCACGTAATTTTCACCGAGCTTCTGCGGGGCGGTCAACTGTTTGACATCTGACAAAAATGGTTCTGCTACCCATCTCTTTTTATAACACAGTTTGCTGCTAGTGACATCTCGCTTTTGTCGTTCTATTCCAAGGGATAATAATTTTATGGTAAAAGGTTAACTGCTTATACGTAGTGGGGTAGTATATCTAATATAGCCTCTGTTTGAGTGGTTTATAGTACACTACAAAGTTATGCACAGAGAAGGTAGATAGACCTATGCAGTTTAATAATATGGCGGACTGGACTGTCATTTTAGAGGTATATAGGAACTTTATGGGGTGTAGTCGAATCATGAGAAAATAGCGTATTATTTTCAAGATAGTGAAGGGACAAGGAACGCATGTGTTTTGCGTGAACATTTGTGCGTTATATCTCCTATAATCGGCGTGTTTTCAACTGAGTCCGGTCAGTGTAGTGTCTATCTTGCTTGCACTTACCGATAAAGCGGCGTGCTCTATATTCCTATCTCTATTCTATCTATTCTAGCTTCACGACTCGGTTGCTAACGCGCTGAGTATATCTGGCTTATTAAGGCTCGCAGGATGATTTTATTATTATTAGTCTTCCTATTAGCGCGGTTGTATTGGACACGAATTTAGTACGTATTCGCTTTTATGTTAAGTGTGTACTTACTGTGCGAACTATAAAAACATCCTTCTGATTTACTTGCTTGATTTTTTAAGCTGCATCCATATTATAGCAGCTAAACCGAAAAAAAGTATGGCCAGGGCTCTGTAAGGCCTTGCTTAAAATTGTAGAATCGTTATATTGTGCCAAAACCAAAATAGCTAAAGATGCGAGAATTAAGTTCAAGTGTTCAATTTACCTGTACACATAATATATTTTACCCATAAAATTTTGCAATGTTTTGACGATTTACGACACAAATTCTCATATCGTCCACTTGAGCGTGAATGACTGTATGTATGCTATACTTGAAAATTATGAAATAAATTCTCAAGTACATAATGGGTCACTCGAATCAATTGCCTTTGTAGTACAATCATGTTATAAGTCAGGATGTAAGACGCTTCTTCTCCATTTGATCTCTATTATAAAAATTTAGACAATTTATGGTATATTTCGGTTCATTTTGTCCGAACTTATTTGTATATTTGGTATGATAAGTTATGATATGTACTACCTTCTACACACTAAGGTCGTGCGGCGCTGCTTTCTGTGACGCGTCTGGAAATTTTAAGGCGGCTTATGAAGCGGCTTGCGTAGTCTCACGCGCATACTCAAGCCTCGTCTACACTTCAGGAGATGTGTCACAGGTCTTGATGTCCATTTTGGATTGCAAGAATATAACCACTACCGTTTTATCTTCGAGTGTGATGCGTCTGCCGAGAATGAACATAGACTGATGGATCTGCAGAAGTGTGGACAGCACGTTGGATTCATCTATTCTCTGTGGGCATCCGCGGAAACATATGCGTAAATGTAGTGCAGGCTTTAAACATATGAAAATGGAGCTGTGTCCTTCGCGGCGTGGTGGGTCACCCGCCGCGTTCCCACTTTGCGAAACTTGCTAGTTCACCCACCAGATGCCACGCGACGCAAATCCCCGCATTCAACCTTCAATTTCAAATAATTGTACAAAAAACGCTTGTGTATAAACACACTCATACAACATGTGTTTGATATAAGCCGCCTGACGCGACGCGCAACGGTGGCGTCCCCTTAAACGAGGCGAGCCTTATCAATAACATCTGGTATTTAACAAAAGAAGGTATAGAAAATGTGTAAAATAGACTGAGATTTTTAAACTTAGCTTAATATTTAATTTATTTAGTTTACATGACGCTAGTTAGTATGTAAGAATGTACCTTTCATTTTATTATTGGTAATTATGGCGGGTTCTTTAATTATTTTTCGGCAATGATTTTAAAGCTTTTATCCAAGTACTAAATAATTATATTGATTTATATTTTGGAAAAATCAAGAACACTGGTTTTATTTAATTAACCTGATATACTGGTAAATTTATGAAATTAAATTACCGTTTTCTAAAAGTTTTATTTAAAAAAAGTATACCACATGAGTTTATGTAGAGGTATTCGTAATAATACTGTATTTAGCCACTTACCTTAAAACACCGGTATAAAATCTGAACGTACTGAAGCTTCATACTTCATGAAATCCCTTCGTCAATCAATTTAAAATAATCTTGTTTTTTTGGTTATTTAGAACATAAACATACCTACACAAAACTACTCTTTATGTTGAGAGATACACATGTGGGTTTTGACTAAAGTTTGTCTTAAACGATACGATTTATTTGTAGGTTTAGTTTGTTGTGAGAATACAGGATGTTTGTTTTGGTCAGTGATCCCTAACTCAGGGAAGATGGTTCGAGTTATGCTTATTTAAAAAAAAACTTTTAAATATATGTACAAGTTTTATCCAATGTGTTAATTTTACACTAGATCAAAGTTTTAGGGAGTGCTTTAATGATGGTTTTGATCAACTTTTGATACCAACTTCGAAATCAAGAAAAAACAATCAGCTACAAAAACTCAATTCATGTAAAAAATTCATGGAACAGCTGATTTTTATTTCTCGATTTCGAAGTTGTTCCCATAGTTAAAGTTGTTCAAAACCGTGAGTAGAGCACTTCTTGACAGTTTGATCATGTGTAAAATTAACACATTGTATAAGAAAACCTCTTCACAACATTCTAAAATAATGCAAAACGAATCAGGAAACTGGCACCACCGCGCCTAACTACGTAGTACTACGCTCCCTAGTATCGCAGTAATAAATTAATTTTGTGGGGTTTTCCCATCAAAAAAGTATTTTTAAATAAATATATTTCATTAGTATAGTTTGTACAACCAACCCTGAGTTAGGCGTCGCTGACCAAAACAGTACCGCGTATGTGCGGCCTCATCGGATAATTGTGTCAAATAAGGTCGACCTGCGCAAGTAAGGATTAGCTAAGTTCCGGATTAAATCATCATTTTGTCTTTGTCAGTTCATTTGATGAAAACAGTGATCATAAAATCCTGGATTAAGCTAATCCTGACTGACGCAAGTGAGTCTAAATCTGCGTTTCAGTGTAAATCGGTACTCATATACCGAGCTGTGAATAATGCCTATGTATTTGCTTAAGCGTTTGTTAATAGAATAAGTTACAGGTTTTGTTACCAAAATTCTTACAGCAATTAAAAATATTGTTTTATTAATTTGTCTTTTATTATCTGAGCAATGACTGAGAGTAAAGTTGTCTGCATATCAGGCTATATGTACAAAATGTAAGACATAAAGTTCGTTATTCGTTGCTACTCGAATAATGTAAACAACCTTTTGATGACTTATAAAATAATGTCATTGAATAAAATTCATTTACTAATTGATTTAAAAAGATCACAGTGTTAAATGATGATTGACCTCGGTGTTAGGTGATTTTTGTGTCAATCTTATTTTAAAATGAATTATGTCGGTAAAAAGGAATGTCAAGATTGTTTACAATATTCGACAAACAAAAAGGAACGGACTTTACCATTGATTGATAGAAAGAACAGGGAAAATAATCGAATGGTTACTATAATTATATATAGCGTAGGTATTTGTCGGAAGAAGTTTTTTTCTTTTTTTTCTTTTTACACCCTGTATAAAACAATTTGTCTTTGTTTGAAGACGTTCGATTACATCATAACGATATAAAAGACATCTATCCACAAATACGCAGACGAGTTGCGACTTGCTTCCGACTGGTTTCCAGCTACAATGTGTTTTGACGAAGTAGACGCCGTGTCTCGATTTGTTAGGGGTGTGGTGACTCAGTGTGCAATGTGTGTACGCTTTGAAATGCGTTGCTGCACTTGTATAAACTCTAGTGTTGGACTGAAGTATAGGTACATTTCATTTACTAATACAAAAGTCTATGACAGATAAATGGGAATACTACAAATATTATTGACGACCTCCGTGGTATAGTGACTAAGCACGCTGGTTTCAAGGCGTCGCCGCTAAAAGGTCCCGGGTACGATTCCCGGTCGGGTCAATATAATCATAATTTTCTAAATAATCTTGGATCTGGGTGTTGTGGTACCACCTTTGTGTCTGATTTCCATAACACAAGTGCAATTAGCTACTTTCTTTGGAATCAGAGCAATGTATGTTATAGCTGAATGGAAATTAACAATTTAGGTGTTCTTATCGCTATGCGATCTCTTCCAGGCATAATGTGGGTAAATAATTTATTATTACATAAGATCATTACAAAATATCAGGCAAATCGAATATCTTGTCCTGTACATCTGGAGACAAGCAGGCACACAAGATAACTCTCAAGATCAAATATATGTATTTGAAACTAATAATAAAAAGGTTCGAGTATGTACATTATGTCAGGTGGGTGTCGAGTCGCTCAGCCATCGACACCTGACAACCGACGCCTTGAATGAATTATGAAACCCATCGTGCTTGGTCACTGCACCATGTTTTGGACACCAATCACATACATTGCTCTGATCCCAAAGTAAGTAGCTAATG
Organism: Pyrausta purpuralis; assembly: GCA_963924145.1. Taxonomy (NCBI): domain Eukaryota; kingdom Metazoa; phylum Arthropoda; class Insecta; order Lepidoptera; family Crambidae; genus Pyrausta; species Pyrausta purpuralis. Next base: position 14,016,058 of record OZ001646.1, on the reverse strand, counting down.
CACTTGTGTTATGGAAATCAGACACAACGGTGGTACCACAACACCCAGACCCGGGCAATATAGAAAATTTTGATTTTTGACATTTTGATTGAAATTTTGACTTTGGGACTAAAGTAGTCTTAAGTATTACATCTTAATGACTCCGTGAATGACTAATCAACATAGTTATGATTTTAGATATGCGAGTAGTGTTGTGAAGTACCTACCTCTAGTATGTATTTAAAAGTAAGTGAGTACATTTTGAATTGCCAATCGAAATTAATTATTTTTTTGCCCTAGGTAAAACAATAGATGCGAAAATATTTTGATTATCATCTTGGTTTTAGTTATGCCTAAATGAGTTTCGCAAAATTGGTAATTTTCAGTAATACTTATGAAATATTGTACCATATAAATAAAATTTAATAGTAGACAGTTTATTTTTATTTTTATTATTATTTTTATTGCATAGACAAAAAAGAAAGTTCAAGTGGCGGCCTTACTGCTTAAAGTATTATCTACCCCAGTAAAGCATTGCATTGGTTGAAGCAAAACCGATTCCTATAACTGTATACATTTATCATGTTTGTCTAGTAAGGTAACAACATCCCACAATAAGTATGTACATTACTTATCTACAAATGCACAATAGGGGAAGCCGTTCCTAATGAATCATGGAAATATAGGTATTGGGTTTTTAATAAAAAGATGAATCACGCGACGTCAAAAAGCGATAAAAGCACAACACTGCTCGACCAAACTTGTCGCTACATGAATGCCAGCGATTTGTATGGAATGGAGTGCAACCACACTGCGTGTGAAGTAGGTATAAAATCAGAATCGCGCTGTATTCCGTCTAGTGACGTTTACGGAACTCTTGTGTTACTATTCTAGTCCTTAATTTATTTATTTAATATTTATTCAGAGTTTTTTGTTATACAGTCAGTAAATTGGAGTCTTATTATCAAGTGTTATATATTTCAGTTTACAAAACATAATTTATTTAATCTTTATTTACAATGGGTTTCAAGTGTGCAGTACAAGAAGACAGAAAAAGAAAATGTTCGCAAAGCAAGCTAATTAAAAAAGTTAAATATGAAGCTAGAATTTTAAGAATATTATACAATAGAATTTGTTTGGCTAATATACATTTTTTGATGGGCTCTCCACAATTACCAAGAAAACGGTAAGTTTTAAAGCTTAGTGCCTCATATTTTTTTCGGATAATTTTAGTAAACTTCAAAGCGAGCTTAAATGTTCCCGCCACTCTATAAGGCATGCTACATACGTAATATATTTCATGTAAATTGCCATTTCAAAAAGTTTTCATTAATAGATGCTATAATTTTCTTCTGTTTTTATAATATAAATTAGCTGATGAAAATTATCAAATTAAACAAACAATGCCCTAATAATTAAGCTTGTCCTGTCTTTATTTTTTTATTAACCTGCAATGTTGGCAGCGCTGATGGATGTTCGACAGCAGAGCTACCAACTTACTTTTCATCGGTGCTTATATCGATTCATCGTTATCGATTGCAGTCATAAATAATAATCGAATCTACAATATATTATACTGAAGGCATCAGAAATCTTATCTTATTATCTCTCTTTAGTTCAATAGTGGATGGCTGATTTTTGATGTACTACTATTTTTGTAATTGAAGTAGAACAAGAAACGTTTGTTTACTATGTAGTTTATCAAAATAATACAAAAATATGTCATGGAACATCATTTGCGTAGTTTCCTTATTTTTGTCTTTTAAAACGTGTTTGAATAAAATGAATCAAAAAGTTGATGTTCATAAAGCAAAAGATTTGTTAATATTTTGTTACCGATCAACATCCGTCAAACATTCGATATATTTTTTACGGTGCCATGTTGCTTGTGAACTTTGTTATGTGCCTGTTGCTTGTGAATTTTGTGATGTCTTGTCACCCCCATGCGTCATAAGTCCGCAAAAAGACCTCAGATTCATAAAACCGAAAACTAAAGTGCGAATATTTCTGTAATCCTTGTGACTGATTGACTCCGGTTGAAATCGAGTAGCAAATCGATTATGTTGGGCTCGATTGTGTACAAACATCGACCAGAAAAAATACATTTTCTCTACACTAGTTTATAGTTTGTGTTTTTATGGGATACATGAGATTTGTGTTTGCGTATTCTAAATTTTATTGCGCTGTATTTATTTCGTGTTATTTGTGATACTTGTTAAAAAGTGATTTGTGTTGTTCGGGTAAAAGATTTACCTTTTACATGTCCCGAAAAGTGAAGTGCGGGATTGAAGTTTGTGGAAAAATGAAGAGCAGTGTGATTATCGCTTTTTAGCGATGTGTGATTTTAATAAATTGAATTGACGGTGTTTTAATAAAATTCATGGTGTTTCCGATAAAACTAGTGTCGTTTGGAAAGCATAGTTCGAATCATAGGGTCCACAAACGAGCAGACGGATTCTATCATGGTCGTAAAACGGTAAGTTCATGCACGATGGTGTTTTTTTAACTCGAGGAATTGTTGTGACCTCCAATAACCTGATATTTTGTAAAATACGAGCTATTCTTATAGAGATTTCAGTAAATCAACTGCTTTGGAAGTCCTATCAATCAAATCAAGATACTATAACCGTAGTAAATCAGCTTTTTGGTTTTGTTTACATTTGGTTACGAGTACCTACTTATATTTTTAGCTAGATAGGCTCGTGTCAGGTTTAAAATAATAGCTTGTTTTGATTTGCTATTCTATGAACGCCTTAACATTCATTAGTTACACGATATTCCCTTGTTTTGTTATTTTGGATCCACCATTATTGATTGAAAAATTGTTAGTGTCACAGTAAGACTATCTTTGCCATGCGGCTTCGAATATGATAACGAAGCCCGAATAAAACAAATGATTAGTTATTTCAATACTTCATTACTCAAATGAACACAACACATCAAGATAACATTCCTTTTGTTGTCTGTAATCAGCTGGTCACTCTGTTTGTTGTGATGTGACAGACAAAGGATAGCCATGTGATTCTGTCAACATACCCATCTAATCAACTTTACTCAATAGTTAAATGTTTGAAAACAAATGAATACTAGTATTTCAATTATCCTAAACTTTGACATTGGAATGCTGATTGAATAGCTTAACTTAACCTAACTTACCTGCATAGTGAAAGCTTTAAACAAAACAAATCATTAAATATTTTTTTTAGGTACTATTACCAGAATTTGACATTCCAAAAACCTACCATTGCCCGAATTTTAATTATCTAGATCTCTGGGCAATTTTTTTATTCCTGCCAGTGACTGTGTGCTTTTACTCCGTTCCAAATTATTGTCTGGTAATATTAAATCTTAACTTATTTATTTGTCACACAAGTATTTTTATTATAATTAATCAATTGTTAACATTGTGAATTTGGCTGACAAGTAGCTGCAATAATCTTCTTAGGGATCAATAATTCAACACTTTTGTTTTGTTTTTGTTCAACAATTTTGTTGTCAAACGGACGAACGGATGTTTTGTTACTTTGAGGAATACATTGAATACACACTCTCATTTAATCGATTTTATTGTTTTATGGGGGGTAAGACTAGGGATAAACTTTAATATGTTGTCCACTGATTATATTATTACCAAAACATTAGGGTAATACTTTGTAAACACCAGGGTTGGCAGACGTCGATGGTTGGGCCTCATACAGACATGGTCCAAAATTTTTGTGTTGCTCGTAATTTGGCAACACAACCTCGTACACATTGTTAAACCATAAAAACATATGCATTATACTATTAAGTTACTACCAAATTTTTGTTTGTGAAACAAGATTGGTTAATAATAATTAAACATAGACATAATATCAAAATGAATTATATTTTTTACTTTATTTTTTACTGGCAGGAATAAAATACATATGGTATTTATTGGAGTAGATAATTTAAAATCAAGTATCTAAAATGTAACTAAATTAATTTAATCTAATGTAATTAATTTAATTTATTTACAGTAACCAACATAAAATCTTAAAAATATTGTAGTTTAATATTGGGGGGATTCCCCAGTAATAGAGAACAATTGCCGGAAAACGATATACACTGTGGCTCACTGTGCTTATAACTTTCAGTGAAAGCAGCAGTGTTTCTTCTTTTCAATTAAGGTGTATTCCAAAATTATAATTTGTATCCACAGATCAAAATTCAAATTTGTGTCAGTGAATCTCGTACAATTTTGTATGAGGATGGATGTGACCTCGTACCTCATACCGGGACCTCTAAATCTTGTATTTCTACGAGAAATACGTACGGATGGCAATCCTGGTAAACACGGGTAAACATAGGCTTCTACATCTTATCTTACACAAAGTTTGATGATATTGTACAAACAACTGTTTTATTTTGCAACACTGTATGGAAAATATTCTGTATTCTACATATAGACACTCAATGGTCCTAAGCGGCTGCTGGTTACTGTGATAACAACCAAATATAAGTCAGTAATAGATATAAAATCTTTGCTGTGGATTACTAGTGTTGCTATAACTTCTTTTGCATTAAATAACCAGCTACCAGTTTAAACTGTGCTACATTACTATGACTTAAGAAAAATAAAACTTGATTGTATTGAAAACTACCACTTTATGATTCATAAGTTAGTCATGATGCCCTCAAAAATTCATTGATAATCCATCCACAGGTTAATGACCATCAACCTACACCTTAAGTATGCTTCCCATGCTAGTCTCTCTCCAAGTAAATAAAAAAAATCTCGACACAGTAAAACTTACTACTTACGGAAAACCGATTTCAGCGATTGCTTACTTAATCGACGTTGAAGACCATTAAAGTTTCTTAGTGCTCTCATCGCTAACGGTTTTCGCGTTTTTAACTGGGTGGTTTATTTTTAGCGCAACCTTTACATTGTGTCAGTACAGTGGCGCTTACGGAGTCCCCTTTTAACCCTCCTCATTAAAGTTTCATCGCTGCAGGGTTGTGTTCTCGGTCCTACGTCATTGAAACATCGCGTGGAACGGTGGAATGTTTCTAATGTATCACATGTTATTAAGCGAATGCGACTATCGTATTTTTATTATTTTAAATGGCCTTGCATAAGCTGAAACTAAGTTGAACCAGTTTTTACTATTAGGCACTTTTAAATTACATGCTTTAAAATCGATCAATGCCATTATCAATCCTACAAGTGCTTCATTGGCTCCAGCTAATATAATAAATCTGGCATCGTAGCTGATAACATCTTTGCATAATTAGGGCCTACCAATTATTTATTTCAGTCTGTCAGTTGGATGGCATGGTATCGCTGGATGATTTAATTTACATACTGTACTATAGAGTCATATTGTGACTCTAATCTAATGGTTTTCATAATGGCTGTGTGTCAGCAGGTAGGTACTTACTTGACTTCCGTTAGTTCGCTAATGAAAACATTCAACTGGCCTACATGATTAGGTTTAACTGAGTCAGCAAATACTTTCGAGCGCCTAGCTAGACTACTAGTCATATAATATGAATGTTGTGTTTGTCTATGGCTTGATGCCGACTTGATAATTTTTAGGTTTACGTAGCCGAATGGCAAAAAACGGCACCCTTATAGTTTCGTCAATCTGTCTGTCTGTCTGTCCGTATGTCACAGCCACTTTATTCTGTAACTATAAGCACCACACTGTTGAAATTGGTACGAAGATGTATCCTGTTAACGGTTTTACGATTCTTATACACAAAATAAAAAAATAATGAAATTTAAGGGGGGCTCATACGTGAAACTAAAACCGAAAAAAAAGTCTAGGTAATGTATCGGCATCGGGTTGTCTTTGGATAGATCTTTTAAAAGGACATAGGAGAGGTTTCTACAACCATTTTCTTTTAAAGTGTAACGTTTCATAGCTAGACGCTTCCTTGGTAAAATGGGCGTCGTCCCCCCACCTAACTTTTAAACTAAGGGAGTGTACATTTTGAAAAAAAAAATTGCAGATCTCAACAAATACTTTCAACGAAAATTGGTTTGGACGGGATCGAACGAGAAGTTTTTGAGATATATAGTACATTTTGAACAACCGCAAACATAACTTTGTTCTTCATACAAACACTATGAAAAACAAAGTTATACATATTTGCTGCCAACAAATATTGTGGCATTTTACTAAGTGGAAGTAAGTGGATTCCCTAATTTAGATAAAGTTCGCACGGAACCTCCAGTGCGCGAGTCCGACTCGCACTTGACCGGTTTTTACTTAATAGAATAAATCAACCCATTGTATATTCGACGCTCGGAAGGATAACAAATTGGCGCACAAAATAGAAACTTGATCCCTTTTTTTCCTAAAGAATATCCTTATCCAAAGCAAAAATATATTAGCAAATCACTTAGAGCACCGTTTTCGTTTCGGAGAAGGTTTTACGGTCTACCTGCTTATCTGCCCCCACATCCACATTCGTCCGCTCTTCCTGTGCTCAGCCACGCTTACTCAGTATAATTTACGAGCCATTCTTTTGCACAATTGATTTCCGTGATCGTACAATACTAAAATTTTGGAGTATGTATCGTAATTTCAAGATTATTCGGTTATTAGGATTCCCATGCCCAATCGCCTAGTGTTTTTAATTCGTGTAAGCATTTCGTAAGTTCTTAATTATCGCTAGATAAGTGGATAAATACATGCAGTTATTTACTAACTAGGCCAATTATACACCCGTACGAAATACTGCCTACTTTGAACACCCAGTTAAGATTTACACACTGCAGTGTAATCAGATGCAACGTATCGTGCTGTACATAAAATTTTGGTTTTTCCAAAAAGGCTGCATAATTATGAATACCACACCTCTTTGCGAGGGTGAGATCACCTGTTAGGTATGGAACACACCTGCGCGACAGATGCTTCTATCTAACCCTCAGTAATGCATTGGAAAGGGCATGCCCGGTGTTTTTTGTCCGCAAAATGGCTTACGCTTAGCATAAGCCGCGAGTAATGGCTTTTTATTGCATTTAAATGTCTGGAAGCCTTAACCCCTATTGAATTATTCAATAAGCTGATTAAAATGCCCTTTCAATTACGATTGCAATGCTGTGTGTCATCGTCGTCGGCTCCCTGTTAGGTATTTTACGACTAACAGTTTAGAAGTACCTGTGTTCCTGTTGTGTCACATGTCCAACTCTATCTAAGAAAACTTAGCAATATCACAGCTTACGGTTTTTACGGCCTAGTTCTACTTTTCTTGTATGTCAGATTTGAGTGGGTGTACAGCAGTACAAGTACTATACATAGTTGTGGTGATGTAGAGGGTAGAGCTATGCACTTATGTTTACTATAAATACCAGCTTGCTTACCTATTTTTTCAGCTTAAAATATGTACCGATTCTATTAATTACACGCCTTATCTACCTTATTTGTCCAAATAAACACGTAACACAATGTTATTTTAATTGCATCGTCATGTTTTTGGGAAGGTCGCCGTTGCTTGCGCACGCGCATATGAGTGCCAACGTGTTGCGGTTCGCTGACCGGCGCCACTTGGCCTCGTTCGGCAATCGTGTCCAACCGAATTCGGAGCCTGAATTGACTGACAGTTACTTTATCAGCCGGATTTAGTAACATTAAAGGATGTTACTAACGTGCAACGGTGCAACGTGCATGTAAATTACATTTTACAATATTTTCAGAGAATGTGTCATTTTTTTATAGTTAAATATTTTCGGTCATCGATAAATATTGAATAAATTTAGTCATTAAATCAAGTTAAGAGAAATGGTGTTTATCGCTCATAATGTACGCTCAAATTGACGTGAAATTTTGTAGTAATTATGTTAAGGATTCCTAAGATTTTTACGTCTTCTCTATCTTTATCTTCTTTTTCCATCAATATTCATAAAAAAAATATTCATAAAAAATCGTGTGAGCTACACTTCTAACTAGTCGAAAACGCGTGTACCGTTTTTAATGATTTTAGCAGGGACTGCTAGTTTAGAATATTTTATACAATTCATTGATTGAGCTAGCTTGATCAACGTTTCTGTTATTCATCCTGTTGTGTCAGAAAAGAGTTTTCTGCGTTCGCTTCCAATCAAATCGTGCGCTACGGATGCAATGTTGATCCAGAGCTAATTTCCGCCCGTCAAAAAAATTGATCGTTTGTAGCCCCTTCCGGTTACCCATCCATCGTTTAGTACTGCTTTAACATCATCCATCAGTTAGTATAGGTCAGCCATACTCAACTTACGGGCTCGCGGGCTGCATTCGGTCCGCCGAACCTTTTCGTGCGGCTGTCAATTTTTCGCACTCGCTACGCTAGCGTTCACATTATAGTTTCGCAGCTTTCAGGCATAATAGAATAGGTGACCAATTTTTACGCACTACACTACACTTTATTTCAATGTCAAACTACTCGTAGTACTCATCCCAAAGTTAATTCGCCCGTAACAAGGATTTTCTATTTTCTCAACCCAGAATTTGTGATTTAAATTCAAGTGATTTTCTCATAACTAAATAATGAAACCCGTACATAATATATCGCACATTCGTGTAGGTGGTGTTTCTAAATAAGTTCTACTGGCAAACACTCAAAGAATGGTCTACCGTCATAGTTTTGGTTACCTATTTTTAGATTGAGTACTGGCATACAAACACTTATCACAAGCTTCTAGAGTTATTTATAGTCTTCTATTTATAACGAACAAATACCTTGGACTTATCTTCCAAATCGAACTCAAAGGAGAAAAAATTTGATGTATCGTGTGTCGGTTCCGGCTTTCACCATCCAGCCTCTTTGTTTAGAGTTAGACTGTGGTAATTATTGGGCTGGCCGCTGGCCTACATCTACGGATACACGTAGTTGTGACAAAAACGTAACTAGGTATGTAAGTACTTAAAAAGTACGTCAATAGCAGTACTTTAATACTTGTCGTAGATTTAATGTGGTCTAGTTTTGTCGCATAATTAAAATACTAGTTTAAAGGAAAAGTCGATACGTTGCAGTTGCTCTATTGCTATGAGTAAATTGTTCGACAAACATAAAGACGGTGTTAAAAGCCGTCATCAGTCTAGTTATTTCGACTCTTAGAGGAGAATTAATATTTCAAAAGGTTTTGTGTATATTTTTAAGTAGTTAACTTATTTCGACCATTTGTATTAAACTTTGTCGTTTATGCGGCCCATTTTCTATTCTTATAGCTCTATTAGCCGTTTGATCTTCCCATTTCGTTTTAGCTTCGTCTATTTCAGTAAAAGACTTGTTTTGTCTTTAATAGATCCTTTCAGGTTTCTGAAAAGCAAAATAATGATTGAAGACTACTAACGAACGTATTTGTATATTCCGGTGTTGCTAGCTAATTTGCTATTATTAATATGCACACAGAAAATACGATCTTGTGAGTGAGCTATAGGGCTGCATTTGTCTTTTTTTGAATGATATGGGTTAATAGGTACTGTTAGGCCTTATCTTTCAAATTTTAACGAAGATAACAAGGCAATCAGGATTAGAAAGTTATCATGTACCAGCATAATTTTACAACTTATCTTAAGCCAACAAAAGGCAAAGAAACGAACGGGAAAGGCCAGTGGGTGATCGAGGTAGAAAGTGTCAGAGCCTGGTCTGAGATCGTGACCGTGCGAATAGAGAAAGTGCAGCAGTGAGGGCTCGCCATAATATATTGTATCATAATAATCTTATTGTTTTGTCGTTCATTATGTCTATTACTTCATTCAGAGCATGCTTTACGGTTGGACTCCTTCCGACGCTTTAATTAAACAGCGTAATAGCGATGCCATGGTAGTCATTCCTAGACAGAATGATCTATTTCCCACTATTTTACTTAAATTCTTTTACATCTTAGGCCCAGTTGCGTGATCGATAGTTAACTCAACGAATGGTTTATTGTCGTCACCAGCGGTTGAATATTTACGATTGTAAGTGTTTTGAAGATAAAATACCTTAACCAAATATCCGAACGGCAATTTTTTCGAGTTTACAATCGTAAATATTAAACCACTGGTAACGACATTTAACTTCTAGTCGAGTTCACAATTGATCACGCAACTGGGCCTTATTTGATACATGCACAACATCACGGTGGGCATTAGAATATGAACATGTAAATTGTTACAAGATTGCGTGAGATACGCGGGAAACCCCTCACACCACACAGATAGCGGCCTATTCGAAGAGCCGCTTTATCAAGGGATTCTGCCGTCGTCACCGTCAAGTGGCACCGTCAGTAGCAAGTCACAAAAAAAACCGGCCAAGTGCGAGTCGGACTCGTGCACTGAGGGTTCCGTGCCAACTTTAACTGAATTTGGGAATCCACTTACTTCCACTTAGTAAAATCCACAATATTTTGTTGACAGCAAACATAACTTTGTTTTTCATAGTGTTTGTATGAAGTACAGAGTTATGTTTGCGGTTGTTGAAAATGTGCTATATATCTCAAAAACTTCTCGTTAGATTCCGTCCGAACTAGCGTTGGGTTTGTGACCGGTAATTTACTCAATTTCGAGTAAATTACCAAAAACATGTAATTTACTCGGTAAAATTACCGATGACTGGGAAAATATTCAAATGATTTTAATTAACAAAACCTAATGTATAAATATACTTAAATCCTTTACCAAATTACCATGAATAACATTTCACTCATTTTTACTGTCTTAGCATGATGATACTTCTTTACATGCCAATACGAACACGAACTTTTGAGCTGGATTCACATCACACAAAAATATGTTTATTAGGTTTATTTTTGTTTTGTACTTTGTAATTTATGAGTGATATTGTGTTTGTAATATAAACATATTAATGTTTATTTTAAAAAAGGAGGTTATCAATTCGACCTATAAGGTATGTGATATTGTTAGAATTTTATATGTTCGAGTGAGTTAATCTTTAAAGGCTTCCAAAGTTCAAAACACGTGTTCAAAATTTCGTAATTGTATGTGTTTTGATGTTTTTTTCACCATGTATTTCTAGAAAACGAGAAGTCATAGCGAGATGATTATTTTTTGTTCAACCAGATATATTGCTACTTAGGGTACCTACAGTGTAAGTTCCATCAAAACCAGTAGTTTTCGTTTTATATGTTATTAATTTAATAACTGAAAATGACGAAAAAGGCTACATTTTTTGAAAAAAATGCCTCCTTATCATACCGACCTAAAAGCTAAGCTTATCATTCACCTCCCCATCGTCTGCGTCGCCGGTTCCTTTTCACTTTCTTACTCAAGATATTCAAGTATTTAAACAAACTAACGAGTTGCAGAGCGCAAGCCACAACTAATTCAACCTTCGGCATCTTCATGTACAACAAATGCTATGATTAATCTCGCGCATGTGTGAATCACGAAGCGTCTCGCACGTAGGTTTGATGACTTCCAGCCTCCCGAACAAGCCGAATTCTGAAAAGGCTACAGTACCATAGACCACATCTATTAAGGCAAATTATACAGAAGTCCGAGAAGTACGAGTATAATATACCTCTATGTTTAGCGTTTGTGGACTATGAGAAGGCTTTTGATTCAATCAAAACTTGGGCGGTGCTTAGGTCTCTTCAGCGGTGTCACGTAGACTATAGGTGTTAAAGTGTCTGTATAACAACGCCACCATGGTCGGTCCGAGTCCAGGCACAAAATACGAGGGCGATTCCATTGCGGAGAGGTGTAAGACAGGGAGACGTTATATCTCCGAAACTGTTTACAGCGGCATTGGAAGACGCCTTTAAGCTCCTGGAATGAGAAGGATTCGGCATCTGCGTCAATAGCGAATACATAACACGCCTCCGGTTAGCCGATGATATAGTCGTAGTGGCAAAGACGCTAAATGATCTTGGCACTATGCTCGACCAAGTATCCCATCTTTGAAAAAAAATATGGAAAAGACGAAAATTACGTCAAGTTCCCGTGTTATACCTACTCCAGCATCCGTTGGAAACTCAACTCTTGAAGTTGTCGACGAGTACGTCTACCTTAGATGAAATATCTAATTAGATAGGTCCAACTTTGAGAAAGAGGTCAATTGACGAATCCAACTCGGCTAGGCAGCGTTCGGGAAACTGCATAAGAGCGTCCTCTCGTGTCAATTACCTCAGAGTCTGAAGACGAAAGTTTTCAACCAGTGTATGTCACCAGTGAAGACATACGGATCCGTTACGTGGTCTCTAACTATGGGCCTCATAAAGAAGCTTAAAATCACACAACGAGCAATGGAGTGGGCTATGCTCGGTGATCGAATCAGAAGCGAGGAGATACGTAGAAGAACTAAGGTAACGGACATATCCCTACGAATCAGTAAGCTCTAGTGGCAGTGGGCACTTTGGCAGGGCACATAGCAGGGCACATAGCACGGCACATAGCAGGGCACATAGCAGGGAACTGAAGGCCGCTGGGGCAGAAAAGTTCTAGATTGGAAACCCTTCGACCAAAAGCGCAGCGTGGGATGTCCACCGACAAGATGGACAGACGACAGGACCAAACTGGATGCAGACCGCTCACAACCGGTCGCTGTGGAAAGCCGTGGGGGTGGCATATGTTCAGCAGTGGACGTCTTTTGGTTGATAATGATGATGATGATGTGTGAACATCAATGTGAATAGCAAGCTCGCGTCAGCTCTCGTGCACGAATATTTCCTCGAACGTTTCGTCAATAACCAGACGAGAAGCGAGCGCGAACGTTAAATGCCATTTAATAATTTACGCAACGCGCACGAATATTTGTTTTCTGTTTTATATGGTGACCCAAGTAACGTAAATAATAATCAATTTTTGAAGTGTTTTCTACCATCAACACCGCCAACAACCGTTTGGATTAAAGCTTTAATCATGCACAAATTATAAAATAAATAAATATAGCAACTGAATATTTTACGGTCTATTTGGTAAATTACGAGTATTTTACCATTTTTACCATAAATTACCATATTTTTCATTACTTACCATTTTGTTTTTTTACCTGCCCAACTCTAGTCCGAACCAATTTTCGTTGGAAGGATTTGTTAAGACCTACTATATTTTTCTCAAAATTTACACTTGCTTAGTTTAGAAGTTAGATGGGGGGGGGACGCACATTTTACCACTTTGGAAGCGTCTAGCTATGAAACGTTAGACTTTAAAAGAAAATGGTTTTTGGAACCTTGGTATCATTTTAAAAGACCTATCTATAGACACCCCCCACGTACAGGTTTGACTATTTTTTATTATTTTGGTTTTAGTTTCATGTATGGGAGCCCCCCTTAAATGTCATATTTTTTGGCTGTGACATACTGACGGACAGACAGACAGATAGACAGACAGACAGACTTGGCGAAACTATAAGGGTTCCGTTTTTTGCCATTCGGCTACGGAACCCTAAAAACATGTGCGCTATCGACTTTGGGTTTTTTTAAAATATTTTCGGCACAAACAAAGATCTGCGCCTCAGTCATTATAAACAGTCATTACAGCATTTTAGGATTGTTCAAAAATATCGTTGACCTGTGCTGCAGTCATTTCGCAACAAATATAGCCCGTTGAGTAACGTCAGTAAGGAAATTACAAAAATATATTCTTATCGTATAGGCTGTTTCTTCGCACACTTCCGTCGGCCCCACATTCCCACATTTGGCGACGAGGCAAACCGGATGCGGCGCATAGTTTTTTTTTGCGGCAACGTGTTTCGCTTGTCGAGCGTTTACTATGAAATGAAGTTGGTCGATCACCCCTTGACTGATTCACCTCCGTAGTAATTCTGAGAAATGCACGCCTACTACGCTTGTAGTCGATATTTTCCTTATGATTATATGTAACTACAGTGGCCAGTATTTTAGTAGTAAACACGAAACTTAATTTCCCATACTAAAGTATCGATGAATATAGGACATAATAAAGTGCGGTCACGTAGACACCGTTTTAAGTTATAAACAAATCTTAAGGGGCTCCCCGAATTTTTGACGCGCACACTAGCGCCAATTATTACTCATTGAATAAAAAATGACGATAATAAAAAACAATCAAAAATCTGGTAGATACGATTGTAGTACAGGTTCTATAGTTTATTTAGTACGTTTAAATTGTTTTAAAAGTAGTTTACTGTAGTTAGAGTTAGAAGAACTGCTAAATACGGCCATTTTTGGCATTTTTTCTAACTGTAACTGCAGATAACTATGTTTTTTGAACTTAAACATTGTATCTAAACCTCATAAACAGAGCTAAAATCGCGTCAATCAGATTTTCGATTGGTCTTTTATTTAACGAGTTATGATTTTTCTACTAAAGTGACGCTAGTGTGCGCGTTAAAAATTCGGGGAGCCCCTTAAACAGAGTTGCTTGATTATTGAAGAAGTCAGAACTTCTAGATATTTAAAGATATATGTATAATTGGTACTACACATGTATCTTTATTAAACCAGACAGGCGAGACTAGCGGAAGTTCACCACGTGAAATAGCGCTAAGGCATGCAAATTAACGTACCTAATTGTTACTATCACGGAATAACTATATCATTGTTACGCAATGCCACACCGAATGAAATATTAGTAGGTAGCGCAATGGATGACACTAAAGTTAATGTTAATCACTAATTTATTCCAAGATAACGCGGTCTCGTACGTTGTTATTTATCAATGATAAATTCTGAGTTATAAATAAGCATTGACGTAGTTAGACAGTCACTAAAAAAAATATTTTTGTTTCAATATATATTTTACCGCTACTTTCCAATTCACAGTTTTGAATTCGTGTCTCCGACTGAAACTAGGTACTTTACTACCTGTTGTGTGTGCTTCGATGTCGCTTCTTTCAAATATTTAATTTCGGCTCGAGGCAACAGAATCCCGTGATTGTCCGTCTATCCTTGAAAATAATATTTGGAGAGTGGTAACGTAGGAGAAATGAGGGCTTTGACCCGTGCCCGTAATCACGCCAGCTCAGGCTCAGGAGGACTACTATGTAACACTATATTCGTATAACCGAAAATAGCTATCACTGTTGCTCATGGCTGCATGGCCCTGTGAGCGAAAAGGATGGCTTTATGAGGACTACGCAGTAGGGCTTCTGGTCTGTATCCTGGCTATCCCACATCGGTTCGAATAAACTGTTCTTTTATTCATGCCCACGCGGACGCCTCGGGTTTTAAACCTCTATCATTTAATGGAAATGCGGCAGAAGTAATTTTAAATGACCGCAAAGCGAGCCGTCTGTGTCAGTGGAGTTGATGGCTGATGCCTATCCCGACACACTTCTTTTATTTTCACTCGTGTTTTACAGTGTCCATATTTGCTTTTTTGTTTATCTTTCATGCCCACTTGCCCAGTACGGACGCGTCCATTGCTGTAGTTATGATTATGTGCCCTGGGACAATATTTACTATCTATGATTTTGCCTTGATTTTCACTGATTCTAAAATGGTCATTTAAGTTAATTTACCTACATACACCATATTTTTAAATAGAACTTTTTTAATTTGGTGGGTTAGTTGGGTGGCTAGTCCCATCTCTAGTCCAACGACTCAGCGTCATTATTGTCAAGTTATGGACAAGGTTAGCTACTTACAGTGCCCTAGTTCAGACAGAGGGACCGATAACGTATCGCAGTAACGATCGATAAAGCACTCGAAGCTCGGTTTATAAGCACAGACACGCTTCCACGAAGTGCATTCGCGTTGCAAAATGTCAGACGTATCGCTATGTAATTTCATTGTTCATACGTAAATAGACAGTTGTAAAGGCATGCACACAATGCAATTTAGGATGTTGACAACGAGCGAAGCCACAGGGTGGCACCGTTTAGATTTGTTATAAAACAACGGAGCTGCACAGCTCTGACGTCGCCGCAACGCCGAAGTAACGCAAAGGAGACGTCCATGTGGCTTTGCTTTTAGTAAAAGTCTTATTGAACTTCGTAACCGTATGTACCGTCCCACCACCTTAATTGAATTTAAATCCATGAAAATGTTTCATAACCGATTTATGACTATCACTCACTTTGGATAAATTTATAGAACAAATTATAGACTAATTTCGTAAGAGCATTGCTTTGCCTGAAATTTATCATTTTCGGAACAATTTACAAGTTAATTTCGTAAATCAAAATAGGTTTGCCACACGCAAGCGACAGGTTATCGGTGGTTTGATAGATTGCACCCAGTTAAAGGTTTGATCTCGATTGTATAAACAAAAATGACATTTCTCCAACAACGATGTGAATTCATCTTTTACAAAAGCTGTTCCGTTTTCGAAAAAATAAAAATACCGTTTTCGAAGAAGAATCTTCATAATTAGATGTGTTGTGAACTCTGGCCAGCAACATTGGGATTTTGAAAAAAGTATGATGACTCCTTCCTCTTAATACAGGACCATTCGTACACCCGCTTGCGTAAGTGTGAGTGCATCGGCGCGAACCGGTTCGAGTCAGTGGCGATAATTTACTACTAATCTTGACCCACAGCTGTCTCCAACCAGTTTTCGGTCGAATCCGACGGTATGTTGTCCTATCACCAAAGTTACTAACGTAGCGGAAGTTGTAAAACGTGGGGGGTGATCAAAGATGAATTCTGTAAACTTTCAGTTGTAAAATTATGTAATGGTGGCTTCGTAATCGATTAAATTTACTTCCGCTTGTATTTATAAGTATTAGATTTTTTATTTGGCATCTGCTTGATTACTTGCTAGCTATTCGTACATCTCACGTCAAAACTTAAAATATTCTGGGGCATCACAACGGTAATTATTACTTGATCTTTTTTAGGGTTCCGTAGCCGAATGGTAAAAAGTTTCGTCAAGCCTGTCTGTCTGTCCGTCCATGTGTCACAGGCACTTTATTCTGTAACTATAAGCATCACAATGTTGAAAGAAGATGTATTTTATTTGTCATTGAATTTTAAACAATCGTACCGATTTTCAGCTTGGTGGGAATTTATGTAGCTTCACTTATATTTTTTGGTCTAAATTTACCGGACTAGTATCCTGTTAACCGCTTTACGATTCTTATACAAAAATAAAAAAAAAATGATATTTAAGGGTGTAGGGTGTCTATGGATAGGTCTTTTAAAATGATATAGATATTCCTAAAACTATTTTCTTTTAAAGTATAACGTTTGATAGATAGACGCTTACCAAGTGGTAAAATTAACTCATAATGGTATGTATACTCAGGACATAATTACCACTTATGTCCTGAGTATACCATTGCCGCTTGACTTTCTACTATCTAAACTATCACTAAACTAACGATGAGGAATGGAACTACCGATGTAACAGACGATTTTCAAGCTCAAATATCGATAGTACGGCGACGCTAATGCAACGTATGTGATACATTCATAATAGCAGAATCACTACGTTCGTGTTCTAACGTTATGAAAAACTACAAGTTTCGATTAAGGTCTCCTTCCCTTCCCTGAAACTCTTTAGATGATTCTATTATGTATACAAACACGTACATATTTATAGGCATAACTTCACTCCTCCAAAAGAGTGACTAAACGGGATTATGTGTCCATGCATGGACAGTTTGGAAATTCCCAGATATAATAATATACTAGCTATAATTATCAGACTAGTTATACATTAGTAGTTTGAACGGCGACATGGTACGACGATCATTTTTATCGGGAAAAGTAGAATGTGGTTGTGATTTGTGGTATGACGTTATTTTTTTATCAAGTGCACTAATTGTTATAAAATCAATCATATACTGGTGATAAAGCGATTTTTATTTGAATGGTTTGCTTACGTTTAGTTCAGGTTAAGTTAGGTTAGGTTCGTTTCACAATTAACAAAAACGGAGAATAATTAATGTAAGTCTAACAATGCGAATATAGCATACGCTCTTTTCGTTTTTGATGCAGTTTTTACTGACTTTAAAAAAGGAGTATTTGATATCGTCAGAATTGTATTTAAAAAAATCTATGTTGATTGATTATACTCGTACGTGATTGATTTTAAATTTATAATTCAAAGGCGTCTTATTGTTTTTTTTTTTTCATTTGTTCTAGTGCTGCGGACAGTGCGGACTCACCAATACTGGAGGAAGCTGGCGAGAGTGGATCAGAACAGAAACCAAAACCACTGGTCAAATATGGAGAACTTGTAATACTCGGGTAAGATTCAACTTTAAAAGATTTATTCATCATTTCCACTAACGGCTAAGCTATCAAACTAGTATTATGAGTAAAGGCCTCACCTTAAGTATGAAATGGCTGGTATAAGCCATTCTCCACCACGAGCCCTCGTGCGGATTAGAGAAAGGTGCAATGCAAGCGACCTACCTTGCTGTTAGATGTCATTTATCAAGCCGCCCATAGGGTCTCTGACTAGACCTAACGACTATTATCAACCGAAATGAGCCGGGACCTACGGCTTAACGTGCCTTCCGATGCACAGAATTGTGACCAACGTATGGAAAGAAATCCTAAAGTACTTGGTCTTCATAACAATGTGAAAACATTTTATTTCGCATCAACGTTTCTATTCATTTAACTTTTGATTAGTAACCATCTATTGATTAAAACACCATTAGTACTTGGTTTGAATTGCCATTCATATTGATGAAACAAAAGTAATTACGTCTGGGAAATCCAATCGTTCTGTTGATAATTCATTCGTATCGGATATTGTTATTTCATTTGTCTTTGATTTTACTTGCCCATGGCCATGTCAATTTCTTTGTGGTTAAATTATGTTTTTCTGTGTCATTTTCTACTGCGTACATACATGGTGTGGTGTGTTTGTGAGACATTGGGATTGCAAATTATGAACCAACGTCTCAATAAGATTCTGAGTTCTGACTAATCAACATGACTAAACTTATCGGAAACATGAGTGTCATTTTCTTCGAACACAATGTGTGTCTTTAAATAAGTATTCTATTAACCAAAGTTGTATTCTAATTTGGTTAGCTGGTGATTAGTAATAAAACGCAGATACCGCAAAAAAGATTTTGGCCAAGGCAAAAACAATCGATTTTGCCGCAAATCAGGTTAGTTTTGCAAGCCCTTATTAGTTGATTGGTTAATCTGCCACCGAAGGCACCTATCAATTATCAATTATCCTTGGTAAAAACGTGACCGTCTATTATATTCGGATCACGTACGTGACATCCTTTTTGGGAAGCACAATATCAATACTGAAGTAGTCATGTATTGCTAACAAAACTAAGTTATTTTTATGGCTTCTGCGAAATTGTAAGTACATATTTAAAATTAAAAAAAAAAGGTGAAATTGCCCCTAAACTTTTGGCTAAATAATAAAGCTGGCAGAATCCTCGTTCTAAAGGTAACGGTTCGCGCCGCCGCGACCGAGGCAGGAGACGGCGATCTTCACTTGACGCTATGCTATGACTTTACATCAGTTCGCGAGTGAGACCGAGACATGCGACCGAGGCGCGTGACAGATGACAGCAAGATGGTCCCTGCCCCGGACTGGTAGTGTAGCGATCTCGCGCGCGATAAATCAGGTGTGATTCAAAAAGGGATACTTTTACGACTCACTTTTTTTAAAACTAATCAGACCGCGACAAGGGGCCGCGACCGGTCGCGGTCTCTCTGGCAACTACTGTAGGCCGAGACCAAGACCGGAGACCACGATAAGTGTTTAACGAACTTCTAGACGTCTATATCGGAGTGTGTCAAGTGTATTTGGCTCAATATGGAAATTTAAGTACATACTAGAATTTCTTTTTCTTTTACGAAGATTTGTTCTTATATTATTATTATTACAAATGCAAAACTAAAAGAAGATTCCCTATTAATGAATTTTATTTAATGTCTGATTATTTTAATCAACATTTCACAGTCTTCGTCCGTAAATGTACTCATCTTTAATCATTAAACACCTGTTTTATCGCGCGCGACCGTCGCACTACTAGTGAGCAGCGACGTTCTCGGTGTATTCTGTCGAGCGCCTCGGTCGCTTGTCTCGGTCTCGCTCGCGAACTGACGCGCATACATGCATAGCGTCTAGAGATGGTCTCGGTCCCCGGTCGTGGTCTCCGGTCGCGGTCTCTTGCCTCTGTCGCGGTGCGAACCTCTATCTTTACGGTAACGCAACCAGCATCCACGCCTCTTTGCCTACTGGACACGATTTTATCTTTAATGAGGTTTTAAGTTAGTGTATATATTTAGTTTTTGCATGTTACTTACCTTGTTAAAAAATATAGAGATAGATCCCAAATAAGTAAATTGCATAGCATTTAGCTTAACTAAGGTATTTGCTTTAGGCCTAGTTATAAACAATACGCACTGCATGCATCTACAAATACGATCTCAGATCAACGATTATTTCCATAACAATAAACTGTCTCTGCAACTACATGTACTGAATTGTGTAGTTTTATGGCCAGACATTTCCTCACCGGATAGTTTAGCGTTCACTGGCGATTGTTTCCTTAGAAAATTGCAGCTTTCACTCGCTAACAGCTACTATCAAAAGAAACAAACCCGTTTCTCTGATCTCCCGTTCAAGCATTCCTTTCGATTTCACACCGACTTTAATATACATCGACGGTCACCTTCCGCTCAACACCTCGTTTAATTCCCCTTTGTTTTAGAAAGAGGACAATATAAAATTTGCTTATTAATTCTGGCTGTCGTTTACTGTCTCGTTTTGCTTGTTATGAACCGTCGGTATGTTATATTCACCCTATGCACGACTAATTAAATTAGACACAAAATCCCTGATGGTTAAACTGAAACTCCGAAGGATTTATTGAAGCTCGTTCTAAGTGGAACTCGATATTTGGAAAGTCGATTGAAAATGTAGCAAATTGAAGGTCTTGCAATCGATTAAAATCAAATTCAGCTCAACTAGCAGAGGTCAGTGCGGTCAAGTTCACGTAGGCGAATCACGCCGTTACGTCACGCTCGGTCAATTCTAAAAATTGCCGCTGGTTTTTATTGCAGTACAACGCGCTAAACTTAACAATTCTGTGTACCAATTTGATGATACCAAGTAGTTAAAACCAAATGCAACGCAATTTGATCAATTGGACACTTATCTTAATTCGTCGGTCAAGGAAACCTTCAAGCTTCAACATTATCTGCATCGTCATCTAATTTGCTTGCGTTTTTAGTCCACATGTTATTGTTTTTGGGCGCTGTCTATATACGAACGTAACACTGGCTTCCGCTAATCTTATCTGTACACGTACGGTGGGATTTCAAATAGTTTCGAACACTGGTCACGAAATTTTCCCATTTTGGATATGACAAGCCATCAAGATCCAGTAGGATAAGATGACTAGAATGCTTGACTTGTAGAGTTTGGATGCATGAACGACGTTTTGTCTTACTCCAAGCTGATGCATTTAAATGCGCTCATCTTATTTGTATTATTTACGCCGTTTTTCCTTCTTTCAATGGGTCAATTGAGTTAGATGAATATTTGTATTGCGGTATAAGTGCTTTCTTAAACAGTAAATATTTAAAATACTTCTAGTCAATGCCTTCATAATTGCGCGTGGGTACAAAGATCAGACAATATTTACCTTATGTATGTGTTAAACATTATTAGATCATGGTTTTGAAACAACCGCTAGGCTTGGCTAGATCCTTTAAATCGTGATATTATCTGCATGTAAGTCAGTGCTACTGTTCAATGTTCAACATAAGCGGCGGTAGTGTGATGTCACTCCGACGTCTCCGTGTTATTAATCCCGACGTAGTTCGCTTATCATGCAACTGCATGCCTTTTGCGGAATGTCTGTTCGTGCGTTATTCATAGTTATACATAGGTATCACACTAACTCAAGTTCTTGGGAAGTTGGATAGGTTTGAAGAAGATTTGCAAAAGGCATAGATACGCCTAACGAAAATGTAGCTAGTTATGTATACGTGGGACACTCGGAAAGTTGTGCGACACAAAAAAAAATGTTCTAGAGGTACATATATGTTTAATAAATTATTTCAAAGTACTCTCCACCAGCCTCTATACAAAGATTCATACGCCTGAACCAGTTTCCAAAACACTTTTTCCAGTCCGCCGCAGACACCTCGCTTACAGCCTGCTCGAACGCAGCCAGCGCATCTTCCGGCGACGAAAATCGTATCCCTTTGAGCAGATTTTTTATTTTTGGTCAAACTGTGCTAGATCAGGGTTATAAGGAGGGTCACCCAGAAGTTTGACTGGCGTGCTGAATAGGAAGTCCTCGTTTTGAGCGCGGTGTGTGCAGGCGCATTGTCGTGGTGGAGCAGTCCGCGAAGCCCAGTGTTTGGTCGCTTGTTGCTCACAACAGAGAAAATTTCTGGTAAACATTTGGTAGTATACTATTCGTCGTTGATGCTTCTTTGATCTCTCAAATGAAATAAGCTGGCGATCATAATCTTCTCCCCGCTTCGACATCGTTTCACGTAGGCGTTGGTTCATTTTGAAACCCCCAAACTGTTGACATGTGCTTGGTTTCTGGATCGTATTGATAAATCCAAGACTCATCACCTATAACGATGTCGTAAACACGCCGAGACGAGCCTGCTTCAAACTTGTTCAGCATATCACGGCACCATTCCACCCGAGCCTGCTTCTGAGCATCGGTAAGGTAGGCACCCAGCGTGATACTATCTTGCTACATCTTCGCGTGAGGACGCACGCGCCTTGGAGGGTCCTTCATACATAATTGCCATTTGAAGTCTATCGAACGATTCTTCCGGTTTCTCTAGCCAGTCTCCCATGTATAAAAACTTTTTCGCAATACTTCCTGGGTTGCCTGGTATGTTACACGAAATGTATGATATCCGTCATTGTGTACAATTCCTAGGATTTATGTATAACAATTAAACCATAAAATTATAATTTATAAACCGTAGGATTGTTACTTGTCTAATGAGAGCCTTAATAAAAACTCTGCTCCTTGTATTAGAAACATTTAAAGATAATAAATACCGTATTATTGTTACATAATTCGTTTATTCTCAATGAGACTCTTATTCTTCATTTAAAAACGTGTTTTATTTATTTTACTCACACATTGCGTTCGTTTTATACATTTTCTAATACGATATTGGAATTCTGCAAACCATTTCTAGGAAATTAAACATTTCTTAGGATTTGAGCATAATAAATAATCTCTGAATCAAAATTTTATAGATTTCCTAAATAGCTTCGAAATTGTATACATTTCCTAGGATTAAACAATATATAGAATTTATACGTTATGTGTGTGTATATAACAAACGTAACGTTTAAATTCTAGCCTTTTCAAGATGAGTCAGACAAAAACATAATGGTAAGAAAGAAAACCAATACAGAAGGTTTGTAAGCGAATTTTCCAACGTCTTCGTTTGTTCCAACAGTGTCGAGCTTCATGCTATTCGTCGCGTAGAAAAGTGGGTTAATATATCTTGACAGGCGTACAGTTTTAATCGATTCCCGTCATTGCATTACACGTGCATATTCATTGGCATTGCGCGTGCGTTCACGCATGCATTGATAATTTACTGTATCCACCGAGTCTATGACCGCAATACGCTACCTATGGCGTATTACAAGCAGCAAAGGTCATGTTCATCCATGATTACGACGTATATGATATATTTGCCTCTCACTTCATGCGGTGGCAATGAAGGCCTGCTTGTTAACAACGATTAATGTTAATTATGTTATGCATAGAAAAAATGTGATGTTATGTGCCATAAAAGTCAAGCAAATATTGAAGACGGATGTGATGTCTTAAACGAAGTGTTTGCTAAGCTTGTTTCATATATATCTCCAAATGAGGAGATTCTTTGACATAATCGCATGAATATTCCTAACTTAAAACAGCAAATATTTACCCTAATTTGATGTAAACCCTCGGCGTATCCAGTTAAGCACTAACAGGCGTGTCAGTCACGTTGGGGTTATTTCCATCAATCCGTCTGATACAGGCCAAGTCGCGAAATGGTACCCGTTTACAATACTTGACCTATTTCGCATTTTCGCAATGCTTCAAGAATTGCAATATCCAATGCTTCAGGATTATCTTCTTAAAAGCAATTTTGTTTGGCTAGTCAACCAGCAAATTGCCAGTGGTGTCGTTAACAGTAACAATCGTTTTTACGGCTAACCAATTAATGTAACGTAAACCGTTAAAAATCTTGTTCATTCGTTGACTCGTTCGTAATTATTGGTTTTTGTATCGTTTACTAAACCTAAATGACGCGATGACGTTTCGAATAACCTAAATGAGCATATTGTATATTTTTATGACACAATTTCACATTACACTAGTTAGACGACACAGGAATACTTAAGAACCTTTAAAATAAGTGCGATAAAAGTTTAAAAGATGTAGAAGTATCAATTTATATCATGCTGATGACAGAATACCTAAGTACTTGACACCTAAAATACCTACTTACTTTTTGATGAATTTAACACCAAAACAAACAAATAAGTAGGTACTTATATAGAATATTTTATGAGACAAGCATTAAAAGACAAATAAGCTAATAATAAATTTGGTAGGTGTTGGGAAGCAACTGCGATACCCGCAATCGTGGCTGTTTAAAAAAAAGTTGCATTTAGGACATGAACCAGTATAAAAGTAACGACTTTTTTTTATTACGCCCGTTTCTAGCAGCTTTATAGCGTTACGCAAGTTATTCGGTGTGCATTATTTACCGGAATCGCACAATAGTATAAGAACATCGCACATTGAAATGATTGTCCATAGTCAGATCGCATATTTTTTTTGGTTTCGATCAAATCAGAGTATTTAACGCTTCTCTCAATCGTCTCATAACGTCTTCTCATCTCATCTACCTCAGTGTCTGAAGACGAAAGTCTTCAACCAGTGTGTGTTTTCAGTGATGACATACGGATCCGAAACATGGTCTCTTACTATGGGCCTTATAATGAAGCTCAAAATCACACAACGAGCGATGGAAAGGGCTATGCTGGGTGTTTCTCTACGGAATCGAATCAGAAATGAGGAGATACGTAGAAAAACTATAGTAACGGACATAGCCTTGAGAATCAGTAAGCTCAAGTGGCAATGGCCAGGGCACATAGCGCGAAGAACTGATGGCCGTTGGGGCAGGAAAGTTCTAGATTGGAGACCCTTCGACCAGAGACGCAGCGTGGGACGTCCACCAATAAGATGGACAGATGACCTTATAAAGATCGCAGGATCAAACTGGATGCAGACCGCTAGTGATCGGTCGCTGTGGAAAGCCGTGGGGGAGGCCTATGTTCAGCAGTGGACGTCTTTTGGCTGATAATGCTGATGATGATGATTTAACGCTTGGTGTTATCAGCATTACTTACTATTGTGTTTGATATAATACTTGTATAGACACCTCACATAATTTTCGATGACAGTATTTTTTATTGTCCTGAGAGTTAAGCCCGTATCATGTAATCTAGGTCAGACGGTCCTACACGTGGAAAGACATTTACTGTGAAGCGTGCTACTGTGCGTCGCGCCTTACCCACGCAGACAGTGCGGAAGTATGCGCGTGCGACGCCTGCTGTGCTGCAGCCGAAATAGCGATGCATGTAGACCGGCGCCGACGCCGGCCGGCAGATAACGCTGCACTCTGTAAACTGACTGAGCGTTGTTATTTTAGAGAATAATAACTGAAAAATATAGGAATAACCTTTTGCATCGAAGTATAGGTACATATTAGTAATAATATAAATATCCTTTGGACATTCCCACACATCGCCATCTAGTCCCAAAGTAACCTACTCAAAGCTTGTGTTATGGGTGCCAGACAACGGATATAATACTTAAATAGTTTTTTGTTTGTAAATACATACATGGTATACATAGAAAACACCCAGACCAATACAAACAGACATGTTCATGCACACAAATGTTTGTATTGTGCGAGAATCGAACCCGCAACCCGCTGCGTAGTAGGCGATTTCTAGAACACTACACCAGACGGGTCGTCAAATATATTGGCGCTAAATTTGACTAAAGAGCATTTTCTCAGTTCTGCTAAAGTTATTTTTTTACCGATACGGTTATAGACATTTCCAGTAGTAGTGCAGTTTGCTCTATATATTCCGTCGTGGTCTTTGTTGTTGTGGCGGAACGTTTTGAAGACAGTAAATATTGGATGAACTGGATGGAGAAAAAACTTTGTATGTGCCATAATAGGCCGTGTATTCTCTTTGTGACACGACTTGAATGCGCACTGAATAGCGTTTTTGCAATGAGATTCTCGGTAGCCTGTATTCATTGTCGTGCTAACTAAATCGAATGCGTTGCATGCAACGCATCGCATCTATACGCTGCATCACTGTGTGACCGATATCAACTGAACATAAATTCTATTTTTGCACTTTCCTCTTTTATAAATACTGAAGGATATTTGTATTATTGTTAGAATTTTAATAATAATCTTGCAATGCGAGTGTTTATTTACTATCATTGTTTCCTGTAGCTTGTATACGCAGGATGATTTAGTGCTTTTCTCTACATCCGTAATAGTTTCTAACAGTGAATATGATGTATTATTGCAGTAACGTTAGGAAGTAATTAGCGTTTAGCTCACATGAGATTATAGCTGGATGTTATCTTGAAATAGTTGAACGTTGGTTTAATGGTATATCGTTCGAAAATGCTTAAAATACTTCTTGTTTGCGTTTCTGGTATACATTCGTTCATTTCACGTTTCTAGTTCTGATTTTCAATGGCTGTCGCATAATCGGATTGCAATCGCAATAGATATATCATTTTGATTCACACAAAGAATCAAAATGATATATCTAGCATTTGTAATGATGAATTGACATCATCATCTTCATCATTATCAGCCAAAGGACGTCCACTGCTGAACATAGGCTTTCCCCACGGCTTTCCACAGCGACCGATCAGTAGCGGTCTGTATCCAGTTTGATCCTGCGATCTTTATAAGGTCGTGATGAATTGACGATTATTAGTAATAACAAACAAGAAAAAATAAAACTAAGACATGCAACATAAAAAAAAATACTTAAAATCTACCTATTCAAAAACGAAACCATTTCCTTGCGGCAACAAGGCTATGATGCTGGCTGCGTTGCCGTGTTGGATAGCTATGCTAATCCTTTGAGCCAGGAACCAGCCAGCTTTATTATTGGCTGTTACAGAATTTAATTTAAGCGCAATTTTTCTAAACAATTATTAGTTATAAAGTTCGTATATGGTATCTATTATTATTATTACTGGAACCTTACCCTCGGCTTATAGAAGTAAAAAAAAAGCAAATAAGTAAAGGCTATTTTTCTGTATACTGTACACTTTTACTTAGTTATTTATGTTAAGGTTAAGATTTAGTTGGCTTAGAAAGCAATTTGGTTCAGCTGTCCCTGATCGAATAAAAATAAAAGCGTGAAATTGCCTTCCCGCAATGGCGTCGTGCTTAATTTGCAGCCTTCTCGAACCTTTCATCAAAGACTGAATTAGGTTCTTCAGGTTACACGTGGAAAAAAGCTATTAATATTAAAGAGAGATATCGCACTTAACAGTGTTGTTTTTGTCTTTTCCAAAGCCTTCTTGCAAAATCAGAAGTTAATCAATTTCTTGTTTCAAAATTTAGAGTCTAATCTTATCACTTTACCACTTGTTTTATCTATCATAACATATCTATACTACAGCGTGTGTGGCATGAGCCAGACCCTTGAAATAATCAATTAATTAATTTGAATACGGTTTGAAAATTAATGAATATGTAGAATATTTTAGTAAAATCTACTTGATTAAATTATTTAACCGAAAACTAGTGTTTAACGTTTTTTTTAATGCTACCAACTTTAATGTTGTTAGACTGTACTTGTATTATTTCAAAGTTTTCTATTAACGTACACCATATTCTCATCTGGGGGACTTCAACGCAAAACTCGGCAAGCGAGGCGAGGATGAGTTGAAAGTGGGACCTTTTGGATATGGTCAAAGGAACGCCAGGGGAAATAGGCTGGCCGACTTTCTGGAGAAGGAGGGACTCTTTGCGATGAACTCTTTCTTCCAGAAGCCGCCTCAAAGGAAATGGACCTGGCTGAGTCCGGATGGCAAGACGAGAAATGAGATAGACTTCATCATGACCACCAAGAGACGGTTATTCAATGATGTCTCCGTGATCAACAGGGTAAAAACCGGTAGTGATCACCGTATGGTCCGAGGCATATTGAATATAAATGTCAAATTGGAAAGGTCCCGCTTGATGAAGTCCACGCTCCGACCTACTCGTGCCCATATCCAAAATCCCGAGAGCTTTCAACTCGAGTTGTCAAACCGCTTTGATTGCCTAGAGAATTGCGTATCAGTGGACGAAATAAACAACGGGTTTGTGAAAACTGTCCAAACGGTCGGATCTAAGTTTTTTAGACCTTGCCGTAAAAATAGACCTCAAAAACTCTCGGTCCACACTCTCGACCTTATGGCAGAACGTCGATCTATGGCACTGCAGACCTCCGTTAATGCTCAAACCTACAGGCAGCTTAATAGACGAATAATGAAATCTCTGCGACATGACATTCGTTCCTTTAACACGAATAGTGTTAAAGAAACAATAGAGCGAAACCAAGGCTCCAAAGTGTTTGCAAGGGACATGTCTATTGGGCAAAGCCTGTTGACGAAGCTTAAGACGGAGGACGGCAGTGTAGCGTCGACGAAAGCAGAGGTTTTGAGGGAGATCGAAAGGTTCTATGGGCAGTTGTACACCTCAGTAGCCAAACCCGTTGATAGCTCGACCGGAGACCCACGAGCTATCCTGACCCGACACTACACTGAAGACATCCCGGACATCAGCCTCTACGAGATTAGGATGGCCCTGAAACAGCTAAAAAACAACAAGGCACCTGGCGAGGACGGAATCACAGCAGAGCTCCTGAAAGCGGGTGGAACACCGGTACTTAAAGTCCTTCAGAGACTCTTTAATTCCGTTCTGCTAGAGGGCATCACGCCTGAGGCATGGAACAGGAGTGTGGTGGTGTTGTTTTTCAAAAAAGGAGACAAAACCTTATTGAAGAACTATAGACCCATCTCACTCCTGAGCCATGTCTACAAGCTGTTTTCAAGGGTTATCACGAATCGTCTCGCACGTAGGTTTGATGACTTCCAGCCTCCCGAACAAGCCGGTTTCCGAAAAGGCTATAGTACCATAGACCACATTCATACGCTAAGGCAAATTATACAGAAGTCCGAGGAGTATAATATGCCTCTATGTTTAGCTTTTGTGGACTATGAGAAGGCCTTTGATTCGATCGAAACTTGGGCGGTGCTTCGGTCTCTTCAGCGGTGTCACATAGACTATAGGTATATAGAGGTGTTAAAGTGTCTATATAACAACGCCACCATGTCGGTCCGAGTACAGGAACAGAATACGAGGGCGATTCCATTGCGAAGAGGTGTAAGACAGGGCGATGTTATATCTCCGAAACTGTTTACAGCGGCATTGGAAGACGCCTTCAAGCTCCTGGAATGGGAAGGATTCGGCATCTCCGTCAATGGCGAATACATAACACACCTTCGGTTTGCCGATGACATAGTCGTTGTGGCAAAGACGCTGGATGATCTAGGCACTATGCTCGAAGACCTCGACCGAGTATCCCAACAAGTGGGTCTTAAAATGAACATGGAGAAGACGAAAATTATGTCGAGTTCCCTTGTTGTACCCACCCCAGTATCCATTGGGAACTCAACTCTCGAAGTTGTCGACGAGTACGTCTACCTGGGACAAGTGATCCAATTGGGTAGGTCCAACTTCGAGAAAGAGGTCAATCGACGAATCCAACTCGGCTGGGCAGCGTTCGGGAAACTGCGCAAGAGCGTCTTCTCGTCTCAATTACCTCAGTGTCTGAAGACGAAAGTCTTCAATCAGTGTGTGTTACCAGTGATGACATACGGATCCGAAACGTGGTCTCTTACTATGGGCCTTATAATGAAGCTCAAAATTACACAACGAGCGATGGAGCGGGCTATGCTCGGTGTTTCTCTACGAGATCGAATCAGAAACGAAGAGATACGTAGAAGAACCAAGGTAACGGACATAGCCTTGAGAATCAGTAAGCTTAAGTGGCAGTGGGCAGGGCACATAGCGCGAAGAACTGATGGCCGTTGGGGCAGGAAAGTTGTAGATTGGAGACCCTTCGACCAAAGACGCAGCGTAGGACGTCCACCAACAAGATGGACAGACGACCTTAAAAAGATCGCAGGATCAAACTGGATGCAGACCGCTAGTGATCGGTCGCTGTGGAAAGCCGTGGGGGAGGCCTATGTTCAGCAGTGGACGTCCTTTGGCTGATTATGATGATGATGATGATGATATTCCCATCGGCTTGATCTCCTTATTTTGATATAAAATTTCCGCAAAATGTATTTTCTTGTTCCTTATTTAGGGTATGGATTTCCCAAACAATATATCATCCGTAATCCGTCAAGCCTGCTCTATATGTTGCTACTAATGCTGGGTATTATACCCAAGGATTTGATAAATTAGGAAGCGACTTATGTACGAGTAAGTGACTATAATAGAGATCGAATGCCACATAGAGTAATAGTGAATCAAAATAATTTCGAATAGACATGCATCAATATGAACAAGACTGCTATCGGTTCGGGCTTATAATGAGTAGGGCTATGTACGGACAACAGCAGCACGTCAAGGTAAACACTGGGATATCTTATGCATTTCTTATAAGGGCTATTTTGCAACAAAAGTGGGGGTAAACTGATGTGCTTTCGACTGTACAATGATTTACTAGCTCTCAATCTAACTCTAGCTCAAAAGTTGACTTTTTATGATACTCGTACAAGCGAAAAGTAAGTAACACTTCACTGTGCAATTTAGTTCAAAACCTATAAAATATAAAAAAGGGGCCTATGTTTTAAAATTAGCAATAAAAACCTTTTCTAGGTGCTTTGCAAGATGTGCTAAATTCTCTTTTCACTACTTTGAAGCTTGAGCTGGGTGCTTAAGTGTGCTAATTTGTGACACACTACCAGTTTTGTGAAACACTACTGTGGTGATGAGGCATTCCTTAACATTCTCAAAGCAATCACTATAATAATTCCTTAACATTGGTTTGTTACAACTAGTTCACCAATCAAAGCCCAAATCAAAGTGAAATCCGAAGTGGAACCTTCAATCGGCGTAGTTTGATTGGCATTGTGTTTAATCGACACCATGACATTGGCTAGAGTGCAGTCTACTGCTACCCTCATCATTATTGTGATAACCTCTAAGTTTTTGCGATGCAAGACGTCCTGTATGATTGCGAGTCGGCACCGTTCACGGATGCACATCCTTCCATACCGCGCTGAGTAACAGCTGACGAATGTTGCCCGGAGAATGGAACAGCTGTTGCTTGTGTAGCCAAGTAAGACTATAAAATGTGACTATCACAAAAAAATGTTAGTTATAAAGATCACAACAAAGACGGGTGACTTCTCAAAGTAGCATTGCTATGATATAATTGGTAACACTTGAAACAAGACAGTTGTCGTTTACAATGTATGTAGATGAATCCCTCTCATTTTCTTTTGGTTAAAAGAGGCAACTTTATGTACTATGTAACATGACCCAAGGCCTCATGTCACTTGACATCAGGGTGCTATTCCTCGTGCAGTTCGCATTCGAAGATAATACTGTTTTTACTTTATCAGGGTCACGATTTCTGTGCATTTCGATTTCTTCGGTGTGGTAGTTTTTAAACGTGTGTGGATCTTACTTAATTATTTCGGTAAAACAGTGAAATTCGTAATCGAATTACCGCACGAAATTAGTTCGATGGACGCGAGAATTTGGGCTTATGTGATCGTGGCCAAATGTCTGAATAACTTATTAAAAAAAAAAGTTTGCCCGTTACTTTTAATGGTTGCTGTCTCATGTGTAAACCTCGGTCTTCCACTCATTTCCTTATCCGTGGCAGACGGCATCGATCTAACGTTGTGTCGTCGCCAGGGCTTCGTGTTACGCAAGCTCCTTCCGAAGACTAGTGATGTGCTCTTGAGCTTATAAATAATAAGAACAGAGGTTTATACGCATCTGACGTATTGCGATGTAGCCAAGTAATTTTTTGGGTTTTGTACCCAATGGTTAAAACGGGACCCTATTACTAAGACTTTGCTGTCTGTCCGTCCGTCCGTCTGTCTTTTACCAGGATGTATCTCAAGTATTCTCAAGAACCTCTATAGTTAGAGAATTCAAATTTATATAGATGAATTAATTAATCAATTCCGTGTGGTTATAGATCTAGAATAAAGAGAAGCTATTCATTAAAATAAAAACAATCGCAGTGCGTAAGTTATCTGTCCTCACCTCCGGTGACAGTTTTGTAATCATTTTTAGAATGAAGAATAAGAAGAACATCCATTGTTTTGAATCAAATCGAATTGAAGCGACGAAAGGTGTTTAATTAATTAAAAATCATTTGGTATCCGTTATAGTTTTTGTCTCATCCCTATTTCCAAGCCACACTTAACTCAATTACCGTGGAACAGTGCACCTATTAAACTTCATTAAGGGAGATGGTAATGCACCCCGAGTAAGGAACTTTTCGGATTGAACTCGACGGAAAAGATTTTGAGGATCATTCGTAATAGGATTTTGTTAATCCCCTTTCTTGCATATCGGTAGCAGAAGGGGAAAATAATCCCTAGGAAACTCCGCTACTACTCCATGTTTCTGTATTTTTTTGTTTTTTCTTTGTATTTTTCATTACGGATGATAGACGGAGGGATGATACTTGTACATGCTGTGATGTTAGCGGTAAGAGCATTAAAAAACTTGACCAGAAAAATCATATTTTTTGTACGAATCCTTAGTTAAGGATCTAATTACAAAATTAAATAAGTAGATAAATTCACAATTTATGGTAACCCATACATTTCACGAGTTTTTATAACCCATATTAAAACCTATAAAATATTGATGTACAAGTTTAATCATGGCACGTGACACGACTAAGTGTAGTCTATGGAGTAAAAGAGCTTGCGAACTGTATTGGAATAGGTATGTTATTAATTATTTCCGTATCGCTTTCATGCGGCACCGAACAATGGTACTTTCACCTAATTTATCAGTTTTATGGCCCGGTCAACCCACCGGCTCGACTGGCTTTATCTCGGTATTTAACTTTGCCGTACTATTAATTAATTTCTTGTGCATTGACCCAGATATAACATTAATTCCTGTCGGCAGGTCAGAATAATAGGTTTTTGTGGGCGACGACATCAGTGTTGTTATTGCTTGTATAAATGCAGAGAGAAAAGGAGAATGACCGTCAACATAACATGTATAGCATTCTAAAAATATTAATACTTTGTTTATTTATTTATTTATTTATTTTAAAACTTCATGCACACAACATAAAATTGTAGGTACATATGGCGGACTTAATGCCAAAAGCATTCTCTACCAGTCAACCATAGGTCAGGACAGAGAAAAATATATATACAGGCGGTGCAAGTAAAGTTATAGAGGCAATAAAAGAGAAGAGAATAGCGATAGAGATAACTATAATACAATGATAAACATACATACTGCCTATTACTTATATACGATTATATAAAAATAATGAAATAATATATTCATTATATAAACATACACATCATTTAAATATACATAATATGGTACACATAGATAAATTAATGTCAATGAGACGGGTCAGTGAGTTCGTCCCTATATAGTGTTCGTAATGCCTTTTTGAAGGTAAATTTTAAAATTCACTATAGTAAGATGGTAATCCAACATTGATTTGTTTACAGAACCTATAAGATTGCCCATAAAAAAGAAAGTAAAACAGACTTTAAAGTTTCCAATTGCTTTTTTGTAAAAGTTTTTTTGCTACTTTTTAGTTATTATAGGGGGTTGATTGCACCTTTTGACACTGTAACTCTTAAGCGTTAAGAGTTCCACAATTAGTTCAGCCTTACACATTGTTGGCTATCAGACGTAACAACATGTCATTGATAGATATAAATAAATATAAATAAATAAATATCCTTTGGACATTCCCACACATCGCCATCTAGCCCCAAAGTATTAAGCTACTCAAAGCTTGTGTTATGGGTGCCAGACAACGGATATAATACTTAAATACTTTTTTGTTTGCAAATACATACATGATATACATAGAAAACACCCAGACCAATACAAACAGACATGTTCATGTGATATTATCATTTTCATATTATATATTATCATTATCATTATCATGTTGATATTGTTACGAATACACTATTCGTGCCTTATTCACCGAGATCTTGATGATGAGATCCTGACTTTTTAAAAATGGGACCAACTAGAAAGTATCACCTCTAGGTATGCGTTTTTTTTTTCAAATCGATCTACAAAATACTGAAATATGAGGTAACAGACAGTCGAATTACTAACCTCCTCCTTTTTGAAGTCGATTTAAAAAGAGTCGTATTTCGCAGATCTATGTAACGTCCCTCTTATCATGTTTTGCTTCTTTTCCGTCACCGGGAATCGACAGACTACAGATTTTTCAATCTCCGGTTGAAAACGGTCTAGCCTATAAAACCTAGAGTTTGCCTTGAACGCGTGGAAGTGGTAAAGAAAGGGACACTGTCGACGCTTTGTATGTCTTGGACACACCATTAGGGAAAATCTCTACGTTAGTTAGAAACTACTGGTAGAGAATGCCTAAGTCCGCCAATTAAACTATTTGGACTTCAACAATGTTTTTTAACAAATACAACACGTTCGTCAATGAAAGGAGCATAATGCTTCAAAAGTGATGCACACATTATATCATACAGTCGTTACGTCACGTTATACAATAACACAGAACAAAGGTTACACTTCTGCGGCTTCCCATGCTTGAACATTGTCAGATTTCTTGCCGTACAATAATACAATTACCGGCCGGTGCATAGCGCTGTCTGTGAACTACTCGACCAGCTGTTATCGTGTTATTACTACTAAAAGCGAGCATGATGTCACTTCTAGTCTTCAATCGCAACATTCGCAACCGACCTCTTCGGAAAAGCAATATCCTTGCAACAACTCGATAAAAGCTTTTGACAACGCTAATAATATTTTTACTGTGCCGATAAAATAACATATTGCAAGAGCCGACGCGCCTTTATTCTCCAACACTGTTAACAACATCATGAAACAATGAATTTTATTCAAATCATGTTTGCGTGCGATAGTTGAAAGCTAAGAAAGGTTAAATAAATAGAGCTTTATACGAACGCACGCGCACATTGTTTCTGTTTTAACTCTCGGTTCTCACGGAAGTTAACCTTTCCCACCGCGCAGATCGATTACTATTATTGCGTTTGACTATTTCTAACAACCTGTTTTCATTGTCCGTTACAATGTGGTTTGGAAGATAACAACAATCAATGACGATCATTGAAATCCGGTCAAGAAACCGGCAGGACTACATTTTTATGATGTCCTCGAAATAAAATACCACACACCTTCCAGATCCACATTTAATGCCCCTGACAGATATATGTTCATATTATATTTAAGGCCCACGGAATCCTAAAAATGGAAGTAATATCCTTTCATATTTTATTCTTATCCTCTTATTGTTCAGGATAGAATGCATATTTACCAGAAATGCAATTGGTATTCCCGAGTCTAGGGATTACTATTCGACTACACATATTCCTTTCCCAGGAAAATATTACACGTTAGACACAGCCCAACATGTGGCACGTGAGGCAATTTAGCTGTCTCACCGCCCTAGGGTACCGCAAGGGACCGAATTTGACTTGTGAATAAAATAAAGGGTAAAATGTTGACAGATACAACGGCTACCTGCCTGCGGGCGAGCGGGGTCGGCGTCGGAGCAAGTTCGTGTTGTACCGGAGACCAGCGGCCAACGGCGTCAGGCGGTCGAAGCACTATGTGGTCAAGACGCCGCACAGCAGCAAAGCGATACTGGATGCTAGCCAGCACTCGATCTCATACACACTCAGCCGCAGCCAGGCTGTCATCGTGGAGTACACGGAAGACCCCGATACCGATATGTTTCAGGTGAGTTCTATATGTAAAAGAAACGCTAAGTATATTGTAAGTACATACCTATTTACCGACAAGGTCCAGAAGTATTTGAATTAGAAGTAGTTGCTGGTTGCTGATTCGAGTCCCGCCCGTGCGCAAGTTTTTGGTTTCTTATTTCATCTTTGTGAATATTTGGATTATTAGAAAATCTTATCTAAGTTTACTTAAAGAAACTCGTTTTGTAACGCAAATAGTTAATATTTCGGAATCCCCAAAAAAAATTTTCATATGCTTCAGCTCAGAAACATTAAAACGTTAAATCTTCATGATTGCAATCAGTTTTTCATCCTCGGCACTGCACTTAACCGAGACTCAGCCGAGAGTGGTAGTCGCTATGCTAGCATCTTAAGTCTCTAGACTACAAAACGACGATCGCGTTGTAAATGGGATAAAGTTTTGTGTGTTTTATTTCCACTCAGTTTGAACAACTTAAAACATGTTCTTGAAGATTTTCTTTTAATTTGTTGTCCGCGCTACATTTTTACTTGGGCCACAATTTGTCATTTCAACCAAAGGTATTGATAGTGTATTCTACACAGATGTACCGGAATTAAGTCTCCGCAGGTACGTCACATTGCAATATGGTTTTTCCAAGTGAGACACTCATGTCTTTGAATGGAGGGCATTATACTAATACGCGACTGAGACTGTTTGCAGAGTTATATTGTAAGAGGACATACACAATTTTCCTTTGTCAGAAATTCGCCGTCACTCCACCTATGTTATTATATGATATGATATTGTTTACTTCTTCCTCTATATATCAAACTACAAGAACTTCCGTAGCACTAACCGGGATGTCAACCAAGAGAGGAAACTTAGCCTTCCCGGAATAGGACATACCCATTCGACCTAGTTGTCTCTCTGAACCTGACATGAGCAAATGTTTTCCTTCCAACGGATCTTCAATTTCTGATTGCCTCCGACTCGTGTAATGAACGCTGGTTAGTTATTTATGAGTAGCAGCTGAAAGATGTAAGCCTTCAAGTACCGGAGCTCGTTACTAAAATAAGTTGCAACACTCCAGTGATAGTGTAAATGTATCCCTCATGTCGAAATTGTTTCACGACAAACACGCCACGGGTTGTCTTATCTGCTTTCTGTTTAAACTAGTGTTTCGACAATACGCTACACACAAACAATAAACAAAAGCGACGGGAGAGATATGGGTGCGGCTCCAGTCATGTACACATTATTTGTCTACCTTTCAGCCCTCGGGATGGATAGGATAAAACTAGGCAGACAATGTGCAAATAGATTTCGCCGTGAGAAGACGGTGGCATATGAGTTTACATTGTTTTAAGTAGGTGTAGATTGATTGCTTTAACGCAAAATGTATGTAGGTTGCTACTAGTAACATTTAGCTAGTACGATCTTCAGTGATTGTTTTCGACTACGAATCCCACAGCACACATTTTTTTCTCGAAAAACCTTGGTTTTGTGCCAAGCGGCGTCATATGATCATGTGCAAATGGAAATATCAGATAGGGTGTCGTAATTTGGCCGCCGAAAATGTGTTCGCGTAATTTGTTTTCGGAATTGAATTATCTGGGGTGTGTTGTTGTGTATGTTTCTCGTCTGTATAAAGTGTATGTTGCGTTGCGTGCAATGTGTTGTTTACGCGTCGTCTGGTATCTTCGTCCTCCGTATCTAATCGGCGCACATGGGTTAGTGCCCCCCGGAGCGAGAACAATGCGATGCGTTGGTCCTAGCCCTCTGGCAGCGACATTGAGACACGTGGAGACAACGACCCTAACTCTAAACACTAAATAAATAAACACTCAGCGTCATCGTCTAACGGATTTTCCGCATCATCTAATTTCCATGCTGCTGTATTTAGCCCAGCGTGGTCCGATTCGCCGACATTCGTTTTACGAATTCATTGTGGAGCGTCCATTTGCCCCTTGTTCGAATTCATGCTACGTGAAGAAAAATATTTGGTTTCATTGGTATTGTGTGGGTGAAACATCAAATCTCGTCGAGTTGAGCTACTTCGCACTCAAGACAAGCTTTGTTCATTATCTAACTATTAATAATTTAATTATAATGATACCAGGCAATGCAATAATATTGACATTTATAAAATAACGCAGTCGCGAACAAACACTGCGCAATCCAGCTTGTCTACAAATCGAGGATAACACGATATGGGGCGTATTTTTAAACAACAACAAACCGAGGATTAGCATCGAGGGTCTTTGTCTGCGTTGTGTACTGCGCGTCAAGTTTCAGGACATTGTTCCTTAATGAATACGCGGCTTAATTCCTATGGGACGGCAAAGTTCGTTGTCGCCGCGGTCGACGCACCGCTCCGCATCCTGTTCGCTTTCATTGTTACCACTTACCGCGGCCACTTGCTGCACTCGAATGATGCCATAAACACAATAAATATTTATATACCCATAACATTAAACCAGCGGGACCGGCATTTTAGCATTTGCTGCGTCACATGCGTCGTGTTTTTAGTAAACATCGGATGCTAAGACGTAGATGGGTACTCCATTCATGTTGACACTCTGACTGCAAACATATTTTTTTTAACTTTGTTACAATCGCATATTCGCAATATTGCACATTCTAATTGCCGTATACTCAGCATTCGCAATCGAGCATCTTACTTTATCAGCTATGCTAATACAGATAATAACCAGTCGGATTGCGGAATCTTTCCACAAATTCCTTTGTTTGTTATACTGCGTTTTAATTTTTTAATTAGCATCTAGCGCACTCTGTAGTTTGAATGTTTAATTTAAACGGAAATAGATTTGGCCTCGGTTATTGACCTTAGATGTAGGCCAGCGTTTAGATATGCGAATACTTATCATTCGAGTTGAATCATGTTAAATGGTAAATGCGTCTCTTAAGATGAATGGGCCAACCGCCTTCGAGATCTAAGACGTTTGGATTTTGACCTATTGACCAACCATCGTTTTGATTTGTTATAATCAGTGACATCGTAGTAGCAATTGAGGTTGTAAAGATCACCACAATGAGTCAAACTGTATTAGACACGTCTTAAAGTTTTCATTCTTTGATACTTTTATCAAAAAGCTTTTAAAGTGCTTTGCAATTTATAATTTTCATCCCACCTTTGTTAAGTTAAAAGTTTAGTCATAGTTTTCAAGAGCGATCTCGTTACTTGAAATTTTGATGCACGTCTACCGACTTCAGATGGGATAGGTAAGGGAGCACTTCGCAGGTTTAAGTTTGATTCATGAATACTTGAAACTTGTAGCTACCTAATAAATACCTAGAAATCTCCATAAATATAGCGCCCGATGAATGTATCTCGTTTTTCATAAACTAAATTTATTTTGAATGTTTATTTTTGTGACACAATACACTAAATCACACATACACTACACATACAGGGTGGCCAAAACATCGACGTCCAAATTTTTTTTTGGAAATATTACATCCAGGGCTATCCAAATATTTGGATAGCCCTGTAAGTTAGCCGAATTTTCGTAGTTTTTTGAGATATTAAATATTTTCGCAAATTATAAGAATTCTCAAACTACACCACCTTTTATGGTGTTATGTTGTTTTTTTTAAATTGCAGTTTGATCCTGATAAATTTAATTTACTTAGATACAATTATGAGCTAGCTGAAACTAAGACTTAAAAAAATAAAATAAAAACCTCGAAAAGTAAAAAAAAATGGCTATCATAAATATGGTGTATTTGGTTGGATAGACCTGGATGTAAGGCTTCCATAAAAAAAATTTTGGACGTCACTGTTTTGGCCACCCTGTATATTTCTTTAAATATTTTAAGAGCTTTTTTTCATTTTTAAGAGTAGTTTTTTTTTACCCACGTATGTTTATACGTAAAAAAAAACTACACATGCATAAACAGAAGTATACAGTAGATTAAGGGGTTATTAGGTATCGAAATAAGGTTCTATTTGAATAATAATTTTCATAAAATATTAGAAAATAAGTAAACAAGAAAATGAACACAAAATTCACTACCAATAAAAAGCATGCATGGCAACCTGAAGGGCATGGCTTGAAACCGGTTCAAGATTTACCGGTATTATAACGGTTAAACCGGTTTTATCGTAAAATTCCGTTCCGGAGCGGAACCAAATAAGAGCGATACTGTGAACCTCAATAAACCGGTTAATTCGTAGCCGCTCGTGACGATCGCAACGCGACTTGTTTTTAGACCAAATATTCTTCAAAAGATGTTAAACTAATTATCAGATTCAGAAACAAACGTCAGATGCGATCACCGCTTGCAGATCTTAACGAAGTTCAGAGTGGTTGTCCTGCCTGAACGAAAAGTTGAACCGGTTAATGCAAAATACCCATATTTTTCCAAACCGGTTTAAAAACCGGTTTAAAGGAACATAACCTTTTTCAAAAAGTTCCACCTGTATTTTCGTCAAACCGGTTAAAAAAAAACCGGTTTCCAAGCCCTGCTGAAGGGGGGTTGACGGAAAAGGAACGGAGTTGCGCCGGCACTCGCAGGTAACAGGAGTGATAATTTTTATCGCATTTTGAAAATTCTCCGTTTTAGGGTAAATAGGTGCTAAACTTGTTGACTTCAAAAATCGATAAAAAAAATTGAATTACGTAATTTTAATACTTGTTTTGGTTATGTTATTAAAGCAACTTTATGACCCTTTCGGGTCGGACAGTTTTTTTTAACATAATATACGAGTATAATAAGTTAATAACTACAGTCTGTAAAAAAACGATTAAACGCTACTTGTAACTAAACTAAGATAGAATCCATCACACTGGGTGGATGATAGATTCTGCTGATGGCAAAGATATTCGATCTCTTCGATGAAGTATGAACAGATAACTTAGCGTTCAATGGAGGCAGATTGCAACTTTGTATACGAAATCACTGCTATTAAAGCACCGAACGGAATTTACGACATGAATGGAGTATTCATATTCTGATACTCGTAAGTAATGTAAAGTTAAATATGTGTGTTTATCTCGATTAGACACTTGACCCAGTTAGGAACGAACATGATTGTGAAACAAAGCTCATTATTAACATTACCCATCTACAGATTCTACTCACTTTCCAAAAGTAAAAATGTTATTGTTAAATGATAAAATTCCGATATTAGTTAAACTGTTTTCAAATTATTGTTGTCATTATTTGTGTGTTATTATTATTATTATATTGTTTGTGTGTGCTTGTGTTATCTTTCTTTTTACATCGATCGAACGTGGGTAGGTAGTCCCACGTTGCAAGATTGAAAAGATTGATTCCGTTAACCGCTGTGAAAGTTTCACGAGAGTGGTCTAGCGAAATGTCAACGGTGCAGTTAACCGCGTGACGTCACAGATGACCCGCTCTGCATGACAACGAGGGTGGGGTGTGACGTCAGAGGGGGCGAAGCGAGAGACGGCGTGGTGGGGCCAAGGACGTCGCCGGGCCGACCGGCGCGCAACACCCCGCCGCAATCGATACCACTCCCCGACACCACGCGGTTCGGATCTGCAATGGGAACTAACATCTTGTCAATTAAAAGCTGACGTCCGTCACCCGACAAATAAAAGATACCTGCCCGTCATTTGATGGATGACTACAGCAGTTGCGATATTCAATTGTTTCCAATGGGCACCAAAAGGTTTCAAAGTGAAGATCTGCCCAATCTGATTGATGTTTTGAAATTTAATCAACATCCATGCTAGGTACTTGACGACCTCCATGGTGTAGTGGCTAAGTACGCTGGGTTTCAAGGTGTCACCGCTCTGAGGTCCCGGGTTCGATTCCCGATAGATATTGTCTGATGATTTCCATAACACAAGTGCATTAGCTACTTACTTTGGGATCAGAGAAATGTATGTGATTGGTGTCATTTTTTTTTAATTATTTATACTATGTGCTACTGTAGTGTTCTGCCTGTGTCTGATTCTATGAAATTGGGGCTTTTAAAAGCACGACCTTTTACAACATACCTACTCAACTTGCTAGGCTTAACTGTGATGTTGCTGCTGATGCTAAAGCTCGTAAGTTCGTAACTAATATAAATAATGAGACGAACTTATTTTGCCGAAGATTGGGGTGTTGCATGTGTTCAATTATAAACATCAGCGGAAAAAACAGTTACTGACATAGTTTAATTTAATCATTACATTACAAATACATACAGCAAGTTTCTCCTTAACCCATAATGGCTACAGAAAAAAGAACACTGCCCAAATTGATCAATCTTGATCTTGAGGCATGAACGAGAGTGCCCTCTTACTTGTTTGTTAGCTTTCGCTTAGTTATCTCTAGTGTTGTATCTGATGAATATTGTTAGACTATCGATAATCTTGAACCCCTAAAAACGTCAAGTCCTAGTTTGGCAGGAGCGTGTGGTCTACTTGTGATAATAACAAAAGTATCTGTATTAAAATTTAGCTCTCCTAGATTGATAAGAATAATGAATAAATAATGGACACTAATAACATAAATTGCTTTGAAATATAAAATAATAAAATCCATTTACCGGCTTTAGGTTCAGAATGTCAATCTGATCGATCTTGTTTGAATGTAGAGATCATGTCAAGGTTGCTTCAAATGAAAGCATCAGCGGATAGATTTACTTCCAAATCGGCTATCGATAGCTTAACCATCGACACAGTTTTTACACTGATTCATCTCTCAGTCCCTCAGCAGAGCACGAGCAGCAAAACGAGTTCCTAGCTACTGTTCACGAGGTACCTATAACACTGACTATACACAACACTACACCGGCTCACGTCTTTATTTTGTCACGTAAAAATCTCAGTGACAATTTAATATTTGATAACTGACCTTCCCTTGAGCTCGTAAAAATATTCACACGGCTCTAATGTGTTTTTTAACGCTGACTCCGCCGTTTTCGGGTTATGGTGGCTTTACAGTTTGCTTAGACAATATTGTTTATAAATACACAATTAAAACAAACATCAGATCTGACAGTAGTGGGAGGAAAACCTAAATAATACGAGGGTCAAACTGAAAGTTCTTAGAAAATCAAAAACTGATTACATTAGCCAGTTATTAGTTTTATTATATCTTTTCAAAATATTGTCCATTGACGTCAATACACCGCAGCATGCGATGGAACCACTGGGAAAAGCACTTTGCCCACTCGTCCTTAGGGGTCTCTTCAATGGCATCGCGATACGCAGCCACCGCTTCTTCAGCATTCATAAACCGCTTTCCTTTAAGGTTTTCTTTAATTTTTGGAAATAAATAAAAATCACAAGGCGCGAGGTCGGGGCTATACGGCGGGTGACCCAGTAATTCAACGTTTGATGTCGCCAAATAGTCGATCGTTCGCTTGGCGGTGTGCGACGAGGCGTTGTCGTGGTAAAGGAGGATCCTACTGCGAGGTCGTTTCTCTCGAACTTTTTCCAAGACAAGTGGCAAACAATTGGTAGTGTACCATTCTGCAGAAACTGTTTTTTGATCCTCTAACACAATTGTTGCGAAATGACCTATCCTTCCAAAGAACGAGGCCACCATTTTTTTTCCCGCACTTCGATCTCTCTTCACTTTAGTTGGCAACTCCTCGAAAGGAAACATCCACTGAGCAGATTGTCTTTTGGTTTCAGGATCATAACAGTAAATCCAGCTTTCGTCACCTGTTAGTATGTCGAACACAGCATTTGAGTCACCTCCGTTAAATCTTTCAATCATTTTACGGCACCAATCCACACGATGGAGTTTTTGAGCCTTAGTCAAATTATGAGGTATCCACCGGGCGCAAAGTTTCCTGACCGCTAAATGTTCGTGGAGGATTTTGTGCACTTGACTCATACCGATGCCTAAGCTTGTCCGAATCTGCTGATAGGTCACTCTTTTGTCAGTCTCTATCATACGCCGCACAACACAGATGTTATTTTCAGTCGTCGCCGTAGAAGGCCGTCCCTCACGTACATCATCAGTGAGATTAGT
The DNA here is from genome assembly GCA_963924145.1 of Pyrausta purpuralis. Taxonomy (NCBI): domain Eukaryota; kingdom Metazoa; phylum Arthropoda; class Insecta; order Lepidoptera; family Crambidae; genus Pyrausta; species Pyrausta purpuralis. Next base: position 13,972,263 of record OZ001646.1, on the reverse strand, counting down.
GCGACCACGTTTAAACTCATTAAACCAGTTGTAAACAGTCGCACGAGATGGGGCTTCATCGTGAAAGGCCAATCGTAGTCTATCATAACTTTCTTGTTGACTTAAATGACATCGAAAGTCATAAAAAATCATTGCACGAAAATTTTCTCGTGTTAAATTCATGTTGACGTGACACAGACAATTTTCAATTTGCCGCCAAATCGTAAAACAAATGACAAATGAATGAAATATATACTCAGTAATATTGGCAAAGAGTTCTATTTTCAAATTTTAGAATATTTTTTTTATTATATTGTTTATAAGTGGCCAGTTCTAAGAACTTTCAGTTTGACCCTCGTATCTAGTGAGCCAATTTCCAATACGATACCACAATATGGGCGCGGGCGCCACGACTAAACATCTTTGTAATAATTGACAATATTTTCAAGCTACTAGATGTCATGGTGTCATGAGGATAAACTAGATAAAAAATATCTAAAACGTAAAACAAAAAAGGGAAACAGTTTCACTATCTCGGAATTTTTCATTCGGATGTTGAACGTCGAACATCCGTGTACCGTAAATGGTTTTGTTTACTGTGCCCCATAAGTTATGGTTTAATTTGGAATAACTAGGCTGCATGCCTAAAATGTACGCACTAATAGCTCTAGAGTGCGGCCCTGGCTAGCGGCCAGGGAACGGATTTGCTGGCGAAAGTATTTTCAGCCATATTTGTATTCAAGTTTGTAATACCCCATGACAGGCAAAGGCAAGCAAATGTAACGAGTGGAAGTAGTCTGGTGTCTGGGACTGGTGTTACGAAATGGGTTCGACGGTTCGGCACGAGCATGTAGTAACTGAATGTAAAATACACAAAATAAAACGAACGTAAATAACTACGATACTAACTGTGATTACAGTAATTTTGAAAATAGGCCAATGAAAGCTTAGTTGCCGTCCTGATAACCTGATTCTCTAATGCCTTAATCTGTCACATAATACCGAAATAAATTCAGCTAAGATAAAATACTAACAAGTTATTGACGTAGATAGAGCGAAGTAGGTAGACCGAATGTAGTACGTACGAAGCCCAAAATTAAATGGAGTAGACTTAAAAAAGGAAAAATCTTGTTGGCGGTTTTGCGAGCAGTTTCTAACTTTCATGTATATTATTTCACAATAATTTTATGTAGGATTTGTATATTAAACTTTCTGCAGGAACGATATAATGAAAATCGTTCTCGCAACCGAACTGGGTTAGTGCTAACTAGGGCTGTCAACCCTAAAACGATTTGAGGTTGTCACTAATTTTAATGTTATTAAAACGCAACGAGGTCAGCTTCTTTAATTTCATGGCAATTTTGTAAATGCGAGGTTGAAAAGCTTAAGTTCTAAGTAGCTAGTTAATGAGTGAACCAAGGCAGTTGCGTGCTACTACAATACTTATCATAACTAACTCGAAGAGCGTTTAGTCTGTTGCTTCAAAGCTTTTTAAATTATTTTATGAAATTGCTTAGCTTCGAACTCTGTGTCAGTAGATTTATACCTCTAGTTATGGATATTACGCACACACATCATATGGTCATATCATCAACATTTCAGTGCACGTTCCCGTGGACCAGTAAAGATGTTTTTTATGGGTCAGACACAGCACCGTGCTGACAACCCTATCCATCGTCAATGTAGTGAATACCACACAAAGCGCTGTAGAACCAGCCGCTAATATTAGGGAAATCGAATAATCGTGCGGGTCGAGCCGTCTATTGCCGTTCGGCTGCGGTTACCGACAGACAGAACTTCGTATATTATGTTTTAATGACGCCCCACTTACCTCGTTATGACCGCAATCAACGTAACCTTATGTTGAAGAAAAAAACGTTGAAAAATTTGGCGAGCATAAAAGCTGTAGGTTTACTGACTAGCCTACAACTTGTATGCTTGACTGGGAAACCCTGCTTGAAAAAATACGCTCAGTTCCTTCCTTCATATTTTGCCTTTGCTACCCTACTTGGACCGAACGCGATGATAGCGTCACAAATTATTGGGGGACGTTGAAATGACAAATGGCTGGCTGGCTGTCATTGCGAAAAGTAATTAAACCAATGCTATTTCAATTAAGTACTGTATTAACAATTTATTTAATTTGATTACGCTACTGTACAGTTAGTTCTTTATTAAAAAAATATAATGCACGGACTTTTGTACTGAATTACTAGAGAAATGGTGACAGACGTTCGCCAGAGTTGTTATTTGGTCACAGCGAGTGCTGTCAGCGATTTGGGTTTCCCTACCACCTCCTTCGCACACTACGAGTATTATCTTAAGAATGGACGCAAACATGTCGAATTCCTCCCGCCTCCCCGCGTACATTCATGCCTTCGTGCCATCCTTTTCGTGTCAATGCAGTTCATTTTTGCATACTTTCTCACTGCCCAGTGATAGTATCAGGTAGTAGTTTTGGTTATAATTTGTAATTTATTACAATGACCAAACATCTACACTAGTTGTTTTCTGTATGCTGTCGTACTTTTTCGAGTCGATGCAATATTATACTCATAAGGTGCGATAGCTACTATTCTTCATTATCTCGAGATTAGTTAATTAATTTTAATTTTATTTATTCTTCGACTGGTTTACTTAGATCAAGATGAAATTTATGCGTGATTATGATTAATTTTAAATATATAAAAAACAGTGGAACAGATTTTTATGAAACAAAGATAAGAACACTAGGGATAAAATTATGTATGACACAAAAAACTAAACGATAATCGGTTAATTCGTTTGAAAGATACGATACCAACCACAGACAGACAAGTTTAACTTAACAACCCTTGCTACGGGGGTTAAAATCTCTTTGATACTTGGCTAAATGTTTTAAGGTTATTCCAAACGGAATTATACTTTCGTACTATAGTCTCTGGACATTTCGCAGAACATCAAAGGTAGTATAATAAGAATAGCAATAGAAACCCGGCCCTCAAAGGGTAGGATTATGATAATGTACACACAGCGGTAATGGAGCGAGGACTTCTTTACAAATCCTTTCATTTACAATATTGTACCTGTTTGTAAAGGGTCGAAAACGATCCCCGATCCTAAATCCTCAATATTTTGCAAAGGATACTATAGAATTGGACTCTGGGGACCGCGGAAATTAAGATACTAATACCGATTGCTTTATAAGACTTACGGCCTGTTTCATTACAATACGTTTTGGTTACAGTTATCTGTCAAATACTTCATAAGAAATGATGTTCCATATTTAAATTATTGAGTGGTTAGTGCTTATTTGTCGATAATGTTACAGGCCCTTAGTTTATTTATGAAATAGTATTTTTTTTGCATGAACATAACTAACTAACTTGTATATCGGCAATAGTAGTGCCTACCGCGTCGATTGTAAAATCCGATGCATACCCATCGTTAAAAGAATTTAATTTCGCTGGAAATACGGCTGGTACAGTAACGTCGTAACCCAATTAATATGCTGCATTCAGTGCGTGCAATACATTTTTCGAGGCAATAACTTTTATCACGGCATGTATTATGCTAGAAGTGGTTGTTGGACATACAATGAGTGTGTATATAAGTCATCATAATTCATGTTACAAATAAAATATGGGTCTCCACCAACGACCTCTATGTTACACATAAGTCAATGGTCTCCACACTAACTCCGTCAAACGATATCATCAAAAAAATATTTACACGTTTACGTAAGTTTCTCACTCAAAAGTAAGCTTATTATTTTGGTGCCCCTCTTTTTCATTTAAGGAGTTTCGCAAAAAAGTGATGAGTTACGTAAAAAACATAATGTTCCGTTTGTTAAGATATCATCTTAACATAGACACAATACAAAGCCGGACAATATAAGCGTTTACTAGATCAATGTTAGAGTATTTTTCTAGGAAACGTAGGTAGTAGAAGGTACAATAAACCGGAAATGCGATCAGCAAATACACAGCCAAAATGATACACGGGAAAGTACCTTACCTATTAATAGGGGAAATACTCGTATAGTTTTCGCGAAATGTAAATTCCACCCATCAAATTGAGCTATTTATGAATTAAACCGAATGTTTGTGGATTGATGTTTGCTGCACAATCTGCTCATGACATGTTATCTACGATATGCTAATTTCGGTTATGGGCTCTCCGATTTTCGAAGGCCACTTGTAAAATTGCGTAGTTAAGTGATTGTTTTAATAAGTCTGTAAGTCAGAAGCAGTTGCCAAGACAGTACATAAGTAGGTACGTGGTGACCTTTTCACAGTATAAAAACGCGTATGAAGGTATAAGATGCATAAAGGTCATACGATTTGGCACATGCATTACGGTAATGAGTGGCCGATTGTTTACTATTGTCCACACATGTACTTGACGGCCAATTCCCAATATTCGCAGCCATTGTCCGACGAACAAAGGCCCGTCACCAAGATGGCGGCAATCGCACACTTGCGGAAATTTTGAAAAAAAGAACGGGCAGTCGTTAGTCTGGTGAGAGTTCTCTGGAGATGTCCCAATTTGGAGTCCCCGAGGCATGCGTCGTTGCAAATCCAATGGACCGTTTGGTGTGCTACACACGCGATTGTATCTGTTGATTTTCTTAAATCTACTATGAGTCTGATAACTTAACATGATAGCCAGCATGCGGCAACGCAGCTAGCACCATAGCTTCTTTGCCGCAAGGAAAATGGTTCCGTTTTTGATTAAATAGGTAGTTTTTAAGTTTATTTTTTATGTTGCATGTCGTAGTTTTAATTTTTTCTTGCTTGTTAATAATAAAGATATGTTTAACATGATCTTCTGAAAAGGTTTTTAACAGAAGAATAATACAATGCTTAGTTAAGAGGCTTCAGTCAGCTGTTATAAATAACCGTCTGTAATATCACTGTGTTCTTCAACAAAACAGTTTATACCTACCTACTTCCAATTCCACGCGCAGGACATCCTAGAGTCCTATGTTTATGGATAAGTCTTTTAAGCACAACCCTGTCAGTCTTTAAATTCTTATTTTGTTTAAAAGCATTTGAGCTAATTCTATTATACGCTAACCTGGAAGACAGTGAGCCGAGTGTTGGCGGTTAATTGAGCTATAAGGAGGTCAAATGCATCTGCCTAACGGTCCTTTTAAAATAGTATTCGTGCTATGAATACATTATTGACGCTGGTAATACGCATATTACCACATTATTTCCTCGTTACCAAAAAGCTGTTTTTTCTTCAAGCTGTGTCGTTAATATCCTTAGTTCCGGCAACGTCATGATTATGACACATTATTTATAATATGTTTTTCTAATTTAATTTCTTTTTGCATGATTGAAGCTAGGTGAATTGGCGTAAACACATATCATGTACTTAGTTCATCGTAATGGAGTTAGTTTATTAGCTCAAAGCTCAAGCTGACTAGATATACTTAGCTATTGGGTACTCAATGATCTTAATGGAATTGTCTCTCGATATCCAAGGCTATAGAACTAAACTCTACCGAACTAGAGACATCGATTTTTTGCTTTGGGTAACAGGTAGGGTAAAAGGTAACTTTGAAGATCTTATTAAGAAGTCAAGACCTTGTCTGTCACAAATTGTGTCCTTGTTTAAACTGTCAATGGCAAGTATAAATGACGACGAAGGTCGTTGTTAAGCACCTTTGACTTGACAACGGAAGAATGCTTAGGTATGCATGCATAATTGAGCCCTCCGTGTTTTCGCCAAAATTTTTGATTTATGTTATCTTTATGGAAAGCTCCAAATCTATGATCCCCTGTAGTATAGCTTAAACACGAATTCACGGCTGTGGTGACCGTCTCCAAATTTAAAATTTTATATGTAACTTCAATAAGTCTTATTGGAAATTCCACAAAATAATACTATGAATTGTGCTGCTAGGTCAAAGAAGAATTACCTCTTAAATATTAATCATTCAAATAACGTAAAGTAAGTGCAACGTATCAGAGAGAAAAACACCTCTAAGGGTGCACGACTAAGCCGAAAATGAGATAATTGAATATGGCAAAAGTATTTAGTTATTAGTTAATTGCATTAGCACTCTTTATTTTCCTAATAGACTTTAAATTATAGCCTGGAACTTACCCAGTCTTTTCTTACTTAGTAACAAGATATTTGTGTACAATTACATAAAAAATTAGACTTCCTGCGTCATCTGTCTCCGTCTCTCAAATCGAGACATCGAAATCCGCGTTTCTCCGTGAATAATCTAATTTGAACAAATTTTGGTCAATAGAATTCAAATAAAAAAATATGATAATAAATATGCTTGCAGTCACAAGAAGCTAGAACAATACATAATATGAGTAAAATAACTTTAATGGGATGGGATGGATCCATGAGATCATACGGATACAATAGACCAAGGGGACGACTGCAAATGAGATGGAAGGACGACTTAAAAGAGATAGCGGGCAGCAACTGGATCCTAACTGCCCAAAACAGGGATAAATGGAAAGGAGGTCTACCTACACCAAGCGATTGGTTGATAGTGGCTAAAGAAGAAGAAGATTTATATCTCATGTGCTTTTTATTCTCATTATTGTTATTGCTAGATAACAGTATTTTATAAATTCTGCTACCTACCTTGCTTATAAAAGTAAATTAAACTACAAACTTTTTTTTATTGAAGGTTGTAACCAGCACCGGGTAGCACCACTGTTGTGTGTTCTATTTATGTCAGCAGTAAAACAACACTTCAAATAGCTACACATTGCATGGTTATTCTAAAAAATACATGCAATTTTTGTTAAATTGAAATGTGTAGAACGAACGAAATAAAAGTCAAGAATCTTCTGGTGTCCGATAAGTCGAATAATACCGATCCTATGCTTATCTCAGAAGTCACCAACAGTTGACTCGGGGCATTCAGATTAACCGATCCCATTTGTCTAGACGTGAAATAATAACCTCTGAGTCGCGGGCCGAACTCCAGGGTCCGATGAACCGTCTAGCCGGGGGGTGGCCTCTCCCTAAACTCGCACACCTCGGGGCCAAACAAAGTGAGTCCCCAAAATTATCTTGAAGAATCGCGCTCTACTTAAAATGTTTTAGGAAAAAATAAATTTATATTAAGTGCACGTTTGCGGAAGGTGTTTTAATAAATAACACTAGTAAGACAATCCTTTGTAGTAGATGAAAGATAAACAGATAACTGGCAAAAGTTTTAAAGGCAATTCTCTTCTAAATTACTTCGCTTTAATAAATTATTTACCTAAGTAGTATACATGTTTTCACAAGGACAATGACTTACCAATGGTAGTATTTACGGCATAAGATTTTGTACTTTCGCGTTACATTACAAATTACAATGAGAATTAGACATGACGGCATATTTACGACATATTCGACGACCTAACAATCCACACCGTTTGTCCAACCACAAAAAAAACCACAGAATACTAAATTGCTCTGAATAATGTTATTTTTTGCTTATCAAATGTTTGGTAAGTCCGATTCGTTCAGCGATTGGAAAAATGTTTAGATTTTAACTTGGGTTTTCCAGTGATTTCTCACAATGATAAAGTTTGTGTTTTCCGTCCTAAAAAACCACGTAACTTGGACTATCTTACTAACCACACGATTGATTAAAACACTCAATAAGAAACAGAATAACATAAGGCCCCACGAATGATCATAATAAGAGTAAAGTATAATTTCGAGTAGGTTATTCTACCTACAAATGAGTGCATTAATTAGTTTAAAATCAGCCTGCTTTTAGTAAATAAATAAATGTACTAATTTTGATTGTAATTTGAGTCGAATAAATGTACTTTATTTCTTTTAACACAGAGTGCACAAATCGCAGTCACATAAAAATGCAGTCCTATGCAGATATGCTAAGAAATAGAAGGTCACATCGTTTTTGGTGAAAATATTTTAACTGTGTCTTTTTATACATCATGGAATCAGGACACAGTCATTATTTTTTGGAAAATCGCATTTATATATCTTTTCTCTATTTTTTTAACAGCACCCTTTCAATTTTATTTCGCCTGTCTCATTTCAATATCCGATTCTTTTAAAATACCTGAAAAAAAGAATTACGTTAACTCAAATTTTCTCAAAAAATTGCGAATAACAACCGTAATTGTTTTCTACAAATAATGTTCATTTTAAATATCACATAAAACGAGGTGACCGTATATACCACAAAGTTATTTTAAAAAACCCAACAAAACAGCGTATTTTCTGTTTTCAAAGAAAACATTGTTGTTCAGATTTAACTCCGCATTTTCATCTAAGTCACATAAAGGCTAAACGCATAGGCCGTTCTTTGAGCGCAAATAACGCTTTGTATAAAAACAATACGATCACAACTAGGCCGTGTTCAAACGAAGGATGTTCCATTTCACAGTTTCGCGGCGCGTAGGCGGAATGGAGGTTATCAATGCTTTATGAATGGGCTCCGAATACATTACAACATGATGCGATAAATACATACATTGACATAGCACATATCGAACCTACAAATAATTCATTCAATGATACCATCTGTGTGTTGATCAATGTCGGAAAACTGACTATAAATGTATGCTAAAAAATATCCTAACAGGAAATGTTTATGAAAACCCTCATTTCATATTAAAATATTGTGTAACAATAACAATAGGAGCTCAAACATTGTTAACATGGAATATAAAATGGACATGGAAAAAACCGATTTCAATTTCATTTTACTTTCATATTCGATCCAGTTATGACTGACAATTTCCTGTCAACATGAAAGTGTCAATATCACGCTCTTTTTTTTCTCTATTTACTGAAGGTAGCCTTAAAGTAAACAATCCTATAATAGGACGGAACCCGATTCAGCCCATTCCACGTCAGTCACCGGTCTTATCTTTTCACCACTCATAACACCAATGGAAAACGAAACGTCCTCTAGCAAGGGAAGCGATATTGACAACCTGCTACGGAATGACACCCGCCCTCCCAACAATTTCCCTACTTACGTCCGCATTTCCATTAACTACCTGGCCACAGCACTCTGCACAAACTGAACTCTAACAGCCAAGACTTAAAGCACAAATCCTGAAATAGACCACAGTATTTTCAAATATCACATCATGTCCAGACTGAATTTACGAGATCGAATGTCGAATATATGAAAACACAGGCATTTCATGCCGAAAAGATATTGCGACGTGATCATGTTCAAATATCAAATAACATGGTAGGATTTATTTAGAGAAAATGGAAATAGAAAAAGTAGAATCTTCGAATCATGACATCAATGTTGTAACTTACTGTCTGGTAAATCATAATATACTTGTACATTCATTTTCTCTGTGTGCTGTCTTAATAATTATGGAAATATAAAGATGGCTTGAAGAATTATTCATAACATCTAATTTGTGTCTACAGACACGGGCCGTGAATGAAAAGCTCTACATCGGTCCGATTTTGACGAACATTTAAAGTTCATTGTCTATTTAATGGAACTTAATTATGTATACGAATAGTTTTCGAAGATTGTTGTGAGCCTCTGTTATAGCTTCGCCTACACCCGCCTACGGCCATTCCATGACTCCAAGTCTCCAACAATGTGCAATGAAATTTCGGTATTCGGGCTCTAGAGCTATCAAATCTTGAATCTCCGATATTGAAGCCTCAAGTTATTATTAGTAATTAAATTGAAGTAATTACTCGTTTTCATAAAACAATATTACAGTTTCAAACACGTTTCTAAAGCGACTGTCTTAGTTCGATTCGCATTGGTTACGTTTTTATTGTCGACGATAAGATTAATATGTTTTCATACGCATGTGAATTAGAAAATGGCTAGAAATATACATGTTTTTTTATGATTTTTAGTTCCGCTTTTATCAACGTTTATATTTCTTTCCACTTTGTAATGAAAAAACACCTTCTTTTAGGTTGTTAAAAACAACGGAAAAGATAAAACGTTACTTGTTAACAAATTACGCATATGAGCTGTCGGACTATTAGCCTGCTTTCCACAACCATTTAATTTAGAGCTCTTTAAATCTAATTTTACGTACCTTTTCACTTGTTAAGATTATGCTAATCTAGAAGCGGGGTTCTACGTGGACTGGCTGACAGTCGCGCTATGCAAAAAGTCTTCACCGTTATGTCTCGAAAAATTATCGTGAATTTGAATTTTCAATAGTCGCTTCGCTGTTTGTTATGTGGAATAGTTTTTGTCGATGTCCCAAATAACAGGAAGCAGATGAATGGATTTTTGACAGGTAAATGGCGCCGTGCGGAAAGCAAAGCGCTTGTAACAAATACAGTGAAATAGGTATTGATGAGTGTCCCACAAAAACTGGCTTCTAGAAACTGGCGCTACTTTTACGTATTTAAGGGATTTTAATGCCATCTTTTTCGTATTTCTATTTAAAAAGTTTAAAGGCCAGATGGATATTAGAGGTAGATAACATAGAGATGCTGCTTAGACGGTGTGGTCAGATTTGTGAGAGTTATTGATTGAGGATTAGTGTAGGAGTTTGGGCTAGATCATCCTTTGAAGGATGATATGGCAGAAAAATGCTAGAGATATCCACATCGTGTTTTCGTAAAATGTGCAGCCGCGTACGTTTTTAAGATCTAGAAATCGGAGCGAGTTGTCGAGATGGGCTCGAAAATTGCTTTCAAGTGGCGGTTTTGGCTGCTCACGGCTCATCGGGTAGCTGAGTAACTTGCACCTGCGCTAGCTGCAACGCTTCTTGCCAATATTGACGAGGCGCCTAGCGCGATAACGTTGAGAATAAACTGATACTATCTATCGGTTTTACTGTAACTTTTTTTAAACTTGTAGATTTTTGAAGTATCTTAATATCCTCTTCGGGGACGTTATGTCAGCTTCAGGTTATCCTGTATATGAAAAGTAGTCCTTTAATCCTTGAATGAAGATTACTTACATCCTGCTCCAACTGTACGCATATTATGTTTCAAGAAAAAAAGCTTACTTTTTTGGATATTTTTAATAACTTTTTTAGTTATATAAGTATACATGTTGATATTGGTTTTTGAAACATTTCAGATTATTAATTTAAAAACATAAATTAAGAAATCAAAGACCCTAACCAAACGTCACATCTAGCTAAACATTGCGTTCAATGACTTGGCTAGTAAACGTTTATCCATTTAATTAAATTTAATAAACTGCCTAGGCATCCGATTAACTGGCTGGCTTAACCGATGACTGTGACATATATAAGGTTACCTCGTTTTAAGTGATAATATTTAATGGGTCGATTCAGCACAATAAATGATTTTTTTTTTGTAGAAAACACTTTGGGGTTTTATAAGCTAGTTTTTGAGATATTTAGAGAATAAGGTAATTATTTTTGCAGATATTGTTTGTTCATTAATTAAGGCTAAGATTAGAGAAAAAGTAAGATAGGGCATTGAAATGAGGGAGGCGAAGCCGAGGACGTAAATAACTTTTAAAATTGATAGGGTGCTGTTTTAAAAAATGATATCTTCTTTGTTAGCGAAAATTTCAAAAAATAAAATCTTGATTTTCCATAAAATAATGATAGTGCCCTGTTTCTATGATGTAAAAAAATACACAGTTATAATATTATCACTTAAAACGATTTGACCTTATATATGGTATGGTTTAATGATTATCCTCTGTTAACTGGACAGACACCCTGTATGATCTTCCCGCTCATCACGCAGCTTAGAACTTCGCGCTACATTAAGGAAACGATACCTGTCTAAAAATTCCAAAATTCGTATAAATCTTCCGATGATAATAACCATGGAATATTTTAGATTATCACATTTTAATTGCCCCCCTCGTATGCACGTACGAAACAGCTTAGTTATGAGGATACCTTGGAAATGCGATTGCTTATCTGAGTGCGGTCAGATGATATCGGTTTCATTACCGCTAGACCGCTACCTACCGCACCGCAATACGATAATATACTACCCACGTCTCGCAAAGTTGTAATTGTGTCGTAACTAATTGTAATATCATCTAATACTGTAATTAATACATTTACTTGATCACGGGTTCACGATCACGATCCAGTAAGGTCTTATCTTTTTTCAAAACCACATTTTTTGTCTAAAATCTATTATGAAGGTCAGAACAAAGTTCTTATTTATTTTTCTTATATAATAATGCCTCGTCGGTTTCCAAGGTTTCGATTTCTTAACGCGCTTACCTCTTTAATTGCATTGTGACGATTAGTAAAATTATTTTTTCTAGTGGTTGAGAGATTGTATAAGTTATTATAAGTAATGCATTATAATGCCTCTAAATTTAGAGTTAAATATAAATATTGTTTGTATTGTTAAGTAGTTTATTGTTTCGTCTTTGTCAACAGCAGTTTATTTATCTATGTGTCAGATACCTTGTTCCTAAGATATCGCGTGAATTATGATGGTTAGAGTCCATTTCATCTAGAAATTTTTAAAACATAACATAGGATTGGATTAGTGAAGGAGTCTGCCTACATAACGGGATGGTCGGATAGCGTGTAATCTTACCATCTTTGTGTCCCGTCACGCTCGCTGCCCCAATTCTGTGGTTTGGAGAAAAAACATGGCGTCAGTCAAATCAACGCCAGGTGACCGCGCAGATGCCTTTTTGTAGTAGCTGGTCTTTTTCAAAATACGGATGGTATTATATATAAATCTTTATTATATTATGTTTATCAATATCTCATGATAAAGCATTACATGTGTAAGTGTTTAGTTCAGACTTTGGCTAAAGAGCACCAGAGTCAAAACTAATATCGTCATATGACAGAAGATTTGAGAACGATATTCTGATTGCATGCAAACAACTGACATTCTAACCCAGACTCAAGTGGAGTATATAGTACCACGTCCGACTGGTAGTACTGGTACCAATAATATCGATTTGCTCGCAATGGCGTAGTTCTTAACCACTTTAAGTTATTACAACATGAGTGGTGGCCCACATGCCGTTTGTTATCATAGATTGTTTGGATTCGTGTCAAGCCTCAAGATGCGATAGTATGTGTCCTTAATGACTGACATGCACAAACAATGAAATTGTAACCAGCTGCTAACAACACGTTTAGTAGCATTGGCGATTACTTTGGAAAGTATGGTAAAAAGATACCAGGTAAAAAAAGTGTACTCTTTCTCGTCAATTCATATGTAGCCTGGCTGGATCTTCAATAAAATAATATTCATGTTTTAAGTAAGGGAAAGACAGTCCACAACAGGGGATAATTAATAATTTACTTGAAAAGCGGTCAAAAAATCATATTATGTATATTAATTAATGAACATATAGAAAAACTCTATGGGAAAGATAAGTGGGCAAACTTCGCTGCCAATAAAAGTTTCTTCTCGCCCTGAAGTTAACAGGCAAATTATCTTATCCTCAAATTAGTGATGTCTAAACATAGGCTTTCAAATAATATTGCAATTTGATAGCACACGCTAACTAGACTGTTTATATTGAAACACAATTGATGTTCCGTTTCGCGTCGTATCATTAGGTGATTCATGACGATACTAATACATTCATGTAGTTTTACGATGAACCCATTCACAGAACCGTTTATGAAATAACTAAATACATAACGCTTATGGATTCATCAGCTAATTATAATTAAGGGAAAATCCGCTCATCGCACTTTCCACGAATCGAGTGGGACTTTACAAAATTCTAACAAACTTAATGTTAATTAATCAAGCATTATAAATGGAGCAATGAAGAATGTTCCAAAATTTTGCTTAGCAGGAGTAGTTATTTCAAAATCTTTTGAATCCACTGTAGTATCTAGTGTCTTCAAAGTTTATTCTCCTGTAGAATACAGTTGGGTAACCAGTTACGAAGCGGTTACGTAGCATTAGCCCCGGGACACACAGGTGTACGACACACCTGCTTACAAGATTAGTCACATTACGAGACACGTAAGACGAAGGTCGATCGATTGCAGTCCACTTCCATGGTGCAGGGTGCATGTACACACGCGGCATGACGCGGCGTTAAGTGACGCAAACTCTGCGTCGCGTTACCCAACATCAGCAATGCGGCGTCGATCACGCAAATCTGCATTCTTTAGGCAGGCACGAAGACGATCTATGTTTATACAACTAATAACACTGAAAGTCTGGTGAAATGAACTAAGTACTCGCGGAATAATGCTTAGACAAAATATCTTGTTTCTTCTACGATTCGGCAAGATAAATTACGATAATTGATTGATATCCAAGGCTCATGTCTCAAGGAATAAGGTGGAAATTATGTAACTATGAGCCTAACTTTTATATTTGTCAAACCAATTTTACAAAAAATCTAGCTAGTGCCCGAATCTTCAAGTTCTGATTCGGTGACAGTACAACAGATATTTTAAAAGAAGAAACTTGAAGTTTTAAGGATATTTCAGAAATATTTTCCATCGATTTTTAAATAGTGTTTGTATTGATTCCACCTGTAGATTTGTTTTTCAAGAAACTCCAGTAACGTAGAGCAAACTTGCGTTACGATACGAGTTTCTGAAATTCCATCTCGCAGTACAAATAGTGTCGCGTTTCCGACAGGCTTCTCGCAATTAGACAGTAATCAAAACTTTGACACTTATGTAAGCTGAGATTAACTCCCGATATTAATTACCCGGTTTTATGACTAAGCAGTAATGTTGGTAAATATTTGTGTCATTGATCAAATTAGTATGAGCGCTTAATCAAACCGTTAAGACTGCTTAGATTATTTTTCTTTAATGAAGTGTCGTTTCTACAGTGCTTTTACTGATGTGAGGTCAGTGTACGATTGTGCTTAATACCCTCACAATACTACGTCGAATTAGAGTATACTAGAGCAGATTGCATCCAATTTTCGAATTTACTCTATAGTATTCCTTGCAACTACAATCTCAATGTTTATCTATTGCATATTTCACGTTTATTCTCATAGGGGGATGGTCGATTGCGGGACACATTTGCAATATATCGCCGTATCGACCCCAAGCTTTGGGGTAAGTTATGATGTGACGTTTTGAACTTTTATTGCATCTGTGGTTGTGATATTTGTATCGTACAAGTATTCAAATCTCATGGGTGAAGCACATGGATATTTCGCATTTTGCGAGTGCGAATCCCAATGAACCCCACAGTCTGTCTCTCTCTGCCATTGGCAATTAGAGCGGCGCAGGCGCACGGCGTGACGGTTGACGTAACGCAGCCTTCACACTCGCCGATCGCTCGCTGTGCTCTGCTGGCCGTTGCTAAGGAATCAAGCTTCTCTGCATTAGTGCAATCAATGTCAGTCAAACCACAACGAGGCAAGATGATTGAATGCCAAAGGTTCTTGCTCTGGCGTATTTACGCATTGTTAATCTTTGACATTAGTATATCCTTGTCTATATTAATAATTTCGTCAAGGGGTACGGTAGACTCGATCGAAACCTTATATGAATAACAAAACATAAAAATATATTGATTTCGAGTCGACAACATATATCCGCAAAATTCGGATTATGGAGAATTTCGTTAAATTCTAATAGCACTGACAAACAAACCGCAGTCGCCATTGACAAGGCGTATAGTGCATAGGCCATAGATATGACAGATATAGATTGGAAAGCTCTTGGAGCGTTTAGGACCCTTATAAAGTTTGGGGAAGCAACATGTGGTGTCGCTAGCGTCGTTTTATTTTATTTTATACGGATGATACACAGGCAAAGGTATAAAACAATCACACATTAATTTAGTTATAATATTTTAATTCTCATTAACAACCGGATTAGATTTTAAATGACACTCTATTTTTTTATATTAATAATTTCGTCAAGGGGTACGGTAGACTCGATCGAAACCTTATATGAATATATTCTAATTCTCATTAACAACCGGCTTCGATATTAATTTGTATTTAGTTATTTATAACTGGTAGAGAATGCCATGTGGCACTAATTCCACCTTATGTTAGATTTTTTCCAGTTGTAGTTAATGGGTCATGAAATGATATTATAAAAGTTTAAATTTAGCACTTTTCAATGTAGCCAAGCTTTACTCAACTCCAATTGGCTCATAATATGAGAGCTCATGATGATTAAGAGTATGCCTGATTGGTGTTAAAGGTAGGCGATGGATCAGCTAATGAAGATGATGACGACCACGTTAAGCTGCCTCTACGATGCATTGTAGATAATTCAATTGCAGACCATGTTTTTGGTGTTTCCCTTAACACAAATGATTATAAAAGTTATTCAATGAAAGCTATACTTACCTACTCCTAAAAACGATAATTGTTTTAAATTAAAACGAAGATACACAAATCTATGGCTTGCCTTTAATATTCCTTGAGAACCGATGACTACAGAAATACACATATTTACCTACATTGTGTACCTAGATGTATATTATGAGTCACATTTTACCCGAGCGGAGCCGGGTTTTCGTCTAGTTTTTTAAAAATCCCTATTAGCAGAACTAAAATGTCAGCTGGTATTATTATCCAAACCAAAAATAACCAGTTCTGCACCTACATTGGCATTTTGCAACATTTACAAATAGCGGTGGGTAACACCGAATGGTTATCGTTACTGCATATTTCTATTCCCAAGCGTCCCGGAAAATGCATGTTTGTTAGGGAGAACACCGGGGGAAATAATTAGTAATGTAGGTAAACTGATTTGTAACGAATTGGGGCTTTTCAACAATAATAATATAATTCATTTATTTATCAAGGTTGAAGTTTTAATAAACCACAGTTTGGTTAAAAACCAAATTAATTGCTTTATTGAATTAGTGCATTTATGATTAAGAGCAATGAATGAAGCTGAAATATTATTTAAGTACATACGAAGTATTTATTTAATTTTAAAATGCTTAGCTGATATTGTTATAATAACTTCGCGGCGTGTTTATTATATTAGTTTGATTACGTTACGAATAAACTTTACCAAGTAAATAACTTGTCGTTGAGGCGTTACAAGACTATGAAAAGTATTTTGTGCTAAGTTCCAACTAAGCCAAACTTTAACTAGATAGAAGAAACATAATTATAAGATAAATAATAACTTAATATGACATGAAGTGTAAGTAGCATAAATTGATTGTATTTTTTATACATATTAAACTTAAAATAGGCCATATTTATCATCAGACTAGGGCGTATAGTATACGAGTCTTAAGCAATGTAGCATACATAGCTATATTTGTACACCGTTGAACGGTGTTTGAGGCAGTTGGGTTTTACCGCACGTGGCTATTCTTAATTTTCTATTGGATAATGAACCGTAGGACGTAAGTACAAATCTTGTATACTGACCTTCGTAAATCAATTTTGTCTCCTTTCACATATCACATACATAAGATGTATCTGTATTCTGTTACATAAGAACAGCAACTTGATATCGATCACGTAAACTTATTAGATGGAGCATATATCTTTCCATATTATGTTCAATGACGATGAAAAACTGTAATCTGAACTAAACTGAAAATCACACCAAAGAACGAAAACAAAGAATATTTGGAAGCTTTTAAGGAAAATTTATAACTCGCTCCGTTAGACGGGAAACATTGGGGTTGGTAAATAATCCGGATTATGGTTCTGATACTATTATATACGGGCAGACAGACACAAATATGTGGACTGTTAAGAGATATCAGTTACTTTAATACGTTTGACGCCTTGCAACAGCTGATGGTGCTCTGCTAAAACCACTATGACAGAAGACGTAGGTAGAATCTAAAGACTTGTAAGTCGACGTTAGTAAAACATGAAATGCCATCGTAGAAATTAGTGAACTTATACAAACAAAGTGATTTTGGAGAATCTAAGAGTATAAGTTACGTGTGCACCGTGTATTCTCCATACGATATAAACAATAGACCGCTATCCTCTTATTTATAGTAGCAATGTCCGCGAAAACAGTGAATCGTCTTCCACTTGTTGTTGTTTCCCCTGGTCTGCGATTCTCGAGTCAATCGAACTTTTGTGGTTATTCGATTGCCAGTTTAACCCATTCACCTAAAAATCAAGTAATATATCCACACGTCCAAAGAACAACGGCACGGAAGAAATCGAAATGCATAAAAATTGTGACCCTGCGAAATCAGGAACTATATTTTCTTCGACAAAGAACATTCGATCAGTGAACTTTTTTCGTCTACGCAGTGCAAGAGAATTGTCCCCTCTGGTGTATAACACTGAATAAATTTACATTCATCAAACTAAACTGTCAACTTGTTTGTCCACAGATCGGTAGATCGTCAGAGTCGCCGATCGACTTCGTGGTGATGGACACGGTGGCGGGCGACAAGACCGGCGATACCAAAGTGCTTCAGAGCACGATATCGCGGTTCGCGTGCCGCATCATCGCCGACCGGAACGACGTCAACAACTGCCGCATCTACGCGGCCGGCTTCGACTCCTCCAGGAATATATTCCTCGGTGTAAGTAGATGTATTCGGAATCCTTGCATAAACGTTGTATCTGCTATCCCTACATTACCAACATGACTTCTATATTTGCCGTGGAACTCTCTTATTGGCTAGATACCATAATTAGGTTATAAAAATACAAAAGTGTGATGTATAAAAAGCTGTTGAGTCTCCTTAATAAATGGGCATACATGGACAACTCAAGCCATGGAGAACTCCATACGGACTAAGCATTCAAATGCATGAGCTTGATTCTGCCAACGTTAACTGCTCAACCAACATCTGCAAGATTGAAAATAATGGCAACTGCTGGAATGTTCAGTTCATGTGTATATATAAATGACTGGATTTTGCTATGCACTTGTGTATACTGTCTTTATATGGCCGGTGTAGATCTGACTATACCAAAAAGTCGCGAGGCATGATTCTACGGTACGGACAGTATGTATTCGAAACTGGCTCCTGAAAAGGAAAACCCTTGAGGCGGGCCTGCACCATTCTTATTGTCACTAGCCTATTAACGTTTTTTACCGATCCTTGCTCTAAATGTGGAGCTCAGAATCTTCCACGGTATTGTATGTCTCTAATAGAATGTTCTTCTCTATAACAGGAGAAGGCAACAAAATGGACAGAGAACCACGAGATCGACGGACTGACGACGAACGGAGTTCTGATCATGCACCCGCGTGGCGACTTCTGCGGTGGCAGTGCGACTTGCGGTCCGTGGCGTGAGACCTCAGTAGGAGGTGCCGTCTTCTCGCTTAGGGAGAGCCGGTCGGCACAGCAGAAGGTACTTTATTATCAGGATCAAATAATAATATAACGAGAGCCTCAGAGGTCCATGCCAGTGTGTGGCGTCTTCTATGGAGGCATTGCGACCTGTGTGGTCCATGGCGCGAGACCTCAGTGGGAGGGGCCGTCTTCTTGCTTTGGAAGAGTTGGTCGGCAAAGCAGAAGGTACGTTCTCAGTGTTGAATGATGAGATATTCCGCGGTAAATCGTCCAGCATGGTGCTGACGAACTTAATCTAGCTACAATAGTTCTAATGTCTTCTGAATCTCCTGGATTTTGATAAAGCCTCGATGGAGAAGAGAAAAATCTGAATATCTTTCATATTTCAAAAAGTGAATATCTTTCATATTTCAAAAAGTGCCCGTAAAAATAGCGTCCGACAATATTAATTAACACACCTAATGTGGCATACACATGAATGGGTATCACAGAGGTTATTTAAACGAGTAATGAAATATTTATCAAAAGTTTCCTGAATCATTTTACAATTTACATTTTGTATTTTATCAGTTTCATTCAGCAACTTTTTTATCACTCACCATTTCCACTGAAAAGCAAAAATCCATTTTGTAATATCCATTGACCATTTTACCGCAGGAAAATGGTGAAATTAATTCTCGATAGTAATTCGCCGTAAAATTAAAGCGATCGCCCGAAAGTGTATGTCATCGCTCCTAATTTGAATGTTTCCTGTTGTATCACTTTCGCAGTAATTTTATTTTCGACGTACTCATTGGGGTATTTGTATGATTCATGGTTTAAAAGATCGCAATTAAAAAATCGCTGAGTGAAAGTCGAGGGTTTTGATTCTCGCCTCACATAAGTTAATTGTTTCGGGTCCACTCTATAATATTTAATTTGCAAAGTGTTTCGGTTAGTTATTAGTATAAAAATAAAATTAAATGTTTGTGTTATTTTCCAGGGTCTGCCGTGTCAAGCTGAGACGAATGTACTGAGGGACGGTACGATGATCGACCTGTGTGGGGCCACTCTCCTATGGAGGAGTGCCGAAGGACTCAAGAATTCACCGGTAAATAAATAATTTGTATTTGCTGATTTATCAATAAATTGTCTAGATTAAAACAATTTGAAAAATTCAATGGTTTTGTTTAAGATCCGGAAAATCCGAAAAAGACGGATAGAGAATTCGGGATATAGTAGGAAGTTATAATTTCAATTGTTTATACAGGGACAAGCCAAATCATATGAATCCGAAACGAAGACCATTTTTACGGACGGTTAAATATAGCTTGTCTAAGCCAAAATGACGTGCACCACTATCGCATTAACGCACTTATGCAAATTTAAAATATAGTAAGGACGCAATACATATACAAATGCCGTTGTATTTCTTTTTTATATATTGGACACCAATTACATACATTGCTCTGATCCCAAAGTAAGTAGCTAATGCCTTGTGTTATGGAAGCTCGTCAAGATTCAGCCGCTTGCCATCATCGTGACGTCCACAACATGCTTTCAAAATGTCTTCGAGATACCTTTTTTAGTGCTTCTCCTGTATCAGAATACTGACGTTAAAGTCCAACAATAGACTCTTGATTTACTCGTCGATATACAATTTCAGACAAAACGCGACCTCGAAGCGTTAGTGGACGAACTAAACGCGGGCCGGCCGCAGTGCCCCGTGGGGCTGAACACGCTGGTCATCCCCCGCAAGCTGTCCTCCGCGCACCAGGACCTGAACCAGCCCTACGTGTACCTCAACTGCGGACACGTGCAAGGTGATTTGATTATGACTTCATTTCCATGTATAATAAATAGTTCATGGAGTTTCCTACAGGAGCGTGCACTGATCTGTAAACTCATGGAGGATGAACAGCAATTGGTACTACACGTAGTCTTCAAACTTGCAAAGAATAAAATGTGTACCCTTTAAGTATTCAGTGTTCAATTCTAAATGGTTTTAATTTGGTATGATGAAAAATGTATTTATTGTTATTCTCTAATAAAATAAATCTACCCAGCAAGGTATTGCAAACAATTAATTAATTTTGTAAAATCGGATCATTGCGGTCAGATAGTTACAGTACAGAACCGTTTTATTCCACCCCGTCTAGAAATCAAATGCAGGCCGGTCACTGCATCTCGTAAGGACAAATTTAAAAACCTTGTAAGTGATAAAATACCGTTTATACCTTTTGATAAAAAAAATGCTAGTGACTTGTATGAACAATTATTTCAGGTAGTTAAAAAACAATTTGATATTACTTTCCCTCAAAAGAAAATAGTTATCAATAACTGCAAACCGAAATTCAGTGACTGGGCTACACGAGGAGTTTATACAAGTAGGAAAAAAATGTTTGAATTGTATAACAAAAAAGCATATAGAAAGGATCTATCGTTTCATGAGTACGTTAAGAGGTACTCAAAAATTTTCAAAAGAGTTTGCTATGTAGCTAAGTCGAATTACATACGCGATAAAATTAAAAAATCTAGTAATAAAATCTAAGAAACATGGAATATTATAAATAAAGAAACATGTAAAACGAAATCTCATGATAACAAATTTAGTCTAGAAATAAACAACAAGCTTATTAAATCTGATGACGAGGTAGCAAACGCTTTTGAGGATTACTTCTGTAATATTCCTATAGAGACGACTAAACAGTTGAGTTCTTGCTCAAGTCACGCGAAATCATTACTAGTGTCGAGTGTTCATAGGTGCGAATCCTCATTTAAATTCAGAAATATTGGTCCTTTAGACATCATAAAAACATTTAAAGACTTAAAACAAAAGAAAACAGAGGATAAATCGGGTATATCAATAGACACAATAAAACCCATTATACCTCTAATAGCTCCTTACTTATCTTATATCTTTAATGAATGTATTGACCAAAATCAGTTTCCAAATTTATTGAAACATAGTAAGGTTGTCCCTTTATTTAAATCAGGAGACAAAAGTGACCCCAGCAATTTTAGGCCTATTTCAATATTACCCACGATAAGTAAAATTTTTGAAAAACTCATTTATAATCAATTACTTTCCCATTTTAAACTTAATAATTTACTACACGAAAAACAGTTTGGGTTCTCTAAAGGTAGAAATACAACTGATGCCGGAGTAGCACTCATCAGACACATTCTTGATGCTTATGAAGACAAACATGATGCCGTCGGTGTATTCTGTGATTTGTCAAAGGCGTTTGATTGTGTAGACCATCAGACACTGCTCATTAAGTTAGAACACTATGGTGTCTCGGAAAACTCATCTATGTTGTTAAGTTCGTACTTATCGGGTAGAATACAATCAGTTAACATAAATGGTACCTACTCTTCCGGAGCCCCTCTTCAAATGGGGGTCCCCCAGGGCTCAATATTGGGGCCTTTACTTTTCCTGATATATGTAAACGACCTGCCATTTTATTCCACAAGTCTTTGTGAGATAGTTCTGTTTGCTGATGACACTTCTTTGATTTTTAAAATGAAAAGACATGAAGAAAATTTTGACGAAGTAAACAATACTCTCTCCAAAGTATTGAATTGGTTCACCACCAATAACTTGTTGCTGAATGCTAGTAAAACAAAATGTGTAAAATTCACTTTGCCTAATGTAAAGCAACTTACACCAAATATTGTACTAAATGGTAATAATCTAGTCTTAATAGACTCCACTGTATTTCTGGGCATTACACTTGACTCAAAATTACAGTGGGGACCTCATATTGAAGCCCTAGCTAGGAGGCTAAGCTCGGCTGCCTTTGCAGTTAGAAAAATAAGGTATCTGACTGATGTTGAAACGGCGAGGCTTGTGTATTTTAGTTACTTCCACAGTATTATGTCTTACGGTCTACTCTTGTGGGGTTCTGCTGCAGACATTGATACCATATTTATTTTGCAGAAAAGAGCCATTCGTGCTATTTATAAACTTAGTCCTCGTGACTCCCTGAGAGAGGTCTTTAAGAAAATCAACATATTAACTGTGGCTTCTCAATACATTTTTGACAATATAATGTACGTCCGTAAAAATTTAGATAATTTCATGAAGAAGAGCGACATTCACTCATATAACACAAGAAATAAACACAAGCTTGTCGTTCCTAACTTCAGATTAGTTAAAACTAGTAATTCGTTCATGGGAAATTGTATAAAATTCTTTAATAATATACTACACAATCTTGTCGAATTGCCGGTTGATAAATTTAAGAAACACGTTAAAAACACGCTTATGTCTAAAGGCTATTATAAGGTTCAAGACTACCTGAACGACACAAATGTGTGGTCCGTCCAGCCTGCACCGACTGATGTACTTACCTTTGATGATTTTGATTTTACGGCAGCTAGTGGTGACTGACTTTGTTCCGGCGTTTCTTCTCAGCACTTGCCTAATTGTCTGTGTTCTGTCTCGAAGCGCTGGTAGGGCCCAAAAGATAAGGAGACATGATTCGGCCCCTTCAGGGCACATTTATTTTTATTTTATTTTTCACTGTACAATTGGCGTTCATAAGTGGCATATTGTGTCCTAAATTGAATAAACAATATTTGACTTTGACTTGAATTATGTTCAGTCGTAGAACTTGACATTGTCACTTACTACGAGTTAGCGATTTTGATATACATCGATTAGGAATTGTAACATTAGATTACTATTTCTCTGAGTTAAAGCATTTACGGTGCATGTGCGGTGCGGCGCCGCGCTTGACGTACCGCGCTGTGAGACGGTAAAAACCATCGTTCTAACAGTTTTGTCTTGATGTGGACCGCGAAAGCAATTGCGAGCAAAGCGAAATCATGTAATCCACACCATCACACACATTGCTAGCATTTTTATAAAAAAAGTAAACACTAATTACACTATGCAACATCAAAACAAACTTCCGAGGAGTATACCCTGAGCCTTGGTGGCGCGTCGTACCCGGCGCCGTGCGTACGCTCGTTGCACGATGCCGCCGTAGACATGGGTCTGTGTTCTGGGGCTCCGGCGCGACAGTGGCGCGGTCATGCGTTGTGTATTCTCACGCGGCGGTGGCAAAGCGTACCTAAGCCCAACACGTCATATGTAACTTGTTTTCTTTTTGTTGTTCGCTAACATCGCATAACCCGTTTCCAGGCGAGCACTCGTGGGGCGCGGAGGGCAGCGAGGCGGGCGTGCGGCGCTGCCCCATGTGCATGACGGCGGGCGGCGTGGTGCGCGTGTGCATGGGCATCGAGCCCGCCTTCTACGTGGACGCCGGCCCGCCCACGTACGCCTTCAACCCCTGCGGCCACATGGCCTCCGAGCGCACCGTCAAGTGAGTGCATACTGTCACACTGCAGGGCATCGAGCCCGCCTTCTACGTGGACGCCGGCCCGCCCACGTACGCCTTCAACCCCTGCGGCCACATGGCCTCCGAGCGCACCGTCAAGTGAGTGCATACTGTCACACTGCAGGGCATCGAGCCCGCCTTCTACGTGGACGCCGGCCCGCCCACGTACGCCTTCAACCCCTGCGGCCACATGGCCTCCGAGCGCACCGTCAAGTGAGTGCATACTGTCACACTGCAGGGCATCGAGCCCGCCTTCTACGTGGACGCCGGCCCGCCCACGTACGCCTTCAACCCCTGCGGCCACATGGCCTCCGAGCGCACCGTCAAGTGAGTGCATACTGTCACACTGCAGGGCATCGAGCCCGCCTTCTACGTGGACGCCGGCCCGCCCACGTACGCCTTCAACCCCTGCGGCCACATGGCCTCCGAGCGCACCGTCAAGTGAGTGCATACTGTCACACTGCAGGGCATCGAGCCCGCCTTCTACGTGGACGCCGGCCCGCCCACGTACGCCTTCAACCCCTGCGGCCACATGGCCTCCGAGCGCACCGTCAAGTGAGTGCATACTGTCACACTGCAGGGCATCGAGCCCGCCTTCTACGTGGACGCCGGCCCGCCCACGTACGCCTTCAACCCCTGCGGCCACATGGCCTCCGAGCGCACCGTCAAGTGAGTGCATACTGTCACACTGCAGGGCATCGAGCCCGCCTTCTACGTGGACGCCGGCCCGCCCACGTACGCCTTCAACCCCTGCGGCCACATGGCCTCCGAGCGCACCGTCAAGTGAGTGCATACTGTCACACTGCAGGGCATCGAGCCCGCCTTCTACGTGGACGCCGGCCCGCCCACGTACGCCTTCAACCCCTGCGGCCACATGGCCTCCGAGCGCACCGTCAAGTGAGTGCATACTGTCACACTGCAGGGCATCGAGCCCGCCTTCTACGTGGACGCCGGCCCGCCCACGTACGCCTTCAACCCCTGCGGCCACATGGCCTCCGAGCGCACCGTCAAGTGAGTGCATACTGTCACACTGCAGGGCATCGAGCCCGCCTTCTACGTGGACGCCGGCCCGCCCACGTACGCCTTCAACCCCTGCGGCCACATGGCCTCCGAGCGCACCGTCAAGTGAGTGCATACTGTCACACTGCAGGGCATCGAGCCCGCCTTCTACGTGGACGCCGGCCCGCCCACGTACGCCTTCAACCCCTGCGGCCACATGGCCTCCGAGCGCACCGTCAAGTGAGTGCATACTGTCACACTGCAGGGCATCGAGCCCGCCTTCTACGTGGACGCCGGCCCGCCCACGTACGCCTTCAACCCCTGCGGCCACATGGCCTCCGAGCGCACCGTCAAGTGAGTGCATACTGTCACACTGCAGGGCATCGAGCCCGCCTTCGACGTGGACGCCGGCCCGCCCACGTACGCCTTCAACCCCTGCGGCCACATGGCCTCCGAGCGCACCGTCAAGTGAGTGCATACTGTCACACTGCAGGGCATCGAGCCCGCCTTCTACGTGGACGCCGGCCCGCCCACGTACGCCTTCAACCCCTGCGGCCACATGGCCTCCGAGCGCACCGTCAAGTGAGTGCATACTGTCACACTGCAGGGCATCGAGCCCGCCTTCGACGTGGACGCCGGCCCGCCCACGTACGCCTTCAACCCCTGCGGCCACATGGCCTCCGAGCGCACCGTCAAGTGAGTGCATACTGTCACACTGCAGGGCATCGAGCCCGCCTTCGACGTGGACGCCGGCCCGCCCACGTACGCCTTCAACCCCTGCGGCCACATGGCCTCCGAGCGCACCGTCAAGTGAGTGCATACTGTCACACTGCAGGGCATCGAGCCCGCCTTCTACGTGGACGCCGGCCCGCCCACGTACGCCTTCAACCCCTGCGGCCACATGGCCTCCGAGCGCACCGTCAAGTGAGTGCATACTGTCACACTGCAGGGCATCGAGCCCGCCTTCGACGTGGACGCCGGCCCGCCCACGTACGCCTTCAACCCCTGCGGCCACATGGCCTCCGAGCGCACCGTCAAGTGAGTGCATACTGTCACACTGCAGGGCATCGAGCCCGCCTTCTACGTGGACGCCGGCCCGCCCACGTACGCCTTCAACCCCTGCGGCCACATGGCCTCCGAGCGCACCGTCAAGTGAGTGCATACTGTCACACTGCAGGGCATCGAGCCCGCCTTCTACGTGGACGCCGGCCCGCCCACGTACGCCTTCAACCCCTGCGGCCACATGGCCTCCGAGCGCACCGTCAAGTGAGTGCATACTGTCACACTGCAGGGCATCGAGCCCGCCTTCTACGTGGACGCCGGCCCGCCCACGTACGCCTTCAACCCCTGCGGCCACATGGCCTCCGAGCGCACCGTCAAGTGAGTGCATACTGTCACACTGCAGGGCATCGAGCCCGCCTTCTACGTGGACGCCGGCCCGCCCACGTACGCCTTCAACCCCTGCGGCCACATGGCCTCCGAGCGCACCGTCAAGTGAGTGCATACTGTCACACTGCAGGGCATCGAGCCCGCCTTCTACGTGGACGCCGGCCCGCCCACGTACGCCTTCAACCCCTGCGGCCACATGGCCTCCGAGCGCACCGTCAAGTGAGTGCATACTGTCACACTGCAGGGCATCGAGCCCGCCTTCTACGTGGACGCCGGCCCGCCCACGTACGCCTTCAACCCCTGCGGCCACATGGCCTCCGAGCGCACCGTCAAGTGAGTGCATACTGTCACACTGCAGGGCATCGAGCCCGCCTTCTACGTGGACGCCGGCCCGCCCACGTACGCCTTCAACCCCTGCGGCCACATGGCCTCCGAGCGCACCGTCAAGTGAGTGCATACTGTCACACTGCAGGGCATCGAGCCCGCCTTCTACGTGGACGCCGGCCCGCCCACGTACGCCTTCAACCCCTGCGGCCACATGGCCTCCGAGCGCACCGTCAAGTGAGTGCATACTGTCACACTGCAGGGCATCGAGCCCGCCTTCTACGTGGACGCCGGCCCGCCCACGTACGCCTTCAACCCCTGCGGCCACATGGCCTCCGAGCGCACCGTCAAGTGAGTGCATACTGTCACACTGCAGGGCATCGAGCCCGCCTTCTACGTGGACGCCGGCCCGCCCACGTACGCCTTCAACCCCTGCGGCCACATGGCCTCCGAGCGCACCGTCAAGTGAGTGCATACTGTCACACTGCAGGGCATCGAGCCCGCCTTCTACGTGGACGCCGGCCCGCCCACGTACGCCTTCAACCCCTGCGGCCACATGGCCTCCGAGCGCACCGTCAAGTGAGTGCATACTGTCACACTGCAGGGCATCGAGCCCGCCTTCTACGTGGACGCCGGCCCGCCCACGTACGCCTTCAACCCCTGCGGCCACATGGCCTCCGAGCGCACCGTCAAGTGAGTGCATACTGTCACACTGCAGGGCATCGAGCCCGCCTTCTACGTGGACGCCGGCCCGCCCACGTACGCCTTCAACCCCTGCGGCCACATGGCCTCCGAGCGCACCGTCAAGTGAGTGCATACTGTCACACTGCAGGGCATCGAGCCCGCCTTCTACGTGGACGCCGGCCCGCCCACGTACGCCTTCAACCCCTGCGGCCACATGGCCTCCGAGCGCACCGTCAAGTGAGTGCATACTGTCACACTGCAGGGCATCGAGCCCGCCTTCTACGTGGACGCCGGCCCGCCCACGTACGCCTTCAACCCCTGCGGCCACATGGCCTCCGAGCGCACCGTCAAGTGAGTGCATACTGTCACACTGCAGGGCATCGAGCCCGCCTTCTACGTGGACGCCGGCCCGCCCACGTACGCCTTCAACCCCTGCGGCCACATGGCCTCCGAGCGCACCGTCAAGTGAGTGCATACTGTCACACTGCAGGGCATCGAGCCCGCCTTCTACGTGGACGCCGGCCCGCCCACGTACGCCTTCAACCCCTGCGGCCACATGGCCTCCGAGCGCACCGTCAAGTGAGTGCATACTGTCACACTGCAGGGCATCGAGCCCGCCTTCTACGTGGACGCCGGCCCGCCCACGTACGCCTTCAACCCCTGCGGCCACATGGCCTCCGAGCGCACCGTCAAGTGAGTGCATACTGTCACACTGCAGGGCATCGAGCCCGCCTTCTACGTGGACGCCGGCCCGCCCACGTACGCCTTCAACCCCTGCGGCCACATGGCCTCCGAGCGCACCGTCAAGTGAGTGCATACTGTCACACTGCAGGGCATCGAGCCCGCCTTCTACGTGGACGCCGGCCCGCCCACGTACGCCTTCAACCCCTGCGGCCACATGGCCTCCGAGCGCACCGTCAAGTGAGTGCATACTGTCACACTGCAGGGCATCGAGCCCGCCTTCTACGTGGACGCCGGCCCGCCCACGTACGCCTTCAACCCCTGCGGCCACATGGCCTCCGAGCGCACCGTCAAGTGAGTGCATACTGTCACACTGCAGGGCATCGAGCCCGCCTTCTACGTGGACGCCGGCCCGCCCACGTACGCCTTCAACCCCTGCGGCCACATGGCCTCCGAGCGCACCGTCAAGTGAGTGCATACTGTCACACTGCAGGGCATCGAGCCCGCCTTCTACGTGGACGCCGGCCCGCCCACGTACGCCTTCAACCCCTGCGGCCACATGGCCTCCGAGCGCACCGTCAAGTGAGTGCATACTGTCACACTGCAGGGCATCGAGCCCGCCTTCTACGTGGACGCCGGCCCGCCCACGTACGCCTTCAACCCCTGCGGCCACATGGCCTCCGAGCGCACCGTC
Organism: Pyrausta purpuralis; assembly: GCA_963924145.1. Classification (NCBI taxonomy): domain Eukaryota; kingdom Metazoa; phylum Arthropoda; class Insecta; order Lepidoptera; family Crambidae; genus Pyrausta; species Pyrausta purpuralis. The sequence goes on along the minus strand of OZ001646.1, from coordinate 13,943,091 downwards.
AAGTGAGTGCATACTGTCACACTGCAGGGCATCGAGCCCGCCTTCTACGTGGACGCCGGCCCGCCCACGTACGCCTTCAACCCCTGCGGCCACATGGCCTCCGAGCGCACCGTCAAGTGAGTGCATACTGTCACACTGCAGGGCATCGAGCCCGCCTTCTACGTGGACGCCGGCCCGCCCACGTACGCCTTCAACCCCTGCGGCCACATGGCCTCCGAGCGCACCGTCAAGTGAGTGCATACTGTCACACTGCAGGGCATCGAGCCCGCCTTCTACGTGGACGCCGGCCCGCCCACGTACGCCTTCAACCCCTGCGGCCACATGGCCTCCGAGCGCACCGTCAAGTGAGTGCATACTGTCACACTGCAGGGCATCGAGCCCGCCTTCTACGTGGACGCCGGCCCGCCCACGTACGCCTTCAACCCCTGCGGCCACATGGCCTCCGAGCGCACCGTCAAGTGAGTGCATACTGTCACACTGCAGGGCATCGAGCCCGCCTTCTACGTGGACGCCGGCCCGCCCACGTACGCCTTCAACCCCTGCGGCCACATGGCCTCCGAGCGCACCGTCAAGTGAGTGCATACTGTCACACTGCAGGGCATCGAGCCCGCCTTCTACGTGGACGCCGGCCCGCCCACGTACGCCTTCAACCCCTGCGGCCACATGGCCTCCGAGCGCACCGTCAAGTGAGTGCATACTGTCACACTGCAGGGCATCGAGCCCGCCTTCTACGTGGACGCCGGCCCGCCCACGTACGCCTTCAACCCCTGCGGCCACATGGCCTCCGAGCGCACCGTCAAGTGAGTGCATACTGTCACACTGCAGGGCATCGAGCCCGCCTTCTACGTGGACGCCGGCCCGCCCACGTACGCCTTCAACCCCTGCGGCCACATGGCCTCCGAGCGCACCGTCAAGTGAGTGCATACTGTCACACTGCAGGGCATCGAGCCCGCCTTCTACGTGGACGCCGGCCCGCCCACGTACGCCTTCAACCCCTGCGGCCACATGGCCTCCGAGCGCACCGTCAAGTGAGTGCATACTGTCACACTGCAGGGCATCGAGCCCGCCTTCTACGTGGACGCCGGCCCGCCCACGTACGCCTTCAACCCCTGCGGCCACATGGCCTCCGAGCGCACCGTCAAGTGAGTGCATACTGTCACACTGCAGGGCATCGAGCCCGCCTTCTACGTGGACGCCGGCCCGCCCACGTACGCCTTCAACCCCTGCGGCCACATGGCCTCCGAGCGCACCGTCAAGTGAGTGCATACTGTCACACTGCAGGGCATCGAGCCCGCCTTCTACGTGGACGCCGGCCCGCCCACGTACGCCTTCAACCCCTGCGGCCACATGGCCTCCGAGCGCACCGTCAAGTGAGTGCATACTGTCACACTGCAGGGCATCGAGCCCGCCTTCTACGTGGACGCCGGCCCGCCCACGTACGCCTTCAACCCCTGCGGCCACATGGCCTCCGAGCGCACCGTCAAGTGAGTGCATACTGTCACACTGCAGGGCATCGAGCCCGCCTTCTACGTGGACGCCGGCCCGCCCACGTACGCCTTCAACCCCTGCGGCCACATGGCCTCCGAGCGCACCGTCAAGTGAGTGCATACTGTCACACTGCAGGGGCATCGAGCCCGCCTTCTACGTGGACGCCGGCCGCCCACGTACGCCTTCAACCCCTGCGGCCACATGGCCTCCGAGCGCACCGTCAAGTGAGTGCATACTGTCACACTGCAGGGCATCGAGCCCGCCTTCTACGTGGACGCCGGCCCCGCCCACGTACGCCTTCAACCCCTGCGGCCACATGGCCTCCGAGCGCACCGTCAAGTGAGTGCATACTGTCACACTGCAGGGCATCGAGCCCGCCTTCTACGTGGACGCCGGCCCGCCCACGTACGCCTTCAACCCCTGCGGCCACATGGCCTCCGAGCGCACCGTCAAGTGAGTGCATACTGTCACACTGCAGGGCATCGAGCCCGCCTTCTACGTGGACGCCGGCCCGCCCACGTACGCCTTCAACCCCTGCGGCCACATGGCCTCCGAGCGCACCGTCAAGTGAGTGCATACTGTCACACTGCAGGGCATCGAGCCCGCCTTCTACGTGGACGCCGGCCCGCCCACGTACGCCTTCAACCCCTGCGGCCACATGGCCTCCGAGCGCACCGTCAAGTGAGTGCATACTGTCACACTGCAGGGCATCGAGCCCGCCTTCTACGTGGACGCCGGCCCGCCCACGTACGCCTTCAACCCCTGCGGCCACATGGCCTCCGAGCGCACCGTCAAGTGAGTGCATACTGTCACACTGCAGGGCATCGAGCCCGCCTTCTACGTGGACGCCGGCCCGCCCACGTACGCCTTCAACCCCTGCGGCCACATGGCCTCCGAGCGCACCGTCAAGTGAGTGCATACTGTCACACTGCAGGGCATCGAGCCCGCCTTCTACGTGGACGCCGGCCCGCCCACGTACGCCTTCAACCCCTGCGGCCACATGGCCTCCGAGCGCACCGTCAAGTGAGTGCATACTGTCACACTGCAGGGCATCGAGCCCGCCTTCTACGTGGACGCCGGCCCGCCCACGTACGCCTTCAACCCCTGCGGCCACATGGCCTCCGAGCGCACCGTCAAGTGAGTGCATACTGTCACACTGCAGGGCATCGAGCCCGCCTTCTACGTGGACGCCGGCCCGCCCACGTACGCCTTCAACCCCTGCGGCCACATGGCCTCCGAGCGCACCGTCAAGTGAGTGCATACTGTCACACTGCAGGGCATCGAGCCCGCCTTCTACGTGGACGCCGGCCCGCCCACGTACGCCTTCAACCCCTGCGGCCACATGGCCTCCGAGCGCACCGTCAAGTGAGTGCATACTGTCACACTGCAGGGCATCGAGCCCGCCTTCTACGTGGACGCCGGCCCGCCCACGTACGCCTTCAACCCCTGCGGCCACATGGCCTCCGAGCGCACCGTCAAGTGAGTGCATACTGTCACACTGCAGGGCATCGAGCCCGCCTTCTACGTGGACGCCGGCCCGCCCACGTACGCCTTCAACCCCTGCGGCCACATGGCCTCCGAGCGCACCGTCAAGTGAGTGCATACTGTCACACTGCAGGGCATCGAGCCCGCCTTCTACGTGGACGCCGGCCCGCCCACGTACGCCTTCAACCCCTGCGGCCACATGGCCTCCGAGCGCACCGTCAAGTGAGTGCATACTGTCACACTGCAGGGCATCGAGCCCGCCTTCTACGTGGACGCCGGCCCGCCCACGTACGCCTTCAACCCCTGCGGCCACATGGCCTCCGAGCGCACCGTCAAGTGAGTGCATACTGTCACACTGCAGGGCATCGAGCCCGCCTTCTACGTGGACGCCGGCCCGCCCACGTACGCCTTCAACCCCTGCGGCCACATGGCCTCCGAGCGCACCGTCAAGTGAGTGCATACTGTCACACTGCAGGGCATCGAGCCCGCCTTCTACGTGGACGCCGGCCCGCCCACGTACGCCTTCAACCCCTGCGGCCACATGGCCCTCCGAGCGCACCGTCAAGTGAGTGCATACTGTCACACTGCAGGGCATCGAGCCCGCCTTCTACGTGGACGCCGGCCCGCCCACGTACGCCTTCAACCCCTGCGGCCACATGGCCTCCGAGCGCACCGTCAAGTGAGTGCATACTGTCACACTGCAGGGCATCGAGCCCGCCTTCTACGTGGACGCCGGCCCGCCCACGTACGCCTTCAACCCCTGCGGCCACATGGCCTCCGAGCGCACCGTCAAGTGAGTGCATACTGTCACACTGCAGGGCATCGAGCCCGCCTTCTACGTGGACGCCGGCCCGCCCACGTACGCCTTCAACCCCTGCGGCCACATGGCCTCCGAGCGCACCGTCAAGTGAGTGCATACTGTCACACTGCAGGGCATCGAGCCCGCCTTCTACGTGGACGCCGGCCCGCCCACGTACGCCTTCAACCCCTGCGGCCACATGGCCTCCGAGCGCACCGTCAAGTGAGTGCATACTGTCACACTGCAGGGCATCGAGCCCGCCTTCTACGTGGACGCCGGCCCGCCCACGTACGCCTTCAACCCCTGCGGCCACATGGCCTCCGAGCGCACCGTCAAGTGAGTGCATACTGTCACACTGCAGGGCATCGAGCCCGCCTTCTACGTGGACGCCGGCCCGCCCACGTACGCCTTCAACCCCTGCGGCCACATGGCCTCCGAGCGCACCGTCAAGTGAGTGCATACTGTCACACTGCAGGGCATCGAGCCCGCCTTCTACGTGGACGCCGGCCCGCCCACGTACGCCTTCAACCCCTGCGGCCACATGGCCTCCGAGCGCACCGTCAAGTGAGTGCATACTGTCACACTGCAGGGCATCGAGCCCGCCTTCTACGTGGACGCCGGCCCGCCCACGTACGCCTTCAACCCCTGCGGCCACATGGCCTCCGAGCGCACCGTCAAGTGAGTGCATACTGTCACACTGCAGGGCATCGAGCCCGCCTTCTACGTGGACGCCGGCCCGCCCACGTACGCCTTCAACCCCTGCGGCCACATGGCCTCCGAGCGCACCGTCAAGTGAGTGCATACTGTCACACTGCAGGGCATCGAGCCCGCCTTCTACGTGGACGCCGGCCCGCCCACGTACGCCTTCAACCCCTGCGGCCACATGGCCTCCGAGCGCACCGTCAAGTGAGTGCATACTGTCACACTGCAGGGCATCGAGCCCGCCTTCTACGTGGACGCCGGCCCGCCCACGTACGCCTTCAACCCCTGCGGCCACATGGCCTCCGAGCGCACCGTCAAGTGAGTGCATACTGTCACACTGCAGGGCATCGAGCCCGCCTTCTACGTGGACGCCGGCCCGCCCACGTACGCCTTCAACCCCTGCGGCCACATGGCCTCCGAGCGCACCGTCAAGTGAGTGCATACTGTCACACTGCAGGGCATCGAGCCCGCCTTCTACGTGGACGCCGGCCCGCCCACGTACGCCTTCAACCCCTGCGGCCACATGGCCTCCGAGCGCACCGTCAAGTGAGTGCATACTGTCACACTGCAGGGCATCGAGCCCGCCTTCTACGTGGACGCCGGCCCGCCCACGTACGCCTTCAACCCCTGCGGCCACATGGCCTCCGAGCGCACCGTCAAGTGAGTGCATACTGTCACACTGCAGGGCATCGAGCCCGCCTTCTACGTGGACGCCGGCCCGCCCACGTACGCCTTCAACCCCTGCGGCCACATGGCCTCCGAGCGCACCGTCAAGTGAGTGCATACTGTCACACTGCAGGGCATCGAGCCCGCCTTCTACGTGGACGCCGGCCCGCCCACGTACGCCTTCAACCCCTGCGGCCACATGGCCTCCGAGCGCACCGTCAAGTGAGTGCATACTGTCACACTGCAGGGCATCGAGCCCGCCTTCTACGTGGACGCCGGCCCGCCCACGTACGCCTTCAACCCCTGCGGCCACATGGCCTCCGAGCGCACCGTCAAGTGAGTGCATACTGTCACACTGCAGGGCATCGAGCCCGCCTTCTACGTGGACGCCGGCCCGCCCACGTACGCCTTCAACCCCTGCGGCCACATGGCCTCCGAGCGCACCGTCAAGT